>OZ010786.1:11861712-13196731 GCA_963932465.1 Maratus speciosus
TTTTCACAAAACCCCTCCCTATTTCCATCCCCTTGGTCCGATTTTGACCATTAACGAACTTGACCGAGAATTTATGTCCGTTGATTTTATGTATCAGTTTGGAAGAGATTTGTGCAGAATTGCGGAAGTTATCGTGTCCAGAAGAAAGTGATAACACAATTGCTTCGGGAAATTCCGTTCAAAATGCCCACTTTGACATAATTTTTTGAAATATATTCTGCCTCTATCAAAAAATCTATCATTGCGGTACATTATATAGTTTCTGAATAAACGAATCTACCAATTAAATGCGTTTGAGAGCAAAAATGAATTTAAAAATGAGTCAGAAAATACGCAGTTTGGATTTGAGTGCATCCTTAATGCAATGATTTTTCCAACACAATCCGCTTCGGGAAATTCGGTTCAAAAGGCCCACTTTAACAGCATTTTTAAAAATATATTCTGCCTCTATCAAAACATCGACCCTTACGGTACATTATATAGTTTCTGAGTAAGAAAACGTACCAATTGGAAGCCTTTGAGAGCAAAAATGAATTGTAAAATGAGTCAGAAAATACGCACTTTGGATTTGACTACACCCTTACTTAAATGATTTTTTTCTTCAACCGCTATGTATTTTTAATTTGTTTTTGCTGTAAGAATTGGTCCTATCCATAACTTGTCTATATAGATGTTGTAGACAATATTAAGAAGATATATGATAAATTCATGGGGATTTTATATCTTTTGAATTGACGGAGTTATGGATTTTTTACTTCTTCAAACCCCCTTTTTGTTTTCGTTTTTAATTTTGTTTTGCGGTACGAATTGGTCCTATCAAAAAATTGTGAATATAAAAGTTGTAGATAATATTATGGAGATTTATAATAAAATTAATTGGAATTGATATCTTGAGAATTGACGAAGGTATGAATTTTTTTCTCCCAAAAACCCTATTTTTGCGACCCTTGAGCCCATTTTTAACTTTATCAAAAATCTGTTATACATAAAATTTTGGCCCTATTTTTAGAAGTAATAAAAACTTTAAACTGATTTGATATGGACAAAAATTAAGAAGTTATGGGGGGGTTTCCCCCTCCCTATTTCCATCCCCTTGGTCCGATTTTGCCCATTAACGAACTTGACCGAGATTTTATGCCCTTTGATTTTATGTATCAGTTTGGAAGAGATTGGTGCAGAATTACGAAAGTTATCGTGTACAGAAGAAAGTGATATATATATATATATATATATATATATATATATATATACAGGGTGATTCATAAAAGATGGGCAGAACTTTAAGGGGTTATAATACACTTAAAGACAAATAATATTAAATAGGAGACTAAGGGTCCCAGACGTATTCCCAAGGAGATAGGGGGCATTAAAGTTTAGGGTCCGAAATTTCAAATGATTATAAAACATGGAAAAATTGGTCGATTCGTTTGCGGTTTTTGCAAAAAATTTTCTTTATGCCAGTATTTTCTTGAAATAAAATTTTAAAGTTCAATTTCAAAAAATGCCGATAGGGGGCGCTTTAGACTTTGGAGTAACAAACAACTATTTTTTAACGTTATTTTTTGTTTTTCTTTAAATGATTTCGAAAGCTTAGACTTAAACTTAAATTTTGATCTAAAAATCTGAGTCCTAACGAGTAGTTAAGTAGCGTAAACTGAAATTTGAAATTTGAAACCCTTCTCCCCCCAGAACAAAAATCAGTTATTCCCGATCTTTGTGTCGTAGATTAGGCTCTAACTACTGCCGCGTTTTGCTAAAATTATTCTTTATGTCAGTATTTTCTTGAAAATAAATTTTAAAGAAAATTTTAAAAAAATTCCGATAGAGGGCGCTTTAGACTTTGGAGTAACGAACAACTATTTTATACCGTTATTTTTTGTGTCTCATTAAATGCTTTCTAAAGCTTAGACTTAAATTTTCAGCCCAAAATCTGAATCGTTAGACGTGGTTAAGTTTCTGGGGAGAGGGGTTTGAAATTTCTACTCCTGAGCACAGTTCAGTTTACCATGTCCACACATTGTGTGCTGTGATACGAGGTAAAAAGACACAAATTAGGATATATTACCAAAGCATATTTATTAACATGTAATTACAATAAATGTTCAAAATTGTGACCACCAGAGGTTATGCACGCAGAACAACGGCGAAGAATGGAACGGCGAACATTCGCGAAAACATCAGGCTTTTCGAGCACTTCCCCTACAGCGGCGGAAAGTCTGGCGACCAGTTCCTCGGGGGATTCAATGGGTGTCTCATACATAAGAGCCTTCAATCGTCCCCAAAAAAGAAATCGAGGGGTGAAAGATCTGGCGAGCGAGCAGGCCAAGCAACAGGACCACCTCGACCAATCCATCTGTTCGGAAATGTGATGTCCAGATAGTTGCGGACGTTTTGTACGTAATGGGCTGGCGCTCCATCGTGCTGGAACCACATGACCCGCCGGATGCGTGGAGGAACAACGTTTAACAGGTCTGGCAGCACATGTTGCAGAAATGTGAGGTATGTTTTACCGTTGAGGCGTTCAGGAAGAAGGTACGGTCCGATTAGGTGTTCTCCGAGGATTCCTGCCCAAACATTGATGGAAAAGCGTCTCTGATGAGCATGTGGATACGTAGCATGTGGATTGACATCCGCCCATACATGTGCATTGTGTGTGTTAAATGTACCTTCACGTGTGAAGGTACATTCATCGGTGAAAAGCACAGTTCGTCCAAAATGTGGATTTAGCGCGTTCTGCTGCAGAAACCAGCGGGCGAATTCAATACGATTTGGATAATCCCCTGGAGACAGTTTCTGGACACGTTGCACATGAAACGGGAGCAAATGTTCATCCTTCAGTACCCTCCAAGTCATGGACTGTGAGGTATCCACCTGCCTAGCCACTGTTCGTGTACTTGTACTTGGCTGCGCCGCTACTACATCCAGAATGGCTTCTGCAACAACTACTGATTCGTCCTTTTTTGCACGACCTGCATTCGACCGGGAAGGGAGAAATGATCCCGTCTCACACAACTGTCTGTGCAAGCGCTCGAAAGTTTTGCGGTTAGGCAACCGCCTGTTGGGAAATCGCTCTCCGTACATTCGTTGTGCCTCTGCACCATTTCCATCTGCCGCTCCGTAAATTAAATGCATCTCAGCCTTTTCCTTATTCGTGAAGGGCACCATCTTCCGATTCATTACTACAGCGACTTACACTTGACTCACCGTTCAGTGGTTTTTATACCTGAATCGTGTCGAAATTTTGCATACGTGTTCTTCTTCTTCCCCATTTGACATTTGCATACTTTCTGTTTCCTTCTTCACCCGGTGACTAGCGTCAGGAATGGAGCTTTAACGTTTGCATGAGCGACGTTTCCAACTGTGCCAGTGCCTTTATGAGTGAATTCCGACTATGCAGTCCTTGACGAAAGTTGTATTTTTGCCTCGTATCACAGCACAGAATCGTTGGGCATGGTTAAGTAGTGCAAACTGAACTATGTTCAGAAGTTGAAATTTGAACCCCCTCCCCTCGCTACTGAACCACGCTCAGCGATTCAGATTTTGAGCTGAAAATTTAAGTTTAAGTCTAAGCTTTAGAAAGCATTTAATGAGACACAAAAAATAACGGTATAAAATAGTTGTTCGTTACTCCAAAGTCTAAAGCGCCCTCTATCGGAATTTTTTGAAATTTTTCTTTAAAATTTATTTTCAAGAAAATACTGACATAAAGAATAATTTTAGCAAAACGCGGCAGTAGTTAGAGCCTAATCTACGACACAAAGATCGGGAATAACTGATTTTTGTTCTGGGGGGATTGGGAAATGAGCGATGAAGAATCGGGCAGCGACCACAAGTATATTAAATTTAAACTTCAGTACGAGAACACTAAGCTAAAGTACCCAGTAGTTGACACTGGACCAATAGTTGACACTTTTGTAGAAACAGTAGTGTAACAAGAAAACGTCACAGGTAGGAGACACAGAATTTTTAAAATTTATCACCTTGCGGCAAAACTGAGAACTAAAACTATAAACAGTCGAGCCCAATTCCAATATGGCGGAAGACAACAAAGAAGCATGTGTGCAAAGTTGAATTTTTTGAATTTATCTTAAGAAAAGTGATAAGGATCGCACGGTATAGTAAGTATTAAAACCCATAATTTATCTTAATTTCTGGTTATGTTTTGATTGATATTGATTGTTTCGATGTCAAAGAATTGTATTGAAATAAAATTGATGCATTTTGTGCAAAATAGCGGGAGTGGGTGTGAGTGTCAACTATTGAATATGAAAAGAAACAGATTTTCAAAAGTTGACACCCAGTGTCAACTACTCGCTCTTGTTGGGGTTTTGTTAATCTAATTCAGTGCAATGAAAATGAGCTGGAATCTACCAGATAAATTCATGACTGACCTTTAAAAAACTAAAAATGCATTTAAACCAATAGATGACACAGGATGTCAATTATTGAAATTAGGGAGTGTAACCTACTAAAATTATTTATTATTATTTTTTAGATGCCACCTACGAAGGGACATTTTAGGAATTACACGGAAGAGAGCATGAGAGCTGCCGTAGAATACGTTAAAGTCAACAAATCTGGGTACAAAACAGCGGGTAAAAAATTTAACGTGCCTAGAATAACTCTGAAATACAAAGTTGAGGGAAAAACCCCAATGAAAAGGTAAAATATCGGCCGTTAGTGCTTGATTTTGCACTCGATCTTTCTTTTTTGTTATTTAAGATTAATTAAGTAAGTGGTTTTATTTATGTTATAATTTCAGATCTATGGGACTTTTTTTATTTTCATTAAAACTTCTGATTAAACTTCTGATCTTTCATTAAAACGTCTGATTTCTTTAATAATATTTGCTAATTAACGGTTCTTATCATTATGTCTTCATATGGGGCAATTAATATAGTAATATAGAGTATATATAGAGTATATATAGTAATATATACTAATAAAGAGTATCTATTATTATTAATTTAGGCCCCGCCGCAGTCAGCGTCAATTACTAGTTCACGAAGGTGTCAACTACTAAACTCTCACGTTCACGATGGTGTCAACTTCTGGACAAAAATCATGTTTTCATATCCCCTAGAAATTTTTACAAAATGTATTCATTTCGGGACATTAAACGTTATGATTTTGTGGAAAAATGTTCAAACCCCCTACTAATGATCAAACTGTTTCCCTTAATTGAAAACGGCACGAACCAAAGGCGACGAACGCCGAAAAATTCCTTAAGGTGTCAACTACTGGGTACTTTACCTTAACTATCAAAGACATAGGTTAGAAACGAAATACTGAAAACACGCTAAATTTGAGAAAACAATAAAACAAATAAGAAATAAATATATTAAAGATCTTAGTACAAACGCTAAACGCGATTCATGGAAGAAATACTGTGAAGAAGTTAAAAATACATACGGACCACAATACAAGATAGCATCGGGTAAGAAAACAAGCCCATGAAGGTTAGTCAATATTCTACCAGACAAGAAAGAAGTCACAATTGAAAACACACTGAACCACTTCATAAATAGTCTTTACTTAACAGACCCAGCAATAGAACATAAATTAACATCGGAAAACCAAGAGAAGAAGAAGAAAACCCCCCTGCAATCACGCGACAAGAGCTGAACAGGATAATTAAAAGCATTAAACAAAACAAAGCCCCTGGTATCGACTGTATTTTTTTCTTGAATATTGTTGCTCAAAATATAGTTCAAAATATCCACTGCCCTTTTATAAAACTGTCTTAGTATGACTGTCTTTTGATGTTCAATCAAAATTTTTAACATTTCTCCTCAAAATTTCTGCTTACTTATATTACTTCATAAATTAAAAAAGTAACTTGAAGTTTTCTAAAATCTGTAATAATAAGAGAGTGCTGTGTTTTGATGAGACCGCTGCGTGTAGAGCTGCAAGATCTTGCAGGAAATTGCGTCTATTTCTGAAGTTCTGCACTTCGACGATTTTTGATTCGATACATCATTTACGATTATTTCATTAAATTGTTTTAAATTATTTTTTCTGTGATTTTTTAGTAATTCCCATAGAGATAACATTAAGACTGTGAACTTTTAACTGAAAAATTATCTGTATTGTTCTATCTATCATACATTTTAACCACATTGGTTGCCCGCCTCATTGTTATGTCAACGTTACATTTGTGTTTTATGATGAAGATTGAATTTGATGGGTTTTAATTCTATCGTACGTTGAGATCACACATTTCTTTGAAAGTGCGAACTGATAGGTATCGAAATTTGACCTCAGTCTTGATTTGAGACAGAAGGAAACGTTTCCCGCATAGGTGAACGCTGTTGAGAGCAGTGGAACCCCAACTCTAATTTCGTTTCGTAAACCGATCAGCAGAGAGGCGGGTGATTCACTATTAAAGTAATAAACATAACAGTAATAATTTTGTTATTTAAATTGATAACATTTTGTTGTCTCATTTGTACAATATAATATAATAGCGGGCATTTCGAGTAATTCTCCAGTTTGTTGCGTTATTTACAAACCGAAATATTTCCTATTTATTGCTATCATTTAATCTACACAGTACTTGGTTTCGTATTCAAATAATTATATTCAATTACAGCAATTTCTATTACCTTGAGGTATTTGATCTTAACATTTCAGACATAAAAGCTATATGTTAATATTAGTAATGTGTATTTAATATATCTGAAGCAGTACAGAATAAATACATTATTTAGACAATAATGTTATCAATCTGATAAGATGAATCGTTAATTGTTTATTGTTTATTGATCATAATTCTTCGATATGCAAGTGATATACAGAGTGACTACACATTAGTTGGGCAAATTCGTAAGTTAAGAACTTCCGAAATATTTAATGAAATAACTAGTTGAAAGTCAAACTAGTAGTAATATTGCCAGGGTTCGTACGGGTCCTTTGATTTCTAAACTAAGAAATTCTCCGGTACCAGCATTTTATTATAGAAAATCTCTTCTTAAATAAGGCGAAATTTCGCGCTTTTAAACTGTATTTACTTTTCTATAAAAAAATACTGATATATGGCTTTGAAAATAACGGTACCCATACGAACCCTGATTGCCGAAGTTTATTCATAGATGGCGTTAGGCGTCATAACTGACGCTGTCGCTTAACGAGCGGTAATAATTCTTGTTCGGCATTACGATAATGTAGACGTAAAACGGTGGTGAATAAGCGAAATGCTGTCTTTGGTTTCATGAAACTCATTCTGCTGTGCAAGTACGATCCTACCGCCTGCTACGAATAAACTTCGGCAATATTACTACTGGTCTGACTTTCAACTAGTTAATTTCATTTAATATTTCGGAATTTCTTAACTTACGAAATTGCCCAACTTAATTGTAGACCCCCCATTCATGTAATCTTAGATCAAATGTGTTCATTAGTTTGAAACTGATGGCAGATTTGGCGTAATTACTTGCATAACAGAATATATAATTAATTATGCATGCGTTTTGTTTTTGTTTTTTACTTTGTTATCGAGTTAAAGTTTTTCTTGAAATATCTTATCAATCCTTAATTTACTGTACTTTTTATAATTTCCGGAAATCATACGAGTTGAAAATTCTCCGACTGAGTGAAAAAGTTTCCAGGCCAGATGACAACCAAACTGTCTCGGTGAATTGTGTCGGTTAGAGTTCTCCGAGTAGCTCATTTGATAAAGCGGTTTCAATTTACGCCAGAAGATCTGTATTTTTTCTTTCTAACCGATAACTAGGCCCCTACATTCTGATTTGTCCCAGCGGAACTGGTTTGGTACCTGATATCGAGGCGGGTGACCCCGATACAAATCTGACGAGCGCCTAGATCCCTATCCTATCTCCAGTGCCAGCCGCTTAGTTGTGAACTTTGTTATGCCGGTTACGTAACGTTTTGATCCTGTTGTTTGGCACCTGCACATTGTTACTCAAGTTGATCTCGTGATTTAGAACCTTGGTCAGGTGACGACACCTTCACCTGGAAAGGCACCAGAAAGTAAATTATCTAATTAGTAAAATGTATAAAAAATTTAAGATCATTTATGAGAAATTCTTCTAGTTTTTTAAAATAGTTTTTACAGTTCAATACACAACACATCGCACTAAAGATGTAAGTGTACAGCATTTTTTAAGGGTCAATATCTGAAAATTGGACAATTTGCGTCCACTGCCAATAATATTCCATTAATAATACTAAAATCAAAAACTGAAAAATGTAATATATTGTAACATTTGTTATAACAATTACCAATGATAAATGGACATATGATGATGTATAAATAATAAATTTTAAGTTTTAAACAAACGAAATCATCATTTCAGTCTCTGCCCCCGGGTACAAATATCCAGCATTAAATGTATTCTGTAAACATTTTTATAAATATTTTCAACTTTTGCTATTATACATTTATACCTATATATATATATATTTTATTTCAAAATTAATGAAAAATTACCGCATGAATGGCGCTACAGTAGCACATATCAAATGCAATAAAACATATTACATCATTTCGAAATTCCTAAACACCATAACTCCAAAAGGAGGGTGTATATCCGCAGAAATTTTTTAACTATAAAATACATAAAAGAACAGGAAAGACAGGTAAAAAAACAAAAACAGTCTGTTCTTCATCAGTGGGAGGACAGACAAAAAACTAACTCCACCCCCACTTTTAAAATTTGCAGGTTTTTGAACACACGCACACCTTGCATTCAATATTGAAAAAACTATTGTCATTTTATTAACCAAATTCGATAAAAACTAAAATAACTCAAATTAAAACTAAGAAACATAATGTTAACAATACAAAAATTATCATACAAAGACAAAAAAGCTTTAATAAAAAGTGTTTTAGAGAAATACTTAAAAAATTGCCATTAAAATAAAAACAAAAGAAATTAATTTAACATGCATGAATGCAGAATAAACGTGCGCCTCCCCCCCCCCCTCCCAAACCCGCAAAATAAAATTTCTCAAAACATGAAAAACAGTAATACCTGTATAATGTTTCCACCCGTCAACAATAAACAAATAATTTTTCTTCCAAAGCCATTGTCAAGTACCAGAGTTCCAGGTCTGCAACTTTCTTTCGTTTCAATTCATCAATACACACCCGTTCTTTTAACAAGACTTTAGGATGCCTATGTCATACAGAAAGTTCCAGAAAGCTGCCATCACATGTTCATGCCGCTACTCCACATCGTTGCCATTCACTTTTTTAGAACTGTCTTTAAATAATATTTCAAAAACTTTATAGGGTAAAAATTATTGTAAAATAAATTAGCCAACAAGTTAAAGATCTGTTTATAAAAATTATTGTCTCTGCCACAAATTTTATTGAAACGTATTAATTGATTAATGATAACATTTATGTAAATTCTTTATGTAAATTTGAAAACCAATGTGGCATGCTTCTAGTAAAAAATTGAAAACTATTTCTCTTATCGTACAAATCCAATATCAATTTATTATCAATAATTTTAAAGAGAATATCCAAAAATTCTGCATTATAATCATCACTGTTTGCTCTATTCAATTTTAAACAATTTGGATATATAATATCATATTCATTAGAAAAATCAAAATTAAAAATCAAAATATCATCAATATACCCAAAGACCTTTAAAGACCTGTTATATTTTATAGTATACTTAAATTCATAATAAAACAAAAATAAATTTGCTGCTGTACTAGAATAGTTTGTCCCCATCCCTATACCACATATCTGATTAAAGGTATTATTGTTATAATTTACATAATTATTATAAAAACAGAAATGACATAAGCTTAAAAATAAATCTCTATTTATATTTAATTCATCTTTTATATTAAAAACATCAAAAATACTCATTAAAACATCATAAAGTGAATCAATAGGTATATTGGTGAACAGATTTTCAAAGTCGAATAACTGCATTTTCAGAGGAGTCAAAGGCAATTTGTCCAGAATTTCAACACTATTATCAACTGACCAGAAATAACTATACTTCTTAAATTTATACTTTAAAAAATCATAAATCTTTTTTAGTAAATTCTGTAAACCAATATTAAAATTTTTATTAACGCTTTTAGAAGTACTACAAATAAATCTAAACTTAATCGGATCTTTATGAAATTTAGGCGTTAAGAAAATAAATGGCAAGCAGTGATGATTAGAAACATCAAAATTATAAGAAAACATACTTTTAACTTTCTTTTTATATGCAAAAAATTTTTTAACAACAGGATTTCTGTCAATATTAACTTTTGAATAAAAATTTTCATTACCTAATTCACCCTCTATTTTATCAATATAAAACTTCTTTCATATTATTGCATAATTATTAGCTGCTTTGTCCACAGGGACTATAACAAAATTATTCTGTAAACTTTCAATAAATTTTACATTTTCATCTTTAAAACTTTGATATTCATACTTACCAGAATTTAAATAATCTTTAAAAAAAATATTGAAATGCCCCAAAATTTGAGACTTCCGTTCAAAAAATGCCTCTAAAGGCATACTAAATTTATAACTGTTGGAAAATGTCACAGTGTAAGTGATTTTATGTTCAACATCACCTCGCTTGTGAAATGACAATTTCCTCGTGAAATATGCAACGCGTTTTTCAGTTGTGAAATATGTTCCAAGATGGCGACACTTCCCTGAGCTATGGTGGCGTAAGATCGCAAACTAGCGAACAATTGTGTAAAAGACTTTTGTTTCGAAAAGGCGACAACAGATCGCAGCACTACAGAACTTTTCTGATAGACTCATTTTAAATAGACCCTTTTTGCTTGTTAAGCAGTTTTTATTGTTTCAGGTTTTTTTACTCTGTTTTAACTCTTGTGGGCCCCTTTTTAGTTCTTCACTTGAAGGCCCGATTTTGTGAGGCCAAGACGCACGGTTTTTCGTGCGTTAACTCTTTGTCTTATTGAAGACCAAAGTCTCCTACTGGATTTCCAACATCATTACTCTTATATTATTCATATTTAACCCTTTTACTTTATATTTTTTAGTGTGTGTGTGTGGAACCCTGTAATCAAGATATTCTTCAAGAATTAATTTTTTTTTCTCTACAACTGCATCTGCATTATTCAAAGAAGATATTTTTCACGATTCACAACATCTACTCATTAAATAAAAAATTATAGGTTGTTTTCACATGAAGGAAACCAGCGTATGTCTGCTTTACCAGAAAGGTAAGAAAATAAATTTCTATCTTTCATTATTGATGAAAAAACTTTTGGTATAATAATTTTATATTTATACTGGGTCCTTAGCTTCATGCTAATCGCGAACTCACCCTTTCTAGATATTTTAATAGATTATGAAGGCTGAGTTGAAAGGGAAAGTAAATAAATAAAAAAAAAACCCCAGTAATAAAAATTTGTTTATCTGATTGTGATAAAATGATGAACAAGATGCACATATGAGATATGAAATATTGAAATATATACATGAAAATAAAAATAAATGTGCATGAATAAATAACGATATATATAATATCGCAAAAAGAGTATTATTGTGAACGAATATTGATTGATTATTGTGAATAACTGATCATTTTATTTATACTTATAACATATTCTAAGAAATTATTTTAAGAAAGTCACAAACTTCTTATAGTAAATATATTTGTTATCAAAGAATTTATAAAACTTGAATAACACGCTATGTCTGCCTCAAAAGAAATTACGGCAGTAGAGAAACTAAATGATAATAATTACAATCATTGGTGTTTCAAATTAGAAAATCTGTTAATTAAAGACGATTTATTCAAATATATAACAGAATCTCCACCTGCCACACCCGATGATACATATACTAAAAACGCGGCTAAGGCGAAAGCCATAATTTGTTTGTGCATTGAAAATACACAAATTGTGCACATCAGACATTTGACATCTCCCAAAGAAATTTGGGAAAGATTAAAAAGTGTTCACCAAAGGGCGAATTTATCATCCAAATTATTCCTTTTGAGGAAACTATATTCGCAAAGGCTCAATGAGGGCGGAGACTTAAATCTACATATCAACAATATTTTAACTATCCGCGACAAACTCGCTGCCATTGAAGAGCTCATAAATGATTCGCACATCGTGGCTCTTATGCTTTGCAGCTTGCCTCAGTCATATCTCCTCTTATAACGAGCATGGAGGCTAGAGACGAAAAGGATCTAGACCTCGAGTTCGTAAAAAACAAACTCATCGACGAGTACTCTCATCGAATCGAATACAAAAACACCAGCACACGACCAAGGGACACAGCATATAAAATTATAAATAAAGGAAACAAAAAATATTGCAGCTTCTGTCAACGAGATGGGCACGCTCGTTCAGAATGTTACAAACTGAAAAACAAACAGAAAAACAATTACCAAAGAAGTGAAAAGTATAACAGTAATAAATTTAACAACCATGCCAACTTTAAAGCCAATTCGGTAAACACCAAAAATCAACACAATGGTAGTAAAACCGACTCAACGAATTTCTGTTTCAACAGCAAGTCAAATATAGAGGATGAGGTCAACCAATCGATCATTCCTCTCTTCCCAGTGGAAAACAACTTTGAAATTGAGTCAGTAAAAATTAACCAAACACAAACAACAGATCCAAACACATATATCATTGACTCGGGTTCTACCAGGCACGTTGCATCAGCAAAAACAAATTTTGCTACATTCACAGCCGGGAATTTTGGGAATATAACAATCGCTAATGGAAAAAGTCTTAATTCGGAAGGTATGGGCGACGTAAAAATAAAAACAGACAAAACCACTACATTACACTAAGAAACGTATTATACTGTCCAGAATTAAAGGGCAATTTATTGTCAGTTAAGAAAGCCACTGAAAATAATATAAAGGTAATTTTCGAGAAAAATGCATGTTTATTTGTCAAAGATGATAGTATAATCTTGACAGCTAAATTAAATGATAATCTCTACGTATTAAACCCTGAAGATGATTACGGCTATACTATAAGTACTCAAACTTTCTGTAACAATACAAATTGTATTTCATTGTGGCACCGAAGACTGGGACACAAAAATTTTGATGATATTAAATACCTTGTTAATCATGAATTAGCCAATGGGATAACAATTAACAAATGTAAACGTGACACGCGATGCACCAAGTGCATTGAAGGGAAACGTTCCGCTCTGCCCTACCCTAAAGTAGCCACAAACAGAAGCAAAGACATCGGTACCCTCGCACATTCCGATATATGTGGCCCCATGAATACTGAAACGATAGGAGGGAAAAGGTACTTTATAACATTCACGGATGATTATAGCAGGTACACAATAACATACTTAATCGCGCATAAATCGGAAGCCGTTATCAAACTGAAAGAATACATAGCGCTAACAAAAATAAATTTGCCAAGTTGATAAAGGCAATAAGGTCCGATAACGCAAAAGAGTATATCAGTGACGAATTTGAAAACTGCCTGATAGAAAACGGGATAGAGCGTCAATTGAGTGTTCCCTATTCTAGCCCACAGAACGGCGTTTCAGAAAGAAAGAATAGAACGATAGTGGAAATGGCTAGAACCATGTTGTCGGACGCCAAGTTACCTAAGCAATTCTGGGGGGAAGCTGTCATGTCCGCCACCTACCTCATCAACCGTCTACCAACAAAGGCTAACAAAATAACATGACACCCTATGAACTTTGGCATAAAAGAAAACCCGATCTCTCGAACATCAAAACATTCGGATGTAAGGCATTTGCCTATGTCGACAAACCTAAAAGAAATAAATTAGATGAGAAAGCCATCGAAGGAATAATGTTGAGATATGATTTCAGAAGCAAGGGCTATAGGATATATACGGGTGTAAATAAAATTATAATATCTAGAACCGTAAAATTCTTCGAAGAAGGTATAAAAGATGAGGAATTTATACCCGCCAAAGAAAATCAAAACATCGAACAAACTCCCGCAGATAATATTGAAATTGATCTATAAGAGCGCGATGATGATCAGAATCACACCCCGACCGACACATCCCTTGAGCCGAGAAGGCCGAGAAGATCGCAGAGACAAAATCGTGGTGTACCACCTAACCGTTATGGAATAAGCGCAAACCTGTGTCAAATTCAGGAGCCAAAGTCATGGACAGACCTACAAAATATCAATGACACAGAAACTAAAGATAAATGGCTAAAAGCCACTAGTGAGGAAATAGATTCTCTGAAGCAAAATAATACTTGGAGATTAATAAAACCTATCCCGGGAAAACGCGTCATAGGTTGTAGGTGGACGTTTAAGGCAAAAAGGGGAGCCAACGGGTCTATAGAGCGATATAAAGCCAGATTGGTCGCTAAGGGGTATGCTCAAAAATATGGAAGCGATTTCGACGAGACCTACGCACCCGTTGTAGCGCATACCACCCTACGAGCATTCTTAAACGCAGCGGTGTACAAAAATCTTGAAATAACTCACCTAGATGTCAAAACTGCTTTCTTACATGGCGATTTAGAAGAGGAGGTTTATATGCATCAGCCAGAGGGATACATAACAAAAGGGGAAGAAGATAAAGTGTGTAGTTTAAACAAAGCGATTTACGGCCTTAAGCAGGCAGCTAGGGCGTGGAACCAAAAAATAAGTAAATCTCCTAAAGAACTAAATTTCGTTGAATGCGCGTCAGACAAATGTCTGTACAAAAGAGCCCAAGATGGAAAAATCGCATACATAATAGTGTATGTTGATGACATCTTAGTCGCAGGAGACAAAACAGACACACACGAAATATACACTGAATTATCAAAGCAATACGAAATCAAAAATTTGGGTCAAGTAACACAATATTTAGGCATAAACATAAAGGAAACAGCAAACGGTAATCTAGAATTAGACCAGGAACACAAAATAATACAAATCGCAGAAAAATTCAATTTGTTAAATGGTAAGCCTACGTATACACCCATGAATACTAACTACTTTAATCTAGATCCAAGCGGGAAACTAATGGGAGATAACGTAAAATTTAGACAGGCTATAGGAGGGCTTCTATACATTGCAACTTTAACTAGACCCGACATAGCATCAGTCGTTAACATCCTGGGAAGAAGGAATGAATCCCCAAGGGAAGTCGATTGGCAAGCTATCGAGAAATTAATTAGATATCTGCTTACTACCAAAGATCTTAAATTCGTCATAGATGAAACAAAACCTCCAATCCTAACGGCATATAGCGATGCCGATTGGGGGAACGACAGAATAGACAGGAAATCAACCACTGGAAACTTGTTTAAATTAGGAAATAATATATTGGCATGGTCATCGAGGAAGCAGAGTTGCACAGCACTCTCGTCCACGGAGGCTGAATATATCGCTGCCTCTAATGCAGGTCAAGAGATTTCGTGGTTGTTAGACCTGTTAAATGACCTCGAACTGTGTCAACAACTACCCGTAACATTGTACGAAGATAACTTATCAGCCATAAGATTGACCGAAAACGAAAAGGCACAGACAAGAACTAAACACGTGGAAGTTAAGTATCACCACATCAGACATCTATGCCAGAATGGTATAATCAAAATAACTTATTGCCCATCGAAGTTAATGCTGGCAGACGTGCTCACCAAGCCGTTGCCTAAGCCTCATTTCGAGTGTTTGAGAAACAAGTTAAACATTCTACGCTCGTCGGTTTGACATAAAAAGCGGGGGTGTTGGAAAACGTCACAGTGTAAGTGATTTTATGTCCAACATCACCTCGCTTGTGAAATGACAATTTCCTCGTGAAATATGCAACGCGTTTTTTAGTTGTGAAATATGTTCCAAGATGGCGACACTTCCCTGAGCTATGGTGGCGTAAGATCGCAAACTAGCGAACAATTGTGTAAAAGACTTTTGTTTCGAAAAGGCGACAACAGATCGCAGCACTACAGAACTTTTCTGATAGACTCATTTTAAATAGACCCTTTTTGCTTGTTAAGCAGTTTTTATTGTTTCAGGTTTTTTACTCTGTTTTAACTCTTGTGGGCCCCTTTTTACTTCTTCACTTGAAGGCCCGATTTTGTGAGGCCAAGACGCACGGTTTTTCGTGCGTTAACTCTTTGTCTTATGGAAGACCAAAGTCTCCTACTGGATTTCCAACATCATTACTCTTATATTATTCATATTTAACCCTTTTACTTTATATTTTTTAGTGTGTGTGTGTGGAACCCTGTAATCAAGATATTCTTCAAGAATTAAATATTTTTTTTTCTCTACAACTGCATCTGCATTATTCAAAGAAGATATTTTTCACGATTCACAACATCTACTCATTAAATAAAAAACTATAGGTTGTTTTCACATGAAGGAAACCAGCGTATGTCTGCTTTACCAGAAAGGTAAGAAAATAAATTTCTATCTTTCATTATTGATGAAAAAACTTTTGGTATAATAATTTTATATTTATACTGGGTCCTTAGCTTCATGCTAATCGCGAACTCACCCTTTCTAGATATTTTAATAATAACTATATTTCATTATAAAATTATTGACATTATCCTTAAAAATCTTTAGTACCTTATTGCTGCTAATTTTACTATTAATTCTAAATTTTGTACCAAAATTCATTAAATATTTTACATTTTTATTCTTGATTATATTAAGATTACCTGTAATTATATGGCCATGATAATTATCTATAAAATCTTTAAATTCCATATTATTACAACAACAACTGTATTAACATTTGAAAAAGCTATTTGTCTGTAATTGAAAATCGTATTACTTAATGGTTTAGGATAATTATATGCAACTGAAATAATGCATACTTTAAGAGGAAAAAGGTCGTAAATATGTTTGCATATGGCATTTAAATTCAAATTATCAAAAGATTTTTGTTGAAATTTTATATTAAAATAAATTACTTCTTTATTAACTTCATCTCTATTTAATAAATTAAAATTAATTAAATCATATAATAAATCTTTAAACTGTAATTTTTTTAATTTGAAAACATCCAAACATTTTTTAATTTTCTTAAGCACATTAATCTTTAATTTAAAAACCTCCATTTTAACATTTTTAACGCTATAATTTTTATCAAAAACAAATTCCAAATCCTTAATCCATATATTAGGAATTACATGATTAGTAACTTTATTATATTTACGAGACCCCTTCTTTCCTCTTTTTATAACAACTTTATCATTAAAATTATAAAATAAATCATATACATTTCTAACCTTCAATAAATTAACTTTATTAACCAATGTATTAAATCCAAATGGATCCTTCCTTTTGGAGTTATGGTGTTTAGGCATTTTGAAATGATGTAATATATATATATATATATATACAGTATGGGAAAATATAATGCTCCTTTACTAGTATAGATTGTATAGTAAAATACTGCAGTAAATATATTTGTCCCTGAGGTTGACCATCATCTCAGTCCCTCTAACCACACATTTAGGTTAACAGATACTAGGTGGCGCTGGGAGAATTATTTCTATTGCAACAGCAACTACAGTTCAACTATCCACGATGGATGAAGGTAAGTTGTACTTTTCTTTGTTTCATTTTTAGAAATATTTAGTTTTTGTTCTGAAAAGGGATGAGTATTTTTTCCCTCATAGCATGCATGGTCACGGTGACGTCGTTGTGACGTCACTGTAAGTAACTGTGGTCACGTCACATCTGTGACCAAAATGCCACCACTCAGTGATGTCACATTGTGACTGAGATGTGAACTTCTTAGAAAACTTTAAAAAATTACGAAAATTCTTCAAAACATGTTATTTACTGTAAAATTATATTTTTCTGGCAATTAAAAAAAAATGTGACGTCACTGTTATGTCACTGCTATGTAACGTACGTCACGTCACATATGTGACAAAAAACCCCACTATATTGTAAGTCACAGTGTGACAAAAATATGAACTTCAAAAATCTTTGAAAATGAAGAGAAATATTTTAAGCAGCCACGAGTTACAGCGGCATAAGGAATGAAAATATATTAGTGGATAGCAAATGGTAAATTCTGTCACTAAAGGGGAGGGGGGGGGGGAATAAATAAAGTGCACGATACAAGCATTAATAAACTAAATTTTCAGGCTATATTTTATCCATTTGATATCTAAGACAGTGAATGTATACTTTTTCATGATTTCAATTTTATCTAGCATTTGGATAATATATTTAGAATTAGGATTATTAAATTTATATACTTTACATATTTAGTTTGCTGTCAGGAAATTTCTTTCTTTCTTTCTTTTTTTACCGACCAGGATTATTCGAAACACTTCTGTGGTTTTAAACTAAAAATTTTCTATTACAGTTAAATCTGCACCTTTTAATGAGCACGTAGAAAGAGTCTTCAGAGTTTAGTCATCTATGCATTTCTTGCTTTAGAATATTTTTATAATTTGTATTCAAGTCATAAATTCTACTTCTTTCAGACTTTTTAAATAAAATTAGCATTTTCCGAAAATAAAAGAAATATACAAAATTTGTGCAAAACAAACTTTACTTAAAAAAAAAGAAAAAAAAAGGGGGGGGGGGGTCGTTATTACCATTAAATTTATTTTTACACCTTTTAAAAATTTAAACAATGTTTTATCTAATAAACTCTAATTATGAATATTATTATTATAATTATTTTGAAAAAAAGAACTTTACAATACATTTAACTTGAATTATTTGGTACGGATAAAAAGAAAAGGTTAAATATATTGGACATGTCTTCAAATACAAAATTTTAATTAACGATACTTTCAAAAAATTACTCCGCATTCAAGTTCAATATTTCGTGTATACAAAAACAAATAAACAAATAATCTGTAACAGAACATCTGCTTGAAAATCGTCTGCCCACAGAAAAATAAATATGAGAAGACGCGGGAAATTGTTCACTGTTTTTAGAACATCACCAAGTCTACAACACTTTAAGATAAGGAAATGACCATTTTAGGATACACGGATATTAATGGAACGTATATGTGTTATTTAATTTAAATATTTTGTTCCTGATTTGTATATTATGAGTTAAATAGTTTTATGTTATATTTGTAAGAGACTGATCTTTAACTGTCAGAAGCGATATTTTTCAATTCGATAACTGTAAAGAAAAATATCTTAATCTGCCATCGCTTCAAAAAAAAAAAAAAAAAAAAAAAAAAAAAAAAAAAAAAAAAAAAAAAAATCTGCGCAGAGACTGATTTAGGCTTAAGTTCATACTGGAATTAATATAAACATTAATTTACTCTTACTTGAGATTGAAAATGTATGGAACGACAATGATTTGGAATTATTTTATCGACTTCTTACTATTTTTTGATTACTAACACTTATAGTTATATTATTTTGGGGTTAAATATGATGTTCGATTATCATGAGATTACGAAATTGTTTCAGATTAGAAATTAACATTATACTGGGAAAATATATTTTTACATATTACAGTAGTGAAACATTTGAAAGAATTTTCTTTTAGTGCTAATAATATTTTAAATTATCTTTTAAAATCCTAAATCTTCAAACCAATGTTTTCAGATTTAACATTTGCCAAAATTATAAAATAATAGTAATTCCTTATACCATACGGAAATATTTTTGAGATATTGTTAAATCTAACAATGCATTTAATTTATTTATTGTATTTTGCTGTTGTTTAATAGTACAATTATAAATACTAATTATTATTTTTAGTGTTTTTCAAATTGGTATATTTATTTTTTTAAATTGTATGTAAGCATTTTTTCTGCTTGTGATTTTAATCAAACATTTAATTATAGACATTCTGAATCGGTTATTAAATTTTCTTCTATTGTAAATTCATTTTCTACGTTTATGATACGCGTAATTATTGGCACTAAAAAGTAAAACATGATATTTAAAAATTGAAATAAAGTGTTTTTCATGCCTGATAGGAAGATATAGATTAAACTGCCTTAGTATATATTTTTTAAAAGTTCATATAATACAGGATACATAATATAGGACACAAGTTGAAAAGTGCTTATGACTTAGGTTTGTCTCTCCGTCTGTCCGTCTAGCAGTCTGTCCGCACTCTAACTCCCGAAAATATACTCGGATTGCCCTGAAATTTTTGGATGTTATTGACGTTTACCATAGCACGGTACCTATTTGTAATGAAGTTTGTAGCATGCTTTGTTCAGTTACAGGGCCAGCCAAAAGTTTTCCGTTACATTACGGCCTATGGGAAAAAATCGTTTCAAATGATTTTTAATGATTTTACGCATGATTTCAAACATAATAAAATTTATATGCATTTATGAAGGGCACTAAAATATGCATTCTGTTGACTATGCGATCCACAGAATAGCTATTGTTCATTTACAGGGCTAAAAAAGGAATTCAAAAACATAATGATATAGGGGTGGAGGGAATTGTTTGCAGCATACTTTAATTATGTTAATCTATTTCATATATAAAGAAATTGATGTATGTCGCTTAGGTTTACATACTATAAATTATTTCATGTATAATACGAATAATACGTATATAGCATTTACAGGGACACCCAAAATATTTCAGATACTATATTGTATCCGAAGTACTGTTCGTTAGCGATGATTGCTGGAAATGTATTTTTAATTATGATACGCGCTTTTATGATTCACTATATTTATGCATAGTATCGTGTATATAAATGCTATAATTCCTTTACAAGGCTACACAAAAGTATTCGTAAGGATTACTGGGTATGGGCGCAAATTGCTTAAAGGTGGTTTTTAAATGAGTTATGTTTTTTTTTCGCTGAACTGCATTTAATTTACCAATAAATGTTTGTAGAATATGGATAAAATGATACACAGGGTCACGCAAGGAAATGGATACATGGCCGTCTATAAATGATAATTTCTGGAAATGTGATTTCAGCAGTTTTAAGAGTGTCTTAGTTTGAATTAAATTTTAACTAAATAGTGGCGTGTAATAAAGATTCTAGGTAAACTACAGGGTTGTACAAACGTATTCAAGTATCTTTCCTTACATTAGTATAAATTGCTGAAAAACAATTTCAACCTGTAAGGCGTTTTCTTGCTAAACTAAATTTTCCCATTATATAGTATATATACACTTAAAAAAATGGTTACTCAAAATTGAGTAAGAAGTACTCAATTTTAAATGCGTCACATACTCAAAGTAGCTCCGATCCAAATGTACTCAAAGTTGAGAAACACATGTATTCATTTTTTATTCCATGGTTGTGATCAAATATGAATCGTTATGCACTGCCCCCCCCCTCCTAAAAAACCCCCCCTTAAAATTTAAAGTAAAAATGTACTGACATTTATTTCCCGTTCAAAGTTCTTAACAAGAACTGTTTAATTGATTATTTATTAAGAAAAATAGCAAATAAGATACTCAAATCGAATATTTATATGACAAGAGCATTATTTCCAAGCACTTTTAAATTATTTTTAAAATGCTGTGCATAATTTAATATTTATATTAATAAACATCATTTATGCCGCTATAATGAAATGAACCATTACAGGGTACAAAACTATTCGTTTGTTTGGGTTTTATAACATGTGATGTTTCAAAATAGAGAAAGCATAGGTTCATTTTTGATCCAAAAATATTCAATTCGATATGAGTACGTCGGTTTACTCATTTTTGAGTACTTCATTTTTTTCAGTGTATCAACCTACAGATCAAATACAGGGCTGTTCAAAAGAATTGGAAAACATATTTGGCTATGGACGGTAACTGTTGAAATCAGTTTTTCAAATGTTTTATGCGTTTTCTGAAATGTTTACTTAGTTATCTTATTTACGTCATTTCCCTAAATTACGATGTCTTGTTAAAGCATTCAGAAAGTGTTGAAAAGTATTTTATAATCTATGCTTAACGCATGATTTTTCTTACTCTTTTTTTTCTATTTCCTAGATCAGTCTTTTCCTATAAAACATACCAAATCTATTTAGCTCATATTCACAAAATACAATATACACGTGAATAAAAAATTTAAATAAATATCGCTTATCATGCCGCTCTATAAATAATAGTTGTATTAATATCCGTTAGTCTCCAAGTTCATATTTAATAAAGCAATGACAAATAACAACAAATTAAAAAAACTTACACATTCTAAATATCAAGCTTGAACTCAATATCAAGCATAGAACTTAATAAAAAAATATGGCAGTTGATAAGCATTGTTTTTTAAGTGGAAAAATTTAAAATGTTTTAGAAGAATAGGACTCCAAAATAGCGATATTTTGCTAAAAAGTACGGTAAAAAGATAAGATTTTATATTTACAGCAAAAGTTTATTTTAAAATTCATCGCTGTATTAATACTTAGAAATTTTTCCAGAGAGAATCATTCGCCTTATATACAATATTTCGAATGAAAATCAAATATCAAATTAATTGCTTAAAAGGCGCAAAGGAGTGAAAAATATTCCATGCCGGGACTCGAACCCGGGCCATCAGTATAGCACACTGACATTCTAGCGACTAAACCACATGAAATGAAGCCCAGCCTGTAAAATTTCTCACTATTACATATTGGCAAGGCTACACACGCAGCACAAGATGGAATATTTATCGTGAGCCACCGACATGGGGTAAACACGAAACTTAATTAAATCCAGCATCGATTGAAACTATATTAATAATTGGAAATTTTTCCAGGGAGAAACATTCGCCTTGCATACAACATTTCAAATTAAAATTGACTTTTAAGCAATTAATTTGAAATTTGATTTTCATTTGAAATATTGTATGCAAGGCGAATGGTTCTCTCTGGAAAATTTTCCAAATATTAATATAATTTCAATCGATGCTGGGTTTAATTAAGTTTCGTGTTTGCATCATGTTGGTGGCTCACGCTAAATATTCCATCTTGTGCTGCGTTTGTAGCCTTGCCAACATTCAATAGTGACAAATGTTTTAGCCTGGGTATCGTTCCATGTGATTTAGTCGGTAGAATGTCAGTGCACTGTACTGATGGCCCGGGTTCGAGTCCCAGCATGGAATTATTTTCACTATTTGCGTCTTTTAAGCAATTAATTTGAAATTTGATTTTCATTTGAAATCAGAGTGTTTATGACAAGTTCGTCACAAATGACACATATTTCACAAATTGGTCACAGTGTGACTTCAAAGCATTGTCGCTTTCGTCACAGGTTCGTCACAAAGTTAATGCCAAAATAGTCACAAATGACACACTTTTCACAAATTTGTCGTACCGTGACTTCACAGAGTGGTCACAATGTGACGTCACAAACGACCCCTAAAACGGCCATAACGACCTCGCATTCTAGTCACTATGACGTCACATCAACGTCACGTGACGTCACATCGACGGTCACAAAATCACAGTGTGACTTCACAACGACGTCGCCGTGACGTCACCATGCCTTACCGGTTATAGCATCATTCATGTCCCCATATTTAACTTTTTATCTATAAAAAAAGCTTATTGCAACTTTATTTATTTAACATCGATATGTCACATGGAATATTTAATCTTTACATGTGTTCAAAATGGTTCAATAAAATTGCTGTGCAGCTGTTAAGACAAAAAAGTCACCTCAGTCCCAATTATTAGACACTGATTATGGTGTTAACAGACACTTACTTCCATAAAAATTTATCCTACGCATAAAATATACATCCTTGATCTCAAAACACTAGAGCATTTAAATAACAAAACATGTATCATTGTATATAATTGTATTAGGAAGCTGGTACATTAATTTAAAAAATAATAATAATTCTGGAGTGAAATTGTCCAGTTTTCAGATATTGACCCTTAAAACATGTGTAAAACGGTACTTTTCCAGTATAAGGAATTTGTCCTTTATTTCAAATCTTGTCGCAAATCGGGATTCAGAATGTGAGATTTTTTTGTAAAATGATATAAGGAGCTATGAAAACCAACCTGACGAACTTTTCTGCTTGTTACATCTGTAATTATATATAAATATGTAAAAATATTATATATATATATATATATGTGTGTGTGTGTGTGTGTGTGTGTGTGTGTGTGTATTATTGTTGACTCGTCGAGGACACATAATCCTTAGTCGAGGCCATTACCGTAATCATTAACAGTCGAGAGTTATGCACCCTCGATACTTTGCATTTCGCATTACCACACATTTCAAGTTCTTTGCCTGATAAAATTGAGTCAGAATATCTTGGCTACAACAAACATTGTGAAAGAGGATGAGTAATGATGATTTGAAGACTGTGGTAATAAACTGGCTCAATACTGGACGGGCGGCAGCTGAAAGCAACATGGATATTTCGAAGTTCCTGAACCAATGCCTAAACTCTCGAACACATATGACAAAGGACTCAATGTAGAGGTTGATTATGTGAAAAAGTAAAGTATCCTTAATGTTATACAGTTACATTAATGTTACATTACCTTAATGTTACATTTAATTTTTGTGATGAAATTAAATAATATCTGTAGTAATTTAAACTAAAAATATAACTTATAGAAAATTATAGCACCTTCACCATATTTTTAAAAGAAAATTTAACTGTAAAATATCAATCCAGACTACACTTTGGTAGAAATTCGGTATTTTTAGATTACTGCTCTTCCGAAAATATTCTGCATTGTATTCATGGACAGATCTTTAAACTCAAAGTAACAGAATAGAAAGTTAGCACTCCATTCGATTACGTACTGCAGTGGTGATAACCAACAACATTCGTAAAAACCACAGTTAACATCTATTTCCTTTCAGGGAGCAAATTCACACCTTCCATGATTGTCCGAAATTATAAAAAATGATGCTTCATTTCCAAGAATTTCGTTCGGAAGTTGTGCTGAGAGTAGTAAGGAATATTATAAGTCGAGCATGTATTTATTAGCCAAGCAGCTCATGACTTTGACACCAATTATCGCACATTTGCTAGATATGCGCAAGTAGTTGTAGAAGCGGACATAATTGGTAATTATTGTCAGTGAAATCGCGGAGCTGAACATTTGTTTTCAAAGAATGGCAATATATGTCACCACCAAAAAACTTCTCCGCACAAAAGCATTCTGAAGTAACTTTGGCTGATGCAAGATCTTATATGATTTTCGTCACTTAATTGCATCATCTTTCTGCGTTCCTGATTAGCATAAAATGTGTTATTACGTCAGATCACTTGTGAGGTATCTGTTTGATAAAACGGAAGCTAATGTAGCTCCGGTATTTACATAATCTGAACTTAAAAAACACTAAAAAAACTTGTTAACATTTAAATATTTATTTAACTTTTAAAATAATTGAATTAATATGTAATTTTCAACAGTTCTATTTTTTATGTTTATTTGCATCATAAATTTGTGAAAGCTTCAAGAAATCACTGGATTATGCTTCATCTTCTAATTAATAAAAATATAATACAAGTTTATTTTTAGCCTTCAAGCAATTGTGCCTCTTTGGATATTCGGTCAAAACCTATTCATTATAAAAGGTGATTCTGTAAAAGTGATCCAAACAAATTTTCTTACCTGATTTTTTTTTTTTTTTTAACTACTATAAACAAAACTCAGGGCCTCAACCACTCACGACTTTTAATTATGACGTCCAGAAAATTAGCTTGTAAATCATTTGATGCAGCTATTGAATATTTATTTTGATTTTAAAACAAAAAGCTAAGAATGTTGAAATATTTTTTTTTTTTATTGAAACGTCGACATTTTCGTAGATTGAACAGTAGTAGTCATCCTTAAACAAAATTCAACTTTCACATAACTACAATAAAAAATATTTTACATATAAATAATTTTAACGGTATTCCATAGAAGACGATTGCATGAATTAAAAATAATTATATTCTTAAATTTAATCTTCAAAAATACAAAACCTATGATTAACAATTAATAATTCACTGATGTAACTATAATTTAATATTTAAGAGTGAAAAAAAGAATATCTTTATTTTTTGTTTTGTTTATCAGAAAAACGCGGTATGAAAGAGGATTTGAATTAATTAAAAATACATTTCGAGAAATAAAAAAAGATGGAGATTAAAATAGAAAGCCTTTTGCATTTATTCTTTTGTTGCAATGTGTTCAAAAATAAAGAATAATTGTTTTATTCTCATTTGGTTATGTAGGATATATATATATAGATTTACGGTATAAAATATTTAATCTAATTTGCAACTGTTCTGTTACGATATGCCTGGTGTCTCAAAAATGACTGATGGATTTTAAAATTCAGTAACTTTCAAACGGTGACAGATAGTAAAAAAAATTCCTGCAGAAGAGTTATGTATGATGTCAGGAGTTTCTTTACTGTGATTCTTGATTTTAGTTCGAATTTCAAACAATAGATGGCGCTAGGAGCAATAGGTGCTCAATCCAGACACGATTTTTGGTACTTCGGTATCCATTCAATACATTATAAACTCCTTTTTACTTTCTTCTATCTTGACAAGAAGAAAGTATTGGTTTCATGAAAATTTTCGAATTCCAGTTTTTGACGGATTTACACGTTTTATGGGTCAGAGATTCCAAAAAACATGTTTTTACAAAATGTCTGTCTGTGAGTCTGTCTGTCTGTCTGTCCGTCTGTCTGTCTGTATGTGACACAAATTTTTGGGCGCTCTATCTCAAGACCTAATGCACGGAATTTAATAAAAATTTATATTCAGGTATTTCCTGATATAGATTGGTGCTGATTAGTTTTTGGTGTAAATCGCCCTGCAGGTGGCGCTGCTATGTAGCATTTTGCAGGATTTCCGCAAAAGCTCTATCTCAAGAACTAATGCACGGATTTTTATAAAACTTCAGATTCCGTTAATCCTTGATATGAATTGGTGCTGGTAAGGTTTTGGTGTAAATCGCCCAACAGATGGCGCTGCTATGCTGCATTTTGCAGCATTTAAACGATATTCGTAGTAGCTCAATCTCAAGAAATAATAATCGGATTTTCATCAAACTTCAGATTCAGTTAGTGCTTGACATGAATTGACGTTTTGCTCCTTGTGGTGTAAAGCGCTCAACAGGTGGCGCTGCTATGCTGCATTTTTTGATATTTCCTCAATAGCTCTATCTCAAGAAATAATGCTTGGGTTTTCAACAAACTTTAGAATCAGGTATACCTGGATATGAATTAGTGCTGTTTATGTTTTGGTGTAAATCGCTCAACAGGTGGCGCTGCTATGCAGCATTTTTCATGATTTCCACAATAGCTCAATGTCCAGAACTAATGCACGGATTTTCATCAAACTTCAGATTCAGTTAGTCCTTGACATGAATTGATGTTTTGAACCTTTTCGTGTAAATCGCTCAACAGGTGGCGCTGCTGTGCTTTTTTTTGTGATTTCCACAATAGCTCCAGCTCCAGAACTAATGCACTTATTTTCATCAAACCTCAGATTCCGGTATACCTTAATATGAATTAGTGCTGTTTGTGTTTTGGTGCAAATCGCTCAACAGGTGGCGCTGCTATGCTGCATTTTTCAGAATTTCCCCTACAGCTCTATCTCAATAAGTAATGCATGAATTTTCATCAAACTTCAAATTCAGTTATACTTTGATACGAATTGGTTCTAAATTGATGTAATTTCTTGTACTATTTAAATGATTTAATTGACGTGATTTATATAGAAGAAAGTTTTGTGATGGCCACAGCATACTAGTTTCTGATGGAAGAAGAGAGAGGTTGAAAAATCGAGCCGGGGTTTAGCGGTTATTGCTTGCAGCGCCACCTATCGAAGCTATTTTTAACTAAAACTGAGAATCGCAGCATAAAAACTCCTGACATCTTACACAACGCTCCTGCAAGAATTTCTTTAATATCTGTCACCGTTTGCAAGTTAATGAATTTTAAAATCCATCACTCATTTTTGGGACAGCCTGTAAGTTATTAAAACAATCATGATTTACATTTATATTTATCTTTTATTTTAGTTACAAAATGCTGGTCTGTACAATTATTACTATATTTACTATGTAAATCAAATACAGTCGGACCTCTATTTAACGAAGTCGCTAAATCCCGAAAAAAAGTTCGTTATATGGAAAATTCGTTAAATAGAGAGTCACGCTACGTTAAACTACGTAAAACACATTTTAAGTCCATAAACACTAAATATAATTTTAAAAAGTAATTATTCACACTTTTTTTTTTTTATAAATTATATCTATTTGTTTTATTTATTTTACCCATCAAAAAGAAATCTGCAAGGGAAATAAGAATGAAACAAAACATTGTCTGGAAATACATTGTATTTTCAGTTAAAAAAATAATTTTACATTAAAATAACGATTTTTTATTATGGTTAATAAGCTGTTTGGAGGAATACCAAATTTTAAAGCAGTATTCTTTTTCTTTATGCCTTTATCCACGTCATCACGAATAATTTTTTTTTCTTTGATGCTCAAGCGCTTTCGCTTTGACATTTTCGAGCTACAAGAACCGAAATTACCAAGAAAATTGGTCATTATCAACAATCTAGAAAACAGGAAACTATAGTTTAAGGACACGGGGCAGCTCCATAGACGGTTAAAAGGGGATATTGAAAGTTTGCTTTTCTTCGATGGAAAGCAAAGAATCACAACAATTTTGCTGCTCTCGGTGAGTTAAGTGCCTGGTTAGACCTGCTCATGGTCATTGATCATCATAAAATGTGTTAAAAGAAATAATAAGTTTGAAATATCCAGTAATATTTTAAGAAATAGGGAGAAAAAAATTTAGATCCCAAGGAAAAGTTCGTTAAATAGAGAATTTGCTTCGCTATTTGGAGGTTATTTTACGAAGAAATTTGCAAAATGTCCTTGGTTCCAAGTAAAAGTTCAAAAAATAGAGGTTCGTTAAATATAGGTCCGACTGTAATAACATTTTTTCTTTTGCATTTGTTTTGAAAGAAAGCCTAGCATTTAACATGGCTATATAAGATAATAGAAACTCTGGGAAGCATGATACATTTTTCCAAATGTAGCAAATGTTATGAGTAAAAAATAACACAATAAGAGAGCACGAGAAAACTTTGCATTACGAACAGGAAGTTCAAAATTATAATTTTGAAATGACCTGGATATACTTCCCTATTGCATATTCAATTGTGAAAATAGAGAGAGAGGAAGAGAGAGAGATATAACCCTCATGTGCATTTTAACAACTAATAGTCATACAGAAAAAAATAAACAAGCATTTCAATGGAGAATTATATTGACTGAAAATTAAAATAATAATAATACTATTCGAGGTCTGCTTTGGTATTCAAAATTAAATATTTAACCTTTAAATTTCTCAATAGCAATCTCTCAATCAACCCAAAATTGACTCCGTATTTTGAATCAAAAAGAATTAATGCTCCAGATACTAAATTTAAAGTTATTTGATTGAAGTGTTAATAATTACGAAAATGTAAAATTTTGATCGTCTAATATGTGTTTTTTAATAATGCATATATTCATTTGTACTTCATAGAAGTATTTATTTTCACGAATCTCAATTTTTAAATATCGTGTATCTCAATAATAATCACATGACTCCCATACATTCTTATATTATTTATGTAGAAAATATGAATTTTGAATTTAATTTTAAACAATGAAGTTTCCTTTTTCAGTAAGAAAAATATCATTTTGAATTTCAAATAATAAGAAATTGGTTATAACTCGCCAAATTATGCTAAAACATCTATGTTTAAAAGTAAAATGCATTTGTTTATGTACTAAAAGTAAACAGTGTGCAGTAAACATGTTTGTGCCACCCATTGCAAAGATATGTTTTAAAGTGTGTTACAGGTCCAGAATGTCATAAATATTTCATTCCTTTTTTTCATGCATTTAATAATTTAGAATAAGAAATCTACTCAATATACATAAAATTCTAATTAAACTATTTTATGAAAGAAATTTATGTAAGTAAAATTGGAATCACTTAAATTCAGAACTTGTAGAATGTAACATAATTCTGATATATGAGCAGACAGATAGGTAGATACATACATGCTGATAGATTGACAGATATACACAAAGACAGAGAAGCTGATAGATAGACTTAAATACAGATATGTAAATAGACAGATATACACGAAGGCAGACAAACGGTTACATAGACAGACCACTATGTAGTTAGACATAAAGCTAGAGAAACAGACAGGAAGGCAGAAAGGCAAATAGATGCGTAGTTAAAGAGTCAAACAGGGGACAGAAACATTCATAGGTAGGTAGATAGACAGAAAGATTCACAGACAGATAAATAAATAGAGCGATTTGTTATTTGGGGGATATGTGTTTTCATCAATGAATGATTTATAAATTAGTCTTTGCGCACCAAGGGTGCTGGGGTCAGAGTCCCCTGCACCCCTATATTATAAATATATATGTTACCTACTTTTCTTTAGAATAAAAACAGAGAACATTAGAAAGTTCTTTCACGCAACTAAAAATATCTTTATACAAATACAATAATCCTTACAAATTTATCCCTCCATGCTTTTTGTCACTTATTATTATTCAATGTTTATTCGCACAAAATAGAATTCAATATATTTTCTATTTAAGTATCCTGAACAAGCTGCAATTTCCGTTACCACCTCTTAATTCAAAAGCTCTCATCTCTAATTAGCAATTTTTTAAGTGATGAAACTTATTGAAAGTTAATGTTTCAAAAATACGTGTATTTTTTCATATTTCAACAGAGAGCATTGACAAGACCACTTTAGATAATGATAAAAGTCAATAGCTGCCACTCAAATTAATACTGCAAATTATTTTTCCGCCCGAAGTTTTATTGAGGCTAAAAATCATTATCAGATTATGGGGTAAAAGAACATTATAATTAGTCATTTACCATGCTTTCAATATCAAATTTCTTTCTAATTTTTTTCTATCATTAATTTTCTAGTGTTTGAAAAAGTATCTAATGCAATTTTATATCCATCATACTGAACATTAAATTGTTGATCCGCTCAAACATATATTATCTTCATTCATGCAATTGCAACATATTTTTACAATTAAAATTAGTAATTTGTATCCTTCTATATATAAAAGAAAGTTTTGATTTGGAAATGGACCAATGAAAATCTGCGTAGATATTTCGGGTAGATCGGCATCCAATTTGAATGCTTAAGCATGGTCTTTCATCGTTAATATTAAAAAAACTGTTGCATACAAAAATATAAAAATCGGTGGTATTATAGAGAAATGTTTGATAAACACAGTGATGCAGACAGTTTTCAAATCGAAGAATTATTTTAAGAGATATTTAATGCCAAATTTGGACAAAATCGTTCCATTAAAAAAGTTTAATAGAAGCAAAAACTGTACATAGGAATTTAATCATTTTTAGATCATTTTATGCGTCAGAATTTCCCGGTGTGCAAACGGCATTTAGTATTTTAATTTGACTCATTTTTTGAGCTTTTATTTCTATTTTAAATTCAAATTTTCAGCATTTCGAGAGATATTTTTTACAAAATTTAGAAAAATTGTATTAATTTAAACTCTTGCCAACTGTATAAACAGCGCAACAGTAATGTTTGCTTCAAATTAAAAATTTATTTTACACGTGACTATTATAAACAGAAAATATAAAAAGCAGGAATACGTCATAAAAACTATACTTACACGTGAATTTTAAAAGAGAAAGAATATTGTAAAATAATAAATTCATTAACATGCGTTAGAAGTCTTAAATAGGAGAATTTACGTCACATTTACGTCACATTACACTTACTACGTAAAATGAACAAAAGATAATATTGCAAAACGGTTTAAATTTAAAAATTGCGCCAGACATTTATTTGATATTTTAAGATGATCATAATATTTCATTTCTAACAAAAATATTTTTTCGTGAATATTAAAAAGAGAAAGCAAAGCTTGATGAAAATTACGTCAGATTATAATTGTCAGATTCAAATTATAATTCAATCTTCCGAAATCTTTTTAAAGCCGATCAAACCAGCGTGCTGTTAGAGTCTGCGGCGTGTGAACGGGGGTTGACGAGCGTAGCTCGTAGGGGGCAGAGCCCCCTAGTTTATTAAAGAAAAACACTGGTTTTAGAAGAATTATTGAATGAGCAATAGTGTATAAACAATACTTCATTTTTTTTGCAATGAAATAATTTTAATTTAGTAAAATCACATTTGTATAAGAACATTAAAATCAGTCATTTACCAGGCTTTCAATCTGAAATTGCTTTCTATTTTTCTTCCCTATCATTAATTATTCTAGTGTTTGAAATAGTATCAAATGCAATTTTATATCCCTCATACAGAACATTAAATTGTTGATCTGCGACTAGAGTTAAGTTTAATTTTTTTTTTTCTTTTCTTTTTTTCTTTTTTTTTTTTTTTTTTTTTTTGCATTTTTTTTTTTTGCATTTTTTGTTGAAACGTATATTATCTTCATTCATTCAATTGCAACATATTTTTACATTAGTAATTTGTATATAATAAATAAAGACACCGGTTTTTGAGGAATTATCGAATGAGCAATAGTAGATAAGTAATTCTGCATTCTAATGCAATAAAGTAATTTTAATTTAGTAAAATAACATTTCTTGCATTTCTATTTTTTAAATGTAGTAGAGACTTTAGCTATAGTATGAAGGCTAAAATGATCATGTGTATAATGCAAGTTATTATTTATATAATTTTTATTAATTAAATAAACCATTGGCCGGATTTTGAGATTAAAAAATCTCAAAAATGGTTAATTTTTGTTTTGTTATGATCAGAGTTTTACGTTCCCAGTATTTTTTTTTCTTTTTTACCGCGAATAGTGGCTATTTCTTGCATTTCTTATAATGCCATTACATTTTACATAAATAAAAGTAAATATTTAGAAAATATTATTACAATTTCTTTATTGTTTTTAAAGTGACTAATAAGAAAATCAAAGTTTGATACTCCCTGATGTTTTAGGTGCGTTCGTAATTATATAAATACGTAGCACCTATAGTCGTCATTCAGCCCGTCTGTCCGTCCGCATATAACAGAGCAAAAACTACCCAAGCGAATGGTCTGAAATTTTAAATATAGGATTGCTGCAAATATTTTGTCGAGCCATTTCAAATTTTATGAAAATCGGATGTATAGTTTAATTACAGGGACAGTCAAAGGTTTTTCTTAACATTACGGCCAATGGGAAAAAATTATTGCAAGTGCATTTTAATGAAGTTACAGCCTTCCGAATGATCTGAAATTTTAAATATATCTTTGTTGCAAAATTTTGTCTATGAAAATCGGATGTATAGTTTAATTACAGGGACATTCAAAATTTTAACATTACTGGGAATGGGAAAAAAAATATTGCAAGTGCACTTTAAGGATGTTACAGACTATGCACTTATGAAGTGCAAAAAAAATATACATTCAGTACAATATGGGGTACAAAAAATAATTATAAAACTAGTTATAGTAACGTTGTTTGCCACGTTTAACGAGCAATTTCCAACTTGTTTTATATATATAAGGACAAGCGATCCAAGTTTTATAAACAAAAGGCACACAAGTTTTGGACCTCTACAGAATGAAATGTACAGAGCACCAACTTAAAACTAGAACTACCGAGATCCGTTATTTTGACAGCTACCATATGAATATGTTTCGATTCAAACCAAAAATTTGATTACGAAATAAGTTTAAAAGATACATAGAAGAATAATGTTAAATAATAAAGTTAAACTGTTTTAAATCAAAATTATGGTGAGAAATATTTTTATAAAACTTGACTCAAGTTTCCGGTAGTTCTAGTGTTAATTTACTGTTGCTTTTCGCATTTTCTTCTTCTTTACATCGCCGTTAAAAGATGGGTGCTGATTTGAGTCACCTTCAAGCTCGCTATCTAAGTGAAACCAAGGCCGTATTTAAGCATGTGCTACAATTGCAGCTGAACATGGTTGCAAAATTTTGCTGTTTTACAAAAAATCAAAACCAAACAGAAGGAAGTTTTTTTCAATAAGTTTTGAATACTTTAGATCTGCATAGATTAGAAACCTGTAAACTAGAGAGTTCAATCATATGACAGACAACATGTTTTTACTATATTCATGCTGGCAAGGAAAATTCGAGGGCAGAAACTCTTTTTTCCTTACTTTATGTTCAGTTTACACGGCGAATCCTTTTAGGTAACGAACTATCGCACTATAACTTCAATACCTTTTTTAAGTTAATACAAAGATTATACAGTTTTTTCAGAATCTACAGGGAGATTGAATACGTCGGAAATATTTTTATAATGTACATGCATTAGATTAACTTTTTATCTACATACGGTATTTATAAGTGCCATTAAAATAACTTGTTAAAAAATTAATTTAATACATCGATTAATAGTAACCCAGTTTAGAATGAGTTACAGATGCATTACTTTACCTTGTTCCAAAAGCATTATGAGACTAAACAAAAATATTTTTAAAAGGATGATTTCTTTTGTCTTCCGTTGTCTTTGGATCTTTTGAGCTTTCTTGGCATTGGTGGTAGTGGGGGGGGGGGATTTTTCAATTCAGAAACATTTTATTTTAAGAACATTATATTTGTACATTTCCTAATTCTACAAAATACTAAGAAAAATATTTAAAATAAAAGATTTGAGCGGGGTTATAAACATTGCACACAATTCCTATAAATTCAAATTTAAATAGTCCTTCTAAATCCTTGAATCCTTCTAAAATCCTTGTAAAATTTATTAAATGATTACATAAATCTTCTAACGTAGACTCAAAAATTCACGAAAAACGCTTTAGAAGATAAAATTTTCATGAATTCATATTTCAGTACATAAAAGGTTAAAATCATTGTCAACAGTTTCAGGTGCGTAAAGATGTTCCGCATTGAGAAGTTCTGGCCGGAGTTTCAACGCAGTTTATAAACATTTAATATCCATTAATAACGATTTCAGAAAATGAAAAAGATAAAGTTTAATGTGATAAGAAACATCTGAATAAAACTAAGATGTATTGCTATTTTGAATATTGCTAATTCTCCTTTCATGATAATCAGTTGCATAATTGAATTTATGCCTTTCAGGAATGACAAAATAATAGTACTTTATCATGCTTTTTCTGTAAAACATGCTTGAAGAACATGAAAATGTTTACTTGAGAAATAATAGCATCCTATATTCCTGGTGTAGTAAATGGATAAAAAACTATAAAAGCTATTCGTAAACATTTCAAAATCAGAAGCAGCAAAATAAACTTTTTACAAATACTTCTTTAAATATAAAAAATATGTTGGTTTCTGAGATTTCGAAAGATAAAGAACGCTCTTTGGGTTTTTATATATTTTCTTTCGTTGTTGCATTATAGTTTTGTAGTTTAATAATCATTTGTCTTCTATTTACAGTGTACTAATATCCAATCTATATTCAATAAACACACTATGATAGATGGCAATTAATCCTTAGCAGCCTTAAATAATAATATAGTAATCTTTTTTCATGTTTAACTTCAGACCGACAAAAAAAGCATCATTCATAAATAATTGCTTTCTATGATTATGCTTTTATGTCCATGATAAAGAATATGATGTAAATGACTTCGAGAAAAATCGCAGCATCTAAATTACATTAATACGCAGTTTACTTCAGTTCAAATTAGACATTGCTCTGAATAGGTTTAAAAATATAGTTAACAGCAAATTATTCTTGGTAATTAAAGGTACAAATAAATGAGCAGACATTATAAATTCCTGTTCGTATTTAGAACTTTCTATAGTAAGGATAGAAAAATATATGTTTTTTTTTTTTTTTTTTAGAGTATATCAAATGTATTAATTAAACAACAAAAGAGGACTAATATCAAGGTCAAACGGACATTGTAAAACGCAGCCACAATTCATGGATGTGATTATTTATTGTCATACAATGGCAGTGTTATAACGCCGACACGCGGTAAAAAGTATTCCAACAAGGAGGGCGGTAATTTGTGCCCCTTCCCTAGCAATTTCCCCTCTTTTCTGAAAACTCATTTATCATGTAGATTGTAGAGTTCCCGAACAACAATAAAACTCATAAATTGCGGTATACGCTGCTCTGTGCAAGGAGATATGAATTATAGCTACCAACAATTGAACGCTTTGCTGAGCGTTTTCATTTTGTTTAACGGATTAGTTTCGGAACAAGGATATTTTCCGACTATAATGGACCGAAATATTTTACAAATTGCTGTATTTATTATGTTTCTATTTACGAAAATATAATGTAAACTAGGAGATGGCATTGTGAAATAAGTATAAAATATATGTGATAGGAATTTATATATGAGAAAAGATTTCATTTACGCTGAAATCCAGATATGTTTGCAAAACTTGAAACTTAAGGCTCCTGTACCCCCCGGCGAAGGCACTCACGGGCTAATGCTAATCCTATGGGGAGGGATTTATCCAATATTTCGTTTGCATTTCGACATTTTTAAATATTTTTTTTTTTTTTTTTTTTTTGCATTGGATAGCCGAGGTCCGTTTCTACGTCGCGCCTTTTTCCCTGACTGCCAAGAAAGGTTATGTGTTTCACGCGTATCTGGGTATATGGATTTCTTTATACCCTCGAAACATCCCAGCGCCTGGATGAATTTTAATGAATGAGGTCTCTATCGATTTGACTTAACCGTCAGATGGTTATAGGCTAGCTTTTGTTTTTATAAATTCAAAATGACGGACGTAAAATACAAAATGGCGGTAGAGACGAAAACCAATTTTTACGTACCCTATTGAGTTGCATATCATTGGATAGGTCTTTCAAAATTAAAGCGATGTTTCATTGACTATTTTACAGCCAGAAGCTCCGTTTAAATGTTACACAACCTAGAAATTGTGTAGGTAGGATCTCTTAGCTTTACTGCAACTCTAACCATCATAGACATCTAAGGACCTCATCAAAACAGTATTTATAGATAGGAACTTAAAAGTCATCAATACAAGTAAATAAAAAAATAAGTAATATAAAAATAGTTTTACATTGATGAGAAATAATTAATTAGTTCGCTTTTTACGCAGTCGGGTTTTTGATTTTTTAAATTAAATTAATTTTTTATTTTGATTTTTTGATTTTGATCGCAGATATTTTTTATAAAGTTACTTTCACTTTCAAAACCGGTTCCGAAAATGAAAGTGCCATTCTAAAAAATATCCGCAACCAAAATCGAAAAAGTAAAAAAAAAAAATGTGATGCAGAGATGGATCTTCGATATCCAATGCAAAAATAAAATAAAATAAAATAAAAAATAAAAAATATTTAAAAATGTCGAAATGCAAAAGAGATATTAGAAAAATCCCTCCCATAGGATTAGCATTAGCTCAAGAGTGCTTTCGCAGGCAGGGACCGGAGCCTTAAGGGGATTTAATTCAATGGTAACTAAAATTATTAAGTTTATAAGATTTAAAGTTTAGAAAATTTGAAATCGAATACATTATACAGCTAATTTATTCGTAATATTGTTTAAAAAATTGAGGCGTTGACATAGAAAGGGCAGAAAGTGCCAAAAAATCCATTTTTCCGTTTTTCCTTGATAAAACCGTAAATACTAAGTCCAATAGTACTGTACAAGAGTTGTTTTGTCCTAGAACTAAAATTAGTTGATTCTACATCAGTTTTTGGCGCCGATTCCGAATATGCTTTTCGTTTATCTCTAGGTGGTCCAGGTTTTGAGAAATTTGGATATTTAATTTTATGCAAATTTAAGCTTTTTCGTGCTATTTTATGCAAATTTTTGATACAATATATGTCACGTCACATCTAATTATGCTTTCTAGATAAGGACTACTTGACTATTTGCTTCAGATAAATGTCACGATTTGCATATTCTTAACATTTATTTATCAGTTTTTAAGCCTAATTTGCATGTTTTTCAATGGTTTAATGTTTACATCACTATCAACTTTAAAATAGTTGCCACAGAATTGTCGTAATGTTTTCTAGACTAGATGCTCATTTCAAATCTGCAGTCTGATTTCTTATGTCATGTCTAGTTTTGAGTAAGGTGAATTTCTACTTTTGCACGGCATTAACACAGATTTGATGTAAGATACTTTTTAGGGGTGAGTAATTCATTGACAAAAAGGTGAACAGGGTAAGATTCATATCAGAGACATAAACACAAATTTATATAATAAAAAAAAATAATAATAAGTAGTAGAATCTATCCTAACTAGTTGAAGTTTATCATACAATGTATCATAAAAAGATATTTCTGGCTTTTTTTGACCAAAAACTAAAATTTCACTTTTTTCAAAAACTAGACGTGATAGAAGAAAACAGATACAAGATTTGAAATCAGCTCAAAAAACTAGTTTAGAAACATATTAGCGTACTCGTGCGGCAGAAATATTTGAACGTCAAGAAACATTATTAGAAAAACATGAAAAATATGCAAATTAGGTACAATATTTCACAGTCACATGTTAGTATAATCGCAAAAACAACGTTTTTGTGAAGTAAATTAGGTAGTAATCTATACTAATCTATACTAATCTATCTATACTGATCATACTCCTATTATAAAGAGGTAAAAATTGTTTATTTGTCGGAGATAAGCTCAGGAACTACCGAACCGATTCCAAATGTAATGGTATCAAAATGATGGTGTTCGCCCAACTTAGAACATAGGCTATATCTTATGTCGGTGCCACTACCCCAAAGGGGGTGCAGGAGCAAAAAACGTTCTAAAAATGCGATTTTTGCGTTACTGAAGGGCCTAGAAATATGAAATTTGGAATATTAGTTACTTATAAGATATAAATGGTGTATAAGAACAGTTCTTAAACAATTCGAAATTTTAAAGGGGTAAAAATGCACAAAAAGCGTTCTAAAAAACGTTCTAAATCGTAGTTTCCACATAATCTCAGGAAATACCAAACCGATTTCAAAAGTAATGGTATCAAAATGATGGTGTTAGTCCAACTTAGAACATAGGATATATTTTATGTCGGTGCCACTACCCCAAAGGGGGTGCAGGAGCAAAAAACGTTCTAAAAATGCGATTTTTGCGATACTGAAGGACCTAGAAATATGAAATTTGGAATATTAGTTACTTATAAGATATAAATGGTGTCTAAGAACAGTTCTTAAACAATTCGAAATTTAAAAGGGATGAAAATGCACAAAAAGCGTTCTAAAAAACGTTCTAAATGGTAGTTTCTACATAATCTCAGGAAATACCAAATCGATTTAAAAAATATTGGTGTCAAAATGATAGTGACAACGTTTACTCCAAGATAGGCAATGTTTTATGTCGGTGCCACTACCCCAAAGGGGGTGTAGGAGCAAAAAACGTTCTAAAAATGCGATTTATGTGTTACTGATGGGCCTAGAAATATGAAATTTGAAGTATCAGCTACTTATTAGATATAAAGGATCTCTAAGAACAGTTCTTAAACAATTCTAAATTTAAAAGGGGTGAAAATGCGCGAAAAGCGTTCTAAAAAACGTTCTAAATGGTAGTTTCTACATAATCTCTAGAAATAACAAACCGATTTAAAAAATATTGGTGTCAAAATGATGGTGAAAATCCCTGCTCCAACATAGGCTATGTTTTATGTCGGTGCCACTACCCCAAAGGGGCTGCAGGAGAAAAACATTCTAAATTGCTGTTTTTGCGTGACGGAAGGGCCTTGAATCGTGAAATTTAGAATGGCAGTTAGTTATAAGATATCAATGATCTCTAAGGACATTTCCTAAGAAAATCGAAATTTAAAAGGGGGGTCAAAATGCGCAAAAAGCGTTGTAAAAAACGTTCTAAATTGCAATTTCTATGCAATCTCAGGAAATAATGAACCGATTTCAAATATAATGGCGTTAAAATGATGGTGACAGATCTTGCTCCATGATAGGCTATATTTTATATATGTTTCCACTAACTCAGAGGAGATGCAGGAGCAAAATGAGCGAAAAGCGTTCTAAAAACGTTCTAAATGCCTTTGTCATCAATATCTCAGGAAGAATCAAACTGATTTCAGAAGTAATATTAAGAAATTGATGCTAACAGCCTCTATTCTAACATAGATGCTATTTTAAGACGGTATCACTATCACCTAGACGTTGCAGGAGCAAAAAAGCGTTCCAAATTTCGATTTTTCTGATCGGTAGGGGCTAGCAACTTAAATTTAGGCAAGGTACAAATGTATTACATATAAATGATCTTTAAGAACAGTTTCGAAAAAAATGGAAATTTAAAAAGGGGTGAAAATGCGCGAAAAGCGTTCTAAAAACATTCTAAATTGCGATTTCTACTAAATCTCAGGAAATTCAAAAGCTGTTTCAAAAGTAATGGTTGCAAATCAATGGTGACAGTCCCTGCTATAACATAGGTTATATTTTATGTTGCTGTCACTACCATCTGAGGGTTGCAAAAGCAAAACATGTTCTAATTTGCGTTTTTTGCATAACTGAAGGGTCTAACACTTTGAAGTATGGCATGGTATTTACTTACAAGATGCAACTGCTTTCTAAGAACTGTCGAAAGAAAATTTCAAATTTAAAAAGATGAAGTGAGCGAAAAGCGTTGTAAATAACAATTTTTATGTAATCTTATCAAATACCAAACCGATTAAAAAAATAATGATGACAAATTGTTGATGATAGAACCTGCTCAATCGTAAGATATATTTTATGTCTGTGCCACTACCACCAGAGGGTTTCAGTAGCTAAAAACTTTCTAAATTGCGATTTCTGTGATACTGAAAAGGCTAGAAACTTTAAATATGGCATGGTAGTTACTTATAAAATATAAATGCCCTCGAAGGACTGTCGAAAATAAATTCGAATTAAAAAGGAGTGAAGTGAAGGGGATATGCGAAAAGCATTCTAAAAAAGTCCCAAATTACGATATCTACGCAATTTCAGGGAATATAAACCAAATATAAAAGTAATAGTTGCGAATCAATGATAACAGTCTCTGATCCTACCAGGCTATATTTTAGGCCGATGATTCTACTACCTGGGATTCACAGGAACAAAAAACGCTCTAACAAAGGCCTTTAAAAGCTTTCTAAATTACGTTTCTGTGGAATATTAGGAAAAAGTAAACCAATTTCAAAATTAATGTTAGAAAATTAATGGTGACAGTTCCTATTTCAACATAGCCCTTTATGTTGAGAGAGGTGATAGGACTTGGAATTTGACATGGTGGTTAATTTTAAGATGTAAGAAGATGGTTTCTAAAAAAATCAAAACTTCAAATGAATACTGAAATGAGCGTATTAATTGAGTATAAAAGTTTCAAAATATTTTCTAAATTATTCTTTATTTAGTTTTATTTCGTTTTATTGATTTAAGTCTCATTTCTACCTTATGCAGTGTAACAATGACGTTTAATCAAACTGTGTTTTAAATAGTAATTTTTTTAATTATTCCTAAAAGTAATAAGTACCTTTTAATAAAATAAAATATTACCTTTTAATAAAATAAAAATTTAGTTAGTACCTTTTAATAAAAATTAGACATATAAATATCACTTGGCATATTTCAAATATTACGCGAGCAAAGCCGCGGGGTTTGCTAGTCTATACTTCTATATCTATATCTATCTATATCTATATCTATATCTATATCTATACTCTATTATAAAGAGGTAAAAATTGTTTATTTGTAGGAGGTAAGCTCTGAAACTACAGAACCGATTCCAAAAGTAATGGTCTCAAAATGATGGTCTTGGTCCAACTTAGAACATAGGCTATATCTTATGTCCGTGCCACTGGCCAAAAGGGGGTGCAGGAGCAAAAAACGTTCTAAAAATGCGATTTTTGTGTTACTAAAGGGCCTGGAAACATGAAATTTGGAATGGTAGTTACTTATAAGATACTAATGATCTCTAAGGACATTTCTTAAAAAATTCGAAACTTAAAAGGGGTGAAAATGCGCGAAAAGCGTTCTAAAAAACGTTCTAAATGGGGAATATTACGCAATCTCAAGAAGTACCAAACCGATTTCAAAAATAATGGTGTCAAAATGATGGTGACAACTCTTGCTCCAATATAGGCTACATTTTATGTCGGTGCCACTACCCCTAAAGGGGGTGTAGGAGCAAGAAAACGTTCGAAATTGTGATTTTTGTGTTAATGAAGGGTACAGATATATGGAATTTGGCATGGTGGTTACTTATTAGATATAAATGACCTCTAATAACATTTCTTAAAAAATTCGAAATTTAAAAGAGGTGAATATGCGCAAAAGAGCTTTCTAAAAAACGTTCTAAATGGCGATTTTTATGCAATCTCAAGAAGTACCAAACCGATTTCAAAAATAATGGTGTCAAAATGATGGTGATAATCCTTGCTCCAACATAGGCTACATTTTATGTCGGTGCCACTACCCCTAAAGGGGGTGCAGGAGCAAAAAAACGTTCGAAATTGCGATTTTTGTGTTACTGGAGGGCTCAGATACATGGAATTTTTGCATGGTAGTTACTTATTAGATATAAATGACCGCTAAGAACATTTCTTAAAAAATTCTATATTTAAAAGCTGTTAAAATGCGCAAAAAGCGTTCTAAAAAACGTTCTAAATGCCGATTTTTTCGCAATCTCAGGAAATACCAAACGGATTTCAAAAATAATGGTGTTAAAATGATGGTGACAACCCTTGCTCAAACATAGGCTACATTTTATGTCGGTGGCATTACCCCCGAAGGGGGTGTAGGAGCAAAAAAAGTTCGAAAATGCGATTTTCGTGTAACTGAAGGGCCTAAAAACACGAAATTTAGAATGGTAGTTACTGATAAGATATAAATGATCTCTAAGAACATTTCTTAAAATATTCGAAATTTTAAAGAGGTGAAAATGTGCGAAAAGAGTTCTAAAAAACGTTCTGAATGGCCATTTCTATGCAATCTCAGGTAGTATAAACCGATTTCAGAAGTAATGATTTCAAATTGATGGTGACAGTCTCCGCTCCAACATAGACTATATTTTACGTTGATGTCACTACCACCAGGGGGTTACAGGAGCAAAAAATGTTTTAAATTGCGTTTATTGTGTTAAAGAGGGGGTAACATTTTAAATTTGGAATGGTAATTACTTCAAAGATGCAAATGCTTTCTAAGAATTGTCGGAAGAAATTTCCAAATTTAAAGGATGAAGTGAGCGAAAGGCGTTCTATAAGAGTTCTAAATTACGATTGTTATGCAATCGTATGGAATACGAAACCGATTTCAAACATAATGGTTGCAAATTGACGGTGATAGAACATGCTCAAACATTTAAGCTATATTTTATGTCGGTGCCACAACCCCTAGAGAGATGCAGGAGCAAAAAAATTTCCAAATTGCGATTTCTGCGGTAGTGAAGAGGCTAGAAACTTTAAATATAGCACGGTAGTTACTTATAAAATATGAATGTCCTCTAAGAACAGTCGTATACAAATTCTAAATTTAAAAGTGTTGAAGCGAAGGGAAGGAGCGAAAAGCATTCTAAAAGATTCCTAAATTATGATTTCTATGGAATCTCAGGAAATAATAAACCGATTACAGAAGTCATTGGTTGCGAATCAAGAGTGATAGTCCCTGATCCTATACGGGCTATATTTTATGCCGGTGTCAGTACCACCTGGTTGGCAGGAACAACAAGAAAGCCTTTAAAAACATCTAAATTCCGATTTCTATAGAATATTAGGAAATACCAACCGATGTCAAGGTTAATGTTGGCAAATTAATGTTGAAAGTCTCTGTTTCAACATTTTTAGAGACAGTCTATTTCAACTCTGTTTCGGTATTTTATGTTGGTGCCACTAACACCAGAGCGGTGGTAGACTGTTAGACAAGAAACTTGGGATTTGACATGATGGTTAATTTTAAGATGTAAATGTGTTAAAATAGTTTCTAAAAAAATTCAAAACTTCAAATGAATATTACTGAAATGAGCATAAAAGTCTCAAAACACTTTCTAAATTATCATTTATTTGGAATTAATGTTAGTTCTTCTTATTAATTAAAATCTCATTTCTGTCTGTTGCACTTTTACAATGAAGTTTAGTCAAACTGTGGCTTAATTTGTAATTTCTGAATTATTCCAAAAAGTGTTGTTCTAATAAACAAGTAATATAAAAATTTTCTATTTAAAGTCAATTCCTACTTAGGTCATCAAAGAAAAATTTAATATAATCCCTTAAGCTAATATTAGTTTTTTTTTTTTTTTTTTTTGCATTAAAATATCTCAATTTGTTGATTTTCTATAAGCAAGTAGGTTTACAATGGAAGTCTATGGGAATTTGGCGAAATATTAGAGATATAGCCAAGTTGGCGTCACTTTTTGCGAATCATTTTGGTCGCCAAATTTGGCGGTATTTGGCGACATAACAGAGTCCCCCTATGGAAACTCTCCTTATAGAAATGAATGTGCATTAAATGCTTCAATAACCAATGGCCGCCATTTTCCTCCCATGTAAAACTAAAATTAATTAATTAAAATTTAATTAATGAATTAATATTTGGAAAAACTGTATAAACATCAATTGTCATCCAGTACAAGTTTAAAAAAATTTATTTCAACTTGATAGGATGAATAATAAGTATTTTATTAACGATTGAAAATTTGAACAATGTATATATATCATATCATATCATATCATATATATTATCATATCATCATATATATTATAAAGCAGTAAGATCTAAAAGTTCCGCCCGAATGTTTTCAAAAACTACCCGGTGGATTTTTTTTCCAAATAGTGTCATTCGATAGAGAATATTCACGTGATGGTTTATGAGTAAAATATACAGGGATAACTATGATTTTTGGTAATAAATTTCGCATTTTATTGTTATTTTGAACGAAAAGGTTGCCAGAGATTATTTTTTGCAACAAATGAATTGAAATCGCTGTATCCGTTAGAAAATAAATGAAAAAATAATTACTGATATTTAATTGTAAAAAAAGAAAGAAAAATCCATTTAAATGAGGGATTATGTTAAAAACGAATATATTTAAACCTAAAAGAAATATTTTTAATTTAATTTAAACCTGAAAGAAATATTTGTAATGCTTAAAAATTAATTTAATGAGAAAGATTACAATTGATACGCAATATTTGGCTCATTATCTGCGTTAGATTATAGAAATGAATCTGAAAATTTGATTAGATGTATTTTTAATGACTTTTTTTTCTTTTCTTTTTCTTTTTATCTAATTGCCCCATCACGTAACTTATAGAAAAAAAAGCAGATGTAATTGTGAGTCACATGTGTAATTATTATTTATTTCTTTACGATTTTTTATTTTACTTTTGATCGCCAAACAATGTGATTTTAAGTCAAAAATGCATAAGTGTGACACTAGCTTGAGGATATTCTCATAAATGGTGTATTTTCAAGTGAACGAGATCTTTTTTTTTGAGTACATTTTTATATTCAATTGTAACTTATATAGATATCAGTTAATATTTTAAAAATGGAATCAAATACTTAAAATTTTGTGTGAATTTTTGCCACACATACATATTGTAAAATAATTTCATATTTTTTAAAATGTTTTTCACCGTAATTCCGAAAGCATGTGATATATATAAACTCGAACTCAGATCAATGACTATTATCCATTTTTTTAAGCAAATATTATCTATTGTTTATTTCATTTTTTCTTAAGACATATCGCCAATATAATTTATAGGAAAATTCACACCTTCGAAATCTAGGAAATGAAGATAGTTTTTAAGGAAATTTATACAATCATGCGTTATTATTATCGAAAATTTCAACATTTTGAAAAAAAAAAAAATTGCAAGTATTTTGTAATTTGTCATTTCGTCTTCGTCTTTTTTCGCAATTTCTCCTCTGTTATGTAATATTTCAAATGATATTGGACTAATTTTCGATCATCGAGTCACCGCCAAATGGCATATCTATATAGTATCGCTAAGAAAGGATTTTCTAAAGTATCACCCCTAACGGTGTTTTTGCAAGGGGAGGGAAAAAAATTCCTTAAAAATCGGATATTATAATTATGCATCAGATGATAGCATAATTTAATGTATTTTTGTATGCTGAGTCGATTGGTGCCAAGTAAATTCTTATAATTCCAACAGTTCATGACATTTTTCATATTTTTCTAATTTGGCGGTGTCTTTGGCGTCTAAACCTCAAAATATCTAACATTACATCCGATACTGTAGCACCGAAAAAAATTCAAATTAACTCTTTTGGATAAAGAATAAAAACGGCTCTATGAGTTTGAAAAAAAAAAAAAAAATACGAACATCTTAATAAAAATATGGTGCTACTTAGTTATCCCGTTGACCAATTTCGCCAAATTATATAATTCGCCAAACCACTCGCCAAATTACATTAATTGACATAAGTTGTATTTTAATAATGAAAGAACAAATAAATTAGTATAACATTAATAAAAATACAAATAAAACGTCGAAATAAAAGTAACTTGATGACCTAAGCACGTGTAACTTGCTTGAAGTCAAGTGAATGTGACATTTACGATCAACCGTTATTGGCAATTAATCTTATAATTTGGCGATAGATTTTTGGTCGACGGGATAACTAAGTAGTACCAAAAAAAAAAAAAAAAAATTGTGATTTTATGCAAAATAAAAGGAACAATTTTACTAAGCAATTAGCGTTACAGAACGAAAGGGTACTACTTAGATATTCCGTCGACCAAAAATCTATCGCCAAACTATAAGATTAAATTCCAATAATGGTTGATCGTAAATGTCAAATTCATCTGACTTTAAGCAAGTTACACGTGTTTACTTCACAAAGGGATTTTTATTTCGACATTTTATTTGTATTTTTATTAATGTTATAATAATTTATTTGTTCTTTCGTTATTTAAAATAAAAATTATATCAATTTGTATAATTTGGCGAAATTGGTCGACGGGATAACTAAATAGTACCAACGAAAATATTTAAATATGAAAGCAATGTTTGTAACGACTTAAAAATTATTTTCAAAGAAAGAAATTGGAATTGGAATAATATTTGGTGATTTATAATTTGCTCTTCGATAAGAAGAAAAAATAGGTACATTTATAACAGCCGTGCGCAGATCTTGCCAATAGGATTTTAAAAATTGCCAGTAGCAGTAGTTACATTTTGCGTATGTAAATTAAAAATAATTCTTTGTTTTTAATTATGGAATTATTTCCTGTTATTTCAGTTTTTTAAATGAAATTAGTGTAAGGCATGCATTTTAAATGAAATGAGTGAAAGGTTTGTATCTTAAATGAAAATAATAAATATAAGAATATGGTATGAACACAATCTTTGCTGATTTATTACCTGCGCCCGGCTAACATAAAAGTATCACAAAAGCCACATATTCACTTGGTACAGATGTCATATTTGCCCCATATTGGCGCGATTTTTTTCGGTTGCCAATTTGGCGAAAACTTCAACAGCATAAACAACATAATCCGGGTTACCACATTAGGCAAAAAAAAGACACTTTGGTGCAAGTTAAGTACCTGTTGCCTATATGATATTATGTGGTACAGATGTCATATACAGATGTCATTGGTGGTACAGATGTCATTGGCGTGATTTTTTACCGACGCCAATTTGGCGAAAACATAAACAGCATTAACAACAACTCCCGGGTTACCATATCAAGCAAAATAACGACACTTTGGCGCCAGTTAAGTATTGTTGCGTATTGCAATGTTTCTGACATTGGTGTCAGAAAAAAATCGCGCCTATATGGGGCATGTGTGACATCTGTGCCCAAGTGGTTAGGTAATAATTTTGGAAAGGTTTTAGTGTATACGTATTGTTCAATGCTACTTAGTCATAGAGCAAAAAAAAAGTTAAAAAATTAAGTAAACCTGATTATGAAAGTTTAGCCTTTTTTTTACATGTACAGAACGTATTTTGATAAAAGTGGCACTGTTACATAACGTTTCAGTAATGGTGTTAGTATATAACATTTCATTATATGTTGATTAGTTATAGAACTATTAATTCCTGTTGTATGAACGGTCTCATTACCCTACCAAAAGTGCATTGTTAGTAATCAACTAAAAGAATTACTTCTTAATAGCTAAATTTTGACCAACGCTTTAGGTAATATTATATCACAGTGGCGTTCGCATCGTTTTCAGCAATGAGTAAGGTCCACCTGAAGGTCCATATTGTTTAAAATGCAAATTCAAATTCACCAATGTTCATTTGGAAAAATTGACCAGCGCAGCGGGCATAGCCTGCTAGTAATATTATAAAGAGGTAAAAATTGTTTATTTGTAGGATGTAAGCTCTGAAACTACCGAACCGATTCCAAAAGTAATGGTATCAAAATGATGGTGTTAGTCCAACTTAGAAAATAGGCTATATCTTATGTCTGTGCCACTGGACAAAAGGGGGTGCAGGAGCAAAAAACGTTCTAAAAATGTGATTTTTGTGTTACTGAAGGGCCTAGAAACTTGAAATTTGGTATGGTAGTTACTTATTAGATATAAATGATATCTAAGAACATTTTCTAAACAATTCGAAATTTAAAAGGAGTTAAAATGCGCGAAAAGCGTTCTAAAAAACGTCCTAAATGGCGATTTTTACGCTATTTCAGGAAGTACCAAACCAATTTCAAAAATAATGGTGTCAAAATGATGGTGACAACCTTTGCTCCAACATAGGCTACAGTTTATATCGGTGCAACTACCCCTAAAGGGGGTGCAGGAGCAAAAATAGTTCGAAATTGCGAGTTTTGTATTACTGAAGGGCACAGATACATGGAATTTGGCATGGTAGTCACTTATTATTTATAAATGACCTCTAAGAACATTTTTTTTTTAATTCGAAATTTAAAACGGGTGAAAATGCGCAAAAAGCGTTCTAAAAACATTCTAAATAGTCATTTTTACGCAATCTCAAGAAGTACCAAACCGATTTAAAAAATAATGGTGTCAAAATGATGGTGCCAACCGTTGCTTCAACATAGGCTACATATTATGTCCGTACAACTACCCCTAAAGGGGGTGCAGGAGCATAAAAACGTTCGAAATTTCGATTTTTGTGTTACTGAAGGGCCCATATACATTGAATTTGGCATGGTAGATACTTATTATTTATAAATGATCTCTAAGTACATTTCTTTAAAAAATCGAAATTTAAAAGGGGTGAAAATGCGAGAAAAAAGTTCTAAAAAACATTCCAAATGGCGATTTTTACGCAATCTCAAGAAGTAGCAAACCGATTTTAAAAATAATGGTATCAAAATGATGGTGACAACCCTTGCTCCAACATAGGCTACATTTTATGTCGGTGCCATTACCCCAAATGGGGTCCAGGAGCAAAAAAAAAAAAAAAACGTTCGAAAATGCGATTTTTATGTCACTGAAGTGCCTAGAAACATAAAATTTGGAATGGTAGTTACTTATAAGATATAAATGATCTCTGAGAACATTTCATAAAAAATTCGAAATTTAAAAGGGGTGAAAATGCGCGAAAAGCGTTTTAAAAAACGTTATAAATGGCGATTTCTACGCAATCTCAGAAAGTACCCAAACTATTTCAAAGTAATGGTTGAAAATTGGTCATGACAACCCTTGCTCATACATACTCTCTATTTTATAAAGGCGTCACTAACACCTTGCGGTTGCATTTTAAAAAACATTCTAAATTGTGATTTTTGTGATACTGAAGGGGCTAGCAACTTGAAATTCGCCATGGTAATTACTTATGAGATGTAAATGCTCTCTAAGAAGAGTTCCTAAAAAATTTGTAATGTAAAAGGGGTCAAAATGAACGAAAAGCGTCCTAAAAACGTTCTAAATAGCGATTTCTACGCAATCTCAGGAAATATAAACCGATTTCAGACGTAATTGTTTCAAATTAATGCTGACACTCTCCGCTCCAACATAGACTATATTTTACGTTGTTGTCACTACCACCTGAGGGTTACAGGAGAAAAAGTACTCTAAATTGCGTTTTTTTTGTGTTACTGAGGAGGCCTGACATTTTTTAATTTGGAATGGTAATTATTACTTCAAAGATGCAAATGCTTTCTAAGAATTGTCGAAAGAAAATTCCAAATTTAAGAGGATGAAGTGAGCGAAAAGCGTTCTATAAGCGTTCTAAATTACGATTTTTATGCACTCGTATGAAATACGAAAACGATTTTAAACATAATGGTTGCATATTAATAGGGATACAACCTACTCAAACATAAGCTATATTTTATGTCGGTGCCACAACCCCTAGAGGGTTGCAGGAGCAAAACACTTTCTAAATTGCTGTTTCTGCGGTACTGAAGAGGCTAAGAATATTTAAATATAGCACGGTAGTTACTTATAAAATATAAATGCCTCTAAGAACAGTCGAAAACAAATTCGAAATTAAAAAGGGGTGAAGCGAAGGAAGGAACGAAAAGCATTCTAAAAGTGTCCTAAATTACGATTTCTATAGAATCTCAGGAAATAATAAACCGATTATTGAAGTTACTGGTTGCGAATCAAGAGTGATAGTCCTTGATCCTATACGGGCTATATTTTATGTCGGTGTCACTACCATCTGGTTAGCAGGAACAACAAACAGCCTTTAAAAACATCTAAATGCTGTTGTCTATAGAATATTAGGAAATACCAACCGATTTCATGGTTAATATTGGCAAATTATAATAGTGACACTCTCTGTTTCAACATTTTTCGAGACATTCTATTTCAACTCTGTTTCGGCATTTTATGTTGGTTCTATTAACACCAGAGACTGTTAGACAAGAAACTTGGAATTTGACATGATGCTTAATTTTAAGATGTGAATGAGTTAAAACGGTTTCTAAAAAATTCAAACATCAAATGAATACTGAAATGAGCGTATGAAATGAGCATAAAAGTTTCACAATACTTTCTCAATTATCATTTATTTGGAATTAGTTTTAGTTGTTCTTATTAAGTAAAATCTCATTTCTGTCAATTGCAGTTTTGTAATGACGTTTAGTCAAACTGTGGCTTAATTTGTAATTTTTGAATTATTCCAAAAAGTGTTCTTCTAATAAAAAATAATCATGCAAATATTCTTTGGCATATTTCAACTATTACGCGAGCAAAGCCGCGGGGTTTGCTAGTCATAACATAAAACAAAAAACCCTGTCTGATGTTGCTTTATACCTTAAATTTGCAAATAATTGTATAAAATTTACTAAATTTGCATAAATTGAAATATGCAAATATCTCTCAAACTTAACGTGCTGGAGTAAATATAAAACTAGGTTCGGAATCAGCACAAAAAACTGCATAAAAAACAACTAATTTCTGTTTTAGGACAGAGTAAAAGTTCAAATTTGTTGACCAGTGTAGCATGGGAAAGATAGTAGATGCATATCCCGTTTATTTTATTTCTTATGATGGCCGCAAGATGGCCCAGGTAGTAACCTTCGGCATGGAAAAGGTAACCTGTCCTATAAAATTTCATTTTTGTCACTTACTCCCCTCCCTCATGTCGCCGCCTCAATTAACAAGGTAGTATATGCAAAATTTTTCTCATAAAAAACTTTATTTTTTCGGAATTTGTTATTTATTATCTTCATATAGATAACAAGGTATTTAATTCTAATGGAAGATTTTTGCTTATTATTCTATCATCTCATTAATTAGTATATTAATAAACTATAAACAGAAAAGTAAAAACTTATTTAAAGAGAAACTAAATAAATTTTACTGATTATTATACGGTGCTTTTTAAGCTAAGTATGAATTTATTTTTTTTATTCAAAATATTTATAAGCCATACACGTTTGTAGAATACCAAATTTCATGATATTAAAAGATCGGCAAATAAGAAAATACTGTTTTTACATACTTTCTCTTAAAAGTTATAAATATTAAATAATCCCTTCTTTTCATTCTTGAAAGTATAGGATTTTTGGTTGTAAGTTACGACTGTTATGGAACAACTTTTTGAAATCAATCCATCAACTTCACTGCCTTTTGGTATAGACAACTTTTATATTGAAAGCTTTTTATCACTAGTAAAAGGGATTGATTTTTAACAAGGTAGGAACTACAGATTTTTCCTGATAAATATCTTGTTTTTTTTTGCACGTAATTTGCTATTAAATTTCTTCATATAAAATATATACGTAAGCCTAATGTCAATTTTTATTTATTTTTGCAACCTTTTAAAAATATGTAGATTGTAAAATAAGGATTGATAAAATTAAAATTTTAGTTAATGAAAAAATAAATGTTCTTTACTGAATCTTAAATGGTGCTTTTTACACTAGTATTCAATTAATTTCTTTGCCAAAATATTTACAAGCAGCATATTATCATAGAAGAATAAAATTCCAGAAATTAAAAAATCAACAATTAATAAAATACCCTTTTTACGGAGTGTTTTTCTTAAAAGACAGAAGCATTAGAAAATTAGTTCCCTCATATCTCTAAAAGTGGCAGATTTTCGGTTGAAATTTATGACTGCTATTGAATAAATGTTTGAAATCAATTCATCAATGTCACTCTCTTTTTCTAACGACAATTTTTATACTGAAAGCTTTTATCAGCGGATAAATGGATTGCTTTTTAACAAGCCAGAAAAAAAAAAAAAAAATACTCATAAACCTCTTATTTTCTTATAGTTTTCTATTAATTATTTTCTAGCTAGATACTTAATTCTAATGGCAGTTTTTACTTATTTTTGTACGGTTTCAGGAATAGATATACTGATAAAATTAAAAAGTTAATTATCGAAAATAAATATTTTTTTATAGATTCTTATATGGTGCTTTTTACACTACGTATTAATATGATTGTTTCTCCAAAATATTTATAAGCCACACACCTTTGTAGAACAGTAATTTCCCAGTAATTAAATTATTAAAACTTAATAAAATATAGATTTTACAGACTTTTTCTTAAACAAAAATATTAAATAGCTGCTTTCCTTATTTGTCTCAAAGTGTAGTATTTTTTGTCTGAAATTTACGTCTGTTATGGAATCAGGCGATAATATTGTCAATATTGTCAATAGTCTGTTTACTTAACGTGTGATTAAATGCGATATGAAATTAAGAAAACAATGAAAAACAAATTTTACCAAATTTATTGAAAAGGTTGTATTGAAAATTTTTTACTTTTTTTTTTTTTTTTTTTTTTTTTACTTTGATACATTTTAGAAAATTAAGTCGTTAGAAAAAAGAATTCCATACCATCTTTAAACATTGGAGGTATTCAGTAGATTTTTAAGATGGTTTTTAATGTTATATAAAATAAAAATCGATCTTAGGTTCTTATAAGTATAAATATGAAATAGAATATAAATATAGTAAGAATAAATATAAGTATAAATAATAAGCATGGGATCTTTCATAAATGAAATTTCAAAAGTGATATTAAAGTTTTCTCTATGACTAATTCAATTTCAACTCATAGATGAATATTCATTTCGATATTTCTTATCTTAGAGCAGATGTATTTTAACAACCTTTTTATTCTATACGTCGATGATAAGTTTGCGAGTTTTTATTTAACTTATTAAGCTATTATGAAAGGTAGGATCACAACTTTCTACCAAGTGCTTTCTTTTGTAATGAAGATAAGTAGTGAAAGTTTATAATGTAACTTTTTTTAATTACATGAAAATAAGCATTATAAATTCTAATATCTGTTGAATTGAAACGCACGGCTGCAACAGGCGACTATTTTTAATTCTACTTCGCACCACTTTCTGAAAGCAAAAATCTTTGACATACGATTTGACAACATTTGCAAGAGAAATATACGACAGAATTTCCTTTTTTTTTTTTTTTTTTTTTTCTAGTGGTGCAAATAGATTAGAAAAATAGCCGGCTGTGGCAACCCTGATCAACTTCACTCCCTCTTGGTAATGACATCAAAAGCTTTATCACTGGATAAATAGATTGCGTTATAAGAAGGTAGGAGTAAAAAAAAAATCTCAAAAATATCTTATTGTTTTTCCATCGTTATATATTAATTATCTCCATATATCTAGCTAGATATCTAATTCTAATGTCAGTTTTCACTTATTTTTTGTATTATTTGAATAGTAAATATTGAAATTGGGGTACGAACGGGATCAGAATAAAGTTGATGTTGTTAGATTTATATAATACCTTTTGGTATTCTGCATTACAATTTTTTAACAAAATATTTACAATCAGAATCGTATTGTTTTTTGTTAATAAGCTTTTTAAAGTATATTAACACATTGTATATCTCCAGTTATTAAGAAATTAACAGTTTGCTCATTAATTTATTAACAAAAAAGAAAAGTGCCCAGTTAAACTGATGGCATTGAGCTCACAAGCTAGTCACACTAATTGTATGTAATATACTTATTTTAAAGAATAATTCCACTGGAAAATTGAATTAAGGGGGATTAGCCCCTCCCCCGCCCCCTGTTTTATATCTTTATACCCAGTGAGCCTCCAAATCTCATCAGAGAAGCGCCTTATCAGAATAAACCGGTATACCTTATTTGAAGCAAATCGGAGAAAAAAACCCCATTTATCTAAATTAAGGGAGATTAGCCCACCGTTATCCCTTTATACTTAATGAATGAACCCCCAAAACTAGTAAAAATACGTTATCGGAATGAACCTATTGACAAAATTTGAGGCAAATCGGATAATTTTGCCGAAAAAACTCATTTATCTAAATTAAGCGGTATTAGCGGCAAACACCCCTTTACTTAATTAAGGAACCCCCATAAGTAAAGAGGAAACAGCCTTATCAGAATTAACCTATTTACAAATTTTGATGCAAATCGGATAATTCTGCCCGAAAAACCCATTTATCTAAATTAAGGGAGGATTACACCCCCCCCCCCAGATTAGCACCCCTTTACACTTAACCAATGAACTCCCAAAGGTAATCGGAGACGCACTTTAGGCTACGAACGCACCAAACTTCTAACTGTTATCAGTGTCGGCGTCGTTTCTTGTGGCCACGTGGTGTTTTTGATTTTCAATGACTTTAAAAGGAAAGGGACTGATGTCCTGCAAAAGAGGAAACTTTCCTTCAAGTAGGGTTGAGCTCCTTATCTCCTGACCCATTGTTGATCCCCCTCATTCTTTTGTGAATAAACCGCGAATAGTTCTGAAAGAAAGATTTCCATGAAAACTGGAGAAGTATGGCAAAAGAAGCGTCTGTGTTCAACCTTAATAGAATGAACCTATTTACAAAATTTGATGCAAATCGGAAAATTCTGCCTGAAAAACCCATCTATCTAAATTAAGGGGGGGGGGTGCCTCCAGTTTCTGCCTTTATACTTAACTAATGAACCCCCATAACGAATCAGGGAAACTCTTTATCAGAAGAAACCTAGGAAAAAAATTGAACGAAATCGGATATTTCTATCAATAGTTGTTGCGTTACGTACATACGTACATACAGAACCTGCGGGCACATTAGCTCTAAGGCTTTGATAGCCTGTGAGCTAAAAAAGCAAAGCCTTGTAGAAATAAATCTTGTGTTTTTTTTTTTCTTTCTTTTTTCTTTTTCTTTTTCTTTTTTTTTTTTTTTTTTTGGAAGGGGGGATGCAATATAGCGTTGATTCAATATTAAACTCTTGAAACTTTTCCCGAATTCATGAAATTTTTGTTTCCAGTTGATAAAAAGATGTTTGTAACATGAAAATTATACGCTTTATGCGTTATTTTAATGAAATGTTTCTTAAGTTTTAGAATAAATGAAGCTTTATTTAAAAAAAAAAATCAGGAGGAATAAAAAAAAAATATTTTCACTAGGGAAAATAATGTTATAATATGTTCTTATATTTTACATTAATTAATTATATAATTTATTTACAGATGATCATTATTTATTTTATTAAAAAAATATTTTATAATTCTACTATATTGTTTAAATTTAAAGGGAATTATGAAATATATTTTTCACTTGTCAAAAAAAAAAAAAAAAAAAAAAAAAAAAAACTTTATTTTATTTATTTTGTCATTTGTGCTATTGAAAATATTAAATTTACTGAAAATTGCATGCTTTTCAAAAATTGTTATTTTTATTCTTTTAATGAATATATTTTAATGAATATTTTCTTATTTGTTTACTTTATTACACTGTACGATTGCTTTTAAAGTTATACTCAAGAATCGTTCAAGAGACAAAAATATTATTCATATTAGCACGATGCATTATTTTGTTTTAACTTAAAACGACACAAGCTCCGACACAAGTAAATTCATCTATACATATATAAACTTACACATATATATTGTCACACATATAAACTTACAAATTCATATTGCTTCAAATTATTTTTGAAAAAGAAAAATCACTTTTATGTTTCATTGGAAAACATTTTAGGATAATACACATTCCTAAACTAGAATCTTCTAAAGCATGTAGATAAAATGCAGAACATTATTGCATAGCAAAACGAAATTTATGTTGTAAAATATATCCAATAAATTCTGCTTGACTCGTCAACAGTCATAAATGTTACTTTTTTTCTTATTCGTTCTCGAAACTCAATAAGTATCACTTTATTCTACCGTCATTTCTACCTCTCTAACTACTTGCATTATGTTAGCAAACAAGTGATGATCTTCTCTCCATTCATCTTGCTGGAGATTATTGTAAAAGATTAGATAATGCCACCTCTCTGAGTTACACACCTGGGCGTTTCTATAATGTCTAGATTTCGGTACTCGGATTAACATGTCAACAGAAATCCGCCAAACTGATATATATTTTTTCATTTGGGGTACATTATTTTTGTTTTTTTTTCTTACCTGTATTTATTTTCCTATGATAGGGCGAGTCTTAGAAAATTGTTATTCCTTATAACAACATGTTTTTCTGTAACATAAGGAAAATGGCGTAAAATAGTGTGCAATTATGCATTGTCATGTATAAAATGTTTATTAGTGTCGTGCTCTCTATACTTTGCAAAGTAATTATTTTTATATTTGCAAGTGGAGGACAGATTAAAATATACCTTTTCAACATTTTTCGCCTTACACATTTCTAATTTTATTATTATTATTTTTAAATAAAACAATATATTTGTTTTAGTACATGTAACACAACTATTTACAATTTTCATGCAATTCTGGCTTGCCAGTAATTTAAGCTTATTTTAATATAAGAAATTAAAAACATTTATCGGGAACAGTTATTGTACTGTTAATACTTTTTTTTACGTAGACAAATCCTTTGAAGTAAAATGGAAAATAAAAAATTGAAGGTATTTTTTTTATCTTATTCACCTCCCTTTAAGGAATATTTTTTAATTCTGTATACAGAATGACCTACGATTTAATTGAAGCATTGATAGTATTTTAAATCTATTTTTAATAACAAATTTATAGCAAGTAAATTTTTGCTATGAGAAGTACTTATTTTTCTTCTTTTACAAAATTTTAAATGCAGATATTGAACAAAAATGATAAATAAAAGAACTTTTTTATTTATTCTGCCTATCCATTAGGATTTATTATTGCTCTGGAACTCTCACAGCACGCAAGCAGCAAGCAAAGCCTGTGAAACTATCACAGCACGCAAAAGTCTATGACAACTCTCATAGCACAAAGCCTGTCACGGCGTGCATCTCTGGGGGCACACACATGCGCTCGGTAACACGGCAGTATCACTCAGGCAAGCGTCACCGCAACACGAGTGCACATCGCCCGTCCAGCGTCAACGAGACGTTCTTCTCACTGAGGGTGGAGTACTGCGGCAATGACATCTTGCGTGGTCAGTAAAAGGAGTTTCTCGCAGGAAGCGATCGAGCTAGCCTTTTGCTCGGTACGAAAGAAATATTTTTCTGAGCGCGGGTTCTCTGGTTCGATCATTACCGCCACACATATCCTGCAAGTTACAACAACATCTGTTTTAATGATGCGCCAAACCATACTCGCAAAAAAGTCCAACTGGTGAGACTACAGTAAAGGAGCATTTTAAATACTAACAAGAAAGTAAAAATCATGCATCAAGCATCTCTACATCATAAAAGGCATTTTAACGCATCCGGGGCGTACTCATCGATTTTGCCAATCTCCGATAAGATGGAGCAACGTTAGGCTTAAATTCTATTTCAGATGTATAAGAGAAAACTTATCTGCTGAAATACAAATCTTTTCTACCCTGCTGTTCGACATAATTTTCTTTAAAAGATTCAAAACTGATCGTTTCAATGATTAGCGAAGTTGAAAAATAATTTCAGAAATCGAGTTAAGAACATACATTAGCGTAATATGTAAACAAGCGGTAGAGAGTCATTCACTTGATTCATTGAAAAAAAAATTAAACCATGGAGCTATGGCGCACGCTGATCATATCTATGCCTCGAAGCTTCCAACGGTTTTAGATTGATTACGTCGTCTGCTTTTAATCTTCATGGCTCCATGAAAGAAACAAACGTATTTTTGTGAAACTGCGTTCTATAAAACAAATCACTTGGCTCTATTGTCAGCAGCGGTATGGTGATTCATTCATTTTGAGATCCATTCATTGAAAGTTTGTCGGAAGTAATTTGGCAATACTTATAGATTCCTTTTTCGTTTCTTTTGAAACAGCGCATGTGCTAAGACTGAGCTCCAATGGGAGTTCAGTGACCAGTGGCGCACCCAGGATTTTATCTTGGAGGGGGCCGAACATTGGCAGCGAAACAAAACAAAATTAGTGGGGGCAAAATTTCTCAAGTTTTGATTACAGTAAGAAATTACAAGGAGACACTAATTAATCAAAAAATTACCGTAATTAATTCAGTATCAATTAATTGGTTATTTATTTTAATTAAAATTATTATACTTAAAGTTTAATTTTATTAATAATTTAAAAAAGTACTAATTTTTGAATGTGCAGAAGTAAAACATTTAAAGACCTCATAAATAAACATTTATAGAATTTCCTATTTATATCTATCTGATTGTGAGACATATTGTAGTTTAAGAAAAATATCCAAAATAGCTTTGACGAGATGAATTATTGGATGCAAATTTTTGGGCTAGTTCATTTAAATTTAACTCGTCACTCAGAATTGTATGGGAATTAATAAACTAATAGAGAATTTAATTTCTTGTGGGGTATGGCAGTAAGTTCTTGTAGAAGCATTGTCATCTCTAGTCGTGGAAAGGGTAGATGCCCCTACAGTAGACCGGAGTGAAAAACAAAAAGTTTTTCAAATCGAATCGTAATAGTGCGGAAAAGTTGCTACCCATCAATACAAGCACAGTGAAAAAAAAATTTTGAAATCGGAGAATATCTTCCGTTCGCGCATCGCGTTCAAAGTTTTCGAATTTGAACAAAAAATGTACAAATATACGAAAAATCGTAAGAAGGTGTAAACTTTTTCCGATCGAACACATTTTTTTGTACATACCATGACCTTGTGATGTAGAATGGAGGAAAAAATACCACACACTCCTCCTTTATCCCCTTCCAACCCCCTCAAGGGGGTGAAATGGCCAATTTTCGTGAAATAAACCGAAATTACAGGAGATGTAAATATTGACGAATCGACCTGATTTATTTTTTTTTTACATAAGGCAACCTTGAAGCTAAATGTCGAAAACAACCCCCCCCCCCCTCAAGAGGTCCTCTATCCCCTTTGAACCCTGTCGAGGGGGCGACTTTTTGCGGCAAACATTATGTTTTGGTTTGTTTACCGCCCGGTCACTCGACCTTTCCATCTCGTCTGCCCCTTTCTTCTTCGGTGCACTGTAATGCTCGCTGCGCGTGCGCGCCGCTGGAATTCCGAGATACGGAGTGGGGGAGGAGCTAGCACAGTACCCGTACCTGGTAACGATCGCTGTGCGTCACTCAGTTTTGCTTCAGCGTCGCTGCGTGTTTCTGCTTGTCTCGCTTGTAAAAGAATATATCTCGCCTATAAAAGAAGCGCTGCTCTTGCTGAAAATTTTTCTTGTCGGCTTCGTTTAGAATCCTGTAGCTTGAATTGCTTAACGGTCTCATCGATCACAATTTAGCTTCCTTCATTATGGCACTCACTCGAAGCGTTCATACTCCCTGCCCATTTTTTAGTGCACCAAAACCACTGCCATCGGCAATTCTTCCCACCAATGCTGACGTTGTCAAATGTTGGCATGGAGTGCAATACGCCATGTTATTGCAGTCTGGTGAATTTAAACCTAGAAGGAAGTTGAGCTTTTTAGAAGTGGCAAACACTGTAGCTCAACAGATTGAGTCACTGTATTTGAAGGCTTCGATTCCTACAGTTTGTCACACAAGAGTCGTTCAAAAGATGAAACAACTACACGATCGCTATTATGCTCTTCGTAAATCATATCCAAGAGACAAACACACGGCTGGGAAACAGAAGAAGTACAATGGCTTCATTCATCAATCGTATAACACATTATTTGACATATCTGCTTGCAAATGCGAGATGACATTAGAATGCACTTGCGGGAAAAACTTTGACAACTGTATTTGTCCTAATCCTATAGCTGTCAGTTGCGATTGCCCTAAGGACAGGAAAATACCTGCATTGGAACTGAAGTTTCTTTACGCACAAAGACACCTTAGACTTGGTAAAATAGGACCGACGGTGCATAAAAAGGAAACGCAAAAAGTTACATCAAGGTTGCAAAGAAAGGCTCGTCATCTTGATGTGCTCAGCACACAAATGCAAAGCTTGCCTGGTTGCAGCACTGATCCTGAAAGAGAGGAGACAAATGTTGATGTCAATGAGGATGAGGATGATTTAGAGTTTCAGCCCACGCGCTCTTTGTCTGCTTTGTCAAGGAGCCCAGGCTCTTCACAAATGCGCATGTCGCTTCCAGCTATTGCTTTGACAACTAATCGCTTTGGTCTGTCAGACAGAGCAACAGCTGCCATTACCACTAGCGTGCTAAAAGACGTAGGTCTTATTACTGATAGTAATACATCTCTGATCGTTGATAGAAGCAAAATTAGACGAGAAAAAGAAAAGTGCAGGGCAATTCTTACCAATCTGGAGCAGCAGGAACATCAAATGAACAGCCCTATGTGTGTGTACTTTGATGGCAGGGCCAATAACACTCTAGCGTTGGTTGATAAAGGAGGTAAACGATATCAGTCTGAATAAAAAGAAGACCACATTACAGTTGTTGAGGAACCGGGTTCTAAGTACCTTTGCCATCTAGTACCAACCTCAAAAAGTGGAAAGGACATTGCTAACTCTATTGTAGACTATTTCGAAGACAACGGAATAGATACTTCAAAAATTCTAGTCGTCGGGTGTGATGGTACAGCAACAAATACTGGCTGGAAAAGTGGAGCAATCAAACATATAGAAATGCGTTTAAAGAGACCAACACAGTGAGTTATATGTATCCTGAATTTTAATGAGCTACCTTTGAGGCATCTTGTAGAAACATTTGATGGTAAAACCACAGGGCCTCAGTCTTTTTGTGGCTCTCTTGGCAAACAGCTGGCTGGTTGCGAGTCTTTACCCGTAGTTGCTTTTAAGAGAATTAAATGCCACATCCCACACATTGACTCAGAAATCCTGAGTAAAGATCAGAGATACCTGCACGACGTTGCCGTTTCCATTGCTGCTGGGTTTTGTTCCTCAGACCTTGCAAATAGAGATCCGGGACATATCTCATTCTCGGTGGTTAACGACAGCAAATAGGTTCCTGAAACTGTATATTTCACTGGAAACTCCATCCGGAAATCTCATCAACATTGTCACGTACATTATGACAGTATACGTACCTCTGTGGTTCGAAATTAAGACATGATCTTCAGTAGTTGAGGGACCTAAACATATTTTTGAATGCATCAAAAAATGTAGAAGCTTACCTGCAAAACTCCAAGAAGTGGTAACAAAGGTCATCCGAACAAATGCATTCTTTGCCCATCCAGAAAACATTCTTCTTTCAATGGTAGTGGATGATAGGCAACACATTCGAGAGCTGGGAATTCGGCGGGTACTGAAATCCAAAGACACTCCCACAAAGGGAAAATCCGTCAGAAATTTTCAAGTTCCGGCCATAAATTTTGACGCCGAGGATTATTATGATATTATAAATTGGTCTGAAACCAAGATTACCTGTCCTCCTCTATTCGTAAACATTTCTTCAGCTGACATTGCAGACTTGATTTCCAAGGGGGAAAAGCCAACTCTTCCTCTGAATCTGGCAGACATACCATGTCATACGCAAGCTGTAGAGTGCAGTGTCAAGCTGGTAACACAGGCCTCCTCAAAAGTGTTTGGGCATGAGCGACGTGATGGTTTTATAAGAGCCACCCTCGCTTCTCGTGCTACCATGATAAAATTTGACACTAAATCAGAATTCGCAGTACCTGAATCTGCATCTGTATAATTATCCACGCCCACATTTTGGTTGGTTGGTTGGGTAGGGTGTGGGTGGGTCTCGCAGTGCAGCCACCTTCCCGTGGTGAGTCCTGAGTCGTCCTTAGAAGGACGGGCCAAGAGCTGCACAATTTTAATCTCTCGTGAGCGGGCGGATTGTTTTCGACTTTTAGCTTCAAGTTTGCATTATGCAAACAAAAATCAGTCCGATTCGTCAATATTTACATCTCCTGTAATTTCGGTTTTTTCCCCGAAAATTGGCCATTTTCACCCCCTTGAGGGCGTTGGAAAGTGATAAAGGAGGAGTGTGTGGTATTTTTTCCTCCATTCTGCATCTCAAGGTCATGGTATGTACAAAAAAATGTGTTCGATGGGAAAAAGTTTACACCTTTTTACGATTTTTCGTATATTTGTACAATTTTTGTTCAAATTCGAAAACTTTGAACGCGATGCGCGAACGGAAGATATTCTCCGATTTCAAAAATTTTTTTTTTCACTGTGCTTGTATTGATGGGTAGCAACTTTTCCGCACTATTACGATTCGATTTGAAAAACTTTTTGTTTTTCACTCCGGTCTACCCTACAGTGTCCGTGACTTAACCGACTATGGGGTCGAGTTAAATGGATAAAAAATTACTTAAAAAATTCAATAAAATTCAATTAAAAATAGTATTACACATAAAATCTTTTTTTTTTTTTTTTTTTAACAAAGCTCTTGAATTACTCCAGTCTCAGTTACATTAATCTCTCTGTCTATATATAACAAAGCCAGCCCATTTAATCTTGATTCTGTCATTATGGATCTTAAATAAATTTTTAAAATGTGTAATGTCAAAAATTACCTTTCGCTGAGGCAAGTTGTAACGGGAAGTGTTACAAATATCTTTAGTTATTTGTAGGTGTTGGGGTACAACATTTTGTCTCATTTCGAAACTGTTTCAATGGCATTCTTGCATCGAGTTATAGAAGCTATTTCTCAAATTTTCTGTAGCTGAACTTGAATTCGGCATTCAAAATTTCTAAATTTGTAGTAAGTAAATCATGCATATAAAATTCACACAATTGGCGAAAATCCTTAATTTCACTAGCTGTTGGAGCACTTTTTTCATTATGTCGAAAAAATCAAAACGTTGCTGTGCCGAGTAAAAGGTCCATTAATTTGAGTGAATGTTTGATCAACGAATGGGACAAAAATATTTTTCCTGAGATGCTCTTCTGTAGAATCGGCTGGAACATTGGATCTTTGTGTTTGTTTTGATACAGTTTTTGGCATTTTAATGTCAATATGAAAGTTATTCTCTTTCATACAAGTTTATGATAAATTTCCTTGAAAGAAATATCTGGGGCTTTACGAATAGTGCTTAAGTGAGCCACAACATCGTTAACGAAATTTCAGGCAATTAAGAGGTCACTGGCAGATTTTTGCAATAATTTAGACAATGGTAAAGTGTATGCAAATATATTCTCTAAGCTAAGTAAAGAAATTAGGAAACCAAATTTACATAACGGATTTTAAAAAAAGTTTTGCCTTAGAAGACGAATGTCTTTCTAAGACTCTGTCTTTCCAAGATGCGATTGTTTGAAAGCGATCAATCACTGCATCATATAATTTTACAATGGTCATGATGACTTTATGGCGTCCCACCCACCTAGTTGGACAAACTTTTTGTAGTTTTAGGTGATTAATTTCCGGTGTACGTTTGTAAATATTGTTGAGGACGACGTCTTGTCTATTTAGGAGTATCGAAAAATTGTGTGTCATTTCAATTATGCCAATGCAGTTTCTTATTTCTATCACAGATACAACATTTCATGTGCTAAATTTAAACTATGTGAGACACAATGAACATATAAAGCTTGCGAATATGTACTTATACGTGAGACAGACCTAAATCCGTTAAACTTTCCGCTCATTGATGGGACACCATCATAACCTTGGCCTACGTAACCTACGTAAATAGGACAAATCGATATCATATGTCTTTAATCCTTCTAATAGTTTGCCTGGCAAGTTTTTTCTCCAGTGCTTGCTACAGGAATAAATTGTAAGAATTCTTCACAAATTTTGTTGTCATTCTCTTCATCAATATATCAGACACACAAGGAAAGATGTTCAATAGTAGGAATGTCACAAGTTTCACCATCAAGAAATGAGAAGCATTTTGCCGAATTAATTTTTTCTTACCAAACGATTCAAGATGATATCTTTACTGGCATTTTTAGTTTGTTTTTGTAATTTCCAGCTAATAAAGGTAGCGTTTTTGGAAGAATGTTTAAAATGTTCAGTGAGGTTTGCATTCCCCGCATCGACTCTTGTTCTTAGTAAAGTTCGAAAGTTGGCTTCATTGGCGATTTCCACCTCCTCAATCGCATAAAATTACAATTTTTATAATAGGTTCTAATCGGTTTCGATTTACTGCAACTTGTGATGCCTGACCCACATGAATTTTTCTATGGACTGAAATGTATTTCCTTCTCGAATATTCTGTAGTTTTTCGTAAGTTGCAATAGCCCTGAAATGATATTGTTTTTTGTTATTAAATCTCTCAATGACTTTCTTCCAATTATTATAACTTTGAGTGACCAACTACCCAGCTAATTCCAATTTAGATATTCCAACGTTAGGAGGTGCAAAAAATAATCAGTATTTAAAACGTTCACTATTTTCAACTTGAGAATACACAAGCCAAGTATATTTTTTAAACCATGTATATTGAAAACTTTGTTTGTGATTTGCAGCTGTAGCACAGGTTGCGGGAAAATTAAAATTTGTTTCTGGTTTCCATAACTTTTTCATAATATTTAAATTATCGTCAGTATTGAATATTTGTTATTTCAACTATACGATGTCTTGCTCATTGCTATCATCTAAGGAAATATTATTCTTCATGTTTATTCGATGGCTTTGGCTGATTTGCGACTAGGAAAACGGAATCCAAATCGGTCTTTATAGTGCTAATAACGTCATTACAATTAGCATTTAAATCATCCTTTTTTTATAATTTGAAATAATTCAATTTCAAAAGAATATTTTACAAATTTAATTTGCAAATGTCATTGAAGAGTTTCCATGCAGGTTACTTTTAACAGCTGAAAAACTTGTTTGAAGATTAATATATGATTGTCAATAAAGTCACTGCAAAATAGCCATGTAAAATACAAAATAAATTTTTGTGTAACTTTTGTGTACTCGCATATAACTCTGTATAGTATTCCAAGTCCAAGCAAAAGGAAAAGGAATGGGTAAGGATACAACCGAACCAACTGAGGGTTTTGCACTATAATGACCCAAACTGAAGTTCACTATATTACCTTCTGAATCTAGACGCTGGATCTCAATTGCTAGACTGGGAAAAGCTTGAAACAAACATGATTCAGCTTTAATCACCAAAAGGATGTCATATTTTGGCGGTGATAGCTTTCTTTGTAACTTTCTGTTTTCATTCTCGCAATTTAAAAAAAAAGTTTTCTAAAACTACATGCAATATGGGGAAAAAAATCTGTTGAAGTCTTTTTTTTTTTTTCTTTTTTTTAACTGCATGGCAGCATTGCAGTTTTTTCACAATACGTATAAGAATAGCCAGCCGTGTAATGAGAATTACCAATGATATATAGAAGTGTGGTCTCAAGCAAACGCATTTCTGTGGTTGTGCATCTTTAAAATTGGCTGGGGAGACCCGCGTATTTATAGGGCGTCAATTAACTTTTTACACAAACGCACACACGCAAAAAACGAACTTTGGTCTCGTAAATATTTTAAATATTTTTCTAGTGTTTTCTCCCTTTTCTTTTGGAGGGGGCCAGGGCCCCCTGGCCCCCTCCCTGGGTGCGCCACTGTCAGTGACTATCCTGTCTATGTACAGATATCGTCACACGTATTCATTGATCTCAGCAATGCATATTTGCTGTCTCCTATTTATAATTTCTTTGGATTACTACACCTTATTAGGTATTTTGTTAATTAATTAATTAATTTATTTTTTTTTTTAATCTGATTTGTTGTGATTCCGTTTTTAACTTTTCTTTTGATTTACTTAGATTTAATGTGTTCTTTGTATTTTCCGCGGATTTAACCTAACCAGTGGAAACATTATCGTTAGTTAGATATTACGAACCATTCATTTTCTCTTAAAATATATCTTAATGTTTTAATTTTCAGCATCAGTAATTATTTTTACAGTACCTTGTGGCTTCATAGTTGAAAATTTCTCTGCTGAATAATACCTTCTTCTGAAAAGAGCAACATAAATAAATTTTCTGAAACTTTTCTTTTGTTTACATATCGATTACGATAGAAATGTTTTAATATCCAGTAGTAATTACTTTGACAGTGTACCTTATAGCTTCGTAGTTTAAAAATTCTCTACTGAATAACACCTTCTGAAAAGGGCAACAGAAAAGATTTTCTGAAAACGTTTGATTACATATCGATTAACTAAAAATGTTCTTGACTCTTTAGGAAATGCAAGTGAAATGATCATACAGCACGATAGTGGTGTATAGTAGAGCTCAGTCGCATCTTTTACGTTTTGAAACATGATGAAAAGACAACAACTTTTTACAATCCAAACCAGAAAACATTCAGTGATGAATAATGGCTTGTTGGAAAGCTCTTAATTTAGGGATGTGCCTTTTGAAGGTCGGATCAAAAAATATCCAATATTAAGGGAATGGCTCTCATTTAAACTTTACGTAGCACTATAACTTCCATAATTTAACATTATAGAAATATCTCCTTTTTAATTTTCTAATTAAATCTTTTCTTTTGTGTTGCCACACCCTAAAAAATAGCTCAATAATTTAAAAAAAAAGGATAATACGCGTACTTTGCTTTTATAAGTCAATAAGAATTCAGATTCTCCTGATATATTTTTACATTATAAATCGACGTCATCCTAACCAGAAAATACACATTTTTCATAAATATATATAAATTGTAGCTAAATGTGTCTTATAATAGTTTTTGAAATCAAAACAGCTACTTTCAAATGCAATTTGTTTGAAAACTGTATCTCAATTTACTCATTTTTTATGGCTTTTAATTTAATTTTTAAGTTCGATTTCTTTTAAATGTATCTCTATTGTATGCAAGCTCTATTATGGAAGAATAATGATCCATTATCACTTAAAGCAATATAAATAGATTCAATAATAAAAATGTCTCCTGCTAATATTCCATAACAAACTTATAAAATGAACAATGAAATAAAATAAATAAAACAAATATTTAACATATATGTAATCGCAAAAATTTGAAACTTTACACCATCGAATACCAGGGAAGATGTACTTCCAAATATAATTTGTTTGAAAACCGCCTATCATTTTACGTATTAGGAGTCTTAAGCGCTTTTAAAATTAGTGTTAAAATTTCTAAAAGGCTATAAGCAAAATCAAAATAGGAAAAAAAAAAGAGAAAGCTAACCATTTTCCCGTGAAATAAAGAAGAAATAAATAAAAATGGGAATTACAGGAGAAACATAAATAAATGACGGGGGGGGGGGGGGAGATGTTTTGTGTATTGTTAAATTAATTCTCCGTTCTACAACTTTAAATTTTCGAGCGTTCGCTCATTTTTACCTTTGAAATTTTTATTGTATCAGGTATAAAGAAGGCCTAAAGAACTAAAAACGGAGGAATAAAACATAATTTTACACATTCATCTTCACGAAGCAACTTAATCTAAACTAGAAAAAATCGTCTGCTTACAAATTGTCATCTACAAATATTAGATCAAAATCAAAGAGTTTTTTATTACTAATATTTAACCAAGGAGTCTGGGCAAAATCAAACTTAAGTTTTTTGCGTGCATCGATAGAATTATTGATTTATATTTAGAGCAAGTAAATTTAAACAAGAAACACTGATTTTCATATAACTTTTTTTTTTAATGACGCGCTTAAAATTTTTCACAAAGCCACTATAGGCAGAATTTCTAAGCAAGAAAAATGTCATTTGATAAACATTTATTTTAATTCACAAATCTGAAATGATTCATCTAGATTTGCCAAATGACGACATTTTTATCCAATTTCGTCAAAGTGATTTCATTTGGTTATCAGCAGTTTCTAAATAAAAAGTCAAATCTTAAAAGAACGCAATGCTTTTTATAAATGAATTTTGGAAGTGTGTATTTTAATTTAATAAACTTTTAACCTATATTATAATATTGTTTATTACTTGAAATTCAGTATTCAATCAAATTTATGTTATAGTTTTGTCGAAATGTATAATAAAAATAGATTTACACTTCCAAAAAAAAAAAAAAAATCGTAAGATCTTATGCAATTTAAATTTAACGTATCGGGTTGCTATGCCAACTAGTTTTATTAAAAGATGAACAATCGGACAATAAACAATATTTCGTTACTCCATGTATTCATTTTATTTTTTATTGAAACAATAATAAAATGATAAGCGTGACATATTTTACGATGAAGTTGATATATGATTTTTTTTTTTTTTTAATGTTGATATTCGAGATAATGCTGTTGCCTAAATAAATATTCTTTGTTGTGTATGAAGAAATAGTATTGTGAAACATTATTATGAAATATATTCAAAATTACAGAGTTTTGAGAACTATTTTATGAAATCAATACAACTATACTAAAAATAAAAGCGCAATACAAAAGATATTTTTTCAAAACCGCATTTTAAACTGCATACATGAAATTGTAAAGATCTCTTAGCACTGCACTAAACACTGCCATTTTTGAATCAGCGAAAAATGAACTTAAAGCTTAATTTTTCTTAATAATAAGAAATATTTTCAATTAAAAAAATAGTAAATTAAAATTTTTTGCATGGTTATGATTAAATAATTATTAACCCCTTGAAGGGCACCGGTATATTATATGTACCACTTAATTGTAATTCCCAAATGCCACAATGGTATCAGCATTTTAAAATTAAATTCTGATTTGTGCCATATACTCGAAGAAATGCTTTTATTTACTTTCATATGAATTTTCTTGTAAATCCTTGTGTCAATCAATCATTTTAGCATTTTAGCAACCAAAGTACTTTGCCCCTCAAGGGGTTAAAGACAAAAGAGATTCGCGTTAAAAAAATAGCAAGTCACAATGTTTGCCGCTGTTTGTAAAAAAAAAAAAAAAAAAAAAAGGTACATTTCCACTATAGGGGCCTTGCGTTTTTTTAGAAAGCTTTGTGCAATTCGGGTGTCAGAAATTGCGATTTGTTGCGAAATGATATAAACAGTTATGAAAACAAAATTGATGGACTTTTTTGTTTAGTTATATATGTATTTTAAACATACGTCTATTATTAATGTTTTTTATACACAAATTACTTCTATTCGTATATAAAATTAGATAAATGGAGTCTTTATATTAAATAAATTGTATAAGGTATGAAAAAAAATGCTTGTGTATATGAAATGAAACAGTGAATATATTGCCAAATTTCCTTTTCCGCCAGGGATATTTTCTCTATTTCGCTAAGGTCCCTATACTGAAAAAGCACCAAAAAATCTTTGCAAGTTCAGGATTGAAATAAATGGCGCAATAGCATACATTTTAGTATACACTTTGTATAATGTAAATGTAGCGAAAGGTCTCCAAAAACCTTTGTCCCAAATTACGCCAATTTTCTGTAAATTAGAATGTGGAATAGGTTCGCTTTAAAAACACAAAATAAATGTATCCCTTTTTTAACGTGTTAGTACACGCGTTGAAGTAAATCTACTCCCAATCACACTTTTTCTTCGAAAAAGAAATGATAAATTTCTCGAGGACGCTTTTGACCATTCTTGTTCCTTTCAAGGTCAAAGTTGAGAAAGGTTGTGTGAAGGAATGTCTTTTCTTCGTTGCTAGAAGGTGAGAAATATGCCTTTTGGGATTAAATAATCCCGCGTGTACCCGTATGTCCATTCGTTACGGGATAGCACACAGTATTAAAATAATTTTACTGAAAGCGTGACATAAAAGCTACCTGTACAAAGCTACCTGTATTAAAGAAAGTACATTAAATGTAATTAATATAAATTTTATAAAATAATTCATGTTTTAAGACGTAAAACAAATCGTTGCATATGTTCTATAAAAAGAACACGATTTTTACAGAAACTGTTGCAAAATCGGAAAATAAATATAAAACGCTCGATTTTTCCCTAAAAAGAAGTAGTACTGATGCATTTTACAATATAGAGTACTAGACTTGCTTTTAAACCACATTTAGCCAAAAATATAATGGGAGACAAAATGAGGTGAGATTTACCCCCACGCGTGTGGTAACGTTACAAAAATAGCTGCGTGTGCTTACGGTTAAGTTAATTATGTGCTAAACGACGCCCGGTAACATGCGCCAATTCTCTGTAGACTCAATTATGTAATTTATACGTACCAAATACGCCAATTGTCTGTAGACTCGATTATGTAATTTATCTCCATAATTAATGCATATTTTACAAAGGACACCTACTGTCCGATTTTCCTGATTTTTAGATCAATGATTACAGTTAGATGTAAATAGGTTAGTCATTATAGTGGTATTTTAGTTTGACATACGAAATATTATTATACATATGCAATATTAGAAATATTTCTGATATTATTTACAGGTGTATTGAATAATATTTTCAATGACTTTTGATCATTTTTCTGCATTCATTTTTCATCATTTTCTGCAGATTTTTTTTTTATTTTTAAATTCCCATTAAGTCCCCAAAACAGAAAATTTACCTTTTTATAGTTTTTCGAAGTTTTAATTCATTTCTTATGACTGTTACCCTAGATTTTTGTGTGTTTGTGGGGTTGACCTAGGATACTGCATAGTTTCTTAAACCAGAGGAGCATAGGTACGTATCAGAAAAATTCAAGAGATCACACTATCTATAAAACTTAGTCTAAGGACTAGTCTGGTGGCCAGTCCTTAGTAAATTATAGGTTAATATCCCAATATGGGGGTTAGCAATAAGTATGGGGCCATCAGAGCTCTTGAAATGCACTGGTGAACCTATATTTCTGTTGGGGCAATTGTTTGGGCCGGTTGATTGTGGTCATTGGCTGGTTAGCTGGGGCGGTTGTTTGGTTAGTTGAAGTTGGTTGATTAAGTTCCTGAAAGGACCTGAAGAAGGGGTGAAATGATATAAAAAACTGGGGGAACCAGAGAGAAAAGTAAAGCTCGATCTAAAAAAGTTACAGTAAAATATTGGCAAATAGTTTCAGTCTAAAAAAGTAAGTAGTGCGTAGAAAAGTAATGGAACCAGATTATCTGTAAAGCTCATGAAATTACCCAAATTTTTGTTGATAGCTGAAAATGTGGACTGAGCTTTAGTGGTGCCTTATGATCAGAATCATATTATCCACTCAAAATGAGCACTGGGTATAGTAAACAGAATGTGTAGTTATGTACTAAAAAGCTAATGTCAAGCTAAACTCCACATGCTAGAAGAATGTAATCCATGAAGTAATATTTTAAGTATAACATTAATATAGTCGGGTTGTTGAGGAATTGCTGTTATTAACATTTCTGACATAACACATATAACATAATAATTTTTATTTCATGTAATTAAATGGAGCCTTATGGGAAATTTAAATGGGGAAATTAAAGGGAACCTTATGTCAATGGACTTAAGCCAGACAAGTAGTTAGCATATGATTGAATTGTACATGCTTAGGGTTTTGTGTTTACTTTGGGCTTTGATCTTCCAGACTTATCTGTGACCCCTGGAATGGAATTTGGCCCATACTTCGAACTGAACTGACCTCGCTCATTACCAAATCAGCCTCTATCCTATTCTTATGAACCCAAATTTTTAAACTGGTTATGAATGTTTGGAATTCAGAATGTGTTAAAAATTTCTTTATATCCCTGATTGATTTTAAGGCACCAGTAAAGCTCAGTCCACATTTTCAGCTATCAACAAAAATTTGGGTAATTTCATGAGCTTTACAGATAATCTGGTTCCATTACTTTTCTACGCACTACTTACTTTTTTAAATTGAAACTATTTGACAATTTTTTACTGTAACTTTTTTAGATAGAGCTTTACTTTTCCTTTCTGGTTCCACCAGTTTTTTATATAATAATTTTAACGCTTAAACAAGATGAAGTTTTTAAATCTGATGATTGATTTTTCGCGAAAAAAGGTACTAAAAAATTTAAAAACTATTTAGCTAGAAAAGACTACAATGTTTCTGTTGACAAATAAATGGATTTTTCAATGATTAAAGTAAATTTAAAATCCAATGTCAGAATTACAAATTAATTAAATTGTTTATTGTGGGATCCTCATAACTCAAAAAATATTTGAAAATAAGTTATCACCGTTTTCCAATGTTTGTTGACAGACGATTAAAATTTGTGTTAAAAACAACCAAAATAACATTCTCTATGCCCTATCATATGATACATACCAATAGATTTCTGAATAATTTCCACTTGAAAATGTGAAGACCATTAAGATTACTAAATCAAAAGAAAAGTTCATAATTAATTCCCAATAAGTCAGAGTGAATAAATTTCAAAATACATAATATGTGTAATCCTATTTTGAAAAGCTTTTTCCAAAAAGAAGTAATTCATTCACATACACTAAAAATAAAATTATCAGTGTCTCGGTTGGTCGGAAAACATTTAATGTATTTTATCAGCGCTGTCCAACATCGCATGATTTATTTATTTATTTTGGGGGGGGCGGGGGATGAAGAGAGCACAATTTAGTTGAGGGTAAGATTTACAATACATGCAGGATTTCAGGAATCTTTTACAAAATAGGAAAATGCTGCATAATAAAAAATGCTGTGTGTTCCGTCTCATTAATTTTTTTCTACAGACATGTGACTCTTGCCGCTTTTTTTTCCCTCCGAGAAAATTATTTTTATTCTTTTGTGCGATTTTGCAAAATGATTTTCAGAATTTCTTCAAATGATTGTAGAAAAATGTTGTGAATTTCGCCGCCAGTGAGTCACAAATTGAAATGACAAGATTTCCTAATTGATCAGAACGACCAATCGACAGATTTTGCGATTTTTTGCAACGACTGTTTGAAGAATTTCTGACAGTTTGCAGCCCCAACAATGGGTGAGAGGTTCTGCTCTCGAAGCTGGTAGACGGGAGGTGCTGGGTTCGAACCCAGTCGTGCCTGTTGTCCTAATCGTTCGGAGTTTTCGTGGTTTTCTTCGAACCTTGGATTTCCAAGCGTAAATACGGGTTAGGTTCCCTTAGAAAGACCCCTATGAAGACCCCCCCCCCATAAGGGCCTATATCCCTCGGTTGATAATTGGACGTCATAAATACAAACCAAAATCAAACCGACATTTTGCAGATGAACTTCACAATATTTTAAAGGAACTGATTAAAGGATTTTGAGTTTTTTCCGATGATCAGTGGGCAGTCTTCACGATTTTTTCTGAAGAATGCTGCAACTTTTTCTCCACAATTGATGAATTTTGCCGTACTTTTCATTTTCCACTACCGATTGGGTAATTTTTGTGTTTTTTTTTATGCAACAAATTTCATGATTTTTCCCTCACAACCAACTGTCGATTTTTCTTTTTCCTCCTCGACTGATTGATGAATTGTGTGATTTTTTTAAGAAATAGATTGACAAATTTTGCGATTTTTTTTTTCAGGACCAATTGAAGAATTTCCTGTAACCGACTGGTGAATTTTTCGATTTTTTTTTCCTTCTCAAGAGCGATTTAGAAATTTCTCGACATACATTTATAATCTACCGTGACATAGACAAAATTCATGCATTAACAAGATTCCTGTTTGCTGAATATTCTGTTTCCATTATTTTTTTTTCTCATTCCATTAATTCAGAACTATATAATACAGAGAACCTGACATGGACCTGCAAAATCCATTTTACAGATATGTTACTTTTTCGCAGAATTGCGCTTTTTTGGCCCTGAATTTATCCCTTGGATCTATGAAAATATGCATTAAAATTTGTTGACATTTTTATGGGAAGGGGGGGAGGGATAATGGAAGAAATACAAGAAAAACGCGAGTACCAACCGTGCCAAATTGAGCAAATTTATTCAAAGGATCGCGGGAAAAGCGCAAATTTTTTAAAGAATCGCAAAAAAAAAAGCAAAAATTGTCAAAGGGTCGTGGAAAACAGCGATGCAAAAGGCATCGCTGTTTTGTGCAATAACATAATCAAGAAAATTAAAGGTTATTCTTACTACTCATCACAGTTTCTGCGTGTACTTTTAATATTTATATGTGTTCAGTAACTTAAACTCAGAATGTTGTGCATATTCTAATTCAGTTGTTGAAAGTTTTTATAAATCTTCTTTATTTTTTATTTTACAAAAAGTACTTTTGTATTAGTCACTTACCAAGCTTTAATACCAAAAAAATCGCCAAAAACATTTAGTAGTTGCAGCAGACTTTTTAAAATTATGCAGTTACATTGCATATTTTTTAAATTTTTAATTTATTAACAAGTTTTAATTTTGTTGTGAATTAGCCGGAAAGCCTGTTTTACCCAGAAGCTAATAATGTAATGAAGTAAATGCTAATAATGCGTTTATTAGAACATAAAAAACCAAACTTTGCTCATCTGAACTCTTACTTATCGCCTACTTATGTCTTATATATCGGTGTTAGATGTAATAACATTTTGAATAATATTCAATGTTGTTCTCACTGCTGATCCCCAGTTTCTGTGCGCACTTTTAATATTTATATGTTCAGTAAGTTAAACTCAAAAAGTTGTGCACATGCTTATTCAGCCGTTAAAAGTTTTGCTAAATCTGTTTTTTTTTTTTTTTTTCGTTTTACAAAAAAGACTTACCAAGATTTAATACCAAACAAATCGTCAAAAAAATTTAATAGTTCCAGCAGACTTCAATTATGGAGTTTTGTTGCATGTTTCCTAAACTTCTATTCTAGAATTCTTAATTTTCTTATGTTATATTAGCTAGAAAGCCAGGTATACCCAGAAATATTGTTAATGCTAATAATGTGTTTATTAGAACATAAACTAGCCGACATTTACCCATTTAAGCGCTTCCAAATTGACAATTATTTTCATCTTTTTTTTTTTTTTAAGTGAAAAACACAATCTTTTACACACCGTCCTAGAACGGACATTTACACTAGTAGATTATGAAACACTTTCCAGCACTTCAGCATAATGTAACAAAACTACTTCAGTTCTAAATTCCTCTTCAACAATTTCTTTTAATAAGGAGAATGGTGCGTGAATACTTTTGTGCAGCCTGTATATGAGTATAGAATTTATACATAACGAGTAACATTCAAAAAATTAATTAAATTTAAAAGTGCATACCGATATTTAAACCGTACACTCCAGCAATCATTACTCAACGACAGTACTGTAACCGATTTCTTTTGTGTGTCCATGTAAATGAATAAAAAATGCTATGCGTGCCCTGTTCTAACGCGATCGTAGTGAAATTTAGTGATTTATATCAGTTTCAGTACATTTTAAATAGCGTCATGTCATTAAAATATTCTGCAAACGATTTTTCTCCATACATCACAATGTAATGGAATACTTTTGAGCGCCCCTGTAAATGAACTATTAATCCTACATACTTCATATACAATACCAAACATGCTTTTGTGACCCTAAATAACCTTTATCAATTGCATGAAATTCCGGGAGTTAGAACGTGGACAGACGAACTGACGGACAGATGGACATACAAACCGAATGCATAAACACTTTTCAAGTTTCTTGGAAAGTGTTAAGAAGTCGAAAAAAATATAAGAAATAAAGATCGCAGTATATTAAAAAAACCCGCTTTAATCAATAATTAGATTCTTTATAAATAAATTATGATTACACATTGAGAAATAAATTAAAAAATCCTAAAATGGTTGTTTAAATAATATTTATTTATTTTATTTCCTGCTGCCCTATCTTATAAAAGAAACAGACCAAAAATTATAAATAAATCGACCCTTAAATAAAGCCATAAGACTAACCGCAATTTTTCACCTTGATTCAAACATAAAATATATAATCTGAACTTTAAAATTTCCACCGTCTTACTTAAAAGGCTTCCTTTGTACACAAATTTAATCTGAAACACTGCAACTTCGACTTTCCAGCTACTCACTTAAAATGAAAAGTGACGTATGAGAACTGAGTGATATCATAAAATAAATGGAACTGCAGTTAATAATAGTATACATTTTCTCTAATTAAATTTAATCCAAGAAACTGCTACTTCTACTTTAAACTCTACTAATTATTGGCTCTCTCATTTTCAAAACGAAATTATGTATTTTCTAATGACGTATTTTCTACGTATTTTCTACATATAATGACGTAATGCCGTATTTTCTATAAGTGAACGACATTTAGTTATTAAATTATTCTTTGACATTGAGCTTGGAAAAGCTTGAAAGTACTAAGAAGTTTGAAATAAAACGTATGTTTTTGACTTGTAACATCTTTTTCATTAATTTACTCGCCTTTTAATTAAGACAGTGAACTTTTTAAAGTTTTTTTTGACGTTTCGAATTTTAATAATTTTTTTAAATTTTCTTCTTTACAACATGAAAATTGTATGAAGTAATTATCGAAAAATGTCTTTATCTATTACCGTGTACAGACCCAGAATATTATAATATTCCCTATATAAAAACCCTAAGAGAACACAGTCTCTCAGCATAGGAACTGTAATGTGTTTGAAAGAAACTACCAAGTGGTAATCAAAGTCCACTAATCCGTCGGGGACATTAGAGCAAACGTTACATCATGATCAATCTTAGATGCTCGACAGTCTTTGACAGGCACTTAAGTGCAAGACCACCATGAACGACTTTTGATCTCCCGACAGAGTGAAACTAAAAAAATACTTTCGCTTTAGAGGGAATTTCGTCCAGAGGTGCAGCACTAGAGTAACGCGGGTCATGTGAAAATCCATGCCGACCACTCAGGTGAGAAAAGGACGGAGATTGGCCAAAGTCCTGCACATAGATTGCCAGGATCTATAATAAATAGGGAGGCAATAATTTAAAAAGCTAGTTAGTGATTACTCCAGACTCGAGAGAGGTGAGATCGGTTGGACCGATGCTGTGCCCTTGATTTTGGAAGGGATCGACTTGATCCCATGGAAGGAGCAGAAATTCGCCGGGCACGATCCTTGCGGCCTCGCGAGTTAAGAAACGGCAAAAGTATTGCGAGATGCGACTTTGCCGGCATAAGGGTGACTTACCCTTTGACAGAACGATTCAGCATAGAGATTGATCTTGATTTCAGAATCATTGAACTCTGTGTACATTTTATTTCCTACAATTTGGACATGGAACTTACAGCTGCCACCTCGTGACTGTACATATTTTCCCTAGTACCCAATTTTAATTATTATTGTTGTGTTTATAATATTTAGTAGCGTTAATCAAGAAATATACCTGTTTATTTTTATCCTAATAAAAAAACTTAATATTTTCTAAAACTGAGTTATACTAACTTCACACCTTCGAAGTACATTTTCAACTCTCGCTACCACACTTAGAGGACTCGGCACAACCGAGAGATGACAGCATAAGTTTGATATTTATTTTCTTAAATGAAGGCCTTTTTTCGGTGTTTATAGATTTTTCATTTATTAAGATAGCGAAATGTAAAAAGTAAGTTTATTTGTATGTTTTGTATCAAAGATCCAAATAAATAAGTCATAATCTTAGCTTGTAGACTTCTTTAAAATACGCATTTTTAAATCTAGAAATTATATGTTCAAGCTTATTTTTCATGCATGTTTGTAACGTAGAAAATAGAGGGCACATGGCGCAAATGGGTATATATTTCTATTAGACATTTAGGGGTCAATTATTTATCTAAAGTCCTTTTCAAGATAATTTTGAAATAAACTGTTTTTTAGCCTTAAATACGATTATTCTTAATTTATTATTAATAATACTTATAATGTCCATGTCCTAGTCTCTGTAAAGAAAGAAATATGTTATTTAGTAGTTCATAAAAATACTAATTATAGTACATAATATACAATTTAAAAGCTTAGTTTATATAAATTTAAACAAAACATATAATTATGAATTTTTCGACATATGGATATTCTTATATTTAAAACGTTTAAATTTTATCAAATAAATACAAAAATATTTTAGCGTAATTTTTTTTTTTTTTTTTTGTATTTTCCTAGTTCATTTTGCAACATTTTCAAGCGATTTTATAAACAAATTTTAGAAAACAAAAATTCAGCCTTAAATGGGTTAATCTATAGTAGCCTTTTTTTTTGGGGGGGGGGGGGTCCGTCCGTAGCCCTTTAACATTTCTTTCTCTTATTCCGACTCTTTTGCGGAAGCCAGGTTCATAGGTGCCCTGAAGCCACCTGCTGCGTCGAGCTTATTAAACGCGGATAAAAAAAATAAATAAATAAAAATAAAAATATTAAACACATATAAAAGGGTTTTTATAAAAAACTACTATTACTCTTATATTTACATATGATAATTCAAATGCGTTGATTTGCGGTTTAAGATAGAGTATCAATGAACAGGCGCGTTTGTATCAATGAATATAGGCGCATTTTCAGCTTTCCAAAGCATCGGAGGATAAGCAAAATACGTATACTAACTAAATCTTCTTCGTTATTTTTTTTTATTTTTTCAGCCAAGAAAGATAAAATTAAATGAATGGAGATAAAAATTTGAAATTTATGCATTTTAGCTTTAAATGAAATTTCAGTAGTTTCGCTTTTAAAATACGTTAATTAAAACAAAATTACGGATAAATATAAATTAAAAGTAAATTTACAGTACATGGTACTGATAATATTCCAAGTAATTCTATTATACGCATGGATTTTTTTAAGAAACACTTTTTTTCAATAAATTTAAAATACTTCGCAATCTTCAAAAGGAATTAGCTGTCACATTTTCGGCAATAAAAAGTAAATTTGAAGCATTTATTTTTACTCAAATACACTATTGTTTTCTGTCAGCAAGATTGCAGAAGACTTGATTTATGACAAGTTTTAGATTTTGAAAGAAATCTTTCAGGTTAGTTATATATAAATAGAAATAGAGGAGCTTACAAATTTTAAAATTAGTTTATAATCATAAAATCAGAAAATATATCAGAATATGTATCAGAAAATATATAATATAAAAAAAAATAAATACAAAGAAAAATATCCTTTGTTAAAAATGTTCAATTTTTATGAATATTTCTTAATAAATACTAAAACTAAAAATTCTCCTTTTGGAAAATTTTCCCATTTCAAATATTTTATCATCCATTTTTATTTGCTCAAGGTAAAAATTTTCTTGTGCAATTCTGTTACATACAGCGATTTTTAAAAAGAAATAGTTTTTAATAATAAATTTAAAACAATTCACAAATTTATTCCCCACTTTAAAAGGAATTGACTGTCGCTTTTTCGGTGATAAAAAGTAACTTAGAAGCATTTATTTTTGATCAAATACCCTAATGTTGGCAGGCAGCAAGATTGCAGCCGATCCCTCACTTTGACTTGATTTATCACTAGTGGTTTATGACAAGTGTCAGATTAGGAAAGAAATCTTTGAGGTAAGTTATACTGCAGAAAAAAGAGAAAGAAAAGAAAAGTTGTGTCTTCATAATTTTTTTCTAAATTTATCAGCAACTATGTAATATAAATCATTGAAGAACAAAAAAAGATATCTTAATATATATTTTAATAAAATTTAACAATATAATTTATATTTATTAATTTTAATAATATAGATACTTTAATAAATATTTTTTAGTAAGTACTATAACTAAAAATTCTCGAAAAAAATTCTCAAAAACCCTAGTCGCAAAACCATCTATGAAATTAAAAAGTATAGTATGCAAGAAAATAGATGCAATAGAGTCAAACCAGTTATCAGGAGTGTACGAAATACCCTTCACAAAAGAGGATGGAACAAAGAAGTTTTATATAGGTATGACAAGTAGAAAACTTAAAACCACAATGAAAGAACATATGCAGACATCAAGTACAACAGAAGAACCACATCTTTGGCCAGATTATGCAGCGAAGAACCGTTGCAGATCGATTTTAAAAATAGCAAGTTAATTTATACATCAAGATTTTATTTACCCTCCATAATCCGAAAATCAATAGAGATATTTTTACGCAACAAGAATATTTGCTATGATTCAGTGTCCCTTGATTTAGCTAAAATTTGGAAATAGATGCTATGTAATTTTAATAATAATAGTAAAAATTAATAAACTCTCGCAAATAGCCAAGTTAATTTTATTTTTATTTTATGTTTTGCACTGTTTTTCATTATGCACGTTGTCTCGTGACATTGTTTACCATGTTATTGTTTTGTTGAATTATATGAAAATTAATCCACGCTCACTAATAGCTAATTTAATTTTAATTTAATTTTATATTTGCAATGTTTTTCATTATGCATCATGTCTCGTGACATTGTTTACCATGTTTATTGTTTTTAAATTATGTGAAAATATTTTCTATCATAAATGATTTTGAAAATGTCGCCGTTGGTGCGACCAAACGATCGTAAATCTGAATAAAGATATTTTATCACTTTTTATAGCATTACTAGCGGATCTACCCGGCTTCGCTCGTGTGAAAAATAATGGTCCACCCGGGTAAAATACATTAAAATGAAATAATACGGCAGTGACAATAACTGAGATTGGTGCATTACCGTCCACGAATCGTTAAAAGACCGATAAGAAATATAAGTAAAATAGTTTTAATTGCGTCTACTATTAACTATACCATAATAATGTATATTCCAAACAAATATCATAACATATATTAAAGTACAATTATTTGCTTAAAAAGCGTCATTTAAATAATAAAAAACATTAAAAATATTAAAAATTTACATGTTTCGACTCTTTCATTGAGCCATCTTCAGAATATATATATATATAAAAACTACAAACACAATGCCAATTGTGACATTATACTGATGATGGCAATGACCTAACCCATAAATTTTGCCTTTACTAAAATTTTTTTAACTTATGATCATCATACAATTTCGTATTTCACACTGTCGAATAGAAAAAGCTTCTGTCAAATGAAATTTATTTGAAAATGGTATCTCAATTTTTTTCATGTGAATGGATTTTAAAGTAATTTTCAATCATGGATATTTTTGATTTGCATGCAGCCAGGGATAAGATTTCCGCATTTTTTCACACCAGTATTTTGTGAGAGTAAATGATATTTCATTTAATCGGGACACTCTCTTGATTTAACAGAATAATATTTTCTTTAAGAATATACCGGTGTGCAAAAACGTGGAAATCTCATCCCTACATGCAGCCCAATTACGAAAGATATACCTGTTTGCTCTTAATGCAATATTATAAAGTAAAGACATTGATGAACTATGAGTAACTCTAGCATCATATTGTTGGTGGCAATAACCTAACCCAACCATAAATTTAACTTTTACTGCAATTTGACCTTTAAACCAGGGTTGGGTTTTTGACGTCAAAAACTAGTTTTTGACATGGCAAGCGTCAAAAACTGGTTTAAACTGTCTTAAACTGTCGAAAACTGTCATAAACTGGTTTAAACCGTCGAAAACTGCCAAATACATATAACACGCTAAAGCATTTTAACGATAGATAAACATTAAATAAGTCAATGATTTATGTGATCTTTTATTGAAATTTAATAATTTAAAAAATATATTATTTGCAATAATATATATATATATATATATATTGATTTTTCAACTAGAAGAAAATAATTTTGTACAATTAAGTAATCCGGATCAATTTTACCCCGCAGCATGCTGCAGCACGCCACTTGTTTAGCACATTTATTTACACCCAAAAGATTTTTGAATTTAGAGTGTATGAAGCGTTAGAAAATATTATGTCTCTTAATTGATGCTGAGCTAGTAGGACTTGATAGCAAAAGCATTGCTAGATGAGCAAGTTTTGAAGCAGGCTCAAAAAGCTGTTGCATTTAGTGATACCTTTCCACCAAACAATGGAGTCCTCCCTATAGCACTGAAATAAGAAGACTGGAAAGGGGATTCTTTAGCTTCATACACAATCAGTATGGGTAAGCATCCATAAACTCTCTCCGTAGCTCAAGCGTGAGCTGAATCAACTGATACAGCAGTCAACCCTTGCCCCTGATGGTTGAGATGCAAAGTATAAGCCAAACAATAGTATGGTTTCATGGTTTGATCCCTTCTATTATGCACTTTTTCAATATGGGCTTAAAGGAATTTTCTTTTAGATGACCGAGCCAATTTTGTTCAGTTTTAAAATCGAAAACATTTTTATATATTGAAAGAAAGCATGTTTTAAAAAGATTTTGACTTTAAGCTTTTTTTTTAAATTACTTCTCTTATTTTGTAAATGTTTAAAATTAATAATCCAATTTCAATTTTGAATGGAATGGTTATTGCCTAGACTAAAATAACATTGATGCTCATTATCTTGTTATACATACAAAAAAATCTACACTTTTCTAAGTTTTTTTTTTCCCCCCATAAAAAAAGCTAGCTAATGCTTTAAGCTCTCAAAAGTAAGCGAAATTAAAACGATTTTAAGTATGAGAAAAAATGTACAGCTCAGGTGAGCTTAATGTCTACTTTTTAGAAAAACACAAATTTACAAAAGAAAAGAAAAAATAAAATAAAATAAAATAAAATAAAATAAAATTTTACCCTGTTAAAAAGTCAGGGTCGCAAAAAAACCGGCTAAAATTAAAAAAAGCCACGCCGGTGGCTTTTATTGGTTTTAACCGGCTTTTTTTGGCCAAAATTAGCCTTTTTTGGCCAAAATCGGCTTTTATACAGTGAAGCATTTTAATTATAAATGACACATTTTTATGTGTTTTTAATTAGTTTTAAAGACATTTAATTGAGGTTGAAATCAATATAACCCAATTTTTCAATAATGAAGACATTAATATTGGAATAAAAGGGCATACCAATTGCTTTCTCTGGTTTACTCTGACCTTAACATCCTTTTTTTTTTCATTTTTACTGCTTTATATAATTAAAAAGGACAATGGTTGCTCAGTTATATATTTTATTAACTAATTTTAAGGGATGTTAATATACAAGTCTTATTTTATTTCTCATAAACATTTATTTAAAATCACACATAAAGTTATTTAATAAAAACATCATTTCTCTCTATTAAAACAGTATTATGAATAACATTTGCATTAATTTATGCATGAATACGCACTATTTTAAATAGCAACTAGCTTTTCAAAATTCTAATTCAACAAGTTTTATTTGGATATTTTTATTTTAAATTGTTCTTTATTTTATGCACTTATATGTACTAAAATTTCCTCAAATGTTATATCCTTCCTAATTTCTCTTTCAACATTGTTCATTCTACGATTTTAATCTGTCCGTATGGACATATCTGGAATCAGTTACATAACAGCTTAGTAGCCGAAAAACTTTTTACATATATCATTTTTATAAGTTTGAATATCAATTGCTTATTTCTGGGTGTTCTTAAGTATTATAAGATAATTTTAGTTATTAAATACATACATGCTATTTAGTTTTAATAAATTTTAAAAGTAAATATCAGTATGTAAGAATGTTTCTATTTTGATGTGTGACATTTTACGATTCTTTCATATAATCTTTAAATTGTGTGGTATGTGTAAGAGCTATAATAAAGAATTCCAAATCAATACTTTAGTGCCTAATTTAATGTACTCTTCTGAATATTTATATTTTTTTTTCTGACATAATGCCTTCACAGTTGCATTCTAGCAGTTATAAGGACTTATTTATTTGACAAAATTTAATAGAAGTTTATATTTTTTTAGTAGAAAATATTTATAAATGTATTAAAAATAAATGAATCCAAATTTAATATGAATTATCCATAAACCACCTTTTTGAAAAATAAAAGCTGGCTTTTTTCAATTAAAACCAGCTTTTTTTAAGTGGTTAAAACCAAAAAAAGCCGGCCGGCTTTTTTTGGCCTGGCTAAAAGCCGGCAACCCTGTAAAAAGTTGTACTTAACAATAATATTTTACTATGTGCTAAATACTGATATACAGTAAGAGTGAATTTAAAATATTACATGTAATGTTGTCATGTATGACATTTAATTTGAATTTTTACAGATCAATTTAGTATTTGAGGTTTCTGACATGACGGTTTAAACTATGGTTTAAACCCGACATAAACTGACACATGTCAAAAACCTGCCAACCCTGTAATTATTACTAATACTATATACTAATTATACAATTACAGTAATAGTGAATTTTAAATATTACATCTAATGTGAAATTTTACAGATCACTGTAAGTATTTGAGGTTTTTGACAAGGCGTTTTTGACATGACGGTTTAAACCGCAGTTTAAACTGTCAAAAACTGACATGTGTCAAAAACCTGCCAACCCTGCTTTAAACATCGCACATTTGATTAATGCAAAATCTAATAGAATACAAAAAGTACTTTCAGTATTTTTTTTTTTTTTTTTTTTGAAAAGCTTATCTCAATTTACGGATTGTTTATCCATTTTAAATTAATTTTCAATCACGGATATATTTTTAAATATACCTGTAACCCAATTCAGAAAGATATATCCGTTTGCTATTAATGCAATATTATGAAGAAAAGACATATCTATGAGTAACGCCTAGCACCATATTGTTGGTGGCAACAACCTAACCGTACCATAAATTACGCTTTTCCTGCAATTTGATCTCTAAACATCATGCATCCCATTATTTCAACGTCTAACAAAAAAGTCTGTCAGTCATGAAATTTTGTTTAAAAAAGAAAAAAAAGCTTACCCTAAAAAATAGTAGCTATAATTTCTATTTAATATAAATCGTACAAAAATCGTATTTTATATAACCGTATTCGATACAAATCGTAGAATGTTATCACTGCATTTCAGGTATTAAAACCTTTATCTAAATGATATAATTAAAGATTACAAAGAAATAGGGAATAAATTGTAGCATCCAGTTTTTAGAGCCAGTTTGAAATTATATTGATGACATTGACGTCATATCTAGCAAACGATTTTTTTTTTTTTTTTACTATTATCATTTTCCTTATTTGATTCTTGATATTGAAACGACTTCATTAAAATAGATTTTTTAACATTCAACTAAAGTACTTCTAAGGTCATTTTAAAACACGCTTAGTTAAAGTTTTTACATAAATATATTAAAAATGTGCATTTTCTGATTAGAATGACGTCGATTTCAAAAATGTAAAAATATAGCAGTCGAGTCTGAATTTTTATTGGCTAATAAAACAAAGTACTCGAGTTATCAATTTTTTTTAAATTATTGAGCAGTTTTTTATATGTGTGGCAACAGGAAAGAAGCTATTGAATTTGAAAATTTAAAATGAGATATTTCAATAATGTTAAATTATGAAAGATGATAGAAAAAAGTGATAAATATTGGTCTGATGATTTTTTAAAGGTGACAGGGATCTATTCCACGTTCTAAAGCCTATGTACAGCAAGTTTCGTGCAAATCGGTCAAAAATTAAAGATTTGTATAAAGGACATACATACAGAGAACGGCTTTTATATATATAGATTTTACTTAATCTACTTAATCTAAAAATTCTCTGTTTAGAAAATTTTCCCATTTCGGACATTTTCTTATCAGAGTTTATTTGCTTAGAGTAAAATTTTTCTTGTGCAATTTTGTAATAGGCTGGGATTTTTAAAAAGATTTTTTTTCTAATAATAAATTTAAAACACTTCAAAAATCGATTCACCACTTTATAAGGAATCAACTGCCACATTTTTGGTAATAAAAAGTAACTCAGCAGTGTTTATTTTGGATCCAATACCCTAATGTTGGCAGGCAGCAAGATTACAAAAGATTCCTCAGTTTAACCACATACAACACAAGTCGTTTATGACAAGTTTCAGATTTTGAAAGAAATCTTTGAGGTAAATTATAAAAACAATTGAAGAGCCGAAAATCTTTAGCACTAGTTTCTAAATTTATCAGCAAATCTGTAATATAAAACACTGAAATAAAAAGAACATTATACTTCATTAAAAATACTTAATTTTTATTAATAAACATTTATATATATATATATATATATATATACAGGGTGTCCGGTCTCAACAGTGTCCAATGGCTAATTCCTAAACCGTTAGCCATAGACATATAGTTCCAATTGCAAAAATGTTTCAAATGAGGTAAAGAAGTATTTTTAAAGCGATTTGGGTCAAGAAAAACATTTTTAAAAAAATTACGAAATTTAAATTTTTATACGGCCCCCAGGTCCTATAAAGAAGGGGGGGGGGATATTCTGCAACGAGCTGTCTTAAAAAAAAAAAAAAAATACTTCCATGGGATTACCAATAGCGAACGGGTGTTTTCGCGTGAGTTGGGGGAAGAAAGAGTAGAATTTTTAGAGGGGTTGATGTGGTAGATTGGTTAGTTATTTCTTGGATAATAAAATAAAATATAGGGAAAAATACATACATAATTTTAGACAGTATGTATTGGCCGAGCAAAAGTTGGGGGAAGGGGGAGCATAAATTTTAGTTAGGATTGAGATAATTAGTAACTTACTATAACTATAAAGTAACAGCTAACTACAAAGACAAAGTAGAAAAATTTCCTAACATTTTAATAAAGTTATTAATTTTAATAATTTTAAATTTAATAAACTTTTTTATATTTTTTAATTTAAGAGTATGTCTACATATTTTTAATTTAATCAGTAATTTATACTTAAATAAAATTATAATTGAAATCTATAAGTGCTTATATAAATTATAAATTTGAATCTTTTTTTAATGATTTTAAATTTAATATTTTTTTTAATTATTACCTCTTTATGCTCTAATAATTAAGTGTTATAATTAAGACAATGGGAAATAAAATTTTTAACGGGCATGGAGTTTTAGAAGATGCATTATTTAATTAGACAAATAGAGTAGAATAGTAAAAATATATATATAAACCTCTATAGATTTTTAACTTTGCGTGCAGACGAAGCAAAAAGTGGGGAAGTAGAAATTTAAGGCGCCGGTTAATTTAGATGAAGTCTTCAAAAAAAAAAAAGCGAAAATCTACTGATGTGCAAAAAATTATCACGCCGTAAAACTTGGGGGGAAAAGGTCAGTCTTCTTTATTGCTGCAATAATTAATAAGTAATCCATAATCTAAATTCCACCTGAAATTTCAATTTAAACTTTTCCCTCGGTGGCTCTCATACACACAAAGTTTATAATCCTGAAAACTACATTTTTTTTTTATGCAGCAATATCTGTTGTAGTAATGAACACTAAACAGCCGTATCAATTCCCCCTGAAATCTCCGCTCCAAATTTTGTTACATCCCCCCCCCCCCATTATTTCCGTCCCAAGCACAGACACAAGAAAGCTCAATTTGTAAGTAATGTGTTTGTACCATCTTAATGGGTTTTTTTTTGTTGTTGTTGTTGTTGTTTTGTATGCCTATATTTTTATACGTAACTTTTGAACGGCTGCTCTGAATATGTTAAGAATAATAATAATAATATGTTATTATAATTAATATGACCATTAATATGTCCATTTTTGAAAATGATCCTCGTATCACTTTTATTTTCTTTTACAATAAACATCAATTATTTGAATTGTATGATTCAACCTGTGCTATTACTTCAATGATTTAAATAAACATAACAAAACTGTTACAATATTTTTATATTTTGTTCTAATAGAGCACAGATTTATCCATTAAAGGTCGGACAGCATATAACCGCCCACATTCTCTCTTTTTAATTAACTTTTCTTTTTTTAAGATTTTGTTCCATTTGTCATTTTATTGTAACGATAATAATAATAATAATTATTATTATTTTTACATTATCCCTTCTGAAAATTCCAATGTCTCTCCCCTCAGCAAATATTCATTAGATCAGTTATTTTTTTAATTATTTTTTAATTAAAAATTAGGGGGAAAATATTGTTAAATTAAAACACATATTAAATTATTGAGGACGTCAGTTTCGAAACTGCTCTTATCCGAAATTTAAAAAATCGTGTTTCTCTATCAATCTATTCTATTGGTATAACTGCACCAATCAAACACTACAATCTCCAAATTTTCAATGAATACCAATGGGCGCATTTAAAGGTTTTACGCGATTTCCCAAAATTTCATTTTCTCGTTAAGTCGAGTTTTGAAACTCACTTCTTCAATTATTTTAACCAATCTGAAAGTTCATTACTAAAAATTAACACTACCGTAATATTTATACGGGGGAAGCACCTTCTGTTAAATCGCTTTAAAAATGCTTCTTTATATTATTTAAATTATTTTTGTAATTGTAACTATATGTCTTTGACTAACGGTTTAGGAATTAGCCATTGAACATCATTTGGAGTGGACGCCCTTTATAATACTTTAAGCACTTCGCGTACGACCCCTGAAAGCTTGGTCCAACTCATCTGTTTTCAGTTACAGAAAAGTGGTTTAAGTCATAAAATTGAAAATGTCATAACTCGGTCAATTTAAGTGTTAGTTGAATGGGACTTTTTTTGCCGTACTTGTTAGAGGAATAGGAAAAGTTTACTAAATATCACTTATAGGACCAAGGGACCGTATAAAAATTTAAATTTCGTAATTTTTAAATAAATGTTTTTCTTGACCCAAATCACTTTAAAAATACTTCTTTACCTCATTTAAGACATTTTTGTAATTGGAACTATATGTCTATGACCAACGGTTTACGAATTAGCCATTGGACACCGTTGAGACCGGACACCCTGTATAGTAAGCTATATAAATAAAAGTATTTTTTTTTTTTTAAATTTTAAATGTCAAATACTTTCTCATCTAGATTTATTTGCTGATTGTTCATAATTTCCTCGTGCAAGCCAATAAAAATTTTTACAAAGTAAGTGTTATACTTTGCAGTTACTTGTTAAGCTGCTAGAAAGGAACAAATTTTATTGTTTAATACATTCATTTGAAGTAATTTAATTGTTCTTAAAATATTTTAATACTGGTATTTGTCTAGTTTATTTGTAGTTTCTTATGGCGCATAAATATACTAATTAATAAATATTGACTGAAAGTAAAATATCATAATTATTTATTTTTTGCACATTTTGGGTTTTAAAGGCATTTTACTATATAAATTACATCAAATTCGCAACAAAGGCATAACAAAATTTAAATTTTTAAAATACAAATTAACTAACAAAATATTTTACATATGAATAAATATCGACCAGTTTCAGATTATCTAACTACTTTTACAATTAATTACAGAATAATTTAAACAAGAAAGAAAAAATAACAAAATTTAAATTTTAAAAATACAAATTAACTAACAAAATATTTTACATATGAATAACTATTGACCAGTTTCAGATTATCTAGCTACTTTTACAATTAATTACAGAATAATTTATACAAGAAAGAAACAATCATGCCTCCAGCATAGATTCTGAAACACTTTCCAACACATTCAGAATAATCTGACAAAACTGCACCGTTTAAAAAATTAAAATATTGCGTCTAGTTCAAGCATATGGAAACGCATTATCACATTTCAAAATCCAATTTTAGTTATTCCCATCTACAAACGGAAAATCATTACAATTTTTTCAACAGCCTTCTATATGATATATATATTTGTATCATATTAACTTCATGCATGAATTTATTTCACTTAAGAAATACATATACTTCAGTTGAAAATTTCCCTTCAGCAATTTCCTCTAATAAAGAGAATGGTACATTGTTCAGCCCTTTATATGAGCTATAGAATTTATATATAATGAATAACATGTAAAACATTAGTTAAATTTAAAAGCGTATACCGAAATTTAAAACGTAAACTTCAGCAATTATTACCCAAAGACAGTACTGTAATCGATTTCTTTTGTGTGTCCCTATAAATGAATTAAATGCCCTGTTATAACATGATCGTAGTGGAATTCAGTGATTTATATCAGTTTTAGTACATTTGAAATAGCGTCATGTCATTAAAATACTCTGCAAACGGATTTTTCCCCATATACCATAATGGAATGGAATTCTTTTGAGTGCTCCTGTAAATGAACTATTAATCCTGCATACTTAATATATAATACAAAACATGGTTTAGTGACCCTAAATAAGGTTTATGAATGCATGGAAATTATTCCAGAGGGAAAACATTCGCCTTGCATACAATATTTCAAATGAAAATTATGTTCCGTGTTTGCCCCAATTCGGTGGCTCTCGTTAAATATTCAATCTTGTGCTGCGTTTGTAGCCTTGCCAACATATAATAGTGAGAAATGTTCCGTGCTGGGTATCGTTCCAAGTGGTTTAGTCGGTAGAACGTCAGTGCGCTATACTGATGGCCCGGGTTCGAGTCCCGGCTTGGAATCTTTTTCACTATGTTGGCCTTCGCGCCTTTTAAGCAATTACTTTGTACTTTGAAATTTGTTTTTCATTTGAAATAAGGTTTATGAATTGCATGAAAATTCGAGTATATTTACGGGAGTTAGAGCGTGGACAGACGGACTGAGAAACCGAATGCATAAACACTTTTCAACATTGTTCGAAAATGTAAAAAAGGAATATTATATATAATGAAAACATTCAGCGATTAAATATAGTAAAGACATAGAGTTACGCACATGCTCCCATTAAGTAATATAATAGTACCAACATTATCGTTAACAAGTGCATGGTTATTTAGAAAATTTTTATTGAAAAACATGTAAATTTTTGAAAGGAAAAAGTTAAATTTTAAATTAAAATAAATATTTCTTAAAAACATCGTTATGCTTTTATCAAAAATATCAATTATTTGATGAATCAATTATTATTTTTTTAGTCTAACATAAACAGCTTAAAAATGCTTGGATTTTAAACTTTATCTGCCATTGTGTCTGCCTATCATTTTGCCATCAATGTTATGCATAAAACACAATTCCCTCACTTACTCCATTATCTGGTTTAATTATTAAATATACCTATTATATTATATTATCTCATGATTCGTGAAATATATAATCTTGTCAACATGTGAATAGATGACGAAAATTAAATACTTATGAACGGTAATACGATTTGCGATTACGCAGTAATTTCTGGGGAAAAAGGTCATTATCGAATACTTGGTCAGAAAATTGATCGGATTTTTTGTTGTTGTTGTTATTGTCGATTAAATAAAAAGTTAATAGTATTTTATTAAGCTGCTTCATAACAATATCTGATGAAAGTAAAGGAACAATCAGTCAAAAAAAGATGTTGTAAAACAGTACATTCAATTTAAACTTTTATAAACTTGAACTGTCTAGTTACCTTTTATCTAATTAACCCTTAAATGCCGGGTGTTGCCTTTCGGAAACATACCCAATTTAGGCTTATAAATACTATTAGAATAATACTGAACCTATAATGCCTAATGTTGACAATAAAATACATTCTGAAAATATTATTAAATCGATTAACATTTAGATGGCAACATTTGTGCTGTTTATGAATAAAGATAGATTTATTTTTTCAATTGCTCATACATGTTCTTTTTGTTTTGTTTGGAAGCTTGCGAAATACACTATTTTGTTCTGCAGTGAGCAAGTTAAATTTATTTCTTATCATAGTTCTCAAAATTCTTGTGTGTTTAATATTATAGAATTTTATAAAGCAAAAATATTTTTTCAATTAAACACCAGTATTGCCGATTAGTAACAAACAGTTTTTTAGCCGTAAACCATACTTAAAACAAAATATGATTTTTTAAAGTATTTTTCCCATGATTTATTTTTAAAAAGAAAGCCGAAAAACATTTTTAAAATGATTCTAGAAAATTCAGGCATTTAAAAGTTAAAAAAAAAACAACAACAACAACAATAAAAAACATTATGGAATTATACTTATTTAAAATGAAACTTGAAGGAAGAATATGAACTTTCTTTTAAGTTCCATTTTCTTAACTACAAGAATACTAAAAATTACTCTGAATTCTAATTTATTCATTCAAAAAATGATATATTAAAGATATGTAAACAATAAAAATATATGAAAAATGTACGTTAGATTATAAATTGAACTCACTTGACTCATCTAAAATGAAACTGGAAGAAAAGATATAAACATTATTTTAAGTTTTAAATACTAAACTACCAGTACACTAATAATTATAAGCAATTCTCTTTTTATTCCTTCAAAAATGATGTATTAAAAACAAGGATTAAGTAAAAATATAAAATAATTTACGTTAGATTATTAATTAAAGTAACTAGACTCTTCCAAAACCAAACACCAAGAAAGAAAAAACACTTTTAAGCTTTCAAGAACAACGTTAAAGAACCAGAACACTAAAATTATATGAATTAATCTATATACTAAAGCTTTCGTGTATTTATGGAACTGTTATGTAATAGTAACTGAACGACGATCCATTTACGTTTTACTGCTTGCTGGTTTCTGCTACATTAGCCAGAATAAAAGTTCTAGAATTATTTATCTTTGACTGAGGTATTACTTTTAGCGACGAGAGGATATATCTGGAATGGAATTTTGTTACTTTGGATGCAAAGAACTAGAAACATTTAAAACTAAATTTAATGAGTGGGACTATATTTCACTTCAGCCTCTTCACAAAGTCATTCACACTTTAAAATTTTCGAAGCATATAAATTCAAATAAATTTTATACGTGAAGTAAATTCTTGGTTTTTAATTTCACTGTAAGGAATTTCAGCAGTAGATTTTAACACAGCTTGAAATTACTGCTTTTGTATTTTAAAGAAAAATCATGTCTTTGAGTAATGCTGGCTCTGATACAGACGGTGGCAACGCCTTGAAGCATGAATTTTATTTTATCATATTTTTTATAACTTATAAATATCGCACAATTTTAGTTGTTACGTTGTCAATTGGAAAAAAAAAGTACCTTCAACTGCAATTTGTTTGAAAACTGCATTTGAATTAATTCGGTTTTTTGAGGTTTAAAAAACCTCTTTCAATCATGAACGATTTTAAATCTATCTGAAAAATGAACAACTCGCGATTAAAAATATTCCCCCATTTGCACTTAAAATAATGTAATTAATTTTGCGCTTGTTTGATTCTCGTGTAATATTCTGTAACTAAATTGCCAAACTAAATTAAATTTTCTCAAGTAAATGAGTGAAAGAAATATTTTTCAAACTTTTTATACGTGTAATCGTACTTCGCGCTTAAACAGTGAAACAATCAAAATAAAAAATGTTGATACAAATACAGAAATAATTCGTGATTAGCTGCTGGTATGAGGGTAATACGAAAGTACCAAAAATGTTTTTTGTTGCAATTGGTGGACAGACTGAGGAAATGTGCTAAATAGGAAAAATCTGTTAAAGATTTCAAATTAAAATGAATTTTAAGTATTTTGTGTATATTATTAACGAGTTAGCCAGGTTAAAAATAAATATACTACAGAGCGAAGTTTAATTAGTAAGTAATTGGTTATTAACAATATACTCCGGTTATAAATTAAATGATTTATTTGTGTGATTTACTTTTAAATCGAAGTTTTTTTTAAAGGCAATATTTTTAATTTACTGAAATTTAAAATAAAATATTACAATAAGAATAGTTTCAAAATTATTGACTTTTAGGAATAAAATAATAAAAGAGAACGCATTGTAATTAAATATAGTTGGATGCCAAGTCCCAAAATTTCCGTCTTTCTCATACATGTTAGTGATATTTAAATTAGTAATTACACATATTAATTTTTGAATAATGTACCAAGTTTGATTTTCATCTTAAATTTCTCTTTCACTTTTTTAATCGTGGTAAAAACAAGTTAATCTCTATCATTTAATAAAGTTCATATTTTTTGCTGTTCCGTTGTACGTCAGCTGTTTGCGAATCACCGGGTTAGCCGCATGCGAAACGCACATCGCTGCACGAGCTGCTAATTTACAACAAAACTACGAACATTCCGAAAATAGCTATTACAGTGCCCTTACCAGGGGAATTTTCCGCAATTTCAACTGTGATCTGACATCCGTAGTCAAAAACATATGAAGATAGATTTAGTTATATGCATAACTTCGCACGCTCTCCGATGATAAAATAATGAAAATGGCACAAAAATCGCTATTAGAGATGCTGGATACATATAGGCACTTAAATTGTAACTGATCAATATCGACCAACATTGCCTAACACCACCAAAAAATCACGTTGGTACATTTTAATTTACATTAATAAAGAAATTATTGTGATCGTACACCAAAACTAAATTCTAGTCATAGGGCAACGCGAACTCAGAAATAAATAAAAATAACGCTCGAGCTAAACAGATTAATTAATTATTTATTTTTCAATTAACAGATTAATTAATTGTGGTGGGCACATTGGTAAAAGTAATAATTCGTCGAGCTTAACCCTTAAATGCCTGATTTTTCAAAAATCATTGTAATAATGTTTTTCGGCTTTCATTTTTAAAATAAACCATGGGAAAAATACTTTAAAAAATCATATTTTGTTTTAAGTATGGTTTACGGCTAAAAAACAATTTGTTACTAACCGGCAATACTGGTATTTAATTCAAAAAATAATTTTCCTTGATAAAATTCTATAATATTAAACACACAAGAATTGTAGGAACTATAATAAGAAATAAATTTTACTTGCTCACTGAAGGTCAAAATAGGGTATTTCGCAAGCTTCGAAACAAAACAAATTTAAGAAGTAGAAACAATTGAAAAAATAAATCTTTCTTTATTCTTAAACAGCACAAGTGTTGCCATCTGCATGTTGAAAATCGATTTAATAATATCTTCAGAATGTATTTTATTGGCAACATTAAGCATTATAGCTTCAATATTATTCTAATAGTATTTTAGTGCCTAAATTGGGTATGTTGCCGAAAAGCAACAGCAGGCATTTAAGGGTTAAACAACTTAAATTCAGGTCAGAGCAGAGTAAACGCAGTGTAGGCAGTCATTAGCAGCTGCTTATATATTGAAGAAGCGTCGAACATGATATAAAGGAGAGACCTCTTTGAATATTATATATTCTAATATATCATTTTCACAATGTTAGGTAAAATAAATAAGGAATTTCTCTTACCTCATAATGTCGCAGGGTCCGCCCCGATCCTTGGTTCAACTTCTTCAGTGAAGACTTCTGCATATTTCACAAGAAAAAATACCTACAGTGTTATAAATAGAAAGTTGGACTATGTATTGCTTAACATTTTTTTTTTCTTTTGAATCAATAGTGTGCATGGTTGAACCATAAAAGCAGATTTCTTTTCCTTTAAATGATTTAATAAATTTCTAGGTTAAATGTAATTAATAACAGAAACGGAGGGAGAGGAAAAAAACACCTTTTCTCTTCAGAAAGAAACATTATAGAAGAACGCGCGAAAAGGCGATACAGATACATTGGGCAAAGTCCACATACATGCCCAATGCAGGAACATCAACCGGCAGAAATTCTGGGGCCCACAAACACGTACATCAAAGAACCCTGAAATGAAAGTAATAGAAATGAATTAAAAGAAAAGATAGTCATTTAAATGTCTGGGATATTATAAAAGTTTTTGTTTCAAACATTCTCACATGTAACAGAACATTTTATAGTTTTCTTTAAACAGAGTTTGCACAGACTCCTTAGACTCCTTGGAAACTCCTTAGAAATTAAAACATTCGCAAGTAGTACTTAGAACTACTTAGATAAGCAAACCACTACTTAGAAACTCCTTATATTCTATTGCGGCTTCGGACGCAAGCGATATTGCTGCCCAGGAAAAAAAAATCGTGATTGAAAAACGCACGGTAAATCCTTTATGCACGTCATTCATCTGAAGCACAACATTGATTGGGTAGGGTAATCTAAATAGCAGGGCTCTCACTAGGTCCGTTTCTCAATTATTAGGTCGGTAAAGACCGTTTTTCGACACTGTTAGCCGACCTTTATTTTAAATTTGATCGATTTTTGGCATTTAGCCAAGAATCTCGGAAAAATCGCGTTTTTCGCAAATATGTTCAAAAAAAAAAAAAAAAAAAAAACGTCAAATTTCGTCCATCGATCGCGGAAAAAATTCGTAAATTTTGTCAAAGGATCGTGAAAAAACGCGAATTTCTCCAACGGATCGCGGTAAAACTCTGATTTCTTAAAAAGACTGTAATTTCTTAAACACAGCGAAAAACGCTAATTTACTCAAAGGATGACGAAAAAACGCGTATTTCGTTACAGATCGAGAAAAAAAAGCAGTTTTCCTCAAAAGATCGCATAAAACGCGAATTTCCTAAAAAAAGAGCGAAAAAATGCGAATTTCCTCAAAAGATCGCGAAAAACACGCGAATTTCCTCAAAGGATAGCGAAAAACACACGGTTTCCATTAAAAGATCGCGAAAAACACGTGAATTTCTCAAAAGATCGCGAACAACACACGGATTTCCTCAAAGGCTCGCAAAAACACCCGAATTTTGTCTAAGGATCGCGAAAAATACGCAAATTTCGTCAAAGGATCGCGAGAAATACGCGGTATCCATCAAAAGATCGCGAAAGAAACTTGGATTCGTAAAACAATCGAAATAAAACGCGAATTCCATTAAAAGATCGCGAAAAAAAGCAAATTACCCAGAAGGTCGCAAGAAAAAACGCGAATTTCTCCCAGAAGATCGCGAAAGAAACGTGAATTTCCCCCAGAAGATCGCGAAAAAAAAACGCGAATTTCATTATAAGATCGCGAAAACAATGCGAATTCGTCAAAATTTCACCTTCAAAGAAAGCGATTACCGCTATTCTAAAAGAATAAATTCAAAACTTGTTATATTTCTTCTTGTATGTTGCATTTAGCATTCTTTTCTTTTGCCTTTTAAAATTTTCTTTAAGATGTATCATGTATGTGATATACATATTAAGTGTTTGGGGTTTGACATCTCTATTTATATGATCTAGGGGTGATTCTAGCCCGAATTTTCCGAAACTTCCGAAAATTTCATTCCGTAAGGCATTCATTTCCGTCACCAATGCAAAAATTCGGACATATGGTCGCGAAAAAAATAAATTTTGTCAATTGTTTGTAGAAAAATCGCCAATTTCAGCAAAGGATCGCGGGAAAAACGCAAATTTCGTCAAAGAATCGCGAGAAAATGCAAATTTCGTCAAAAGATCGCGAAAAAACCTACAAATTTCGTTAAAAGATCGCGAAAAAACCCACAAATTTCGTCAAAAGATCGCGAAAAAACCCACAAATTTCGTCAAAAGATCGCGAAAAAACCCACAAGTCTCGTCGAAAGATCGCGAAAACCCAAAAATTTCGTCAAAAGAGCGCGAAAAAAACCACAAATTTCGTCAAAAGCTCGCGAAAAACCCCCACAAATTTCGTCAAAAGATCGCGAAAAAACACGAATTTCGTCAAAGAGCCACGGAGAAAACGCATAGCTAGTGTCGGAAGTGGATTTCCCCCTCCCCCCCCCCTCTCTGGTGTAACTTTTCAGAAGATTTTCTGTGAATTTCAGAATTTTTTTTTTACTCAAAATCACCCCTGTGACATGACCATTAGTCACTGCATAAAAAAGTAGATAGTCAATTTTGTATTTAAACTTACGAAATCAATAAGCAATATATTGTGAATACTGTGCAATTTTAGCAATAACAATTAAATTCTAATAGAGTAAAATTTGTTTTTGAAATGTTCTTTTCTCCAAATTGGGCATTAAAAATTGGAGTGTGCATACCACATAACGGTGCAGCAAATAAAAACATCGACAACAAAATAAAATGGCAAATCCTTAAAATTTTTTGGACTCCTTGGATTTTTTGGGTACTCCTTGGATTTTTTCTTCCCAACTCTGTATGAACCCTGTTTAAAATCACAAAAGCAGACATCATTGCTTCGATGTCGAAAAACTTAAGACATTAAGTATTTAAAAACAACGTAACTAAGATAGAAATATTCTCTAATAGTAACAACGTGTTACAAACGGCTTAAACTTACATAATCATTTAAATCAAAAACAGAGCCGCCTTTTATATCACAACCACATAATATATACATTTAGTGAAAACGTTACGTCACAGCAAACATTTGCCGAAAAATTTGCATAAAGCAAGATGCTGGAAATAATCAGTAACAGGAAAAAAAAAAAAAAAAAACGCATTCATTCGTACGCGAAGACTTCGTAGAATGCGAAATGACTGACAAAAGAGCGGAGAAACCGGCAGCGTGTGGATACAAACGATGAGGGTAGTTGCTTATAGGAATTGAGGTATGCTGGCACGGCCTTTCGGAATCCTCTGGAACACCTTTTTATTTCGGACAGCAGGACACTTTATTTGGGGGAGGGGGGGGGGACGTGAACTTATTTCAAGTTCGGGCTCCATGGTCGTTTCGGTAGCTGCCGGATTACGCCCATTTTTCGTCATACCATCTTGGAGACTTCTGCTATCTCTCAATTCTAAAAAAAAGTAACTACCGCTGTCACCGCCGCCGCCGCCGGTTTTGAATTTTTTGTGACCGGAGGTCTTTCTTCGTTAATATTAAGAAAAATAATGCATACAAAAATATGAAAGTCGGTAGTATTATACAGAAATGTTTGATAAATACGCTGATGCAGACAGTTTTCAAATCGAAGAATTATTTTAAGAGATATTTAATGCTAAAGTTGGACAAAACCGTTCCACTAAAAAAGTTTTATAGGAGCAAAAACTATTTATGGGAATTTAATCATTTTTTGATCATTTTATGCGTTTGAAGTTCCCGGTGTGCAGACTGTAATTTTTTTTTTTAATTAGACTAATTTTTTGAGGTTTTATTTCTATTTTAAATTCAAATGTTCAGCATTTCTAGAGATATTTTTGACAGATTTTAGAAAGTAATATTAATTTAAACTCTTGCTAACTGTATAAAAAGCGGAAACAATAATGTTTGCTTCAAAAAAAAAAAAAAAAAAAAAAAAAAAAAAAAAAATATATATATATATATATATATATATATATATATATACGTGTAAATAAATTAAAAATTTATTTACACGTGACTATTATAAACAGAAAAAAACATTTGGAATTAGAATTAAATAATTATGTACAAAAAGCAGGAACTTATTAAAAAATTATGTCATAAAAACTATAATTACACTTGAATTTTAAGAGAGAAAGGATTTTGTAAAATAATAAATTTATTAACATGCGTTAGAAGTCTTAAATAGGAGAAATTACGTCATATTTACGTCACAATACAGTTATTAAATAAATTGAACACAAAATAATATTGCAAAACGGATTAAATTTAGAAATTGCGCTAGGCATTTATTTGATATTTTGAGAGGGTACTTTTCAACTATTTTTGTTAGGAAAGCGCAAATAATATTTCATTTCTAACACAAGTATTTCCACGTGAATATTAAAATGAGAAAGAATAGTTTGGTCAAAATTACGTCAGATTAAAAACGATTAATTTAAAATGTCTTATTTAAAAGGACTTTCTTTTCGCTTTGTTAAAAAATACCGGGAGTCAAAGATTCTGTTTACTTAATTCCTTTTAAATTAGCTTATTTTGAAATGTTTAACTTATTTTACTTAATGAAAGACGAAAACAGCGATTGACATATGTATTTTTGGTACTACTTAGTTATCCCGTGGACCAAAAATCTATCATTCGCCAAACTATAAGATTAAATGCCAATAATGGTTGATCGTAAATGTCAGATTAACTTGACTTTAAGCAAGTTACACGTGTCTACGTCATCAAGTTATTTTTATTTCAATGTTTTATTTCTATTTTTATCAATGTTGCACGAATTTATTTGTTGTTTCGTTATTTAAAATAAAAATGATGTCAATTTGTATAATTTGGCGAGTGCATTGGCGATTTATATAATTTGGCGAAATTGGTCGACGGGTTAATCAAGTAGCACCTCAGCGGATTTGGCCTTAAAATTCCCCAGTCAAAGAGAAATGAATAGAAATCCGTTTATAGGGAGATCGCCACTGTTTTTTAAATTATAATTCAATCTTCCGAAATCTTTTTAAAGCCGATCAAATTAGCGTACTTTTAGAGTCTGCGGTGTCTGAACGGGGGTTGACGAGCGTAGCTCGTAGGGGGCAGAGCCCCTAGTTCTGCAAAAAAAATATAATTTCCTTCCGTTAAGCCCCTTCAGTCTCGGTAGGTTGGGCCAAAATCCCTTTCACCTCCATTGACCGTTGCTTTCTCCATAGGCGTGTCCGCTTTTCTAAGAATTCGGTTTGCTTAGTTCACATGTGCATCTATTTAACCAAATTAGCGTCCCTTTTACAGGTTAGAAGTTTAAGAGCTATAAAAATAAACTAGGATCATTTTTGTTACTCTAAATTTCCCTGTTGTAAATTTTCTTATCACAGCATTGTACATACTGTCACTTCTGGTCGCAAATAAGACTGGAGATGAAAACATCGCTGTTATATAAAAATAGCAAATAAAGCCTTTGTGCCAGAATAATAAGAAGGAGAAAACCAACGTTTAAAATTGCACAAATAATACATAAAAACAGTAAACAGCTGTTTCGAATCTACTAGCGAGATCAGCGATATATCGCTGTTATTGTCTGGGATCCAATATGAAGCGTGTGTAAAATTCTTATAATAACACAAATAGTAATTTTATATATATATATAAATATATATTATAACTTCTCCAAAGGGATTATTAGGTAGATTTCGTAAGAAATACTACCTATTGCAGTCGTTACCATGGTGCGACTTTTGAAAAATTCCTTCATAACTTTTCATTATAGGACCCCAGGAACCCAAAACCACCCCCACCTAAAAAGTTTATATATATATATATATATATATATATATATGTATGTATGTATGTACTAAATTTTGTCCGCACGATAAAAGTCGAAATTATGCACGGATCGTATTCAAACTCGCCAACAACTTTGAGATGGCTAAAATCTCGGCGGGGATTGAAAATGGGCAAAGTCGGCCCAAGGGAATGGAAATGGGGAGGGTTCAAAATTTTGAATACCGTCTTAACATGATTCTGATAAAACCAGCTCTTACAATGGTAATACACAACAATGACAGGAAAAAATAAATATTTTTGGATATAGCAGTTGCCAACAATTAAAAAAAAAGCAATAAAATTCTCACCACAACAATTACTTTTTTATCGCAAGTTCACGTGAAAAATTAAATTAAATAAATAGTTTGACGAATTGAAAACAAATTGAATATTACGTCATAAGTTTTCTAGGGCAAAATTTCCGCATGAAAAGTCAAGATGAAATAAATAGTTTGACGAATAAAAAATATATATATATTACGTCAGATTGGAAATAAAATGGACCTCAGCAGGTGAATATGAAACGTCATGTGAGTTTGAAAAAACGTATTAAAATATGATAAAAACCCGACTATGGAAATATTAACTTATTTTAACACTTTGAGGTTCTCTGAATTTGCTTTAGCTGTTTTTTAAACCTATTCCATATACATGCGTGTTTGTTTTCCTGTATATTAGAATTCTCACAAAATGTTTAGCTCCCTAGAGCTCATTCTTAGTGAAGGAACTGGGTTTATCTCTAATCTTGATTTAAGTTTTGTTGGTGAATTTAGTACTGAACTTCGAAATCTACCTCCGCCTGTAGGCCCGAGCCGGTAGGGATTTTTTTTATGAATACATTCATTGTTGTATATTACAAGAATCGAAATTAGACATATATTTCTCTTACGTAGCGCAAAAAAAGGCTGTATTTGTAACTTGCTATACACAGCCGAAAACGTTTCGTTTACAGTTTGTGAGCATGATACGTAGCATCTTTTATAGTGTCTTACTATAATTTTAAATGAATTTAAGCCGTGCTGTTCAATACTATAGGAAAAATGAAAGGAGAAGGATCCCATCTGACACTAACATGACATTTAAATTTAAACGGCGTCAATTTCCAGTCAGCTTAGCTTTCTCAATGACGATCAACACAAGTTACACTGCCAAACTTTCGATAAAATATGTTTAGTATCACCACCTAAATGCAATTTTATTTACATTTTCACCAAAGTTTTTCATTATTGTTTATACATTACAAATATTTGTGAATTTCATATGTTATAATAATTTATGGATACCATTTAGTTATCCCGTCGACCAATTTCGCTAAATTATATAAATCGCCAAACCACTCGCCAAATTATACAAATTGACATCATTTTTATTTTAAATAACGAAAGAACAAATAAATTAGTGCAACATTAATAAAAATAGAAATAAAACATTGAAATAAAAATAACTTGATGACGTAGACACGTGTAACTTCCTTAAAGTCAAGTGAGTGTGACATTTACGATCAAACATTATTGGCATTTAATCTTATAGTTTGGCGACAGATGTTTGGTCGACGGGATAACCAAGTAGTACCGATTTATGATAGTACTCATTCTGGCTAGAGTTGACAGAAATAGTGGCGAGCGAGCGAAGAGAACTGGGATCACGTAGCGGTCCTAATGTGATTTGCGTAGCAATTCACGGGGGTTGGCGAGCGTCAGCGAGCAGGGGGTTGTGCCCCCTAGTATATATATATTTTATAACTGCATCGAAGGGATTATTTTTATGAATACTTACATTGTTGTATATTATAAGAATCGAGTTTAAACATTCGTATGGTATGTAGAATATTTTATAAAATAATATATATATAAGAACAATAAAAAAATACTCAACGTTCATATGCGACTTGAAAAGATGGTGAAAGCGAATGCTCTTCAGCTACGGAATATTCCGAAATTCAAGTAGAACTAGCTGGTTATATAATTTGTTTTAATTTTATGCGTAACTGTATACACTTTTCGATGATACAAATAGAACATACACACACGGGAACACACTGACATAGACACATAGGCAGACATTTTGTATAAAAATGTTTTGCGGGATCTCTGATATCTAAAACGTTTTAAATCCGCCAAAAACCGGGACTCGAAAAGACATTTTGATTACAATACTTTCTTTTTTAGAAGGAATAAAAAAAAAAAGAATGTTACTTTTATTGATAAAATTATCACCAAAATAAAGCATCGGTTACGTAAAGTTATAATGAATTATTTGCAAGCTGATAAGTTTTTTAAATGCAAATATACACACAATAAAAGATATCTGATTTTCATAAAGTAACTTTTAAAAAATATTTAATTTTTAGATGCGTGTAAATTATGCCAATTCACCAATTATTTATCTTCTAGAATGCACCAAAATTCTGATTTTCATTTTATTTATTATACAATAAAATTCTATTTCTTTAGGGCGACAATTAAAGTGCCGTTTCTAAAATATGACGTTCCGTTACGTAAGCCAGTTGTAAACAAACAAACAAAAAAAATATTTATCTGTGTACGGTTAAATAGATTATAAATTAATTATCATCTATTATAAACTAGTTATTATAATCTATTATAATTTATTACAGATTATAAATTAATAATCTTTACTGCAATTTTTTTAACTTCTAAACATCGCACATTTTCAATTTTAACATCTTCGTTTAGAGAAAAATGTACGTTTAACTGCAATTTGTTTGAAAACTGCATCTCAATTTATTTTTGAGATATTAGTTTTATTTTTGTAGTTTTTAGTCCCATTTATGTATTGGTTGCAACTAAAGTACTCTATTTCTGTAGAAAGTAAAAGTAAAATAGTAGGTTACTACATCTTTTTCCTTCCATTTTCTCATAAACACTAAAATTATTTTGAAAAAAAATTAATGAGTGTTTTCTGATAAAACATAGAGCTATTATAAACTATATTTAATTTTAAGTATCCGTATGAACGTTACAAACAAATCAAGGTATATGAGTCATTAGATAGACAATTTTATATAAAATATATTATGTATAATTTATATAAATTTTATTTATTTTTCATGAATTGTTTTTATAAAATATTTTATATAAAATAAATATTTATTTATTTATTTTATATAAGATAAAAGCGTGTATTTTAAATTTTAAAATTGAACTACGTTCTGCAGAGTTGCATTCTTTTCATTCCAGTGGATTTGAAATTATTCACAGGTGGAAATGCTTCACTTTTGAAAATAACGCAATTGAAATTTCAGACTGATAAAACGCAAATTTTGATAAAAATTGAGCATTGTCTTTATAGAAGAGCAGTGTCCTTTAGGCTAAGATTATATATGTTTGAAAGCTAGACCAACCAATATAAGATGCATTTTTTATTGTAACTAATTTTGTAGGTTTACTAATTAATGAAACATTTAATTCTTAAATATTTTCTTTCGTCGAAATTCGACGGTTTCCATCACGTAATAATAACATATATTTTTTTTCCTCATTGGGGGAGGCAGTAAATTCTGAAAAAGCAGAATTCCTGTTTGTTGCTTATTTATATATATATATTACTATTATCGAAAAAAATAATTGGAATATGAAGTTTAGTGAAATTCCGGTCATTATTTCTGGAGATATAGATAAATCCAGAAAATGTGGTTTTTTGTGTGATTTACACAAAAACCTAATCATTGCCAATTTATGTTAAAATCTCGCGCAATCTGAAGTTTCATTAAATTCCGTGCATCAGTTAATGAGATAGAACACCCCACAAAATGCATGTCACATACATATAGGCTCACGAGCAGACACTCTCTAAAAACAGTGAATTCGTACTCAAGACGTTCTAAAAAAGATAAATCCATATAAAACAAGAAGTCTAATTTTTTTCACGAATCCAATAATTTCTTCATGCAAAGATAAAAGAAAGTAAAATTTATTAAATATTACCTTACGTTTTTTTTTAAAAACTAGATAGAGTAAAATTATGTATTTTATGAATAGCATAATAAGAAATTGAAAACAGCGTATTTTGTTTCTTTTTGTGAAAGAGTCACTTTAATATTTTTGCTTTATGCTAAAAAATTTATTAACTTTTCATGATGCATGCATCTTTTTTTTAGGTAGATTTCGTAAGAAATACTACCTATTGCAGTCGTTACCATGGTGCGACTTTTGAAAAATTCCTTCATAACTTTTCATTACATGACCCGAGGAACCCAAAACCACCCCCACTTAAAAAGTTTATATATATATATATATATATATATATATATATATATATATATATATATATATGTATGTATGTACTAAATTTTGTCCGCACGCTAAAAGTCGCAATTATGCACGGAACGTCTTCAAACTCGCCAACAACTTTAAGATAGCTAATTTCTCGGCGGGGATTGAAAATGATCAAAATCGGTCCAAGGGAATGGGAATGAGGAAGGTTTAAAATTTTGAATACCGTCTTAACATGATTCTGATAAAACCAGCTTTTACACAACAATGGCAGGAAAAAATAAATATTTTTCGTTATAGCTGTTGCCAACAATTAAAAAAAAGCAATAAAATTCTCACCACAAGAATTGCTTTTCTAATGCAGTGTTTTCACGTGAAAAATTAAATTAGATAAACAGTTTGACGAATTGAAAACAAATTGAATATTACGTCATAAGTTTTCTAGAGCAAGATTTCTGCATGAAAATTCAAAATGAAATAAATAGTTTGAAGAATTGAAAACAAATTGAATATTACGTCATAAGTTTTCTAAAGCAAGATTTCTGCATGAAAATTCAAAATGAAATAAATAGTTTGACGAATTAAAAAAAACAACAAAATATTGCGTCATATTGAAAATATAATGGACCACAGCAGGTGAATATGTAACGTCATTGAGTTTGAAGAAACATATTAAAACATGATAAAAACCCGAGTATTGAAATATTAACATATTTTAACACTTTGAGGTTCTCTGAATTTGATTTAGCCATTTTTAAACCTAGTCTATATACATGCGTGTGTGTATATTAGAATTTTCACAAAATGTTTAGCTCCCTAGAGCTCATTCTTAGCGAAGGAACTGGGTTTATCTTTAATCTTGATTTAAGTTTTGTTGGTGAATTTAGTACTTAACTTCGAAATCTACCTCCGCCTGTAGGCCCGAGCCGGCAGGGATTTTTTTTTTTTTGTCCACGTTTTCCTTTAAGAGCTAATTCTCACAGGCGTATGGTATAAGTTTGCCGTTCTATTTTTGAAGGGGAGTTTCTATTTATGTTGTTCAGAAATTTCGATTTTTATTTTGCTTCTTTTGCATTCCTTAATTGTGTAGATTGTTGCGTTAAGTGTTGCCTCAAATGTGTAGGATTATAGTGGAGACATTTCTTAGGAAAATAGAAAAAACTACCTCGGAACATAAGCCGACGTGTAAATAGCTACAAATATATTTTCAATGATGCAAGTTTTCTCTTCGTCGCATGACAGGCGAAGTCTATCGTACGAGTACAAAAAAGCCGAACTTATGACATGCGAGATTGCAAAGAAAGGCATGAAAAACAAATTCCATAAAAATAAAATTAATCTTCTCACCAGGAAGTTCAGAAAAAGTAAATGATTCGTATTCTGGCTTGTAGCTGGTAGAGAGTGCTTCTTGGTAACGGTAGTTTTGAAAAAACCGACAAAGGTTTGAAAATTCTAAACTGAATATATGAATCTGGCGCACTCCATTTCCACTAAGAAAATTTATATTGTTATTATTATTATTATTATTATTATTATTATTATTATACATTTTTCATACTTCCGAATATTGTTTGAAATGATATTTTGAGAGATGAGTTAAGCTTTTCCAGATTTTCCGGTGTTGTCAAATAAATATCTTTTTCTAACATGGTTTTCACAATATCGTCATCGATCAAAGATGGCCTCCCAGAGCGTGGATTATCATTAAAGCCGAAATCCCATGCATCGAATTATTCGAAGCCTTTCAGCACATTATATCCGAAACTGCATTCCCACTAAACATTTTTTCTAAATTTCGACACACTTTTGTAGCATTTCTTCCATGTTATAATTCGTATAGGTAAAATACAATGACTTAAATGAACTTTAACAGTTTACACGATCGCGTGTCATTTAATAATGATATGAGACACTTTTGTTTCATTCTATTTACAGAAGCAGATGTGTATAAATGCAATGATAAAGAGAGGCAGTCAAAAATGTCACAAATGAGCGTGTGCTTCAGTGTTAAAACTTGAAAACTTGAACGGACAGAACTTTTCGGTACGCCTGATACTTGTAGCAAATAGCTTCTCTCAACATTCGTAGCCAATCGCTAAATCATTAACTTTCCCACAATGCCCACCATTTAAAAAAATTATAATTTTGAGTGAAACAAATTAAAACGTTTTACGAGATGTATACGTAACCGGATCTAGCGTCTACTTTACTTAGGAACATAAAACAACTGTAACTGATTGAGCGTGAACTATCGATATATTCACTATATTCATTGAGAAATGCATATTAATGCGCTTCCTAAATATCAAGTTTCTACAGTTTTACGCTAATTTTCAAATCTTTGTGTAATCAAAACTTCAATCCAAAATAAAAGAATTGATAAATCCCTGAGAGATCGCTAACATGAAGAATTGAATATCTTTAAAATGCTCTTGGCACTTTTTCACATTCATCATTTATTAAAAAGTGTTATAAACTGGTTTAAACTCACCAAAAAATCCTCGCACATGATACGTTAGTAACTGATATATGACAAAGAATGACAAAGTGACAATGTTTTCATGAAAACATCGTTGTAATGCTATCAATAATCTGCAATAACGACATACCTTATTTATTTTATCAACTTCTAATAATTTATATTTGTTAACCTTGATATATTGCTTCAAAATACACCTCTTTTGAAATTAGCTGTCATTATGTCATTTTATAAAGATGTCTTCATTAAATACCTACAACATCCATCCTACGCTTATCTGTGAATCTAGTTTGTTATTAAATTTATCCCATGACACGTTTCGGCATTATCTAAACTTTCGTGAAATCGATAGCCTTGTCAACACTATAATCACCGCTTCTAAATGCATTACTTCAATTAAATATTTTCAGCTCTTATATGATAAAGTATGTTTGTGCAATTTTCATCTAAAGTGGTTGTCGATAAAGAATATATATAAAAAAAATCAGATAAAATCTCATTTTTGCTTTACACCGTAGTTAGTTAAATATATATTTGTTAGACATTTACGTGCATTCCCCATACAGGTACTTACAAAGAAGGAAAATATGCAATAAAAAGAGCTGAAAAAATTGATTTGCTATTATTGTATTGTGATAAAACATAGAGCAAATGTTTCTTAATTTGGATTTTCAGCTCACAAACTATCAAAGCCTGAGAGCTAATGTGCCTGCTGTGCCTGTACGTATGTACGTAACGCAATAACTCTTGATAGAAATATCCTATTTGCTTCAATTTTTTTTCTAGTTTCATTCATATAAGGCGCTTCCATGATCAGTTTTGAGAGTTCATTGGTTAAGTATAAAGGGGGGGGGGTGATGCATGCAGAATTATCAGATTTTCTTCTAATTTAGTATACCGGTTAACTCTGATAAGGCAATTCCCTGATTAGATTTGGAAGTTCTTTCGTTAAATATAAAGGGGAGAACGGGGGTCTAATAACCCCTTAATTTAGATAAATGGGTTTTTCTATCCGATTTGCTTCAAATTTGGTATATCGATTTATTTCGATAAAGCGCTTCCCTGATGACATTTGGAGACTCATTGGTTAAATATAATGAGCGGTAAAGGGTGGGGCTAATTCCCACCATAATTTATTTTTCAAGGGCATTATTCTTTGAAATAAGTGTATTATATAGAATTAGCCTGTCAGCTCAATGCCATTAGTTTAACTGGGCACTTCCCTTTTTAATTTAAAATTTTATATGTATCTGAAACATACAAGAAACCTTAAACATTTAAATAATATATACGGATAATGTAGTCTTTACAAAGCTTATCATTTAGAAATTATCGTTTATATACAGATAAAACATTTTTTTAACGCTTTCCAACATAGTTCAAAAGTTCCAAAGTCGGGTTCGATTCTCTGGTTAATTTTTCACTCCGGTTGGGATTATTGTATTTATTGAATGTATGTCGGTTTAATATTTATATATACTGTTAACCGTTGAATGCAGGCGTTATTTACGTGTGTTTTATTATATATTGTAGTTTGTGCGTGTTTTATTATATATCGTAGATCGTTGTAATAGTAAAATCTATTCATCGTTGTCCGGTCATCCAAGGCTGTCGTATAGGTGGCTGGTGACTTACCTAACATGATTTATTAGTGAAAAATTGCAGACCCAGGTATCCTCCGGAGTAGCTCAGTGGTTAGAGAGACAGCCTGGAATGATGTGGTCCCGGGTTCGATTCCTAGCTGTGGTTAATTTTTCACCCCGTTTGGGGTTATTGTATTTATTGTATGTATGTTTTTTTCAATATTTATATATACTGCTAACCGTTGAATGCAGGCGTTATTTAGGTGTGTTTTATTATACATTGTAGTGTGTGTGTGTTTTATTATAGTTCAAAAGTGTTTATGACATCGGTATGTCTGTCTGCTCTCTGTCCATGCTCTAACTCTCGTAAATATTCTCTGATTGACATGTAATTGATATACGTCATTCACGATTGTCATGGCATGTTCGCTATTGAAAATGATTTGTTTACCATTCATAGTTCATTTACTGGGGCACTCAAAAGAAATCCGTTACATTATAGGTCTATTTGGAAAAATCATTTGCGGTGCATTATAATAGTGTTACACTATCTAAAACATAATGAAATTTCTGTACATTAATGAGATGCCTTAGAAGATGGCTACTATAGTATACGTTATGTTTAATGCTTTCAGTACGCGTATATGGGAACCCAAAAGTATTCCGTTATATTATAGTCTATGAAGAAAAATCGTTTGCGGAGTAATTAGTGTGATGTCACTCTGTCACAAAGATAATGAAATTGATATGAATATCTGAGATCTTGTAAAACATACTTTCCGCAGAATATGAGCATTTAACTACTGTCATTACATTGGTAATGACATTTGCATTGTCATTACTGTTATCATTTGCAGGATCACACAAAAAAGATCGGTTATATAATGGTTTACGGGGAAATGTTTTCGCAGAGTATTTTAATAATATTAAACTATTACAAACATGATGAAATCGATATACATTACAATGGATTACTACAAGATGTTTGCTGTAGACTGTGATGTGCATTGCACTTATCCTTCATTTACAGGGACACATAAAATGTATCTGACACAATATTGTATGCAATGTATTGCCGACTAGGGATGATTACTGAAAGTGCGTTTTCAGTTATGATATGAGTTTTAAGCTTAATTAAAAATTTTTGCACACTACGTGGTGTGTATAAATTCTATAAACCATATACAAGGATACGCGAAAGAGTTTGTAAGCATTACTGAAAATGAGAGTGAATTGCTTAACGGTGCTTTTTAATTTGAGATATGATCTTTCCGTCTTTTCGTAGAAATCGCTAAAGATGAATTTTCAATTGTGCTATGCGTTTTCTAATTAAACTAATTTTTAGAATACTATGTAGAATATATCTCCTTATTAAATTAATATTTTTAACTTTTTTTTTCTGTGTATTGTTCTTAAAGCATTTCTATTTCATTTCGTCGTCAAAATATTTCTAAAATATATACTTAATTTATAATTTTGTGTGTGAAAATCTTAGCGAAACGGAGTAAAAGTTTAGCACTTCAAATAAAGCTAACTGTACATTTTAAAAATATTTCCGCAACTAAATAAAAGGACATATCTACCAAGACGAGTACGCAGAAAAAACAAGTTAAGAATTTTACATTTCTGAGGAGATATTTTAAAAATACGAACGCATCACATGCCCATATGTTTAACATTAGCGAAGGAATTTTGAGGTTTCACTGACCAACGCTCTTATTACCGAAACTTCTGCCAGATTAAAAAAAAAACATTCAGAGAAGCAGACTGCAGTTTATTAGACATAAAGGAAAATAACACCATAGAAAACCAAGGAAGACATTTAGTAAATGTTGCGAACACGCTTAGATAAATAAATACTTGCCTCGTTGAAAAAAGTTTAAAGTTATAAAAATTTGTCTTTCAAAGTCTTAAAAATATGTTTAATTTTACAGTAAATGTTCGTTTAATACGAAAACAAAACATTGCATAAGGAAACCACCTCACAAAATTCAGTATGTATCCATATATTTTTCACGAAAAAAGTAAAAAGTAAAAAAAAAATATTTTATTTGCGATTTTTAATAGTACTTTCTTTATCACATGAGAGACATATATTCGTAAAAATAAATGTATGCATACCATAATATACAGCTTGAACAATCTGAAAATGTGTAATTGGAAAAATACACGCATAAGTCAGCAGTCTAATTAATTAAATTCTCATTATTGGAATACATATATAATTAATATTTAGCAATACACATAATTGAAATATACGTAATTAATATTTAGAAATACCCATAATTAGGATATGTATAATTAATATTTAAAAATACGCCTACTTCAATACATATCTCAAAATGAAAAATGATTACAATAACGTTTTCGAGCATTAAATGTGACATCTTTATTTAGGATTGGTTTGGATTTGTTTATGACGGCCAATTATCCACAATAGAGTTATGGGACCGATGGGGTGGTGGGAGGGGGCAGGAAGCGCCCTCTGTGTAGGTCTTTCTAAGGAAACCTAACCTGTATTTGCGCAAGGAAATCCAAGGTCTGAAGAAAATCACGGAAATCTCCGAACGATTAGGCCGACGGGCGCGATTGGGTTTGAACCCAGACCTCACGTCTACCAGCTTTTAGAGCAGAACCTCTCGACTACTGGTGGATTCATCTTTACTTAGGAAATTGTCTCTACCAATTAAATCTCGATCAACAATTCAGAATATCAAAATTATAAAAATCGCGTTTATTTTAGAAACGCTACTTATTTACGCTAATTTTTAAAAACGACAATATTATTATAAATCGATTGTAACATTTATTAAATCATATAAATGATAACGGAATTAGGAAAATTTAAATAGCCGTTTTAGATGCGTCTGCTTGAATAATAATAATAAAAAAACCTTGTTAGTAGTACCTTTATCAACTAAGCATAAAGGATATATTTTGATTGATACCCTGTACATGTTTGAGCTTTAAATATGTACTTAGTATTCAGTTATTGAACTAATTTCTTCAATTAGTCTGTAGAATTTATCAAATGATATTTTTAACGATGCTTTCAAGCGTTTATTAAGATGGAATTTAATGTTATAATCAAAACACGTCATTTTGAAAACATTTCTCATGGAACATTTTCATTATTTGATTTTTCTGTATTTTATCAATAATTTATATTCGGCCAGCATTTTTTTTTATTCATTTTTTTCATTTTATATGCTTTAATTTAATGTAATTATTTGACTCCGATGGGGGTTATTAAAAACTAGCTAAATTTAAATTGTTTAAAGTTTTTCAAAAATACATTTCTGATACCTTTTATGAGCTAAACGAATGCTAATATATGCTTATCCTGAAAAAACTCCATTATTAAATATTTACTGGTAGAATAAGAGTGTAAGTAGTGTTATAGTAAAAGCACGTTAAACATTTTTTTATTTCCTCAACATAAACTAATTGAGCCAAAATTTTCTATTATGTTTTTAATTTTTTTTTTTTTATGTGAAGTAATTTTTAAATGTTAGTAGCGGTTTGAAGATAAAATGTTCCTCCTGATGAAATCTAGTTTTATTCATAAAATTTACTTTGTACTTTTGCTAATAGATGGTACTATGTTTAAGAAAGAATGTAGATAATATTAAAACAATGGTTCACAACCTTATTTTGGCCATCATATGCTTCTTAAAACATAAGATTCTTATCGTTTAAAATGTGACTTCATATTTATCCCTTTGCAACAAAATATTAGAATTATTTAATCGCTGAATTCCATGATTAGATAAGGGGAAAATTACTTTATGAAAACAGTGGCGTTCAAATTTAAGGTTTTTGTACACCGACACGTCACTTGAACTTAGCAGTTGATGACAGTTATATTTTTGTCACAAATATGTTTTTTAATATCTTATAAATTCTAGGAAATAGGACATCTTCGCCTTCATACCAAAATGGGTTTTGTTATTCGTTGCCAATTTATTTTAGAATGAAACAGAAGTGTTATATGATTTGCTGTTTTATGTTAACAAAATTTCTGAAAGAGATTTCTCAGTTTATATTAAATTTAATGGCATTAAACTTTAAAGACGTGTTCGACGTAGCGTGTGCGTAGTCAGAGAAAAATCAATTGTGAATGCTAAAATAATTACGTGATTAACATCGGCACTTCATTTACCCTTTTAAAAAGTGCAATTAATGTGCAACCAATGTTTAAAGTTGAAGAAAGTACTTTTTTCTGATCTGTTCCATTATCATTTTTGACAAATCACTATTGGTGTACGGAATACGTAGCCCAAAGTATTTATGTAGGGTAGACCGGGGTTAGTTCGCCATAGGGGCATGTTGGCCCAGTCGCGATATTTTTACTTTGAATTAGATGACATCGTCAGTCCAGCCAAGTATGCGTTGCTTCGCTTTCCTCCTCCAATATCAGCACCATTGAAGTCGGAGCGTCCATTAAGGAATTATTGAGAATTTTCAAAATTTTGCAAAGGTGAGTAAATTTCCTCTCTTATAAATAATCGTTTTTATTTGTTTGTAAATTGCATTTTAGATTTTGATACATAATAATTCAGAGAAAAAATTGTTCGTAGTTATTGTAGGGCATGTTTTTTTATTGAAATGCTTTCAGAATAATTCCTTACAGTCATGAAAAACAAAAATGGCGATACGGGGTTAGTTGGCCCATTTGGCACGGGGTATTGGAATTTTGATAGTTTTAATGAATTATTTTAATAAACCTTTATTATTATTATTATAATTAATTTATTATTAATTAATAGTAAGGAATTATTTTATTAATTGCATTCCTGGTTATTCCAGTCATTCTTTTTAAAAAATGAAGTTCTAATGTTGTTTAGCTCCCCTCAAATTAAATCAGCTGCTCCTGTTTTACAAAAACATTTATAACTTTCATAATTATGGAAAAATCCCTGTTGGCTTGGACTACAAGCGCAAGTAGATTTCGAAGTTCAGTATTAATTTCACCAAGAATTTAACGGATTAAGGGAAATGTGATTTTTTTTCTTATAGATCCCTCCCCCACCACACACACACACATACACTTTTTTTGTTTTTAATTTATTTTTGCTGTAAGAGTTGATCCTATCAAAAGCATGTCAATACAACAGTTGTAGATAATATTAAGAGGAATTATGATAAATTTAAATGAATTTGATATCTTGTGAATTGACGAAGTTATGATTTTTTTTCTTCTGAAAACCCTATTTTTGCACTTCTTGAAGACACTTTTTAATTATATCAAAAATCTGTCATGCATAATTTTTTGGCCCTTTTCCTTGAAGTTTTGAAAACTTTAAACTGATTGGATATGTTAACGTGTGCATAGAAAAGTAACAAAAAATATATAGATAGATAGATAGAAAGACAGATAAAGTTTTGAACTGGGGGTGGTTTTGAGCTCTAGGGGTCATGATCGGTGTAGATCTGCAAAAGTTTTTCAAAAATTTCAACATATGGGAGATTGCAATAGGTAGTATTTCTTACGAAATCTACGTAAAAGTTCGGCCTCCTATTGTTACATACTACCGCTAAAGGTAACAAATCTAACAATCAAAATCTACCCGACTCTGATTTTTCTCAATTATTTATAAAATCCCCCTGTTCCCCTGTCCAGAGAAGAGTTTGCCACATAATGCTTTAAGAGTGACCATCAGTAGTATTTTGTCCTATACTTTTCATGCTATATTCTTATTATCACAACTACGCATTTTCTATGAAACCGATTTGCTTAAAATTTTTTTTGGTCATTGAAATAACTTATTTCTTTCAGATGGCATAGGTTTGTAAAAGAAAAGTACGACCTCTTTTTTTTTAAATTAAATTTTAATATTTCTTCATTGGTTCCTCAAAAAATTACCAGATGGCACTACGGGTTCTATATATATTTTTTAAGGACCACAGATCAATTATTTTTTTAGTTTTTATACATTTTTTTGTAAATTGTTATCATTATCTCTTTTACAAATTTAACAAGGGACATTTCTTAGATGATATTATATAAAATGTCCTCAAGAAACCTTTTTGTTTTCTCAAAATACGATTTTATTCATGAAATTTCACTGCAGAATTACATAGTCCTCCAATGAACTGAAAACCTACCTGGATAGTTATTCGTAGAAACTAAATAATCCTTTCTGTTTTCATAATCTAGAAAAATGGCAGTTTCAGGAAACAATTTTTTAATTATCAAAAAATATCCTTTCCTTTAAGACATATGGGGTCCCTTCTACAGACAGAATAAAACTACACATCCTGAACAGTTAATAAAGATCAGCAGTTCAAACAAAAAATATTAAAAAAATGATATCATCCAACATAATTATATCAAGCACATTGCTATATCCTAACTTATTAGATTATCTAAATCTCATTATACCAATAATAAATCATGAATGTAATCAATAATATATATATTTCTTGATAAACAAACTGGGTTTTTTTTAAATACTTGATTAGGAAAGTTTTATATAAACGAAAATTATCATTATTTCAAAGAAGCTGGCATTGCCCTAAGCATCATGAAGCAATATTACATTTTACTGACAGAAATTTTAAGGGAATGATGCGTTAAAAAACATAATAAACGAAAGAAACGATGTACAGAGGCCTTGATACAATTTATTTATCATCTGGTATTTATAATAAGTCACCTAATTAAGGATGAATAATTTCTTAAATTAGTGTACTCCAAGATTTACGCTGTTTTAATACCTAGCATGCCTTTATTACAATTTATTACTGTTCCGTAATTTATTAAAGACATCTTTTATGAGAAAATAAAAGCAATTTTTAAAGCAATTTTTGGTCGAAGTTAATAATTTGAATAACTCACAATTTTAATATTCAAAATTTTTATTTTAATTTAGGAGGCTATATTGTGTTTTCGTTCGCTAGAAATAAAAATTAGATTATTGAGATTTTGTAAAATTTTGATCATTTCTTAACATTCTACGTTATCAGAAGATTAAAAAATGACGTGGGCCAACTTACCTCGCAATCGGGACATGTTGGTCCAAGCGACTTTGTGTCAATTTGAGCTTCTAAACTAATATTTATAGTTAATATTTTCAAGTTTTGTATTGTGAGTTCTTCCTGAAAGTACACTGATAGTGGTAAGATAAAAAGAAATTTAATAAAATGTCGAATTGTAATTTTTTTAAAAATTAATAGAAGAAAAAGTGGGCCAACTAGCCCCGGTCTACCTACTATATTATATTTTCTTTCTCAATTAAACTTCTTTTTATAAATGTGATGTCTTTTAAATTATTACTATTACTAGACATTAGAAACGATTCTTCTTTAGCATCAACATTTGAAATTTAGGCTTTAAAAGTCGTTGGTGGTTGTAGTGCACCACCAGTGTTTTTTATGTTACTATAGACATTTCGTGTTACATTAATTCACCTTAAATTATTTTTTTTTTAGCAATTTCATGTTTATTTATTTTATAGTACTACTGGACTTTGCGTAAACAAGAATATTATTAATTTTTTTTTTTTAATTTACGCCTTAAAAGCCGATGGGGCATAAAGTGCGCCGCCCGTTTCGTTACATAATTAGCTTATAAAATATTCAATAGTTATATTACTAAGGAACCATTTCTATGACAGATTTTCTAATTTTTATGTAAAACATTTCAGTCAAAGGTGTTTATAAATCGAATGATAAATTTAGCAAAACAATTAAGGAAATATGGCGAAATTTAACTTGTAAGGAATACATGCCATCACATATACAGCTTAAGCAAATGGAATATAATTATTTTAACACATTACATAAATTTAAAATTTTCAATTTGTATCCAGTATTTGCTGCTATACATTAATTTTATAAATACTGCATTTAAACATCAACATTGTTGATTTTTTTTTTTTTTTTTTTTTTTTTTTTTTTTTTTTTTTTTTTTTTAATTTGGAGAGAATTACATTTTTCATTACAACGTTTTTCTAAAAGAAATTTAATCAAAGTAAATTTTGTGTCAAAGAAATGCTTATAAACAAAATTCTGAACCATTAATTTGAATAAAAAATATTCATCTTATCTCTAACCAAAAAAAATAATCCGCTAAAAAATAATCCGCTTTTCTTAAATGGGTTTGAAAGTTTTCAATCAATAAAAAAGTCTCTTTCAGAGTTCAATGTTTTTATAAGCGAAATGTTGCTTATGTTGCTTACTGATGTTTATGATAAATGTTTAGTGTAGAATTATGCATTAATATTAAAATAATAGCGATAAGTTATTAGCATTAACAGTTACCTATATTCTTCACTTAATAAATAATTAAATCACCTTACTTTTGTAATGGAGGAACTTTGATCGAAAATGTTTTAACTTTTGATTAGTAAACATGTAAGATAATATCTCGAGAACAATATAAAACAGAAATAGATTACTGTTTAAAAGAGATAGAAATTTATTCTAAATTCATTGTATGTAGCCTCTTTTATAGACTCTTGTATATTCCAGAAAAACCTTGTCCTAATCAATAGGCAGTGATTACTTTGAATTTAAACTCAGTTGTAATTCGAACAAAATTATAAATTATGAATATAGAAATAGCTACAAATTAACAATTCATTACTCTTTTAAAAATCCTTATTATATGGAACAGTCTAACGCAAAATAGATGTAATTAATTTGTCTGTCAGTCTGTCTGCATTCCAATCTTTCCATCCATACACAATTAAATATCTAAAAGCATACTCTTAAAACTTTGAATTTTAGATAAATGTTTAAATTTTTATTGTGGTAAAGCTGTATCAGGTCATCAGGTATGCAACTTGTTATTAAAAACGGCCAGATTATCAACGGGGCAATCTTCCACCAGTAAACTTTAATAGAAATTTTTATCTTATACAACCGTCATATTCTTTTTAATTTTCTACATTTTATCTTTCTCCCAATGGCTCATTTATTTTTGCAAGACATTTCACACTCACACTGGGCTTATAGTTGACTGCAACTGGGGAACCCCTAAATGATGTACAGCTGTTCAAATGAAAAATCCCTTTCATGAATAACACAAAAAATTTCTATTCTTTTTTACTGGTGGACGTTTGCCCCGTTCGTAATCTGACCCTTTTGTAAACACAAAATTCATACTTGAATATCTAATATTATAGTGCGTTTCCAAAAATGGATAATGAATGAATTAGGAACAAATTTAGAACACGCGAGTCTGTTGAAAGTGCACATGGTGCAGAGCCTCGTAAATAAGAATATAGATTCATACAGAACAGGGACAGAAAGAAAATTTGAAATGAACTATTAAACTACTGTGATTTTTTTTAAGTTGTAGAGTAAGAAATTTTGAGATTTTTAAAAAATCAAATGTAAATTTTTTTAATGGAAAGAGTATTTCAAACAAAATAGAAGCTATTTAAATTGGTTATTTGCATTTTACTTTCATTGCTGAATAATAATAGTCCAATGTGAAGAAAGAAATTCAACAATGTTACAATTTATTGTTCTACACTGTAAAAAAAAATCTGTAATCCTACAAAACTAGTTTTTGTAAAATTACAGAAATCTGTATGTTTACTAGAATTTTATCTGTAACCGGGTAAAATATTTACCACTCGCATAGTACAAATACATGAAATATCTTAGTCGCACCTGTCAGCCAATGAGAAAGGACTTCAATGATGACGTGATGACTGTTCACGCAGCCACAGAGGTGTTCAAGGCATCCATCTTGATTATGATTTCAAATTAGGATGCAAGTAAATATTTCTTCTTTATGAGTTAAATTTTGTTATATTTCCATTCTCATTGATTCCTAATAAGTAAAAATGAACTACACAGTAAGACCGTTTGATTTCGAACCATAATGTAATATGATTTTAGCAGATATTAATGCGTAATCATCCTATTATTTTATTGTTAAATATTTATCATTCAGTCAAATGACTATTCTTTACATCAGTGTTTATTACATGCTTGCAATTTCTAATGCTTTATGTAATAAATCAAATTTTATTGCAATATGGCTAGCAGATTAAATATTTTATTTTTAATTAGTGATACAATGAATAGTACTCCCCCTCTTTGACTGATAATGAAGGCCAAATATTCCACTATTCTTCTGCAGAATACTTAAAATGTGTACCAAAATTATCTTTCTTAATATTAGAGTCGTGCTGTGTAATCGGTATTTATTATACTAGATTACGACATCGGGTCGGGTTTACTTTACTTTTTTGGTTCAGATCGGTTCGGTTTGGGTTTTGAATCTTGTATGTCGGGTTCGGGTTGACTGATTTTTCAAAAGAATGTCCAAAATATTTTTTTCAGGTTAAAAATCTAGGTATAGGGCAGATGTGCCAGTAATGGATAAAATTCAAAGTTTTTTTGTTTATATAAAAAAAAAAATAAACAATAAAACTTTTACTTTAAAAATTTTCTTCATAAGCCGTCCCCCCCCCCCCACCGCTTACATATTTTATAATCTGTGTTATTGTTGATACTCTCAATCGAACGAATTAGGAAGCAAAAAGTGATCCTTCGAAGTTCCACTGTTTTTCATTTATGTTACTTGTTTATGCATATATGTAATAGTTTCCCTATTTATGGAACATTATACTGTATATTATCCATAATATAAACTAATCCTTCAAGCATGGGTCTAAGCATGGATTAAACTAAGCATGGGACAAATTTTGAAACTTGCAATTTCTTTAATTATAAAATTGTTTCTGAAATTATGTTTCTATATTGTTCAAGGACAGTAGAAAGTGTTTCATTTTGTATTCTATAAACTGAAATATTGTTTTTGTGTCAAACAAAGTTCATTTTCTTATTTTTGTAAATGTGTCCCATTCCTCCATACTCTCTCCTATCCTTCTAACTCTGAATATTGGACAATTCTCTATCTGTACACAAGTGTCATGGGTATGTGTTTTAAAACTATCAGAAATATTATACATGTGTTTGCGTGTATATGAAAAATGAAATTTTGGTAATATTTTTCCTATTCCTAGAGAAGAATAAATGGTTAACTGTGCTTTAAATAAAAAGAATTTATCACATTTCTTATATACTTTTTATTTCTTAACCTTTAACTGATGTTACCGGTCTCTCAGACCGCAGCTTTTTTAATTTTTATAGTTTTGCCATTTTTTATATACTTGCAATTTTCAGTTTAAGTACAAACACTACCGAAATTTTGTTCCGTTGTGAACTTCAGTATTATCACGAGACAATTTTGAATAGGTGAATTTTAATCATAACAATCCTGTACAAAAAGTTTAGTACAAAAACACCATCCTATGAGTTAATCGTGCCTTTTATTCATCTTTCGATAAAGCGGTCTCACAGACAACTTCACACTAGTTGACTTCACACTAGTTGTGACAATTTCTGTGACATCAGTTAAAGGTTAAGGAGTAAATTTAATAATAACTCATTCATATTGAAATATGTATTTATTTTATCTGAAAATTGATCTGCTCAAACTTTTTGTGAAAATCTTAGACTTGGAAAAAACCTAAATATAAACATTTGCATTTTAATTTTACGTGAGTTTCTGAGCAATAAAATTCCGAGTTTTAACTCTCTCATGCAAGGAGAGATATAGGGTAGGTAGGGGTAAAGATACGAGCGGGGAAAAAGTACGCACCGGCTGATTTCATATGAAGCAACATTTCGGCTCTCATGACCAACAGGGGGCAGTTTTGTTTCAAGTGTACTAGTTATTTGTTTAAACCTTTGATACAAGTAGCAATTTGTGCTAAGAAAATGAGGTAAGTTTAAATTTTCGAATTTTGATCTAATATTTTTAAAATTTCACTTTACTCTTTAGCTGACAGTACCTGGAATTTTTACAAATCCAAAATTTTAGTGGAGATCGAAAGATTTTTAGCTTCTAAATGCGGTAGTTTGCCTCGATCACATTTGTTTATACTTATGGGTAGCGGTTAAGCAAAATACTGCAGAATAGGGTAAAAGTAGGGACAAAGATACGCACATGTTTAAGATACGGGACATTGCCCTATCGTTTTAGCTAGATGCAAAGCTTTCCACAGTTTCTAAATTTGTATTATATAAAATATAATAGCTACTTAACTAATATAAGTTAGTAAACTACATTTTCCTTTTTCTAGTTAAGTTCTTTTTTTTATATATAGAACGTAGGTATCTACCTACCTACTTTTAAAAATCAATATTGTTTCATGAATCGCTTTTGTTTTAAACCTTAATCCTTAACTCATGTTAACGGTCTCACCGACCGCTGCAATATTCAGTTTTCACAGTTTAACTTGTAATTTTCAATTTAAGTAGTTATGTTAGTTTAATTTTGATTCGTTTGGTAAATTAGAAGTATAGCTGAAGACTTCTGAATGCGGGAAATTTTACTATAATAGTCCTTTGCATAAAGTTTATCGCAGAAACCGCCTCTTATGAGTCAGTCAACCATTTTATTCAATCAACGATTAAGTGGTCTCGGAGACCGCTTACAGTATTTATGAAACAATTTTTGTCACAACAGTTAGATGTTAACTGCTATTTGCGATCTCGCAGATCGCTGTATTTTCATGGTCTAGTTTAGAATTTTCAGTTTAAATACTATCGAAATTTACTAATTCTTTTACATTACTCATTCATTTTAGTGAAAATGGGGCAAAATCCGGCCGTAATGGGGCAAAAATGCGCACTGCGTATCTTTACCTCATCACTGCGTAGATACGTAGAGCAATGTTTTTTAAAAATTAAAATTTCTCACGGAGTTATAATTTGACAGAATGTCGTTTGATAGTGGAACGTGCCTATGGTTTTAATACATTTTTATCAGTCGTCACATAAGTTTAGATCAATGTGTTCGTTAAAAATCAAAATTAGTGATAAGTGCGTAACTTTAGCCCCCACCTATCCTACATCACTTAGGTGTGTCATGTGATTGTGAGCCATGTTGAGGACAACTTGTCACCAAGCGCCATTGAGATCAACCCACTGTAAACTGAAATGTCTTAAATTCAGACATTTAAGTGTCTGAAACGGAGTGTTCAATTTTCAGACGTTTTAAAGTGTCTTAATTTTTAAGACACTTGTATGCGTCTGAATTTCAAACACTTCAGATGTCTGAATTGCATCCATGTTTGACCACTTCGAAAAACATTTTTTCACCTTTTTTTTTTCTTTCGTAAGAATTATACGGTGTAAAAAAAAAAAAAAAAATATATATATATATATATATATATATATATCCCTAATAATATGGAAACTGTAGCCCCTCGAGACTCCAGTATAATTTACATATTTTAATTGAAATTTTCTGATGTAAATTCCAGAAAAAAATCCTTTTATTTTGCATATTTCTGTATTTAAAAATTTCCATTTAAAAGATAAAATATAATTTATCAAGAACATCTCCATATTTTATATAGAACCACTAACCAAAGACCATCTGAATTATATAGTATTCATTCCAAACTACAGTAAACTTTAACACATACCACAGGTGGGATTCGATCCAGAGTCCCCTGCGTAGGAGAAGAGTGCGCTAACCATTCGGCTACGATTTCGTCGGCAGGTTTTTCAAAATAATTTTATTCATCAAGCACAAGCAATGTTTTTAAGGAGACCGGGAAAGCCCTATCTCTGCCATGTTAAATTCACCAACTTTATGTACCTTTTTCTCAGAAATTGTGAAAGATAGAGATCTAGATATTTTAGAGTAGACAGAATAACATACTTTACGTATTTTAACAGACCATTTTCGTTCTATGTGAAATTCAAAATTAATTATTAATTATTTATTGAAAATCATTTTTAAATTAGCATTTTTGGTAAGATTTCAATGCCTAAAATAAATAATTTTCAACAAATCATTAAATCCCAGAGTTAAAGTATACAATATAACATAACACATGTATTAAAAAAAAAAAAAAATCTGAGTTCTTAAGTTTAATAGATATTGAAAAAAAGAAACATAAACATGAAAAATCCAAGTTTTGAGAAAAAGTCGTGAAATATGAAATAATGTATAATAAATGAATAATTTCAACACTTATTTTTTCATATATAAATATGTGTGACACATCGTTGGATATTTAAAAAAGTAAAAATCGATTTTTTGGTTGAATTTTGCTTTCCCGGTCCCCTTAAGTAGCAGTAAGTTTTTTTCCAATTTAGTATCATTTTGAACAGTTTATACACAGTGCTGTAGTCGTAAAAAAAAAAAAAAAAAACACAGGGTACACGTATGGCAGAGGGTATACGCCAGTGGTTCCCAACGTGGGGCGTACGCCCCACAGGGTGGGCAATATCGCTTTTCAGGGGGGCAATTTCAGATTTCTTATTAACAAATTTTCTGTCATTTTTTTCTAATGAAATAGTGTCTTAGTCTAAAAATAGAAATAATAGATGGAAAAATTAAAAAATAACTGAATAAAAATTAATTTCCGAAACGATTCCATTTAAAAGTTCAAAAATACACTGACACCGAAATAATTATATGGATTATCTTCTATAATTTGAAACCTTTTATATAATAAAGAATCACTTAATTTCTCTGGTTTTAATACTATTTTAGTAAATTACACCTCTTTTTTTTTACTATTTATTTAAAAAAAAACTTGTACATCTATTCATAGTGTAATATACCCCACGAGGGAAATTTTACATAGGAAATTTTGTAGAGTATATCTAAAATTGACTATTTTGGCATGTTTAATCTAAAAAATGTTTTGAATGATAAAAATGAGGTGCTACATTTATGAAATTAATAAAACCCCGTGTGCATCACGGAAGGAAAGTGTTGAAAGTGAACTTCTTATGGCTCTTCTGCAGACCACATACAGAATATGAAATTCATGACATATGCATTTTAAAATTTTAAATTGGAGAAAACATGGGGCCCAAATAATAATAATGGGAAAAAAATCCGCTATCAAAGAAGTATGTTATGGGAGGAAAGGTAAGTAGTAACTTAAACTGGATAAAAGTGTGAACCCGGAAATGCTACTTGTGAATTATGCTATCCATACAGTCTTGGCGATAAAGAAATATCACTTATTCTTAATGAAGTACTAAAATCCATTATAAAATGTATCAATTCTATCAGATGTTATACAAAATATGAAAATGTTTTCAAGAAATTTTGCGAAAATAAAAATGTAGACTTTATCAGTTTTAAAAGTTGAGGTAAGTTGCCAAAAAACAATAAAACGATGTAAATGCGAAGATCCATGGCATCACTGCATTCATGGAGTTAGGTTAAAAGCATATTTGTAATTAAAAAAAATATATGATTTTGATAAATTAAAGAATGTGAAATCACTTATGATGGAGTTAATGCTATTTTCGGATCCATCTGGGAAAATGGAAGTTTATTTTTTATGTGACAATATTTACATAATATAGAAGGGAGGGGGGGGGGCATCATGATTTTAGAGATGCCTAGGTGGGGCACGGCCAAAAAAAGGTTGGGAACCACTGGTATACGCTAAAGTCATTAACGTCATGTATGGAGTTTTCGCTGTAGTTTTATTTCCAGATAGATTACTTTGACTACACGAGATGGCGCCACTATTCATTTTCAAAAATTGAAGGTTTAATTTCCACTTCAAATTGGAAATGTATAAATTTTAATTCATTTTTGTTCTTAAATCATGAAATTGGCAGATGATGTTATTCAGAAAATATGTGATCGAAATAAGTTTTCTATTTTTTGATGAATAAATTACCTATCGAATTATAAGCGATCCTCTTTAAACAGGTTTCTATAACAGTAGGTAACGCAAGTATTAGGGGAAACCAGGGGAATGCCGCCAACCCGGGTTATGCCGCCACCCCGCCTAGTTTAAAAACTAAGGGCAGTTTGAGATAGTGAATGTGCCTGCAATATAGCGGCCAACAATATAAACAGTGCCGAAAGTGAGAGTGACTTTGCTGTACGTCGTTCGTTTGTTCTAGTGAAAAATGTAGTTTTCATCTAGTTGTTTATTATTTTGGAGCTTCAAATGAGTAGAGATAAGCACCTTTTATTGTAACATTTGGTATTTAAGATAATATGACCCGTAATCTATATGCATTCGCCGACATTTTGATGCAATGTGTTAAACAAGTTCGGTTCTTCTTTCGGCTTTGCTTGGGGATTTCCGCCATATTGTCCTCTCGGGGTAATGCCGCCGCCATGCAAATCGGGTGAGAAAGGGCCTCATTTTAATGTAGTGGAGCCAATTCAGCAGAGTGACTTTTGCAATATGAAATAAATTGTAAACTTAACCATTATTCTGCTCAATTACATTGCTTTCTAACTATTTTCAGTAGGTTGTGTGTTTCCTAATATCCATTTGATGCATGTACTAGGTCATTAAAGAGTGGCGGCATTACCCCGGTACAGTGGCGGAATTACCCCAGTGTCCTGGGTAATCCCGCCACTGTGGAGAGGTTTAAAAAATATTTTTTTATGTATGCTTACTTTACAGTTATGATTACGGTTAAATTTATACAGATACAGATGATCATGATTCAGCTTTAGAATTTTTACTATTAAAAAATAAACATTTTTTCGAGGTGAAAAAATTTAAATTCCCTTAAGGTGTCGCCATTCCCCCGGTCTCCCCTACTCATTTTATTCAGAATTTCAAATTCTACGACATTTGTATTGACAATGTTTTTGAAAGAATTAATTGTTCTGAGATATTGTTAAGATAATTTTAAAAAAGTGTTTTTCGACTATAAATATGTACATATTTTCTAATGTTCACCTAGTACGTGGGATAAAACTTAGTACTTTCATTTTAGACCTAAACGGAAGGGATTAAAACAATTTCCAGTTTCACACCCACGTAATTGTGAGTTACATCCCCCCGATCACGGGTCTTTGAAATAGAATTGTGACAATGTTCAACAAAAATATTAAATGTAGTTCTTATTTTACTCGGAATTTTAAGCTGACGACGAGCTGAACACGGAAATTGCAAAACCTAAATTTCATTCCAGATTTCAAAGTGCTGCCATTTGCAAAATGACGTCAGCGTTACGCACAGATATATTTGTTTTTTATAATATAAATAGATATAGATTTTATTTTCATATCAAAATCTTGGTGGGTTTTTTTTTTCTTTTTAAACTAATTTTTTTCACACTTAACCCGGGAGAACTCGCTAGTAAGAATGCCCAATTGCTTTTCTTTTACTTTACATTCATATAATATCAACTTTTTTTGGTTGGCTTAGTATATTTATTCACAAAATAGGTAAAATAATTGAAAAACATTTTGAAATTTTAATTAAAATGAAAAATGATTTAAATAAGAGTCTTAAAAAAGTACGACCGTGAGAGAAAATCTCATGCAGCGAGTTCTCCCGGCTTAAATCCATTTATATCTGAACCAAATCAATACTCTATCATTTCAAAGCTACTGTATAACCTTAAGTGTGTATTTTTCAATAATATATACGTAATGTGAGTCGTACAGTCAGGGGCGGATTTAAGGGGTCGCGATGGTCGCAATCGCGAGGGGCCCCCAAATCTTTTGAGTTCAAAGAGAAATGTGACGCTTTGATAAATGGATTTTCTTAGTGTTGTTTTTTAAATTTTTCAGTTAATATTACAATATCATTTTCATGTAATAAATATAATTTTTTCTATCATTTTCTAGTCCCAGAAATGTTTTAGTTTTCCCTTATCTTTTTTTTTTTCCTTTATGAATTATCAGGACTATGATCGTTTGTGGACGGATAGGATGAGAGGAAACTTGGGTCTGAGCCGAAAGAAGCACTGTTAGAGACATTTTATGACGATTTAATTATACAGATTGAGGGACTAATTAAATCATGGGCCGTCAACCTGAGGCCCCTGATTTTGGGGGCCCCACATTTGGTATGCAGTTTTTATAAAGCTGATATTTTAAGTGAATTTTTACTTTGTTACTGATTATCTATACTAATAAAGCTAAGTTTCGCCCTGTCTGTCTGTTTGTGGGCGAATGGCTAGCAAAATCTACTGTCCATAGAAGTCTGAAAATTAAGTGAGGATAGTCCAAGACAGGTCTTAATGCACCTGTGGCTCAGATTTTTAATTTTTTAAGGGCCGGGGCCCTTTTAAGTTTTTATGCACTAAATTGTTAATAACTTGTCCCCTTTTTATCCAGTCATCTTCGTTTTGGGGACCTTTCTCCATTTAGTTATTCTCGCCTTTCTACTCTCCAGATTCTAGACCTCTCTCCAGATTACTCTCTTTCTACTTTCTACTCCCTGACACCTTGTGGCTCGATACAGGGCCCTTCAAGTTTTTGTGCAAATAAAAGATTAATAAATTGCTTCCTTTTAATCCGATCTTCATTTTGTATATCCTTTTTCCATTTAGTTAGTCTCACGTTTCTACATTCCAGTTTAGATCCTAGGACCCCGTAGGCTGCCGTAGGATCCGATCCAGGGCTCCTTGAACTTTTTGTGTGCCAAGAATTTATCACCCCCTGATTTTCTCACATTCTCTGTACATAATTTTAAAGTTGAGTTTTGGACTCTTTTTCCTAGATCAACACCCTGATATTTTTATTGGGGCCCTAGGGCCCTTTTTTAAAGATTTACCCAATTTTTTGTGCATTTCTTTAAAGTATTATTCTATGCTTAATTGTGACTAATTGAAGATCTAAAGTGCTAAGAACTTAGATCATTTAACAAGGTTTCATGTTTGGGCCCTGCTCTTTACTATCAGTTGACCCTTTTTGTGCCCTTTGTTATAGATCCTTTAAAAACGGTCCGATTCACTAGCTTCTTTTCTTAAACAACTTCTTAAGTCCTCCTGCCACTACATGAAAGACAGAAACATTTCCCCGACTTCAACTACCACCAATTTTGAATATTAATCTGCTTCTTGGGGCCTTTATTGCAGCTTATTTAAAAACTATCTGATTCTATTACAATTTTCTTTAATGTAGTTTTAGCGTCCTCCAGCCACTTTAAAACTACTAAAATAATTTCTTATACCCAACTACATTCCAGTTAAAACACTGGTTCCCAGGGCCCGACTTTATACCTCAGCTACCACTTTCTCCTTTAGCAGCATCAACTTGCGGTTACAAACTACAGCTGTAAATTAAAAATCGCGTTACTTTAAAAGTAACTTTAGATAAGGGATTTCATCCGTTTATTAAATATCGTGTTAATGTTAAAAGTAATTCGTGAAATTTACAAGGGGAGGGGCATTTTCCACCGCTTGGGGGCGCATTCTTTCCTCGGATTCTAAGGACCCAATTTCAACGGGATTTGATTCATTCAACTTAGATTATAATTCGACTACTTTCTGTATTATGAAATTTTGCCTTAGACTTCAGTTACTAACATTTTCTAACATTAATGATGCATTCTTTGGGCTTGATTACTACGAGGTTTGGCTCAATCAACTTGGTTTTTGATTGTCTCCGGCACGTGCGAAGCACTTCCGGTACATGTTGCCTTAGATAACGGGGACCCCAGGTTACAGGTTCGTTCGGAAATAAGTTTGTTGGGAACACTCTAGACGCTGAAGAAGGCAATGGGGGCCTCCGAAATTAGGTTCATTTAAAAGAATTTCTAAAGATATAAAATCATACAAACTTGAGTTTTGTGTAAGGTTATTATTTACGGACCCCGGGCAACGCCGGGCGGGTCTGCTAGTCTATACTAATAAAATGAAGTTTCGCTCTGTGTGTCTGTGTGCGATGGCTCTCAAAATCTACCGCACATAGAAGTCTGAACATTTCGGTGAGGATAGTCTAAGCCAGTTCCTGATGTACCTGAGGGTCAGATTTTTAATATTTTAAGACCCAGGCCCCCTGAGCCCTTCGAGTTTTTATGCCCTAAATTTTTAATAGCTTGCCTCTTTTTTATCCGATTTTCTTCGTTTTTGGTGCCTTTCACCATTTAGCTATACCCCTTTCTACGTTTCAGTTAAGATCCTGGCTCCCTGGGAAATTATACAGAGTCCTGGAAGTTTCTGTGCCCTAAATTGTTAATAACTCTCCTTTTTTAATCCAATATTCGCTTTTGGTACCCTTTTTCAATTTAGTTTATCCCCAGATTCTACATTCCAGTTAAGACCCTGGCCCCCTAGGATCCGGTCCAGAGGCCCTTGAACTTTTTGTCTGCCATGCATTTTTCACTCCATAATTGTGTCGCCCTCTCAATGCATAACTTTAAAGTTGATTTTTGGATTCCTGTCCCCTGGCCAACACTCTCATATTTTTATTGGGGCCCTAAGGCCCTTTTTAATGCATCTCCCGCCATTTTTACGTATTTCTTTAAAATTTTATTCTAATAATTCATACCCTATGCTCAATTTCGTCTAATGGAAGATCTAAAGCGCAAAGTAGCCTTTTAACATGTTTTCATAAGGGGTCTTGTACCTTTTAAACGCGTCGAAAATTAACGAAAAACTTCAAAGTTTGAATTAGTCTATCTTCAAAACCTTTTTATGTATAAACATGAAATTTTGGATATTGATTAAACAGATTATGCTTTGTAATATACTACCAACAGAAATTTATTAACCCTTTACATAATTTGTGTATTGTTGAAATCAAAATAGCTCTTTTTTTTACCCCATAAGTCATTGCGCGCATGATATCTTGAGAAAGTATGTATGTATTATCATGAAATTTTGTAAATATATTAAACACATATGTGTGTTTAAAATGATCTACTTTTAAGTATTTACAATGGTAATATGTTTAGTTATGACTATTTTTATCCATTAAAAATACAAATTTTTTATTTTTTCTTACGAAAATATTTTTTTTATATAGTTAATGAAATAATTTTAGCCTAAGAGTAGATCATTTTAAACACACATATATGTTTAGTATCTTTACCGAATTTCATGCCAATCCATACATACTTTCTCAAGATATCATGCGCGCAATGACTTACGGGGTAAAAAAAAAGAGCTATTTTGATTTCAACAATACACAAATTCTGTAAAGGGTTAATAAATTTCTAATGGTAGCACATTACAAAGCACAATCTGTTTAATCAATATCGAAAATTTCATGTTTATACATAAAAAGGTTTTGAAGATAGACCAATTCAAACTTTGAAGTTTTTCGTTAATTTTCGACGCGTTTAAAAGGTACAAGACCCCTTAAGAGACCTGCTCTGAACTACCAGTTGGCCTCTTTTCCAGCTCCTATTATAGCTTCCTTAAAAATAGTTGTATTCACTAGCTTTTTTTTTCTAACAACTTCTTAGGTCCTCCAACTACTATATGAACTAGGAAAAAAATTCTCAGACTTCAGCTACCACCATTTTGAATATTAATGGCTTTCTTGGGGCCCTTCTTTAAAAATAATCCATTTCTCATTTACATAGTTCTTGGCTTCTTCGGCTACTTTATAAACTACTAAAAAATTTCCTTATATCCAACTACATTCGAGTTAAGATTGTGGTCCCCTGGGACGTGATACAGGGTCCCTTGAAGTTTTTGTGCCCTCAATTGTTAATAATTACCTCCTTTTAATCCGATCTTTGTTAAAAGGAACTTTTCAATTTAGTTAATGAAGGCCCTGGCTCCCTGGGGCCCGGTCCGGAGTCCCTTGAACGTTTTGTGCGCCACCCATTTTCCCTGTAGTAGAAACAGTGCAGCAGGGCAACAGTGCTGCAGATTTTTTTATACCTTGCAGATCAATTCTAACAACTTTCAAAAAATTCTGGGCTAAGAAAATTAACTAAAATATAATTGTTATCTCTAGATTTATTGTATTTTCTTCTTGTGTTTTCTTTGCAAATGCAAGTTTTACTTATTTTATGGGCTACTATAATTTTTTATGATAGTAAGCTTGGCCCAGTATTCTTGGTTCGTAGATAAATTTTGGTTTGCTGCAGATTAACACAGAAAATTCTGCTACTGGGCGCATTTTTCACCCCCTAATTCTGTCACTGTCAATGCATAAATTTAAAATTGAATCTTGGACTCCTGTCCCCGGGTCAACACCCTCCTATTTTTATTGGAGCACTAGGGCCCTTTTTAAGCACCCCCCCCATTTTTGCGCATTTCTTTAAATTTTTATTCAAATGATTAATTTATACCCTATGTGTAATTTCGACTAATTAAAGATCTAAAGTTTTTAACATTTTTTTATCTCAGGGCCCTGCTCTCAGCTATCAGTTGACCCCTTTTGGGCCCCCTATTATCGCGACCTTAAAAATGGTCTGATTCACTAGCTTTTTTTCTAACAACTTTTTAGGATTTTCACCTACCCCTCATATTTTTATTGGGGCCTTAGGTCCCTTTTTAAGTATTTTCCCTTGTTTTTAGCGCATTTATTTAATTTTTTATTCTAATGATTAATTTGTACGTTATGTTTAATTTCGACTAATTGGAGATCTAAAGAGCTAAATACTAGGACCTTTTAACATGTTTTCATCTTAGGACCCTGCTCTTAACTATCACCTTGGCACCTTTTGATCCCCCTATTATAACTCCCTTAAAAATAATCCGATTCACTAGCTTTTTCTTTTCTAACTACTTGTTAGGTTTTTCAGCTACTCCATGAACAACAAAAAAAATTCTCACACTTCAGCTACCACCAGTTTTGAATATTAATCGCCTTCTTGAGGCCCTTGAGCTGATTCTCTTGCAATTTTTTTTAATATAGTTCTAGGGTCCTCCTGCCACGTTATAAACTACTAAAAAATTTCCTTATACCCTTGCTACCAACTTTTTCGAATAATAATCTTCTTTTCGGCATCAATTTACTTGCACTCACTACAGTCGTAAATTAAAAATAACGCTACTGTTAAAGGTAAGTGATTAACTTTAGAGAGGTGGGAGGTATTTAATCCGTAAATTAAATATTGGGTTAATGTTAAAGAGACTTTGTTAAATTTATAGATGGAGGGGTCACCTTCCATATTCTTTCCTCGGCTTTTATCGGCTTTTTATTATGAAAGTTTATCTTGCACTTTTGTTACCACCATTTTCGAACGTTAACGGCGCATTCTTTTCTCGGTTTCTATGGCTCGATTTCATCGAAAATTGGTTCCTTCAATTTAGCTTAAGATTGTTATACAGATTTTTGTTCCATATTCTACCACTAAGAGAAGCATTATAATCTAATCTCGGGTTCTATGAGCCCGATAACTACGGGGTTTGGGTCATTCAACTTGATTTTCCATTGTCTTCGGCCGTGCGGAGCACTTCGGGTATACGCTACCTCAGACAGCGGCAACCTAGGTCACAGGTTCGTTCAGAAAGAGACAGTGGCATAGCCAGGGAGGGGGTCCAAATGCTCTAGATACTAGTAATATTTTAAAGTTTTCTTCGTCTTGATTACTAGCACAAAATTCTCCAATTAGATAAGGCGAACTGAACTTTACAAAATCACTGGTATCCAGAGCATTTGGACCCCCACCCTGGCTACGCCACTGGAAAGAGGTTTGTTGGGAACACACTCGACGCTGTCGAAGCCATTGGGGCCCCGGAAAAACTAAGTTCATTTGAAAAACTCTATGATGCCAAAGTCATTGGGGTACCGATTTTCCAAAGATATAAAATCATACAAACTTGAATTTTGTTTAAGATTATTATAACGGGCTCGGTCAACGCCGGCCGGGTCAGCTAGTAATCAATATTTTATTATTGCAGACGTTTATTATTGCATCGTAAGTGTTCATACTTTTTCCCCTCATAAAATTCTCCACATCCAGATCAAAAATGACACACGACAATCAAATATATCATGACTGTCAAAGACAATGTCCCCCATAGTTTTCCCCAATATATTATTTTTCTTCTTTTTAGCAGATGTTTTGCTAATCGCAGTTGTGAAAGTGGCACTTTTACATTTTTCGGACCATTTTTGATGGCATTCGCTAATAACACCCACACAATTACAAACTTATATGCAGATTAGTTAATTAAATTGGTGTTTAAAAAATATCTATCATATATATATATATGTGTGTAATCCTAATGAAACGAATTTATGAAACGACTGATTGTATTTCACAGCTATTATTTCTAAAATATGAAATCCTTGGCGGTAAAATTAGCACCAACTATCCGTATTGATCCGCGTATGTCAAAAATAGTATTAGAATTTAAAAATTTGATTTAAGGTTTCGAGGTATTAATTTTTTTTCTAATTGTAACAATATTTTTTAATGATGGCAACTAGATGACTCCATTCTTGTGGAAAAAAGGGAGGAAAGGGAAAAATATAAGGATTATTAGATTTATTTTCCTTTTAGTCAATTTCAAATTTAAATTATCTTTTATTTCAATCAAAAGTGAAGACAATATTGTGATAGTATTTTTAATATGTGTGCAATATTTTTCTCTTATTTTAGAAAAGGTTACTATTTTATATTGTTGCCAATTTTAAAAACAGCGCAAAGAACAATATTTCATTTCAATAAAAAAATTATTTGCACGTGACTATTATACTTTTGCAGGGGCAGACCCCCCTAGTATTTATATAAAAATGCAGTGCAGATGGTTATAGCCCAAGAGCCGACAGCACCAAAACGTAAGTTATCAAGCACAAGAAAAAAAAACTTTTATTTTATGGGAGCGTAGAAGTAGGGGAATCTAATGATCTATGTCTGCCGAAAGTGAAGTGGTGCATAAGCTAAAAATTAATACCACCAGTGGTTCACTCGTAGGTTTATCATTGTGTTTTCCTGCTCCCAGTCCTCCATGTTTTCATACCTTTGTTTGTAGGACAAACACGATGATAAACCTATGAGTGAACCACTGGTGGTATTTATTTTTGGCTTATGCACCACTTCACTTCCGGCAGACATGAATAATTAAATTCCCCTACTTCTATTCACCCATAAAATAAAGGTCATTTTCTTGTGCTTGATAACATAAGTTTTTGTGCTGTCGGCTCTTGGACTATTATAAAACAACTCGTGGAGCTTCGAATCCTTTTTATATCCATAAAGCACTTGCCATTCTTTGAGCCCAGCTGTGTAACGAAAAGGAGAAAAATATAATTTAATTTGGTTATAATGGATGAATTTGTTTGATTTCTGAAATTGTTTTATTAAAACATGAAATTAAAACTGTAAAGAAGATAATGTCATGCAGTGCAGACCGCTGCAGCCCCATGCATTAAAACCCCATTACATTTAGATCTTATTTCATGAAATAAATGAGCCAAAAACGAAAAGCAGCCAAAAGAGGTTTTGAGTTAAGGCTCAGCAGATGCTAAAATATTGTCTCCTTAGTTTCTGATTAATTTTGGTTGGAATTATCATTTTATGTTCTTAAAAAATTGAAAGGAGAATAAGATACACAATTTTAGCACATTTATCCGTCACGGTATCTAAGTTCGTGTAAAATAATCTGATGTAATTTGAATATGAAATTAATTTCGTATAAGTAATCGTTAACAATTGATTACATTTTAATTTATTTGTTAGTAATTATTGTAATTAAGTTTTGAATAGCTATTATTTTTAAACTACCCACTCGGCATTGCCAGGACCCGTGGTGAATGACTCTTAAATGAACCTCAAATTTGTATGACTTATCTTTAACTCCATTTTATCTGGATTTATATTTTTAAATGAAAAAATATTGAATTAAAAGTATATGCTATTTGGTATTTTATTTTCTGCGTAATTAGAGTTTTTGGAGTCTATGCTTAACAAAAGCGAGTGAAACCGTGACGAAACACTCAGGTTTTTACTAGGGCGAAACCGCGACGAAACACTAAAGTTTCTACAGATTTCACCAAAAATTTCACACCATTTTATTTTGTAAAAAATATTTCTACCCGTCCGAACGTTTCATAATTTTTGTACGTGATCCAAATCTAGTCTATTGAGATTCCCTAAAAAGACTGTGTACATACGGATGTTGAGTTACTTTTAGCATACAAAAAATATCGCCTCCGTTAGGCGCGAAGTGACCCGAGTTCGCCGGTTATTTGAAAGGGTTAAAATTCATATTTTTAAAAACCGATTGCACCATCGATTAGAAGAAGATTTTATCTTTAAGAACATATTTTTGGTTTGTCGGTACCTCTAAAACTACACCATGGAGGGGCGTTGCCGTAAGGAGGAAAATCATTTTTTTTTTAATTCGAAAAAATGACCCTCTTTGAATTTTCTTTATTAAAAGGCTAACCGCGATAATTTTTTTTAATTGATTACGGGATTTGAGACATAAGGGTACGATCTTTTAGAATATGTCTTCCGTTTGTAACTTTAGTAAGCGGTTTGGCCGATGTAAGTTAATATGACAAAATACCCCCCCCCCCCCCCTTAATTACTTCTTTTCGATGTTCATTTTCTCATGATGCGTAAATAAGGCTTGCTTTTTCCCTCTCGTTGACTGAGATGAGTTTTTAATGAGAGTGCGTTGCGATTGTTAATGAATAACTCAGCTTATAAGTAGATATTTTAGAATTCTGAGTCTCAGATGTATCAGGAAAGGCCTTGGACTACCCTCACAAAAATTTTCCGCTTTGTACGTGCGGTAGATTTTGCTAGCCATCGCGAATACTCACACATACAGCGAAATTTTCTTTTATTAATATATATTATAAATATACCCAATTTTTCAAGATAAGATGGAAGGGCCCCCAAAAAGTTCCAGTGAGAGGGGCCCCTCACTTAATAAATCCGCCCCTGCATACAGTAAAATGCGCAGAAAAACAGAAAAGTGGCTTCGGACAGTGAATTTTTTTAAAAGATTAATTATGTATTTTTTTAAATGTATTGCAGTATTTCAAAGAGAATTGAAAGTATATGCTTTTTGGTATTGTTATTATTATTTGGTATTAACATTCTGCATAATTTGATTTCTGGAGTCTTATGTGTAATTTTGAAATATGCGTGGAAATGGAGGTGGGGGAGGGACAAGGTTCTTCCAGTATTTTAAATTCTTAAAGTTTGTCGTTATCATCCAGACTCTTTGAAATTTTTAGATGTTAAAAACATAATGTTTTCGTAACCCGAGTGAAAAAATATTAATATTTAGTGGGAAAAAGGCTGGTAAGATTTTTACCACGATGTAACTCTGGTTTTTGCTAATTTTGTCGATTTTTTTGCAGATTTTATTTAGTAAAAAATATTTATATTTGTCCGAATGTTTCGAAATTTTCGTAGGTAAACGTAAATCTGGCCTGTTGAGTTGCTCTAAAAAGATTGTGATAAAATACGGAAGTTTAGTTAGTTTTATGGTAGAAAAAATATAGTCTTTGTGAGGCGCGAAGTGACCTACGCTCACCAATGTATTTGAAAGAGTTAAAACTCATGTTTTTAAAAATCAATTGCATCATCAGTTAGAAGATTTTAACTTTTAGAGCATATATATATATATATTTGCCGATACTTATAAAATATCATCCTGGAATAAATTGCTACAAGTTTTCGGAACAACTTTTTTGATCTTTTTTTCAAAAGTTTAACAGCTAGGTGGGGAGAATATTGTAAATTTAATATCGGAATATGTCATTGTGTTAATATTGGTGATATATCGCGATAACTACCGTAAAGTGTATGCGAATAGAAAAATTGCTTATTTCAAAAAATAAATTGCATGTTACCAAAAATTTTAGTAGAAACAGATGTAGAAAGGAGATAATGTTTCATGCTATTTTCTTCTACAGCATCCTTTAAATATATACATATATATATATATATATAGGGAAGGTGGGGCAAAATCGGGTACCATAAAAGTTTTTTAGTCTCAAATGCTGTGAAATGGGAAAACAATCTTTGAACACTGTTTTATTATAGCCAAGGATTCGTTTTACATTAAAAACATTCTTTTTAAACAAAATATATGTATAATTGTTTATATAAAAAATAGCTTTTTTCAAACGTATGCAAAAATCTAGTTTTACCTCGCTGGTTGGGTAAAACTGGGTATCCATTTAAAACTACTGGAAAACTCATTTTGGTCAAAAAGGTCTTGCTTAATATAGTAAAAAATACATTTTTATTATTTTTAACAAAACGAAATTGCACATGTGTTCTTCCATGTGTAAAAAAAATAATTCGTTAGCAAATTTTCTACGTTGTATAGGCCTGCTTACTTTACACTGTACGTTTTAGAGTTCTTTTAGCTTCAAAAATCACAGATGAATTTGTCATCATATTCTTCTGCATTACTACATGCTTCGTGTGCCTATCTATGGCATTTCAAACATCGTATTTGGATTTAAAATTTGAGTAATGTTCATAGCAAAACATGCAGGTTTCATTATCCTCTTCTTCTGAAGATGTGTCCGCAATCTTTTTTGGTTTCTTTTTTTTTTCTTTTAAAGAAACTTCTTTTTTCGTCTTGCAGTTTGTTTGGCTTATTTCTCCTTAATATCTGTTTCGATCTGTAATTTATAGGGAGAAGAAATCAATGTTTTTCCCTTTCTTTTCTCAATTCTAAAGCCTTCCTTAGAAGGGGATAATTACATTTTAGGCGAAATTGGAAATACAGATTGCTGGGCTACATAGTCTGAAGATGTCGAATGGATAATTTTATTAATGTATTCTGTAGATGTAACATTTTGAATGAGTGATGACGCCTGTGATTGTGATGTTAACTGCTGCATCTGGAAGCAGCTCGACGTGAAAGACGCTGGATGTTGTCAACTCGTTTATGTTCGGAAGGTTGAGCTTCATTATCCTGTGAGGTTTCAGAAATATATATTTCTGCAGCTATGCAAACCTGTGGCTGCATAGACCTAGGTGTGTTATCATGACTTTCATGGGTTTCTCTGTCACCCGAAAGGAGCAAAAAGATGGTCTGGAAAAACATTGTTGTAGGGAAAAATCCCTGTTTTCTCGAACCTTCTGATTTCAGTATTTACAATTGCTGCTCTCGAAAATGCAGATTTAAATAATTTTCCAATTTGGTAAATTGTTACACATCGCGCAGAGTTGGAAAATAACCACTTCTTCACCTCTTGTTCTTAGTATGAGCTTAGAGATGAATGACACATCAAGGGGTTGAAATCGATGCGTTGCGTAAGGAAATAAGCATATATAAATACATTGCTTTCTCTTACTAGATAAACTGGATTCTTTTATATGAATTGAACACCTATTAAAGATTTAAAGAACGGGCTTTTAAGGACAAGGATTGGAAAAATCTATACATTTTTTAACCAAATAAAATAAAGACCTCTTTCGTAATCCATCCACTCCTATTATATACAGCAAATGAGTCTGGGAAAGTTTCATTCATCAAGAGGTTTTTTCTTGCCTGTTTAATATTTGATAAAAAAAATACTGTTACAGATTATATAGCCTAGCTATATAGGATTGAGATTTTATGGATTATTTGTCATTTTGGGCAGATTATTTTATTTAGAGAAACAAGTCACGAAATATATTTGCATTTTAAATGGACCTATAACGCAAGTTATTACACCTCAAATTAGAAAGTTATTTATTAAAATGTAATAAGCATAATATAAAATTATGCCTTAATTAGTACCATTATTAATTTCATTAATAATTGCAAATTATTTAATTTCATAAATGTAAGTTAAAAATTAGACCCACTTTTTAATATAAGACAAAATCAAAATTAAAGTTTTTTCATTATAACTAGATAGATTTAGAATTATATTATAAATTAACAGCATTAAGAATGCAATTTAAAATTCCATGCTAATTTATTAACTATACTAAAAAAACATTCTATGAGTGTCGGACAAAATCGGGTATACCCAGTTTGACCCACTCTTAAGTACCCGGTTTTACCCCAACATGACAGAGTTTAAAATATGGCGTCACTACTCTTAATCCTATAAGCAAAAGATCAGTAAAAATTTAAAAATATTATCAGGAAAGGAAAGAATTAAATATAGTACTCAGGAATATTTAATATGCTGCAAAAAAGTGGTTATACGCGTAAAATCTAGAATCAAATGAAACAATTCTTTAAGAGTAATTGAAACTAATTCCTTCACACTAAAAAAAAACCGCACACAGTAACGTTTCAATCAGCTATAAATGCCATAATGTTTACCGACAAGTAATTTCTCGTGTTGGCTGATAGACAGAAGTACAACTGAAAGAGGGATCTGCGCTACCCGGTTTAACCCACATACCCTATTTTTTACAACGCGCCCATATATATATATATATATATATATATATATATATATATATATATATATATATATATATATATACACACATACAAAATAAAAATATTTTTTAAAACAAGAACGTAAAATAATCAACCTTCAACGACAGATTATAATTTTCCAACACATTCAGAATTATCTAAAGGAAAAAAAAATCAACGTTTAATAAAGTTAAATATGATGGCTAAGTAAGCAAATTACAAAACACGTAACACATTTGAAAATTAAAGTTCAGCAATTATCAGTCATCGGAAAAATATCCGAATTCCTTTGTGTGACGCTATATATGATCTATAGATTTGAATATATACCAAATAGTATGCTAAACATTAGTTCATTTAAGAAACGCTTTTTCACAGTTGAAAATTCCCCTTCAACATATTTCGTCAATAAACGGAAGTGTATACATCTTTTTTGCAGCCCTGTATATGATTTACAGATTTTATACATACGAAGTAACTGAATTAGTTAAATTTAAAAAAAACTCGTACCAAAACAGATAACGAACTTCCAGCAATTATTGTTTATTTATACAGTACTATAAGCGAATCCTTTTGTTTCCCCCATAAATAAACGATTAATGCTATGCTCATCATGTTCTATAGTAAGCATCTTTTTGTACATTTCAGTGATGTGTATCAATTTCTATATGTTTGAAATAGTGTAATATCATTCCAATATACTACAAAGGATTTTTCCCTACAGACCATTGAAATAGACCATAAAAAATCATTGATTAAAATCACAAATTTTCTAAAAAAAAAAAAATCAGTTGATTAAAATCATGATTTAATCGTTGATTAAAATCGTTAATACCCTATTGCAGCTAAATGGCAAGCATTGGTTTTTGTTAATCACGATTGATTGACGAATTTTTTCCCTCAACCAACTTACGCTTTTTGCAATATTTTTCCGCATTTGATTTAAGAATTTCACAATATTTTTCTTCTACCTAACAAACGGAGAATTTTGCAGCTTTTTCTTACAAACTTTCTTTGCATTTATCGAAAATTTTCAGCCAAATAAAATATAAAATTATAACTAAAAATTAAATAAACAGCACATAAAGAAAACTATAAAATTATTAATTTAGATATTTTAATTCCAATATTTCAATTGACGAAGGTTTAATGCAGTTTTATTTATTTTTTTAAATAAAATTGTGCGATTTGTGTTTGGTTGCTGTTTTCTCTGAGACGGGAAAATTCAAGTTTACCTGTGACGCTGTGAGAGAGAGAGGGGGGGGGGGGGGAGTTAATGTTCCTGCTGACCACTAAAATTTTTAAATTAGTGGTCCAAATGAATTTTTGGTGTTCTCGGACCAGCGGACCACCAATTATTTCGAACACTGATTGATTTTTTAAATGCCGAAGATTTCCTTGTAAAAGAGATTTGAATTGATATACTGTTTAATTTTTTGATTAAATCCCCTGTGTGAAATTTGATTATTGTTATGTCTGCACAAGAAATATTTTATGTCTTAAAATATTTACTCTTTCATTTAAAACAGGTGGAGAAATTAACCTGATGCTTGGATCTATTCCATTTTACCTGATTTGAAATCCTGATTCAGAACATACTATGATTCAAGAATTCTTTATATTTGATGACCTGAATGGTCAGAGAGGGTGTAGCACCCTCCTAAAACTGTCTGAGAGAAACTCTATGTAAATTGATATTATATTACAGTAAATATTAGTCTGACATACTATACATATAATTTAATGATTATATAATTTGTATTTTCAATAAATGGAGCGGCATACCGCAAACCAACTTAAATGTGTTGCTATTTAATTGTGTCTGTAACCATTTCTTTTTTCAGCTATTGCAAGGCTGCTGTTGGTGAATATTTTTCTTTTCTACGAGTACTGTTAAAAAATAAATGAATCTTCGTCATAGATTATCATTTAGGAATACTGAAAAAATACTTATATGTGTAAGAATAATTAGTCGCTTGGTGGCGACACTGCTGTTATTAAATTAACCCTTCAAAGTAAGTATTTAATATACTATAGAAATGCATTGTGTATTTAAAAAAAGCTTTAAAGTTTAAAGTAATACTTTTGTATTAGCTGATATTAGAGTTTAAATAGATTCTGCTACTTATAGCTGCCTTTTTAATGCTGATTATTTCAGTGTTTACGCATATACTTTGATTATGTATTCATTATGTTTGTGCTTTATTTATTCAAAAGTGTTATATATATCATTGAAAGTTAAACAGAAACAAATACTAAACTTTTTTTGTTGTTTTATATTCAAATCAATTAATTTTGCATAATTGAGCTGTGCTGCAATATAAATTTTAAAAATATTTCCATTTTATTTTTTGTTTTGTGAAACGAAGGTAAAAATTTGAAAACTGTATAATATGAAAATTTCAGCATCTATAGATTCACAAAAATTAAAGAAAAAAAAACATCATGAAAGTAGCAGCATTTACAGTAGCATTTAGCAGTGCAGTAAGTGCATTATGCAAAAAACCTTTTCAAACTCGTGCAAAAATTAATATTGGTTGAAGAAATTTATTCAGCCATTGTTTAAATTAAAACAATAATAAAAACAGGGTATGTATTTAAATCTAAAAAAAATATTTTTTTTTTTTTTTTATATTTTTCTTTGTGAATAAGCAAACACTAAGTGTAACTGAGTGCGAAGAAATATTCCAAAATGTAAAAGGACAGAATGGTAATATTTGTGAGGAAAAAAATGCAATTAATTTGTGAAATTAGATCAAATTGGTTTACATTTGTTTTTTAAATATATTTCAAAGACAATAGAATCAATAATTAAAACTTAAATAATTTTCGGTTTAATGAAAAAAAAAAAAATAAGCTTTCCTACAGCAAGATAATCTCGCATAATCCGAAATTTTATTTATTATTACACCAGAAAATGATAAATTGAAAACCAAAGTGAGGGGGAAAAAGAAAGCTACAATCCGGTGTAACCATTCCCCATAAAGATGAGAGAAAATCCTGAATCGTGATTCAAACTTTTAGCAAAAAATTGGAATAGAGAAAACCTTGAATTATGATTTAACCTTTCACCAGAAAATTGGATTTAAAAACAATCCTGATTCGTGGTCCAACCTTTTACCTGAAAATTTGATTAAAAAGAACTGAATTATGGTTCAAACTGTTACCAGAAAATTGGATTTTTAAAAAACCCTGATTTATAGTTAAACCTTTTATCATAAAATTGGATTTAAAAAAAAATCCTGATTTATGGTTCAACCTTTCACCAGAAAATTGGATTTATAAAAAACCTGAATCATTGTTTAACATTTCACTGATATAATGGTATTTGAGAAAGCACCAATAAACTGGTAAAACTTATCGCCAATATCTTGCTTGCAGCTAAATTTCAGCGACTTTTCACAATTTTCTTTGTGAAACATCACACTTTATTTTAAAGTGTATCGATAAAATTTTTTTAAAATTTAGGCATACTTTATAAACTCAGTAATGATACTTTACTTTCATTATTGTTTCTATTCGCTTTTTTAATTTAACTAAAAACCGTAAGATCTGCTTCTGCTTATCTGATTATTTACTGCTGTTGTTGTAATGCTCATTTAAGATGGAAATGATTTTGTACCTATTTGAATATCTACAGTGAAGCTTCAGTCAGTTTTTTAAAGCATAACATACAAATATTTCTGGCAATTGCTGTGGTATTACTGAAAAACACGTCAGGCCATATTACTTATTTTGATCGAAGGATTTTGACATTACTGCAATATCTCTTGCACGGTTACAACAAACTTTCTGGCGAGAATACTAAAACTATTTTAGATACAATACTAAAAAATCATTGGTAATTTTTCTGATGGTACTTTAATAAAGTTACCAAATTTTTTTTGCTAAAGTATATGTAAAGTTTTGGATGCAATACTAAAAAAATTCATAGTAAATGTACTGTGAAATCCTTCGCAAATTTACAAAAAAAAAAAAAAAAAAAAAAAAAAAAAAATTCTTAGTCAATGTGCTAAAAATTCCTTTGTAAGTGTACTAAAAAATCATTAGAAAATTCACAAAGTATTCTTTAAGAAACTGCCTAAAAAAATCGTTAGTACCTTGACTAAATAATCCTAAGTAAATTTACGAAAAATTCTTTATTAAACTCCCTAAAAAATCGTTAGTAAGTTTACTGAACAATATTTAGTAAACTTACAAGGAATTCTTTGGGAAACTCTCTAAAAAATCCTCAGTACGTTTATTAAACTATCTTTGGGAAAATTACCACAAATTCTTTAGTAAACTCCCTAAAAAATCGCTAGTAAGTTTACTAAGAAATATTTAGTAAATTTACAAAAACTAATTAGAGAAACTCCCTTGAAAAACCGTTAGTAAATTTACAGAACAATATTTAGTAAATTTACGAAAATTTTTTTAGAAAACACCCTAAAAATGGATAGTACGTTTACAACATATTCACTGATAAATTTACTAAAACTTATATAGTAAACTCCCTAAACAAGCATTAGTAACTTCACTAAACAATATTTAGTAAATTTACAAGAGTTTTCTTGGGAAACGCCCTAGAAATTCACTAGTACGTTTACTAAGCAATATTTAGTAACAGTTACTGAAGAAACTTTTGTAATTTTACATGATTATCTTTCGTTGTGGTTACATAGAAAGTTCTAGGCATCCCAGTTTCCGACAAAATTCTTAGTAACCTTACAATTTTTTTTTTACAGTGTATTCGAATTTGTAAATTACCACGCATTAAAAGATAAGTTCTGCTCTCAGTTTTATATTTGTTAGAAGAGTGACAGAAATCTCCCCACTCCTGGACGGCCAACCTTGCGGTGTACACTGTAAAAAAATTTGTAAAGTTACTAAAGTTTGCTAGGAAACTGAGATTCCTAGAACTTTTTATGTAACAGCAACACGAAAAATTCTTTAACAGACGCTGTTACAGGAATTTTTGTTGCCGTTACATAAAAAGTTCCAGGAATCCCAGTTTCCTAGAAAAACTTTAGTAACTTTACAGATTTTTTTTTTCAGTGTCGGAACTATAAGTCCACGAGGGGAAGAAAACCATATCTAAGAACCCAATAGAAACCCAGAGTTCTATAAAAGACCCGGAAACCCCACCGGGTGTGAAGACCAGAATTTATTAAAAACTTTATGATGAGATTACAGAGTATAGGTTTCTGATGTTTGAAAGCATTCAAGGGTATAATTATAATGCGGATTGGACAATTTCCGCTTAAAAATAAAAGATGTACAGTGAAATACATTTAACATGAAAACGTTTAACATGAAAAATTGGTTAACACGAAATGATATAGCGGTCTGGACAGAATACTATGCAATTTAATACATTTTCTTACTTTTAACACGAAACAAAATCATTTAACACGAAAAAAATTCGCTTTCTATCTAGTTAGTTTGAGTCGAAATGGATGAATTATTTGTTAAAAACCTCTGAAGTTTGGGTGAAAATCAGTGAATTTCGTGTTTTTGTTTCGTAAATTAGCTTATATTTTATGATCACAATGACTGAGAAATTGGTCCGAAAACAAACTGCTATTTCACTTCAAATGAAGATGAAGCTCCTTAATGAAGTTGATGAAAAAGAAGGACGAAAACAGAAATCTGCAAAGAGTTTGGCATTGCCAATTCTACTTTATCAACGATTATAAAAAAAAAAAAACAGGGATCCCATTATATCAATGTGTAAGCGCAATATTTTTAAGCCAGAGAGGAAATGTATGAGAACCGCTAAGCACGAAGATTTAGAGACAATTTTGCTTATTTGATTCAAGCAAGATCGATCTCAGAATGCTGAAAAAGACACTTAAAAAAGATATCTGATTTTTTCTCATAAAAACAATTTTTTTTTTACCTGTTTTTTATCCTAATGGATACAATCTGTACTGCACTGTACAAAAAATACTGTAAACTTTTCTAGGAATTCCTAGAACTTTTTATGTAACGGCAACAATAAAAATTCATGTACAGATACTTTTGCACCGAAAAAAAAAAAAAAAAAAACTGTAAAGATACTAGGAATTTAATAGGAAACTGGGATGCGTAGAACTTTTCATGTAACTGCAACCAGGTTTACAGATAAAATTTTAGTAAGATTACTGTAATTTTTGCAGATTCATTTGTAAAGCTACAGATTTTTTTAGCTTTACAAAAACTAGTTTTGTAGATTTACAGCTTTTTTTGTACAATTACAGATGAAAGTTTAGTAAGTATGAAACTTTATATCTGAAGGACTACAGATTTTTTTTACAGTGTAGTAGTTTAACTGGAAATCGAAATAAAATTTGACGACGTCGAAAATATTTGAGTTTTGTTCTTATTTTACGAATCTTTTAACGCGTAATTCTTTTAACACGAAAAAAAAAAAAGTCTGCCCATCAATTTTGCGTTAAACGTATGTCACTGTATGTTCTCTTGAAGCATTTGAGCTTTGAATGATGAATATTGAAGCTTTATTTCTTTACAATCTGATGTCTGTCACAGCAGACGCCAAACATTACGTTCTAGGTCTGGCACAGCAGACTTTGTACCAAGTTGTGTATAATATTTTCAGATAATGCACATTATCTTATAGATATTAATACTTTTGATACTAAGACAAAATAATAAATATTAGACACGTAATAAAATAGAAAATACTTACTACTAAGCATAAAATATTGAAATACTAAAACACTAAAACTCTAAAATACAAAAGATAAAACAATAAATTAATGAGACATGTTGGCTATGAGGACATAAAAGAAAAATGATGATTTAATACTTCGTAATTTTCTTTTAATAGCAAAGCTGAGAGTGAATAAGCTAACACTTTTTCAATTTTTTTCCCTTAATAAATAGATGAATTTGAATAAAAATTAATAATTTTTTAATTCATTAATAATTCATTAATAATTAAATTCTTAATTATTATTTTTTCTTAATTATTTTCTTTTACTTTTTTTTCTCAAGATTTTTTGTGAGAAATTTTTGTTAAAATTGAAATGATGAGGTAGTAGAGTAAACTTTGCTATAGACCACACAAATCTCACTTTAATCCAAAAAATGAGAATTATTTTCTTACTTACAAAATATTTTAAATTTATATTCACCCTTCAGACATTTATTCTTTAGCAAGATATATGTATTTTTAGTGTACCTAAAATAGCTGAAACTAAACAACTGGATGTAAACTATTAAACTAATTATCTTAACTTTATCGAAATCTGTTCCTAAAGTTGAGAAGAAATCTAATAACAATAGAACTCAAGTATGTGAAAACAAATTCTCGAATGGTAGCGAATTTAGTTTTTGAGAGAAAATGAATTCTTTGGTAATGTTTCTTCAAAAAACAGAGGCCAGGCTGAGCTTTAGGAAAATTATAATTGTGCTCTTTACAGTCTATTTATATATTATGTTACAGTTTATTAATGAAACTTAGAAGTTGTACATTTTTGATTTTGTATTACAAGAGCGATAAACTAAAAACACTTTTTAATAAATGAAATTCAGTAAATATCGTCTTTTCAATTTAATTAATGAAACTGAAAACTTCTTAACATACCAACAAATTCAGTAAATTATATATTAGAAATATAATAATTTTTATAGCATTTTTGATTGACAATACAAACTGCAGACAAAGTTTTTCCCTTACCGCAAAACGTTAGTAAGAAAAAAGGAAGAAAATGAAGGAAAACTTTATTATGTCATTGCCGAGATCTTAAAGTTTTTTCTATCGTCGAACAGTTGACATATTTTGTCCATAAACATAAACTAATGATCAAAAGTTAATTTTTAACAAAATGGCTTCAATAACCGAAAAGGCACAATGCATTTTGCGGCATTCAAATAAACCATGGAGCAATAATGTAAAAAGGTTAAGAAAACTGTTGGCAAGAACTAAAATACCACCTTCACATTCGTCGAACTATAAAGGAGGGCGCATGATGAAATTAACTAAGATAATGTGTTATTATTAGAAACTCAATACCTGTATTTAATATTTACAAAAAAAAAATGTATGTCTAATTATAATAGATTTTTCATAATATTTTTAGAAAATCAGGGATTACTCTTTATGCTCACTGTTTCATTACTTTCAAAAGTCGTATAGAGCTGTACATTTTGAAATTTGAAATTGTTGCTCTAAAGCTACCTTTTACATATTCCCGATCTCATTTTCCTCCGATTACATTTTATTCTTCAGAATGATAAGTATTGTTTGAGGGAATCTTAAACATTAGAAAGTAAACAAATGCATGTTGAATGATTAACAAAAGGTATAATCTTTCAGAAGAATGCGTTCTTAACTTTAAGCAGAAATCCAATATTTAAAAAACTCAACAATTCCAAAGTATCATCTCTAACACGAAATGATTTATCTCAGAAGAGAAAAAATTTTCTTACATTTACTTGAATAATCCGGGGCTGTTTTAGATTTTGAAAAATGGTCAAAGATTAGAATAATGCTCTTTACTGTCAATATATATTTTCCCCGATACAATTCAGTACTGAAGGTCAAAATAAGTGTATTTTTGGATTTATGATTTTATGACTTCATGTTGCCATATCTTAAAAAATGAATAAAATTATATATATTTTAAAAATTCACTAACTTGTGCGCTCTAACAAGCTTAAAAAAATACTGCTAATTTTTGAAATTCACTTCGCGCCCAAACTAATGTAGTGTGACGAAATGTTACTGAAAAAAAATCATTTTGGCGTGATTTTCAAGATCATCATTAAATGATTATGAAAAAGTATTATAATAATTTTAAATATATATATATATATATATATATATATATATATTATTTTACACATGGTAATCATTAAATCGCTAAAAAAAATTTAAATATAAAAGAAAAAGAAAATCAAGTTCCACAAGTTTATTTAAAAACTGCAAGAAATGAATTTAGGACTGTCCGAATTAGGTTAGAAGTTTTTATTGTAAAACTTAATTTCATTATAAAAGTCTTAGATTCTATATTATTCGCACCGTCTGTTTTCATCAAATCAGTGAGAGAAAATATAAGCAAATGGATTGAATAAGAAAAATTTTCAAACATAAAAATATATCTAATCCAAATAAAGGAAAGCAAGCATAAATTAATTACACGCATCTTAACTTACAAACACCATCATAATGAGTGAATTTTGATTAACAAAGCTTTATGTATGTTTCCATAGAAATATTTATCGACATCTTGAAAATTTAATAACGAAAACAGTCTTAAAAACTGGAGAACAAATTTATTAAAATTGGCTTTGTATTAATATGATAGATATAAAACACTGATGAATTATATTTTCAATGTTAAATTTTGTTTATATCCGAGAAAGTTTAAAATCTTCATTGATTATTAATATGCAATGTAAGCTTTAAATCTATTATTTTTCTAGTGTAACTTCCTCCTGTAAACAAGCAAAACAAATAAATAAATAAATAAATAAATAATAAGTATAAAAGTAATTAAATTAAAAAAAAAAAAAAAACCGACTGCGTAAAAAGCGAACTAACTAATTATTTCTCTTCAATGTGAAACTATTTTTTATATTACTGATCTATTTTTTTATTTACTTGTTTTGATGGCTTTTAAGTTATGTTTAATTGTTAGTTCCTATCTATAAACACTGTTTTGATGAGGCCTATAGATGTCTATGGCGGTTAGAGTTACAGTAAAGCTAGAGATCCTACCTACACAACTTCCAGGTTGTGTAACTTTTAAACGGAGCTTCTGACTATAAAATAGTCGATGAAACATCGTCTTCATTTTGAAAGACCTATCCAATGATATGCCACTCAATAGGGTATGTAAAAAATTTTTTTCGTCTCTACCGCCATTTTGTATATTACGTCTGAAATTATGAATTAAAAAAAAACCTAGCCTATAATCATAGGACAGTTTAGACGAATCGATAGCGACCTCATTCATTAAAATCCATCCAGCCGTTGGGATGTTTCGAGGGTATAAAAAAATCCACATACGCAGATACGCGTGAAACACATAACCCTTCTTGGCAGTCGGGTAAAAATAAATAGAGGAGATACTGAACTTCCGCATTTTTTCAAGTAACAAAATGCCGTGTATAAATGGGTAGTCACACTTCATAAAAATTGATTTTTCAATTCTTCCACGTTAACGTTTAAGATAACAGACGGTTTGTAGAAAAATAAAAACACAGACCGTGCAATGTATGAGTCAAGACATTAAATCCTAAATCCTAATTTATTTTATGATATCCTTGTTTAATGCAATATCCAGTAGTAGTATAAAAGTTACAAACATGAAAATATTGAAAAAAAAAAAGAGTAATTTAATTCGAATTAATATAACATGGACGGTCCTTAGTAAAATAAAGACACAAGCTGCTTACGCCATGCATGTCAACTTTTGATGCTAAAGAAGAATGGTGCCTAATATTTAGTATCTATATTTAAAAGGACAAGCGTATCCGCGGATACGTCCGTAATGATAACGTCAGTTTGACAGAGGCAACGGCAAACGATTATATCGATTTTTCAAAATTCTAAACATTACACATTTTCAATTTTTATTTGTTAAATAGGGAAAAAAGGTGTAATTTTGCCATTGAATGTCATTTGTTTGAAAACTATATCGCAATTTGTTTGAAAACTGCATCGCAATTAACTCAAAATTATTGATTTTAAATTGTTTTTTTAAATAATTTTCAAGCATAAATTATTTTACCTCTCTCCGCGTGCAGGCGATTACGAAAAGATAAATTGGCTTGCACCTCAATCAATATAAATACCCCAGCATTTCTTTCCAACTTATATTCCACAACGCAATTAAATTTTAATCAATCAATAAATGAAACAATAATAAATAAATAAAACACGAATTTAAGATATTCAAATAAAATGTCAATAATGTGTCTATAAAAAAACGTGCTTAAATCACAAAAATAATCAGAATAAAAAAGACTGATTTTAAATAGTGATCTTTGGCATTTTCTTCAGTTAAATGAGGAAAATACAAAAGAACTGCTTTAAAGAATTTGAGATGTCTATTTCAACGCATAAATTGCTAGTAATAATATTAATAAATTAATTATAACATGATTATAAATAATGGTGCTATTTTTCAGAAAAGACATAACCATTAAAATAAGACTCTGTTTTATTTTAATGATTCCTTCCATTCTCCAACAGTTAAACAATATTTCACTGATTTTATCATTGTATATTTGTATTTGTGTTTGTTTGATGATGAACCCTGATGAACCCTGATGATGAGTATTTGCTAGAAAACTCTCGGTTTTTATGAGAAATATTTTTGTATATATTTTAAACACCTTCAGTAAAAGTTTTTATAAAATAATATATGTATTTTTAGAACATTTATCTATTTTTTTAGTTGTTTGTTACTATTATACGTTGAGAAATCGATTTAGAAATCCTATAAGATATCTTAAATAATGCTTCTTAAAAAAAAAAAAAAATAAAAAATAAAAAAAAAATAAATAAAAAATTAAGTATATTTTAATAAATTCATTTGCTTCGGCTTTCTATCAAGCGTAAAAAAAAAAAAACTCTGAATTTTCCTTAATAGTGTACATTTCATTATCAAGTTTTCATAAATTGCCTACGCATTATAAACATTAACAGCAATTAAAACAAGTAAGAAAAAAAATCATGCGTCAAGCATAGATTATGAAACACTTTCCAACCTATTCAGAATAATGTAACAAAGATACGCCGTTTATTAAGTTAAAACGTTATGTCTAATTCAATCGTACGGAAACGCATAATACATTTCAAAAGACAATTTTAGCTGTTCCCATCTAAAATCGGAAAATTATCCGAATTTTCTATGCAGTCTAGTATATGATATATAGATTTGTATCTATTAACTGCATGCATGCCAAAATTTAGTTCAGTTAAGAAATACATATACCTCAGTTGAAAATTCCCCTTCAGCAACTTACTCCAATGACGAGAATGGTACTTGAATACTTTTGTGCAGCCCTGTATATGAGTTTATAGAATTTATATATAATGAGTAACATACAAATAATTAGTTCAATTTAAAAGTTCATACAGAATTTGAAAACACACACTACAGAAATTATTACTCAAAGTAACTCAAAGTACTGTAACCTATTTCTTTTGGGAGTTCCTGTAAATGAACATAAAAATGCTATGAATGCCCCATTCTAACGCAATCGTAGTGAAATAAAGTGATTTATATTAGTTTCAATACATCTGAAATAGCGTAATCTCATTAAAATACCTTGCAAACGATTTTCCCCATATACCATAATGTACTGGAAATCTTTTGAGTGCTCCTGTAAATGAACTATTGATCCTACATACTTAATATACAGTACTACACATGCTTTAGTGGCCCTAAATGACCTTTATCAATTGCATGAACATCCGAGTACATTTACTGGAGTCAGAGCGTGGACAGGCGGACAGACAAACCGAATGCATAAACACTTTTCAACTTAGCCGGAAAGTGTTAAAAATAGGCTATATTTTCAAAGCTAACCATTGAATGCTTTTAAATGAGTGTTATTTTTATAATTTTTATTTTATTTTTTTTTTTTTTACACAAAAATTTAAATACTGGGTCATCGAAAAATAATGCCTAGATTTAAGAAAATCATAACATCGAAACCTTTTATGTTAAATGAGTAATTCTTTCACTACACGATAACTGGTGAACGCAAGTTTGGTTTTAGTTCACCAGAATTCGTTTGCGTGTCTTTGTTATGCGCGGATTAGTAGCGCAGTCGTCAAGGTCAGCCGATGCGCCAGACTGCATCTGGTCAGTACGATGTTGATCGTGGAACAAAAAACACAATACGATGTTGACCGGGCAACAAAAAGCACAGTACGATGTTGACCGTGCAACAAAAAGCACAGTGCGTGATTTGGTATGTGGAGTCTAAGTCAATAGTCAGTGTACAGCGGCTTTTTCGGAGAATTTATCCTTGTCAAACTGCTACTGGTGCTCACATTGCACACATTTGCTCCTGGTGCACACCGAACGGTGCTCACATTGAAACATACTAAGGGATGAAAAAAAAAATATTTTTTGCCGCACATTATAAGACTAACACCAATAAATTAAATTTCATGGTTTTTTTGTGATAGTTATTTAAAATCTAGGCCAGTGGCTCCCAACGTGGGGCGTACGTCCCACTGGGGTGGGGGGGGATTTGACATTCTAGGGGGGGGCTATTTCAAATTTGTCCCTCACCCGTTCGCTGTCTTGTTGTTTTGGAAAAGTTATGTTGTAGGGTAAGAATAAAAAAATTACATGCAAAAAAAAAAAAATAATAAATAAATAAATAAATAAAATAAGAAGTACTATAATTTTTCTTTAAAATTAATAAAAGTTTCAAAATGGGTAAAACCAGAATAATTTTATGAAAAACCATTAATAAAATTTTGAGAACTTCCTCCCTTCTCACCTTTTTTTTTTTCCTTTCATATTAAAAATTTTTATAGTTATTCCGGTTTGTTTATATAATAAGAGTGTTTTAAAATTTTTCGCGACACTTTTTATTAAATTAGTCTTATTTTTGTTCGCTCTGTTATACGTCACAGAAGGAACCTTTACATGCGAGGCTAGTTAAGAGTATATCTAAATCTAATCTGACTGCTTTGAACATATTTAACCTAAAAAATATTTTAAACTATCTAAATCCGTCGCAACAAACTTTGTAAAATTTATAGATTTTAGCGTTAGAAAAGCAAATAGATAAATAGTAAATATATGTCTATAGTGAAGACCTCTTACACAGTAAATAAATATACATCATCACATATACACTGTAAATTTTATAATCATACAATTCACTTTTTAGTTAATAAATATTACAGAGTGCGGAGGAGAGGGGGGGGGGGGGCATCGTGATTTTACAATTGCTTCGGTGGGGCGTGGGCAATAAAAGGTTGGGAAACACTGATTTGGCATTATTTTCGATGACAATGTATATATGTAAAGTGTCAATAATTATAATGAAAAAAGTCCGAAGATCTCTTTGTAACCGGAAATTAATCGCAAAAAATCTCATGGATTTTCTGCCAAAGAAGTAAAATCTCCCCTCAAGTGATACGCCGAATATAATTTTAGAAAAAATTAGATTAAATAATAAGATCTAATTAACATAAACTAGATCTAAATTAAATAATTAAATTGGATTAAGAATATTTAATAAAATATAAAAGAAATAATAATTTTTCTGCTTAGACTTTCTTGAATTTTTTCACAAAAGAATTTGCATTTTTTATCGAATCTCAATCTCGAAATTCGCTTTTTTTTTTTTGCACACGAAAATAAAGAATTTAAAACAAAAACCCACCAACGTTGTATGAGAAACGTTACTTTCCGGAGAGCTCTCACATTTTGTGCATTTCATCCCCACTTTCTACACCATAGGAATCTTCTTCTTGTATATTAGCAAAAATTCTACTTTTAAATAAGGTGAAGATTACTAATTAAAATATCCGGTCCTGAAATTTCCGAAACATTCGATTACAGATGAACAGATGATCATTTTACTGTTTCTATTCAGAACCCTATTTCAGTTTTATTTTTTAGCGTTTCTAAATTTCTCTTACTTTCATACTAAAGTTGCATTTTAGGTAATTATCCTTGAGCAATTGTGTACATAAACATTATGGTACAACCAAGATTGTTTTGATTAATTTAATAAATGAAATTTAAATTCTTTTCATGAAATTTATCCAAATCATCGTGCCAGATCATTGTTAGTTTCAGCCAAATGTCTCAGGTTAAAATCCTGGCCTGGACTCTTTTTCACTTAATTGAAAATTTCAACTGATATGATTTATTTAACAATTGTAATAATTGTGTGCAAATTAATGATGTTAAATTACGTATTAGCGTTTACTTGGAGATCAATTGCCTGCGATTTATTTTGGCGTAGTTTTAAGTGGCGTGTCAAGCCAAAAACACTCCTCTGTTGGCAGCAAGATTGCGTTGTCTTATATTTAAACAGAATAGAAAGAGTAAGTCTCCTTGTGGCTTGTATGGTGCTGCCTTTTATAATTCATAGATGAGTAAAAGAGAAATCGCTTACCTTCATTCTTCATTTTCGCGTTGTCGTAAATCGTTGTTGGCAGGGCCAGGGATCTGCTTGTTGCATTTTACGATATATCCTCGTGCTTCTTGAAAAAACAAATGTTTATTTGTAAAACGCTATTAGTGGAAAAAACTTTGTAGTAGTATCCATAAGGTGCTATAAAGATAATGTATATTAATGCGTTATTGGGACGAAAGATAGCGACTCATACCTGCACATGAGCTATTATATATTTTAGACATTTGGAGTACGAATAAACTCCATGTTATCGGGGGTACACGACATTTCGGTCCCGACACTTCGGTCCCGCCATTTCGGTCCCGCCGTTTCGGTCCCTGGCCATTTCGGTCCCGAGACATTTCGGTCCCTGGCCATTTCGGTCCTGAGACATTTCGGTCCCTGGCCATTTCGGTCCCGAGACATTTCGGTCCCGAGACATTTCGGTCCCTGGCCATTTCGGTCCCGAGACATTTCGGTCCCTGGCCATTTCGGTCCCCAGCCATTTCGGTCCTTAGCCATTTCGGTCCCTTGTCATTGCGGTGCCCACCACCTTATAACTCGTATTCTAATTGTCGTGGGCCGCCAAACGCTGTAATTTAAACATTATTTGGGAACTTTAAAAAATTTTTTAACACCCCCCACCCCCCAAATTAAAAAAAAACTGAATATAACAGTCCGATAAATTTAAACTTTTATAACTCGTGATAATGAAATCACAGCGAGCTGAAAATTTGTTTGATTGAACAATGTGATATAATTTTACAGGGGACATTGTCTTTTTATTATTATTATTATTTAACAAAATGGATTTTTTAAGCTTTATTATTTGTTATTAATATTAGGTATTTTATATATACTATAAACTGCCATAGATGATTTTTTGGTTGTTTTCATACGTTTTTTAGAACCTTTAAATTATCATCATTAATTAAATAATTTAAAAAACTGTTCTTATTTTTTCTCCTTCTTACAGTTAGATTAATAATAAATGTCTTCAATAATTGGACACTTATAAGCTATTGTAGGTAAATATTTCCTGAAATCATTCTTCTACATCCTCTCCTTTAATAATTCAGAAATGAGATATATTTATTGAAGCAAAAATATTTAATTTTTCTTATTACTTTTATAATACAAAGTTATAATTTTGTTTTCATAAGTTACTTTACCATTATAAACATTGGGAAAACAATAGTGATTTGGTAATTAGGTGTGCCAGGAAAAATATTTTGTTGTCAGAAAACTCCAGCTTCATTTTTTTTAAAAATAATTATTGGTTGCATTTTTAACAGTCTTCTCACCCATTGCAGATGATTTTTGTGAACTAATTTTATTGAAACTGGGCCTATTTACTTGTAATAAGATGATTACTTTTTATTTTATGTAATAGTGTAAGTATTATTTTAATTAATTTTATTTTCAATTTTTAACTGACAAAACTAAGGTTTTTAGGTGCGTTCGTAATTATATAAATACGTAGCACCTATAGTCGTCGTTCAGTCCGTCCGTCTGCCCGTCTGTCTGTCCGCATATAATAGAGCAAAAACAACCCAACCGAATGGTCTGAAATTTTAAATATATGATTGTTGCATAATTTTGTCGAGCCATTTCAAATTTTATGGATATCGGATGCATAGTTTAAAATAAGGGACTGTCAAAAGTTTTTCTTTACATTACGGCCAATGGGAAAAAATTATTGCAAGTGCATTTTAATGATGTTACAGCCTTCCGAGTGGTCTGAAATTTTAAATATATAATTGTTACAAAATTTTGTCGAGCCATTTGAAATTTTATGAAAATCGGTGTATAGTTTAATGGCAGAGACAGTCAAAAGTTTTGCGTTACATTACGGGGAATGGGAAAAAAATATTGCAAGTGCATTTTAATGATGTCACAAGCTATGCACTCATGAAGTGAAAAAAAAAAAATACATTCAGTACAATATGGGGTGCAAAAAATAATTATAAAACTAGTTATAGTGCGAACGCACCTCATTTGCCACGTTTGACGAGCAATTTCCAACTTGTTTGTATTTGTCGTTTATTTATTGATTTTTAATATTACCCTTTTCCTCCCACTTTCCCAGAAAAAAAATTAATATTTTTTTATTTTAGTTTTATTATTAATTATATTAATAGTTTTAAATTTCGGTGACTTTAAATATAAAATAAATTAACATGTAAAAGATAAATTTCAGTTTATAACTACTATATGATAAACTGAATATAAAATGTATTATGTATTGAGTTTATTTTAACGTAAAAAAATGTAATGTATATTAATAATGTTATTAATTTAATAAATTAAGGATACATTAAATAAAAAATACATTTAATAAAATATTAATTTAATTTTTATACTAAAATTCCTAACTTTTTTGAGAATTAATTAATAGCAATTATTAGTAGCAATTATTAATAGCACTTAAAGTTTTTATTCAAAAGTTTTAATTTATAATTTCCAAAAAATAATATAGGAATTTTTTGAAAAATTAGTCAAAAACATAAAGTCTAAGTAATAATTAATTAATTAATTAAACATAATAATAATAATAATAATAATAATAATGCAACATTGTACAAATACGTAAAAATACCTTTTAACAGTGTTAGGTGATATTATGCAGATTTTAATTTTTTAAGTACAGTTATAATTTACAATTCGCAAAAAGTAAGAAATTATTAATTAATTATAATTAAAGAGCGAAAATAATATTATAAGCTAACTAATAAATGAATAAACAACATGTTTATCTTCAGAACCCTTATCACTTTTATACATCGTAATGAAGTTAATAACATTATTATAACCGAAAATTAAAAAAAATATATATTTGCATTTACCCTATAAAAACTATTATATAGTTCATGTAATAGTTTTTAAACAAGCAATTGATAAATTGGTTATCTAAACAATTAATAATTAAAATAATTTTGAATTGATAAATACGTTTAATAAAAACAATTCAATTTTTGAATTTTTTTTTTTTTAACTTAACAGTATAACTATGAGTGTTTTCAACTTGTCGTGCAAGTAAATTCATGCTGTATCAAATTTATTGCAAACTAACGGCAAACAAGGAATCAAAAATACTGCAAACTTACTGCAAAGTAGTAATCTTTCCATATCACACTATAAGTTTAACCCCTTCGAAGGGGTCAATAGACCTGATCAGGTCTATTGATGCGAAAGCGCCGTCAGAAGGCGCATGCATAGGTTTTATCACCATAAACAAGTTTAGGTAATATTTGCACTTTTCATTTCGAGCATTTGTTGGTATTTAATAAGTATAGCGTTTAGAAAAAACGGTGCCTGCCGAATAAAATTTCTGCAATTTCTGCGTATGTGCTGATTCTCATTGTTGTTGAGTCTCTCAACAGAGAGATTTTTTGCTTTCGTCGCTTTCGTGAATATAAAGACAGTCTTGCCATCAGTTTCACAACAAACTACTCATGCAAGTGGATGATAGTATACCTTGCGGGAGATTTGCTGCGAATTTCTCAATTCAAATTTGTCACGGCAAGATAATATCAGAAAAAATCAAACTTTCTGCTAATGTTCATGCTATCTGGGTTACCTCAAAAATTTCCATGTGGAGCGCGGCGGATCGCATGAATGGCTCATGCGATTGACACTTATGTGAAATCATTATCCAATATCTATTACAGCACAAATTCTTAATTCAATGGCAAGAAATTAAACATGAAAATTGGTGTTTAACCACTTGGCCCTAACCTTATTGTAGGCAAATGTTATGTAATATGAAACTTGATTTAACCCATTCGCTGCCAAAACTAAGAATTTTCAAATTTTTTGTTGAAGGTCGTTTGCCAGCACAACTTCAGAAAGATAAATTTCGCTTTACTAATACAGAGAAATTTCTGCCAATAAATGAGGCATTTTTTTTTTAAATTCTAAAATGGTGGTGACAAAGTAATCAATAAATTAAAGCCACGAGTATACTCGTGAAAGACAGCGAATGAGTTAATTAAATTTAACTCTTCAGTATGCGCTCAGCTTTTTACAGCATAAGTGAATCTTTTTCACTGGTAAATATTAATGTAACTTGAATGTATTATTAGTTGCAGTTATAGAGATTGGCCTTATATTTTTTATCCATGCTTTTTTTTTAAATTAAGAAATTAAATAAAGATATACCTAAATTCTTAAAGTTACACGAAATACTTCTATCATATATACACAGTCAAGACAAGATTCCAAGGACTGGTAAAAAGCTCCATTTTAGACAGGCTTCCATGTAAAGAAGTGTAATTAATTATACTTCTAAGATACACTACCTCAATAAGATCTATTGTTCGTTTCGCAGGGATTCTGAAACTCTTCCGTTTGAGACAGGATTCCGTTATAGAAAGATTCCGCTTTCACAGGTTTCACTATGCTTCACTAAAGAAGTGTAAAAATCCCCTTTTCAGACAGGTTCACTGTAAATTAAAATGTCTGAAAATCAAACACTTAAGTGTCTGAAACGGAGTGTTCAATTTTCAGACATTTTAAAATGTCTGAATTTTTTCAAACACTTTTTGCGTCTGAATTTCAGACACTTCAAACGTCTTAATAGCATCCATTTTTTTTTGTAAGCATCACACGCAGCCATGTTTGACCACGTTGAACCCTGGAAAAATATTTGGCTCGGGTCTTGCCCCCTCCACACGCCCTCCCCCCCCCCCCCCCCCCGCAGCCTGATTTTTTTTGGTGCTCCTAATTTTGGTATGCAATTTTCGTTAAGCTGTTTATTTAAATCTTTTACGACATTTTACTGATTATAATCAATATTTTGAACTTCAGGAATAGAACAAGATTAAAGCAAAAAATATTTATCTAAATATTTGTTTTGATGATAAATATGATTTTGAATATGATTTTTTTAAAAATCTTATTTTACTTTAAAAGTTCAAAACATCAATTATATTCAGTACAATTTCGAAACGGATTTAAAATATAAGCTTTACAAATATTGCACATTAAATTTGGTGGCACTTAAATCGTAGGGGGAAGGGACACTGCTTTAATACCCATGCTTTAATCAAGAAGTTCTTTTGCAAAAAATGCAACCCTACACTATGGTTATCTAAATAGAGATGTCCGGTATTCGGGAGTATCCATTGTGGAGGTTAATGGACATTCACGAATAGCGGACACCTTTATTTAGCGAATACTTTTTTAATCCGCAAAGCACATGCATACATATTTGTATATTTTTACCTCACAAAAGCAGACATCTCCGATCATCAGACAAATTCCGCGATCCCGAAGTTTCCGCTATTAAGGGCTTTTAAGATACATGAATAAATATATATTTTTTTATAATCTTGTCCTATTCTAAAAGTTTGAAATATTTATTATACTCGGTTGAATGTCGAAAGAGATTTAAAATGTCAGATGTACGAAAATTGCAAATAAAATCCCCCCATCTCCCCAAAAAAGGAAAATTCATATAATTTAAAAATTAGATTAAAAAAAATTATATTGACACATAGGCAATTTTACATATCTATCAGATGATAATCACAACAGCTATTTAACTATGAGTAAAAAAATTAAAAAATAAATATTCCACTTTAATAACATTAAGAAAAAAATTACTTCGGTATTTTGTTAAATATATTTTGTGTTTTTAATCTTGCCCTACTCTAAAAGTTCAAAACTTTCATTATAATCAGTGCAATATCGAAAAGGATTTATGATATCAGCTTTACGAAAATTGAATACAAAATCCCCCTCCCCCCACCTCCCTTCCCGAAAAAATTTTTAAATTCTTATCATTAAAAATTAAATTAAAAAAAATTATATTGCCACATGCCACTTCAGCAAGTTTTTATGTAGATCACAGGGTAATCACAAAAGCTATTCAACTATCAATAAAAATAAATAAATAAATATCCTACATTAATAGCAAGAAGAAAAAATAATTTATAGTTTCCAAGCTTCATTTGTCTTAAATATATATCTTAACATCTAATTGTCATTCTTGTAATTTTCGTATAAGTGTATATAAATACAGTTACAAAAATCACAATATTAAGTACAAAATCTAGTTATAGCTTTTTACTTTTTCCCATTATAAATTTCAAATTACTTTTCTACTAAAAATAATCAAAAAATCAATATTATACTTGATTTCAAATCAAATACATATGTATATTTTTACTGGCAGTTTTAAAATTAAGGAGCACATAATAGATGAATCATGACAACGTCATATGTTTTCAGGCACTTTATTTATCTTATTTTTTAATCTGCGGTTTTACGTTAGGAAGAAAGATCTTTCCAAAGCTTTTTTTTTTTCTTTCATTGTCGTCGTTATGTGAGATAAGAATTAACCATTGAAACGAAACTGCGATTGAAAGCAAGATAATGAATATTCAACTTAAAATGTCTCTCTTTTAGTAATATTATTACTTTAAATTTGGGAAAAAAAGATGAAAATTCAGAATATATAATTTGTAATAAAAGACAACGTCATAAGTTTAAAAATATATACTTCTAGAATTAATGGGTTTTTTCGCAAACAGATTCAAAGCTAATTGAATTTCATGCAAGATTTTGTTTATACTATAAATAAAATCGTAAAAGACACTAATTTCAGTACTATAAAGAAATTATGACACTTACTTCAATCGATGTTGCAAGAGGTCAGAAAAATTCCTCGATTTGGAATTTCAAAAACTACCCCAGTGAAGGAGAAGGGCTTGCATCCTTTTAGTACGAAATTCAATAATATATCCGACTAGCCATATTTAAAGAATGAAATGTTTCATCCTCAAAATAGGACCCGCCAGACAAAAGTTTCTTTTTTTTTGCTAGCTTCGACAGGACGAATATGAATAACACAATATTATTGATATAAATTAATACGAATTAACACTAAGTCCATTGCACACGCTTTGTAGAATTTCCGGGTGTAATCTTCAAGCGTCGTCTACTTCTGTTCTGTGTCTATCCCGCCCTTATATGGACGACAGCTTCTAAGAGACATTTGATGTCAAGCACACACGTCAGATGCATGTATTCAATAAATAAATAATCCAAGTGAATACGAATTTAAATCACAGAACTTCACATTCCGCAAAAAACGAATTAAAATACACGCGTACATAAAAACAAACTTCGTTTGAATTACAACGTATACCAACTTTGAACGAAGACATCTAAAACGCATGCGCGACTGGCAGTGCCCCAGTGCCTCCTGGTGGTTATTGCGTCGGAAGAATCAAAACGTCTTAAATTAAGACACGTTTGAAGCAACGAAGTGTCTTAAAATAAGACGTTTGCGGATATTTTAGACACTATTCTCAGTTCATTTACACCATGATCATACTAAGACACTTATGTATCTTAAATTAAGACATCTATAATGTCTTAATTTTCAGATTAAGACACTTAAGTGTCTAAAATTCTTTTTCAGTCACATATGTGTCTAAATTTAAGACGCCTCTATTTGCAGTGTTTTCAGCAAATTTAATTGTATCGCAATTCATATTAAGACCGTGTAACGCTTACGTTAAAGACAGGATTCTGTTATAGACAATTACTATTTTGACAAGTTTTATTCTATTCATATGATATAAATAAGTATAGTTATATAAATACACAAAACTTTTAAAAATGGAACCTGCCTATAACGGAGTTCTGTCTTAAACATAAATGTTCCATAGTGCTACGGAAAAGAATGCTATACAAATACACCAAATAACACGGAAACTTGTGTAAAACGGAATTCTTCACCAATATTTACAATTTTATCTTGACAGGTTTTACTATATATATAACATGAAGGGAAAATTCTGGACCCTCCCCCCCCCCCCCGAAACGAAATCCTGGCTACGCCACTGCATGTCGTCTCGTTTTATTTTAAGCCATTAAAGATGAAAAATGCCGTGTGGCCACAAAAAAGCGCCGGCTGACTAGAACAAAGAGAGCGCGAGTAGAATAATTCTTCTATCTGGATCTTTATTTAGCATAATCAAATGGGGGAAGCCAGGACATCTACACTTGACATATATATATGCCTGTATAATATTCTTTTGAATGAATAACATATAGATATCAAGAAAAGCCAAATATGTTTTCTAAATTTCCAAATTTCTTCATTGTGATATATTTATAAAATTTCTTAATTTAAAATGAAATTTTACGTAAAAGTGATTCACTATACATTACTATTTTGAGATTTTATGTTATTTTTTTGTATTTTCATTTTTATTTTTTATTTGTCATATTAAAACATGTAGGCTGCTTTAATTCTAAGTATATAAGTCAAATAAATAACAAAGAAATATTTGAAATACAGAATTAATTTTAAATACGAAAAGAATATTTTATGACAATAGAAATTTTAAAATTTTGATTTATGTTTATTGTGCTCGTAGTTTTTTAATGTAATAAGCATATAAAAGTCTTAAATATATTAAAAAGGATTTGTAATTGTTGCAAACCACTTCACCGTCGACAGGTATGGGGAAAAAGTGCTTTTATCCCGAGTTATCTCGGGGCAAACGGTGAAGTGGTTCAAAATTAAAAATATTTTTAAACTTGTCATTCGACACCGGTAGAAATAGCGGTAATATTATTATTACATGTAAAAAGATTAATGCAAACTTTTAAATAGTTTTTCAAAAAATAGTAAATTAAAATAATTATTAAAATAAAATAGAAAGTTCTAGTCTGTTCCGGTGCAGAATTAAAAAAAATAATGTGTCTTTATCACAATTCCATGTTAAGAACCCCCTTTTTAAAAAAATATGTAAAATGCAATACATTTAAAATTGATGCGCCGTTAAATAATAGGATAAAATAAAGATTTGTAAAAATATTTTCAGATTTTTTCATTATTAATCACATAGTGTGCAAATTATATACAATTGAATATGTGCATTTTGGCATGGGCATTTGCATATGAAAATTAAAGCTCGACTTATAAATATTTTTAAATTGTCTGGACTTTATATTTATGATAGACTAAAATCTGAGGAGCTTCTATAAAGAATCCACAGAACTCTCCCTTCCCCCACTCCGGAAAACGATTATTTCTACCATATAAAATTTGCATGGGGTGCTAAAATTTGATTGCGAGTTATAAGTGTTTGCGGTTTTCGGGCCCTTATATTCGGCTATACTAAAATTTCAAGGGTTCAGTTAAAAAATCTTATAATGCACCTCCTTTTTTAAAGATTACGTTTACCGTACAAAATATGAGTGTGATTACGATAATTACAGAGAGAGTTATAAATGTTTTAATTTATCAGGACCTTATACTTAAGATACACTAAAATATATAAAAAGTCAACAGAGCCCCCCCCCCCCCTGCCTTATAAAACGATTATGATTATCATAGGAAATTTATGTGGGCTGCGACAATTTTGATCTGTGTTATAAGTGTTTGCGTTTTCGAGCCCTTATATTCGCGTTATACTAAAATTTAGGGAGTTCAGTTAAAAAATTTGATAATGTCCCTCCTTTTATAAAGATTACGTTTACCATACAATATATGAGTGTTTTGCGATAATTATAGATCGAGTTATAAATGTCTTAATTTATCAGACCCTTATACTTATGATACACTAAAATATAGAAAATGGCAATCCCCCCCCCCTTGTTTTTTAAAAAGATTACCATACGAAATTTGTGTGTGTTTACTAAAATTTTAAGGCCTTTATTTAAAAAACTCCACAATGTCCCCTATAAAATTGTCACCTATTTCAAGTGCACAAAATTTCAGCTTGCTGGAGAAGGGACCGAAATATCTCGGAACCGAAATGTCTTGGGACTGAATTGTCCCGGGACCGAAGTGTCTTGGGACCGAAATGTCTCGGGACCGAAATGTCTTGGGACCGAATTGTCTCGGGACCGAAATATCTTGGGACCGAAATGTCTTGGGACCGAATTGTCTCGAGACCGAAACGTCTCGGGACCGAGATGTTTCGGGACCGAAATGTCTTGGGACCGAAATGTCTCGGGACCGAAATGTCTTGGGACCGAAATGTCTCGGAACCGAAAAGTCTTGGGGCCGAATTGTCTCGGGACCGAAATGTCTTCGGACCGAAATGTCTCGGGACCGAAATGTCTTGGGACCGAAATGTCTCGGGACCGAATTCTCTCGGGACCGAAATGTCTTGGGACCGAAATGTCTCGGGACCAAAATGTCTTGGGACCGAAATGTCTCGGGACCGAATTGTCTCGGGACCGAAATGTCTCGGGACCGAAATGTTTCGGGATCGAAATGTCTTGGGACCGAAATGTCTCGGGACCGAAAAGTCTTGGGACCGAAATGTCTTGGGACCGAAATGTCTTGGGACCGAAACGGCGGGACCGAAATGGCGTGTCCGAAGTGTCGGGACCGAAACGTCCTGCTTCCTGTTATCGGAGTGTCTACATGATTAAGAACGAGGAATACATATACGGCGTTAGACAGAGAGCCACTGAAAGAATAAACAAATCATTAAAAAAAGAGTATGGTAAAAATTAAGATTTCAGATGTTGCAGTGAGTTACATATTAGTGGTAAAATCTCAGTCATTAGAACACGGAAATTAAAAGAGTTCACCAATTGGCTTATCAAAATGTTCTGCGTTCAGTAACTAAGTTCTTTTCTCATTTAATTGCTTTTTGTAGTTGCGGAAACATCTAGGGAATTAAATTCAACATATTCTTCTGAGCTGTTTCATGTAACAGACCATATGCATTATCAAAAGATCATCTGAGTGAATTGTGCACGTCAGATTTGTCCGTAATAGCTCAATTAGAAGAGTATTTGGAATTAAAGCAAAAGATTCTTCTTGGTTTAAATCCTGGCCCGAACACTTTTTTCACTCTAAAAAAAAAAAAAAAAAAAAAAAAAAAAACTCGTGTAATTTCAATATTTATCTTTTCCTGCACCTAAATATGTTCTTTTATTATTTTGACACAATCATACGGATTCGTAAAGACATTATATGAGTTGTAATATTTAAACGGTGTGAACTGTGTCTTTCATGTAGCTGAATTGATCAACATAAATAATTTAAGACAGATGCTCTAAAATAAACTCCTGGTCTTAATACTTTTAACTTACTTGGAAAAATTGTCGCTAAATATGCTATCTGTAGAATAAAATTTTTTCTATTGAAATAGTATTGAATTATCTTGTTCAAACATTATTATAAAGTAGCGACATATGCAAGATATTAGGTTACAAGTTTAAAATACATTATAAATATTTCTAAACTAATAATAATATTTGATTATATAATTCCATAGATTAAAAAATAGTCTTGCACGAAGTGAATATATTTTGTGTACTGTTTAGAAAAAAGTTTTTCAAATGATTGAATACATTTTCTATGAAATCGTTAAGTATATTTTACAAATAATAAATCAATATATTGTAAAGGAAATCATTAAATATATTTTATTATTTATGCAAAATACTTTATATAAATGACTTAAATAAATATCGGATTACATTTCTCTAGCAGTATTTACAGCTTATTTGTTTCTCTTGCAAATTTCATCTAATTTTATGTTAATATTTGTGGAATCTTCACTTAATTAAATAATTGATAATCACTTATCACCAACAAAGATATACGCATTTTCGAAATGTATTTAATATGGAAAGAAGTGCGGAAATTCACGATCTAAAACTATTTTGAAGACAGAAATGTACACTTGAAATGAATACTTGGACGTTCTAAAACTTCTTTAAGAATGAAACTTACTTAAACACATAAGTTTAAAAAAAATTTCTACCCAAGTAAAATTTTGCAACTTTTTCCTATACATCTAATTACCAATTTTATCACAAAATCTAGAACCTTTATAACTGCAAATATACAAGGATCCTATTTCAGTTAATAGACCGAGCCCAAGTTTAATCTTGACAACGATCACTATCTCATTATCCTCTTAATATCTATATCAGAATCAGAGAACTCCTTTTTTACAGAAAAGAGATTTCAGCCATGACGAAGAATACTTATGCGGTGCCATAAGTTCATGAAGCCGGTAGCCTACAATTATAGAAATTTTCGCACGTTTTTCTACCGCATTTTTAGAGGAGGCCCCTAATCAAAGGTTAAGGGCCATAGGAAGCGGAACTCTTGCCTAATAGAAAAGCGTCCCCCCATTTCACGCTTCTTTTATTCTATTAGTCCCTTTGACTCAAACCGCTAAAACATAGTCTTTGGGGTCTCTACATATAGTAACATTCAATTTCCATATTTAAGCTGTTCAAAATCTTATTCTTCTTTACTTAGTAAATTGAATATGTGCATTGTTTATTTTCACATGTAGCATTTTTTAACGTCTAACACTTATTCAATTATATGTTATCGTGTTGTTAGTATTCGTCAGTAGTATATTTGATTATGTGGAATTGTTTATATGTTACTGTTTTTCAAAGGCTAACATACTCGTTGATGTGCGATGAAATTACACAGTATACTTTACCTATCACAACTATGCAATTAGATATGCATGGGAAGTATTGTAAACATCTGCGAAAGTTATGCGTCATATTGTTTTTTAATTTTTTGAGATATTTTCTGAGAATGTATCTTCTGAACGTTTAAATAAGGCGTATGTATATGTTTTAGTACACACTAAACCTACACTATTCTTTTAAAAATAGAATAAAATATTTCGGAACTGTTATTGTTACAGGAATCGCCTTATGGATTTAGATAATTTATTTCGCACTGATGCTAGTTCGCAAAACATTTCTATACATTGCTCGTCATTTCATTAATACAATCGCTAATAGAAATCATTCTTTATTAATCACAACACTTTCGATATTTAGTTTATGATATCATATTTATGAGTAACCTATTGACAATAAAGACAATCTTAAAGCAATAAAATAAATGGGAAAACAACACCAGAATATCCGAAAGGCTTTAGTTAATTATACGAAAACAAAACTAGAATTATTGCATAATATGAAGTTTCAGAGAATTGGATACTTGAAACAATGTGCTGGTATTTATTTTTTTATTAAAGATATTATGTATCTTTTAACAATGTTTCCCTTCATTCTTGATGAATAACTTTTATTGCATGTGTTAGAGAGAGTTTTACTAATAGTTTTACTTGAAGCATTAATACAAAAAAAAAAAAAAAAAAAAAAAAATTAAAATAAAGAGGCATTTTTGTATTATAGGTAAAAAAAAAAGAATAAATCCCAACAAAAAGTTTTCGGTAAAAAAAAAAAAAAAGCGCCAAGTTCTCCTTAATGTTTCGGCCAGAAAAAAGTAGTGATATCTGAAGTTCGCACAAGTTAAAAGCCAAACATCCCAAATCTTTCATTGAAAATGGCTTCCTGCGACTTGGCCGTTAATGCCTTCTAGAGCATTTCAAAATTAATGATTGGAAATTACGCATTTATGAATTATTTAAATATTAAAAGTACTATTAGAATTCAAAGAGGCAAATTCACATAAAGACATTATAAGTAAAAGATTTCTGATAACTACCATCCAGTTTCAACAAACATTAGTTTTGATTACAGATCATTTAGTCCACTTGTGGTTTAATTGCCAATTTTAACGGTCTAAAGCTAAAGTCATTAAAGTAAAACCCAAGAAATAAAACAAAATTGACTTACTTCAAATCTCACAATATGTTACATTACATTTTATTGTATAATATTGAAATTTTGTGTATTGACGAAAGAGATTTTTTTCGTTTGAACATTTATTATAGTTTGTTTGCATACATTAAGAGGTATTCGATTTATAAACTGTTAAAAGCTGATATTAATTATGTTTTAGCAATTAATGATATTATCTCCTGAATACAAGTATTTTGTTATTTTTAACTTCTAAGCATTTAAATAGACTGAAGTTGTTTAAATACTTGTTTCAAATGTGTATTTTATTTCTGTGCTCTGTGCCACAAAATGGCTAAAATAATCAAAAAATGTAGTTGGCATGTAGCTCATTTGTACATATTTTAAAATTTGAAAAACTCTCTCGAAGGCATCAACGGCCAAGTCGCAGGAAGCCATTTTCAATGAAAGATTTGCGATGTTTGGCTTTTAACTTGTGCGAACTTCAGATATCACTACTTTTTCTAGCCGAAACATTAAGGAGAACTTGGCGCATTTTTTTTTTTTTTTTTTTTTTTACCGAATCTTTTTGTTCGGATATCACTACTTTTTGCATGTTTTTTCAAGTTTGTTATTCTAAACTATATTAATATGAAAAAACTTAAATTTCGGTACTTTTATGTTAGCCGGGAGCAAATCTCCTCATTAGCCTTTTGTTTTTTCGCCAATAGCAGTTTTCATTTTTCACATGTGTAAATTAGAAACAATGCTTTGATTTTCAAATAAAATATTTTGGTTTATGTTATTATTTCTTATTTATTTATTTATTTTTATGTTAAACATTCTATTAAATAAAATGAGGGAAATGCATCTATTTTAAATGAGATGACTGAAATGTATATATCTTTAAATGAAATGAATGCAATATGAAAAATGGAGTTGGGAACAGTATTTGGCGATTTGCCACTTGCGCCCGGCTAACATAAAAATATCTAAATTTATTTGATTGAGCTTTACAAATTTATTCTTTATTTCTTTTTATATTAAAGTACTAGCAGCCTCTAGCAAGCAGTATTTACCGTATTAATTCCATGTTAAACGTTGCAGCCTGTTACTGTTATTCATAATTTAATTTACTTGCCCATTCTTTCGCAAAGTTGGAAGCTTTTGATAGAGAAATCAAGAACTCTTTACGACCATAGAAGCACATCATATATTTTGTGTTGTTATGTATTTCATCTTCCGTGACAAATATCTCTTAACTCACTTATGCATGTTGCCTTAGCAGTTACTATTCGTTCTCTATTGCGGAAATTTTTAATCCTATTAAGTAATCTTTTCTAATTGGGCTCACTGCCAATTGTTGTATTTTAACTGATACGACTGGGTACAATTGAAATGGTTCTTATGAAATCCTTTGGCAATATCTACCTTTGCATTAAACCATAGGGATGCTAATATCTTTTTGTTTCACGTTAACCATTTCAATAAACTAGATTACGGAAGAATAGAAGGTCTACCGGTTCACTGCCATGATCCATTTAAAAATCTATCATTCTTCTCATTTGATCGTGTTGAAGAATTAGTCAATGTGCCATGGTTTTAAGATTTTAGCTAATTTTATTCAAAACTTGAAAACTAAAATGCGAGGAACCGGATTATAGAAGATTCATTCTAACGTGCATATCGATTAACAGGTTACATATTATAGAATTATAATAATCATAAGGAGAACTGGCAGTTTCAATGCTTTAATAGTTTCCGTAAATTCTCTTTATATAATACAGAAGTTTTAGCGGCGTAAAGATTAACAACATAATCACAGTAAGTATAATAACAATACAATATAATAACAATAGCAGAGGATTTGGGCAGTGACGAAACTATTAGCACTTTGGAAATATTGGTACATTATATCTTTTAACTATTCAGATGATATGCGGAAAAATAAAAATAGATGGCTCCCATTAATAATTAACTCGTTGAAAAATAGCCACTAGCGTGAAATATTCGCCAAGCCTGGCTACATTTAGCAAAGTTTCGCCAAATTTGGTAATATATCTTGTCAATTCTCAAATTTGGGGACAAAAAATCTTTTGTTTATTCTGACGGCATAAAGATGCATATGTATTATGTATTATACACATACATATAATATGTATGATGCAAATGTATTACGTATTATATGCATATGTATAATATGTATGATGCATATGCATAAGTTCATTAACATCACTAAAACGCACTTAAAGGAATAGTGTTCCATAAATAGTAGGGATAATTGCCAGATTGACCAGAGCTCTAATTAGATTAGAATTCCGACATTTATAATAGACCGAGAGGCGTCTGTACACACCATCACCTCATCGAGTTTACAGCTGAAATTTTACGATTAGTTAAAACTAGATTAGCATATTTAAATGCAACTTATCTGTTAAGTCATATCTTGGTAGAAACCACCTACAGACCTAAATTTAGTGGTTAACTGATAGGTTTACAATTGTATTTTCCTGAATCCAAAAATTTGGAAACATGGAGGAATGGGTGCAGGAAAACACAATGAAAAATCCACCAATTAACCTGTAAAATCGGGTCTGTAGGTGGTTTCAACAAAGATATGACTTGACAGACCAGTTACATTTCAATGCGCTAATCGATATTTAACTAATCCTAAAATTTCAGCCGTCAACTCGATGAGGTGATGATCTGTGCAGACGCCTCTCGGTCTTTAATAAAATTTGTTTTAAGGAAGTAAAAGATAGAAAGATGGACATATAAACTGAAAGATTTGCCTTATTAAGATTTTTGTAAAAGCATATAAAAATTCATTCAGCTTGAAATCATGTAACACCTAGGCTAATTTTCTGTAATCGGGTTAGGCGACCAACATATCTTATCTATAACTATAATCTTTCTATTACAGATTTAATATTAACAATAAATTAACAATAAGTAGGCTAATAATACAATATAATAACATTAGCAGCGTACGTCGGACGCCGCATCTGTCGCACATCGTTAAAACAGTTTATTAGTTACACATTTCATTTAATTAAAAGGAGATTTTTAAACTTTCATATGGAATTAGGATATTTTTCCACTATCGGGACCTTGGCATTTTTTTTAAATCTTGGCGCAGTTCGGTTTCAGAAACACAGATATGTTGCCAAATGATATAAACAACTATGAAAACAAACCTGATGAACTTTTATGTTATTTATATATGTATTTATATACATATAAACATTTTATTTATACATGTATAAAATATTATTTTTTTATACAAATTATTTATGTTGGTTTATAAAAAAAAAATAAACGGGTTCCTTACATTAAATAAATTGTATACATATGGAAAAAATTGCTTGTGTATATGACACAGTAAATAGGTTGCCAGAAAATACGTTATTATAAAATTTCTTTTCTCGTCAAGGCTATTTTCTGTATTTCGCCGAGGCTACTATATCGGAAACGTACAACTTTGCGGTTATATTTTGTTAAATGTTTTATTGTTTTAATATCGTAAATATATCATAACCTATACTGATTAAAATTTTTAGGTATATTCATTTTTTCTATTTAAGAAACATCTTTGGAAAAGCATATATATAAAATTTTATTCTGCTTGAAATCACGTGACCCCCTTCAAAACTCTGTAATCGAGTTTTGGCGACCAACATTGGCAAAATTGAATGTGTTAAGGAACTGTTTATGGCCAAATGAACACCCCCTGTTTGTAGGGTTTAGAGGCGTAAATTCTGTGTTTTCAGATTTTTCTGGTTAATTGTGCTACAAACCGGATTTATTTGTGAAATTTCATGATTCTACGACTTTTAGAAGTACCTTAGTTATTTGATGATGCGAAGTGAGTCAGTGATAAAAAAGCGCTTTTTCGGAATTTAATATTTCGAAAACTACTAAATATAGAAACATGAAATCGTGGAACCTTAGTTCAGTTTGACCACACAAACATGTGTATAAAAGAAAAATTTCTATATCTCTCCCTAAAACGACGTTATGAGGGGGTGAAAAGTATGCCGAAATGGTTCAGGAAAAGGTAGGTTACGGCTTGTGCGAATTTGGTGGACGCACTGCCGTGCTCTCAGATAGGTGCAGCATAATCAGTTTAAAAAGCTCCGTTAAATATTATATTCATTTTTCTTCTAGCACAGAGATAACGGTTTCTGAATTTTCTCAACACAATGCATCTGAATCGCAGAAATAATATCTAACTATACTTTTCCTACATTCAAAATATATTTTAAAGACTTATATTTTTAATAAGATTAATGTGTATTTTTTAAATCTTTAACAGTTTCGTATTTTATGTGTAAGCCCACCACTTCAGTAAAAAAAAATTACTAATGTATAAAGTAACAAAGTTGATGGAAATTGAAACGTTTCAAATCAAAATCAAAACTCTAATTTAAAGAGTTTTCTATCCACCTTTAGGAGAACTAAGAAATGTTCTACTTTGATTGAATCGATTTGAATAATTTAGTGCTTCAATAATCAGCATTAAATTAAATTCTTAAAGCAAATTTCGGTTTTAAAATATTTGTTCAAATAGTAAAATGATTGTCTAATGGTAAAATCCCATAAAGATCACTTCAAGGCTAATTTGTTTCATTTTATTTTAAAAAAGCAGAAATTACTATTTAAATATTTCATTTTCATTTGTTATTGTTATTATAAATTGACATTTCAAGGGCACTGATACGACATATTGTGTGATCATACAGATCAAATTTAGTCATTTGCATCTGTTTAAAATCGAATAGCGTAACTGATAAACTTAGGCTTTGCTGCTACAACTTTAATAAAATATTTTGAAGGATTTGAATGTCGGAGTTGCCTTCAAATATTCTTATTTCCAAGAAAGTTGAAAAGTGTTATGTATAATCGACGTGTTATATATAATCGTCAGCGGGAAAGATTTCTCCTTTAAGAAAGGAGAGTTTCAAACTGATATTTTTAGTAAAGCTATTCATTGCTGCATTAAATTTAGACACAAACAAGCATTCCTAGTTTAAAGAATTGTTGATGTAATGATTCGACATTATTTCCTCTAAAACTTCCTATGTTCGAAAGACATCATAGTATTTGAATTTTGTATTTCCATCTGATTGAAAACACCTTCTGTTGGAAAAAATATTTCAAACCAATCAATATGATTGGGTTAAAAATAAAGAAGCACATAGAAAAAACGCTAAAAACAATCAGAATTGTACAAAATGTTGGATTATTCGTGACCAGAATGCAATTGGGAAGAAAAAATAATCTGCGTATAACAGTAGAATGAAACACCAGTAACGTCGAAAAGGAAAGCTAATGTGTAGCATCGCTTTCTGACAGTGAGATAAATAGCTATAAATTGCAATCAAATTTCGAAATCAATTATATTGGTAACGAGAGGGTTTAACAATTCGTACATATCACACTTTCCACATCGTAAGACAAAAATTAACTTTTGAAAGAAAGCACCAACAATGAAGTTTGACATAATATTTGAAAAATTAAAAACTCACTAAATAATATCCGTTCAATTAAATTCTAACAAACAACTATCAGAAATAATTCAAGTTAGATTAAATGAAAACATTTCTATTAGACCCCAGTGATAGTTCATAATTTACATAACATTCTTACATTATTCAAAAATCTTTACATTTGATGTAACATAATGAGAGCTAGAACACATGCTAATAAAGATTCGATGAGAGCAAAATAATACGTAATTCGTGACCGCAATACAATTATAATGAAAATGCATCAGAACATAGCAGCTGAATTCAACATCAAGAACATTGGAACTCAAAATTCATGTACCGCTCCAGTTTCTGATGAAAGAGAGAATAGGCTGGAAAATAGCAATCAAAATTCATGTACCGCTCCAGTTTCTGATGAAAGAGAGAATAGGCTGGAAAATAGAAATCAAAATTCATGTACTGCTCCAGTTTCTGATGAAAGAGAGAATAGGCTGGAAAATAGCAATCAAAATTAGAAAATAATTATCACGATCACGATATGGATTGAAACGAATTATTTACTTCATTCCTTCCACAACATATGATATAAATTAACTCTTAAAGTAAAAGAAAAAAATATATAAAAATCGATTATACCTTTAGAAGTTTGATGTATATAATATCCGTTCATTTAACTTATGGCAAAGAAAAGCATAAAAAAGAAATAAATTATATAAAAATATTTTTATTAGACACCACTAACAATTCATTCATTTTGAAATTTCTCCCAATATTTCAAAACCGTAACATTTGATGTAACATGATTAACCGTATAACACACTCTGGAAGAGAATCGATGAGTTCAAAAGGATTGTTAATGCGTGACTATAAATATAATGCAATGTAATGTAAGAGGTGCTTCTGGGCATAGCAGCAGAATCAAACGTGATAAACGTCGAAAACGAAAATTAACGTAGATGTCTATTTCTTGCAAAGAATATTATATGCCTTTTAACAGTTGGAATTAGATTTAGAAGATGATTACCACGATCACAAGATTAATTGTGGCGTAAGGACTGATTTTACAGACGTGTCTTCAATGCAATAACGTTGGTATAATTTTCTGGATCTGAAAATTTTTCATCTGAAAGTAACAAAATTATCGAAGCAGGACATATCGATCATGCTGCCTTTAGCCCCTTGGGAACGAGCGACCGGTATTCGTGACACTTAAGTTGCTCAGAATCGGGGATTATTCTCACCAGTAAATTTTTATTGTAAATTTTGCCTTATTTAATCCGATCATTTTCCCGATTCAATTAGGCAAAAATTTCTGTTTTAAAAAAACCGGTGATTAAAGATTAAGAAATCTATAAAAAACGTTCGTCCCCAAGGGGTTAAGAGCGTTACAATTATGGTCCCGTGTCATGCCGGTCCGTTCATTCGTATATGTCACATGCCATTGTCGCTAAAACTGCCTTCATTTCCGTGTAAATTGGTCAACGTATATCGTATGTCAATTATTTTTAAATCATTTTGTGATAAACAAAAAATCAGATAAGAATTTTATTTTTAACTGCATAATTCAATTATATATTTTTCGCTCTATTTTGATTTATTATGTTTACGCTCTATTTTGATATAACAATCATATTTTACTAAAGCGTGACTTGATTAAAAAGAATTTTTTAAAGCAAATAAATAAATAAATAAATAAATAAAAATAAAATAATAAAATAAAAACTGGAGTGAGCTTTATTATTTTGATTTAAAAAAATAAAATAAAATAAAGTACTGTATAACGTAGGAAAAAAACCTGCGAAATATCTATATTTAAAACAAACTAAAACTCCAAATAGCATGATAATGAAAAATCGATTTCAATGTCCATTTTAAATAACAGGTCTTTATTTCAACATGAGAGGAATAAAATTTATATAAAATTACGTCACAAATGTAGAAAATGCTTGAGCTTTATGAATGAAAATGATGTTTTTTTCTTAGAATATGAGATCATTATCGCAATTAGAAACATTTAAGCTTTCCCAAATTAGGGTATTTTTTTATTTATTTTTATATTACTATTTATTTGAACGCTAACGCTTAGTATTCTGTAAACGGTTTGGAAAGTCAAGCGGAGTCACTGTCGATTTTTTTTTTTTTTTTTTTTATAAAGATGTCAAAGCGGGTTATAAATTGCAAAATGTTCTCTGTTATTTGTACAAAATTATAACAAGAAAGGTTTTAATGATCGCCAATACACTCTCGCTTAAATAGGACAAATGCCTGTGAAATTGCAACACTGGGAGATTTTAAAGGTTAGAAATTAAATTAAAATTTCTGAAACGAAGCAAAAATACTATTTATAACCGCAGAAATACCATTTAAATACTACTGGGAATTGCTGCTAATAACTATAGCGTAAATAACTACATAATAAATGAAGTAATTTAACTTATTATACGAAATTGTTTTATTTATTAATATTAAAATTAAATAATATAATGCATATTATAAAAATAAACAAATATATCTACTCTATATATATAAAATTCTAATGAAACGAATTTATGAAACGGATATATGAAATGACTGCAATGTAACGAATTTATTAAACGATTCTATAAAACGACTGATTAATAAACTGATTATGTTTCGCGGCTATTTCTCCTAAAATATGGAATACTTTGTGATGAAATCAACATGAAATTCCGTATTGATCCGCAGATCTTAAAACTGGTGTTAGAATTTTTAAATTCGAATCAGTTTTCGAAATATTAATTTTTTTTCTAATTTTAAATACTTTTTACTAATGAGGGTAACTCAAATTTTAATCATAACAGATTTTTTTTTCATATTTTAGAAAAGGTTATTATTTTAAACTGATTTGGCGACCAGATTGGCCTCTCTTAAATGTATGCTAAAAACAATGCTTTTTTTTTTGTATTTTATTATCATTTTATTTAAAACAAAATTTTCATCTAAAACTGAAAAAATTTAAATTAATGGTTTTCACTTCCTTCTTTATTTTTAAACGAAACGAAAAGAAAAATATTAGGTGCAGATGTCATATACACACCGGGGTACCTAAATGGCACCAAAATGACGTTATTTTGTCTGGCATGGTAACCCGGCTATTGTTGCTTATTTATTAATAAATATTTATTTACATTTATTTTCTTTTTATTTAAAAAAATGCCATAAATTGTTTTTTTCTATAGTTATTAATTGTTTTATTTATTTATTTATTGTTATTTCATTTTAAAAAGTAATAGAAAATAATTTAAAAATACATATGTAACTGGTATTCGAAAAGGACGTTTTCCCAAAATTGTCGTAAAAAAAAAAAAAAAAAAAAAAAAAATCACGCTAAACCCGATTAAATAATGCAACAAATTCATGACATTTAATTTCAAATTCAAAGCAATGCTTTAATGGTACTACTGAGTTATCCTGGCGACCGATTTTGCCAAATTACATAAATCGCCAAACCACTCAACTATACGTATACAATATCACCAAATTATACAAATTGACGTAATTTTTATTTTATATAACAAAAGAACAAATAAATTAGTATAACATATTAATAAAAATAAAACGTTGAAATAAAAATAACTAGATGGCGTAAACAAGTGTAACTTCCTTACAGTCAAGTGAATGCGACATTTACGATCAACCATTATTGGCATTTAATCTTATAGTCTGGCGATAGATTTTTGGTCGATGGGATAACTAAGTAGTACCGTTTACCACTCGAGGAAAAAAAATGCTAACTGGCGAGTTTGAAAAAGCTATTGACGAGATTTGCACCCGGCTAACATAAAAGTACCAAGAATTCTTTGCAATCACGGCAACAGTTATGTAGTTTTATTCGAAAAAATAACTTTGATTATTTAATCAAAATGTCTTGAAAATTTTATTTACTCGTGAATATTAAAAGAGAAATGTAACTTTAAAACAGGAAATACATTAATATGCGTTTAACCCTTTCAGGGGCAAGTTACTTCTATTTGTAAAATGTTGAAATCAGTGAATGCACCAGAATTTACAAACAAGTTTCGAAATATGGAAAGGCTTTTTTTCACTTACTTAATAAAAGAAAATATTCCATCCAATATTCTGGTGCCGATGTGGCATATAAGAATTAAAATTATGCGGTCCAAAAATGAACCACCGCCCTTGAAGGGGTTAAAGCAGTAAATTATCGTAATTATAGTAAATTGTATTATGTCAATCGTTTTACAACGCTGTTAAAAAATACCGTGAGGCAAAGACTCTGTTTACTTAATTCATTTTATTTTAGCTTCTTTCAAATGTTTAACCGGTCTTTTTTAATCAAACACGAAAACAACCATTGGATGTCTTAAAAGCAACTGATTCGGCCTTAAATTTTCGCAATCAAAGGAAATTGAATGGAAACCCGTATACAGGGAGATCGCTATAGTTTTTTTTATTATAATTTAATCTTCTCTAATCTTTTTAAAACCGATCAAATTAGCTTACTTTTAGATTATTCGGTGTCTGAACTGGGGTTGGTGAGCGTAGTTTGCAGGGGGCAGAGCCCCTAGTAAATAAATAAAAATAAAAAGGAAAAACGCATCAGAAACAAAAAAAAAAAAAAAGGATTTTTTTTTTTTCAATATTTCTAATTCTTTTGTTTTTCTTGAGTTTTCTCTTTTTAGTTTTATTTATTTATTTGACTCTCGTTACTCTTTTCTTTTCTGTAAATTTTTTATTTCTATTTTGAGACCTTCCTTTTGTGCTCTTATGTGTTTGCGTTAATGCGTGTGCTCTTATATGTTTAGTGTTTTCTTTGCCTGCTTTTAGGACACGTGTTTTCTTAGCTGATGACGAGCTGTAAAAATTTCTAGCCAAAATCACGTCGTGTGTGTTATTTTGTATTGTATGGTGAATTAAACAATGTTTTATTATTCTAATCCTACTATCAAATATATTTTTTAATTTAATTCTCTCTATAATAAACATATTTAATATACTATATTAATTTTAACACAATTATTCTAATTGGTAAATAAATCATATTAGATGTAAATTTCCAACTGGGCGAAAAATGTCCGAACCAGGATTCGAACCAGGGATCTCCTGGCTGAAGCCGCCAATGCTCTCAATCTGAGCTATCCCGGACGAATCTGGTGGAACTTTTTGACCCAGCTGACCTTAATGATTATAGCATCTGGTCTGAAACCTGGTTCAGCTCAACAAAATAAATCTTAGGTAATGAAACTCCAGAAATCGCTGGATACGTAGTTACACTGGATTAATTTGAACACAATTATTCTAATTGGTAAATAAATCATATTAGATGAGATGTAAATTTCCAATAGGGCGAAAAATGTACGGACCAGGATTCGAACCAGCTGAGATTTAGAGCACTGGCGGCTTCAGACAGGAGATCCCTGGTTCGAATCCTGGTCCGGACATTTTTCGCATTATTGGAAATTTACATCTAATATGATTTATTTACCAATTAGAATAATTGTGCTAAAATTAATCTAGTGTAATTACGTATCCAGCGATTTCTGGAGGTCCATTATCTGAGATTTATTCTGTTGAGCCGAACTAGGTTTCAGACCAGATGCTATAATCATTAAGGTTAGCTGGGTGAAAAAGTTCAACCAGATTCTTCCGGGTTAGCTCAGATTGAGAGCACTGATGGCTTTAGCCAGGAGATCCCTGGTTCGAATCCTGGTCCGGAAATTTTTCGCCCAGTTGGAAATTTACATCTAATAATATTTAATATATTTCACTTTAGCACTGGTATTGTATATTTCTATATAAATAGTTAAAAATAAATAATTTGATGCCATTCTTGTCTTATACGCTAGTAGTTGATTTTTAATCGTAATTAGCGGAAAATCTTTTAAAACGGAAGCACCGTGCAGCCAAAAAGTTTGAGTTTGAAATAGAAAGCTGTAAATCCTTCTACTCTTTCTCCGCGCCTTGGGCTCGAAGCTGGTAGAAGGGAGGTGCTGGGTTCGATCTCACGCCCGTCGGCCTATTCGTTCAGAGTTTTCGTGGTTTTCTTCGGCCATAGATTTCCATGCGTAAATACGGGTTAGGCTCCCTAAGAAAGATCCCCACGGAGGCCACTCCCCCTCGGCCCTATATCCCTAGTGTAGATAATCGGCCGTCAAAAACAACCAACCAACCAACCAACCGCGCCTTGGGAACTAGTATATCCGTTCACTAAGCTGAAGGTTTCACTGTAATAAAAGCATTATTTAAATTTATATAATTCAATTGGTATATATGCAGTTTTAAAACCTTGAGTTGTGATATTAATACTGTCAAGGCTTATATTCATATAAGTAATTAAGTTTTTATGAAAAATTGAAAAATCATCTTTTTATAGCATTTTAATAAAATTCCAGAGAAAACAACATTACAGTTAGGTCCTTTCACTGGGCAGTCGGGGGGGGGGGGGGGGGGGTTAAAATAACAATGTTGATTTTGTTCCCATACACGACCACAATCTGCCAGAGTCCACCAAATGTCCACCTGTACGATCCTTGTAATTCAACAATATTATTTTCCTCAAAACCATGATTCTTTTTAAGGAAGTTTCCATTGTATACACGTTCTATTTTAACAGGTTATATTATACTTAAATTTCTGGAAAGAAATATGATATATTCTTTGAATAATAATGCCTTGACTCCAGTATTCTTCTCTCTCACACATTTACACGGATACTACAGACATGCACACACAGCCAAATGAAAAATGCTTTTTCTTTTCTTAAAACAAAAGCTAGCAGATGTTTTTCAGAATTTTTGACTCTGATAAAATCTTTTCTAATTTGATTAAACTTTGAATACTCTTATGAGTACTTCTTGATAAATTTACACTAATCTAGTTAGGGATTTATACATTTAAGGTATTCGAAACAATGCGAGAACAAACCAGTGTTTGTAGTATTATGCTCCTTAGTATTTACATTAACTGGACTCGTGGGAATTCTATTTATAAAATTAATAATCAATGAAGTTCTACTGAGACCAATTATTACATAACGTTTTAGATCCTATTTCTCCGGAATGTAATAAATTAATTAATAACGATATTAAATTGGAATTTCAAATGCAAGCATAAATGGTTTTAAGAAAATTGAATAATGGAATTATGTTTAGAATATCCAGCTTTTACGCAGTTACAAAGAGCAAATATGACTTAAAAAATAAAGAAAATAAATAGAAATATGAATTCCAAGCAAGTCATTTGCTGCTATTGTAATGCGTTACAGATTATTTTAATACAATATATTCAAAATGTTTTTTTAATTAAATTCAATAATTAAGAATGCAATTTATGTCTTTCTAAATAAAATTCTATATTTGTAACATAATATTTGTTAAAAATTAGTTTATAATAATTTCCTAATATTTCAAATTCATATTAACTCATTGTCGAAGACATTCATTAAAAATAATAAAAAAATACACAATAGGTTGTCAAAATAAGCGAGAAAATATACAATTTTTTTAAAGAAATACAACAAAATTTTATTAAATCCTAACGCTAAAATGTTTAGTATTAAACATATAACAACGTTTTTAAAATTTTAATTAAGTTGTAAAAAATATACTTTTTTTATCGTACATACTTGAAAAATCGCCCTGATTAAATACATGTGTCTTATACAATATTTACTTTTGAAACAGTTCGCATAAAGCTTATTAATTAACTGATCATACAATTTCCATATATTGTTGTTAAATATGACTGTGATATGTTCTAAAATTTATGATCGAGGCTTACTTTTCATTTCTAATAAATGGTATAAAACAAAAGAGCCATGATAAAACGCGATTTTTTGCGTTATCATAATGCACCAAATAAATTCTTATGAAAACCATAAAGTTCCCTATACTTTATCAACCAGATATAACTAATAACTAATAAACCTTATTTAGTTAATATAGATAGATTTTACTCACTAAAATATGCTTTAAATAATGTATTTTCGAAAAATTATACGCAATTTAATCCCTAAATAGTGGCATGTCCCTGTTTTTCTTTGAAGCTTAGTATGTTTTAAGTAATGAATGAAACTTCAAATGAAACTTAATGAATGAAACTTAATGAATGAATTTTCAGCAAAGAGAATTTTTCTTAAGTTAAAATGGGTGTTCACACTTTTTGTAACGATTTTGAAAACAGATATATTTAAACAAAGATAACAATTTTATTTTCTAAAATGTTCTATCTGATAGCTCTTTTGTTGAACTATTTTATTGCATGGTAATTTACAAGATAACAGCGCTCTTCTTAAAATAACAATGTTGATTTTGTTCCCCTCCGCGACCATGAGCTTCCAGAGTCCATCCATTTTTTCAAAGCTCCTTATAAAAAGCTTATTTTAAGAATTTAAGTGCTCTGTAATACATATAAGCCACGTCAAGGGTATTTGGTGGGATGAATTTAAATGGAATAGCCTCAATTCCGGTTTTATTTCTAAGTTTTTCTAAAAATATACCAGTAGATATAGAGGTAGATCATATTTTAGAATTACACATGCTGATCATCATGTCTTTTTTTTTTTTTTTTTTTTTTTTTTTTTTTTTTTTTTTTACTGGCATTAAATCAGAAATTATGTTTTTGTTTATCCTTTCTATAGGTAATATAATAAGCGGTGAACGCTTCTTTCTTGGATATGCAGTTTTTTTACTATTTTTTTTCTAGGCAAATGTAAACTATGTCTTTCTTTAACTTTCTTTAATCTTTTATTAATTATGTTAATTACTTTTCGTGGAGAAATATTAACACTAGAACTACCGATGTTAAATATATACCTAGTTTTACCGCATCCGTCAAATTGACGGATTTTTGATAATGGCTTTCATTGTAAATTTTGAGTTAATAAAAATAAAAGAATTCAATTTAACAAAAACAACATTTAATATAATAATGCATTAAATATTAATAAAAAAACAAACGAAAACAGTTTCTATTTGCATTTATAGTGTACCAAATTTGACACGTATGAAATAACTATGAGGCACATGTTTTACAAGTACATGTTATCTTAGATGAACATTTGCCACTTAGTTAACGTAAATAAAAGAATATAAAAACATGTATAATAATCACTTATAAACCAATTAAGTTAAATAATGCTATAAAAAGTGATAGAATATCTTTATTAAGACTTACGATCGTTTCATCGCACAATCGGCGACATTTTCAAAATCAATCATAATAGAAAATATTTTCACATAATTTAAAAACAATAATATAGTAAACAATGTCACGAGACATGAAGCATAATGAAAATATTGCAACCATAAAATAAAATAAAAATTAAATTAGCTATTTGCGAGCGTGGATTAATTTTCACATAATTTAAAAACAACATGGTAAACAATGTCACGAGACATCAAGCATACTGAAAAACATTGCAAAACATAAAATAAAATAAAATTAACTTGGCTATTTGCGAGTGTGGATTAATTTTTACTATTGTTTCTACAATTACTTAGTATCTCTTTCCAAATTCTAGGTAAATCAAGGGACACAGAATCATTGCAAATATTCTCGTTGCGTAAAAATATTTCTATTGATTCTCGGACTATGGATGGTAAATAAAATCTTGATGGATAAATTAATTTGCTATTTTTAAATTCAATCTGTAAAGGTTCTTCGCTGCATAATCTGGCCAAAGCTGTGGTTCTTCTATTGTATTTGGTGTCTGCTATATGTTCTTTGATTCTAGTTTTAAGTTTTCTGCTTGTCATACCTATATAAAACTGCTTTGTTCCATCTTCTTTGGTGAAAGGTATTTCGTATACTCCTGCTAATTGGTTGGACTCAATTTGATCTATTTTCTTGCATACTATATATATATATATATATATTTTTTTTTTTTTTTTTTCATGGATGGTTTTGCGACTAGGAAGATATTGAATTTATTGAGTTTATATTTTAAACGTTCGAAGAAACCAGGAAAATATTGTAAAGTGGATAACGTGGAATTTTGTGGCTTGAAATTTCTTTTCTTTTTGTTCTTCAAGCTCTTAATTAATTTTTCTATGGTGCTTTCTTTGTACCCATTGTTTCTTGCAATATCATATATTTTATTTATTTCGTTATTTAAATGTTCAGGGGTACAAACTGTGAAAGCTCTCTGAATAGAATGTCTAAATGCAGAAACTTTGTATGAAAAAGGTGCTTGCGCATTATTAGGGATAATGGATTGACTGGCTATGGGCTTTCTGTACACAGTGCGCTTTATTCCTTGGTGTGTCCTGATTAATAATACATCTAAATACGGTAGCGTACTATTTTCTTCTATTTCCAATGTAAATTTAATTTTAGAATCAAGATTATTAATCTGGTTCAGAAAGTTATTGAGCAAGGTTTCTTCATGTTGCCATACGATGAAAATATCGTCTACGTATCTGATCCATGCATGGGGGGTATAATCCAAATTGTTTATATCCATTTCAAGAGGTCGTAATGTGAATTCAGCTAATCATCCTGATATAGGAGAACCCATTGAAGCTCCGTTATTCTGTTTGTATATTTTGCCGTCGAAAGTGAAGTAATTATTATTAACTATGAGATTAAGAGCACTCTTTAGAGTAATTTTCATATTTTCGTTAATACTCTCCATGTGGTCGATGCAGTTATTTATATTAGTAACGGCTTTTTGGGTATCAATAGATGGGTATAAAGAGACTACATCTAGACTGGCAATTAAATAATTCTGAGGTAAATTAATGTTATTCAAATATTGAATGAACTCATAAGTTGAATTAATTACATGATCAGAGTTGGGCAAAATATTTTTCAATAAAACTACAAAAGCTTTTTCCATAAAATATGTGGGGCTTGAGCATTTATTTACTATTGGCCTTATTGGCATATCTATTTTGTGGTCTTTGAGTCTGCCGAGTATATATTGTGGATCCACAATATATATTTGATATTCTCATGAACAGCCTGGAAAAATATAGATACGGTAAAATCCGCTTGAAAGAAAAGGTACAAGCTCGCAAGATAGAAAATCTTTGCAACGCACAAAAGCCCTATATCAACCATATATGCCAACCTGTGGAATTTCTGAATTTATCTAGCAGACCTTTAACGGAAGAAGAAATAAAAGTGCTTGAGCGTGGGCCAAAATACATTTTTCCAGGTAAGCCTAATCTAAAATCTATAATTCCGGAACTCGAAAACATTGTACAGTCGGCTAATAACGATCATAAAGAAGAAATTCGCAATGTTATGTACCACGAACTCAAGAAGTTAATTAAGCAACCCACAATAGTACCAAAGAAAGAATTGAATATTTTGAAAAATCTTAAACTTGATACAGAAATTATTTTAGTCCAAATAGATAAATCAAATAAATTAGCCATATTAAATACTGATGACTATAAAAATAAAATGGTACAGTGTATTAACAATATGGATTGTCAACAAGTCAAGAAGAATCCATTTAACATAAGTAACAAAAAAGTTAACGAATTGGTTAATAAAGGGAGCTGGCCAGATAATATGAAAGTTCTAATGAGAATTAATAAGTTAGCAGTAATCCCAGCAATTGTCGGCAGACTCAAAGACCACAAAATAGATATGCCAATAAGGCCAATAGTAAATAAATGCTCAAGCCCCACATATTTTATGGAAAAAGCTTTTGTAGTTTTATTGAAAAATATTTTGCCCAACTCTGATCATGTAATTAATTCAACTTATGAGTTCATTCAATATTTGAATAACATTAATTTACCTCAGAATTATTTAATTGCCAGTCTAGATGTAGTCTCTTTATACCCATCTATTGATACCCAAAATGCCGTTACTAATATAAATAACTGCATCGACCAAATGGAGAGTATTAACGAAAATATGAAAATTACTCTAAAGAGTGCTCTTAATCTCATAGTTAATAATAATTACTTCACTTTCGACGGCAAAATATACAAACAGAATAACGGAGCTCCAATGGGTTCTCCTATATCAGGATTATTAGCTGAATTCATATTACGACCTCTTGAAATGGATATAAACAATTTGGATTATACCCCCCATGCATGGATCAGATACGTAGACGATATTTTCAGCGTATGGCAACATGAAGAAACCTTGCTCAATAACTTTCTGAACCAGATTAATAATCTTGATTCTAAAATTAAATTTACATTGGAAATAGAAGAAAATAGTACGCTACCGTATTTAGATGTATTATTAATCAGGACACACCAAGGAATAAAGCGCACTGTGTACAGAAAGCCCATAGCCAGTCAATCCATTATCCCTAATAATGCGCAAGCACCTTTTTCATACAAAGTTTCTGCATTTAGACATTCTATTCAGAGAGCTTTCACAGTTTGTACCCCTGAACATTTAAATAACGAAATAAATAAAATATATGATATTGCAAGAAACAATGGATACAAAGAAAGCACCATAGAAAAATTAATTAAGAGCTTGAAGAACAAAGAGAAAAGAAATTTCAAGCCACAAAATTCCACGTTATCCACTTTACAATATTTTCCTGGTTTCTTCGAACGTTTAAAATATAAACTCAATAAATTCAATATCTTCCTAGTCGCAAAACCATCCATGAAAAAAAAAAAAAAATATATATATATATATATATATATAGTATGCAAGAAAATAGATCAAATTGAGTCCAACCAATTAGCAGGAGTATACGAAATACCTTTCACCAAAGAAGATGGAACAAAGCAGTTTTATATAGGTATGGCAAGCAGAAAACTTAAAACTAGAATCAAAGAACATATAGCAGACATCAAATTCAATAGAAGAACCACAGCTTTGGCCAGATTATGCAGCGAAGAGCCTTTACAGATTGAATTTAAAAATAGCAAATTAATTTATCCATCAAGATTTTATTTACCATCCATAGTCCGAGAATCAATAGAAATATTTTTACGCAACGAGAATATTTGCAATGATTCTGTGTCCCTTGATTTACCTAGAATTTGGAATGAGATACTAAGTAATTGTAGAAACAATAGTAAAAATTAATCCACACTCGCAAATAGCCAAGTTAATTTTATTTTATTTTATGTTTTGCAATGTTTTTCAGTATGCTTGATGTCTCGTGACATTGTTTACCATGTTGTTTTTAAATTATGTGAAAATTAATCCACGCTCGCAAATAGCTAATTTAATTTTTATTTTATTTTATGGTTGCAATATTTTCATTATGCTTCATGTCTCGTGACATTGTTTACTATATTATTGTTTTTAAATTATGTGAAAATATTTTCTATTATGATTGATTTTGAAAATGTCGCCGATTGTGCGATGAAACGATCGTAAGTCTTAATAAAGATATTCTATCACTTTTTATAGCATTATTTAACTTAAAAGAATATAATTTAACAAAAACAACATTTAATATAATAATTCATTATTAATAAAAAACAAACAAAACAGTTTTTATTTTCATTTATAGTATAGCACAATTGATATGTATGAAATAATTATGAGGCACAATTTTACAAGTACATGTTATCTTAGATGAACACTTGCCACAAACATATTTGTTGCTTACATTGCAGGTATAAATCGCTCTGTTTTGTTGCACAATCGAATTTGGCAAGATTTGCGTTCACAAGGACTTTTTTTGAGTTTTCTGGAGTACAATCCATTGCTTTCCGTTCTTTTTTTTGAGATGGGACTTCTTTTCTGCACCACCTATATTCACTGGAGAGTTCTTCGGATAATTGAAATAAAAATTATTTTCTAGTTATATTTTCATCCCAAGCCTCTTTATAGAAAATCTACGCATTGATTGCTGCCAAGTCCAAAATATTATAAAATATCTGCAAAGGCCATCTACGTGACCCTGCTTTTACGCTATATTGGCGGGCCATCTGGTCAACTACATCTACTCCAAACTTAGTCTCATTGTAAAACGACGCAATTTTTACGGATTTAGATTTTGAGCTAAGAAGTAGTACTTTTTTTACGAGTCTTACTTTTGTAAATTGTTAGAACAATATCAATTGATTTGCAGAGTTTTGTGGAGAAAAGAGCCATGTTATCTTTTCTAACTTCAGCTATTTTCGGATATTCTCTTTTATTTGCTCGCACTGTTCCAACGAGACTTTTTTTTTCCAGTAGCGTCTGTGCGAGTTTTATACTTGTAAAAAAATTATCCTTTGTTATATTTCTCCCACAATTTACATAGTTTTTTACAAGATTCAAAACTACAAATTCATTGAAAGGTACTCCTGATGGTCTAAGTTTATCTTTGCCTAAATAGGGAAAGCCATTTATAACCTATTTACTTCGCACGTCTACAGCTAACCAAAACTTAATTCCGAATTTGTCCGGTTTATTGGGCGATCTGCATGGATGCTGCATTGGGCATATTGCAGAAATCTGCATGTTGCCTTTGTGGGAAACAGTCGTTCATCTACGCTTATATTCTGATCTGGTTTCTAACAAGCTTGGCTGTTATCAATAAAGGACTTCCACATTTCGGAAGCTAATCCAAATTTGTCAGTTCGTAAGCGAGCACTCTTCTCACTTTTTTTTTTGTCGAAACGAATGAATTTCATAATTTCTGAAAATCTGTTTCTACTCATACTTTCGTGAAAGAAAGAAGTTTCCCATTTTTCTGACCCCAAATAAGATAATTTCAAAGTTCTCGCTTCGTAGTCTCTTCGAGTATATAAAATAGCTACAAACGCATATATTTCTTCAATAGTAATTTTCCAATCGTCCTTCTGTAAAACATTTCTGGCCCCGAGTAAACTGAATCGTAATCGGAGCAAAATAGATCCCGTTATAACGGGTTGGGTTGGGTTGATTTTTGACGGCCAATTATCTACACGAGGGATATAGGCCCGGGGGGAGTGCCCTCCGTGGGGGTCTTTCTAAGGGAACCTAATCCGTATTAACGCATGGAAGATCCACGGCTCGAAGAAAACCACGAAAACTCCGAACGATTAGGCCGACGGGTGCGATTGGGATCGAACCCAGCACCTCCCGTCTACCAGCTTCGAGAGCAGAACCTCTCGGCCACTGGTGGGGCCCGTTATAACGGCTGCCGAACAATTTGGATCATTCAACATTGAAATTGCCAAAGCCGTCATTTTGACGGGTCTTGGTATAAATAGGTATAGGTCATACAGATTACGGAAATTAAAGTGGGTCAGTGGAAATTGAATAGGAATATTTGGCTATTCTTATATTTCATTAAAAGTCGTATCATAAAATTCTAGAACAATATATAAATTATATAAAATTTTTAAGCATGAAATTTGAAAACCGTCAAAATGACGGTCGTGGTAGTTCTAGTGTTAAAACCATTCTTTTCACAACTTTTTTTTTTTTTTTAATTATCGAATAAGAGTATTTCTCTTCGGAAAATGCAAATACATAGCCTTCAATCCATTATCTATTTTCCATAGACATTTTAACGAAAAGAATATTGTTAATGATGTAGACGAGGATTAAATCCTATTCCAAATTGATGCCATATACGAGGGTGGTTCAATAATTATTGTTCTAAGTGTATATAAAATATTTGTACTGTGATGGTTGATGTGGAATATTGAAGCCTAATGTCTTTGATGCCTATATGCACAATTTCAGAACCGTGGCTGCTATATTAACATACTTATTTTCATTTTAGGTGTGTGACATGGCAACTAGCTTTAAAGGGGGGGGGGGGTGACGGGAAAAGCTGATTTGGAGCTTATGGGGCCAGACTTAAAGCAGTTGTGACAGTCGATGAGAATGTAGCCACGTCTCATTCACTGTCACAAATCTGTCACAGAGTTGCTTCAGATCTGTCCCCATAAGCTCCAAAGCAGCCCCCAACCCCCCCTCCCTCAAAGCTAGGTGCCACATCTCGCACCAAAAGCGAAAGTAAATATGTTAATATTGCAGCTACGTTTCTGAAATTGAGCATATAGGCATCTAAGACATTAGGCTTCAATACTCCACATCAACAATCGTAGTACAAATATTTCATACACACTCGGGACAATAATTATTGAACCATCCTCGTAGTTTTTCATTTAAATTTAAATCATAGGTAAGTTCACACTCTTTACAAAAATGCTTGAATGCCCTCTGGCAGTTCGAAAACGTACCTCAAGCAGCGCAGAGGCGCTTTGAAAGAGATTTCTAAGCAAATACGTTGCTTTTACATGTACACGAGATGGACAGAGTGACAATGTGAACTTATAATATTTTTAAACAATATGTAGAAATTGTTATAAAGAGAATACAAACAAATAATTTTTTCAGTTTTTGAAATTAAATGTAAAGCTTTAAAAATTGAAACAGTATCATTTCTCGGTAATGTACCTGAATAAATATTGCTCAAGTGATATCTATATTATGGTACATTTTACATAAATTTTTCAAAACCCCCAGTCGCATTTTCAAAAAAGTAAAACAATATAAGCTATTTAAGGGACACAAGGACGTGGTTTTGAAACGTTCTTTGAACATATGCCGTACAATTCAAAGACAGTGCCCATTGTCCAGAGAATATGCTACTACACTTCTGGTTGGCGCACCTAAGAAAATCGGGCGGTAAAACGGGTAGGTTTTTCGAAGTGCTCACATACAGCTTCAGAACTGTTGAAAGGTTATTACTATAAACGTGATTTCTCGATTTAATTCTCTTCAAACATTATTAAAATTCATTTTTCTCTATTGATGTGTACAATTTCGATACTAGCTTCACTCTATTTACATTGTTATGAAACATCTGGCATTTATAACAGCGTAATTAAGGAAGTCATAAAAATGCGACGGTTCACCGCACGTAGAAAAAATATAGTACACCGGCTGCAAGATTAAACGAGCAAAAGTAATATGTTATTAAAAGTACTAGTTTGCATAGCAACTCACTGTGTTGCATGAAATGATTTGCATTAAAAAAATGGTTACTTTTCTCTCTTTTTTCTGTTTTGATTTTGGTTATAGCTTATTAAAATTTTAACACTAACGTTAAAAGTGCATAAAACTCCTAATACGTAAAATGCTATGCAGTTTCTAAACAAATTATATTTGGAAGTAAATACCCCTCATATTCTACGGTGTAAAGTTTGAAATTATTGAAAATACATAGATGTTAAATTTTTGTTTTATTTTATTTTATTGTTCATTTTATAATTTTGTTACAGAATATTAGCTGGTGACATATTTATTATTGAATTTATTTATATTGCTTTAAGTGATAATCGATTGTTTTTCTTCAATAATAGAGCCTGCACGTGATAGAGATAAATTTAAATCTTGCTTGAAAATTAATTGAGAGGCCATAAAAAATGAGTAAATTGAGATACAGCTTTCAAACAAATTGCATTTGAAAGTACATTTTCTTTCGTATTCGATGGTGTAAAATTTAAAAATGTGCGATGTTTTGAAGTTTAAAAAACGGCAATAGCCAAAAATTGCAAAACCGAAATTTCATCGTCTAGTGTTGTGATTCGTAAAATGACATCAGCATTACACACTGATATGTTTGCCCTATATATTCGCAAAATCACGTCAGCGTTACGCACAGATATGTTTGTCCTTTATAACAGGGACTAGCATATAACCCCGTTAAAAATGACGGTATGTGAACTAAAGATCTTCAAAACAGCGTTTAGATGTTTAGATCATGGAGATAGAACATAGAGGAAAACAATGAAGATCGGCTTTCAATCACAGGACTTGTACCCAAATATAATACTCGGTTCGCGCCGCTGATGCTCCCAGCTAACGCATCATCCCAGCATAAGCGTGATTTGTGTGCAGTTTTAAGTTTTGATTATAGATGGCAGCATCAAATGCCATTAAATATTTTATTATTTTCGGAACTTTTAGATTTGCCGGGCGCCAACGTTATATATACATTCATATACATATAGATACACACATATATATATATATAATATATGTATAATATATATATATATGTATGTATATATATATATAAATATATATGCTTTCATATATATGTTTGTATGTATATATACAATATATATATATATGTATATATAACACACTGGGCCCCGGCTAACCAAAAAGTACCTTATTTTCTTTCTCACTTTCAAAAAATTCCATAAGATTATTAAATATGAATGAAAATAAGAAGCAAAGGTATAGGCCTTTTTTTGCTAAATTTAAGTTCATAATAAAAAAACAAACTTCTATCAAAATATTTACATTTTCCGCTAACATTTAATCATGAAAATTGTACGTTAGAAAAATATTTTTCTGGCAGAAACAAGACAAAAATAAATAAATAAATAAATAAATAAATAAAAGAAAAAAATAAAAGAAATACATGATGCATCATTTTATGATTTTTGTATTTTGTTAATCAAAAAATATTATCCTTTGATTTTTTTATGAAAACAACAAAGATATTATGTAAACTACAATTTAAAATACGGGAATTTGAACTGAAAAATGCCTTCTTTGAAAAAAATTAGAATTACATTCCAAATTTTAAATATTACAGCATGAAAATTGTATTGCATTTGTAACCAATACATATGTATGTGTGTATGTTATAGAAAAAAATACATTTAATTCTATAAAACTTGTTTATAAGTATATTTGCAAATTCTTATTACTGTACAGAACACTATATTTATATATTATTCTTTACCTGATATTAAATTTGTGGCTTACAAATTATTTTACTACTCGGAAACTAATTTTGAATTATTCTGTAGCACACTAAACAGAAAAATTTTAATGTGTTTAATCTACATCATTTCTCAAAATTGCATAATATGTAAATTGAATTGGAAAAGCAACGTAAAATTGAAACTATTAATTACATTAACATGATTTTCTTTCCTCTAGAAACTTCCTATGTTAAAACGGTATTATATATATCCTTGTAATTTAATTAAAATAAGAATTGATAAGAATTATTCAGTTTATTTGCAATGCTAAGCTGATAAAATGCTTAAAAAGGTAAAATTTCAATACAACGCTTATTTGTTTATATTAAATCCCGAGAGATGGCGTTAAAACAACATATATCAGCAAAACGTTATCCAGGACAAAATATTTCACAGATTGAATCTTTCTTTCACAGACTAAATTGAACTTATAAACCTCCCTCCCCTATTGCCATGCTGCTTATAAACGCAAACAAAAGTGAAAAATGCAGGAATTTGAACTGAAAAATGCCTCCTTTGAAAAAAAAAAATTAGAATTACATCCCAAATTTTAAATATTAGAGCATAAAAATTGCATTGCTTTTGTAACCAATACACACACACACATATATATATGCGTATGTTATAGAAAAAATACATTTCTACTCTATATAGCAGCGTTTAGAATGTCACTTCGTATCAAACCGGATTTACAGATACCGCTATCATTCCTGCTTTCCTTTTGCACCCATTTACAAACGCAAGCTTAAAACCCCTCCCTTGCTAAAAACCGGAAGCTGCGTAATTTTTTCTTCTGAATTATGATTGGCTGATTAGGGTACTGCGGCACAAACTTCCAGTGTAAACATACACAGAAACCGTTTACGGTCATTTCCGCGTGTGATAATCTTCGTTCTTTTGCTTTATTGAGGATTAAAATGTTGGACCGCTTAATGTTAATGCAAACTTTGATTGACATCTTTGTAACACCAGAGCCAAGACCGCCTCTAGCCAATTTTCTGCTTGAGGCGAACATTATTTTGCCGCCCTTATGACGCAATCGTTTTTTCACCATTACACAAACTTTTTTTGAAAATAAGTAAATAATATAATAACTATATTTTTTTTTTTTAAAGAAAACAATATTTATAAAATTTGTTTACATTTAAGAAATTTAAAATAATGAAACTACGTAAGATATTTTGCATAAAAAAAATACTACAAATACCGCTAATTTAACATTAAATGAATAAATCATATTCTACTTGTATTTACAAGAAAGACTCATACAAAGAGTAAAACTTACACTTCAAAATCCCTTTTATAGGGGGTCCCAGAAAAGACTAAAATTCCATTTTATTTTTTTAACTAGAATTTTAATTATTACAAATAAAATATTTTCATCTTAATTAAAAAACATTATCTATCTAAATGAAGACAGATAATGTTAAGCGAAGACAGTTAATGGCAAGCTAATGTTAAAACTGTGGGAGCACTTTTGACAAATTTCATTTTCACTATCTATGAAAATAAAATTCTGGGGCACAAGCCCCAACTGACCCTCTCTTGTTTCGGCCCTGACTCTGCCCGACTCTCCCCCCATAGGGTCGCTACGGCTCTTTCAGGGCCATCGCTACGAGATTTTAATGGAGGGGGGAGGGGGCCTTAAATTACCAAGTGAAATTTCAGTATCTGCCTACCCATTGGCAAACAAAAATAGATAGTTCTTGAGGTTTGCCAATTAGTTTTATAATTTTGCCAAGTTACCACAATTAGAAAATATAAACAGTTTTTATTTGTAAAGAGCTTAATAATGTTCACAATTATATTTTTAATTTTTGGCCAAGTCTATCAGAAATAGAAAGTGTATTATAGTTTTTATAATTGTTTAAACAAATTTGCCAACCAAGTTTGAAAATTTGCCAAGTGTAACAGCATTCGGAAAGTTTTTCTTTTGTGTGTGGGGGGACTACCCCCCCCCCCGGCCTTAGCGAGGGCTGTGGCTAAGTTTAATAAACAGTATTGAGCCAAAACATGTCAAAAATTTAATGAATCAAATTATGTATAAAATTTGTGTATGAATTTCAAATAGCAAAATAATGATATCAGTAACAAATTAAATATCTTTTTTGAAATCGTATACACAAAACAAAATCCCATTATATGTTAATTGATATAATATGTTATAAAGGTCTGCACGGGCCAACCCGACCCATAGAAAGAAAAATTCGCTCCAGTATAAAAATTAAAAGTTCGGCCCGAGCCCGATTAGCCCCAGTATAAAAGTTAAAAGTTTGTCCCGAGAACGGCCCGGACTAGAAAAAAGTTCAAATTTCATCGGCCCGGCCCGAACTAATTTCTACAAAGTGTTGATTTTTCGTTGACTTGGTTGAAAATTTGTCTCGTACGGAGAGTTCTGACCAAAAACACTTATCTAGGTTTTTTTTTTTTTTTTTTTTTTCATGTTTATAATTTTCATTTTTATAGAAATGTCGTAGCCTGCGATATTTATTTTTTTTTAATGAATTTCTATTTGTTGTATGTAAATGATTCATTTGTCATTAATATTGTTAATCCATATTCCATGTATTAGAGATTTAAAAATCTGAAAAATGCTGTACAGTAAAATCTTCTAAGACAGAATTGCACAGGAAAGAAAAAAAATGCGTTATAGACAAGTTCCCTTCTTCGCAGGTGTAAATATATTAAATATTCTTTTCTTACGTATTAGTATAATTCATTTTGTATGGATCAACACATTTTTCTGTTTAAGACAGGATTTCATTATAAGCAGGTTCTTTTTTCACACGTTTTACTATATTTTAATTTAGTTATATTTTAATAAGCCTAAAAATACACTATTCTTTAAAAAGAATACATTTTAATGTTTAATTATAGAATAATGGCGATTTAGAAATGTATGCCCTTTTTTTTTTTTGTTCCAGGCCAAATTTTACTGATCTTTGAACGGACGCCGAGCCGAGACAATGATTTTCATAGTCAAAATCGGGACTTAAAATTTTGGACCGTGAAGAGTAGGAAGAACGAAACCAGTGCCGGCTCGGTACGGTTGGTTGGTTGGTTGGGTTTATGACGGCCAATTATCAACACGAGGGATATAGGCCCTAAGGCAAGGGGGAGTGCCCTCCATGGGGATCTTTATAACGGAACCTAACCCGTATTTATGCTTGGAAAATCCAAGGTTCGAAGAAACCCACGAAAACTCCGAACGATTAGGCCGACGTGCACGATTGGGTTCGAACCCAGCACCTCCCGTCTACCAGCTTCGCGGGCAGAATCTCTCGGCCACTGGTGGTGCGGCTCGGTGCGGAAAAAATAAGTTAGACCGTCCCGGCCCAATCCTTCAGGAAAACAGTAAGGCCCGATCCGGCCCAGCCCGAGCTTTCAGAAAAAGTATGGCCGGGCCCGGCCCGAGTGTCGTGAATAAAAATAGTCTCGAGCTCGGCCGGTGCAGATCTCTGCCTTGCTATCAGGCTTTATTATTATTGTGGAGAGCAACATCAGTACAAACCTTTCGTTATATATTATATTTTTTGGTTATTACAAAGACACACCATTTCTCTCAAAAGAATCTTCTATATAGTCTGTAATAATTTCTATTTTTGACTCTCATAAAAAATATATTTAGTTACTTAAAAAAAGACGAAGTGCCTGTACCCATGTTGCTCTCCATAATAACAATAATGCCTGATAGCATGGTATATCAATTAACATATAATTATAATACGTGCATTACAAAAAGCAGATTTTTCAGTTAATAAACTATCAAAAATCGCATATTGGTAATATTTAAAAGAAAATAGCTATTAAAAATAAGGCAAATCTTTAAGACCTAATTTCCCTTTATTTTGCTTTGGGGAAGTCCTTTATTACGATATCGGAATCAATATTATAAAGCCATATTATCAAGCTAAAAATAAATAAATAAATAAATAGATAAACATACTAGAGCAAACGTCACAAAATATTATTGAAATTAAATAGAAAAATTATGATATGCAAAGAAAATTACCTTATCATTTCAAATTATCTGTAGAAGATTTAATTTTACAATAGTAATACTATTTTCAAAAACACAACTATCAACAATGAAGTATTTAACTCTATAATAAATTCACCTTGAATTTTCTTTGTCAAAGGAGTTTTTTATATTGCAATAATCAATATAGAAAATAATCTTGAAACCAAATTATTCTTACGAACATAAAATAAATAAATGAAAATATAATCGCCGCAAAACGCGGGAAAAAATTCCAAAAATCCCTGTACGTAATTGCGAATAAACTTTATTGAAAAGAGAACATTTTTTTTTTTTTTTTTTTTAAATTAAACTTAAAGATTAAAACCGGATTCCTTATTATTAATGTTGAAAAATCGTCGAAAAAACGAAAAAAAAAAAGTGAAATTTACTACAGTTACTTTGAAATTTACTACAGTGAGAGCTAAAACATTCTAGCAGGAATTCGTTTTTGAATATAAAAAAAAAAAATTGGCGCAAAAGAGCAACAACGCAAAAAATCGTATTGAAAATCGCGGGAGACAAAATTTAATTTATTATGCTAAATGTTTAAAACAGAATTCCTTTTGTGGTCATCAAAAAATCATCGCGGAAAGAAAAAAAGGGGGGGGGCTAAAACTTGCATTGAAAATTACAAAAACTTCCAAAATCGTGGTGCACAAAATTTACTATATTAGGCTAAAAGTTTAAAACTGATTTTTCTTTTCTTAGCGATTGTAAAAAATCGTAGCAGAACGAAAAAAAAACCCGCCAAGAATCTTATTGAAAATCTTATTAAAAATCGGTAAAAAATCAAAAAACTTGATAAAGTTGTAAAAAAACAGTAAATAGCGAAAAAAAAATTGCATTGACAAAACTCTCAAACGATGGAAACAACAACACGCTAAAACGAGTGAACTGGTGAAGTTTGTTTACTGGAAAGGAATCATGCAGGAGTGAAAATGACCTAGGCTAGTTTCATCTTCAAACTGGCTTTTTCATTGGAAACGGGGTCGGAAATACAATGATGGTATCGGCGTGGGTTGAATCAGGATTAGCGGTGGCATTGTAAACCGTGCTTATCTATATTATAAAGGACAAACATATCTGTGCGTAACGCATACGTCATTCTGCGAATGGCAACACTTTGAAATTTGAAATGAAATTTCGGTTTTGCAATTTTCGCTACTGCAAATTTTTAAACTTCTAAACATCACGCAGTTTCAATTTTTACACAGTCGTATAGGGAAATAAAATGTACTTTTAAATGCAATTTATTTGAAAGCTCTATCTCAATTTATTTTTGAGATATTAATTTTTTATAGTTTTTAGTACCAATTTTGTAACTGTGGCAACTGAAGTACTTTGTTTCTATTAAAAGTAAAGGGAAAATAGTCATGGTTTATTTATTTTTATTGATTATATCCTTATTGATGTCATTTTCACATTACAAATAAAAGTAAATTTTTTCAAATTTTTGAACAGAAAATGACACCAGTGATTAACAAAAATACGCATTCTTCTTCATTAATCAAAAGATTGAAGAAGATATTTCAATATTTTTACAATACGCTGATTCTGAGTTTCAGGCGCTAGGCAATATGATTCAGTGAGTAAAAATGATATCATATTTAAAACAAAACGATCATTTTCTTTGATAAAACTAAATATTTGACCAATACTAAATGGTCAATAATATGGCAACTAAAGACTAATTTCTGAATCGTAAATTTTCGCGGGCACTGAGATTAGAACTTAAATTTTATGCGAATGTTTACATGAAAAGTTCTATCGGACAAACGTGACGTTAAGTATGGAAATATATTCATTTTAATAATGTATTGCGTGTTAAAATACTTTTAAATTGTGAATTTGAGTGGAGCGTATGTAAATTTTGAGAATATGAAAATAACGTACAATTTAGATTTTATGGGGGAAATTTTTTTGATGTGACAAAGCAAAATTACCGATTTTTCATTCCGTAAAAACAAACGTAAGAGCCTCACCCGATAATTTCAACACAATTACTCATCTTGATTACGTATTCTAATATACTTTAATTTTTCAATAATTTAAGCAGTTGAAATTTTTGGAAATAATATTTTGGTAATTTTAGGTTAAAAACATTATTTATTTTAAGAGTGAGATAACCAATGCAAGATGAATTTTTTATTGTAATTATTTCTGTAGGTTTATTATAAATTCGATCTAACAACTCCATTCTAAACATTTTAATTCGTCGAATTTCGACGGGTTCCAACTCGTATATATAATATCCTAATGAAACGACTGAATTGAAATGAATTTATGTAACGATTTTATGAAACGACTGATTAAACAACTGATTATGTTTCATGGCGATTTCTCCTGAAATATGGAATACTTTGCGATGAAATTAACACCAAAAATCCGTATTGATCCACAGATCTCAAAACTGGTATTAGAATTTTTAAATTCGAATTAGTTTTCGAAATATTAATTTTTTTTTCTAATTTTAAATACTTTTTTCTGATGATGGCAACTGAAATTTCAATCATAACAGATATTTTTTTTTCAAATTTCAGAAAATGTTATAATTTTAAATAAATTTGGCGACCAGTTGGGCCTCCCTTAAATCTCCTTAGAAAAATGCTTTTTTTTTTTTTTTTTTTTTTTTTTTTTGTATTTCATTATCATTTTATTTAATACAAAAGATTCCTTTAAAACTGAAACATTTAAAATTAATGGTTTTCACTTCTTTCTTCTTCTTCTTTTTTTTTTTTTTTTTTTTTTTTGAGCGAAACGAAAAGAAAAATATTAGGCTCAGATGTCATATACGCACCGGGGTACCTAATTGGCGCCAAAATGGCGTTATTTTGCCTGATGTGGTAACCCGGCTATTGTTGCTTATTCATTATTAAATATTTATTTACATTTACTTTCTTTGTATTTAAAAAAAAAGTTACAAATTGCTTTATTCTATAGTTATTAATTATTTTTTTTATTTATTGTTATTTCATTTTAAAAATAATAGAAAATAATTTAAAACAATGGAAAATAATTTAAAATAATGTAACTGGTATTCGAAAACGAGGTTTTTGCCAAATTGTCGTAAAATATATCACGCCAAACCCGGTGCTTATATGACATCTGTGTTAAATATTAAGTAATGCAAGAAATCATGACTTTTAATTTCAAATTCATAGCAAATGATCAATATCGCCAAATTATATAAATCGCCAAACCACTCGCCAAATTATACAAGTTGACGTAATTTTTATTTTAAATAGCGAAAGAACAAATAAATTAGTATAAAAATACAAATACAAATAAAGCGTCGAAATAAAAATCACTTCATGGCGTAAACACATGTAACTTCCTTACAGTCAAGAGAATCTGACATTTATGATCAACCATTATTGGCATTTAATCTTATAGTCTAGCGATAGTTTTTTGGTCAATGGGATAACCAAGTAGTACGGTTTTAATTTACCACTCAAAAAATAAAAAAAATGCTATCTTACGAGTTTAAAAAAAATGGTACGTTTCCGTTATACCGACATCATTGTCGCCAAGCGCAATAGCTGGCGCAAAATGAAAATTACGTGATTTGAAACATTTGAAAAATAAAAGAAAAAACACTGTCGATAGTAAAGTGAGCCTTTTAAAAATATAACATTTGAAAACTACAAACTTTTACGAACTATTTTACTAAATCACAAATATATACTTAAAATAAGTGAACAAATAACTGTTATACAATAAAGTACAGCAAATAATAGCAAATCACAATGTTTCGCATTTTTATTTATTTATTTATTTATTTATTTATTTTTTAGAATAAAAATCCGGTACTACTTAGTTATCCCGTCGACCAATTTCGCCAAATTAACAAATTGACATAATTTTTATTTTAAATAACGAAAGAACAAATAAATTAGTATAACATTAATAAAAATACAAATAAATCGTCGAAATAAAAATCACTTGATGACGTAAACACTTGTAACTTGCTTAAAGTCAAGTGAATGTGACATTTACGATCAACCATTATTGGCATTTAATCTTATAGTTTGGCAATAGATTTTTAGTCGACGGGATAACTAAGTAGTACCAAAAATCCTTTTCACGATCAGGGTTGAAATAATTGGTGCATTAGCTTACATTTTGGCATGATGTCCGTATAACGGAAAAGTACCAAAAATAGCTATTGGCGAGATTTGAACCCGGCTAACATAAAAGTACCAAGAATTCTTTGCGATCATGGCAACTTTTATGTAGTTTTATTCGAAAAAATAACTTTGATTATTTAATCAAAATGGAAACCTTTCTTACGAAAAGCGAAGGAATTGTCGATGATAGTCGCATGACTTAGGCTATTATTATAGAAATTGTTTTCAATTCTAAAAACAGCGCAAAGAATAATATTCCCTAACGATGGCAAATTTATTTACACATGGCTATTAAAAAAAGAAAAAAAAACCTTTAAAATTATTATTAATTGAGTACGTGTTAGAAGCAGGAAAATATTGAAAATTTTGTCTTGAAAATTGTATTTACGCGTGAATATTAAAAGAGAAAGGAAACTTTAAAATAATAAATACATTAATATGCGTTTAAAGCAGTAAATTTCAGTAATTGTAGTAAATTGTATTTTATCAATCGTTTTTTAACGCTGTTAAAAAATACCGGTCGGCAAAGACTCTGTTTACTTAATTCATTTTATTTTAGATTCTTTTCAAATGTTTAACTGATCTTCTTTAATCAAACACGAAAACAACCATTGGATGTCTTAACAGCAACTGTTTCGGCCTTAAATTTTCGCAATCAAAGGAAACTGAATGGAAACCCGTTTACAGGGAAATCACTATAGGTTTTTTCATTATAATTCAATCTACTCCGATCTTTTAAAAACCGATCAAATTAGCGTGATTTTAGGTTCTGCGGTGTCTGAACGGGGTTTGTCGAGCGTATCTTGCAGGAGTCAGAGCCCCCTAGTAATTCTATAAACTTGTTTAAAAGTATATTTGCAAATTCATATTACTGAACAGTACACTATTTTTATATATTATTCTTTATGGATCAGTGGCCGCTCATTATATGGGACTGCTCATTCGAAAGAAACAAACAACGAATCTATAAGTATTGCCAAATTACTTCAAAGAAACTTTGAATGAATGAATCTCAAACTGAATGAATCACCATACCGCTAATGATAACCATACAGCCAAGTGATTTGTCTTATAGAACGCAGTTTGACAAAAAATATGTTTGTTTCTTTTATGGATCCATGAAGATTAAAAGGAGACGACATATTAATCTAAAACCGTTGAAAGCTTCGAGACCGAAAGATGATTACCGTAGTTGATTTGCGCCATGCACCATAGCTCCATGTTTTAATTTTTTCAATGAATCATGTGAATGACTCGCTACCACTTGTTTACATTTTACGTTAATGTATGTTTTTAACTAGATTGTTTTTCAACTGCGCAAATCATCGAAATTTTGTTAGTTCTGAATCTTTTGAAGAAAATTATGTTGAACAGAATGGATTTCAGGTAGAAATGATTTGTATTTAAGCAGATAAGTTTTCTCTTACACATCTGAAATCGGAATTAAGCCTTACGTGGATCCATCTTATCGGAGATTAGCAAAATAGATGGGTTCGCCCCGGATGCGTTACACTGCCTTTTATTATATAGAGATAGATAGTATGTATTTACCGGTTATTAATAACTTTGATTTGCGTATAAAAGACTGTGAATAGAAAATAGCTTTATACCAGTATTTTAAATCGTATAAATCATTAAAAAAATATTGAAAATATTTTAATATTTCCACAAATCGGAACTTCGTTGTATGCTGATCTATCGCAAAATGCGATTCTGGATAAAATGCTTAGCAGCCCATCAGGAATAGCATTTCTGCTGTGATGTGATATTAAGGCAGAATATTTGAAAGTAATATAAAATGATTCCCTTCATAGGCATCATCAAAGCTTAATGCTCCCAAAGAGAATATTTGAAATATTTCAGTGGATCGGAACTTATATTTTCTCAAAGTCCCTTTCAAAATTCATTGGTTTCAATGAATAATGTTAAAGAAAATTGGTAGAGTGAATAAAAAAAATAAAAGATGTTATTTGTCTATTATTTTTATACACACTTTTCTTTTCTTTCGTAGATTTTATCTTTCACGGAGAAAACATCGTAATGGTAATAAAATCTTCTTTCGTAGTATTTATGAGTAATGAAAGTATTTTTTTTTTTTTTTTTTTTTTTTACTTGCATTTTACGGTGATCGCATTTGAATAAATTGTCTATTAAAATGAGAAATTCGATTCGTTTTTCGCTTTTTATTTAGAAATTACGCTTGGAAAAAATACACACGTCGCATATCTTCTTATTAAAACTTGTCATTTTTAGGTGCGTTCGTGATTTTATAAATGCATGGCGCCTATATTCGTGGTCTTGCCCGTCCGTCTATCTATCCAGCTGTCCGCATATAACAGCAAAAAAACTATCCAACCGAATGGTTTGAAAATCGATATATATAATCGTTGCAAACTTTTGTCGAGTCATTTCAAATGTTATGAAAATCGAATCAAAACTTAAAAAGATATTAATAAAAGTCTTCTCCAAAAGTTTTTCATTCTATTAAATCCTATTATACGCAATTAATTCAATGATATACCTGATAGGTAATTATTCTAGGTTGCCTTGGCGATTATATCCTATTTAAACTTCAGTCGTATTGTTTCCATATTAGATAATTTAAAATATAGAATCGTAATAAATTTTGTCTTCATGGATGTTTGCTTACGAGTGCAACAGATATTGCACCAAGATCTGAATATTTATAAAACTACTTATAGTACTAACATTATTTGCCACATTTGACGTACAATTTCTGACTTTTTTTTATAGCATTCTACTCATTTTGCATTTGACTTATTAAAAATAATTTTGATTCAAAATATCAATTCGACTTCGAGTGACTGTTTCTTAACCCACTACTTATTCTGCAATAAAATAATATAAAAAAATAATTCATATGCTAAAAATCAAAACCACTTCATGTGACTATTTCTGAATCCACGGCATACTATTCTGCATTTGACTGATCAAAAATAATTTTGGTACAAAAAAATGTATCAAAAACCACTTATATTATTAACTTTACTTAGGTATTTTAATTTAGTTATTGTACGCTAATTCGTGTACTTTAGCAAGAGTAGTATGTGGTAATATAGTGATTTTTGGACAATTTTTATTTGTATCAATGTTTCATTTATTCTTTGTCGTTACCAGTACGGTGATTTTATATATATATATAAAAAGATATAGATGGATCCTAAGATTAAAGTTTGTGTCTTAACTACGGAAACATGAATTTAAGAACATGCCAATACATGCCTCATCAAGTTTAATTAAAAGGGTGAATCATGTCAGAAAATTTAGTCTTACGATAATTGATGGTTCTCCATGGTTTGCCTAAAATTTGGCCCATTAATTAATCTTTCTTTCTCGCATTTCCCCACTCTTGTATTTATGATCTTATCATGGTCAAATGCCATAGATTGTTTTATTACTTGCTTATTATTTTTCATCCCGACCCCCATCACCTTTACTGGTGGGTTTATCTCCAACGATAAATTGTATTTTTATGACGTTAATAAAAAATCTTGGGAGTGACATCCATGCTCTACAGACTTGATCTCCTCGTCTGAGCAGTCACACTCCGCCTGTCAATAACTGCACAGTAGTTGACGGCGTGCTTTTAAATTTGTAACGCTATAGACAAATATATGGTCAAACGATTTCCCGCCTTTCGGTAAAATTACACATACACGATAGGTTGACTATTGACAGCTTAGTACCTTATCTTGTATATAAAAATTGTCGTGAAAAATTAAAAATTCTTATTCGACCCGTGGTTCATGAGAAATTTGCAAAAGTACTTACATTGCACGTAATGTGCCTTTCTTCAAGCGCTTAAAAATAAAAACTTATTTTCACATATTCGGTGAATAATGTTACATTTGATATAGTAACAGTGATTCTATTTTTAATAAAAAAATTATTTTTTTTCATTTTGTGGTTTTCTAAAAAACATTAAGAGGTAAAACTGAAATTCATATACTCTGACTCCGGCTTTTAATTCTAACAAAAAGAGTAAAAACTTATTTTCTAGCTATTTAAAGTGAAATTATAATTTTCTGACTTATATGTGCTTAGATGCATTTTAATATTTAGTTATAATCTTTTTAAAAAAAAATCGAATAAATTGCCCAAAAAAACTTATTTCTTCTGTTAAAGAAGTACAGTCGCAGAGTTTATGCATTAACGATTCTGTTACATTAGAGAAGATCGATGGTATTTTTTGACGGTAAATTTATGTTTCTTCTGATAGACTTTTATGCAGAAAAAAAAGCTCGATATGTGATTACTGCTTGCATTATATATTTTTTTGACAAGAGACAAAACGTCTAAAAAAGATTAAAAAGGTATGTTGTTTTATTACATATACATGGAATATTGTACAGCGTACAATAAAATGTACAATGTACTGAGATTTAAATCATGTACAATGCACGTTGTTTAAAACTCAGAGCTCATTAATGTATTTTTAACACTCTCCGAAATCGCGGAAAAGCGTTTATGAATTCGGATTATCTGTCTGTCTGTCCGTGGTCTGATACAAAGAAATATACTTCGATTGCCATATAATCCATATCTATTATTGTGGCTTTATCACGACACGTTTGGGTATTTCATACCAAACGTGCATCATTAAAAGTTTGTTTGAAGGGGCTCTCAGAAAAACTTCGATACTTTATGGTATGTAGGGTTGCTGCATTTTATTCATGTACTATTTCAAACCTGTTGAAGTTCACATATATCATTGAGGTGCACTACAAGATTCTTACTGTAGAATACGGTGTGCATAGCATTTATTGTCCATTTACAGGTATACTTAAACGATTCATTTTGCATTACATTTTAATAATTTTACTCAATTATAAACACTAGCTGAGTAGCAACCCGTTGTGTTGCTTTTGAATTGCAGGAGATCATTCGATCCTTTTGCAAAAAATTAAATCTATCGTTATTGTAAATTTAGAAAGCAATTAAACTATTAATTTTTATTAAATACAATATTTCAAATAATAAGTTATATTTATACTTTAAGTCAAAAATTTTCCGAATAAAAATGCACATATACCATAACTTTATTTGCCTAAAGATTTTCGCTCTTCCAAGATTTTGCTTCGAATTTCGGAGTTGATAGAAATGTTGTCATTTGGGTGAACTTATACAAAAATGAATTTGTTTTGACGAATTTATTCAGAAGCATTTTATATTTTATGAATTAAAATAAATATTTAGAGAAAAAAAATTCTCGCTAAAACATTTCGTTTCTAATGTCCGCTTCTGAAATGTTTTAATAGCCATCTTAAGGCAATAGCTGTAAATCTACTTTTCGACTTAAAAATAAATATATTTGATTACGATGTTTTTTTTTTCTTTTGACGTCAACAGATCTCAGTGTTCCAGTCAATAGTCGAATTTATGTTTCTAACCTAAACGGATTCCTGAAGCTTGAATATGAGAACATAAAATAAAACACACATACACACTACAATATATAATAAAACACAGATACAGAGATAAATAACGCCTGTATTCAACTGTTAACGGTATATATAAATATTAAACAGACGTACAACAATAAATACAATAAACCCAACTGGAGTGAAAAATTAGCCAGAGCAAGGAGTCGAACCCGGGACCACAGCATTCCAAGCTGTCACTCTAAACACTGAGCTACTCCGTCCGATACCTGAGTCGTTGTCCGGTCGTATAGGGTCATATGTCCCGTCATCGTTGTTCGGTCATCCAAGGCTGTCGTATAGATGGCTGGTGACTCCCCCAACATGGTTTATTAGTGAAAAATTGCAGACTCAGGTATCGGCCGGAGTAGCTCAGTGGTTAGAGCGACAGCCCGGAATGCTGTGGTTCCGGATTCGATTCCAAGCTCTGGCTAATTTTTCACTCCAGTTGGGTTTATTGTATTTATTGTTGTATGTCTGTTTAATATTTACATATGTGAACATAAGTTTGTATTTCGTGAAGTTTTCTTGAAAAATACTATTCAATCACATTATTATTTTCCCTATTTATTCAAATAAACGTTAATTTCAATTTAAAAATAATGTCAAACAATGATATCTAATAACCCTTGTCATTTTCTGTTTTCTTTTTTTTATTAAAAAAAATGGAGGAATTTAATTTCTATCATTACATAAATGTCATTAATATATATATATCGAAAACTAATCAAATTTTAAAATTATACGACAAATTTTGACATCCTTGGACCCATGTGGATAACTGGCGTCAATTTGATCACCTAACATTCCATATTCTAGGGGAGACAGCTGTGAAATACAAACGGACATTCACTTTTTAATATAATAGATTGATGAAGTTTTAATTTCACTATGAAATATTATTCAGGGACAAATGCTGAACTATTTATATTGTTTTACGTGCAAATGGTTTATTTCGTAATGGAGCCTGCACGCAATGCAGATAGATTAAAAAACGTTATGCTTGAAAATTATTTAAAAAGCCATGATAAATAAATCAATTAAAATAATGTTTTCAAGCAAATTGCATTTGGAAGTAGATTTTATCCCCATATAGCGGTGTAAAAATTAAAAATGTGTGATGTTTAGAAGTTAAAAAAATTGCAGTAGAAAAAATTGGAAAACCGAAATTTAAATGTCAAGCGTCGCCATTCTTAAAATGACGTCAGCGTTACGCACAGACATATTTTCCTTTATAAAATGGATAGATTTTCAAACGTGAAGTAGCATTTGTCAGCTACAACTTTGCATGTGTAAATTTATTCTTTTGGCTTGAGATTCTAATTTCAGTACCGCCGACTACAAATTCCAGAAACTGGCGTCTTTTAGATGTATTTGTGGTAAAATATATAGTTTTATCTAAGAAAAGGATTGCTTTCTTTTAAATATGGCACTTACTGAAGCATTACGCCAAGTGTCGCAAATTCGATATCAGCCGAAAGAAAATATATTGAAATGTAACATAGCTTTATGAGAGAAAATGCATGTTTTTTAAAGCGTGACGTCATTTTCTGTTGAGATTTAAAGTTATTTTTAATTGTAATGATGAAATGGCATCAATAAGGATAAATAAACCCCAACATTTCTTTTTTTCTGCAACAGTGGAAATAATACGATATCTACTATTTTGATGAAATTTCAAAAAACTTTTCATGTTAAATTTAAAATATAAAAGTTGGAATATTTAGAAAAATAGCTAGTGCGAGTTCATCTACAAATTGAACAGCATTGCATTTAAAAAAGAATAATTAGCAAAATTGGTTCAGTAGAAAGTTCAGGGAAGATGTCTAAAAAAGCTGTCATTTGTTTTTAATATGTAGATTATTCTTTCCTTTTACTTTAACAGTTGCCTAGCAACTCTATTTCAAAACTTATCTATTTCATACAAATTACATTTAAAAGCCCATATTTTTCCTAATTCGGCTCTAGAAATTTAAATTGTTCGATTACACATATGTTAAATTCGTGCTTTTTTTATATATTATTCTTTTACTTATTGTTTGATGAAGCTTTAATTTCATTGCAGAAAATTAGCCGTAGATAAATTCTGAACTCTTTTTTATGTGCAAATTAATTATTAATATTTCGTAATGGAGCCCGCCGGTGCGCAATAGAGATAAATTAAAAAAAATCACTCGTGAAAATTATTTTATAAACCATAATAAGTCAGACCATTAAGATACCGTTTTGATACAAATTGCATTTAAAAGTAGATTTTTTTTCCTATACGATAGTGTAAAAAATTATAATGTGCGATGTTCAGAAGGTCAAAAAATTTGAAAACCGAAAGAAACGTTGCTATTTGCAAAATGACATCAGCGTTACGCACATATTATTGTCCTTTGTAATATAAATGGAGTACTTCTGTTGCCACAATTACAAAATTGGTACAGAAAACTATTAAAAAAAATAATATCTGAAAAATAAATTGAGATACAGATTTCAAAGAAATTGCATGTAAAAGTACATTTTTTTCCTCATACGATGGTATAAAAACTGAAAATGTGCGATGTGTAGAAGTTTAAAAATTTTCAGTAGCGAAAATTGCAAAACGAAAATTCATTTCAAATTAGAAAGTGTTGCCATTCGCAGAATGACGTATGCGTTACGCACAGATATGTTTGTCCTTTATAATATAGATATTAAAATTGACATAAATTAATGACATGCACTGCAAAAGGCTTTCTGTAGAATGTGGTGTGCATAGCATTTATCGTTCTTTTACATTGACAAACATAAAAATTAAGTTACAGTACTATCTACTAGCAATAATTGCTGGAATCGAGCATTCAGTTGTTGTAAACCTTTTTAAATTTAATGAATATTTTGTATTTTACTTGATGAGTAGAAGTTTGATCATATACAGCACTGCGCAACAAATTCAGATATATAGAAGAAAATTGCTGAAGCGGTATTTTTACCTGTGTTATACCTTTCCTAAATTTTTGCATACTAAGTTGTATATAAACAAACCTATTGTTCATATATAGGATTACATTAAATGATTCAGATACTTTTACAACTGTAGATGGTAATTGCCTGAAATCGGGTTTTGAAATGTATTATGTGGTTTTCAAATTTACATTTTCTTAAAACTATGTTGCTTAAGTCATTATGTTAATTAAGGGGGTCTGGGACACAAAAATCATCAATTTTTCAATTTTTTTAAAATTGAATTAAAAATTTCTCTGCCGTTTTTTGCTTAAAATGATGTTTAAATCATGTTTCTATCTTCATTAGAACAGGAAATATAAATTTTTTCGTTTTGGTTTGTTTTCAAAATCTGCCTTTCAAGCTATGGTTGTCAAGGAAACGAGTTCTTGTGAAATTGCGTTTTTCTTCATGATAGGTTTTTTCACAATTTCTCATATTTACATTCTTATAAATCGAGAACCGTTAAAGATACAGGGTTGAAACTCGGAACATATCTTTTTCAATTATTTCGCTTTACTTTTGAGCCAGCATATTTGAGAAAAATATTTACTTTTGAAAATATGATTTTTTTAAAAAAAGTTGCACCACTTTTTTTGTAATTTTTTCGTTAAATATTTTTAATAAATTTAAAAATTAATATTTTTTTTAATGCTGGCTCTAAATTAAAATTTATATATTTCTATTTATTTAACTGAAAAAAAATTGAAATTCTATACATAATATTTCGAGTTATAACGATTTTAAACTACCCTACTTTTTTAACAAAATTTAAATTAAATTTTTTTTTTAATTATGAGAAGTTTTATCATACGATTCTGTTTACAAGTGATATGGTTAACCATCCCCAAAAAATTCAAAATTTTAACTCAATAAATAATTTTTTTTTGAAAATGTGTCCCGGACACCCTTAAGTTATTTAACTAAGATTGGATACGTTTTCTTATTACACAAATTTTGTAAATATTTATTTATAGTATTTTAATGTGACTTATAGTCTTTTTTTTTAATTAAATGGTTCAGGAACTTTCAGGGGTTTCATCTCTTCTCTGTTTCTTCGTTTTGTATTTGTTGTTGTTTTTATGTTAAGAAATACTGTGGTACTGAACTTGAGTTGTAAAAACTATTAACGACTGTCTCTCCACGTGTGGAAAAATTCCTTCTATTTCATTTTGTTAACATGGATATTACCTTTAACCTTATTAAATGGTGAAGTTTAGTTACACTATTCTCAATCTCAATGTGCTGGAAAATGGTTCATAATCTGTACCTGACACCTGATGTTTTCTGGTATTTATAATCTTGTATTTATATCTATATTTATTTTTCTTATATTGAAAACAATAATATTTTTGAGAAACAATGATTTCATGTCATTTTTGAAAAAATATTATGTGGATAAAAAGTGCATGATAAAAAGTAAATGGAAATTATTTTTAATTTTTACATATTTAATTCCAATATCTCCTTCTTACACTTTCAAAAAATCTAATAATAAGATATCCGAAGAAAACTACCAACATGTTATTTCTTTGTCATTAATACAACGAGGTGGAACCCGCCGAACTTCGACGAAGAAAAATTTTTAAGAAGGAACTGTTTGATTGATTTATAATAAATCTGCAAAATTAGTTACAATAGAAAATGCATCGTAAATTGGCTAGTCTAACTCTCAAAAAAATATTATTTTAACCTAAAATTAACAAAATGCTATTTCTATAAAACTCAGTTGTTTATCTGAATTATTAAAATTAAACATTAATCACATATGTAATCAGTGAAATATAATTAAAAACGATTATTATGTGAAGTTGTCAATTAAGTCTCTTATGCTTCGTTTTCCCGAATCAAAACGATAAAATGTATTCTAGGTTGATACAATCTGATTTTTTTCCCCTGTAAAATCTAAACCCGATATCACTTCCATCTTCTCATAATTTACATATGTACTTCTCATATCCGTATTCACCATGTTAAAAAAAATGGTATTTTAATTTGATCATTTTAAATTCATTTTCAGAAATCATTTTTTTCAAAATTCGAAAAATATTATTATACGTGGATAATTAAAATTAATTCTTGCTGCTTTCTGATAGGAAATGAGTAATTATGAAGGAAAGTAACACAATTATTTAAAATACGTTTTCGTAAAGAGAAAGTGTTATATTGTTTGTAAAATATTTTTGCTATAAACTAAGAAACATTTAATTGATGAATAGAAACGAAATAAAATCAAAATTCACCGGATTTTTGATGTCAGATGGTATTTTTGACATAGCATGTATTTTAATTTCAATTTTTATGAGGAAAAATACAGTAATCTACTATTTTCCCATTACTTTTAATAGAAATGGAATCTTCTGTTGCCACAATTACAAAATTGGTACTAAAAACTATAAAAAAATTTACAAAAAAATAATATCTCAAAAATAAATTGAGATATAGCTTTCAAACAAATTACATTTAAAAGAACATTTTTTCCCTTATACGACGGTATAAAAACTGAAAATGTACGATGTGTAGAAGTTAAAAAAATTTCAGTAGCAAAAATTGCAAAACGAAAATTCCTTTCAAATTTGAAAGTGTTGCCATTCGCAGAATGACGTATGCGTTACGCACAGATATGTTTGTCCTTTATAATATAGATACCACTGTTCATGCCTTAAGGATTCTTTCACGTTAGAGAAGATAGATGTCATTTTTTCGGTCGACAGATTTAACTTTCTCGTAATAGGCATTTATTTCGAAAAAACTTGAAAAGTGATTACCTCTTGCTGTATTTTTTCTTTATCTGATATAGAAAATATGATGTCAAATTATATTGGAATGAAATATTGCACATAATTTAAATCTCAGACAGGAGTAAATGTATTTTCACGCTTTTTGAAACCTATTATCTTTATTAGTTAAATTACAAAAAATGTATTTCAGAAATAAGGACATTATATAATTTTTTTAATTAATCAATAAATGTAAATTATTTATTATTTCTACAAATCTGTATTAACAACATAAATTTGTTTTTCTGTGTGTGTGTTCGTGTGTGGCTGTGAGTGATGGGTAGGAAAATCTACCGCACATAGTTGTCTGGATGAGGATAGTCCAATGCAGATCCTAATGCAACCGAGGATTAGATTTTTTATTTTATGACAATAAGTTGAGTTATTAATTATAAATCACAGAGAACACTCATGAAAAAGAGGTTATTTTTTCTGAAAATAGAAGGAGTATAGAGATACGAAAAATCGGTAGGAATGAAGGCCGATGGTCGGTCTTATTTTTCCGGACTTTAGAAGATCCCAACAGCATTAATTATTGACAAAATGGAAAAAAGGGACTAAACCACTTTTAAATATTTTAAGATTTCTAACAACGAGCTTGCTTAAGAAAATACAAATGTTAACTCTTGCAAAAAAAAAAAAAAAAAATATTTTCTAAACATCCGTTTTCTACGCTTTGTCTTCCATCTTTCAAAGCTCGCATCCAACGAAATTTCCCACCCAGCTAATCTTAATGATTCACCATGGGAAAGTTCCAACAGATTCGTCCGGGATAGCTCAGATGGTAGAGCAATGGCGGCTTCAGCCAGGAGATCCCTGGTTCGAATCCTGGTCCGGAAGCTGGGTGGGAAATTTCCACCAGATCCATCCGGGATAGCTCAGATGGTAGAGCACTGGCGGCTTCAGCCAGTAGATCCCTAGTTCGAATCCTGGGCCGGACATTTTTCGCCCAGTTGTAAATTTACATCTAATATGTTTCTACGTTTTAATTGGGAAAACCCTAGATTTTTTCATAGTCCTTTTTTCCCCACTCGTGCGGCCTAATCTGCCTTAACTGCATCATGAATCAGTGGTTGTTTGATTGGACTTTAACAATCTCATCACCATCAACAATCGATAGAGTTGATTAAATAAGTCAACTGAAGTATTCTATTGGTCCACAGCAGCAAAATTTCCATAGTGTTCACACCTCCAATAGCGATTTTTGCACTAAGTTGTACGACTGCTATAAAACCTCACAAATGGCTGATTAAAATATAGTACTAATCCTGTAATATGTCGTAAAAAGCACGACGTCATTGTTCGACTAAACCCATTTATTTGTTACGTAATAAGAAGCCTGTAAAGGATTATGTTTATCTACTGGACCCCACCTTATAAGGAGACCTTCGATAAAAAGTGTTCTTGGGATGGTGATACCAATACTAAGAATGCTCGAAACCTTTTCCATGTCACCTGGTAACCACGATATAATATTCTACCCTTACGTCGAATGTGCGTCTAGATGAAGCACCATCAACTTCATTATTGTTTTCTTTCTAATAAAAAGTTATAGGAAAGAAAGAAAGCCACGATGATGCTTGTGGTCCAAGGTCGTAAGTTTTGAAAGATTTATTATTTATTTATTTGCTTATTTTGTTATATTTCACCAGATTTCCTTATTTATATTTATTGTATTACTGTTATTATTTATTAGAAAAGAAAATATTTACATTTGTTGTGTTTTAAAGTTTATTTACATTGTTTATTATGATTATAATATGAATTCATGTATAAATGAGTTGTCCAACTTTTATGTTCATGCGATCTGGACTTGTTAAAAGCCCTAGTATCAAAATGAGTGAAAGTGAAGTAAATATCATCCTCTTTGACCCAGAGTCGGGGATGAATATACAATCCTGTAAGACGCATTTTGATAAAGCATGCATTTCTGATAAAAAAGATGAAAAATGGAAAATGCAAAATATCTCTACATTTTTGAAGGGAGAAGCTTTAATAGTGTTCATTAACGAATGTCCAGAATGTACTACATTTAGTAAGATAAATGAAATTCTTTCTGAAAAAATTATAAAAGTACATGCTCCTAAATTTTCTGATTTTGCTTCTATGAAGCTAAATGATCTTAATGAATTAGAGAGTTATTGAAGAAAAAAAGATTGAGATAGGTAGACAACTTCATTTCTGTGAAACCATCATAGTCCAAGGTTTGACGGATGGTTTGAAGCTAGAGAACCAGAATTATATGATTATTAATCCTCCAGAGAGCACTATAGTCTGGTACAGAATGGCTAAGCAACTATTAGTCATTCCCACCTCCCATGTAAATAACCATAATGTTAGGAATAATTCTCAAAGTCCATCTTTACACCAATATAACCAAGCACCTAAACATTGGGTTCGCCCAAACCAGAATTTTCAAAGAACAAATTCTAATTTTCAGCCACAAAACCCTCATAATGCTCAAAATTCTAGATTCGTTAGCCCTAGATTGCCTACTGCTCATTTTCCGAATAAGTATCCCAGTCGACCATGTCGAATGTGTATGAATAGGGGTATACAGGATGCTTTCCACTGGGAGAGGACTTGTATTTTTAATACTGAACCAATGCAATCTTATGTTCCTCCTCCTAGTCAACCCCAACAACCCAGTCATAATATTTGACATTTAATTGTTCATGGATAATGCAAATAACAAGAATTTACCTTGTGTAATCAACTCTGGTTCTACAATATCAATATTAACTTTTAAATTTGTTAAGTTGTTAAATGCTAAAGTTATAAATATTCCACCTATTACTATTGGCTAAGCCAAAGGAACTGTTAAAATAAATCAATCTTGTAATTTATTGTTTAAAATAGGTAATGTGCAGAAATGTATTAGATTTCTGTTATGTAAAAGTGATTTAAATTATGCCATATTAGGATTGACAGAGTGGTCTAAGTTTCACTTTATTATAGATTGTAATAAATGTGAAGTATTACAAGAAAACCTTGCATTAAATCTATATCAAAGCATATCCATTGATAATTTAAGATTACTTTATTTTAATGTCAATAATAGATACCAGAGAGTGCAGCCCGATTATGAATATGCTTTAATGAGGCAAAATGACATCATGTTTAAATGAAAACGATAATTTTCTCTGATAAAAGTAAATATTTTACTACGAACGCCTCTAAAAGATATAAATTTCTGGAATTTTACTCGCCGATACGGAGATTAGAATCACAAGTCAAGAGTGCGAATGTTCACATGCAAAGTTGTAGAAGACAAAATTGATTTCAAGCTTAGAAATATATGTATTAATCACATATTGCGCATTGCAATATTTCTGAAATTGTGAATGTAAATATGAGAGATGCGTATGCAAATTTTGAGACGGTGAAAACAACGTTAAGTTTAGATTTTATGAGAAAAATATTTCCATGATTGCCTTAAGGTGAAATCATCTTTTCTGATTTTCAATCGGTAATTTTGAACATAACAGGCTCAATGGGTAATATATCAAAATTACTCATCTTGATTAGGTATAATAATACAGTTTAATTTTTTAATATTTTGAACAGTCGAAGTGTATGGAATTAGTATTTTGGTAACTTTAAGTTAAAAATAATATTTGTTTTAAGAGACTAAGTACTAACCTATATATGAATTCGTTGTTAACCAATTTCTTTCGTCGAAATTCGACGCGTTTGATCCCGTCATCAATTAAAACATTAGCTCCATTGCTGCAAATTATGCATTTTAACCTCATACGGATCATTATGAAGTCGAATGTTGAAGTCGAAGTTGATATATTGGTGACCTGAAATAGAGTTTGACAACCCCACACTTTCAGAAGTTTACTTTCTACATACGTAACGACCACTATTTTTTTCTCTTTTTTTTGTGCAAACATTTCATTCTCCGTAAGCTCCCAAATCGATGTAATTCATATTGAATTTTAAATTAAGAGTAACGAAAAAAAATCGAATACGGTAAATACGATTTTCGGCATTAGCCGAATGGCTACGTGTAATACTCAAAGAAATCGAGAAAAATATAATGTCATGTAAGTATATGTTATTGCCGAAACGTCAGTGAAGGCTTACTGCGGAGACACGAAAAGTTTTGGTTTCCGTTAGTCTGTCTGTCTGTTAGTCTGTCTGTCTGTTCCGCGATAACTGCCGTAAAAAGCATCCGATTATCTTAAAATTAAGGATGCATGTTGGTGAAATCCCCGGATTTAGCTGTATAGTTTTTGGTTAAATTTGGTTCATTCGTTCGGAATATATAGAACATTTTATTTTGCGACTTAATGCTTTCCTATAGCAATTCAGACGATTTTTCCATTTTTATTTGTTGAAAAGAAATGGCTCATATGATTAAAGTATTTAAATGCTAAATTAAGGATGATGAAATTTCCTAATTAGAACCATACATTATTCATGGTAGTTTGAAATTTTGTGTATACATTTGTCAGAGTTTTTAAATTCGGTGTATAACTTTTATGGAGGGATTTATATATGTGTTTCAATAATATAAAATATTTTTTTTAATATAAATTTTCTTTTTAAGCACATATTTAATTGTTTTTATTATCTTTTAACTGTTACCTAGCAGCGAACTACACCTAAAAATATCGTAAATGTGAAAGTATGTGTAATTGTTTGAAGTTAAATCAAAGTCAAAAGGGACGAATTAATGCCTTTGTGTCTTTACATATAGATGGAATTTACCACAGAAATAAAGAAAGACTATGTTCTATTTATTTTGTTCAAATATTTTTCTTTTAAATTAAAAAGTTCATTATTTTCATAAGGAATAAATCGACATTTTGCTATGAAATTTAACAATCATTTTTCTTTTTTTGCCGTTGCCACGAAAATTCAATCCCGGAATAAAAATTTATCCTAAACAGTTAATTTTGATTTGAAAGATTTTTATGTGCGAGAGGAAAATGAAATAAAAAATAGACATGAATACGCCTTCATATTAGAAATAAAGTGAAAAGAAGAAAAGAAGGTGAATTTGATCTCATATATCAAAAATAAAACGAATACGCGAATACGAATACGAATATTGAAATAAAAGGGGATTGTGTTATGATATTAATTCTTATTATTAAAAAAAAAAAAAAAAATGTTACTAATATCTCATGGTTTATCGTCTGCACACAGCTAACAGAAATGTTAATTCTTAATCGAAAATTCCAATGAGGAAAAAAAAACTTTTGAAGAGCAAATATATAGTAAATATCAAAATTATGCACCGCAAAATTATCGCTGTCGAAAATGACGTCATTGTATCGGGAAATAAATATTTTCATCCTTAAAAACCAAGTATTAACTAGATTGCCTGAAAAAATGTTTTTTGACGGGTGTTACTTCTTAATGCCGCCTCATTTCAGAAAATATGAATGAAAATTATTTTATTTTTAAAGGAAATTACATTTTCATTCATAAAACGTAAACGTTTAATATAATTGCGTCAATGTAAATCATTTTCTGTGTTACCAGTATTGAAAAATAAGGCTCGGGAGTGTAAAAAGAAATCTAAGATTTGCGCTAACCATTAGCGCATTCAATAAAAAGTTACGTATGTAAATTAATAAGACCACGGGGGGTTCAGGGGGGCGGAGCCCCCCTGAAGAAATCTACCTTATTATTTAAAAAAATATACCAGAATTAACAGCTCATGAAAATTTCGAAATATCCTTCCATAACGTTTTTAATTTAATGCTTCTAATGTCTCAAAACTTCGTATTTTTTATTCTTATAAATAATTACATAATTTGAAAACTTTAAATTGCGGTTTGCAGGAAACTGAATATTACCAAAGTGAGTCTAAAAACAACGACTTGCAGAGCTGACGTTGAGGCTCCTGATCTGCAGATTTACTAGTTGCCGAAACGTCAGTGAAGGCTTACTGTGGAGACACGAAAAGTTTTGGTTTCTGTTAGTCTGTCTGTCTGTTAGTCTGTCTGTCTGTTCCGCGATAACTGCCGCAAAAAGCATCCGATCGGCTTGAAATTCACTGGGCATGTTGATGAGGTACCCGGACTTAGCTGTATAGTTTTTGGTTAAATTTGGTTCATTCGTTCGGGAAATATGGAACATTTTATTTTGCTCTATAATGCTTTTCAATGGCAAGTCAGACGATTTTCAGATTTTCATTTGTTGAAAGAAATGGCTCATATGAAAAATGGATTTAAATGGTAAATTTTTGATGCTGAAATTTTTAAATAACATTATTAAATTATTCCAATAAATTATGTCAATATATTTGCGAGATTTTTTTAATTAGGTTTATAATATTGGGGGGAATTTTATGCATGTTTTCCAATAATATAAAGGATTTTGTTTTATCAAATTGACATAATGCATATTTCATTTTTTTCCTTTTCTTTCTTTGTTGCCTAGTAACATATTTGGTCTTAATAATATTAGTATAATTGCGTGTATAATGTGCTTGAGTAAAGCCAACGTCAAAACAGATGATTTAATGCATTTGTATCTTTGCATATAGAAGGATTTTAGCCCAGAAATAAAAATAGGCAATATTTCATTTATTTTATTTATTTTATTGAAATACTTTGCTTAAAAATACAAAAGTTCATTATTTTCATAGAGAATAACGTAACATTTTCCCATAACATTTACCAATATTTCTTTAATTGTTGCCAAGAAAATCAAAACCCGGAATAATATTTTCTTTTAAACAATTTTCAATTGAAATGTTTTGTCGTGAAACAGGAAAATGGAAAATAAAATTAAGAATAGAAAAAATAATATGGCGGCATATTAAAAATAAAAAGAAAACTCTCGAGTATTTCTTAATATAACAAGATTAAAAGTTTTGAGTAAGTACGGATAGCAGGTGAATTAGACGTCATTTATCGAAAACAAAGATGCTGGAATAAAAAGATCTTGGGTAAAATAAAATTAACTATTATTCACGGAGGAAAGAGATAGATGGAGATGCAGTATGCCGTAAAAGCAGTTTGCAATACGATGTGCGCTATCGCTCAGATTTAAATGCCCTCATTCGGCCCAAACAAAACAAGCACGTGGAACAGGGACCAAATTCTTTGACTTCATCCGTTTTTTTTTTTTTTTTTTTTTTTTTTTTTTTTTTTTTAAGCACGTCGTTGTGTTGTGCCGAATGTAGCGGATTTTAGGGTTACATTTTTGGCGTCAGTTCAAGATTTATTGTCTGTGTACGGTTAACATGGATATTTTATTTTAAATTTAAATTTTATTAATTTATAAAAGAAAATTATGCTTATCCTTATAAATCACAGCGTAAAAAAAATCTAAGATATACTATAACCATCCGCACAGTCAATAAAAATTTACGAATGTAAATTTATATAGACTACGGGGGGTTCAGGGGGGCAGAGCCCCCCTGAAGAAATGCAATTTTTGATTTAAAAAGTTACCAGAATAAGTAGCTCATCAGAATTTCAGAACATCAATGTACAGCCACTTGTTTAACACTTTTAATTTCTGAAACTTTACGAAGTATCTTGTATGCTCATAAATACTTATGTAATTTGAAAACTTTAAAAAGCGATTTGTAGGAAGTTGAATATTATGCAATGAGTGTTAAAAAACAATGACTTGCAAAGATGACGTTGAGGCTCCTGATCTGCAGATTTACTAGTATGTATTCTTATGTATGTATGTTTGTATTGAGACGAATGTATGTTTCTATAGGGAAATTTTCGTAATCGGGTTTGTAGACAATTTCATAATTAACTGAGCGTTGTTTGATGCGCAAATTTAACAATTTGATAGAGGCCCCAATTACTGAAGATTAGTCATTTTTTTTTAAAATTCATTGTAAGTGAATGTGTTGCAATTGAAATACAAGTTAACATTCTGAAGTGAACGAGATATGCATTTTTTGTCAAGATGTACACTAGAAAACGGAAATATGTAGATTACAAAATAAAAAAATTCCTGTACGGGTTGGAAAAGGCAGCTTCCTTATTTCTCAGTTTTAAAATTTTAGCTAATTTTACTGGAGAACACGAAGCTAAAATGCGAAGAATCCGATTAGAGAAGAATCGTCAGTACTGATTATCAATGGAAATTTCGCCAATTGTCGCGAAGAGAAGCGAGAAATTAGACATTAATGTATATGACTATATACTTTTATGCTTGTGATCGGGAAAATGGATACAGAAATGAAAGATAATTCGTGAGAAATCAAGTTCACTAAAAGTCATAAATCAATTCCTGATTTATTTTTTATCTGTTGCCTAGATTTAGCGTACATTTTAACAAATATACATATTTTTAAATGTGTAACGTTTCGAAAATGCCGGTTAAAAGAAAGAAATTCCCATGTAAAGAGTTATTCAGAGTAATTCTACACTGTAAAAAAACGGACTAAAATACGAAAATACTACTGGCAATCTAGACGCCAGTACTATTTCCGTATTTTAACAGAACTTTTTCCCGGTAAATTACTGAAAATTTTCCATTAAATTCAAAAAAAAAAAACGGAAATTTTTCTGCAATTTACCGGGAAAAAGTTCCATTAAAATACAGAAATAGTACTGGCGTCTAGATTGCCAGTAGCATTTCCGTATTTTAGTCCGATTTTTTATACAGTGTATGAGGAAAAGTAGCATAAGTATAACCCAGATGTCTTCCGAGTATTTCCAGAATAACGATATAACAACACTTAGATTAATAAAGGCATCAATTTAGAAAAGAGGAGTATAGCAGAATACCTATGTGTGTGTATTAGATACCTGTTACAAAATTTAACAGTTACCAAATTAGTTTAGTGTGCGCTATGCCAGACAAGCAAGTCTTTGAAGGAGCTTTGAAGTTTTCTGCCGCTAATTCGATGGATCAAGTTACAATTTTCGATTGTCTCAAAGATTTGAACTTCATTAAACAAATCGAAATCGCTCAAATACATCCGGTGGTAATTCTTTATCTTTAGCGTAGATTCTCTTATACAAATGTTTCTCTTTACTTTTAACATTTTTGAATTAATTTAAAGAACAACAAATTACGCTGCATGAAAATTTTGATAATTCGGTCATCAGATTTACAAGTGAGCAGCAAAAGATACTTCAGTTATGCACTGAACAGCTTTTGTCTTTGGAAACATAAGTTACAAATTTCCCTAAGTGAACTTTTATTATTGGAAAAGTAAGAGCTGGAAAATGTACGATAATCAAAGAAATTAGTAAAACAATCATAGAGCAGTTAGGATCATAAGCTATCATTATTTGGAGCTAAGAGGTGTTGCTGCATTTAATGTCAAAGACAAGGCAAATTCACTCAGCGCTTAAAGAACCAACGGGTTTTAAATAGTTGGCTTATTTAAAAAGTCAGCAATAAATTTACAGCTCAGTATGGATACATAGTTATTTCTGATTATTGATGAATTTTTAATGACAGGCTGTCGTCTTATGGCTGACTTTGAACAAAGATGTCGCGAAGGTAAAATATATAGCATTGAGCCTTTTAGAGACTTATTTGTTTAAATCCTTGGACGTATTAGGTAGTTACATCGCGTTAAAGACATCCCTCTATATAAGAGATATTAGATAAAAGTCATTTTGGTTCTTCGTGGACAAAAATTACTTAAGAGCTTTTAAAAAATGCTTCACATTAACAAACTCATTGAGACAAAAGGACGATCAGCAGACACTGTTCCGAAAGAATCTTAACTCACTTTGCGTGAGTCAAGATTTAAACTACCTTTCACCCATTATGCAATGACGCAAAGACATACTGCTTTCGGCTAACTTGAATTATTTGAAGATGCCATATGGCTTTTTCTCAAAACCAAGCAAGCTAAAAATATAAGCAAGAAGTACTTCTTAATTCAAAGCCGGAGGCAATGACAAGAATTTTAGCAGATCGCAATGTTTAAATAGAAAGATGGAGTGATGATTACGCGTCTGGACTTCAGGCTGGACTTTCCTCAGCAGCTGAATTCAGTGTTGTGGATTATGCTACATATCAATATCTGGACGGAGTGAGGATTGGTAAACAGTGCACTAAGTACGATAAAAGATATTTCCTATGGCCCACGATATCAACCTCGAGGCTTGTCACAGGCTATAATAGTTCATTTTGTTGAGTATCATGGGTGATATCTAACTGGAAGATTTTTTTTTTTTTTATCAAACCTATTTGTTATATTGGAAATAAGAAAAAGCCTCATTCTCACGAAGTTAGTGACCTTTAACCGTTGCATACCTTGCCACCATACACAAATCCCAAAGTTTAACTTTGTAAAAAAAAACTGCTGTGGACATAGGTATTGTCACGTATACCTTGCCACCATACACAAATCCCAAAGTTTAACTTTGTAAAAAAACTGCTGTGGACATAGGTATTGTCACGTAAAACCATTTATTTCACTTTTACTGTAATTTTTCATTTAAAGGATGTTCTAATGGAAGTGATTTTCGCTAAGGAAAGGCTTTACCAAATTACAAAAATTAGAAGTTGGGATCACTTGCTGACAGATTAGCATTTGTGCATTACTTGAGGCAACTAACAACTGAATTAATCACTTTAAAATGAAGTACCGACGATTGTTATTTCAAACTTACTTTTATACTATTAAACAGTACTCTAGAAAATAAAACATTTTTTAAATAATATGTGTTAAGTTTACGCGTCTCGATGCTCCGAAATTTCGGCCTGACGGATACTTCTCAATATGATCTCCTCTTATCCGATGGATAGACTTTTGAAATAATTTCACCGATACAGTTGGTTACTATCATCGTTGAAGTACAAGTCAATTTAATTATTGATCTATAATGTATTAAACATGATCTTACATTTCTAGAGTTCTTTAAGTTTTAATTTACTTACGCTCACAATTGACGCCATCTCCAATATATCCAGCTAAACAACAGTATGCAAAAGACCCCGGGACATTCAGACATTCGGCAAAGACATGATAGTTGTGACGTCCAACAAGACATTCAGTTATATCTAAAAAAATAGAAGGAATAAATTAACATAGGTTAATTTAACGCACCAAGATGTCAATGAATCTAAGGTAAAATGTTTTGTCTAGTAAATTTATATGTAAACTATGAATGAATATTAACTGGATTAAATTAACTTCACTTAAAAAATTATCAATTATTAAACTATTATTATACATACTAAATCATTATAGAAATTATGCGAATAATTGTTGATTATGCAAGTGTCCTGGATTTCAAACCCAACTTGTTTTTTTCTTGCTTATTTATTTTTTACTGATTGAGTAATCACGTGGAAAATGAACGAAATATTTAGACACATATCGAAAAACACCTGTTAAGATTTTGTTTCCATGATATTGCTGGAGAATTTAAGAATTTATTATTCTTATTTTTTATTTTGACTTGATATAATTTCATTTCTTATTGAATCTAGTATTGATAGGAGATTACTTTTTATGCTATGTAACTTTTTACCCAGCCAGTGTCATTGAGTGCAATAATCGCTTAATATTATTTACTGCAGTGATGAATTAAAATATAACTTTGAAATTATTGATAAGAAATTTGAGTTACTGTTATTATTGAATTAATTTTACTATTGCTATTTTTTTGTATGATATAAATTATAGATAAACTTATTATTAAATATTGAGATAAAAGAGAGGTAAGAAAGAAATATTTGAGAATTATTAATACTTAAAATTGTTATGAATTAATGAAGTCAATATATGAGATAAATGAGAGTACTCATAAATTAAATTATTTTTTTTAATATTGTGATAACATCTGAACATAATGAAATTGGAATACTTACTAGAGAATTTATGGAAAAGTGGTAATAGTATTGCACCACTATTACCATAACAATGCAATACTATAGAGTGCATATAGCACTAGTTTTTTTGACAGTTTTTCTTGTGACAAAAATGAGCAATAATCGAATTTCAATGGACTATAGCATAGTATTAGGACAATATATTCCCAGTTAAAAAACTGTAGGAGATTGATACTTAGTTGAAATTTTTTTTACGTATTTTTAAAATTTAAATTTATTATATTCATGCTTTTTCTTTTATTTATGTAACTTATGAATTGTACGGAAAATTTCTAAGTTATGGAATTTAAGTTATAGAGATTAAACTAATATTTAATCGTGATGTGGAAAGAATGTAAATTCCTGAGAAAACTCCTAGACAATTCCTAATATTGTCAATATCTATTAATAATGTAAATAATAATTTTTTAGTAAAGTAAGAAGAGATTATTTAGATTATAATTTACTCCATGTTAGAAAAATATTTACATTATCCTTGTAATTTTTTAGAAAATAATTCCCACAATTTCGCGTTTAAGAAGAAGCTTATTGATTTGGTTTTGACAGAATTGGAGAAAATTTTAGACTATCGGGTAAAACTCTTGTAATGCGAGTTCCTTCTTTTCCACAATGAACTCGTAGGTCACGGATCCACCAGTTCATTGGTTTTTAGGAGGGGGGGGGGGGGGTTGGATATTGCTATATAAAAATTTTACTTTTCACAATTCATTTAAATTATTATAAATTGCCGGCATATTCATTATATCCCTTTTTTTAATGCTCTCTATTATTTATTTCAAGTTAAATTCCTATAAATTTAAAACGCGTACCTTAATAATAGTCTTATTCAAAAACTTAATCTAAACTTTTAATCGCTTCATTAATTTTTATCGGTTACCAAACTGTAAAATTCTGAGCGCAGTTACTTAATTTTCGAATGTTTATAAAAGCCATTTTTACATTTTTATTTTATTTCAGCTCCTTTTCCCTCCAGCCGGGCGAGCGTCAGCCTATTCACATCGGACTTCTTCCATCAACAGCGCCGGAACTCATTTCTATGACGTTTCTTGATCGCTCTCCATAGGTTGAGTGACGGATCGCAGTTTCTTTACAATCACGCTCATGAATTTGTTTGGTTAACCAGAAGTTTGCATTTCAATAGGAATTCCTCCGCATATTCTAATAAAATGCTCGAGCATGAGCTCAGAAGAGGATTTTTTTGTGCTGTTTGATTGTCTGTTACCTGGTTTCATAAGTCTCGTAGAATTCGTTATTTAACATATATTTCAAATAAATAACTAGTTCGTGCTTAAGCATGATGTCTCTGATAATTCTCATCCTGTGGGAATTGTTTACGTTGATGTGTTCTGCTGGAATAAATAGTTTCCAATGACTATGTTTCTACATTTTAAAAGCGAAAACCTAGATTTCTTCATAGTCTTATTTTCACCACTCATGTGGCCTAATCTTTCATGGCTGCATCATGAATCAATGGTTGTTTGATTGGACTTTACCAATCTCATCACCATCAACAATCGTAGAGTTGATTAAATAAGTGAACTGAAGTATTCTATCGGTCCACAGCTGCTAAATTTACACAGTGTTGACACCTCCAATAGCGATGCTTGCACTAAGTCGTACGACTGCTATACAACCTCAACAATGGCTGATTAAAATATAGTACTAATCCAGTAATATGTAGTAAAAAACACGACGCGATTGTTCGACTTAACCCATTTATTTGTTATGTAATATATATATATATATATATATATACATAACCATTACATAATTATTAATTCATCATCTATTTCCATTTACTAAAATTAAAATAATAAATTTAGCTTCAATACATAACACTGACATTATAGAAAATAAAGATGGAACCATTAACTTGTAATACAAAATTAAGGACAATACCGCTAATTCACTATCACATTGCGGACGATTAATCCATATAAAACGTATGAAAAACCACCAAATTTTGATACAATGATCTATTAGAGACAAAAGATACAAATAACCAGCGAAATATTGTTGAACCATTAAAAGATGTATAGTAAACAAATAATCGATCCATTGGATGGATGTAGCAGGAAGCTTATATAGCATTTCACTCCTACAGGGGTACATGAAATACAAATATAAGCAAAAACATAGTCAATTTCTGTAATAGAATCTAACAATAAGCTAAAAATTGAATTCCATTATGTAAACGATCGACTATACTCCAAAAAGTATAAATTTATTTGCCATGTAAATTGAATTAAATAAATCATTAATCAATGCAAGATCTGTAATAATGAACAATATGAAAAAAATGTAACATTTAAATTTAAGACATATCCAGCAATAAAACTGCTATGACCATATCACAATCACAAACAAGTATCCCATTTAACACAGCAAAAATTCCGCCTAATTAAATATTACAGTTAAAAACGAATCCTTGCGGTTTCAAATCATCACAGCTTGCAGATAATATTATCATACTTATAAATATAATAATTATAATTAACTTAAATATGCTATATAATAAAAGTTATTATGTGCTATTTTAAGGATCCTGGAATAAATTGTTACTAAAAAGTAAAAAAAAAAGTAGATGTTTAAAATAATCAAGTAATAAATAAGATATATGATATATTTATTTATTTACATAAATAAAAGAGCATTGTTCATGCACTCACGGTTCTTTCACATTAGAGACGATCAATGTTATTTTTCGTGTCGATAGATGTATCTCTCTCTTGATAGACATTTATTTGGAAAAATGTTGGAAAATGATTTCTTCTTGCTGTATTTTTTTCTTCCACGCGATGTAAAATGTGTAAAAAGAAAAGAATCGGTGATATAGAATATATTGTCCAATTTCATTTTTATGAAATGTTGTACATAATTTAAAGCCTGAGAAATTTGAAAATGAATTTGTATGTTTTTGAAAAATTTCAATGTTTTTATTTAGATCTCAAAAATGTTTCTTTATGAAAAAAAAAATTACATAACCTTTAAAAACTAATAAATATATAAAAATGTCTTTTAATCATGAAGTGCCTTTAAATTTGTCCCCCCTATTTAAAAAAAAACCGTGATAAATTATCCCATTGAAAGTTCTATACTTAGTCTTTCACAGAGATGCAAGAGCAATATTCATGATTTAAAGATTCATTCACATTACAGAAAATCGACTCATTTATCTGGTCGCTACATTTATCTTTCTCGTGATAAATTTAAATTGAGAAAAAAGGTGCGATAGTTATTATTTCTTGCTTTATATTTTTTTGTCCATTTTCAACTGAAACCCATAAAATGAAAAGAATCTGTGATGATAAACAATATGTTATCGAAGTATATTTACATATTTTTTTTCATAATTTACAGATCTGAAAATAATAAAAATATATATAAATATATATTTGCTTTTTAAAAAATATGCAGCTTTCTATATATATATATGTATATTTAAAAAAATATCAAACTGATAAATAATTTTCTTATGTTACGTTTAAAAATATATGAAGCGATGAGTTTCAAAATTCGCCTTATCAAAAAAATCAAATTTTGGGAAATCGCGAAAAAACTCTAACTGCGTTCCCGTGCATCGAATGCCTCCATTTTTTTAAATACTTATAACTAGTTACTCTATAATATCATTGTGTTAAGTTGGAAAATTTACTTTAATTAATTTCATTAAATAATTGGAAAAAAATTCGGATAAGAAGATTTTTGTTGCCAATCTATGGATAAGAGGAATTTTGTTGCCAATCATCTATCATACCTGCTGAAAGAAATTAATAATTTTTATTTTTGGTCATCCGATGATAATATTTTTGAATACAAAATAAACCTTAGGAGAGCAATAAGTATGATTAAAATTTAGTATTACGTTTTATTTTTTAAAAAGCAAACTTATTAACTATCAAATAAAACTTATCATAAATAGCTTAAGATTAAAATAACCCTTTTTTTTTTAAAGAAGGTAATATAATATAATCTATATAACATAAAATATTATATATATATATATATATATATATATATATATATATGTATATATAATGTACTTACAAAATATACAAAAAAAAATTAAACAATTAACTCATTGAGTTTTCTTCTGGAATATCATCGTGAACCACCTCAACCATCCCTTCCTGTTTTGGTGAGTAGGAATAATATTTTTGTAGAAAGTAAGCACCTCCATTTCTCCCCAGTCGAAATCAAAATGTTTTTCAACAAGTTGGAAATTGCTCGTCAAACGTGGCAAATGAGGTGCGTTCGTACTATAACTAGTTTTATAATTATTTTTTGCACCCCATATTGTACTGAATGTATAATTTTTTGCACTTCATAAAGCGCATAGTCTGATACATCATTAAAATGCACTTCCAATATTTTTTCCCCATTCCCCGTAATGTAACGGAACACTTTTGACTGTCCCTGTAATTAAACTATGCATCCGATTTTCCTAAAATTTGAAATAGCTCAACAAAATTTTGCAACAATTATATCTTTAAAATTTCAGACCATTCGGAAGGCTGTAATATCATTAAAATGCACTTGCAATAATTTTTCCCATTGGCCGTAATGTAAAGAAAAACTTTTGACTGTCCCTGTAATTAAACTATGCATTCGATTTTCCTAAAATTTGAAAGGGCTCGACAAAATTTTGCAGCAGTTATATCTTTAAAATTTTAGATCATTCGGAAGGCTCTAATATCATTAAAATCCACTTTCAATAATTTTTCCCATTGGCCGTAATGTAAAGAAAAACTTTTGACTGTCCCTGTAATTAAACTATACATCCGATTTTTCTAAAATTTGAAAGGGCTCGACAAAATTTTGCAACAGTTATATCTTTAAAATTTCAGATCATTCGGAAGGCTCTCATATCATTAAAATGCACTTGCAATAATTTTTCCCATTGGCCGTAATGTAAAGAAAAACTTTTGACTGTCCCTGTAATTAAACTATACACCCGATTTTCCTAAAATTTGAAAGGGCTCGACAAAATTTTGCAACAGTTATATCTTTAAAATTTCAGATCATTCGGAAGGCTCTAATATCATTAAAATGCACTTGCAATAATTTTTCCCATTGGCCGTAATGTAAGGAAAAACTTTTGACTGTCCCTGTAATTAAACTATACATCCGATTTTCCTAAAATTTGAAAGGGCTCGACAAAATTTTGCAACAGTTATATCTTTAAAATTTCAGATCATTCGGAAGGCTGTAATATCATTAAAATGCACATGCAATAATTTTTCTCATTGGCCGTAATGTAAATAAAAACTTTTGACTGTCCCTGTAATTAAACTATACATCCGATTTTCATAAAATTTGAAATGGCTCGACAAAATTTTGCAACAATCATATATTTGAAATTTCAGACCATTCGGTTGGATAGTTTTTGCTCTGTTACATGCGGACAGACGGACGGACTGAACGACGACTATAGGTGCTACGTATTTATATAATTACGAACGCACCTAAAAATGGGTGGATAGACTTAAGTTTCTTTTTCTTCACTGGGACTTCCTCCTCCCTTCTTTTTAAGAAGAAAGCGCGACTTTTAGATGTCTCTAGCACAACTTTGCAGTCTGAATTTTGATATTTCAAGAATCTTCCGAAATACACTTCCATAAGTTTGAAGATGGCCTTGGTTCTTAGTATTTATGGAGTGCGTTATTGTAATCCCTTTGAAAGCGCACTGAGATGCACTTAAAAGAACTTTCAAGGTGAAAATTTTCCTGGATGTTTCATGGAAGGAAAAAAACTTGACGGTTTCTTGAAGGAGATGTTTGAGATGTGAACATCAAAATAAAGTTATCTTATGCAGTGTTGGCTTTGCTTGGAAAAAACCCCTCGTGGAAGCGTCATATATCTTGTATTGAGAGAGTTGAACACCCCAGGTTCTCTTTCTGGTGAGTGCACTTCGAGAGGGCCGGAAATGCCTTAGGTTTATGTCTGAGAATAAAAATTAAATCTTTTAACACCTTCTGGCAGTAAGAAATATAGAAAGCGACTCTCCTCTTCTTTTTCTCATTTCCCCTTCCCTCACAAAATGCAAGAGTTTATTCACTGTCCGTTCTGCATAAGACATGCTGTAAAACTTCTTTAATTAGTTTGTATGAATAGAAAAAATAAAAACTTAAACGAAAATAGCAACAGCTCGCAGAGAAATGAAGGAAAATTACTGCGGTAGTAGCTGATAAGCTAGTCGTCCGTTGATCTATGCATGCGCAGGGATAAAGCTAGTTTTGTTGCCAACTCCTTAGTGGATAAGGCGAGTTTTGAAACAAAACCAATATTTTGAAAACCCAGAAATAAAGGATAAAAATATCTTTTTTACATATTATAGTGCTTTTTTCTGTGCAGGTTTACCAATAGAATAGGTTGGTAGGGAAAACTCGATTTTTAAAATTTTGGAGAAGGCGAGTTTTGAAACTCACGTCCTCTTATAAATAAACGAAAATTATTTTTACTTTATAAGTATAATTAATTTTTTTCTTCTTACCCTTTTTCATAAATTCCAACAAATTACCGGAAGAAAATTTCTATACATCTTCTGTTATATATATGCCATTGCGCTGTTAATGTCTTAAAGGTTCATTCGCACTACAAAAGATATATGTTGTTTTCCTGGTTGGCAGATTTATGTTGAAATAGACATTTGTGTAGAAAAAAATGATAAAATTAATTACATATTGTTGTATAATTTTTCTTCAACACAAGTTAAAGAATACAAAAAGAACAGAATCGTGATATAGAATATAATGTCCAATTATATTTACATCAAATATTGTACCTGATTTAAAACTAAAAAATAATAAAATGTATGTCTATGTTTTGTAAAAATTATAATCTTTTTAATTATTGTGCAAAACATACCTTTTGGAGAAATAGTTATCTTAAATATGTAATTTTATAAATTTTATAAATATATGCATATTATTTTTAATTTGTAAATATTTTTGAATTTTTCATTCTCAAATATTTTCAAATAATCTAATAAATTACTCGAAGAAACTTCCAAATTTTTTCTTTTATGGAAATACAACTGCTCTGTTCATATATTAAAGGTTCATTCATATTTGAGAAGATCGATATCGTTTTTCTAGATTTATATTGAAATAGACAATATTTGGCAAAAAATGAAAAATTCACTACCACTTGTTATATGTTTTTTCCTTCGACACGGTGTAAAAAATGGAAAAGAAATGAATCGTTATATAGAATAATTCGAAAAATAATCCAATTAGATTTATATGAAACACTGTACATATACTCAAAAATGAGTAAATGTATTTTCATGATTTGAAAAAACTACTAATAATTTTAATTATTTTGCAAAAACGTATATTTTAGAGAAATGCATTATTATCTATGTTAAATTATCTTATGTCACTTTTAAAAATTAATGAACATGTAACATATTTATAAATATAGCAAAAAATAGGTTATATTAAAAATCAAGAGCTTATACGTTCTTCTATTGTTCCACATTCTTGGTCTTCTCAACATAGGTTCGATTTTTCCTCAGCCATCATTATCCAAAAATGTTCTTCTAACCTTGATCTTGATTTTTGGGAAGCTTAACACATCATTAAAATTTTTCACTCTTTAGTCAATGACTTATCTAGTAATACTGATTTACCAAGTATTTGGAAAGCATTAATTTAATTTTCCCCTTTTTTGTTTCTTTTTTTCTCCTTCTCCGGTAGATGTCGTTACTTGTCCACACAGTCGTTTCCACAGCTTCTCTTTCATTGGTTGTTTTTGGCGCCTTAGCTACTCGCATCGGGTATATAAGCCAGCGCGTTTTTATCTATAATTTTGCTCAGCCTTGCTTTTTCTAGCACGCTGTTCATTTCTCCCTATCTTGAACTGAAGAAGAATCTCGCTAGTAGATTTGAAACAGCTGTTTGCTGCTTTTCATGTATTATTTGTGCATTTTTAAACGTTGATTTTTATTATTTTTAACGTGTAATAAATGGCTTTAATTTTTAAATATATTTGAATTTTCTCTTCTCATAAATTTTTCAAATAATCTACTGAATTATCCTAAATACACTTCTATACTTCTTTTTTTACGGAGACACAAGTGCACTAGTTCCTGCCTTAACACTAGAGATTTTATTCACATTAGAGAATGTCGACGTCATTTTTACAGTCGACAGATTTATCTTTCTCGTAATAGTAATTAATTTGTAAAAAAGTTGGAAAAATAATCACCCTGGATATATTAGATTAAAATGTGTTAAAAAGGAATCTTGAGGGAGAATTCTATTTTCTAATTCTGTTGTCTAATTACATTTTAACCCTTTATGTACTGAGTTATGAATTCATGAAAATTTTAACTTCTAAAGCATTTTTCGTGAGCTCTTAAACTACATTAGAAGATTTACATAATCGTTTAATAAATTTTACAAGGATTGAAGGATTAATTAAATTTGAATTTATACGGATTTTGTGCAATATTTATAGCCTCACTCAAATCTTTTATTTTAAATGTTTTTCGTAGTATTTTATAGAATTAGGAAATGTACAAATATAATGTTCTTACGATAGAAATATAGAAATATTTCCGAAATAAAAAATCCCCCTCCCCCCTTCAACGCCAAGAAAGTTGAAAAGATGCAAAGGCAAAATAAATAATTTTTTTAAAAATATTTTTGTTTTGTGTAACCAATAATGCTTTTCGAACACCATAAAGTAATGTATCTATAACTCATTCTAAACTGTATTACAACTAATTGTACTAAATGAATTTTAAAACAAGTCATTTTAATGGTAATTAGAAGTACCGCCAGTAGATGAAGGGTTAATGAAAAACTGTACATAATTGAAAGCTCAGAAATAAGTAAATGTATTTTTATTCTATTTGAGTACGCTTAAAAAACTAATAAAAATATGAAAAATGTATGTCATTTATGCGTATATTTAAATGTTTTGGTGTAACTTTTCTTCAAAAAATCTAATAAATCACCTGAAGGAAATTTCTATACTTCTTCTGTTATGGAGATAAACGAACAGTGATCGTGCCTTAACGATTCACTCACATTAGAAAAGTTTCACTCATTTTTCTGGTCGGCATACCTAATTTTCTTGTAATAGTTTTATGCTAAGAAAAAAGGTAGGAAACAACTTCTATATTGACAAATCTCATTACACAACTGATAAAGAAAATTTTATTTTGTATGGGTTGTTTAATGCTGTGAAATATTTCATTTTAGCGATAGGCTATTTTAATACTGTTCACTGCTTGTTTGTTTTTAGATATAATGAGAGAAAGGGAAATTAACAATAACAAAAAAGATATATAATTTTGACGCATTCAGTTACGTCTAGTGTTTGTGGTTAATATCAAAGAGAATGCAATATATATATATATATATATTCAATATTATCAACACACAGAAAATACTTTAATGTGTCCTTATGCAGAAATTTATGTATTACAAATATACACAAAGCTTTGATATTTATTTATTTATAGGTTTGATTTATAGTCGTTTCAAGTTTATGATCCCCAAACATAATGTCTAGTGAAATTTTCACAACTGATTACCAAACATCTCCTGATGTAATGTAAGATGTCGTATGTTATATAAAAACTACAAAAATAAGCAAATTTGAATCAGAAATTTACAATATATGTATATATATATATTTATTTATTTATTTATTTATTTATTGTCTAATCATCAGGTTACGTAACTTGGTGCACATGATTTTACAAGTCTGATGTGATACATTATAATAACATTAAACTTTATGCCTTATAGGAAAATTTCAAAGTTTATTTAAAACACGGTTAATAGATTAAAGCTTTCAGATATTGTTATCGTTATTTGTTACGTATAACGACGGTGCTATGCATCGGTTGTATACAGACTAAGTACAGATATCAAATTAAACTAATTGATATTATCTGCAGATATTCGGATGTAATGCGATAAACATAAACTCTATAATCTGTGACATATATCTGTATATCTAATTGAATTTTCAATAAATGTACATGATTTACACACGATAATATGAGGGGCTCAGAACCATAGTAGATCAAGTACAATTTTCTCGATTGTGAATTATAAGTCTTTAAAGTTCTTAATAAATAATTAATTCAGGTCAAGTGATTTATAAGGATTATGTTTGTAAATATTCAATTTAAAGCATCATTTTTACAGTGCACTACTTTTACAAATGACAAATTAAATCTATTATTTTAAATTTATACGTTTAAAAAAAAAATGAAGACTTGGTCCAGTATGGTTGGGAAATTTTCATTTGTAAATAAAGTCTTGTTTATTAGTATTACAAAAACTCTTGATTTTGATTTATATATACTTATTCTATTTGTTACTCTAAATTCAATACAAAGAGTGAATCATATTACCAGTTATCGTATACTATTCACTGTACACAATACTAGATACACACAATCTATCTATCCACAATCAGTACTAGATGATACACAAACATCATCATCGTCATCATGATGTACTTTAGAGGAAGTAGCTTAGAGCCTGGTATTGACATCTACTGGAAGATTCTTGAAGTATACATGATGAATTGGCGGAATGCATGGAAGAATAGCCATCATATCTTTCCTACGGCCCGCGTACAATACATCTTGACTGACATTTAACAAATAAAGTAACTTGCGACCACGAGCCCATTTTTCCACATTTATTTTGCGAAAAGGTTGATCCTCATTGACGGTTTCTTTGAACAGTAACATGAAGAGAGAATCTCTCACAACTCGCAGCCATCTAATTTACATCCAACTAAAGCTTCCTCGGTATCCTTCTTTCTGTTTGTGATACTTTGTTCCAAAGCTGTAGTAGAAACATAGTCAGAATTCTCAACTTCAATAGCATCGAATTTAGGACATTTCCTCTTTGTATTAATAATAGTTTCCTCCCAGTCTCCAGGAACATAGCTGTGTTATTTCTTGTGACTTTCTGTTTCAATCAGACGAAAATCTGCGTCATTTGGAAGGAAAGAGTCGCTGGACACAATGAATCTGTGGTCAATTGTCTCTGCTGTGATATTTGTACTATTAACTATAAGCTTTACTTTACGTGTAATTATAAGTTTTAATTAAAGTATTAGATCAAGAGGGTTTCCACTCTAAATAAAACATCACTCTTAGACGTAAACTTAAAATTTTCATTAATAGAAATTAAATCTACAATGATTAAATGAAAATATTGTCATTTTCTATCAATTTTAAGTCGTGACATCAGGCAAGAATTTTTTTGAAAAGGGAATTAACTTATCTCTTTTTACTATAAATCACAGAAAATGTTGCCACTGAATCTAAACCAATTAAGCACTTAGCTATAACGTATAGCTATAAGATACGGCTGTAGTATACAATCGAAGTTGTAAACAAAATATAGGAGCCATTTATTTACAGTGAGTTTGACAACACGTTGAAAAGATTTGATAGAATGTGATGTCATATCTAGCCTTTTTTTTCTTTTTACTTTATTTAGCTTTTTTTTTTTTTTTTTTCTTTCCAGCCAGTTTTGTGCAAATCGGTCAAAAATCAATAATAAATATTTTCTATTAAAAAAATAATAAATAAAAAAATTTTACGAGATTACGATCGAATAATACTCATAAAAAATATTCACGTTCAATAAATAGCAAATGTTAATATTTGGCTCGGTTTCCAAAAAAAAATCGTTTGCACGGTTATAGGATTGAAATAAATGCCACGATACCATATATTTTGGCATGGTGTTGGTAGAACGAAAAAGTACAACAGTTTTATTTATTTATTTATTATTTTTATTTTTAGTTTTTGAAGCTTTTGTATTTTTTCCCTAACTGACAAAGTTGTTTTAATTATTTAACCAAAAGAATTGATTAAAAAACTATTCAATTTGAATTACTTCCTTTGCTATAGTAGCAGAATGAAAAGAAGGAGTTTTTATAAATTATCACTTGAAAATTTGAGGTTTTGGAGCCAAAGATAGGTCAAATTAGAAAAGTATGAAATATCTGATGAACTATTAGACCAATGTCAGACGGGCGTCTTTTTTGCTGCTTTTTTGCTTAAGTATTATCCATTCACAATGCTATAGTATTGTGAATGGATAATACTTAAGCAAAAAAGCAGCAAGAAAGACGCCCGTGTGACATTGGTCTTAGACTTAAAAGAATTTGGTTCGTACAATTCGATTCAGCATACAAAAATACACTAAAATATGTTATCAGGTGAAAAATAACTATAAAATCAGATTTTCAAGGATTTTTTTAAAAGTTCGTTCTATTTTTTACCCCCTTTAGGGGTGGAATTTTAGAAAATCCTTTCTTAGCGGCACTCTATATCATAAGAAGTATTTTTACCCCAAATTTCAAGATTTTAGGTTCAGTAGTTTGGGCTGCGCGTTGATTAATACAAAATCCAGACTTACTTATATATATATAGATGTAGAACATAATAGTAATGAAACAACTGCAACCCAAAACTTCAGTTTTGCAATTTTTAGCTGCATGATCTCTGGAACATTTTAAAGAAACCCTTTTCATTGCAACATGATTTTTTTCCCCAATGAAAGTTGGTTTTCACTAGATTAATTTTAACACAATTATTCAAATTGGTAAACAAATCAAATTAGATGTAAATTTCCAACTGGGCGAAAAATGTCCGGACCAGGATTCGAACCCGGGATCTCCTGGCTGAAGCCGCCAGTGCTCTGCCATCTGAGCTATCCCGGACGATTCTGGTCGAACTTTTTCCCCCTTTTTTGAAAGTTAGTTTTGATTTCATCTTGAAAAATTTAGCCTATTTTTAAAACTTCAAATGCCTTTTTAATGAAAAACTACAAATAGTTACATAAGTTTTTAAAATTTAATGACCAAAGATATAATACAATTTCCCCTAAATGCTTCTTCAAATAAAAGTAAAATAACAATTAAAATGTATTAAACTTAGTGTTGAAAAGTTTTTAGCACTTTTAGCATTAAAAATCCGCTATACAAAGAAAAGCATAAAATGTATTGAATTATATTATGAGCCCGTCACCACTATTGTAGAAATTATTTGTTATGAATATGTTTCATATTAAATTTACGTAAAAAATATTTTAAATTTACTGGTGTAAAAATTATTTTTGATATCATTTATTTTTTGTGCAAAATTATAGAATAATTTAAATCTACTCACTAAAACTATGTTACTACTACTATATTTTTGTTATGTATATTAAAAATGTATTCGTCTATGACTATTAATTTTAGTCATACAATTTTCTTCACATTGGTATGCTTCTGATTAAACAAAAACAGAACAATTAAAAATTGTTTTTTCCAGACTTTGTAGTTCCTTAATCCTTAACAGTAGTGTAATTAGGGTGACATGTTAAATCTTTTAAATACAATTGTGTGATCCCGTGCCCTTTTATGTGTCATTAGACGGAATGACATTCCTCGAGTGTATTATGAAGGATTTAGGAAAGGATTTCAGATAAAGGAAATGGGATGAATATTAGAACTGGACAAGACAACACGCAATAGAATTCTGGTTTTTGAATAAAGAAAATGACGTAACATACGTAGAATTTTATTTTTGTGGCAGAGTGAAAAACAATATTTTTACTTATTCCATCATTTTAATCGGCATACCATTATTAAAAGAATCGAAAGAACTATTTTCCGATGTTTTTTTTTAAATTATTGACGCTTGATTTTGTGTACATTCGAATGTTGTCGGCGCCAAGATGTGTTTTCTTACTTTGTAAATAATTTATTTTTAAAAGTTTTAATTAAAGTATAGTTTTATATTTTGCATCATGTGCAGCGCATTCTTCTGCCCCCTTCATCTTACATTCTACTTCTTATAATTTTGCAGTATATAAAATTGCAATGGCTGATGATAATTGAATTCATATTTTTTATTTTAGTAATTAATAGCACAATATATATATATATAACTAGTAAAACAAATTCAAACTTAATTTAAAAACATCGATTAAGCCTTTAATATCTGTCCAGGACGTGCGAATATTTTTGTATTCAATCGTATCAAAATTCATAAAGATTTTTCTTTGTAAAAGATTTCTCTCAAAAGGATACGAACAATATATAATAACTCTTTTGGTAAAAATAAATCTTAACAAAGATATATTTCAAGAAATTAATTACTACTGTGCTTTGTAACACTGAGTTATATTCTTTTATTGAATATCTATAAATACAATAGCATTTTAGTTTGCAAAACAATACAAATGAAGAGACTATGACATATATTTTATTAGTACCAGTTATTTTAGTATGAAATTAAGCATCAGTTATACTTTGATTTGAAATTTACATGTGTGATGTAATGTTTGTATCCTTTTAATTAAACAGTAAAGTGAAATATTCATAATATTCCTTATTTAGGCATAGGTTTAGTTAATATCTTCTAAATATGTCTGCATAATAAATGATTTTGAGTCTTTTCCAATAGTAATCTAGCAGTCAGATTAACCGTTCCATATGTTTCTTATTATTATTTCTCGCTCAACTCATTTAGTATATTTTTAATCAGACGAATATTTACAATGAGTTATTTAGAAAATACTGACGGGATTTTTGTTGTCACACTTTAACATATCAAAGTTATTATTTGATCTTCACACCAAAGAAAACGGAACTGTTATTAGCTATTCAGTGTCGCTTTTCTTTTGTTTTATTTGCATAACAAATAAATTATTGTAAATATACTTCTGAAAAAAAGGCATTTGAAGGCAATTCAATATTAATTTTGAAAAGAATTATAAATGTGAAAATCGATACAAAAAATTAATACGCATTGTACTTGTTAGAATAAAGGAATATCAAGAAATAAAAGATAAATCTGAAATACATAATGTCTTTTTTTCCAAATGTTCATGTTTGCTCATTTTCAAAATAACCTTTGCTTCTGTTTTCACTGTATGGCATTGCTATCAAGTAGATTACGATGCATTTAACACTTTATCTACAGACGGTACTTATATGTACCATTAAAATAACTTGTTATAAAATTTATTGTAATTAGTTGCGATACGATTAGTTGTAATACAGTTTAGAATGAGTTATAGATGCATTACTTTATCTTGTTCCAGAAGCATTATTGGTTACACAAAACAAAAATGTTTTTAAAAGGATGATTTCTTTTGCCTTTGCTTCTTTTCAGTTTTCTTGTCGTTGGAGTGTTTTTTTTTTTTTTTTTTTTTTTTTTGGTGGGGGGGAGGGGGGATTTTTTAATTCGGAAATATTTCTGTTGTTAGAACATTATACTTGTACATTTTCTAATTCTACAAAATACTAAGAAATACATTTAAAATAAAAGACATGAACGGGGTTATAAATAGGCATAAAATCCCTATACATTCAAATTTAATTAATCCTGATAAATCCTTCAATTCTTCTAAAATCCTTCTAAAATTTATTAAATGATTATGTAAATCTTCTAATGTAGTTTAAACAATTCACAAAAAATGCTTTAGAAGATAAAATTTTCATGAATTCATAATTCAGTACATAAGGGGTTAAACTAAAGTTATAACATGCTAAAAGCAATAAAATTACATTTAAAGTCATATAAAAACCATTAAATAAACTTACCTGAGAATGTGGAAAGAGATGCTTTACAATCTACGAGTATTTATATAAAATCCAAGTCTCTGTGTGTCCCTCACGATTCCGGTAGGACCGCCTCATTGAAATGAGTAATTGTTGAAAAATACTAATGAAGGGTTACCACAGCAGCGCCAAATGTTTGCCAACTTAGCGGAATAACGCCAAATTTGGCGACAAAAATAAGTTGTCATATATGAAGCCAACTTGGCGATAGATGGCTAATTTGGCAAAATTCCCATTTAATACCATTAATCTTTCATAAAGGAGGTCACCGCGATTTAATTTAAACTCCGCTCTTTTAAGATATTTTTTAAAAATCTATGGGTGATAATTTAAAGTGTAATATACAAAAAAGTACATCTTTACACCTTTCTCTCGATGCTACTTACAAAATAACAGCCAATAGACGACGCTGTACTCTCTGAGCTCCTAACTGCGCGATTTTAATGTGCTTTAGGTACTTTTCCAGTATAGGTGCTTTGGCGAAAAAGAAAAATTGGCAATATATTTTCCGATAACGTATCCACTGTTTCATTTTATATACACACGCATTTTTTTCGATATTTATACGATTTATTTAACATAAAAAAGCCATTTATCTAATTTTATGCAGAAACTGAAGTGATTTGTACATAAAAGACATCAATAATATACATATAAAATAAATATATAAAACAAACAAAAAAGCTCATCAAGTTTGTTTTCATAACTGTTTATATGATCTGACAACAAATCTCACTTTTTGATGCCAGAATTACACCAAAATTAAAAAAAAAAAAAAAAAAAAAAAAAAAAAAAAACCGCCAAAGCCCCTACAGTGGAAAAGTACCAAACTGTCTATTATTTTGCGCTATCTGCGCTATAGTTTGCACTATAGGCAAGGGGGAGGGAAGCGAAAGGTTTAACATTAAATATTAAAGTTTCTATAAAGCAGTATAAGACTAAAAAATTAAGAATAAAATAAATGCAAAATAAGACTAGACAAGAAAGAAAAATCATGCGTTAAGCATAGAATAGGAAACACTGTCCAACATTCCTGAATGCTTTAAAAAAGACTTCATTATTTATTGAAATAAGGTAAATAAGGCAACTAAGTAAACATTAAAAAAAAAAGCATAAAAACATTAAAAATTGATTCAGCAGTTACCGACCATAGCCAATAGTACTGTTATTACACGCCACTATTTAGCTAAAATTTAATTTAAACTAGAACACTCTTAAAACTACTGAAATCACATTTCCAGATATTATTACCCATAGACGGTTATGTATCCAATTCTTTGCGTGACCCTGTATATCATTTTATATATATTCTACAAACATTTCTTAGTAAACTAAATGCAGTTCAGCGTAAAAATGCATAACTCCTTTAAAAACTACCTTTAAGCAATTTACGGTACTACTTAGGTATCCCGTCGATCAAAAATCTATCACCAAACTATAAGATTAAATGCCAAAAATGGTTATCGTAAATGTCACATTCACTTGACTTTAAGCAAGTTATACGTGTTTAAGTCATCGATTTAAATTTCGACGTTTTATTTGTATTTTTATTAATGTTATACTAATTTATTTGTTCTTCTGTTATTTAAAATAAAAATTATGTTAATTTGTATAATTTAGCGAGTGGTTTGGCGATGTATATAATTTGGCGAAATTGGTCGAAGGGATAACTAAGTAGTACCCAATTTAATCTCATACTCAGTAACACTTACAAATTCTTTTGTGTAGCCCTGTTTATGAAATATAGTATTTATACACACAGTATAGTATGCATAAATTAAATGAAACATAAAAGTGCATATCATAATAAAAATGCATTTCCAGCTATCATCGCTTATGTACAATACTTCGGAGAAAAGTTTCTTGGAGAGAAAGAAGTTTGCCAACGTATTTTCTGACAACCTATTTACTGTTTCATACTCACAAGCAATTTTTTTCATATGTATACAATTTATTTAATACACCAAAAGGGTACTTTTCCGATATACGGACAGCATTGTCGCCAAGCGCAATAGTTGGCGCAAAATGAAAATCACGTCAATTGAAACATTTGAAAAATAAAAGAAAAAAACATTGTTGATAGTAAAGTGAGTATTTTAAAAATATAACATTTGAAAATTACAGACTTTTACGAACTATTTCATTAAATCACAAATATATACTTAAAATAAGTGAACAAATAACTGTTAAGTAAAATAATGCTATAAAGTGATAAAATACCATTTATTAAGATTTAATTTATAGGATATTACATTATACCTTATCACCTTATAGCATTATTTTACTTAATCTGTTTATAAGTGATCATTATACATGTTTTTTAAATAACTGTTATACAAGAAAGTAATAATATAAAAAAATCATATTAAACTGCTGCCATAAAATTACAAATATCTTTTAGCATTGCAGTAAACATTTCATTTTTTAAATGAAGACCTCGCTGTTCGAAATTTATTTATCGTCTGCCAATGCTCAGTGCGAGCATTTTTGTGTAAGTTTAATTTCTAAAAAATTACAACATTCTTTTTTGTTGACATGTATTTTATTCTATTCTAAGAGTGTGAAACCAAGAGGGTTTATAATTAAACGTGTGATACAGTTCACTTTGTTATTTATTAAGTATTGTGAGTTATTGACGAGTTTGTGTTTATTTAATTTCAACCAGCTCGCTACAAATATCTTTTAGCATTGCAGTAAACATTTCATTTTTTAAATGAAGACCTCGCCACATAAACTCGATGAGATACGACTCTAAATGATGACGAACAGTCTCCAATGTATTTTTTGTGCCATTTTGCGATGCCCCATAATCTCTCAACATTTTGAGTATGACATCCAGTATTAGGATCGACAAAATTGTATTTGTGATTTACTGTGAAATCATCATAACCAGCACTTCAAAGTTCATCAGCTTTATATCCTTTCCAGCAATCTGTATAAATAATACTTCCATCAGCTACATTGTTTTCTATTGCCGCCATAAAAGCTGTACGATTGGGAATAGGAGTAAGGAAACATACCCGTGTTTCACGGCATAAACCACCTAACACCCGTTGTGGAGGATGAACATGCCCTACGTTGCTTTTTCTTCTGGTAAAAAGACTCATCTACTTTATTTCAATTTTATTTGGTCCACCGATTTTTCTATTTGGTCGTGAACATAAAGCATTTGCACAAACTTCTCTCAAATAACTATTCCAGTCCACTGTTGTGTTGTGGTTCATATCAAGTTGCAGCTTATATAACTCAATTGATGTCAACTCTTGGCACCATAAATATATAAACCTCAAAGCATTAAGAAAAGACAACCGCGATCCTTCAAACCATGTTTTTTGTCGTATTCCTGCGCTTTCTTCGCCTGATCGTAAGCTACATCTCCATTTTGGATTTCCAGGACTCATCCATAATTTCATTTCATGGTTTTTTGAACACAACCTTTTATTATGCAGAATTCCAAATTCCTGAAACAGTTTTATCGCAACTTTCTCATCATCTGGTAATTGCCAAATGGTAAAATCCCTCTCAGCGTCAGCAGGAAAAGTAAATTATAACTTTATATTAAAAAAAAGCATTTTTAATTCAAATAATAGCAAATTAAAAAGCTTTCCAAGGTTAAGGTTAAATAATAATCATTCACGAGATTCATGTTTCATAAATAACTAATCACAATGCTTCGCATGGTTTACAATAAAAATCCTTTTCACGATCAAGGTTGAAATAATTGGCGCATTAGCATACATTTTGGCATGCTGTCCGTATAACGGAAAAATACCAGAAAAGCTATTTACGCATTTTTATTAAAAAAACAGAAGTACATTTTTGCACAGATGTCATAAACGCATCGCATCGGGTTTGGCGTGATTTTTTTTTTTTTTCTGAGGCTAATTTGGCAAAAATCTCGCTTTCGCATACAATTACATATATATTTTTAAATTATTTGCTATCATTTTGAAAAGGAAATAACAATAAATAAATAAATGTTTAATTAATAACTATAGAACAAAACAGTTTATATAATTAAAAAAAAAAAGAAAATAAAAGTAAATAATAAAAAAAAAAACGGGTTACCATATCAGGCAAAATAACACCATTTTGGCACCAGTTAGGTACCCCGGTGCATATATAACATCTGTGCAGTAATTTGTATAAAAAAATTATTATGTATATTTAGAAATTTATTTTTTATGTATATAAATACATATATAAACAAAAATAAAAGTTCATTAGATTTGTTTTCATAGCTGTTTATATATTTTGGCAACATATCTCACTTTCTGAAGCCCAAATTGCGCCATGCTTTTTAAAAAAAATGCGCTATAATGGAATAGTAACTAACTAAATAATTAATAGAAATAACCAATTATATAAACTAAAACATTTTATTTCGAGATCAAAGCATTGTTTTTAATATCGATTGAAAAGTACATATATCATAGGATAACTTCAGTTGAAATTAGGTTGACAGCTTAATATCTGATTCCAAAAACCTAAACAAACACAAGTGATTCATTCATCGTGAACCGTAAAAAATATTAAACCATTGAGGTAATCATTCACAAAGTGAGTTCTCCGACAATCAATGGCCAATTTTCTTATGACGTCAATAGTAGGTAAAATAGTGGCAGTATCTTTGTTTCTGGATTGAATTCACAAAGATTTTATTTCGCAATGTCTCTTAGTTACATTACTTCATTGTCATATTTATGAGCTCAGAAAAAAGGCATATTTTTCATTATTTAGTTATTAAATAATGATAAATAATTATAAATGCATGATTTGAAAATTTTAAATAATTTTCTTTCTTAATACTAAAGAATAACATTGAAGTAACAGCGTGTTTAAGTTAAATAACTTTAACTGTTTAATTCTGTTGTAATATTCAAAATAACTGTATTTATTAGATTTCAGTAAACAACATCAGGGCAAGATTAAACTTTGAAGTTAGTGGAATTACAATGTAATTTCAAGACTTTTCTTTCGGAGAAGCTTTTCTAAATTCAACATATACATGGAAATTCTTCAATGTTACAAATATTATTCCTAGGACTGACCTAACATCAGAACGGCCGGCAATTTTACACAAGTTTTTGAAAACTATATCAAAAATTTTATTAAAAACTGGTTACTTCTTTGTTATAGCGGCCCACACAATTATGATTATGACAAGTTGCAGTCAATTTTGCCAACGTCGTAACCAAGATCGTGATTCACACACGTATAATACCATATAATACCATTTCATTAAATCGTATACAATAGTTCAATAGTTTTTAACCTTACTTCAAGTGTGTCATTTATTTATTTTTAAGAATTAACAATCTAAATTGTCCAATATATGAATTAAAAAAATGTAAACAAAATTGAATAGACATGACCGCAAAAATCCGCAGAACACTTGGAACCAAACTGTGCAGATTAGTGGTCTTCTACTGTACACAGTTTTTCATAACTGTGTTTCGTTCTCAAAATGTGCTATTTTTCTCTATGACTGCGGAACAAGTGAGAAAAACTCGTATTCTTGCACATGAGTTCTATATATCTCTGTATCTAAATTTCCGTCATTTTTGACGGGCTACCTTTCTAGTTATAATAATAATAATAATTATAATAATTGCAAATATAACAAAAAATAATAAAATAAGCAATAATAAAATAAAGGGTAAAATAATTCAACTTCAAAGATGACCATTTATTTAGAGTTCCTGCTTTCATTATATCGTGATTTCGTGATTTATGTTTTACCAAAATCATTTTTTAAATTTCTGTGGAAAGTTTTTTTGACCAATGTTGATTTTTATAGAGTCGCCAATTGTGCGTACGAAACATGTAGATCACATTATTAAAAGGTATTTAGATTCTTTTAAATGAGTTTTTTTGTGCGTTCGTAGTTATATAAATTCGTAGCACCTATAGCCAGCACCTATAGCCGTCGTTCGATCCTTCTGTCCGTCTGTCCGCATATAACAGAGCAAAAACTACCCAACCGAATGGTCTGAAATTTTAAATATATAATTGTTGCAAAATTTTGTCGAGTCATTTCAAATTTTAGGAAAATCGGATGTATAATTTAATTACAGGGACAGTCAAAAATTTTGCATTACATTACGGCCAATGGGGAAAAAATATTGCAAGGGCATTTTAATGATGTTACAGCCTTCCGAATGGTCTAAAATTTTAAATATATAATTTTTGCAAAATTTTGTCGAGTCATTTCCAATTTTATAAAACTCGGATGTATAGTTTAATTACAGGGACAATCAAAAGTTTTCCATTACGGCCAATGGGAAAAAATTATTTCAAGTGCATTTTAATGATGTTACAGCCTTTCGAAAACAATGAAATTGATATGCACTTATGAAGTGCATTAAAATATACATTCAGTACAATATGCGGTGCAAAAAATATTTATAAAACTAGTTATAGTACGAACTCACCTCATTTGCCACGTTTGACGAGCAATTTCCATCTTGTTTTCCCTTTTAGCATATTATAAAGTTAGTTTAATCAGAATAAGTGATTTTCTTACGCAGTCTTATCAGATCTTTTGTTATGTGTAAGATAAAATATAAATATTATAGAATTATCACCAAAACTGCTTTTCGGAAACAAAAATTGTCAAAACAGTAGATTAATATTCATCAGACACAGATGTTTCGGGGTTGGCAGGTAGGTAAATATTGCTATTTGGATTATATAATAACATAAAATGATTGTCCAAACTGATGCTTATCCTGCAGAAATCTCACTGTAAAACGAAACCCAAGCTATAGTATAACCGTTCACACAATCAATAGGAAATTACTGATTTAAATTAAATGAGATACGGGTTGAGGAAATGTACTTTTCATCTAAAAAATTAACAGAATAAACAGTACATCAGATAATCAGAATATCATTGGATAAAAAAGTTTAATTGAACGGTTCTAATTTTCGAAGCCTTTTGACTAAACTGGTTGTAAAAATACTCATTGGTTTTGTAAAACTTTGAAATGTTAGATAGTAATAAATTGAAAATCATTAGTTTTATCTAGTAGCCTCGTATTTCGCAGTGGTGGTAAATGTGTTTTTATTTAGAAAAATTCGAATATCTTTTAAAAAATGTCGGTACATAAAAACAAATATTTTTTATCAGAACAGCGTTTAGTGTAATTAAATGGCGTTTATTATAAAGTTGAAAAAAATATAACATTGGATTATGAAATTTTTTATGATATAACTTCGAGATATGCTTTGATAGTGTAATAAGTTACGACTATTTTTATAATAACTTCCTTTTTCCTATTAGAAATAATTTAAAAATTTTTGTTTGTATTTTATTAATGTCCTGAGGTTATTTCAAATTTTATTTTAAAAGAGTTAGAAAGACTTTTAATTATCAATTAAGCTAAAGGTAACTATTTCAAGATATTCATGGAATTTGTTTTCAATTTAAAGAAATGATTTAATTTTTGTTCTTATACTGTAAGAATATTAAAATATTAATTAATTAATTAATATATAACTTCAAGGTATGGATTTATTTGAATAACAAAAAGAGAAATATTTTCACTTTTGTAGTTGAAAAAGTTACAATTATTTTTATTTTTGAAAATTCCTTAATTTTTCATAAAAATAAAAATAAAATATTGCTTTTGTGTTTCATTACCATTCTGTGTTTATTTAAAATTTTAATATAAAACCGTAAGAAAGACATTTAATAATTACTTAAGCCCAAGAAAAAATAATAACAGCAGAATAAATGTAAATATTTCACGATATATTTTTTTTAAATTAAAACCATGATTTGTTTTTTTATGTTACTGTAAGAATATTAATTGAATTATAAGTCAATTTCTTGAAATAACTGAGGCAATAAGTTAAACACTTTCTTATTTACATTAAAAGAGCTTTTTCAAAGCATTAAAATGCATTTCAATATTAATTGTATGATCAAGATTGCTAAATGTTAGCTAAAAAATGTGAATTTAAACATTTTATGTTTTGAGAAAAAGTAATTTAATTAGTTTATACATTTTTAATAAGAAAATTATTATTTTTTTCTTTTTTTATACATATTCTTCAATAACTATTTTCTCATTGAAATGATTTAAATTCTACATGTAGGAATGATTTAAATTCTTCATGTAGGATTATAAAGAAGTATAAAAACTCGTGGTTACATCTAACGGATTTTTGTTTTATTCTGATACATTTATTGCCTTGTATAGCATAAGTTTACATCTATCGGATTTTTTTTTTCATTCTGACATTTTTATTGCTTTGTATAGCATGAGTTTACATCTACGTTCTTTCAGGTTAAAATGTTTAAATGGAATGTAAGTTAATCTCCAAATAAAAGCCAATTTTTAATCAGGATACATATCTATACTAATATTATAAAGAGGTAAAATTTGTTTATTTGTACGAGGTAAGCTCTGGAACTATCGAACCGATTCCAAAAGTAATGGTATCAAAATGATGGTGTTAGTCCAACTTAGAACATAGACTATATCTTATGTCCGTGCCACTGACCAAAAGGGGGTGTAGGAGCAAAAAACGTTCTAAAAATGCAATTTTTATGTTACTGAAGGGCCTAGAAACATGAAATTTGGCATGGTAGTTACTTATTAGATATGATCTGTAAGAACATTTCTTAAAAAATTCGAAATTTAAAAGGGGGAAAATGCCCAAAAGGCGTTCTAAAAAACGTTCTAAATGGCGATTTTTATGCAATTTCAAGAAATACCAAACCGACTAAAAAAATAATGGTGTCAAAATGATGGTGCTAACCCTTGCTCCAACATAGGTTACATTTTATGTTGGTGCCACTACCACTATAGTGGGTGCTGGAGCAAAAAAACGTTCAAAATTGCGATTTTTGTGTTACTAAAGGGCCCAGATACACGGAATTTTTCATGGTAATTACTTATTACATATAAATAATCTCTAAGAACATTTCTTAAAAAATTCGAAATTTAAAAGAGGTGAAAATGCGCAAAAAGCGTTCTAAAAAACGTTCTAAATGGCGATTATTACGCAAACTCAAGAAGTACCAAACTTATTTAAAAAATAAGGGTCTCAAAATGATGGTGACAACCATTACTCCAACATACGGTACATTTTATGTCGGTGCCATTAACCCCAAAGGGGGTGCAGGAGCAAAAAAAACGTTAGAAAATGTGATTTGTGTGTTACTGAAGGGCCTAGAAACATGAAATTTGATTTGGTAGTTATTTGTAAGATATAAATGATCTCTAAGAGCAATTCTTAAAAAATTCGAAATTTAAAAGGGGTGAAAATGCGCGAAAAAAGTTCTAAAAAACGTTCTATATGGCGATTTCTACGCATTCTTAGAATGTACCCAACCGATTTCAAATGTAATGGTTGGAAACTGATGATGTCAGCCCTTGCTCCAATATTGGATCTATTTCATGTCGGCGCCACTGCCACCTTGCGGTTGCATTTTTAAAAACGTACTAAATTGAGATTTTTGTGACACTGAAGGGAATAGCAACTTGAAATTTGGCATGGTAATTACTTATGATATGCAAATGCTCTCAGAGAAGAATTCTTTAAAAATTTGAAATTTAAATGGGGTGAAAATAAACGAAAAGCGTTTTACAAACTTTCTAAATAGCTATTTCTACGCAAACTCAGGAAATATAAACCGATTTCAGAAGTAACGGTTTCAAATTGATGGTGACAGTCCCCGCTCCAACATAGCCTATGTTTTACGTTGTTGTCACTACCACTTGGGTATTACAGGAGAAAAAAAAATGTTCTAAATTGCGTTTTTTGTGTTAAATAGGGGGCCTAACATTTTAAATTTGGGATGATAATTACTTCAAAGATGCAAATGCTTTCTAAGAATTGTCGAAAGAAAATTCCAAATTTAAAAGGATGAAGTGAGCGAAAAGCGTTCTATAAACGTTCTAAATTACGCTTTTTATGCAATTGTATGAAATACGAAACCGATTTTAAACATAATGGTTTCAAATTGATGGTGATAGAACCTGCTCAAACATAAGCTATATTTTATGTCGAGGGTTGCAGGAGCCAAAAACTTTCTAAATTGTGATTTCTGCGGTACTGAAGAAGCTAGAAACTTTAAATATAGCACGGTAGTTACTTATAAAATATAAATGTCCTCTAACAGCAGTCGAAAATAAATTCTAAATTAAAAAGGGGTAAAACGAAGGGAAGGAGTGAAAAGCATTCTAAAAGAGTCCTTAATTACGATTTCTATGGAATCTCAGGAAATAATAAACCGATTACAGAAGTTATTGGTTGCGAATCAAGAGTGACTGCTCCTGATCCTATACGGGCTATATTTTATGCCGGTGTCACTACCACCTGGTTGGCAGGAAAACAAGAAAGCCTTTAAAAACATCTAAATTCCGTTTTCTATAGAATATTGGGAAATACCAGCCGCATTCAAGATTAATGTTGTTGGCAAATTAAGGGTGTCAGTCTCTTATTCAACATTTTTCGATACATTCTATTTGAACACCATCTCGGCATTTTATGTTGGTTCCACTAACACCAGAGAGGTGATAGACTGTTAGACTCGAAGCTTGGAATTTGACATGATGGTTAATTTTAAGATATAAATGTGTTAAGATGGTTTCTAAAAATTTCAAAACTTCAAATGAATACTGAAATGAGCATATGGAATGAGCATAAAAGTCTCAAAATACTTTCTAAATTATCATTTATTTGGAATTAATTTTAGTTCTTCTTATTAATTAACATTTCATTTCTGTCTATTGCATTATTATAGTGAATTTTAGCCAAACCGTGTCTTAATTTGTAATTTTTGAATTATTCCAAAAAGTGTTATTCTAATAAAATAATAGTCATGCAAATATAACTTGGAATATTTCAACTATTACGCGAGCAAAGCCGCGGGGTTTGCTAGCATATTATAATTTTAAACGCATGTAATAATACTTCTTAAGAAGATTTGTATGGTTATTAATGCAGAATGCATGTGTGACGCTTTGTTAAGATGATTTTTGCGGATTGTATGGGGGTAAAATGGCAAATTTTTAAAAATCAAAATCCACACCAGATTAGAAAAGCTGCACAAATAAAGCTCTTGAAAATAAAATTAGTGTGATGATGAAGAAGCTCTGAAGAAAGAAATGATTCACACTCTGAACTACAGAACACTTGTGATAAATCCACACCGGCGTTTCTATATAAAGTTATAAAATAAAAATACAAGGATAAATAATCTGGGTTTCCCGGGTAAGGGACTATAAATGAATACCATTTTGAATTACTATTCAAAAGGCTAGCAGATACCTTACTTTTAAGGAATTTTCTGTATCACCTACTGTCACCTTTAAAACGAATCTTTATATAACGAATATGAGTTATATATATAAATGAGGATTTGTTGAAATTTGTTAAAGTCGATAATTTCGTATTAGTGCGTGCCTTGAGTTAATGGCAAAATAAATTTTCAAACATTTCGCTGCTTACACCAGTCTCTTTTAAACTACTAATTCAATTGTTTAACCCCCTGACCGCAAATTTGTAATGTTGTTTTATCTGTAAATTTTTTTAAATGCAAAAAAAAAAAAAAAAAAAAAAAAAAAAAAAAAAAAAAAATATATATATATATATATATATATATATATATATATTAAACATGATATTAAAAAAAAAATTAAGTATGCATAAGAATATAACCCTTGAGAGTGTTAATCATAACTTAATCTTTCAAAATTGGAGACATATGTAGAATTATATTATTTTAAAAAATGCTTCTTATGCAGTGCAACCTACAGCTGAGTGAACGGATATATCAGTTCAAGGCAGTGAGAAGTTTGGTTAAGTGTATGTCTGTTAATTTTACATTTCATATATTATTTTATGTTTTTATTTATTTATTGATGAAATTTTAACATCGTTATGGAATTTTAACCGAGAACAGATGATGAAATATTTATATAGATTTAAGTGCGAACGGTTAATCTTTCATAATCAATCTGCATGAGATATATAGACTTTTCAAAAATCATGTTTGACTGTTTTTAACCAAAAAGTAATTATTGAACTGAGATACAGTTAAAAAAAAGCTTTAAAATAAACGTTCTTATTCCTCTTTGATGGCGTAAAAAGTTAAAATGGGTGGTGTTTAAAATAAAATAAGTTGCAATAAAATTAATACAATGTCAGGTTTTGCTACCGCAAAAATGACGCCAGTGATACTCGCTTTTGCCCCATAAAAAGATGTATGTTAATCAAATTTTGTATTTCAATACTGTAATTCAATGATCACTGTAACCGAGAGTAAAATGAAAAGAAATACACTTTACTTCGTAACTGCTGGTGGTATTTAAATTTACATATTGTACTCGTAATAATATCGAAGAAAATTTCTGAATGCCCACAACATACCAGTTTTTCATCGAGGTACAGTATGAAATAGTGTATATATGTGTAGTATTAGAATTATATTTTCTCCATGGTGCATATTATGCATATTAAGTTACTTTAATATGCCTGTGCGTTTGAAACATGGTCATAAAAGTTAGGAAACACATATCTCACGTTATCAGCAGCTACAAGCTTAATTTCCATGGTTTACCAGTTGTTGGAGTTTTTAATGTGTTCTACAAGAAGGCCGTTGACTCATGTCTGCTTAGAAATCTACGATAAAACCTAAAATATGCGACATAGCTGAATATGTTGGGGAAGATTAAAGAAAAAACTAGAGAACAGGAATTCTGCTTTTTCAGAATTTAGTGTCACCCCGGCATTTCCATTACTTCATTTTTTTCTGGTGGATTGGTGGCTTCTATTATTATGAAACAGACATTATAAATGAAGCGTAAAAAAAATTATGGCCATTTTTTTTTCCCATTCTGACCAGAAAATCAGAGTTCAAACTTTTTACGGCAGCTCTTTCATCTTCACCGAACACTTCATTTATAACGGCTGTTTCATAATAATAGAAGCCACCAGTCCATCAGAAGAAAATAACTCGGTTAAGCGTGACTCGGATAATCGGGACTCTACTGCAAAACATATTTCAGTTTTAAGACTTAAAGCAGACGCTTTTATTTTATGTAAAATGACGCCATTTGCATTAATATAGAAACATAAAATTAAATATAGTTTATAATAGCTCCCTGTTTTATCATAAATCCTTCATTTATATTTTTTTCAAAGTAGCACGTATTTTAATTATTTTTTTTTCAATTTAATTTTTTTTAATTAATTTTTTTCCATTTTATGAGAAAATGGCAATAAAAAGATATAATTGCTATTTTTCAGCAATTTTTTCGTTACTTTCTACAGAAATGGCGTACTTGAGTTGCCAAAATGAAACAAATGTCGCTAAAAACTACAAAAAAATTAATATTTCAAAAACAAATAGAGATGCAGTTTTCAAACAAATTGCATTAAAAAGTACTTTTTTTCCCCAATACGATGGTATAAAAACTGAAAATGTGCGATGTTTAGAAATTTAAAAAAATGGTATAGAGCATTTAATTGTACAATGATACATCTACTTTGTTTATTGCTAGCGTCTGTAAGCTAACGTTTTTTTTTTTTGGACACAAAATAAGCCGGGAGAAAGAAATAGCATACCGTACCGTGGCTAATAAAAAAAACTAAAGTTATGAAAAAAAATCAAATTTTTATATAAAATGTAATGTGCAATTCAGGAAATTTATTTAATTTTTCTCGTTATCTATACTTGGTCATAAAAGTTAGGAAACAATGTCTCACGTTACCATTGAACAGCAGCTACAAGCTTAATTTCCATGGTTTACCAGTTGTTGGAGTTTTTAATGTGTTCTACAATAAGGCCGTTGACTCATGTCTGCTTAGAAATCTACGATAAAACCTAAAATATGCGACATAGCTGAATATGTTGGGGAAGATTAAAAAAAAAAACAAAAAACAAAAAACAACAAAAAAAAAAAAACAGTGGCACTCCGGGAGTGCCAATAGAAGTGAAAACTTCAACAATTACGTGTGTGTTTTTTTAATCGTCAGGAAATGTTTTATGCGTTGAATTGTGTAGCAGCACATATGAAAGTATCTGGGGACACGGCAGTGCCCCTGCCAAGTCTTGAAGGCACAGCCGTAAGCATCTTTTTCTGGAAGCAACTCAGGGTACTTTTGACCCGCCAATATCTTTGTGTTGGTGATTCCCAGAAACTTGAAACTTCGTAAATCTAAAGTAATGTGGAAATGGAACTAAATGCTGAAATTTCACGTTTCTATCTTTTTTATTTCAGAAGATATATGAACTTAAACTTTCACCTGATCGCCGACACTGATTCTCCGATCATCAAAACTCAGAGGTACGTCCTGTATCCCTAGAATCTTGAAATTTGGTATGAAGGTAGTGTTTAGGATACAATGAAAGGGGAAATTTAAAAAAATCCGGAAAATTTGGATAAAAAGTCGAAAAATCAAAAAACCGAGAATTTGGCAGAGATGTGATATGCGAACCAGGTTTGGCGCGATTTTTTAACCTCAATTTGGCGAAAGCCCGTTTTCCAATACCAGTTACAATATATATTGTTAAATTATTTTCTATTGTTTTAAAAAGTAAACAACAATAAATAAACGATAATTTCATTAATAACTATAGAACAAAACAATTGTACAATTTAAAAAAATAAAATAAAAGTAAATGAGCAATTTATTAATAAATAAGCAACAGTAGCCGGGTTGCCTTGTAAAATAAAGTAACGCCATTTTGCTGTCAATTAGGTACCCCAGTGCGTATCTGACATCTGTGCCCCGTATTTTATCTTTCGTAATCGAAATTCCCGCCAATACTGTTGGTCATTGACCAGACCATCAACACGATAAAATGCAGCGTTATCGGTTTTTAGTTACACGAAATAGGTAGGTCACGAATACGGTATAATTCATTTTAAGTGACGAAAAACAAAATAATAATTTATTTTAGCAATACGCCAGGAGAAAAAGTGAGTTTTAGCTTCCTTCTTCTTTTGCGGATTGAGCTGAAGAGGGAAAAGTTCCTGTCATTCACCTCTTGGCGCGCTAGTGTCTATGTGTCAAAATGCTACTAGCATGTCGGTTACGTTACAGTGTCTCGAAATCAGTGATTTTTCCCCATCTCAAAAAAAGCTCAACGCGCCTAAAGAAGTTTTCACTTCAAAAAATCAGTACTGTCTCTCTATGTATTGGATGGTCCATATGTTGGCTCTTTTTTTATTATGAAAGAAAACGCATTTTAGATAAGTGAAAATTGAAATTCTTTATTGAACATGGCAGGTGGGTCAATGCCATTTATGCATGGAATACAATAACGCGCATGTGGCCACCTCGGCTAGTTTTACATGCGATCATCCGAACATCAAAATTTTCGATGACTTTTCCCAGAATGAACGGTTCCATGGCCCAAATTTTAGACCGGATGGCCTATAAGCAACCTTTACATGAATAGGGACATGGAAAAAAAAATCCTGCGCTGTGATGGGCTGATCGGTTCTTTCGTCTGTTTAATCCGGTTATAAAAGGCGTTTGTTTTGTTGATACTTGCCATAAAGAAGACTAATATACATTATGTACAAAATATTATAGTCATAAAAAGAGTGCGGAATTAAAATTTCCTAAAAAGTAAACATGATATTTCTAGAAGATTGCTGGATGGTTCGTTTTGTATGGCTCAAATGACTTTTGAAATGTCCATTTTTATTTAAGACTGGTTATTATAACCACTGAACTAGCAAGTATACACTTAGAGACTGAAACGAACTATACACTTTACAGCCTCCAATCACATTCTAGCTGGGAATTTTTATAGTATAATATAGTTTAATATTGTATTGAAATAAATTACCTCTCGTAGCGTAATCATTACGTATTGATGCAGTTACGTTGTAAACATGCATATAAAGCATTGTAAATATTAATCCAGCTAATGTTGAATTTCGCGAATTCATTCGATTTTGAATTGCTTTATCAGATACGATAAAAAAAATTATAAAACGGAAGTAAAGTCTCGTCCATAAATTGACATTTTTTCTTCGTACATGTAAATAAACATAATTATCAGCCATAAAGCCATTAAATTATTTGAAAACAACGTTTAAACACACAATAAAAACAAGCAGATTTGACCATACGTATACGTTTCGTGAGTACTAGGACTCACATCCTCAGTGTAAAAACTATAAAAACTTTAAAAACAATATCCCTCCCAACTACATGTACGGTGAAAAAACCCAAATGTCAAAACATGATACCAAAAGACCATCAAGTTCTAACAGCCAATGAAATTAATGCGGAAGTGAAGTGTCGTGACACAACAAATCCATCCAGAAAGTTGAGATGTATGGTGTACTAGATAAATCATTAACCAAGGAGTCTTTAAATTTATGGATATGAATAGCCTCAAAAAAGTCTAAATCCAGAGGAGTAATGCATTTCTTGATAATGGTAGCCGAGTTGTTGTGTCACGACACTTCATTTCCGCATTAATTTCATTGGCTGTTAGAACTTGATGGTCTTTTGGTATCACGTTTTGACATTTGGGTTTTTTCACCGTACATGTAGTTGGGGGGATATTGTTTTTAAAGTTTTTATAGTTTTTACACTGAGGATGTGAGTCCTAGTACTCACGAAACGTATACGTACGGTCAAATCTGCTTGTTTTTATTGTGTGTTTAAACGTTGTTTTCAAATAATTTATATTTTCACACAAGTTCTGTACTTATCATAAAGCCATTGCATTACTACTCTCCTTCAGTACAGCGAAAACGTGGCCGGGACGTGTGACGTTAGCCCATACCATTAGCCAATCAACTCACAAGATTCTTTCCCATGTCTCTATCCGTGTAAATGTTCTTATATGCGACCGGATATTAAGTTTGAGGTCTTAGATTGTGCGGGGTGGTGGATGTGTACACTTTACTTTTCAGCAACCCCAAAGAAAATAATCTATTGGGGTTAAATCGCATAATGTTGGCCAATTAACATAAAAATTTCTTGAAATTTCGCGATCTCGAAATTACTTGTTCAATTAGTTGATGGTTTGGCGAGTAGTCTGTGCCGTTGCACCGTCTTGTCATAGAAATGGCATACATAATTACAAATGGCATACATTTCGCAGTTCATAAATGCATGACACATGGCAGCTGACACAAATAAACTGTAAACTATTCATATTTCAAAAAAGAACAAATATATGGACCACCCTACACTAGATGTGATACACTGCGACACTAATTGCCATCATAATTATTCCTTGCCTTAACAATAAGTATATGACATCATAGCTGCATTAGTAATTGTGTTGTGCCACTGTACAAACTAGTGGCACAATTCAAAAATCATTTGTGTTTGAAAAATGTAACAAATAACGCAGAAATATGCGCCGTTCTAAAAAGGAAATGCATGCGTTTTCTGTATTTTCATGAAACTCGCATCGAGCGACTTTCGATGTTTTTAAACTACTGAATATTTACTTTTTGTTTATCTTTTTATTTGTTCTGTTTTTTACCACCCAGTACATTTTAATATGAATGTGCTACATTACAAAAAAAAAAAAAAAAAAAAAAAAAAAAAAAAAAAAAAAAAAAATCTAACGCAAATAGCAAGAACATACATGAAGAGTTTTACCAATTTGTTACAGGTTCACACATGCGTTATAACAGTATCAAAATGATTTTCATAAAGCTAAATATTCATCAGCTTAAAACTCCTTTTAAATTCTTCCAGTTTCTTTACATTGCTTACATAAGTTACCCTGAAGTTACCGATCTTTCAGAAGTAGAAAGTGCGTTTCATTAATTTGTATTCCTCATTAATTTCGTCACACTTCATTATTTGACTTTAAGGTGAGTACATACTTCGATGGTTTCGTAATTAAGCTTCCCGATAGCTTTAAAACATTTCAAGATTTAGCATCTTAATTAATTTTAACATCAAACAGCTTGTTATACTATGCGCCTCTAGTTCTTATTATTAATTTCTCAAATTTTGCGATCTGCACACAAAACTATTTCTTTTATAAAAGTTATGTTTAGTATTTACATTTCATATCTGCTAACATTACATTTATGTATGTAAATGAAATAAAAAATGAGTTGGAGATTATTGAAACTTTATGTTCGATAGGTTCGACAGGAATGTTTGATGGAGATTTTTGGCACATACTTCTTATTATTCAAATATGGCAATTATGGTAGTGCACGTAAGTAGTGATGAAATAAATTAGGATTTATTCAATAATCTCGTAATATAAAATGAATTGAAAAAGATATCGAACTAACAATTGTACTATGACTTATAAAGCATTTACCAATTATGATTTATTGGCTGTTCAAAGTTCCAGTTGGATAATATTGTTATGCAAAATATTTTATTCGTCAGTTAGCAACTGCATACTTACGGAAGAACGGAAAATAATTTACTCTATCATGGGTAGCTTGCGATAGTAGTTCTGTGAAGAAAAAAAATGCTTTAGGACAACATTTCCCATACATGCAACCATATATATATATATACACCGGGTGTCCCAAAAAAGACTGACTGATTTTAAAATTCAATAACTTCCAAACGGTGACAGATATTTAAAAAATTCTTGCAGGAGGGTTATGCATAAAGTCAAAAGTTTTTTTACAGTGATTTTCGATTTAGTTCTAATTACAAACAATAGATGGCGCTGTAAGCAATAGTCGCTAAATACAGGCTCGATTTTTGGTCCTTTCTGTTGTTCCATGCAGAAAAAGGAGATGGAAATGTATTATCCGGACCACGAAGTACTAAAAATCGAGCCTGAATTTAGCCTCTATTGATCGCAGCGCCATCTATTGTTTGTAATTCGAACTAAAATCGAAAATCACTGTAAAAAAACTTTTGACTTTATGCAAAACCCTCCTGCAAGAATTTTTTAAATATCCGTCACCGTTTGGAAGTTATTGAATTTTAAAATCAGTCAGTCCTTTTTGGGACACCCGGTATATGTGGCGGGGTTTTCGCTGTGATTGAGGGGATGCATGAATACGATTCAAATATGATATTTAAAAGATGTATCCTTCTATTGATGAGTAAGTTTTTAACTCATGTTTCCTTTTTATTTCTGTTGTGCAGAACATTGTTCTGTCCGTGTCTTACATATTGATTAATTATATATTTCTTTTATTTTTTTATGATAGTGGTTAATCACAATGGCGGAAATAAATATTTAAGCTGTAGCTTATTATTCCTACCTCAGAAGTTAACCGCTTTTTACTAATGATTTCGTAATATTACACTTGAAATCGAGTTACGAATCAATAGTTCCAATTTTATTCATAATTGTTCTCTCATTTTTAGTTCATTTTATAGTTTTTCTTTTTGAATTAATGAATTTTCAATTTCGAGATTATACATTTCGTGCAAAGGATTTGTTGTGCTAGCAATGATTCGTTATTTCTGGTCTTTATTCATTGGTTAAATTGTTTTAGTTAGAAATAATTTTACAAAATATTTCAAATATTTATAATTTCCTGCATATATTTATATACTTGTTAACCATTTGGAAAAATGGTTATTGTTCTCGTCAGGATGGGAAATCAAAAGCATATCTGAAGGTTTTCATTGGTTTAATCTGCATTTTTTATTCATTTTATGATTGGCCTATACAGTAATTTGTATTTCCCTTTAATTTCAACAACGATGGATACCTTCTGTTGCCACTATGACAAAAAAGTAATAAAAACTATAAAAAAAATTAATAACTTAGAAACAAATTGAGATACAGCTTTCAAACAAATTGCATTTAAAAGTACATTTTTTTCTCTATCCGACGATATAAAAAGTAATATTGTGGGATATTTAGAAGTTTAAGAATGAAATTTCATTTAAAATTGGCCGTCAGATTTCTTGGAAATCTGACGATGGAAAAGCCTTTTCCCGAACAGCCAATGAAATGTTTGGATATTTACGTAAGTTTCAAGTGCATAATACTTAAGTTTCATGAAATCTGACGGGTCGCAGGCGATTTTTGTCACTTGCAATTTTTACGTGTAATAACACTATTAATGTTTAATTCATGGCGTACGTAAAATCGTTTTCCAAATGGTCGTTGTAATTTGATAAATTGCTTTTTTTTTCTTTTTATGCATTCGCCTTCCTGTTGATTTTGCTTTCGCCAATTTTGAATGTTTTAATTTTTTAACACTTCATATATTGGTGATTGGGATATAGGTTTAAAAATATCATTATTGATTAGTTAAATAAATAATAGTTGATCCAGATTTGTTATGTATATTGTCAGTGCAATGTATTGATACTCCATTTATTAATTTTTATTATTTAAAAGGTGATGATTTGTAATCTAAATGTAATGGTTATATATATATATATATATATATATATACACTATATGGCCATTCATGATTGGACACTTTTAATTTTAGACATTTTGTCAAATATTTAAAGATATATTTGTCGGATTTTTCTGGAACTTCAAGATTATTAAGACTATGTTCTACTTCATATTTATCGATGGCGGTTTGATCAAAAGGACAATTAGGGGATAAACAACAAATCTAAGAAAAAGAATAATGTTTGGGATCATCCTGTAAAATAAATTGAACGAATTGATCCATCGCTATAGCTTTCGAATATGTGGATGCTGTACAATTTATTTATTCATTTGTGGAAAAATAGAATGTATGTTCATGGAGATATATCTATTTTTTTACGGAAAAAAAAATCCATGTATTTTGTTTATACCATGAAGGGTTTTTACCATATTTAACACCAGTTTCAGAAAATTTAACAAATTGTAGTAGAAATAATATGGTGTAATTGGAATGCAAATATATTAAATATTTGATGAAATGAAGAAGAATAATGTTTGGGATCAACCTGTAAAATAAATTGAACGAATTGATCTATCGCTATAGCTTTCGAATATGTGGATGCTGTACAATTTATGTATTCATTTGTGGAAAAATAGAATGTATGTTCATGGAGATATATCTATTTTTTTAAGGAAAAAAATCCATGTATTTTGTTTATACCATGAAGGGTTTTTACCATATTTAACACCAGTTCCAGAAAATTTAACAAATTGTAGTAGAAATAATATGGTGTAGTTGGAATGCAAATATATTTAATATTTGATGAAATGAAAAAGAATAATGTTTGGGATCAACCTGTAAAATAAATTGAACGAATTGATCTATCGCTATAGCTTTCGAATAAGTGGATGCTGTACAATTTATGTATTCATTTGCGGAAAAATAGAATGTATGTTCATGGAGATATATCTATTTTTTTAAGGAAAAAAATCCATGTAATTTGTTTATACCATGAAGGGTTTTTACCAAATTTAACACCAGTTTCAGAAAATTTAACAAATTGTAGTAGAAATAATATGGTGTAATTGGAATGTATTAAATATTTGATGAAATATGAGCAGTTAAATGAAATATTTTTTATCTGCGCATACGTGCACGATGAACTTTTTTTTTCATGATTTGATAGCCAACTCTATGGATCAACTCATAAAAAAAAGCCAGTGAAAATTCAGAAAGATATCGGCAATAGACTGAGCTTTCTTTTAGTTGTTCTCTAAAAACAGCTAAATGATAAGGGGTTTTCCATAAATTGTCGTTTTTAATTTTTAATTTTTAAATTTTTTTATTTTCACTTTTTATGGATGCTTTGGATCTTCTTGGAAAATCAGCAGAACGATCCTATTCCAAGAAAAAAAGAAGTATCAAAATCTAAACATTTCTTCTAAATCTATTCGTTGACATTCATTAAGTACAAACTTTTTTGCTGAAAGACAGATAATAAAAAAAACAATTTGTGGAAAATCCCTTATCATTCAGCAGCTTTTATCTGGGCATTTTACAAGTTATGTAATTATGACTTTTAACTGCGTCCTTGCGTGTAACATTTTTATTTTTATTTTAAGTTTTCGTACTTTTTTAATATTTACGTACCATTATTTTGATATAATTTTTCCTATTTTCTGCTTTTTACACGTGATCATTTATTTCTTATTTTAAAATTTTCTTACAGTTTTAGTAATTTCACTTATCAATTTCAATTTGAAAATGACATCAAAAAAGAAAACTATTATTCCCTTTCCTTTCCTTTTCTTCTCTTTTTTGCCAAAATGTGAACTGATTCCTGACGATCTAAACACGTAATTGTTTTTATTTTTTGAAATCTTTCTGAAAAACTTAATTTAATCACAACATTGCCTTCACTATCGTTGAAGTAAAATACAATTCCATTTTCAATTTGAAAATTACAAAAAAGAAGAAATCTAATAATCTCTATGGTTTTCTCCTTTCTCTCGAATTCAAATTTTAAAATTCTAATGTCGCTTTGGACATCTGTGGTTCATTACAAAATATATGAATATAATTAATCAATGAAATATAATCAATCGTTTATTCAGTCGTTTCATAAATTCGTTTCATTAGGATTTTATGTACACAGTGTAGATTAATTTCATAAAATATTTTAACGGAATACTCCATACCAGTTTATATTTTGTAAAGTAAATATAGTGTTTTGATTTTTAATACTTATTGAGAACATAAATTAAATTATCTTTATTTTTTTACATAATAAAGTATATATTTATTATATACACTATTAAAATTTTGGAGGAAATTTCAATTATTTAACTAATTTTATGCATTATTTTTATATTAGCTCTGTTTTTTAAGTAGATGAAATTCTAATAGCTTAAAAACAAATTTTGCTGCGGTGTAACAATTTACTTTAAATACAATAGAAGTATCTAATTTATTCATCATGTAACTCAAATCGAAAAAGATTTCGAAATTCATTAGTATCATTTAACTAACTGAGTTAGTGAAATAAAAATTAACATATTATAAAGTGCTTAAATTCGATTTAATATTTTTAAAACACTTTAATTACTGGGATTAAAGTAAAGTGAGAGAAAGTGCTTTTGTTCAAAAGCATAGTTTTAAATAAGTACTAAATATTCCTTTTTAATCGCTGAAGTCATGTTTTTTTTCAATTACCTTGGTATTTATTTATTTGAATAACGTAGCTGAAGAAATACTTAGAGCGTCCCAACAATTTGTAAATATTTTAAAGATTCATCACATTTACTATATTCGAATGTGTTTTGTTGAAAAATCTTACTACTTCAGGAATTAGATTCCTATAAAATACTTTTCAGTTACACAGAAACCGCTTAACTGTACGCCTTATGGAATAAGTGTGCTTGCTTGCTCCATTACATAAATTATTGAGGTACAACTATTTTTTTTTAAGTAAATTTAACTTTAATAACTAAAAACAAATATTTCATTCACTCAAATATTTGTATCTCAGGGAACGCAATGTCTGGGGCCTCATTAATTTTAGGTAGTAAAAGACGAAAATTGTAGTTAATAATATTGCCAAATTTAACATTTTATTATTTGACATTCGCTTAATATATACATGGAAATTATTCCAGAGACAAACATTCGCCTTCCATATAGTTTCTATCGATGCTGGATTTAATTAAATTTCGTGTTTGGCCCAATGTCGGTGGCTCACGATAAATATTCCATCTTGTGCTGCGTTTGCAGCCTTGCCAACATATAATAGTGAGAAATTTTAAAGGCTGGGTATCGATCCACGTGGTTTAGTCGGTAGACCGTCAGTGCGCAGTACTGATGGCCCGGGTTCGAGTCCCGACATATCTTTTTCACTATGTTGGCGTTTGCGACTCTTAAGCAATTATTTTGAAATTTGATTGTCATTTGAAAAATTGGCTTAATGATTAACCGCTCTGTTTGTTTTGTTGGAGAGTTACACATCTAGCCAGTTTAAAGCAATTATTATTAGCTCTAAAAATATTAAAAACTTCTTTTTAAATAATTTTGTTGAAAATGAAACTGTCGGAAATTCGCAGAAATATGAAGTATGGGTTCTTAAGCTGAACTATGCCATAGAAGACTGCGCGAAGCATTATTAGTGTGTTTGGCTCTAATGTTACTACGTAACAGACAGTATCAAATTGGTTCGCCAAATTTAATACAGGTAACTTCGATCTCACAAATGAGCCACGCCGTCGCCCAGAATCTAAGGTCAATAATGATGAATTAAAGGTCAACGTTGAGTTCTGAATCATCTCAGAGTGCCGATCGATTGTCGTTGAAGTTTAGATATAGAATATAGATATAGAATATATTTTTAAAACATGCTGTCAAAGTGGGCCTTTTGAACCGAATTTCCCGAAGCGGATTGTGTTGAAAAAATCATCGTATTAAGGCAATATTCAGATCCAAACTGCTTATTTCCTGGCTCATTTTTTAATTCATTTTTACTCTCAAACGCATCCAATTGGTAGATTCGCTTATTCAGAAACTATATAATGTACCGTAATGATCGTTTTTTTGTCAGAGGCAGAATATATTTCAAAAAATGATGTCAAAGTGGGCATTTTGAACGGAATTTCCCGAAGCGATTGTGTTAGAAACTAAAAATATTGTGTTACTGAGAAAATAATTGTTTATGTATCAAGTTTTAATTAATTGAACGAAAATTAAAAACACAGGTTGCTTATAAATCTCTTCAAAAATCACGTCAACAAGTTTCATGTTTTTCCTATTAAAAATGAATCTGGAGTTATAAGTTATACCAGAAAATTTCGAGTTGTTGAGCATAGAAAAGTATTTTTTTTTGAATACCGCCCTAATATGATTCTGATAAAACCAGTTATTATTTAAAAATGAAATAAAAACTCGTCAAAAGCGGTCAGATAAAATTGTTAAGTGGGTTTATCTCTAATCATGATTTGGTTTTTGTTTGTGAAATTAGTATACTTAACTTCGAAATCTACCTCCGCCTGTAGGCCGAGCCGGCAGGGATTTTTTTAAACATAATCTAAACTGGATTTACCTCTAACTTATACATCTTCTCTATTTTTTAATTATTATTCAAAATGTTTTAATTTTTCTTATTTCAGAGTAGTTTTTTCTGCTGTTAAAATTTTTTCTTTGAATTGTTCCTATAGGGATGTTAATTTGCTCCGCAACCACGTTATCGAAGAAGATACATACACTGTTCCAATAAGAAAAATAGGGACTTTTTGATTTAAAAAAATGTGGTATTTCATCGTATTTTTGCTTCTATGTAGTTTAAAACGTTTTAAAGAAAGTGTTAAGGGTAAAGTGTTCTAGTACCGTATGAACCTCAATAGGTTGGTTGGTTTATGCTTAAAAAGGCATTGAAGGATGTCATTTGTTACGAAATCTCTTGTAACCAGAAAATCCAAGAAAACTTATTAGCAAACCTCCCGCTTATTTTGAAATAAAAAGGACATATTTTAAATCAGATAATTCATTTAATTAAGCATCGTTTGCTCCTATGTTGTCGCTATTTGAAACAAAAAATTCAATAAAATTTCTGGTTATTTATTTATTTTTTAATTGGGGAAGTGAATGAATAAAGTTTTTGAAAATAGGTCTCGCCTATGTCATCACTGATTAATTGATGAACTTCCATTTCGAAGAACTTGCCATCATTGAAAGATTTGGTGAATGAACATGTTAAGTGTCGATTTCAGGAATTTGAGAGAAAAAGTTTTAAAAGTTTGTGGGATTCTCTGTTTCGTTGCATCACTAAATCAAAGTTTTACGGGTACTGTTATTTATGTATATGTACTATTATTTATGTAGAATTTACGTATTTTTCCCCATACCATGTTCTTCCTATTATGCCTCAAGAAACATGTTTCTTATATGTTGAATGACATGTTATTTACAGTCAGTAATCAATGAAAGGAAGGAAAAACTGTGTTTCATGCATAGATTTCAAACACTTCCAGAATACTTTAATAACACTTGAATTTGAGAACAAAAGTTTTAAATTTTATGGGATTCTCTGTTTCGTTGCATCACTAAATCAAAGTTTTATGGGTACTTGAATGGTACTTGTAAATATGATATTGGAGTAAAATTGACATAGTTACAGCTCTCTTATTAGAGGAAGACTTTATGTATTTTCCTCATAGCACGTTCTTCCTATTACGCATCGAAAAACATGTTTCTTATATGTAGAATATGTTATTTACAGTCACTTATCACAGGAAGGAAAGAAAACTCGTGTTTTATGCACATATGTCAAACACTTCCCGAAGACTTTCATAAAACTTCTCCGTTTAATAAAGTAAAGAGGGTACCTAAATAAACAAACGCATAACACATTCAAAAGCCGGATTTCAGCATTTACACCCCATAGGCAGAGAGGTGCACAAATCCTTCTGAACAGCCCTGTATATCATTAATAGTTTTACATATATTCTGCATAGTAAGCTAAAATTTTCTTTAGTTGCAAAATGCATAACTCTGTTAAAACTCACCTTCAGCAATTGCTGCAAAAGGATGGAAATGTACATAAATTCTTTTGTTCACCGGCTTATATTATCTAGAGATTGTCATACATGGCTATATTAAGCTAAAATTTTACCCAGCCAAAAAAATGCTTAAAATTTTAAAATTACTGAAATCTCACTTACAGAAATTACCTATAAACAAGCATGTATGCAGTTTGTTTCTATATATGTGTATATGACTTTTCTTTTTATGATTAACAGCGAAAAGCCTCACATTTTTTTCTCATATCACGTATTCTTTTTATTTTTTTTATTTTTAATTTACTCAAAATAATATTAATTTTCCAAAGTTATAAAATGATTTTATGGTCAAATAAAAAGAAAAGTATTAAAGAAAATGCAATTCTGCAGACGTATTAATACATGCGAAATTTGATTAAAATTTTTAATATACTACAGTTCAGTTTATATGTAATTAAAATTCATCATCTTTAGAAATGTAAACTGTATGCGCTTAGATAGATATTTTTTTTACTTTATATTATTATCACTGTTTAACTTGTAAACACAAACAAACTTTTAATAAATTTAAATAAAATGCTACACGAAATAATAAAACATTGATTGATTATTTAAAAGCTATTTGCAAAATCTTATTTATGGTGAAAAACTTTCATTGTAGGAAAGTTGTAACAATGAAAGCGATGAAAACATTTTCTCCTCGCATCTTTTTTTAAATTCTTTACTTATCAAAGAAACCTTTGAATTGATTTAAATGCTACTATGAATAAATAAGACAGTATGATTCTTTTTTACGCTATTCGTTTTTTTTCCTTCTTTGTTAATAAATGAAACGTTGTGTAACAATGTCAGTTGAGATTTTTTTTTCTTTTTTTAGTAACATAAATGCCAAATGTAATTTTATGGTCAGCATAAAGTTTACGAAGAGAAGAACATTAACGCTATAACAAATAAAGTGAAAAGAAAACTTCGTGAATGAATGGATACAATAAAGTATATTTAAATGCATAATAAACTGTTAATAGACTTGCGGGCGTAGAAATTTTAACACACATAATTATAAATAAAACATAATTAAAAAACCTAAAAATTCGAACTTGTTAAAAATTAAAATCTTTTGAAAACTTCAAATCATATTCATTCGTATACTTGATAATATGATTAATTAGTATATGTTTGTTACCATTATGTTCAAGTATGCGAATGTGTGTGAAATTTGAAAAAAGAGGACAAATAATGAGAATATTTTAACATGATTTTCTATCTTACTCATTTTCGATTAAATATTCAATTTTCCGTTTAGTAATTATTTATTATTTTTTTTTAAATTTATTTTATTTTATTTCTTCTTTTTACTTCCTTTCTGTCTATAATAGGAGCAAGTATTGTAATCGAAATACTTTTACACGTCGGGTTTTTAGAGGATTTACATATATTAAGGTCTAATTTGTCTATTTGTCAGTTTGTCCGTATATATGTGTGTGTGACGTCTTTGTATTATTTTAAAAAGTATAAAGTTATATATGAAATTAGACCGATTTTCATACACTGGGTGTCCCCCCCCCCCCAAAAAAAAAACTGATGGATTTTAAAATTTAATAACTTACAAACGGTGATAGATATTATTATTATTTTTTTTTTTTTTTGCAGGAGGGTTATGTAAGATGTCAGGCGTTTTTATGCCGCGATTCCCATTTTTAGTTACAAATAGCAGCGATAGATGGCGCTGAAAGCAATAAGTGCTAAATCCAGGCTCGATTTTTCGGCCTCTCTCTTCTCCCACGCGAAAAAAGGAGATCAAAATTTTCTGAATGGATCCCAAAGTACCAAAAATCATGTCCGGAATTAACACCTATTTCTTGAAGCGCCATCTATTGTTTGAAATTGGAACTAAAATCAAGAATCACAATAAAAAATCTACTGACATCATACATAACCCTCCTGAAAGAATTTTTTTAATTTCCGTGACCGTTTGCAAGTTATTGAATTTTAAAATCCATCAGTCATTTTTGGGACACCCGGTATATGTTTTTGGCTATGGCCACCATGTAATGGAGCTGTAATGGCGGTTTTCGTGCCATTTTCATTATTGTGTCATTAGAGTGCACGAAGTTATGCATAGAGTTTAACCTGACTTTATATATGGATTTTTGACTGTGGTCGTCTGGTCCCAGCTGAAAGTGTAGATATTCTCACTGGAAAGGGTCGCTATAACATCAGTTTTTGTTTGATTTTCGTTTGAGGATAACCATAGATCAAGGGCGTTGTGCTGTTGTATACTAGTTGCTCAGAATAGAACGGACTGGCGGAAGTGGGATGCCGCTGGCCCGTGGATGCGAGAAGAGTTGATTTAAGGTTCGAGTAACCAGAGAAGATGGGGGGAAAATCACACTGAATCACACAAGTGTCAAATTTAGGTTTACTATTCGAATTCGATTAAATTTTATTTCCAGTATTAACAATTACGAAACTGAAGATCATTCCGCTAATTTCACGTCATTTTCTGTTCATTCCGCTAATATTATGTCGAATTTTTGTTCTTTGAAAAATCTTCTATGAAAATCATTTTACTTACTAATTTAATAAACAATTTTCAGGTATTTTTAGTTACGTTATGCTTTTTTGCAAATCTGTACATTTCTCAGATCCATCAAATAAAATGATATTTCCACCCTGCTTGGGTATCATGTGATGAGGATAGGTTTAGTTTCCACTAATTGTTAAAGGTTAAATTGCATTTAATTAACGCTAACTTAATTTAGTTAATTCAATTTAATTACAATTCCTATTCATGTTTCAACATAAAATAAATGAAATCGACATGGTTATAGATTGTTTGATTTACGATTTTGTAATGAGATCTAAGTAGGCTAAAAAGCAGACGATTTTTGGTGGAGTATTGAGGCCTGTATCATTAATTGGTTATGTTTTTAAAGTACTTACTGCATCCCCCCCCCCTCATTTGTTTTTAAATTAGACGCAATCGAGATTTCAAAGTGAAACTTTTTTCTTTCTTTCATCCCAGTGTTATACCAATTTGTGATGACAAACAATAAAGCTTCGAATAATTAATTCAGAAACGTTATGAACTTAAACGGCAATGGCGTATTACGACATACACTGAATGCTCAGAATATCGTGTTATGCCTCGAATAATAATAAGAAATGCTTACCAGCAAGTGTCGGAAATCGATAGAGTCAGGATTGTCGTCTATCAAGAATGTGGATTATCGTTCCGCGATATATTCCGTCGCACAGGTTGAAATCCAACCAACGTTATGCGACTATGGAATCAATGGGTTGATGAGGGTCATACAGAACGGCATGCATGATCTTAACACTCTCCCATGACCCATGATCCCATGAGAAAATTCAAGATTGAATCTAAAAAGGAAAAAAGAACTGTTGTATTAAAAGGAATACGTGAAAAGTTTATTATTTCCAACTCTATCAGATGTCGATTCTTCTCTCGTCGGCCGTTAGCACGAGAGGAAAGACACTGTGAGGTCGGCCATGAAAAACTGTACAACCACATCACGGACCATTAGTCAGGAAATAGGCATGTTTGCAGTGCGCCCAGTATCCACTCGTACCGTGCGACGACGTTTGCAGCAGCGTGGACTGTCAGCACGGCGACCATTACAGCGGCTTCCCTTGGCAATGCAGCATAGGGAGAGATGGTGACTCTGGTGCTCCGAACGACATATCTGGATACAGGAGTGGCATAATCTCGTCTTTTCAGGCGAGTCCCTGCTCTGCATACAGTACTCTCATAGCCGTATACGTGTCTGGAAGCTTCGAGGAGAACGCTCGTCACCTGCTTGCATTCGATAACGGCATAGGGGCCCTGCGCCTGATATGATGGTTTGAGCAGCCATTGGATACATGACACGCACATCTCTAGTTCGGATCGACGGTTATTAGAACGCAGATCGGTTCATTTCTGACATCTTACGTCCAGTGGTTGTGCCCTGTCTTCGAGGCCTGCCAAACGCCATTTTCCAACAAGATAATGCAAGACCACATGTTGCACGTCGTATTCTGGCCTTTCTCGATACACAGGGTATTCGATTGCTGCCCTGGTCTGCATGGTCTCCAGATCTGTCACCCATTGAAAACATTGATGAGATTGATAAGAGACTGACTCGCCACCCCTTTCCAGCTAATACGGTTGATGAAGTGAGGCATAGACTTGAAGCAGCATGGAATGAGTTGCCCGTTTCTGTCATCCAAGCGCAGTTCGACTCCATATGTAACCAGATAAGTGTCGTTTTAGCTGCCAGAGGGGGCAGCTGTTTCTACTAATTTCGCACCTCTGTAAACACACGAACTGCTTACAAATTTAAATATTTTGTTTTCATGCCATACACTGTTAAAAATTTTGCAGCATTCTGGCAGGTCATTCGACCTTTTTTTGAAAAAACAGTTTCATAAACATAATTTAACTATATTCCGATCATAAAATGGCCAATAATATGGTCAGAATAGTGTTAAATTCACGGTTGTGTAACCGTTTTCGGAAAAAAAAACGGTCAAATGACCTGCCAGAATGCTGCAAAGTTTTAACAGTGTACTGTTTACGTACAATAAATATGCTTTTCGTATTTTCTTTCTTTCAGGTTGTTGCAATTTTAATGGCCAGCAGTGTATTTTTCTACTTGCGTATGTCTCCCAGGTTTTAAAAGTTCTAGAGTTGAAAATAAGAAACTTTTCTCATATTTCGTTTTATACAACAGTTCTTTTTTTTCCTTTTTAGATTCAATCTTGAATTTTTCTACTCTCAAACCGCCCAACCAGTGGCTGAGAGGTTCTGCTCTCGAACTTGGTAGACGGGAGGTGCTGGGTTCGATCCCAATCGCGCCCGTTCGCCTAATCGTTCGGAGTTTTCGTGGTTTTCTTCGAACCTTGGATTTCCAGGCGTTAATACGGGTTAGGTTCCCTTAGAAAGACCCCCACGAAGGGCACTCCCCCCCTGGACCTATATCCCTCGTGCAGATAATTGGCCGTCATAAATACAAACCAAACCAAAACTACTCTCAAACCTATTTAAACTTCAAATGCTTGTCTTGTTCATGCTAGTAAAATATTTATTTGAGTAATTAAAGTTTAAAATGTAAATTTCAATCTCAAATTAACCAAATTAACAATTTTTAAGGAGACAAAGGAGTTTATATTAAATCACAATAATTTATTTCATAAAAATTCTTTCATTTGTCTATTTAATAGAAAATTAAACCGACTGTTATTTCAATGCTGTTGAAATTTCACCTGAAATAAACACTAAATTGAATTTAAAAATATAAAGAAGAAATAATGAATAATAATAAAAAATATGAATAATAAAGTTTAATAAATTACTTACTATTTAAAACAGAGTTAGAAGTCAGGGAGTTTTTATCGTATAAAACTATTTATCATTAACCTCTTGATATATGGAAATATTGAAGCTGACTTTTGATTAAAGAGATCGATTGGAATTATGGATTTTTTAAAGTTTCTTTCCAAAAACTTCATTGTTTAATTATAAATTTGAAATACCTCAAGGAAATGTAGCAGGAGATAAATAGCAAAATACAAAGTAATTGAGGCTGTCACAAATTACAAAATTTATTTTCCGTGTAATATTTAATTGAAAAATAGCAACTTTCTTTCGCGTTTAGAGCGTTTAGAAATGTTTAAGTGCACATTTAACCTCTCGATGAGTAAAATGAAGCAAGTTAAATCCAGGTCCTAAAATATGGATTCATAAAAAGATATGAACAAAATTTTATGCATTACGCATAGCTAATGAAACACTTATGAACAATAACATAATATTATTAAGAAATTTCTTTTTTTTTTCATAGAATGAAATTGGACGTGTCTGTTCTATAACTGAATTTCTGTTCGTCTCTGTAAATAAGCAATAAATGTTAAGTATTCCATAGTCTATGGAAAAATTCTTGTAGTGCACCTCAGTAATCTTTCTCATTTCCATATGTTTAACGTATCTTTAAATCTTAAAAATGCATTACAAGTGATTTTTTTCACATAGATCATAGTATAATGGAATTTTTTTGCGGCATTATAAATGAATTATGCTCCTGAAAAAACATGTTTGAGTCTACATCACTGAATCATATCAATTTTAGGTAGATTTCGTATGAAATACTACCTATTGGGATCGTTCCCATGTTGGAATTTCTGAAAAATTTTTGCAGATCTACACCGATCATGACCCCTAGAACCCCAAACCACCCTCATTAAAAAACTTTATATATCTATCTATTTATCTATCTATCTATCTATCTATCTATATATATATATATATATATCACTTTCTTCTGGACACGATAACTTTCGTAATTCTGCACCAATCTCTTCCAAACTGATACATAAAATCAATGGGCATAAAATCTCGGTCAAGTTCGTTAATGGGCAAAATCGGACCAAGGGGATGGAAATAGGGAGGGGTTTTGCGAAAATCGAAACCCCCCATAACTTCTTAATTTTTATACATATCAAATCAGTTTAAAGTTTTTATTACTTCTAAAAATAGGGCCAAAATTTTGTGTATCACAGATTTTTGATAAAGTTAAAAATGGGCTCAAGGGGCGCAAAAATTGGGAGAAAAAAATTCATAACTTCGTCAATTCTTAAGATATCAATTCCAATTAATTTTATTATAAATCTCCTTAATATTATCTACAACTTTTATATTCACAAGTTTTTGATAGGACCAATTCGTACCGCAAAAAAAAAAATTAAAAACGAAAACAAAAAAGGGGTTTGAAGAAGTAAAAAATCCATAACTCCGTCAATTCAAAAGATATAAATATTCCCCATGAATTTATCATATATCTTCTTAATATTGTCTACAACATCTGTATAGACAAGTTTTGGATAGGACCAATTCTTACAGCAAAAAAAAAAAAAAAAAAAAAAAAAAAAAAAAAAAAAAAAAAAAAATTAAAAATACATACGGTTGAAGAAAAAAATTCTAAGTAAGGGTGTATTCAAATCCAAACTGCTTATTTTCTGACTCATTGTACAATTCATTTTTGCTCTCAAAGGCTTCCAATGGTTACGGTTTCTTACTCAGGAACAATATAACGTACCGAAATGGTTGATTTTTTCATAGAGGCAGAATATATTTAAAAAAATGCTGTTAAAGTCGGCATTTTGAACCGAATTTCCCGAAGCGGATTGTGTTGGAAAAATCATTGCATTAAGGATGCACTCAAATCCAAACTGCTTATTTTGTTACTCATTTTTAAATTCATTTTTGCTCTCAAACGCATCCAATTGCTAGATTCTCTTATTCAGAAACTATATAATGCAAAGTAATGATCGATTTTTTGATAGAGGCAGAATATATTTCAAAAAATGATGTCAAAATGGGCATTTTGAACGAAATTTCCCGAAGCAATTGTGTTATCACTTTCTTCTGGACACGATAACTTCCGCAATTCTGCACAAATCCCTTTCAAACTGATACATAAAATCAAGGGGCTTAAAATCTCGCTCAAGTTCGTTAATGGGCAAAAGCGGACAAAGGGGATGGAAATAGGGAGGGGTTTTGTGAAAACCGAAAAAACCCCATAACTTCTTAATTTTTGTACACATCAAATCAGTTTAAAGTTTTTATTAATTTTAAAAATAGCGTCAAAAATTCATGCATCACATATTTTTGATAAAATTTAAAATAGGCTCAAGGAGCGCAAAAAATACGGTTTTTGGGAGAAAAAAATTCCTTACTTCGTCAATTCTCAAGATATCAAATCCAATAATTTTATTATACATCTCCTTAATATTATCTACAACTTTTATATTCACAAGTTTTTAATAGGACCAATTCGTACCGCAAAAAAAAAAAAAAATTAAAAACTAAAACAAACAAGTTGGAAATTGCTCGTCAAACGTGGCAAATGAGGTGCGTTCGTACTATAACTAGTTTTATAATTATTTTTTGCACCCCATATTGTACTGAATGTATAATTTTTTGCACTTCATAAAGCGCATAGTCTGATACATCATTAAAATGCACTTCCAGTATTTTTTTCCCATTCCCCGTAATGTAACGGAACACTTTTGACTGTCCCTGTAATTAAACTATACATTCGATTTTCCTAAAATTTGAAAGAGCTCAATAAATTTTGCAACAATTATATCTTTAAAATTTCAGACCATTCGGAAGGCTGTAATATCATTAAAATGCACTTGCAATAATTTTTCCCATTGGCCGTAATGTAAAGAAAAACTTTTGACTGTCCCTGTAATTAAACTATGCATCCGATTTTCCTAAAATTTGAAAGGGCTCGACAAAATTTTGCAACAGTTATATCTTTAAAATTTCAGATCATTCGGAAGGCTCTAATATCATTAAAATCCACTTGCAATAATTTTTCCCATTGGCCGTAATGTAAAGAAAAACTTTTGACTGTCCCTGTAATTAAACTATACATCCGATTTTTCTAAAATTTGAAAGGGCTCGACAAAATTTTGCAACAGTTATATCTTTAAAATTTCAGATCATTCGGAAGGCTCTCATATCATTAAAATGCACTTGCAATAATTTTTCCCATTGGCCGTAATGTAAAGAAAAACTTTTGACTGTCCCTGCAATTAAACTATACATACGATTTTCCTAAAATTTGATAGGGCTCGACAAAATTTTGCAACAGTTATATCTTTAAAATTTCAGATCATTCGGAAGGCTCTAATATCATTAAAATGCACTTGCAATAATTTTTCCCATTGGCCGTAATGTAAGGAAAAACTTTTTACTGTCCCTGTAATTAAACTATACATCCGATTTTCCTAAAATTTGAAAGGGCTCGACAAAATTTTGCAACAGTTATATCTTTAAAATTTCAGATCATTCGGAAGGCTGTAATATCATTAAAATGCACTTGCAATAATTTTTCCCATTGGCCGTAATGTAAAGAAAAACTTTTGACTGTCCCTGTAATTAAACTATACATCCGATTTTCATAAAATTTGAAATGGCTCGACAAAATTTTGCAACAATCATATATTTGAAATTTCAGACCATTCGGTTGGGTAGTTTTTGCTCTGTTACATGCGGACAGACAGACGGACGGACAGACGGACGGACAGACGGACGGACAGACGGACAGACGGACGGACTGAACGACGACTATAGTTGCTACGTATTTATATAATTACGAACGCACCTAAAAAGGGGGGTTGAAGAAGAAAAATTTTAATAACTCCGTCAATTCACAAGATATGAAATCTCCATGAATTTATCATATATCTTCTTAATATTGTCTTCAATATTTATATAGAGAAGTTTTTGATAGGGCCAATTCTTACAGCAAAAACAAATTAAAAATACATAGCGATTGAAGAAATTAATCATCTTATTAAAGGTGCATTCAAATCCAAACTGGCTATTTTCTTACTCATTTTTAAATTCATTTTTGCTCTCAAACGCATCCAATTGCTAGATTCTCTTATTAAGAAACTATATAATGTACAGTAATGATCGATTTTTTGATAGAGGCAGAATATATTTCAAAAAATGATGTCAAAGTGGACATTTTGAACAGAATTTCCCGAAGCGATTGTTAGAAACGAAAAATATTGCCCTACTGAGAAAATAATTGTTTATTAATCAAGTTTTAATTAATTGAAAGAAAAATAAAAACACAGGTCGCTTATAAATCTTTTCAAAAATCACGTCAGCATGTTTCATATATATTTTTTTTATTATTATTAAAAATGAATCTGAAAATGTGTCAGAAAGTTTCGAGTTGTTGAGTATGGAAAAATATATTTTTTAATATCGCCTTAACATGATTATGATAAAACCAGCTATTTTATAAAAAGGAAATAAAAACTCGCCATAAGCAGACAGATAAAACTGTTAAAGTGGATTTATATCTAATAATGATTTTGTTTTTGTTGGTGAAATTAGTATACTTAACTTCGAAATCTACCTCTGCCTGTAGGCCGGGCCGGCAGGGATTTTCATTATATATGAATGATTGTAATATCATTAAATAACATCGGAAATGATTTTAACACCATAAACCAAAGTGCAGCGGAATTTGGTGTGTGGCCCTGTAAACGAATTATAAACGGTACACACTTCGCATTCAATATCGAATATTCTGCAAAAGAGTCTCAAAATCATGCATATATTATTTGATACTCCGAATATGTTTACGATTGTTAAAGTACACATATGCGGGCAGACAAACAGACACAACGAAGAATTCATAAAAATTTTGAAACTATGTTGGAACGTTTTAAAAAGAAACAAAATTGCAAAACTTTAAACTTTTGTCCTCTAAAGTATATATATTGCAGTTGTAGTGTATATACCTACAACATAAAAAAAAATAAAGATTATTTATATAGTATAAGATGTAAATTTTCAACTGAGCGAAAAATGTCCGGACCAGGATTCAAACTAGGTATCCAGCCACTAGCTGGGTGAAAAAGTTCCACCAGGTTCGTCCGGCATAGCTCAGATGGTAGAGCACTGGCGGCTTCAGCCAAGAGATCCCTGGTTCTAGTTGGGTGAAAAAGTTCCACCAGATTCGTTCGGGATAGATCAGAGCAGGAAGCTATAGAAGGAGAAATTTCTCCTATGGCATCTTCCAAGCAAACTTGACCGTAACGCTAAGGTGGCCGCATCGTGGCGCTGCACCCAGTACCTGCATCAATTTAACATTGTTATCAATACAAGTGCCTTATTATTTCCTTTATAAATTAATATTTTTACATTATAATTCGATATGGCGCGGAAATGTTTCGTGTATGCATGTGACACGGGCTATAGGAAAGCCAAAAACCGGACTAACGCTGGGAAATAAACGCATTAAATAAATAACTTCCTGATGGAAGATGTCTTATATTTGGAGATGAATTTTCTAACTGCATTTCTGTAAATAAAAGATTGATAAAAATACATTACAACTAACAATTAGTGAAATTTAAACTCCAAATTTGTAACTAAAATGTTTTATTCTGTTATATATTGAATAAATATTTAATTATATGCAATTTTTTAGTAAACTCTAAAAAAATCAATTGGAATTTTCTAGAGCTGCCATCTGTCGTTCAAAACAACAAACGATATTCTCGTATAAAATAATATTCTACTGTTGGCTAATTATTTCGTAAATAAAGACAATGTACATTTTCTTATGTAATCTTTATTTAAATGTACCCACACAGAGCTTTAATTTATCAAAATACCTTTATTAAATGCAATATAAAAACATCAGCTTATATTTTGATTTCGGGAAAAAAAATTGTCAATAAATTGACTTTATCCTAATGGAATAAAAAAAAAATATTGACGAGTTTCTTGATACAAATGTAAATAAGTGCGAGTAGTAAGTCAAAATTACGTCCACTACTAAACATATCACAATACTAAAATATTTATTTGCTTAAAAGACGTTATAAAAACAAATTAAAAGTAAATTAAAAATCTATATTTACATGTTTCAACTCATTTTTTGAGTCGTCTTCAGAATATATAACATAAAATTACAAATGCATATGAAAAAACAAAAAAAAAAAAAAAAAAAAAAAAAAAAAAAAAAGAAATTTTTGACTAATTAGTTCGTAAATAAAGACAATGTACATTTTCTTATGTAATCTTTATTTAAATGTACACACACAGAGCTTTTTTTTATACATGCATTTGTAATTTTATGTTATACATTCTGAAGACGACTCAGAAAAATGAGTTGAACCATGTAAATATAGATTTTTAATTTACTTTTAATGTGTTTTTATAACGTCTTTTAAGTAAATTACTATTTTAATATTGTGATATGAGTTTTTTGATTACACGAAATGATTCATACTATACACTTTCATTAATTTTATGCTATTGTAAAAGTATAAAATATCAGCATTAACTTGATACTGTATAAATTATTTTTAAAGAAATCTGAGTACAGTAAAATTGAAAATAAAAAAATAGGTGTCTAGGACTTGTTTAAAAAATAATAATATTTTGTGCTCCTTTTAAATAATGCAGATGAAAAAAAAGTTTTTATTAATTTGCAGTTTGTCAAATTTATTATAAATATTTAACGAATTCACAAACTGTATTCTTGTTTTCATGGTTTTCAAAAAAAAAAAAAAAAAAAAAATCACAGTATTTATTTATTTTTTCAAGTTAATCTGTAAAATATTTGCAAAAATTACTTACCAAATCTAGAACATAATTTTTATGTAGATATACAATTGATTACTTTGAATAACAAAAGTACAGTAAAATTTAAAAGAAAGAAATTTATTCTAGATTTGTCTTGAACAAGAACTGATATTTGTTCGTTTAAAATACGGAGGAAAAAAAAAAAAAAAAAAAAAAACTAGTTTTTAGTAATTTGCAGTTTGTCAAATTTATTATGAATATTTAATAAACAATAATAATTCATTAAAAAATTCTAGTTTTCATGGTTTTAAATAAAATAAAAAATGTAAACAAAAGCATTGCAGCATTTATTTATTTATTTATTTTTTTTTAAGTTAATCTACAAAGTGTTTGTGAAAATTACATGCCAAATTGAGGACACAATTTTTAATGAGATACTCTTGATTTAAATAAATCTTACTTAAAATAGTCTGGATACAGTAAAATTTAAAAGGGAAAAAAATGTATTCTAGACCTATCTTGAACAAACATTTTTTTCCATTTAAATAACACATCTGATAAAAAGGGAGTTCTTTTAGTTTGTAAAATGTATTATGAATAATTTACAAAATTTTAAATAATTTGTTTTGTGATTTTTATAATAAAAAAACATTCACATTAGAAACAAATAAAAGCTACTACGAGAACATTAAAAAAAAAAAAAAAAAAAAAAAAAATCTCGTTTCTAACTTAAAATGATGACAATAGATGGCGCTCCGGCCAGTACCTGCATCAATGAACTTCTCTCTAGTGGTTAACTCTCAAACATAGCGTTCCCCTATTTTCTATAATACCATGGATCAGAGAGTAGAGCATTGGTGGCTTCAGCCAAGAGATCCCTGGTTCGAATGCTGGTCTGGACGTTTTTTGTCCAGATGGAAATTTACATCTGACATGATTTATTTACCAATTAGAATAATTGTGTTAAAATTAATCTAGTATATTATTTATATAGGTTTATTAAATATTGTTGTTCAACTTATTTTTACATTTGATTGATACATTTCCTCAGTTTGTCTATTTAATACACTTTACAAAACATTCCTTTAATGTTTCTTTTTCTTTAGAAACACGGTATTTCACAAAACAATAGGAAAAACAATAAATGACAGTGCATTTATTTTTGAACTATAAAAGAACTAACATTACAAATTTCTTTTATTATTTTCGAAATATTTTTTTATTTAATTTTTTATAAACAAAACATAAACTGATTTATACTATTATTGACGGGTATGTTTCCAGTGGACATGAATTTTAAGTGAATGGTTTCGAGTATTAATTAATTTACACCGATGTGTGATAATTTACACATCTTAATAAAAATCCAATTATTATAAAGATGATGCATTAGGGTGGTCAGAAGTAACATGGGGAAAAATTTTTTTAACGTTTTCTTCGGGGAGACCCTCCTAAAAGTTGCCAATTAGTTAGAAAATGAGATTGGCAAAGTTTCATTTCAAATAAATAACATTAACCCGTGCCTCATCGAGGTTGAATTCTTGAAAATTTGCAATTTTTGTCAAAAAATTGTCGTTTTTATTTCTTTACGTGAAAAATATTTGTCTTAGAAACCTGATTCTTGTTTTATTTCATAGAAACTGTTGTTGCGTTGAACTTTTACTCTCAAGAAAACTTATATTTAATGAACTATTTTTTAGTATTTTCAGGACAGCTAGTGAACCATACCCTCAAACTCTGCATTTTATAAACATAGGTAAAAAAGGACAAATTAAAAATTTTATTACTTTTGATAATTTTTTTGTATTATTTTTATTAATAGGCAAAAATAAGTGAAAAATTTTTGTAACTTTAAAAATATTTCACGAATTATAATTAATTATTAGTTATCTAGTTCTGTGTCTAGTAAGAAAGAGCTTCTCGATTTTGTATTGCAGTTCAACCTCTGAATTTCTCTTTTTATTACAAGGCTGTTTTTGTTATCTGTTATGGTTATCTATTTTTAGAATTGACGAAACATTCCGTAAAACCCCTTCCCTTCTTGATATGATGGCAGAAATGTAAGATTTTTTAAATTGACCACATGTATCATCAAATCATCGACAGTAAGCAGCCAAGTAATTGTCAAGTTTTATGTATTTTATATTATAATATTCGCAAAATGAACTGAACGCCAGAGAAGCTGCTAGACTTAGAATACATCCACTAGCTAACCACAGACATCGACTCTGCAAATAACTGTTTCTGAAACAAAAAACTGAGCTCATCAAAAACAGATTTTAAAATTCCCGTTTAGAGAAAACTGTTGTTCACTGGGGTGGAAAACTGCTTCACCATTTTTTGAATAAAGAAAATGTAGAGTGGATAAAAGTTTTAATTTGTTGTGGGGATGGAGATTAGTTACTACGAATTCCTCAACTTGAAAATAGTATCGGAATAATTCAGGCGAAAGCTGTATTTTCAGCAGTTGAAGAGTGCGAGGAAGTTGGTAAAAACCAGGCAATATTTTTTTATACAACTGCAGTAAACACAGGTCGCCTCAGAGGAACCTGCAATTTTCTATAGCAATTGTTAAAGGAAAAGTCTTCTGTATTTACCATGCCGCCACCATAACTTAGAAATTTTCCTAAAACCTGTTCTTGATTGTAAAATGGGCATAATCACTGCCCCTCAGCCAGATATTAAAAAAAAAAACAATTCTGATTGGTTGGTCTAAATTAAACCAGAGTAAGTATACAAATGCTATTGATGATGAAATACTAGGCAAAAAATAGTTAATTCAGAAGAAATTTCAAATTTTCTTACAGGAACTTTTAAAAATTAACAGCTCAGGGATGATTATAAAGAGTTTATCCAACTTTGATTAATTTTTATAGAACTCCTTCCTGCAAAAGACTTTTTTTTCAGAGCACCTGGTGCTTTTAAGTCAGATGGATGGTGGCACAGGCCATTCATTCTCTCAAAATATATTGTTTCAGGGATCATCTTTCAATAACAAATTTATAAAAAGAAGGTATCAGAGATCTTATTTTTAATCAATATTTATGTAAAAGCGTGCTTTAATACTTCCACTGCCACTTTAGCCCCCAATTCAAGACTTGCAAATAATAAAATCACTTGTTCACTACAGAAAATTTGATAAATCGGTTACAGACAAAGCACTTGCTAAATGACAAACCGCCTTTGGTATCTTAACTCGGATCAAGTTGCATTTTCATTTTTAGATAATACTTTGGTAAAAAAAAGTCAACATAAGCCACCTTATCTAAACCATTACCACTTAATTCCTTTCCGGCGCAGTGTCCCACGCCGGGACCACCTAGTTTTAATTCCAAACTTACAAACGGCACGAAGAATATTTTAATAAAATTTTACTTTTACAATGAAATGTTAAAGTAATGTGTTTTTAGTTTCTAAAAATGTCGTTTGTAAATTCCGGGGTAGACAATCATTTCATCCTTTTACGAACAGAAAGTTTCTGTGCCGGAAAGGGTTAACGTGACAGTTGTAAAGGAAAATAATTTATTTTCTTTATTATGCCTCATTTCTTGTAACACAACTTTAATAATAAAATGCAATTGAGCATTATTTGCTCTCATTTCTATACTTCCTTTGCCCTCCCTTTTTTTAAAATTCTTTCAGTTTAAAATTCGATTTGTTTCCCTTTCTTTGGAATTTTTTTTAATCAAACACTTTATTGGACTTCACAAAACGAAAAACAGAAAAACAAAAGGTGGAAAGCAGATGAAATGGAATGTTGCAATTTTTTTTTCGCTTTTTCATAAAAAGTCAATTTTTAGGATTGAGGTGATGTCTGGTCCTCAAAAATGCGCATATTTTTAAATCTATACATTATTAGAAAAAAATGGTGTATGGTTCTTCAAAGCGAAACTTTTTTTTTATAAATTGAGACCTGCATTATGTTTCTAGGTTCAATTGTATTCATTTCATGAAGGAAAAACAGCATTTTTTTTGCGAAAAATCACGTTTTTTTTCAAACTTAAACCTCAATGAGGCACGGGTTAATAATATCCAAATGAGCTGAAACTTAGCCAATCTCATTTTCTAGTCAATTGGCAACTTTTTAGGAGGTCCCCCCGAAAAAATTCGAAAATTGATTTCTTGTGACCACCCTAATGATGCATTCTATCAACACAAAGTTAGTTTGTAATTTAAAAATTAGTTTTCCATATGCAAATACAAGTAACGAGATATTCGAATCTAAAGAACTTTTAATTAAATCGTGCGCATTGATTAGTTAATTAATTAACAGGTACCGATGATATATCAATTTAAGTTTTACGTGCTATCATGAATCTAGAACATGTTAAAAATTGTGTTAATTAAGACAAATACATATAGTATTCTTATTTAATAATCTGAGAGGAAAAATGGCCTTTTATTCACGATCGCGAACATTTAAAACATATCTATCCTATATATATAAAATCCTAATGAAACGAATTTATGAAACGATTTTTATAGCGATGACATATAATATGACTTATTTATATGTATCATTTATATGATATGATATGTCGAATGATTTTATAAAACGACTGATTAAACACGACTAATTATGTTTCAAGACTATTTCTCCAATAATATTATAGTTTTGTCGGTAAAATTAACACCAATTATCCGCATTTATACACAGGTGTCGAAACTGGTGTTAGAATTTTAACACTTGGTAAACAATTTGTTTTCGAGATATTAAATTTTTTCTAATTTTAATGACACGTCATTTAATGATGGCAAAATAATTACTCAATTTTTGTGAAAAAAAAATGGGAGAACAGGGAAAAACTATAGGGATTTTTAGATATCTGCTTTATCACTATTTTCAAATTGAAATTTAAAATATCTTTTTTTTAAATCGATAGTTAAACAATGTTGTGATTAAATTATGTTTCCAGGAAAATTTGAAAAATCAAAAATTAGATTTGTTTTTGTCTTCATTTTCAAATTGAAATTGAAAAGTGAATTTATTAAAAACGGAAAGAAAATTTTAAAATAAGAATTAAATGGTTAAGTGTAAAAAGCAGAAAAATGGAAAAATTACGTCTAAATTTTTACGAGTAAATGTTAAAAAGTACGAAAACTTTAAAAAAGCTCAATTCTCGGCCATTTTTTAATTAAATAATATATTTACCCATGAATCTTAAAGGAGAAAAATCTTTTTAATAAAAAATTATTACATTATGAATGCAATTACTACCGAAACGTAAGTCATTAAAACAATATTAAACGTTAATGCATATTAAAAATGATATATTTAAAACAATTTTCATTCTGGAGAAATGTAATGTGACGTAACATGATATAAAAATACTGCGACTAGCAAATTTGTTTATACATTACATCACTTGATGCAGCATACATGCAGCATTTATGCATATAGTGCATATAAATAAATGCGCAAAAAACTTTTGATTTATTTTGTACAAATTACTATTCGATAAATACGTATTAGAAAATTCGGATTTTTTTTTTATTTTTTTTTATTAATTAATAAAAACTATATACATTTTAAAAACACCATGAAAATATGCATGGTGGTGTATTAAAATAAAGAAAATAATTCATGGATAAATTATATCTGTTCCTCAAAATAACTAAAACTCGATCAAAACATAAAATACAAGGATAAATTTTCAAAACACAGTGCTTTTCAATACCGTGGTCAGAAAGATATTCCCAAGCAGACTGAGTTTTTAACCTCATACCTAATAGAGCGGGAGGCGACTGCAGAGACTATCATCTCATCGAGTTGGCATCTAAAGTTATAGAATTAAACAGAACATGTTTAGCATATTAAAATGCAACTGGTCTGCCAAGTCATCTTGGTCGAAAGCCCCTGCAGACACTATTTCAGTGGTTCATTAGTAGGTTTATTTTTGTGTTCTCCTGCACCCAAAGGAATGAATGCATAGATGACTGAGAGCAGAAAGACCCAAGAGTAAACTTATCAGTAAAGCACTGATGTCGGTTTATTAGATACTTTCCATCAAGATATGACTTGGCAGAAAAGTTGCATTTTAATATGGAAATTGAGTTTTAATTAATCCTGGAATTAATTAATCCGTCAATTCTATGAGGTGATGGTTTGTGCAGACGCCTCCCGGTTTTTAAGGAAGAACGTTGTCCATAGTGGTCGTTATAAAAATAAGAAAGATACCGACATTTCTAATCTAAACATTTTATATAAGCTGATTTTCAAATGCGTAATTGATCTGACCTATCAATTCTCAAAACAGCCGTCATTTGTTACGACAGAGATGGATGAGGCCTTGGTAATAGAAAAATGAACGAACGGATTTCATTTGATTCATAGATTCCCATTCGAACGGAAAACTATGACAGAATGTTAACAGAAAATAGCCGCTGTTATAGTGATAATATCATTGAATCTTCTGATATATTTTTACCTGATAATATTTTTTAAACAGGGCAGGTCACTGTGTTTTTAGAGGATATGAAGCCTGAACGGGGGTTGGCGGGTATTTCTCGTAGAGGGCAGAGCCTCCTAGTATATATACAGGGTGGTTATAATTAAACTTCCCCTATAAACGGCATCCTACAATGCAAACGGGTGAACGGAATGCATCAAAATTTGGACTATACACGAGATGCGCTCACGGAATTTTGAAAAAAAGAAAATTTAGTTCCAAAATGTCCACCAGAGGGCGCCTTTTCCGGGAAAACATTAAATTTAACACAATAAACGTCCAAAACAGCCGGTTTTACATTTTATTACTCATAATTCTTGTTCTGAATTGTTAATATTGTTCCTGTATTCCGTTTTGGTCGTTTATTGTGTTAAATTTAATGTTTTTTCCGGAAAAGGCGCCCTCTGGTGGACATTTTGGAACTACATTTTTTTTCTCTAAATTCCGTGAACGCATCTCGTGTATAGTCTATGTACCAAATTTCATTACATTCCGTTCACCCGTTTGCGCTGTAGGATGCCGTTTATAGGAGAATTTTAATTATAACCACCCTGTATATATATATTTATTTATTTGCGCATTGTAATTTTATTTCCACTGAAAGTTACTTGAAGTATTTTGTGAAGCTACAGCGTGAAGTAACAACGAATTCCCCTGCATTAACATTTTTTTTTTTTTTTTTTTTTTTTTTTTTTTTTTTTTAGGCTGAATCACATGTGTTGTCATTTTCCCTTTTTTTTTTTTCAAAAGCTTATTTCTTTACCCTTTCAGATAAAAACACTTTGGACGGTGCAGAGCAAAAAACCCAAGTATAACGGAATAGAAACATCCAAGTGTTAGTTTGGTACTCGAGAATAATACAATGCATCCCATAACTTTGCTCTCCATTGTTATCAAAAACGTTTCTATTGAATAGAATATTTTTTTTCAGTATATTTCTTTTCACCACCACAGAAGTTACTTGAAAAGTGTGCTTTGTCCTCCATTTCGTCAGATTTGGCTTTGTGTGAGTGAAGTCAAAAGGACGGCTAAATCAATATTTACAAAATTATCTGTTTTTTTTTTTTTCTGTGAAGGTAGTTTGAAAATAATTTCAGTTCTGTTTCGGTTTCTCCTGAAAAGAATATTTATATGAAACACATTTTTACATCTTAGCATAATAAAGACAAATTAAATTGAGTATATAAATTTGTTTTATGTACTAAAAACACATTTCAGTCAGCGGATGATAGAAAATATTTCGAAGTTATTAGAAAGAAGAAAAAAGCAGCAAACCATAATGCATTTCACATTGCAGTTGTACGTTTGTAAATAAATGCATGTATTAAACAGATGTTAATAGTTAAAAAAATAACAACATTTAAAATGATAAAGGTATATATAAATATTATACAGACATACAAACAATAAATACAATAAACCCGACTGGAGTGAAAAATTAGCCAGAGCCTGGAATCGAACCCGGGACCACAGTATTCTGTTCCTGGCTCTGGCTAATTTTTCACTCCAGTTGGGTTTATTGTATTTATTGTTTGTATGCCTGTATAATATTTATATATACCTTTTACTGTTGAATGCAGGCGTTATTTATGTGTGTATGTGTGTTTTAATATATTGTAGTGTAAGTGTTTTATTACATTTAAAATGATGTTTATTAAAACTTATCTGTAAATACAATGGTTAATTTTTGTGAGATAAATAATTTATAAGAATACAGTTTGTAAAAAACAACACTTTTGATGTTCAAAGCACTTCATTTATACTCATTTAAAAGCCCATATATTTCAAAAAACAATATTTATATGATTATATCTTTTAAAATAAAGACAGATTAAGTTAACTGTATCCATTGGTATTATATTGTAAAAACGCTTTCAATCAGCAAATAATATGAAATACATCTCACTTATCCGGAAGAAGAAAAAAGAACACAAGATAATGACTTTAAAATCGTAACCCTTGTAAATTAGTATATGTGTGAAACAGATAATACTTTCAATAAAAGTATCAGCAATCAAAATTATATTTATTTAATTTTGTCGGTAAATTTAATGGCTCATTTGGTCCATATTAAAAACCTTAATATTTACCTTTTCCGGCTAATATACAGAGGAATAGTTTACATGAATATGTTTCTTTAAAAACTTAATTTGTGATGTCTAAATTCAATCACGAAACTTTTTTAAGCACCTATATATTTTAGTTCTAAAACAAGAAAAAAAAATTCATGCGTCAAGCATACTTTATGTAACACTTTCCAACATATTCAGAATAACGATACAAAACTGCACCGTTTAATAAGTAAACATATTAAAATACCCTGCAAACGATTTTCCCCATTGACTATAATGTAACGGAATTCTTTTCTGTGCCCCTGTAAAAAGAGCTATTAAACCCACATACTTTATATACAAGACCAAACATGCTTTGGTGACTCTAAATAACGCTTATCAATTTCATGAAAATCCGACTTTATTTACGGAATTTTCAGCATGAACAAACGGCCTGACAGACAGACAAACAGACAAACCGAATGCATAGAAACTTTTCAACTTTGTTGGAAAGTGTTAAAAATTAAGAAATGTGTTATAAATTTCCTTTCTTTATCTTATCAGTTATGAAGGATATAATATAAATAATTCTATGTACAATAATATAAGTTGCTAAATTATAATAATATATATATTGTAACAAAGACACATTTTTTATTATTATTTAAATATGGTTTTCGTTTAAAGTTTACTATTTTCACAAACATAATATCTGTATTAATTAAAATAAAAATATTTGAATAAAATATCTATGTTAATACACTTTGCCCAAGTTTGTCTTTGAATGTTGTCACTGTTCTAATTTCATCTTATTGCTTACATAAGCAACAGCAACTGCATGTGTACAACACAAAATAATAATAATAATAAGAAGAAGAATTTCTAATACAGTAGGCAGAAAGACATCATAATAACAGCAGTTTAAAACTACACCATATTTCTTTGGATAGGTCAAATATTATGAAAATATTTTGTAATTAAAGGTAAGAGGGTTCTGGATATCGTACACAATTTCATGCTAGATAAATTTCATTAGTTTATTTTTTATCATAACTTAAACAGATTGGTCTTTCTACAAACTTAATAATGAATACGAAGATTAGACTCTCACGTTTGCTTAAAGCTGACTGCCTATAACGTTTAATAATTAAATTAATGAATTACAATTGATTGGAATATTGATTGTAACTTTTGCGATTTTGTAGCTTGATTTCAAAAATTGCATTTCTACATATTGTCACTTAAAAAAAAAAGCTAAACTTTAAGAACTTTTGATTTCTATTCTTATAGTTTAATATATTTTTGCTTCTCTTTATTCTAACGTAAATATTTATTTATGAATAAAATGCACAAATATATTAATTATATATTTGTGCATTTTATTTGAAGGGTAAAAACAAGACACAATGTAAAATATAGATTCATCACAGTAATTAAGAAAAACAAGCGGACCAGATTTCGTATGTCAGTATATATATATATATATATGCAGGTTTAAACTTGTAAAGAAAAAATAAGTATAAAAATATCTGCAAAAAACTTTAGTCAAGACCGAATATCGTCCCACTTCTTCCATCAAATGTGCAGCAAAAGTTGATCCAAGATATCAAAAGGTACACGCAAGAAAAAGACAAAAACCTAACAAACGTAGTTTAACTGTATTAGAGGATGCCGTCATTCGCTTAGGGAAAAAACACGGGGAAAAATACGTTCAATACATATGAAATGCATTTTAGTCTAATATAACAAAGCATATAGTTTTAGCGACACATGGAATAGCACTAGTTCGATTGATCGATGGTATCTTTTTCTTCTATACTAGCTCAAGTACCCGGCGTTGTCCAGAATTTTACGAATGTTTGTTTAGAAAAATCAATTTTGAAATTAAACTCCGTACAGACTGATACTTGCCAACATATTTTATTTTATTCTTTCAGTACATAAATCTTCACCAAATATCCTAAAAATATATATATCAAAAGTATTAAAAAATTTGGCATTTATACTTGCATTAAGAAAAAATTTTTCCCAAGCCTAAACAAATATACTATTGATACTTCAAAATTTTTTAATGAGAAATGAAAATTCAGGTTTTAGAAAAGACATTCGTGATATCACTTTTTCTTGTAAAAGCTATATTATAAACATATATTCGTTTTAAATATGATGTCATATTTACCTACTCTCTGTGCTTATATTGATGCTCCTTGTATTGTTTACAAATATTTGAAAATATTCGTTTTATTTCAAATATATAGGTATATGCATCTGCCTTTTACCCGATTCATATTTATATACCTTGTCTTATTGTCAAATATTCGAAAATGTCAGTTATATTTCCTGCGTAACGTCATATTTATTTTGTTTTTAATCCTTATATTCATGTCATAATCAACTTCTTTCTGTACTTACCCATATACCTTGTGTTATAATCAAATATTTGAAAATGAATGTTTGTCCACATTTGGGATCTTTCAACGAATTTTCGTAAAGTCGCCACCAGTTTTTTTTTCTTTTCAAAAATTTAAAAAAAAGTATATTCGGATGTAAGAAAAAATATTCTGCATTTGCTCTGAAATTTTGAAGTAGGTATGTTGATTAGTTTTCATAATTTTAATCAACTGATAAAAAATGTCATTATTTTTACTGTCACAAATTTCTTGTTGTAAAACGAAAAACGAAATAATCTATTTTTCGTGGCCACGTACCTTAGCGTTTGTTGTATATAAATTGTATTTTAATTTAAATTTTGCTGCTTAATTGTAAATATAATATAAAACCGAACGGAACATCAACACTTTATATTTTCGGCGATTTATTTATTTCTTTTACAGTCATTGCTGAAAATTATATAATGCAGTATTTTATTTTTGTGACAACATTCATTTGAGAAAAATCTTTAACTGCATTTATGAAAAAATTTTTAATTAACTGCTTTTTTTAATTAAAAAATATATTTTAACGAAATATGCTTGTACTATGTCAAAAACCTTTCGAATGATACACTGTAAAAAAAAATCTGTAATCCTACAAAACTAGTTTTTGTAAAACTACAGAAATCTGTATGTTTACTAGAATTTTATCTGTAATCGGGTTAAATATTTACCACTCGCATAGTACAAATACATGAAATATCTTAGTCGCACCTGTCAGCCAATGAGAAAGGACTTCAATGATGACGTAATGACTGTTCTCGCAGCCACAGAGGTGTTCAAGGCATCCATCTTGATTATGATTTCAAATAAGGATGTAAGTAAATATTTCTTCTTTACGAGTTAAATTTTGTTATATTTCCATTTTCCTTGATTCCTAGTAAGTAAAAATGAACTACACAGTAAGACCGTTTGATTTCGAATTATAATGTAACATGATTTTAGCAGGTATTAATGCGTAATCATCCTATTATTTTATTGTTAAATATTTATCATTCAGTCAAATGACTATTCTTTACATCAGTGTTTATTGCATGCGTGCAATTTCTAATGTTTTATGTAATAAATAAAATTTTATTGCAATATGGTTAGCAGATTAAATATTTTATTTTTAATTAGTGATACAATGAATAGTACTCCCCCTCTTTGACTGATAATGAAGGCCAAATATTCCACTATTCTTCTGCAGAATACTTAAAATGTATACCAAAATTATATTTCTTAATATTAGAGTCGTGATGTGTAATCGGTATTTATTATACTAGGTTCCGACATCGGGTCGGGTTTACTTTACTTTTTTGGTTCGGATCGGGACGGTAGGGTTTTGAATCTTGTATGTCGGGTTCGGGTTGACTGATTTTTCAAAAGAATGTCCAAAATATTTTTTTCAGGTTAAAAATCTAGGTATAGGGCAGATGTGTCAGTAATGGATAAAATTCAAAGTTTTTTGTTTATAAAAAAAAAAAAAAAATTAAACAATAAAAATTTTCTTCATAAGCCCCCCCCCCTCCCCCACCGCTTACATATTTTATAATCCCAATCTGTGTTATTGTTGATACTCTCAATCAAACCAATTAGGAAGCAAAAAGTGATCCTACGAAGTTCCAGTGTTTTTCATTTATGTTGGTGAACATGCAAAGAGCTGGTTTAACTTAATAAATTTTATATATTCTTTTACTTTCCTGCAAAATTTCCTGCAAAATTGGTTTTTGTTTTGGTAGTAATAAAAATTTTTGAATATGATCATTCTAGACATTTCATCAATCGCACACTAGATGAAGCAATGGTAGCCCAATCTCCAGTTGAAAAAAGTTGCATAAGATTTCAATTGTATAAAGTAAAAGATTATTTCAAGAATCAGAAGTAATTTTGCTTCATATACTTTTTATGCTTTCTGAATATTAATGACTTGTTTATGCATAGATGTAATAGTTTCCCTATTTATGGAACATTATACTGTATATTATCCATAATATAAACTAAGCCTTCAAGCATGGGTCTAAGCATGGATTAAACTAAGCATGGGTCAAATTTTGAAACTTGCAATTTCTTTAATTATAAAATTGTTTCTGAAATTATGTTTCTATATTGTTAAAGGACATTAGAAAGTGTTTCATTTTGTATTATATAAACTGAAATATTGTTTTTGTGTCAAACAAAGTTCATTTTCTTATTTTTGTAAAAGGTGTCCCATTCCTCCATACTCTCTCCTATGCTTCTAACTCTGAATATTGGGCACTTCTCTATCTATACACACGTATCATGGGTATGTGTTTTAAAACTATCAGAAATATTATACATGAGTTTGAGTGTATATGAAAAATGAAATGTTGGTAATATTTTCCAATTCCTAGAGAAGAATAAATGGTTAACTGTGCCTTAAATAAAAATAATTTATCACATTTCTTATATACTTTTTATTTCTTAACCTTTAACTGATGTTACCGGTCTCTCAGACACCGCAGCTTTTTTAATTTTTATAGTTTTGCCATTTTTTATATACTTGCAATTTTCAGTTTAACTACAAACACTACCGAAATTTTGTTCCGTTGTGAACTTCAGAATTATCACCAGACACTTTTGAATAGGTGAATTTTAATTATAACAATCCTATACAAAATGTTTAGTACAAAAACACCATCCTATGAGTTAATCGAGCCTTTTATTCATCTTTCGTTAAAGCGGTCTCACAGACAACTTCACACTAGATGACTTCACACCAGTTGTGACAATTTCTGTGACATCAGTTAAAGGTTAAGGAGTAAATTTAATAACTCATTCATATTGAAATATGTATTTATTTTATCTGAAAAAATGTTCTGCTCAAACTTTTTGTGAAAATCTTAGACTTGGAAAAAACCTAAATATAAACATTTGCATTTTAATTTTACGTGAGTTTCTGAGCGATAAAATGCCGAATTTTTACTTTCTCATGCAAAGAGAGATATATGGGGTAGGTAGGGGTAAAGATACGAGCGGGGAAAAAATACGCACTGGCTGATTTCATATGAAGCAACATTTCGGCTCTCGTGACCAATAGGGGGCAGTTTTGTTTCAAGTGCACTAGTTATTTGTTTAAACCTTTGATAAAAGTAGCAATTTGTACTAAGAAAATGAGGCAAGTTTAAATTTTCGAATTTTGATCTAATATTTTTAAAATTTCACTTTATTCTTTAGCTGACAGTACCTGGAATTTTTACAAATCCAAAATTTTAGTGGAGATCGAAAGATTTTTAGCTTCTAAATGCGGTAGTTTGCCTCGATCACATTTGTTTATACTTATGGGTAGCCGGTTAAGCAAAATACTGCAGAATAGGGTAAAAGTACGCATCCTTCTTGGGACAAAGATACGCACATGTTTAAGATACGGGACATTGCCCTATCGTTTTAGATAGATGCAAAGCTTTCCACAATTTCTAAATTTGTATTATATGAAATATAATAGCTATTTAACTAATATAAGTTAGTAAACTACATTTTCCTTTTTCTAGTTAAGTTTTTTTTTTAAATATAGAACGTAGGTATCTGCCTACCTACTTTTAAAAACCAATATTGTTTCATGAATCGCTTTTGTTTTAAACCATAATCCTTAACTCCTGTTAACGGTCTCACCGACCGCTGCAATATTCAGTTTTCACAGTTTAACTTGTAATTTTCAATTTAATTAGTTATGTTAGTTTAATTTTGATTCGTTTGGTAAATTAGAAGTATAGCTAAAGACTTCTGAATGCGGGAAATTTTACTATAATAGTCCTTTGTATAAAGTTTAGCGCAGAAACCGCCTCTTATGAGTCAGTCAACCATTTTATTCAATCAACGATTAAGCGGTCTCGGAGACCGCTAACAGTATTTATGAAACAATTTTTGTCACAACAGTTAGAGGTTAACTGCTGTTTGCGATCTCGCGGACCGCTGTTTTTTTCATGGTCTAGTTTAGAATTTTCAGTTTAAATACTATCGAAATTTACTAATTCTTTTACATTACTCATTCATTTTAGTGAAAATGGGGCAAAATCCGGCCGTAATGGGGCAAAAATGCGCACTGCGTATCTTTAACTCATCACTGCGTACTTTTAGCCCAACCAATGGGGCAAAGATACGCAGAGCAATGTTTTTAAAAATTACAATTTCTCACGGAATTATAATTTGACAGAATGCCGTTTGATAGTGGAACGTGCCTAAGGTTTTAATACAACATTTTAATCAGTCGTCACATAAGTTTAGATCAGTGTGTTCGTTAAAAATAAAAATTAATGATAAGTGCGTAACTTTAGCCCCCACCTATCCTACATCACTTATGTGTGTCATGTGATTGTGAGCCATGTTGAGGACAACTTGTCACCAAGCGCCATTGAGATCAACCATGATGGTGAATATCGATGGCGCTTTTTAACAAGCTGTCCTCACTTCAAATACTTGTGGGCATGATACCCACATATGTTTGAATATTAAAGTATATACATTTGTCCATTTTCCTACATAAAACATAAATTTTTATTAGAGATGTAATTGTAGATTACATTTCATAATATCAATAAAACACGATTTCCTTTCCTTTTACTTCGGGTTCGGGTTGAAATAAGTCTGGGTTGAGTTGCAGGTTGCCGAAAATTATTTTGGCTGATTCTGGCCAGGTTGCGGATCGAGGAAATATTTTTGGAGGGTTCGGGTCGAGTTGTGGGTTGACTTAAGTATAATATTCGGTTTTGTGTCTGGTGCAACTTGACCCGTGCAGGACTACTCTGTAGTCAGGAAATTTTCAATATATCAGGATTCGTACGGTCCTTAAAAGTACTTGCATTTTTCAAAAGAATTATTTTTGTGCTTGAAAGTGCTTATTTTCATACAATTTTTTTTTAGAAGTCCTTAAAAGTGCTTTACTGTCATATTATTTCTTAATCGGGGGTGGAACTCTTCTGCATTTCTTTTCATTTCTGATTTAAAAAATAAAGATAAAACCGCCATTGTGCTAACCTTTCTTCTGAAATTTCACCTCCCCTTTTTACTCCCTTCTCCACAATACCAAAGTTTAAACTGTTTAAAACTTTTTTTTATCCTTTAACTGATGTTACCGGTCTCACAGACCTGTGCTTTTTTCAATTTTCATAGTTTAACTTGCAAATTTCAGTTTATCTACAAACACAGAAATTTTGCTTCGTTTGAAACTTTAGTACTAATACCAGAGACTTTTGAATAGATGAATTTTAATTATAGCACACCTGTGCAAAAAGTTTAGTACAAAAACAACATCCTATAAGTTTATCGCGGCTTTTATTCATCTTTCGTTGGAGCGGTCTCACAGACCGCTTCACACTAGTTATGTGACAATTTCTTTGACATCAGTTAAAGGTTAAAAAAATTACTCTACTGTATTTGTTACTTTAAGTGAATAAATAATCAGTTCTAAATTTCATTAACTATTCATTCCATCATATCCGTTTGATTAAAATTTTATCTGAATTTCACCTTCAAAGTTTCGTTTCCCCGTTTCTTCACCTCTCACATTAATAATACTTAAAGTTTCAAAACTCTTTAAAACTGCTTAAATAAAAAATAAAAAAAAATCTGTTCTGTGTCATTTTATTGTCACAGTAAATAATCAAGATTTTTCTTCCTACTCAAAATTGGCATCCCCCCCCCCCCAAAAAAAAATAGAGCCCATAGAATTTTAAAGTCTTTAAAACTCTTCATAGACCAGTGGTAGGGGAGAGAAAAAAGGGCCGCATTTGGAATTAATTAGGGGAAAGCTGGAAATTGTTTTAATCCCTTTATTTTAAGTCTAGAATGAATGTACTAAGTTTTCTCCCTCTTACTAGGTGAGTGGTTGAAGATATGTACAGTTTTATAGTCAAAAAACACAGTTTTATTAATTACCATAGCAATATCTAAAAAAACTAACTTCATCAAAAACATTGTCAATACAGATGTTGTAGAGGTTAAAATTCTGATTGAAATGTGTACTTAATATTTTTGTTGAATTTTTACAATTATAATGCAAAGTTTTGCCTAATTCGTAAATCAAGTGATTGAAGCCAGAACAGACGAGATTCAGTTCACCCTGTTTCTAATTTATATATATATATATATTAATTTATTGAGGTATTATTTGAGGATGTTGTAATTATTTTAGGCTTTATTTTGGATATTTTCAGAGTTATGGCTTAAACTCTTGATTACGGCCCAGTGGTAGGAAATGAAAAAAAAGGTCGAATTCGGAATTAAATACGGAAAAGCTGGAAATTGTTTTAATCCCTTCGACGTAGGTCAGAAATAAACGTACTAAGTTTTCCCGCCCTACTAGGTGCGGCTTTGCCGCTACGAACAAATAGATAACTTAAAAAGTGCATTATTTCATGATTTTTAGCATATTTCAAAAAGGATTTGTAAATGATGGGAAATATTGTTTATGATCTCTGATATTGTATTTGAATTATGCGTCGCATTTAATTTGACATATATAGTGAATAACAGTGCGTATGTATCCCATTTAAGGAGGTCAAAAATAGCGGGGAGGAGCGAGGGAACAAATGAGTGTGCAGGATTCTTGTCGCTAGAGGAATTATAGGTCAACCAATAGCACGATTTTAAACTTCGATATTTTACGAAAAGGACTAAGATGGTTTTAATAAAAATTATTTTCGACTAGTATACGAGCATCTTAAGTTCATAAAATTTTAAAACCTTCGTAATATTGAAAAAAAGTATTATAAGTTTTACATTTAAAAAAAAAAAAACTAAGGTTTAAGGTTGACGATATCAGTTGAGAAATGGCATGTAAAACGGCTGTCAATTATGTACCTCTTTCTCGATAACTACTAAATTATAATCCTCAAAATATACAAAATAAAGCATTAACATAATTGCAGAAACATCGCGAGGGCCTCAACAACTTAAAGAAAATACATGTATGTAATAAACGGAGGCAGGGCGGATTGATAACTCTGTCTCTCTATTGATCAGCGGTTAAGGCAAAATTTAGAAATAGAATTGCGACCTTAATGTTCAGCAAAAATATTAATATAGGTACTCATTTTATTCAGAATTTCAAATTCTACGACATTTGTATTGACAATGTTTTTGAAAGAATTAATTGTTCTGAGATATTGTTAAGATAATTTTAAAAAAGTTTTTTTCGACTCTAAATATGTACCTATTTTCTAATGTTCACCTAGTACGTGGGATAAAACTTAGTACTTTCATTTTAGACCTAAACGGAAGGGATTAAAACAATTTCCAGTTTCCCACACACATAATTGTGAGATACATCCCCCCCGATCACGGGTCTTTGAAATAGAATTGTGACAATGTTCAACAAAAATATTAAATGTAGTTCTCATTTTACTCGGAATTTTAAGATGACGACGAGCTGAACACGGAAATTGCAAAACCTAAATTTCATTCCAGATTTCAAAGTGCTGCCATTTGCAAAATGACGTCAGCGTTACGCACAGATATATATTTGTTTTTTTATAATATAGATAGATATAGATTTTATTTTCATATCAAAATCTTGGTGTTTTTTTTCTTTCCAAACTAATTTTTTTCACCCTTAAATCCATTTATATCTGAAAAAAATCAATACTCGATCATTTCAAAGCTACTGTATAACATTAAGTGTGTATTAATATACGTAATGCGAGTCGTACAGTAAAATGCGCAGAAAAACAGAAAAGTGACTTCGGACAGTGAATTTTTTAAAAAAAATAATTTTGTATTTTTTAAAATGTATTGCAGTATTTCAAAGAGAATTGAAAGTATATGCTTTTTGGTATTGTTATTATTATTTGGTATTCTGAATAATTTGATTTTCGGAGTCTTATGTGTAATTTTGAAATATGCCAGGAAAGGGAGGTGGGGGAGGGACAAGGCTTTTCCAGTATTTTAAATTCTTAAAGTTGTCGTTATCATCCAGACTCTTTGAAATTTTTAGATGTTAAAAGCATAATGTTTTCGTATCCCGAGTGAACAAATATTAATATTTAGTGGGAAAAAGGTTGGTAAGATTTTTACCACAATGTAACTCTGGTTTTTGCTAATTTTGTCGAAGTTTTTGCACATTTTATTTAGTAAAAAATATTTATATTTGCCCGAATGTTTCGAAATTTTCGTAGGTAAATGTAAATCTGGCCTGTTGAGTTGCTCTAAAAAGATTACGTTAAAATACGGACGTTTAGTTAGTTTTATGGTAGAAAAAATATAGTCTTTGTGAGGCGCGAAGTGACCTACGCTCACCAATGTATTTCAAAGAGTTAAAACTCATGTTTTTAAAAATCAATTGCATCATCAGTTAGAAGATTTTAACATTTAGAGCACACACACACACACACACACATATATATATATAATTTGCCGATACTTCTAAAATATCGTCCTGGAATAAATTGCTACAAGTTTTCGGAAACACTTTTTTGATCTTTTTTTTCAAAAGTTTAACTGCTACGTGGGGATAATATCGTAAATTTAATATCGGAATATATCAACGTGTTAATATTGGTGATATATCGCGATAACTACCTATAAAGTGTATGCGAATAGAAAAATTGCTTATTTTAAAAGATAAATGGCATGTTACCAAAACATTTAGTAGAAACAGATGTAGAAATGAGCTAATAAATGTTTCATGGTTTTTTCTTCTACAGCATCTTAAAATATATATATATATACCAGTGGCGTGGCGTCCGGTCATCGCTGGATGCGGCGATGACCAAGCAATATTTTAAAACTCTTAATAAGCTTTTAAAACTCTACGATCCAGTTTTAGCAGAACATTTGGAGTTCATGTATAAGTGAAGGTAAGATTTAAAGTTTCTTTTTTGAACATTCAACCATTGAATTTTAGAGTTAATAATTTTTCACCACAAACTTAAATAATTGCGATGACCACCGAAAATTTTCACGCCACGCCACTGATATATACATATATATATATATAGGGAAGGTGGGGCAAAATCGGTTACCTTAAAAGTTTGTTAGTCTCAAATGCTGTGAAATGGGAAAACAAACTTTGAACACTTTTATTATAGCCAAGGATTCGTTTTACATTAAAAACATTTTTTTTTCAAACAAGATATATATATATATATATATAATTGTTTATATAAAAAAATAGCTTTTTTCAAACGTATGCAAAAATCTGGTTTTACCTCGCTGGTTGGGTAAAACTGGGTATCCATTTAAAACTAGTGGAAAACTCATTTTGATCAAAAAGGTCTTGCTTAATATAGTAGAAAATACATTTTTATTATTTTTAACAAAACGAAATTGCACATGTGTTCTTCCATGTGTAAAAAAATTAATTCGTTAGCAAATTTTCTACGTTGTATAGGCCTGCTTACTTTACACTGTACGTTTTAGAGTTCTTTTAGCTTCAAAAATCACAGATGAATTTGTCATCATATTCTTCTGCATTACTACATGCTTCGTGTGCCTATCCGTGGCATTTCAAGCATCGTATTTGGATTTAGAATTTGAGTAATGTTCATAGCAAAACATACAGGTTTCATTATCCTCTTCTTCTGAAGATGTGTCCGCAATCTTTTGGTTTCTTTCTTTCTTTTTTTTTTTTTTTTTTTTTTTTTTTTTTTTTAAGAAACTTCTTTTTTCGTCTTGCAGTTTGTTTGTCTTATTTCTCCTTAATATCTGTTTCGATCTGTAATTTATAGGGAGAAGAAATCAAAATAAGTTTTTCCCTTTCTTTTCTCAATTCTAAAGCCTTCCTTAGAAGGGGGATAATAACATTTTAGGCGAAATTGGAAATACAGATTGCTGGGCTACATAGTCTGAAGATGTCGAATGGATAATTTTACTTATTCTATAGATGTAACATTTTGAATGAGTGATGACGTCTGTGATTGTGATGTTAACTGCTGTATCTGGAAGCAGCTCGACGTGAAAGACGCTGGATGTTGTCAACTCGTTTATGTTCGGAAGGTTGAGCTCCATTATCATGTAATGTTTCAGAAATATTTATTTCTGCAGCTATGCAAACCTGTGGCTGCATAGACCTAGGTGTGTTATCATGACTTTCATGGGTTTCTCTGTCACTTCCGAAAGGAGCAAAAAGATGGTCTGGAAAAACATTGTTGTAGGGGAAAATCCCTGTTTATTCGAACCTTCTGATTGCAGTATTTACAATAGCTGCTCTCGAAAATGCAGTTTTAAATAATTTTCCAATTTGGTAAATTGTTACAGATCGCGCAGAGTGGTAAAATAACTTCTTCACCTCTTGTTCTTAGTATGAGCTTAGAGATGCATGAATGATACATCAAGGGGTTGAAATCGATGCGTTGCGTAAGGAAAGAAGCATATATAAATACATTGCTTTCTCTTACTAGATTAACTGGATTCATTTATATGAATTGAACACCTATTAAGGATTTAAAGAACGGGCTTTTCAGGGCAAGGATTGGAAAAATCTATGCATTTTTTAACCAAATAAAATAAAGACCTCTTTCCTAATCCATCCACTCCTATTATATACAGCAAATGAGTCTGGGAAAGTTTCATTCATCAAGAGGTTTTTTTCTTGCCTGTTTAATATTTAATAAAAAAAAAAAAATCCTGTTACAGATTATATAGCTTAGTTATGTAGGATTGAGATTTTATGGACTATTTGTCATTTTGGGTAGATTATTTTATTTAGAGAAACAAGTCACGAAATATATTTGCATTTTTAGTGGACCCATAACGCAAGTTATTACACCTCAGATTAGAAAGTTATTTATTAAAATGTAATAAGCATAATATAAAATTATGCCTTAATTAGTACCATTATTAATTTCATTAATAATTGCAAATTATTTAATTTCATAAATGTAAGTTAAAAATTAGACCCACTTTTTAATGTAAAACAAAATCAAAATTAAAGGTTTTTCATTATAACTAGATAGATTTAGAATTATATTATAACTTAACAGCATTAAGAATGCAATTTAAAATTCCATGCTAATGTATTAACTATACTAAAAAAACATTCTATGAGTGTCGGACAAAATCGGGTATACCCAGTTTTGATCCACTCTTAAGTACCCGGTTTTACCCCAACATGACAGAGTTTAAAACCTGGCGTCACTACTCTTAATCCTATAAGCAAAAGATCAGTAAAAATTTTAAAATATTATCAGGAAAGGAAAGAATTAAATATAGTACTCAGGAATATTTAATATGCTGAAAAAAAGTGGTTATACGCGTAAAATCTAGAATCAAATAAAACAATTTTTTAAGAGTAATTGAAACTAATTCCTTCACACTAAAAAAAAAACCGCACACAGTAACGTTTCAATCAGCTATAAATGCCATAATGTTTACCGACAAGTAATTTTTCGTGTTGGCTGATAGACAGAAGTACAACTGAAGGAGGGATTTGCGCTACCCGGTTTAACCCACCTACCCTATTTTTTACAACTCGCCCCTATATATATATATATATACACACACACACACACACATATATATATATATATATACACACATACAAATAAAAATATTTTTTTAAACAATAACGTAAAATAATCAACCTTCAACGACAGATTATAATTTTCCAACACATTCAGAATTATGTAAAAAAAAAAAAAAATCAACCTTTTAAATAAAGTTAAATATTATGGCTAAGTAAGCAAATTACAAAACACGTAACACATTTGAAAATTAAAGTTCAGCAATTATCAGTCATCGGAAAAATATCCGAATTCCTTTGTGCGACGCTATATATGATCTATAGATTTGAATATATACCAAATAGTATGCTAAACATTAGTTCATTTAAGAAACGCATTTTCACAGTTGAAAATTCCCCTTCAACATATTCGTCAATAAACAGAAATGTATACATCTTTTTTGCAGCCCTGTATATGATTTACAGATTTTATACATACAAAGTAACTAAATTAGTTAAATAAAAAAAAACTTGTACCACAACAGATAACGAACTTCCAGCAATTATTGTTTATTTATACAGTACTATAAGCGAATCCTTTTGTTTCCCCCCATAAATAAATGATTAATGCTATGCTCATCATGTTCTGTAGTAAGCATCTTTTTGTACATTTCAGTGATGTGTATCAATTTCTATATGTTTGAAATTATGTAATATCATTCCAATATACTACAAATGATTTTTCCCTACAGACCATTGAAATAGACCATAAAAAATCATTGATTAAAATCAAATTTTCTAAAAAAAATCAGTTGATTAAAATCATGATTTAATCGTTGATTAAAATCGTTAACACCCTATTGCAGCTAAATGGCAAGCGTTAGTTTTTGTTAATCGCGACTGATTGACGAATTTTTTCCTTCAACCATCTGACGCTTTTTGCAATATTTTTCCACATTTGATTTAAGAATTTCACAATATTTTCCTTCTACCTAATAAATGGAGAATTTTGCAGCTTTTTCTTACAAACTTTCTTTGCATTTATCCAAAATTTTCAGCCTAATAAAATATAAAATTATAACTAAAAATTAAATAAACAGCACATAAAGAAAAACTATAAAATTATTAATTTAGATATTTTAATTCCAATATTTCAATTGACTAAGGTTTGATGCAGTTTTATTTATTTTTTAAAATAAATAAAATTGTGCGATTTGTGTTTGGTTGCCGTTTTCTCTGAGACGGGAAAATTCAAGTTTACCTGTGACCCTGTGAGAGAGGGGGGGGGGGAGTTAATGTTCCTGCTGACCACTAAAATTTTCAAATTAGTGATCCAAATGAATTTTTGGTGTTCTCGGACCAGCGGACCACCAATTATTTCGAACACTGATTGATTTTTTAAATGCTGAAGATTTCCTTGTAAAAGAGATTTGAATTGATATACTGTTTAATTTTTGATTAATTTCCCTGTGTGAAATTTGATTATTGTTATGTCTGCACAAGAAATATTTTATGTCTTAAAATATTTACTCTTTCCTTTAAAACAGGTGGAGAAATTAACCTGATGCTTGGTTCTATTCCATTTTACCTGACTTGAAATCCCGATTCAGAACATACTAAGCTTCAAGAATTCTTTATATTTGATGACCTGAATGGTCAGAGAGGGTGTAGCACCCTCCTGAAACTCTATGTAAAATGATATTATATTACAGTAAATATTAGTCTGACATATTATATATATAATTTGTATTTTCAATAAATGGAGCGGCATACCGCAAACCAACTTAAATGTGTTGCTATTTAATAGTGTCTGTAACCATTTCTTTTTCAGCTATTGCAAGGCTGCTGGTGGTGAATATTTTTCTTTTTTACGAGTATTGTTAAAAAATAAATAAATCGTCGTCATAGATTATCATTTAGGAATACTGAAAAAATACTTATATATGTAAGAATAATTAGTCGCTTAGTGGCGACACTGCTGTTATTAAATTAACCCTTCAAAGTAAGTATATAATATACTATAGAAATACATTGTGTATTTAAAAAAAAAGCTTTAAAGTTTAAAGTAATACTTTTGTATTAGCTGATATTAGAGGTTAAATAGATTCTGCTACTTATAGCTGCCTTTTTAATGCTGATTATTTCAGTGTTTACGCATATACTTTGATTTTGTATTCATTATGTTTGTGCTTTATTTATTCAAAAGTGTTATATTCATTATTGAATGTTAAACAGAAACAAATACTAAACTTTTTTTGTTGTTTTATATTCAAATCAATTAATTTTGCATAATTGAGCTGTGTTGCAATATAAAATTAAAAAATATTTCTATTTTATTTTTTGTTTTGTGAAAAGAAGGTAAAAATTTTAAAACTGTATAATATGAAAATTTCAGCATTTATTGATTCAAAAAAATTAGAAAAAAAAAACATCATGAAAGTAGCAGCTAAGTGCATTATGCAAAAAACCTTTTCAAATTCGTTTCAAAAAATAATATTGGTTGAAGAAATTTATTCAGACATTGTTTAAAATAAAACAATAATAAAAACAGGGTATGTATTTAAATCTAAAGAAAATTATTATTTTTTTTTATATATTGTCTTTGTGAATAAGCAAACACTAAATGGACTATAAGTGTAACTGAGTGCGAAGAAATATTCCAAAATGTAAAAGGACAGAATGGTAATATTTGTGGGGGAAAAAAAAATGCAATTACTTTGTGAAATTAGATCAAATTGGTTTACATTTGTTTTTTTAATATATTTCAAAGACAATAGAATCAATAATTAAAACTTAAATAATTTTCGGTGTAATGAAAACAAAACAACAACAAAAAAAAGCTTTCCTACTGCAAGATAATCTCCATAATCTGAAATTTTATTTATTATTACACCATAAAATGATAAATTGAAAACCAAAGTGAGGGGGGGGGGGGGTAAAGAAAGGTACAATCCGGTGTAACCATTCCCCATAAAGATGAGAGAAAATCCTTAATCGTGATTCAAACTTTTAGCAAAAAATTAGAATAGAGAAAACCTTGAATTATGATTTAACCTTTTACCAAAAAATTGGATTTAAAAACAATCCTGAATCGTGGTCCAACCTTTTACCTGAAAATTTGATTAAAAAAAACTAACTTATGGTTCAAACTGTTACCAGAAAATTGGATTTAAAAAAAAAACCCTGATTTATAGTTAAACCTTTTATCAGAAAATTGGATTTAAAAAAATCCTGATTTATGGTTCAACCTTTCACCAGAAAAATGGATTTATAAAAAACCTGAATCATTGTTTAACATTTCACTGATATAATGGTATCTGAGAAAGCACCAATAAACTGGTAAAATCTTGCCAATCCAATATCTTGCTTGCAGCCAAATTTCAGTGACTTTTCACCATTTTCTTGGTGAAATATCACACTTTATTTTTAATAGTGTATCGATAACATTTTTTAAAAAATTTAGACATACTTTATAAACTCAGTAATGATACTTTACTTTCATTATTGTCTCTATTCGCTTTTTTAATTTAACTAAATACCGTAAGATCTGCTTCTGCTTATCTGCTTATTTACTGCTGTTATTATAATGCTCATTTAATATGGAAATGATTTTGTACCTATTTGAATATCTACAGTGAAGCTTCAGTCAGTTTTTTAAAGCATAACATACAAATATTTCAATTGCTGGCAATTGCTGTGGTATTACTGAAAAACACGTCAGGCCATATTACTTATTTTGATCGAAGTATTTTGATCGAAGGATTTTGACTTTACTGCAATATCTCTTGTACGGTTACAAAAAACTTTCTGGCGAGAATACTAAAACTATTTTAGATACAATACTAAATAATCATTGGTAATTTTTCTGACGGTACTTTAATAAAGTTACCAAAAATGTTTTGCTAAAGTATATGTAAAGTTTTGGGTGCAATACTAAAAAAATTCATAGTAAATGTACTATGAAATCCTTCGCAAATTTACGAAAAAAATTCTTAGTCAATGTACTAAAAATTCCTTTGTAAGTGTACTAAAAAATCATTAGAAAATTCACAAAGTATTCTTTAAGAAACTACCTAAAAAAATCGTTAGTACCTTGACTAAATAAACCTAAGTAAATTTACGAAAAATTCTTTAGTAAACTCCCTAAAAAATCGTTAGTAAGTTTACTGAACAATATTTAGTAAACTTACAAGGAATTCTTTGAGAAACTCTCTAAGAAATCCTTAGTACGTTTACTAAACTATCTTTGGAAAAATTACCACAAATTCTTTAGTAAACTCCCTGAAAAATTGCTAGTAAGTTTACTAAGAAATATTTAGTAAATTTACAAAAACTAATTAGAGAAACTCCCTTGAAAAACCGTTAGTACATTTACAGAACAATATTTAGTAAATTTACAAAAAAATTTTTAGAAAACACCCTAAAAATGGATAGTACGTTTACAACATATTCACTGATAAATTTACTAAAAGTTATATAGTAAACTCCCTAAACAAGCATTAGTAACTTCACTAAACAATATTTAGTAAATTTACAAGAGTGTTTTTGGGAAACGCCCTAAAAAATCACTAGTGCGTTTACTAAGCAATATTTAGTAACAGTTACTGAAGAAACTTTTGTAATTTTACATGATTATCTTTCGTTGTGGTTACATAAAAAGTTCTAGGCATCCCAGTTTCCGACAAAATTCTTAGTAACCTTACAAAATTTTTTTTTCAGTGTACCTCATTCATTTTATGCATTTTAAAAATGAATAGAAAAAGTGATAATGACAACAGAAATAATACATACATATGTGAATTGAAATACACATTTCTTCATAAATTTGATAGTTAAACTTAGTGTTGCCGCATCTGGCTGATTTTTTGTTTAGGCATTTCGAATTCTCACCGGTAAGTTTTAATAGTTATTTTTGCTTTATAAGATGATCGATATTCCACAAATAAAATAAAAGAAAATTGTTGTTTAAAATTTCCTAGTTTGAATGGAATATTTCGAAATAAAAATTCCGCCATATGCGGCAACACTGGTTAAAGTAGACTTTCGGAAGACTTGAGTGATTTAAAAAATGTGGCATTTTATACTATATTCAAAAGGATAATGCTCAATTCAGTATAATACAACGAGATACTATTTCTCCTTTTACAGTAAATTAGTGTTTCCTTCTTGTCACAACACTTTTGTAATTCAGAATACGTGAATTTGTTTTCAATGAACACTAGGTAATTTAAACACTGTTCACCCCTAGTATTTTTTATAAATTCATATTTCTGTTATGTATATATTTTTAACATTTTCATGTATTCATCTGTGTATATTTTCTAAATAATCGGTTGATATGTGTAAAAATACTATTTCTTATATTGAATATAAAAAATAAATATTTTGTTTATATTGTAAAATTTCTGCTATTAGATTCAGAGTATCTTACCTACTATGGCAGAAAGTAATTGCATGATATTAGTCTAATGATTTCTGAATTTCGAAGTAAAATATAAGATATCAAAGACATGAATTATCACATTGATAACAAGGCGTAAACCAACTTAGTGAAAACTGTCCAAGCCGGGAATCGAACACGGGCCCCTGGAATAGACCTCCAGTGCTCTACCACTAAGCCACAAGGACGAAACCCAGCTTGGCATCTCTCACTTATATAAGTCGGTAAGGCTGCTACCGCAGCACTAGATGGAAAAGTCTTCATGAGCACACAATTTAGCGGCGTAACATGAGACGCAAATGAACCCAAGCGTAATTTCACTGCTGAAAAGTAGTTGAAAAATTAATTAAAATTAAAATATAAAACTTTTTCATTTTGGTTCCAGGTATACTCGAATCTATATCAATATTAGTGTATATTGCGAAAGAAACTACTTGACTTAGCACTGGAAGAAATTTCGAATATTTTTTATATTTTGGGTTACATTATTACGTTAAGTATAAAGTTATTTGGGTATATTGTTAGGTATCATGAACAAGTCTGGGGACTTTTTCATACATTCAGGTAATGAAAATTGTTTTTAAATTAATTTTCTTTATCTTGAAAAAATATTTTATGAAAATTCTTTCAAGCATTTAATAACCAGTTCAAACGAACAACTAATGTATATAAAAATAATTTCTTTGTTCTTATTTGTCTCCATAAAATATTTTGTAATTTTTATTCAGTTAATTTATCTTTTCATGTATTTTCTATTTAAAGATATTTGGCACCCTGACATTTTCCGTTCCCACCTACTAATTTAAAAGCTCTCATGTCTAGTTACAGATTTGAAAAGTGATGAAAATTATGGAAAGGGGAATGCCTGGAATACGTGATGAATTGTGAAGACGGTGAATGTTCTGCTATTGAAGGAATAATGCAGATATACACTCACATATTCACTACAGCTGATGAATTAGGTCCATTCTTGCCATTAAATATTAATCTTTAAAATTGCTTCTCTGTCCAAAGTTTTATTGAGGGTAACAATGATTCTCTGAGGACTGCGTTTCATAAAAGTAACTCATAGTTAGTTCATTATAATATATGAAATAGAATTTGCTTTTTTAAGACCTTTTTCCGGGAGAGATGCCATACAATGTTTAAACAATAATATTGAGATTTAAAACAAAAATTTACATTTCCAAAATTTACCAAGCCGCAGTTTACATTCTAATTAAGTTTTATTTTTTTGCTGAAACATTTATCGTTGTTTTAGCAATAAAATACAAAGATATATTTTTTAACTAACAAGGAGAGGGCCAACCTTGTTAATCACAGATTTTGATTATTTTAATATATGTTGTAGGATAGACACCCCTTAGTGCCAGGTTCAACGGATTTTATCCAATGCCCTTTAGTTCTTGAAAAATCGGGTGGTCTAATATTAGTACACAACTTAAATACTTACTTCGCAATCGAAATGATAGGTAAGTCGTAGCTCAGTTCGCATGGCGTTTGCCGGCTGATCCGAGGGCCCGGGTTCGATACCTGAATGCGCTACAATTGTTTTTCTCATTTTTTGTTTTATAAATATAGTTGTAATTATAATTTAATAATTTCAATTAAAAATTTTAACATCATATATTAATTATAATGTTAACAAACTTAAATTTATCATTTCTTATTTGTAAACTATTATTTCTCATCCATTAAAGACGTTTAAAAAGAAATTGGATCTATTATTGAATGATAAAAATTCCAAAATCGTGACAAATTCTGTTGTCGTGCCATCTAGTTATGATAAAGAAAAGGAATATTCAAGTAAAATAAAAATAAAAGCAGAAAGAATATAAAGGGGAAAGCAAAATAATTGAAAGCGCAAGCATACTTATTACAAATTTAAAAATCTTTAATATGCAAAAAATCGGTTGTAATTTAATTCTGATGCTAATTTTTAATGTATTATGTTTGTTACTTTAAAAACAAAATAATAGTATTATCGCAGTGATTTCCTTTGTTAAAGCAATGCGTAAATGATGTTTTTTTTTTTTAAATTGCGAATTGACACAATTGCTCAATATCATTGCATCGATAAAGAATATATGAAATACATTTTAAAAGTGATTAAAAAAAATAACAGTTTTGTGATGTTTTATTACAACTATTTAGTTAAAAGTAAAAAATTAAATAGGTTAAAATCATAATTGATATACAATATTAAAAATTTTAATTGACAATGAGATTATTAAGTTATACTTACAAGTAAATTTATAAAACAAAAAATGAGAAAAACAAATGTAGCGCATTCAGGTGTCGAACCCGGGCCCGCGAATCAGCCGGTAAACACCATACCAACTGAGCTACGACTGACCTATCACTGTTGCTTCAAAGTAAGTATTTAAGTTGTGTACTAATATTAGACCCCCCGGTTTCTCAAGAACTAAGGAGCATTGGATAAAATCCGTTGAACCTGGCACTAAGGTACCTCTACGCTACAACATATATTAAAATAATCAAAATCTGTGATTAACAAGGTTGGCCCTCTCCTTGTGAGAACTAACGTTTTTCTAATACAACGATATACTATTTCAACTAAGAATTAACATTTTTTATCATAAAAGTATATAGTATTTAAATTAGAAATTACATTTTCTTTTAAGTAATAGCGCGGTTTTTGATTGTAACATGTATGAAAACAATTATAAAGTAATAAATGAACACCACTAATATTTTTAAATTATAATTTCAAAAATGTTAAAAAGAAAATTCATTAAACGTTTTTCCAGTAGATTTTATTTAAATAGTAAAAATATTCATTTATGCGGGAACGTTATGGAATAAGTGATTTGTGTATAACTAAAAAACGTTGCATTTCTACTTATAACAGAAAATATATTTGTCATATTTTCCACATATTCTTAGTATTTAAATAAAATGTTTTCATTACATAAAATAAAAGCTTACGTTCGAAACGTTTGCTAGAGAATTGTCGTATTCTAAATTGAACTCAAACCTTCATGAAATAAAATATGAATCCTTACGCATAACACAATACCTTGGTTGCATCTGCAAAAATCAAGCGGCTGTCGCAAAAAAATCCGAAAAGGAAAAAATGTATTGGACTTAAAACATTTCTTATTATTTTGAATCTTGAAAAACTTTACATTAGAAAAATAAATATTATATTTATAGTCACACATACTTTTTTTTTTCGAAACGAAATGCTCAGTTTTGGCGCAGCATATGCTGTTTATATAATAAATCCCCTGTTTCGAAGCAGAGGTAAATTTAAAGAATTGAGCGAAATTTTGAAGGCATTCTAATATTAATTCCGCAAAATTAGGATAGGATAAATAACTTCGTCAGAAAAGGTAGGGTTATCGTAGCAAAATTCTCCAGAATGAAGATTTCTTTTTTTACAGAATAACGAAGAATTTTGCCTTTACTAAATAAGTAAAAAGAACTTTTTACACATATGCTTTATTTTTAAGATTTCCAAACCGAACGTTCAGTTTTATCAAAGAGGGTATCATATGTTGTTTGAATGGAGGCCGTTGCAGGTAAGTCAAAGGTGCGGAATAAAAGTTCAAAGACATGGAGAGACATTGTAAGTCAAAGGATTCTTAATGTACGAAAATATAATATATCCTTCAAGGCATTTATAATATGGCCTCTTCAAGTTACCCGTGATTCCGGTAAACATCCCTTAATATTTAGAAACTTTGAAAAATAATAGATTTTCATTATTGATAGAATCATTTATAAAATACAAAGTTTATTTTCCTCATAGTAATCTTCTGAAACGTTTGCAAATAGCTTTATAGTGCATTAATCTGTTTTCTCGAAGCAGAATGTCAGTTTTCGGATACTATAAACTCCTGAGCAAACATTCCCAACTAATTAACTGAATTTATGTACAAGCAAAAGTAAAAAAATTATATAAATTTTATCGCTGTATTATTTTTGCTGTTAATTTAGCATGTTTGTCAGTTGGACATATTTGTTAAACGTGGAAATGCTTATCTGAGAATTGATACACTGGGAATTTTTTCTATTGTTCGGTATTTACAGAAAAACCTTGTAAAGTTCAGGAGTAAAATTTAAAGAAATGTCTGAAGAAGTTTTCTCAGAATACATCTGCCCTTGGTGTATCAAAGTACAAGAAGGTTTTCGTACTTATTGTTTGATAATGTTGTCTTTTATAATTCAAAACAATTGACTTCAAAATTTAAATAGAAAATTATCTCATTTTATTCATTAGTTTCTCATAGAAAAGCCATAAAGGGAATTTGGTAAAACAACATATAAATCTAGATAGAACAAAACATATTTAAGTTTTAAGACTTAAAATACAAACTTTTATTTTATATAAAATGACGTCATTTGCATCAGCTAAAGAATTCCACATTAACAATCCAGTTTTGAACGACATCTATAGAAAAACTATGCATATGATGTCACTATCGCGGAATAATATAGAAACCCAGCAAAAAGCGGTATCTCCATTCATGAAAATCGGCAAAAAAAAAAAAACCCGGTATCTAATGATTTATACGGCTTTATTTCTTTGTAATATTAATGTGGCTACTGAAAATTAAATATGATTCATATTTTATCAGAAATCATTCATTTATATTAAAAAAAATATGAAAATGTTATTACACACAGATTAAAAAATTTGCATTCTTTGAGCTTTTTGATAGGAAACAAGTACGAGTAAGTGCGGAGAAAATAAGTCAAACAAATATTCTTAAAAATACATTTTTATAGCAGACGATATTCTTGGCATAGCACGTGTTTTACTTATTTTTTTCAGTTGTTATGAGGAAATGGCAACAAAAAGATACAGTAATCTACTATTTTCGCTTTTCTTTCTACAGAAATGGAATACTTCAGTTGCTACTATTACATAAATCGCATTAAGAACTGCAAAATGTAGTATCTCAAAAATAATTTGAGATGCTGTTTTCAAACAAATTGTATTTAAAAGTACTTTTTTACCCTATACGAGGGTGTAAAACTAAAAAATGTGCGATGTTTAGAAGTTTTAAAAAATGCCGTATATTATTAGTATTTAACCGTTCGATGATACACCTGCTTCATTACGGGTGGCTTATGGTTAGGTGTAACATTATTTTTTAGTGAGGACGCTTTAATTGTTATCTGAAAGAAATAACATATCAGGGGCTAATAATCGAATAGATTTTTTAGCCACTTTAAATGCGTTTGATGTTTTTTTTTTAAATATTCACTTTATAAAATTTTAGATTGAACATAAAACAAACAAGATCATTTAATGTTTTAGAAAACTAGAATCAAAAATTAAAAAAAAAAATACTTTCTTCTAAAATTGCTATTTACATTCCGAAAATTTTTATTGTAAATATCCATTCCAAAATCTGCATAATATATTGTATAGATGATGCCATCATGATGTGCCAAAATCTCTCTATCCATAGTAATGGAAACACTCTAATGTAGCTCCATTCCATTTGTATTTGACTTTAAAAATGTTGTTTAAGTGTCAATAAATCTAAAAGTGCCACGATGATTTTGTAGAAAATCCTACATATTCTTATACACTTACGTTTCTATCAAGGATGTAATATAAATTGGGTTATATAGAATCTAAGTACCTTAGAAGTTCAGGTTATTTGGACACCTGACGTATTATCGTAAGGCTTTAGACCTATTTCAATGCATAACTTAATTTTTTTTTTATACACCGAGGAGTAAAATGCTACAAACTATCATTTCATTGGCTAGAAAATAAATATAATTACATTAATATACACATACATTAAATTTTTTTATCAAACTATCTAGGCAATAAAAATGATAAGAAAACGTTGTACAGCAATTTTTATTATTATAATGCCATAACTTGCATTTTCACTGGGTATGCAGTAGGGGGAAATTATAAGAACGGGACAGATCTTTTTACTTTGTAACAATGTTACATGTAAATTCTACTTCTTTTGTGTTTAATAATTTGAAAGCAAACTTGTGGCATTACATTTTTAAGGCTTTGAACTTGTAGATGCCAAAAAACAATCCATATCATTCAAATCCCCGATTTTAATTCTGCTTTGAGTTATATTCGATCATTTGATCATATTTTCGGTAAATATTTTGCAGTATAATATCCCAAACGTTATCCACGTAATTTAGGTCCGGCCTATTGTTTGGTCAATGAAATGTGGTAAACTGATCTTTAGACCACTTCTTCTTGTTTTTTCTATAGTTAAATGAGCAACTGTCTTGTTGAAAAATAAATTAAATCCCAGAGAAAAGTTCCACCTATACTCACCAAACAGCGTTCTAACATGTGAAAATAGGCCTTTCTATTTTGTAGCTTTTCTAGAAAATGTATTTTAAGCTTACAAGTACATGAGGTAAAAGCAAACCGAATTTACATCTGTGATGAAAATTTATATCAGTTGCATGTGCTAAAATTCGAATCAGTTTCAATGTTCATGTTAAATTTCATTGTTTTTAAATAGCTTTAAATATTTCGAGTATAATTACTTTTGTGATGTATATTATTATTTTATTATAGTGTTCAGCGGTCAATTTCAATTGTGTTCAAGAGTGTTCAAGATTTACTAAATAACACGTACATATTATTTTCAAGTAATAGAAGTGCTAAAATATTATAAAGAAACTGTTGGTAATAAATATGTAAATATGCAAAATGGCATCAATTTTCGCAGATCTGTATTATAATGCAAAAAACTGATGTTGCGTAACTTTGACGTCATTTAACGGTGGCGATATTGGATTGTTTTAGTGCATTTTTTTTTTAATTCATTGCATGATTTCAGTTTTTAGACAGTTAGTAAAAAAAAAAAAAAAAAAAAAAAAACACTCGTTCATATTTAATTTCCTTGAAAATTGTATCTAAATTTATTGATTTTTTATGGTTTTTAAAATAATTTTTAATCATTATTTTCTTTAAATCAATCTCTATTGAATTCGGCCCGATTACGAATCATTAACCCGTTTGCACGTAAAACTATATAAATAGTATAGCATTTTATTCCGACTAAAATTCTATAACGAAAGTTAAAAACATCAAAAAACAAATAAAATAATAATATAATACAAATAATCACAATGTTAACAGTCATGTAATCGATCTGTGCATTGAAACTCACGAAATCGAAAAGATTGATTTATGTAGTAAAATTTTTGTCAAGTTCTTTGGTTATTATCTCCTGACACGCAGATAATACAAATGTATGGCATTTAATAACTTACAAAAACTTTACTCAAATACATTATTCACATGTTTCATATAGGATTTCCTTCTGGTGGTAATAGTTGAAATTGTAAGTAAATATTCTTAATGCAAAATCACTCGGTGTTTTCAATAAAAACAATTGTTTTCATATTCTGTAATCTGGAATGCCCTGATTTTTTATGGTCTTGATTGATCACGATATCCTGGTATTTTTTATGGAAATTGTAAATTAAATTGATCACATCTGATGATTACAGATACGTCAGAAATAAAGCATGAAGACAAAATTGCTAGCATTTAAATCAAAGACATGTGGAGAAAACTTTTACAAATGTAAGCCAATTTTTTAGTGTAGAACTTAAAAAAGTAAGAAAATTTGCAATGTAACTAATAATTTAGCCCCCCACTGTATTTTTTAGATATGGAAATGTTCACTTGAGAATAGATACCTTCAGAAAAACCGATGGTACGGTTAAAGACAACTGATTAATGCACAGTAAAAGCTATTCGAAAATGCTTCCGAAAATAATGGGCAGTAAAGGAAAGTTTTGTTTTTATTCATACATATATTATTCTAGAGAATATATTGGTTTTTTAGATTTCTAAATGTAACGGAACGATTTTTCTAATCTTGGGTAATGCAGAAAAGTATATAGTATATTTTCGTTCGTTGCCATATTATATTTTGTTACATTAAAAAAATAGTTCTTATTTTTCACAGTTTATGAATCCCCCCCCCCCCAAAAAAAAATAAATAAATAAATAAATAAATAAATAAAATAAAATAAATTGATCACATCTGGCTTGGCGTTATACACTTTAACCGAAACAGCGTCCAACATTTAATATATCATGACTTAAAATTGTAAACAATACCTAATGCTTTTCTCACGGAAAGCTCAAGCATTAGTTTTTCAATGTAAAAAAGAAGACACTAATTTCAAACATTTTATTCAGGCACAATTTGTAAATGAGATGACGGATGTTCAATTAGGGGATGCCTTGGAAATTTTAGGCAGAAGGTAAAGGTCTATCAACAAGCGGGGCAACAATCTCCCTTCACTACACTTTCAATTTCCCCTCTTTTCAGAAAAGTCATTTATCATGGAGGCAGTAGAATACACACACATGTAATGAAATTCATAATTTGCCCGAGAATATGTTCGGAGGATTGTGAAGTAATATAACTACCATAAAATCAAATGATTTGCGTTGTGTTGTTAATATGCTTTATTGATTGACGGAAATAGATTATTATTTCATCCATTGCAAAGAAAAAAATTACAAAAACTTACATTCTGTTGCGAATATTTTAATGTAATAAAAGTTGGCAGTCAAATGACTGGATGAATAGGTGTCGACTTAATGGGGCCCGAAGGTGTAAACTTCACCACTAATTTTTAAATGTTATTTTTCTCATAATAAAGCATGGTGATTAATCAGGACAAAAAATATACTTTCAAAATTAGTGGTTTAAGTATGCCTGGTTACGTTTTTCATGCGAATGAAGTCGGCGACTGTAACAGCATATCTATTGAAATAAGATTAATGTTATACATGTAAATTCGCTTTATTTAGTGGGAATTCCTCAAACAATGATATATATTTAAAAATGGTTTTAAATATATAATAGCACAGAACATTGCTGCTTGTGTCACAAAGTATCAAATTTAACGTTAAAAATATATAATTCGCAAAAATTTAGTATTATAGCTTGCCCATTTCTTGGTAGAAATTTACATTTTACAATTTTAAAATTATCAGCAACAGTGTGCCAACTTACCTCAGTTACACGGAATATCTATGATTTTTTTTTCTGAAAAATTTAAATGCAAAGATTCAATTTAATATAAACAATATAAATTATTAAAATATTTATGATCTAAAAATAGGACTTTCTTCACACAGTCAATCCGAGCTGTAACGTTTGTAAAAATTAGTCATTCACCTTTAAATTTTAATCTGTTTCTAAATTCGTAAGGGTAAGTACAGTTTTAAATTTTCAAAATGTAAAGAAAATGGCATCTGAACCGTTTTGTGTATTACCGAATGCTTCTTTCTTAAAACACTAGTCGATGTCATTAAACAGGGTGACCGGTCTCAACGGTATCCAATGGCTAATTCCTAAACCGTTAGTCATAGACATATAGTTCGAATTACAAAAATGCTTTAAATCAGATAAAGAAATATTTAAAAGCGTTTTGGGTCAATAAAAACATTAATTAAAAAATTACGAAATTTAAATTTTTATACGCCCCCCCCCCCAGTCCTATAAGTTATATTTAGTAAAATTTTCCTATCACACTGACAAGTAATACAAAAACAGTCCCATTCATATAACACTACAATTGAGCGAGTTATGAAAATTTAAAAATGCATGACTTATTCCATTTTTCTGCTCTGGAAACAAATGAGTTCGGCTTGGCTTTGAGGGGTCATATACCAAGTGCTTAAAGTATTCAAAAATCTTATTTCATTTGTATCTGCGCTTTGAAAAAGATGGTGCAAGCATTAGGATTAAGTTAATATTTATTAAGTTTCAGATTGGCTAAAATAACATATGTCTTATTTTGTCAGGATTTCAGACTGTTTCTTTCATGATTTCTTTTAATAAAAACTTTTAACTTTATTTTTATAAGCTTTCATGCTACTTCAACGATAGTATGTATGCTTTTTCAGTTCAAAATTTGTACTCAAACTTTAACTCACTTTTAAATATCCGAACGAGATTGCATTTTGCATGCTGGCGCAAATCCAATAACAATCTAATATTATTATGATTTTCGGTGGCTACCATTTATACTTATTTTACAGGATAACACAAAAAATTTCGGATAGATTACCGCCAAGAAGTTTAAGAAAAAGTTTTAGATTAGACAATACAAGACTGCGATTGTTTTTTTTTTTTTTTTTTTTTTTACTTTTATGTATTTTTTAGCACTGAATCCAAAAATTACATTAATTTTTAACCATTATGTCAGGATATTTCGCAAATCAGAAATTGTCAAATTTAAAGAATAACAAAAATCGGATACTATAAAGTAGAAGAGATGGTTGTGTTTTTAAATTTTGATAATTGATTTTTACGTACTTTTTAGCACTGAATCTGAAAATGACCTTCATTTTTAACCATCATGCTAGAATTTTGCTACAAATCGTAAAAGTGTTAGTTAAAAGATAGCGAAAATCTCATACTATAAAACATATGTAAATATTCTTTGTTTTATTTTATTTTATTTTATTTTATTTTATTTTATTCAATAATTTATTCGATATTTTTGCTTATCCTGGGATTCTTACAGCTAAATAGCTGAGTAGCCGGATGAGATGAGGGAGGAGATTTAAATTTAACTTTGAATTTTTTTAACTTTGAAATTTGCGAAAAATCCTGATGTGATGGTTAAAAATGAAAGCCAATTTCAGATTCAGCGGTACAGAATAGATAAGAATTGATTATCAAAAGCTAAAAAACATGACATAACCGAACTTTTTCAGGATAGTGTAGTCTAATAATATTTTTAAATACGTATCATTTTGTAAAGAATTGAGACTGGTAATTTAGCATCATTTTATTTAACAAAAATTCTGTTTTTTCTTTCTTCTTAAATGTTTATTACAAATTGGATATTTTGCATTAATATGTCAGAATGATTAAAGATTTCAAATTTATATTGCAATGTTAATTTTACTCTCTACCATTTTTAATATATCTGACGAAATTATATTTCCACTAAATCTGTGAATGGCCCCCAATTTGCAGCAAAAAATAAACTCCAACTTTAAACAGCTATTATTTGGTCAATTTTAATAGTAGAATAACGGGACTTTTTGTGTATTATTTGTCAGTGTAAAAGGAAAATTTTACTAAATATAACTTACAAGACCGGGGGACCGTGTAAAAATTTAAATTTCGTAATTTTTAGGGTTCCGTACTTAAAAAGTAAAAACGGAACCATTATAAGATCCCTCCTGTGTCTGTCCGTCTGTCACAGCCATTTTACTCGTAAAGTATGGAACGTGGAAAGTTCAAATTCGGGGAAGTAATAAAGACCATTGACCCACATGTTTTCAGATTAATAAACATTCATAAATATATTTAGTAAAAATGTTGGGAGGCAAAATATGCTACTTGAAAAAAAAATCTTTTCTTTGTATATCATGTGGGGTATCCTGTGAAAGCTTTCGTAACGCTGAGCTAAAAAATGCATTCCTTTTAATTTTAGGTATTATATTTTAAAAAATATAGTCGAAAATATGTTTCCCCCCATCTAATTCCGAAACTACTGAAACTAAAATTATGAAAAATTAGCGGTAGTAGATGTTAATATAAACCTTGCCGGAAAATTATAGCGATTATCCTAGGTCACATAGTTTTTGAGAAATTAGCATTTTTCTGTTATACACAAATTTCGATTTACAGGCATTCAGAAAAATTATTGAGCATCGCTGGATATACCTATCGTTGCAGAAGTATAAAAGCATTGTTGATAATGATTTTCGAAAAAAATCATCAGTAATTAGCTGAGATATTAACCCTTAAATATAGGCCAGTTTAGACATACATAAGGACAGGGGCGGCATACTGTATGCCTAGTTAACAAATTTTAATGATATATATGTGTAATGTAATGTCCAGTAACAGTATAAAAGTAATAAACGTCAAATTGTTAAAAACATACTAAGTCTCAGTCAGGGGTCTCAGTACTCTAAAAAGTGGAAAAAATGAAAAAAAGACCGTTTTCAACATTTGATGTCTTAAAATGTATATGATTTTAAAACACAATTTTAATTGGGACGAAAGATATAAGTATGTTCTTTCATCTCATGTATTTAAAAAATTGCAAGATACAGAATTAGTATTTATAGGGGGCTCGAAACTGTTAGACTTTTGTCGAACAAAAAATTGGGATAATAGTTTACGTGCTGGATGACAAAATAAATAGAATGAAAATTTTGCTGCTTACTTATACTTCAGATTGTAATAATTTCCCTGAACTTAAATAAATTTGTATTTAAAGCATTTTTATATTTTTAATGCAATGTTGCATTTAGCTAATACAAAATTTTGAAAATTTCAACAGTAAAATCACCTAAAAAATATTTCTTTGAACAATAAAAAGGAAATTTTAGGTTCAGTTCATACAGACTAGCATGAAATACATGTTTTGACAATTTCATGAAAAAATATTCAGAAGTTTTTGAGGTATCCGGCGCGTTATGCCCCAAAACATCATTTAGAGAAAAATGACTTCAAAGTTTCGGAATCACCGCTTCAGTTATTGAGCGGGTATAATTCTAAAAGCCGTAACTTCTGTTCTAACGGGAACTTTACAGAAACAATTGTATCAAAATATTCAGAAAAGATAGGAGTTTAACACCTAAAAAAGTTAAAATTTCTTAAATTTTGAAGTTTTAAGACTCCTGAGGCCACTTAACCGTTTCTGGCGCGGAGTAAGTCTGTCCATAAACTTATGAAATAACGAACTGACACCAGAATTTATAAACGAATTTATTAGAAAATGCGAACTTGTTTATTTTCACGTACATGATAAAAGGAAAATTTTAATTAAATATCCTTGGTGCCGATTGTCTCTTTTCGAATTAAAATTAGGTGTGCTTTTTTTAAGGGCACCGCCCTCGAAAGGTTTAATTAGAATGAATCGCATAAATACTGTGGGATTCGCGATAGTTTGCATTGAGTGTATCTCTCAATACCCCTTGAGTGACTTTAAAAGTTAATTAAACACCTATCTGGAAAAACGTGGCACTGACCAAAGCGGCGTTACAACTTTGAGACCTCCTTTCGAAGTGCGCTTAGCACAATGCCAAATTTAAACTTTGAACAAAGGTTTTGTTTTAGCTACACTTTAGAAATAAAGGTTATTACAACGCTGAATTTAGTTTCATGAAATGCCAAATGAAGTTTAACTATGCACTGCTTTTATTATCAGTACCGAATTAAGTTCATCATAAACAGATTAGGATGATATTAAAAAAAGAGTTATACGAATAGCTATATTTGATATTATTTAGGTTCCATATCTCTTTGAACTTTCATGGTAGACCTATTTATACTTTTCTAATATATATAGCTATACTCAACCCTACGTTGTATAGTTTTTTACAAAATCTTAGTATTCTTTTAGCAATGGTTTTGTTTTTTATAATACCATTAAAAATTCATATATTTATTCTACGGAACCCTCTGCACGCGAGTAATACTCGCACTTGACCGTTTATTTAAGAAATGTTTTTATTGTCCCAAAACGCTTTTAAAATATTTCCTTACCTGATTTTAAACATTTTTGTAATTGGAACTATATGTCTATGACTAACGGTTTAGGAATCAGCCATTGGACAACGTAGCGACCGGCACCCTGGATATCTATCTATGTATATATATATGTGTGTGTGTGTGTATTTGTTCAATAGTATGCCAACTTTGACTTTCATCTTAAATTTCTGCTTCACTCAATCAATCGGAGTAGAAAAGAGTTAATCTCGATCATGATAGTCATTAAAATCAGTAGTTTTAATAGCTTATTTTATTTTAAGAGCTTATATTCAAGATGTTCGCCATACTCTCTCCAAAATTGAAGAAGAGCTTTATGATCTTCATTTGTTCCTCAGTAAAACTCTTGACAATTTCTGTGATATTGAAAATAAAGGTTGGCCTTCTCTGCTCATCAAAATAAGCTCGATAAAAAGTTTTCTTCGTTGTGCAATAAGCAAAATAAGTCTCAATTTTCAAATAAGAATCTATCAAATGAGAACTGCATCGTTAATCGCTTCTCTCATATATTAACTCCTGAGCAAAACAGCATTTTAGATCTTGGTTTAAAATTTTCTCAGTCTTGCAAACCTTCTCTCACTAAATTGATTGCTCCTATTGAGTCTTACTTTAAACATAGTAAAGTCACTCCTTTTCAAAAAGAAACTCTTCGTCACATCCTTGCTGATACTATTTTTTCTAATAATTCAAAATATAAACCTAATCTTTCACGTTCTCAAAATATCGCTCTGAATGATCTTAAGTCTAATGATAATCTTATTATTACTAAAGCTGATAAAGGTGGTCAAATTGTTCTTATGGATAAAAAAGATTATTCTGATAAAGTCTATGCTCTCTTTTCTGAAGGTCCTTAAGTTAAAGTTAAAAAAGGTCTTATTAATTCGCATCTTTATACTCTCAAAAAGGCTGTTAAGAATTCTGTTATTTTAAATGACAACACTAAACATGGATTTACTCCTTTTTTCAGCCATTTGTGCTCGTTTTTATGTTTTTTTTTTTTTTTTTTTTTTTTAATTTCATAAAACAAATGTCCCCTTAAGACCTATTGTCTCTAATATTGGTACTGTTACTTATCCTCTTGCCAAATTTTTAACATCCATTTTTTCTCTTTCGTGCATTTCTAATTCTCATACGATAAAATATTCTTATGATTTTGTTAGTAAATTAAAAAATATTAGCCCATCTAATTGTTCTATGCTTTCTCTTGAAGTTAAATCTTTATTTACGAATGTTCCGATTGAAGGTGCTCTTTCTTGCTCGGAAAAAAGATTACGTGAATTTCATTTCTCTGATATTGAAATCCATGATTTTGTTAATTTAACTAAAATTTGCATCACTCAAACTACTTTTGAATTTGATAATAAATTTTTCAAATAATCAGATGGCTTAAGTATGGGTAATCCTTTATTTCCAATTTTCAGTGATATTTGTATGCATTATTTTGAGGAAAAATTATTAAATCTGGTTAATTTTAAATGTTGGATGCGCTATGTCGACGATACTGTTGTTTTAGTTGATAATCCTTTTGATATTTCTACCATTCTTCATAGTGTCAATTCTATCGACCCACATATTCAGTTTACTTTTGAATTAGAAAATTGTAATAAACTTCTTTTCCTTGATGTTTTAGTTACCAAATATGATTCTTCTTTCAAAACTTGTGTTTATAGCAAACCTTTTTTCTGTTTCTAACCCACCTCATGCTCTCTCAAATCATCCTGTCAACATAAAAATCGGTGTTTTTTACACGTATGTAAATCGTGCTCTCAAAATTTGTTCCGATTCTGCATCCCTTAAGGATGAACTTAATTACTTAAAAACCGTTACTGTCAAAAGAGGTTTTAATCCTTTTGTTATCAATAATGCTGCGAAGAAATTCAATAGACTATCTAATATATCTACTCTTTCCAAATCTGTCAAAAGTAAACCTGATAATTTGGTTGTCCTCCCCTTTTATCCTCCTATATGTTTCAAGTTAGCTAAAGTTTCAAGTCGTTTCAATTATAACATTATCTTTAAACCTGTCAATAAATTCAAAATCCCCTCCACTAAATCTCCTGTTCCTGATCTTCGTAAATGGGGAATTTATAAGGTTCCTTGTAATGGTTGTGATTTATCTTATATTGGTCAAACTAAAATAAATCTCGAAATCCGCTTAAAAGAACACTCTCGTTATGTAATTAATCAAGAATTTTCTAAATCTTCTATTGCTAAGCATTCTTGGGATTCCGGCCATAGTTTTAATTTTCAAAATGCTAAAATTATCTTTAATGCCAATAGTATCTCTGAATCGGACGTTCTTGAAAATGACTGACTATTTACCTTAATCGTAGTGTTATTGTTAACGATAAATCTGATTCCACAATACTCTCTGCAGCTTGGAAAAAAATTTTCAGTACTACCATATAATTTATTTTTGTATTAATTAATTTTAGTCTGTTTTTTATATTTTATTCATTTATTTATTATTTAAATTTCATGTGTTCCCATACTTCAATATATGTATTTTTTTCCCTCCTAATTTTTGCCCCTTCTACTCTGTGTTCTTTTGTTTTGATTTTACTCTTCTGTGATTGGCTGTTATCTTCTTCTTTCCTATTGGCTGTTGATTTCTAATTTCCTATTGGCGGTTTCTTCAGCTTGTTTCCTTTCCCTTATCTCTCACTTCAGTCTTGCTTCTGCTTTCATAGTAGAAGCACGTCTTCTTTGCGCCTGACGAAGAGAGACTCAGATCTTTCGAAAGGCTTAACGCATTTTAAAAATTTTTATGGTGTTTTAAGAAGATTTTTTGTTCAAGAGTTTTCCGTTATTTCGTTGTACATTAGCTGTTCCCGAATAGCCGGCTTATCATCATGAAAGTTCTCGTCGCTTTATAAGCCGCCGGTGTACAATAAAACTACGAAAAAATCAAGAAAGTTATACAAAAATCGCTATTACAGTACTCCTTTTCTGCGGAATTTTTTTAATTAAGAGAAGACCTTGTTGCCCTGGCCAAAAACATACAAAAAAAATTTGGTTCAATTCTATACATAACTTCATACACTTTTTGAAGGTACAATAATGAAAATGGTATACAAATCGCTATTACAGCGCCCCCTTCCACCAGAATTTTCCAAATTAAGGGGGCATTTGCTTGCCATGGCCAAAAACTCAAAACAATTTTGCTCGATTTTATGCATAACTTCATACACTTTTTGAGGGTGCAATGGTGACATACGGACACACGGACAGACAGACAATTTCTATAAATAGAGTTTTTGGGATCTCTGACACAAAAAACGTCGAAAACCGTAAGTCCAAAAAATTATCGTTTATAATACTTTCTTCTATTGAAGATAGAAGAATGTAAAAACGGAACGATTTCATTAAACAATTTAACGAAACGAATTTTTGAAACATTTTCGAAACGTGAAATTTGGAGAATGCTGACGGTAACATAATTTTATTTTACATTGCCGCGCGAAAGAATTCTATTACTACGAGTAGTAATTACATAAGATACTTTTGTTATTAAGATATTGTTTTATTTAAAGCTCTCTATGATATTTATATGAGTTATTGAGGTTTTTTGTCGTATTTTCTGTGGTGAAAATATGGCCGTAATATTTATACATTTTTATAGAGCAACACAAAAGAATGCAGTTTTACATTGCTTTTCTTGCTTGACTTTTATTCATCCCATGGTGTTTCAAGTATCTCTATCTATGTATCTTTATCTTACTTTTTGGCACAATTTGAGCACATTTCCCAAGGAACAGATTGCCAAATCTTCAAAATAAGCTTCCACTACGGTCAAATTCTTTTTAATAAATTCATTATCATTATGGTTAATTTCGCTTGTAGTGCCACTGGATCATTAACGTTCGAAACGTAACTGACTGAACGTAACATAACTGAAGTCTATATTTAGGATTGCACAATTTTAAATGCAAGTAAAGTGTGGGGCAAACCCCTCTGGCAAAAATTCTTAACACATATGAAAGAACTCTTGTCACAAACACAGTATTAATCTTTGATTAAGTTAAAAAAGTTTTTTAATTTATTTTTTTTTAGCATTTGTTAGCGTTTAATAATTAGTTTTCTTTCATATCCCAAATTAGATAGGTAGTTGGTTTATGTGCTGAAATGAATCTCATTCTAGTTGAGTTTTTAATGAATGCTCTCTCGGTCTGGTTGTTTCTGTCGCCATCAGTTTTCATTTAGAAAATAAGAAACTAGTATGTTGCGGCCATCACAAAACTTTCTTCTATCTAAATCACGTCAATAATCCTTTAAATAGTACAAGAAATAACAACGATTTAGCACCAATTCATATCAAAGTATATCTGAATTTGAAGTTGGATGAAAATTTGTGCATTAGTTCTTGAGATAGAGCTATAGCGGAAATTCTGAAAAAATGTAGCATAGCAGCGCCACCTGTTGAGCGATTTACATAAAAAAAGCACTAAACGATATCAAGGTATATCTGAATCTGAAGTTTCTTGAAAATCCAAGCATTAGCTCTTGAGATAAAGCTGTTACGGAAATCGCAAAAAATACAGCATAGCAGCGCCACCTGTTGAGAGATTTACACCAAAAATTAAACAACACTAATTTATACGTGAATTCATGTGAAATACTAACCAAATCTGAAGTTTGATGAAAATCCGTGCAATACTTCTTGAGATACAGCTCTTGTGGAAATCGTGAAAAATGCAGTACAGCAACGCCACCTATTGGGCGATTTACACCAAACATTATACAGCACTAATTTATATCAGGGACCAACTGAATCTGAAGTTTGATGAAAATTTGTGCATTTTTTCTTGAGTTAGAGCTATTGAGATAATCATGAACAATGCAGCATACCAGCGCCACCTGTTGGGCGATTTTCACAAAAAAGTAATCAGCACGAAACTATATCTTGGACTAACTGAACCTGAAGTTTTATGAAAATCCGTGCAGTAGTTCTGGAGATATAGCTATTGCAGAAATCGTGAAAAACGCCGCATAGCAGCGCCACCTGTTGGGCGATTTTCACCAAAAAGTAATTAGGTCCAGTTTATATCAAGGTCTAACTAAATATGAAGTTTTGTGAAATTCCGTGCATTAGTTCTTGAGATAGAGCGCCCACAAAATGTTTGTCACATACAGACTCACAGACAGAGCGACAGAGTGACAGAGTGACAGACAGACTCACAGACAGACATTTTCTAAAAACCATCAAATCGTGTTCTAGGCATTCTAAAACGTATAAATCCGTCGAAAACCGGATGTCGAACATTTTCACGAGTCCAATACTTTCTGCTTGTAAAGATAGAAGAAAGTAAAAAAAAAATAAATATTCGGATATAGAAATCTTTTCTACATTTCTTCTCAAAAATTTCAAATCAATATCTTGATTAATTTTCTTAATTATAGTCAATTAGTGAAAATTATTTTTATTTTTATTTTCTTTCTGCAAAGATCTGGCCTCGATCAGGTTCTGATTTCCACATGTACGGAGCCTTTTGATAAGACAGTCGCGCGAGACTCTGAATGTCGGGTTCATCAGGACATGCCTTGGATTATTCTCACCGAAATTTCAGATTTCTAGGTGTGCTGGATTTGTTTTAGCCACGCAGACACACAAACAGAGCGAAAATTTCTCTTATTCGTACAGATAAGGTGCTGTTATTAAACCTTCACTGCACGACGTGCCACATCTGGCACATGCCTAAAAATACTGTAATTATTATTATGTGCCACGAATTGGCCAATAGTATCTCTATCCATGATCAAGAACAGTCCAAAGAATGGTATAACACTTATTTTGTCCATGTCAGAGGGATGCATTTAACAAAACATTAGAATTTTTTCTTCGGAAGCAAAAAAAAAAAAAAAAAAAAAAATTCTATCAAGCTATTAAGGTAAAATTTACTTTCATTATTTTTAGTGAATACTTAAAAATATTAATATAGAAAAAATGCAGAGTGTTAAGCAGATAAAATTAATTAATTTAAGCTTATTTAGTTGTAAAATATAGCAATACAATATTTTAAAGCCCTAATTGTGTACATAGGCTACACGCCATAAATATATAAAATTTTAGCTGAAAATTTTAAATATATATTTTTTTTTTACTATTTTTTTCCATTATTAGACCGGTATATAGATTTCAAATAATTTTTTCATAAAAATAGAAGAAATCGTGCAGGGAAGGGTTAACATCATACATAACAAGTGATCTAATGATAGTATCATGACGGGGTTTTAGCAAAAATACATTAAAGGCAATGCATATTTTGGGTAACTATGATTTTATTGCAATAATTTTAAATTTGTAACTAACAGTTAGAACTATATCAATTTTGGAGATTCTTCTCGTAAATGTGGTATCCAAACTATCATTTAACCGAAGTAAAAGCACAATCTTCTTCTAAGAAAAGAAGAGTAACATGCTGCATCTAACGGTCATTCTCATTAATAACAGCAATTATAAAGAAATATCTTGCTACGAGCTGTGTTGTGAAATGTGCTGCATCACTGTACAAATTTATGACATAGCATAAACACACTCAATCGTTCTGGCATTAAAATTTTAATTTAAAAAAATTCCATGTGTGTTTCTACATTTCAGTAAAAAACACTTCCTGCTAGTCTGTATATTTTCCAAATTACACATTTCATTCTCTTTATTTTATATAATTTATTATATAAAAAAATATTTTGTTAGATGAATCTTTTTCTTAAATAATTTTACTTACAATAATACTATAAATAGGGAATTCTTGCCATGAGTTATTGATGCGTCTTTTTATTCCATTGTTATAACAGTATGACAAACAGGGTTAAAAAATTTTAAAGCTCTCTTATTTCCAGTGTTCTCCATTTCCTAATATTCATCCGTTTCTTAAAATTCTGCTTAATTATCTATTCTTAACTTCCGAAAAACATTTGATATATTTTTGAATACCAATTAATATGAGTATTCTTTCTGGTATGTTCATTTCGGAAAATGTTAAATTCATTATCTTCCACAGATAAGGATTTGTTTTCTATTAACGTTTCTCTCCTGATTTAACTATTTTAAGCGACAAAGTAATTAGAATTAAACATTAGAATGACTTAATATAAACATTCTAATCTATCATGTTCTAATTCCATGAATGTGTAATTCTGTGATTTCTAATTATGTTATTATCTTTCGTATTTTAAGCGAGTATGTATCTAAAACATCTAGAATAGTTACTAAGGAATTTGTCGGATCCCATACTAATGAAATAAACGCCTTGCGATTAATGCATTTCAAATGTTGACAGAAGTTTAAAGGAAACGTCTAAGGTATCTGAAGATGTAATTCTTGTTTAGGTATACGTTGAATAATATATCATAGCTTTATGACCAATGCGAATGTTATTCATGTCTCATACATCCAATTATAATCTCACTGTAGAATATTTCTATGTATTTACATAAAGTAAATTATTATATTATTAACGGAAAAAGTAGTGTTTTAACCAACTTAATGGAACTCTTTAAGTTATATCTTAAATTTTTTCTATGTATCAAAAAACAAATATTGGTGCATTGAGTGCACAATAAAGTAAACACGTTTAATATAAAATTTATTTATGTCCTTGTAATTGTTATACAAGTAAAATTACTTTTCTTTACTTGTATACAATGTGAATTGAAAAGAAATGTGAAAAATGCTGGAATATCTGTAAAATGTATACAGTTAAGGGTTAATCTAAAAAATCTGTATTAAATGTAAAAAATATGTTTCAGTTTAAAAAACAGTTTTGCACATGTGTTCTATAACCCGGGAAGCCCGAATTGGAGATCCTCTACTTTTTCAAAATTCATAAAAAATTTTCCCCACATTTCAGAACAAATAATAAAAAACAAATCTAAAAACTTCTCTAAATCTGAAAACTATCTTCATACTCATGAACTTTGTATATAAATCTAAAGCCGAAAACGTAAATCTGTATTTGATGTGTCAGAAAAATTGTTTTAAAAAGCATTATTTTTATGACAAGTATAAATTTCAATGAAATTGTAGATGATGTTACTTTTTTTTTTTTCAGGATGAAAACGAAAGGAATCTGAAGTCGATGCACATGATTGATGACCTCATATGGAAATGTATTTTCTTAAGTTAAAAAAAAAAGTATGGTGATAAAAACTTTTAATACTACAATGGAATAAAAGGTTCACAGTTCAAAATCACAAAAATGTATTTTTTACCTAACATACTTATTGATCTATTCATACACAGAATAAGACCATTATATATTGACATCAACTTAAAGAACCTTTTTTAATACTTCTTTAAATTCCATACCAATGAAATTAACAAAATGTTAACAAATTAAATTAATTAACATTAACAAAACATCTCTCTGTATTTTAATCTTTAACTTAATCTCTCCTACAAAACATCCCTTATGCTTAGAAATATATATGGTGCAATTATTTTTATAAATAATCTTATAATTATCTTGCGTATAATATTAATGCGTATTTTTACGCATAATTCTATAAAATTGTATTTATATATGTTTGCATTTCGTCACGTGTCTCTGTATGTCATTGTTTGTATATAAGTATGAATTTTGTTTTTGTGGATAATATACTTTTTTTAATCTTTTTTTAAATAAAAACAAGTAATATAAAAATTTTGTTTTTAAAGTCAATTCCTACTTAGGTCATCAAAGAAAAATTTAATATGATCCCTTAAGCTAATATTAGTTTTTGTTGCAATAAAATATCTCAATTTGTTTATTTTTTATAACCAAGTAGGTTTACAATGGAAGTGTATGGGAATTTGGCTAAATATTATAGATATCGCCAAGTTGGCGTCACTTTTGGCGACTCATTTTGGTCACCAAATTTGGTGAAAAACTTGGCGGTATTTGACCTCGGAACAGGATCCCCCCTATGGTAATCCCCTTTGTAGATATGAAGTTGCATTAAATGCTGTTCACTAACCAATGGCCGTCATTTTGTCTCCCATATAAAACTAAAATTAATTAATAAAAATTTAATAAATGAATTAATATTTGAAAAATCTGCATTAATATCAATTGTCATCCAGTACAAGTTTAGAAAAAAATTATTCCAACTTGATAGGATGAATAACAAGTATTTTATTAACGATTGAAAATTTGAACAAGATATACAGGGTGTTTATAAAGTCCCGGACCCATTTGGATGTTTAATAACTCATAAAATAATAAAGATAGATTAAAATTAATAACATAAATGGTTAGATAGACTCAAAATGTTTCATGACCCTTGTCAATGAATCTTCCACGTGTGCCCCCTTCGTCGCACGGAGAATATCAAGTCGATAGTCAATTTCACGCCAGGTAGCGGCAAGCATGTCGACATCCGCAGAGGCTATTGCGGTTGTAATTCTGGCTTTTAAGTCGTCAGTGTTCGACACTCTCCTCCTGTAAACATTGTCCTTTACAAATCCCCAAAGGAAAAAGTCCAGTGGCGTTATATCAAGTGATCTGGATGGCCAAGGAATTGGACCTCCTCGCCCAATCCATCTTCCTGGAAAATGGTCATTCTAAGAAGTACGAACGATGGTACCCCAACGAGGTGATGCACCATCTTGTTGCAAAATGACATGTGGCTGAAGCTCTTCTAGTTGTGGAAATACGAAGTTTTCCAACGTGTCTAATTGATGACTTAAAAGCCAGAATTACAACCTCAATAGCCTCTGTGGATGCCGACATGCTTGCCGCTACCTGGCGTGAAATTGACTATCGACTTGATATTCTCCGTGCGACGAAGGGGGCACACGTGGAAGTTCATTGACAAGAGTCATGAAACATTTTAAGTCTATCTAACCATTTATGTTATTAATTTTAATCTATCTTTATTATCTTATGAGTTATTAAACATCAAAATGGGTCCGGGACTTTATAAACACCCTGTATAAATAAATAAATATAGGGAGAGTGTGAACTAATAGTAGGAATTGAATAATACGACATAATTTAGTAGGTGAAGACTCCACGAGAGCGGTAATAATTGCTGTCTGATAATAATTCAAATATTACGTCACAGAATGCATATACGTCACCTCAGAGCAACAGTAGGACATCTAGTAAAAATCGAAAATGAGATGTCTGACTTAATGCAATAAAAAACTATGTTTGCATCTAGTGGAGCAGTAAGGGATTTTTATAAAACACATCTGAGATAGAGTATTAAACATAACTTTGTGTTTCAGAAGTTGTTGCCCTAGATGCAACACAATTATTTATAGCAGTAAGTCAGACATCTCATTTTTTATTATTACTAGATGTCCTAATGTGGCTCTGAGGCGAATGTGTAAAACCTGTTAAAAAAGAGTTAAAAAAAGAAAGGAAATCTGGGATTATAATGCATTAAGCACTACAAAAACAAAAAAAATCATTCATGTTTTACACTTAATCAGCAGTATTTTGCATTACTTGAGTGATAAAATAATAATAAGAAAATACGTGTTTTACTGTGTTGATAAAATAAATCCGTATTAAAGGCTATTAAAGAAACAACAAAACGAATAACTTAATTTAACCTTGAAATACTTTATTTTGCTATAATAATATAGAAAATGAAGTCAAAATGCAATCTTCTGAATTCATACAAAATTGCCAAGCATAAAAAAAAAAATGAAAATACAAAACAAACGATAAAATACTTATAAATAACAAACCAATATCATCAGCAAAAACTGTGTAAGAATGGAAGCAATACGATTTTGTGACGACAGAAATATTGGAGAGAACATTAACATCTAAAGCTACTTTGGCAAATTAAACGTGACAAGCAATTCACACATTTCGAGATAAGTTGCACGCGAAGCACATTTTTTTCTTGATTTTCGATAACGACATGTCGTGACAACAGGAAACATAATCTTTCAATTCTAAAATTTGTTCTAAAAACTTTATGTAATTTTTACATTATTTTATCCAAAAAATTTAGAGTAAAAGAAAAAAATCGATTTAATGTAAAATTTGATAATCATTCCGTTTGTCAAAAATTGGAGTTTACATTGAAATTCAAATTACATACTTAATGTTAATGTAATAATTTCTCTTCATGTATACAAAAATACCTACATCAGACAATGAATATGTAATATAGTTTATTTTTAGAACGAAACAGCTTCTTTTAAAATTCGCAATCATTAAAAACATTCTAAATAATACTTTACAAAATGGGTAATATTGCATGTTTATATGAATGACGCATTTACACCACTTCCATGCCTAGATTGACAGAGATGGATGAACTATTTTATAACTATAATAATGCACGCAAAATGTAATACAATTTTTAGCAGAATTTTAAAATTATGGTTGTAAATAAACAGAGATGGGCTGGACATTCTTATGCTTAGTAATTTTTTTTTTTATATTATATCAATCCAGCATTGTACAATAGTAAGGTATTTACTGATGAAATATTAATTTAGTTATTTAAAATTCGCCGAGACAATTGCTGAACTACTTATATTGTTTTCAATGAAAATGTGTTATTATTCTTCCATAATGAGCCCAGCACGCAATGGAGGAATATTTAAAAAATTCATTCTTGAAAATTATTTAAAAATCCACAATAAATGAGCAAATTGAGGTACAGCTTTCAAACAAATTGCAAATTGCTTAAAAATTAAAAATGTGTGATGTTTAAAACATAAACAAAAATTTCAGTAGCGAAAATTGCAAAACCGAAATTTCATCATCAAGTGTTGCCATTCATAAAATGGCGTGAGCTGTACAGATGGACACGTTTGTCCTTTATAATATATTTATTGTAATAAATATTTATAGATAAACACCAGGGGACTCTGCCTCCTACGAGCTACGTTCGTCAATCCCCATGCAATCACCGCAGACTCTAAACACACTCCAATTTTATCTGCTTTAAAAAAATTACGGAAGATGGCATCTCTCTATTCTAAAAAAAGTAACTACCACTGTCACCGCCGCCGCCGGTTTTGCATTTTTTGTGACCGGAGGTCTTTCTTCGTTAATATTAAGAAAAATATTGCATACAAAAATATGAAAATCGGTGGTATTATAGAGAAATGTTTGATAAACACGCTGATGCAGACAGTTTTCAAATCGAAGAATTATTTTAAGAGGTATTTAATGCTAAAGTTGGACAAAATCGTTCCATTAAAAAAGTTTTATAGCAGCAAAAACTATACATGGCAGTGTAATCATTTTTAGATCATTTTATGCGTTAGAATTTGCCGGAGTGCAGATTGCATTATTTTTTTTTTGACTCATTTTTTGAGGTTTTATTTCTATTTTAAATTCAAATTTTCAGCATTTTGAAAGATATTTTTTACATAATTTACAATGTGGTATTAATTTAAACTGTTGCCAACTGTAGAAACAGCGCAAACAATGTTTGCTTCAAATTAAAAATTTATTTACACGTGACTATTGTAAACATAAAATATAAAAAAACAGGAAAATTACGAATTCATTGAAAATTACGCCATAAAAACTATATTAAGACGTGAATTTTAAAAGAGAAAGAATATTGTAGAATAATAAATTCACTAACATGCGTTAGAAGTCTTAAATAGGAGAAATTACGTCACATTACACTTATTACGTAAAATAAACAACAAATAATATCGCAAAACAGTTTAAATTTAAAAAATTGCGCGAGACATTTATTTGATATTTTTCAACTATTTTTGTTAGGACAGCTTAAATATTTCATTTCATAACAAAAGTATTTTCACGTGAATATTAAAAAGAGAAAGAAAAGTTAGGTGAAAATTACGTCAGATTATAAACGATATATTTAAAATGTCTCAATTTAAAAAAAACTTTCTTTTCGCTTTGTTAAAAAATACCGGGAGACAATGACTCTGTTTACTTAATCCATTTTATATTTTGAAATGTTTAACTAAAATTATTTAATCAAAGACGGAAGCAGCTATTGTATCTTTTAACAATAGCTGATTTGGCCAAATTCCCCAATCAAAGAGAAATTAATAGAAACCCGTTTATAGGGAGATCGCCACTGTTTTTTAAGTTATATTTCAATCTTTCCAAATCTTTTTAAAGCCATACAAATTAGCGTGCTTTTAGAGTCTGCCATGTCTGAACGGGGGTTGGCGAGCCTAGCTCGCAGGGGGCTGAGCCCCCTAGTTATAATTAAAAAACTAGTGGCGATATGCCTTTAAACGTGTTTCCATTCAATTCCTTTTTATTGAAGGATTATAAGGCCGAATTAGCTGCTGTAACGCACTGTAACTATTTTATTGTTTGTGTAAATAAGATTAGTTAATTACTGGATAATCCGATAATATTAAATGAACTAATTAAACAAAGTGTTTGCCTACCTGTATTTTTTAACAGCAATATAAAAAAAATGTTTTAAATAATATATTTGAAATGTATCATTTTATATCTGACGTAAATTTCACCGAAGTCTCCTTTCTCTCTTTAATATTAATGTATTAACCATTTAACTTTTAAAACCAATATAACCGTAAACTAATATTAACTTTTTAATATAAAGATATTTTGTATTGTTATAAAGGAAATATTATTACTTACGCTGCCTTCTAATTGGCAGCAATAGTTAAAAAGATCGTCCCGAAATATGAAATAAATGTCTCGTGTAGATATATTTTTATATTTAAACTGTCCGTCAGTTTTATTATTTGTCCATTTTAAGTATGAAGTAATATTCGCCATTTATTGATTTAACACATATACTCGTAAATAAATTCATTATTTAAATTTTTTTCCTTTTTTTCAATATTCACGTGTAGATACAATTTTATGAAGAATCTCAACATTTTCCTGCTTTTAACACATAATCATTTAATTGTAATTTGAGATTTTTTTTTCTGTTTATAATAGACACATTTAAATACACATATATATATATATATATAACGATAAAAGGGCTACTGGTAATAATTACGTCGATCTACTAGAGATGTAGGATCTGTAGCATAATCCTGCCATGTTTATATAAGGATAATTTATCATTAGTGATGGTCGGTGTAAGATTATACATCTAAAGCAGATTGCTCTGAATTTTACAGAAAAGGAGTAATTCACGGAATTCAAGGCATAAGAAGGATGGTTGACTTGCTTCAAAAGTCGGCATAACATCGAATTCAAAATAATCACTGGTGAAGCTGCAGACCTAAATATCGACACTGTGAAGATATGAAAGAAAATTTCAGAATATAACGAAGGATTTAGACGCCACTGACATTTTCGATGTTGGCGAAACCGGCCTGTCTTTTAGAGTATTTCCAAATAAAATCCTAACTGAAACAAGCGAGAAAGGCGTGTGCGAAAAAATGTCAAAAGAAAGACTTGCCGTCATGCTCTAAGCCTGTTTTACTTGTGAGAAGCTCAATCTACTTGTGATCGGAAATAGTGAGAAACCAAGATTTTTCTAAAATGTGAAAATCGCACGACTGCATGTGCGCTGTAAAGCAACTAGAAAAGCCAGGATGACATTCACAATTATTTTCTCACAATGGTTGGAGAGCACTAACGAGATGATGAAGAGAGAAAAAAATAAAAATTCTTTTTGTGGATAATGCCAGATCACACACAAACATGCAGCTGAGCAACATGAGCCTGAAGTTCCAGACCACCGAACTATACTTCTATAATCCAACCACTGTGTGATGTAGTAATCACATTTATTTATTATTTTTTAATGGAATTTTAAGAAAATTATAATATTCTGTTGTTCTCAGATGGAACATTTTGCTTTTTTAACGGCTGAAGATCGATCAAACATCGTAATGAAAATTTTGCTCAAGTTTTATTTGTGATTCCATGATTTAAAATTTTTGAGCATAGTATAATTAAAAAAAAAAGAAAAAAAAATCCGTACTGCTTTTTATTTTGAGATATGTCTTGACAAAATTATTGCTGTTTTTAAATTTTTGAAGAATCAAATATTATTTTAAAAATCAAGAAATTTATTTATTTGTTCTCTAAATCATTTATTATTATGGTGCATTAAAAGATATTTATCTTAGAAAATCTTTAATGAATTTTGAAATTTTGAAATGAATTCTACAAATTGTTCTCTGATTTTATGAAAAATGTATTTAACAAGAGGCTATGGTTTTTATACTTATTCTTATACTGGGTTTTTAAATTTTATTTTATGGCACTAATATATTGAAATAAAATATTTAATGAATTTGAAGATATATTATGAAAATTAAGATATTTGTTGAAGCAAATTATTTTTTCCCCCTTGGAATCTGTGATAATTATTGAAGTTTAAATTATTTTACTGAAGTTGTTCTCATCTATTACTTGCAAAGAAGTTGAAGTTCTTCATGAATTCGTAGCTGTATATATCCTGCATAATTTTTTGAAGTCTTCTCTGCTTTTAAATATATCAATTTATAATTTTTGTTCCAAAAATACCTTCAATAACTTTTTATAAAAAATATATATGTATAACGTGTTCTTGTACCACCTTCCACTTTTATTCTCAAGATATTTTTGTCATCTAGTGCACGATTTGACTGCTAATATTGATTTTGGTGTTTGGTGGGTGCAGTGTTCTTTTACTAAGTTAAATTTCAAGAACTCTGTTTGCTTTCTACAAACTGTTATGATAATTCTCAGTGCTTCAATTTTCCAGAATTATGTAGCTTCATCAAAATTTAATGACTTTTTTTTTTTTTTTTTTTTTTTTTTTTTTGCTTAAAGAAGAAATTAAAAAAAAAAAAATTCATTCTCTTGTACCATCCTCATAACTGAAATAGTTTGATAAAATTTATTCTACATGTTCAAATATGACAATATTTACTCATCTTTCATATTGACATTTACTTACCTGCTGAAGTTGCCTTCAAGAGTGTTGTTATTAATCCATTTTTTGAAACGCTTTTCTGGTGTGTGGAAATGTTCTGAAAGTACTGAAAATATTATAATACATACCTGCAGAAAAAAAATTCTGTTCCTCATTTGCAGCAACCAATAAAGATTTGTGCTCCATTTTCGGCTTTGATGTTCCTGGTGAATTATCAGTAATTTATGTAGTAAAAAATCCATTTATCTCTGATCTTCTCCAGTGTGTTTTTGAAGTTGGTTTTGAAGCTAAATCAGTATACATATTATTTTTTCATAAACAATAGAATTTCCCAGTCAACGTTTACTTGTGAGCAGAAAATTTTCATCCTTACGTAGGGGTAAGCGGCACAGTTTCATCCTCGCATTGAAAGTGTTTGACTCCTACATCATAACATATTTATAAAATTTACTGTTATTTGAACTACAGAAAATGTTTAAGCTCAAGAATGTTTGTTTATTTGCTTATTTCTAATGATTTTTATATGTCAATTATTATTATAGTGCATTTTCCTTATTTCATAACCCAATTGCTTCAAAATTCTTTAATCTGCCATATGCCTCACTTTTTCAATTTATGCAAGAAATTATTTTAAATTGATCATGAAGATATATTTTTTTAATGAAGAAAATTTTTATTTGTACCTTTTATACGAAGAAAAGCACAAAGTTCTTAGTAAACATATTTACCAGAGCATTTTTTTTAAGTATTCGTCAGTGAATCTTCCACAATTCTCTAAGAATCATAATGAAAAAGTGCTTCTTGACTGCCGACTTTGTCTACCTGATCTTGTCCTCTACTCATCATGGTGTATGTGTTTATATCATCCTTAAGTGAAGTGTTACGCCTAAATGTACCACCATAGATTGTCTTCTTTTTGCCAGCAGTGTCTACCGACTTTTCCTTCAAAGTATATCACCATATTCTGCTAAATGTTCATAATTGGTGATAATATTGTTGCTAACTGTGCCTTTTACAACAAATCTACGTGTTTGAATAGTTCACAGTGCTATTCATATCCAACCATTTATGGTTTATACCAAGAGCTTCTTTACATCTGTAAAATACACTATTTCTTTTTCTATGCTGATTATTTGATTATCTCTTGCACAAGAACTCAGAGGTCTCTTATGCGCATTGGCTGTATTTTTGTGTTTTGTATAAATGTGTTTACAGAGTTCCTGAATGTGTCCAATAATCAAGGTATCATGAAGGATTATCTGTTTACAATAATTTTTAAATTTTGCTGCTCTGTTTAATTTCAACTGCTGTTTAAAGTTAATTTAATATAATTTTTCTTTGCAAGCATAGAAACTTAAATTTAAATTTTACTATTTAATTATTGAAGGAATTAAACTAAATATTTTTATGGTACACTTGTTTGGTAATTTAAATTTTTTTTCCTGATTATGACATTTTTTTAACTATCATGATTAATGAAATTCAAGTCCTAGATTATCGGAATGTAAAAGTAAAATATTCTCGACTCTCTCATTGCAATTTATTTTTATAAATATGCAAAAAATTGAATAGTAGAAATGATTTTTTTTTCATTTTGAAGTTTTCAATGTTATGAGAAAATTGAATAGTAGAAATCATTTATGCATTTTGAAGTTTTCAATTTATAATTATTTTCCTAGGCAGTCAGAGTATTTACAGAGGGTACTTCTGAATTTATGTTGCTTTACTTTTGCAACTTTATAAATTTTGATTCATAAGTGTACCTTATTTTTATCTTATTGAATTCAAAAATTTTTTGTGGTCTCTTTCAGCTAAAAATTTATTTATCTTTTGGATTTATTATGAATTTTAAAATATTAAAGAGTGGTATTTTAAATCATAGAGATCATTTTGCACAGGAAGGTGCCTTTCTTTGCCTGTGATTGCAATGGGGCTTAATATTATTATTGTATACTATCATGTTATGTATACTATTGAAATTTGAATGTACTACTTGATGTATATTCTTTTCCTTTCTCTTTAGGTCACTGTACATGTATGTTCCCTAAATGTGCACATGCACTTAAACAAATAATTTTTTTCTTATGGCACTTAAACTTAAATTTTATTTTACATTTTTTTGCTCCTTGGCTTTTAAAATTTTGTTTTCCCTTTGTTGAAAAAGCTCTTTCAAGATTTACCTTTATCACCTTTTGGTCATCCAAAATTTTGTTCGGCAAATGGGGGTAATCTGATGTAGTAATCACATTTATTATTTATTTTTTAATTGTAATGCAGCATTATTATCTCACGTTTTAAACTATTTATTTTTGACTCGATAAATCGTCCAAATCGCTTTTTTTCTTTCCTTTTTACCGCATGTAGCAGGTAAGTTCTGATTTCAGATTTCCCCTTCTTCCTGTTCTATTTTTAGATTCAGCGTGACGTCGCTGGCGTCATATTGGAGTGTGTCTTCCCTTGGCGAATTAAAAAGCTTCATTCTCTCCCTCTAAAGTTTCGTTTTCATTTCTCTATTTTCATACGATTTAATCATAATACGTAAATTTAATTTAACGAATAGATTTAAATCATTTCTGGAGGTACTTTTGTAAACCCCTTTTATGTAGTATATATATCAATGCAGGCAGTTTTTTAACAGATTTTAAGATTTTAAGATTTACGAAAGTTTTAAGATGTATTTTTGACAACGTGAATTGTCTTTTTCAAATCGGGCCTTAGTGCCTGTTTGAAGGATTGCGAACACCGTTCAGCAATCATATTATTCTAAGGTGCTCATTTAATAAGTAAAATTTGTCGCAGATCGCTGATGGAATTTAATTCAATGCTTTTTCGAATTTGGACTTTGTTATCTTCAAGACATTCTCTGAGAAAGGATTTTAACCAGCTTTAGCCAGTATTCTTTGTAGCCATGGAATTACTTCAAGTTTTTAATAATTCTACGTGGAACGTTCTTCGAATGTGTACAGTGACCTACTTCTCCTAATTACCTCCCACCTCTCAAGTGAATCAACTAATAAAGAAGATTTTTATAACTGCTGCCTCTTCAATGTGTCTACTGTTGTCATTTAAGTAAGACTATTCCTTATATTTTTACTGCAACTCTATCTTATTCACGGCATCTCATCAATATATTTATTAACGTCACACACTGAATAAAGGAGTAATCGAGATCTTTAAAGCTCATTACTGAATCCATTTTCTGAAGGCAACCAAACTAACGAAGAAGGTCAACGTCATGGATGATGTCCATTGGATATCAACAGCTTGGAATGAAGTAACCCCCTATGCCTTCCAAAGCTGCTGCTACAGAGCTAGATTTCAATGTGAGAATGAGCAATTAAGATTAGAGGAATAAGAAACAACAGCCACGGGAGACTTAGGGACAACTTTCCAAATAGTCCATACTGAAAGCGATCCTGTAGTTTATCTCGTAGCCGACAGAAGGCTCCCAGTTTGCGAGAACAACATCTTTGAAGAGGAAAGATATAGTAAAGAAAAAGCAAAACCAGAAGAGACCGATGAAACAAAAAGTACGATTACCTTCAAGCAATATTGCCAAGGGATTCAAGACCTGTTGAACTATGCAGCTGAATGTCACCCGGAAGTCTTTCCACTTTTTAAACAACTGGCTAACATATACACTGCACAAGCATACACAATGCAAAAACCAACTAAAATTACTCACTTTGTTAAATAATGTACCGATTTTGTTTTTAAGTAATATATTGTGTATATGTATGTTTTGTAAAACATTTTTAATAATTAAAAAAGAGATGGTAGATTACATTTTCGACTACATTTAGTTTGACATTGCACTAGCCGCCAAATCTAAGTTCAGCACGTCCATCTCAGTAACTTGTATGGCTATCTATCCTATACCGTCTATAAACTCGATAGTAGTAGTAGTCATACTAGTAGTAGTAGTAGTAATGCCTTTTCTAGTCTCCCTCTATAATAAACACCCCCATAATCTGAACATATCTGATCGGTCCCATGCGTTTTCAGAATAGAGAGAGTCCACTGTGCTATTTTTCCTATACAGCTGTATAAAAATTGAAAATTTGCAATGTTTACAATTTTAAAAAATGCGGTAGATTTTCATCATTATTTAACCGTACAATGAATGATACATCTGCTTCTATTTACGGCTGGTTTGTGTAACGGGAGGAGAAAGAAAAAATGAATTCTACTCATATTATTGCATATCATGCAAATACACCAACCAAGATAGCAGAATGAATATCCAATTCAGTTAATAATTCTAGATAGGAAACTAAGAGCAAATTACATACAGTTACTTAATTTTTATTGAAAAAAAAATATTTATCAATTAAAACTACATAAAATACAAAAAGAAAAATAATTTACTTTTTTCTATACTTTACGGTTGAGTTTCAAAATAATTATCCATAATATCAGTATATTTATACTTAAACATTTAAAATAGAAACTAAGTATCGTAAATAATTCATTAAATAAGAAGTAGATATTATGTTATTTTATATTGTATGTATAAATATAGTTACAGGGTGTTACTTCTAACTTTGAAAATAAATAACACGGAAACTGTGATACATAGAAGCATGCAACTGGTGGTTTGTTTATTAAAAAAACCCGTCAGATACAGAAATCTCAAAAATTTAATTGTAATTTCGCCGATAGAGGACGCTTCATGCAGCCTTGTCGCCTGTTCTTCTTTAAAGAGAACTGGGTCGCTAAGAACAATCAGTCCTCAAAGACTTTGTGTTAAAACGTGACTGCTATTAGCGTACAGTGAAAGAAATGCGGAAGTGATGTACTCCATGGAGAAACACTTGTTTGTTGTGTTTGAGTACCACAGATCTATTGCCACAAAGAGAAGTTTTCAAACGCGAATTCAAGTCTCAAAAGGCTCAGATGGGAAAACAATCTGTGAACTATTCAAAGAATTTGAACAGACAGGCAACGTTACCGATGCGTTAGTCGGAAATGTGGGTCCCACCACTCTGCCGTTACACCTGAAAATGAAACGGCACTTGCTAAAGTTATTAAAAGTCTGCCTTGGTCTTGTAGCGGAATCCAGAATCATGCCATCTAGCAGATACAGATTCCTGCGGAAGACATTACACATGCTTCCGTACAAAATTAAATGTCGGCACCGCGTACCAGTTCAAGCTAATCGACAATGAGATGATTTCGCTAAAGAGATGATCGATCTAATTGGTATTTCTGGTAGCGATTTGCACCGAATATGGTTTGCAGACGAGGTCCATTTTCATCTGGATGATGTCGTTAACAGATACAATTGGCAATTTTGTGCTATCGAAAATGAATGTTTTTCTCACGCATGACCTTACACGCATTGCCCAAAACGTGATGTTTGGACTAAAATCTGCTTTAAAGGCATCATTCGGCCCTTTTTCTTGCGAGAGATGGTGACGACTGACCGGTATATTGCGCTTTCGAAACAATTTCTCGCCACTCAAAAAGGGATGGACAATCGACCAGATATGCACTCTCAGAAATGAATACTCAGATTTCACGAAATTTTCTTTGTTTTTGACGAAATGGTTTCCTGGAAAATGCTCCGAGCGAACATTTCGTCAAATTGATGAAATTAGTTTCTTCACTTGCTTGACGATATAAATTTCGTCAATAGTTTCGTCAAAAGAGGTCTAGTGGCGCCATCTCTCAAGTAGTTTGGAAGCTCCAGCATTTGACACGGGGAAAGAAAAAAATAATTTCTCTCTCTTTCCTCGGCATGATTCGAACTCACGACCTTACGTATGGGAGGTAGCTGCTCTTCCAACCGGGCTACCGGGGACTTGAAAGTGTCTGCTTTTAGACTGATGAATGAATTCCACTTCGTGTTAATATTTTTATAACGTAGATTGCAATTTTATCAGCGCTGCTATATTTTCTGAAAGTTTTAAGAAAGGCTAATTTATTTTTATGGTTTTCTCGTTTCAATGAATAATTATAATATGGCTTGATTAAATAATTTACAACTGAAATTTTCTTTGATCAATGGATGATTAGAATATGGTCTGGTTAATTTGTTGTTCACAAATAACGAATTGTGAAGTGCATATTGCGTGAGATTTTATCACTTTGAGTAAGGGGATAAGATTTTAACACTTTACTGTTTATAAAGAGGAGAGGGATCAATTATGTTTATTTTTAATTTGATTGAAAACGTAATATACTTCTTAAAAAAAAAAAAAAAGATATCCTAGAAGTTTGAAATTTTATTGGCCTAATTTTCTTATTGAATGGTTTTGAAGAACACAGGAAATTTATTCTTTTCGAATTAAAACATAACGAACGACAACATATAGATAAAATAATAATAATAATAATAAGCATTCCTAAAAATTCTAACAGCTAAAAAAATAACTAATGAAAAACAATAACTACCTATATTTCAGTATTTTTTGAAAAGCACTAAGTGCTGTTTTAAAATAAATTATTACAGGACTAACATAAGCCAGCAAATATCTGTTTGCTAAAATCGCGGGATTTGAGGAGGATTTGAGGAACTGGTTCCTTAAAATGCATTGAGTCTGACCGTGATTGAGGCAAAACTTTCGTCAAATATTTGAGAGTTTACGTTTCGTTATAAGTCACGTGATGTTAATAGGAAATGATCGTCAAAAACGACAAAATACAGCTCGAGGATTTCTGAATCGTCAAAAGGGAGAGTTTTATTTCTGAGAGTGTGGCGAGGTTCATGCAAGATGGAGCTCGATCACACGGTACACAAGGCGATTTTGACTTTCTGGAGGAATATTTCGATGATAGAGTTATTAAGGAAAAAGACATAGACTGGCCTCCGTATTCACCCTACTTCACTCCTTCCGACTACATTTTGTGAGGCACAGTGAAGGACATTGTTTAACGAGACAATCCTTTAACACTCCATGAGCTGGATTATACTATTTATCAAACTTCAGCGTCGAGTTCTGGTGACACACTACAGAGAGTCACTGACAATTTCATTCTTCGTTTGCGACATGTCTCATTTTCAGTAGCTTTTGATGTGATACAGGCTACTTGGGGTAAAGACGTCTGCAGCGCCATTTACCGACGTAAATTGTTACCAAAAGTCGAGGCTTCCGTATCAGATTTTTACGGGATTTTTAATAAACTTATCACTGGTTTCAGGTTTCCATCTGTCACAGTTTCCGAATTATTTATTTTCAAAGTGTGGGGTATTTCGTGAAACACCCTGTATATTTATTTATGTACAGTCGTGGGAGAAAAAAGTAAACACCCCTACTAACTCCTCAACAAATTATTGTAGAAGAAAGCTACTGGTACCGAACGATTGAAAATAAAGTCTACTTTTAAGTGATGTATATAAAATTTGCTTAGGGGGCCATCTACATATTAAAACGAACCATAACTTTGTTTTTTTCAATAGCAGTACACAATTCTGACAGCATAAATGAACTCTACACCCTTCAATTAGTCTAAAAACAAATTTTTACTCAGTTCGTACCATAAGTTTTCGAGAAATTAATTATTTTAAAACGAGCGTATTTTAAGGGGTGTATCCAAATTGAAGTTCGGTATTCGATTGTTGACCGAGAGAGCTCCCTTCTTGATCAAGGCACCTTAAGCAGCCAATTAAGCCTGTTAGATTACAGGATAGCGTAAAAAATTTCAAAATACTTAGTCACTTCTATCATTGACGGCCTTTTAACACCTCATTTTATCGTTTTTTAAGCATGATTTGAAAACTACTTGGTAGAAAAATGTGAAATTTTGGATTTCCATAAAGCAGGACTTAATAAATCTGAATCCATCAAAAAAAGTGTAGGTTGCAATTCATAATTTTTTAATATTAATTTCATAATCCATAATTCATAATTCATATCAGAAAATTATAAAATTGCAAATTCAACGTATTTATGTTTGGGTATATTAGTATTATTGCTACACAAAAAATTAGAACATTAGGATCAAAATTTCAGAAGTTATAAATAAAAATATGAAAATGTAATTTAACATTAGAAGCACTAAATTTTGAATGTTTATAATTAAAAAACTTATCATTCAAATGACTTGAAATTTGGTGTCTGGGGATAGTTTGAAACAAAGATTTGAATATCTCATCAAAATTGGGTATTGTTATTGAAAAAAAAAATGAAGTTTGGATTCGTTTTAATATGTAGATGGCCTCTTAAGCAAATTTTATATACTTCATTTAAAAGTAGACTTTATTTCCAATCTTTCGGTACCAGTAACATTTGTCTACGATAGTTTGTTGAGGAGTTAGTAGAGGGTGTTTACTTTTTTTTCCACGCCTGTACATTAGGGTGGAACTAAAAAACGAAGTTTCGAATTTTATATTCTAATAGTGATTATTTTTTTTCCTTTTTAACTCCATAAAAAGAAAATATTTTTCTTTTAATTTTAAAATGATATTTTCCGGTTCCTCAAAGCGCCTGATTTTCCATAAAAAACGAAAAAAAGCCAATAATTGCATGAAAAGTTTTTTAAGCTTATTGTTAAATTTATATTTTCAAAATTAAATTAATTAAGTGTTAATGTCCTGTAATAAAGAGAATAATTTAGTTTGAGTGCCTTAGAAAAGTTAGCCCCACTTTATTTGACTTTTGTAGGAGCCAGCGTCGTGGGCGTCGGCTTTCATTGTCTCTGATTTATTTGGCTGCGACACATAACAAGTTAGTCCGATTTAACGGGTGTTAACAGTTTCTTTAATTATTTTTCAATAAGCATTCGGTGTCAAAAGTGACAAAGTCTGTTAACGTACCTAAATCTAGATAATTGTTGAAGTGTCCTGTATTTCGTGAACCAAAACTATTAACATTAGACTGTCATCTTTGACGAACATATGAAGAAGTTATGAAACATTATTTTTGGGTTCAATTTAACTTAAAATCTGACAGCTGGAATCTGGTACACACTATTTCTGAAATATCTAAAGCTGTTGGTGATACAATTAAAAGTGTATTGCTGAGACCTTCAATTCCAATGGTTTCTGATACACAAATCATAAAAAATGATTAGAGACCAGTGCGAGAAATGTCAAAATTTGAAGAAAAATATTAAGATTAGAAAGAATAATCCCACATCCAATATAAAATTGCAAAATGTTAGGTAATCCTGTAAAAAACATTTCTTTGTGTAAAAGCACTAAACATTATCGTGTATCAGAACAAGAACATCACTTTCTCAAAGACCAAAGAGAGATGGGGTGATGACAATAGGATCAATAGATATAAAAACTACAAAAAATGTGTAGCAAGACTGGAAATGGAAATATCAAGGAAAAAAGTTATTTTAAAACAAAAAAATGATGTTTTTTTATTGAATGATCGTCAAGTGCAAAAAACAGTTCGGAAGGAAATAGTTCAATCGGTTGTTTTTCTAAACCTGAATTTGATAATCAACAAGGTGAAAGAACTGGAGTATTAGACAGAACTGCAAATATTATGGCAAATGGCACCTTAGAAGATATGGGTATTTCTGATGATAATAAAGAAAAGGTAACTGAAAGAAGGACTTGAAGACGACAAAGAGAAAAGAAAAGGAAGAATTTGAAATAACAGGAAAGACGAAATGAGTTAATTTTAGAAGGTTAGTATTTTTATGGCAGAAAGGATAACGCTATGATAACTGAAGCAGAGGGAAAAAAGTATAAAGAATCATTAAAGACGAACATCTGGTCTCAGTTCAAAAACCAGATAAAATTATATTGGTCATATTTCATTGACATCTTCTTCTTATATTAATATAGCCACTGCAGTTTTGGTGTATTTTCAAAATAATAACACAGACATTTCAAGTTTGAGAGTTATTAGGTGAAACAGAAACGCCTTTAATGCAGGTTGCAAATCTGGAGTTGTTAAAACATCGGAAGCAATACACTAAAAACTTTATAATGGATAATTTGATTATTACATGCAAATGAACTTTTTTCTTAGATACTTATTTCAACATCTTGCTGAAAACTACGGGTACAAAAGGATTTTCTGGACCAGTAGGAAAGCGACTTGAAAAAATGCGAACATATTGAAATTATAGACTATAAAAACATTGATCCTATCTTGACGGTCTGATCGGATGAAGAACTTAAAAAAAGTACAAACAGGGGATACACCTGAATTTTAGATTTTCCTTGTCATACTCAAACAGTGGAAACGTGTGTCAAAATTGTCCCGCGAGCTGCGTCAACCGTCTTTAAATATTAAGCAAAAGACGGCTTAATCTTGGGAAAGTTGAATTCCCACAATGTAATGACAAAGTTTGCCTAAAAAGGCAGTAGGTTGAATATCCAATTTAATTAATTCATAACAAAGGGAGGTAAGGAGGGTGGGAGTCGATATTTAACCACCTCCTCGTGGTGACTTCTGGATAGTATTTGTTAAATAAAAGTAGATATGAGCTAACAGCTATGTTGTTTACTTTCAGTTACTTTATACTGAAATTTCAAAATTTGACCTCCTTGAGGAACCGGAAAAAAACTTAATTAAAAAAAAAACCTTTTCAGCCAAAAGTTTAGACATCCAAAAAGGAAAAAGTTTTCACTATTACACATTAAAATAAAAAAGTTTTTTTTTTTTTTTTACCCTATACTTAAGTTCCACCCTACTGTACATTCATGGTAAATACAGGTAATATAAGCATAAATTTTTTTCCACATAAATAAAATAGAAAAATCGATGAACAATTTATCTTGTGACCCAAAAAGGTCTCGATGATCATCAACTTTTCATTTCAGCTTGAAGGCAATCATCTAGATTTATCTTTTTTCTGTTCTTTTTTTTTTTAACTTCATTCTTTTGCTTTGTGTGAGCACGGATATTGTTAAATCGATATGGCAGTGCTGATTATTTATATGGATATGACTCGCTGATATAAAATTGTTCAAATGAAATTCTATGGCGTATTTTTTCTTATTCTTAACATTTTTATATGGTTAAAAAATCTTATCCTTTGATTTCCTCATAAAGGAAACGTATTTATATATTTAAAAGTCTTTTTCATTTTTGTTTGTGTATCTGCATTTTTTTCCCCTACACTATGCGTCACGAAAAGATCATCACTCGTCACGAGCAGTCCAAAAAAAAAAAAAGACAAATTTGTAACCAACCGCGATAGCCTGTGTTTTGTGTCAGCCTCGATCTTGACGATGTGACTACGATCTTGACGATGTCACAAACGGCCACAAATATCAGAATCACCATAGTGACTAAAATTCGATAATTTTATTTTACTTTATAATGACTCTAATTAGACCGTGGCTTCGTGGATTCTCTGTGAAATCACTGACTTTAGTGTAAAGTAATGATAACAAATTACTGAATCACTTCTAACTTGTTAATAAAATTGATATGTGAACTTCACAAACACATTACAATGGTTTATTTTACACTTCACGTTACGACAATGTAGAAAGAAAAATATTGCATTGTGTCATGGTGTTGTCATATTTTGGTCGATTTCGTGTCACTTTGCTATTAGGATCAATGCATAAAATATTTGAAACGAAGTTTATATCTCAAAAGACCAGAAACAGTAATTACAGAATTTAAAAAAATCATGGGATAGTGGGCAAAGTAATTTACATTCACAGTATACTTGAAAAAATCATTTGCTAAAAAATACACTTGAATCGGATCTAACCATTTACAATGCATACGAAAGGCTTCTGAATCACTGGAAAACATAATGAAGAATTGCGCAACTGAGTTTAATTTGCGAAATATAAGGGTAAAATAACATGAAATGAGTTAAATAGAATTCATCGTAAAAGAAAGTAAGAAGGAAACTGTTTAAAATGATAAATAATGGGTTCTTTTTTATTTTAATACTTTTCTTTCCTAATTTGAATATCAATTATTTCTAATACAGTATATTTGGACTTACATTTGGACATTACAGTACATTTCAAATTTCAATATAAAGAAAAACTATGAAATTTACATAATACAGAAGAATCCTGATTTTAAAATTTTCATATGCATTTTTCTATCTATACCTTTTAGAGAATTGTAATTCAATTATCTTTAAAGACATTTTTAGAGGTAATATTCGTAAATTCTATAAAAACATTTTTGATGGAATTCTAAAAGATTTTAGAGAATTAATCCTTAAAACTACTTAAACAATTCAGTCAGTAAGCATAATTGGAAACCGGTTTATAAACAGTACGATCCGCGTTTTTTTTTTTATTTTATTTTATTTTTTTTTTATTTTTTTTTTTTCTAGTAATAAACTTATGAGATCAATGGTTTGATTAAACACTAAACAGGCTTCAGAGGAAATCAGTAATTTGATTTAAATATCTTACTAATATTAAAATGATTATTAGATTATGTGGCGTGCGAGAACACGATACATTATACACTGGGCTGCACAAAATGAGTAAGACAATTCCAAATATTAACTTTTATTGCCTGGAATTTCTGAATACAAATTTTGAAATATGTTACAATAGTATTAATTTAACATTTGTGAAATCTCGTGTAAAACATGAAGATCCAACAGAACTTCTTAAGATACCATAAAAATATACAAATGTGCCAGGCCTTTCGAAAAAACTTAGTCTTTCTTAATCAGGTCCTATTGGCTGTTTCTTCACCTTATCCCTTTCACTTATCTTTCCTTTCAATCTTTCTCCTGCTTTCCAAGTAGAAACACGTGTTCTTTTCGCCTGATGAAGAAAGATCTTTCGAAAGGGCTATCGCAGTTCTGTATTTTTATGGTGTTTTAAGAAGTTCTTTTGGATCATAAATGTTATTTTTATGCTATGTAATGTGAACAAATTGGAATATTTTCATATTTAAGGCAGTACAAAAGAAAGTGGATCATTGGCGTCTATGCCTGATATTTTCAGAAAGGCCTTTTCAGCTGTGATGCGCGTTTTCAACCTAAATTACATATTGTTATACCATGTGTTTCATTTAGTATTCTATAGATGTTATACAAGAATGGGCAAACAAATTAAAATATACAAACATGTATGCGCAGTAAATGCTGAAAATACGATTTTAATTATGATATGATTTAACAATATTGCGTTTATGAAGATATACCATTTCATCATATTTGTAAAATAAGTTTCATAACATTATTCGGTACTTTTATGTTAGCCGAGCGCAAATCTCGAGAAAAGCATTTTCTTTTCTTGAGAATAGCAATTTTTATTTTTCGTCTGTATAAATTAAAGTAATTCTTTGAAGTAAAAATGTTTCGGCTTATGTAACTGTTTTTTTATGAAAAAATACTTTGTTGTTTATTTAAATGAAATTGTTCAACGGCATGTATTTTAAATATGGAAAATACGCGTTTTTTAAATGAAAGTTGTGCTTTTAAAATGAAATGACTATAGAGTATATATATTTTTTTTATGAAACGAATGTATTACGTATAGTGGCAACGGGGACAATATTTGGTAATTATCACTTTCACCCGGCTAACATAAACGTATTCATTATTCTCTTAGTGTTGGAAAGTGTTTAATAATATATGAGGGCTCATGATTATTATTTCTAGTTTCTATTTCCTAGTAATATTTATATGAACAGCTTTAAATCTAAATCTATTTTTTGAATAAAATATCTTGGTATTATCACCAGCAAACTATAATTAAATATTGTCCCACATATTTTAACCTTACTATCAGTAATCCATATTGCTTGATAAACAGCCTCGAAATTTATTAATTTTAGAACTAGTTGTCATTATGTCATTTTATAAATATTTCAGTTACGTTACAGCGATCATATTAATCCTCTCCTATCACATTATATTGTTTAGCTATTAAATTTCACCTGTGACACGCCTCGGCTGTATATCAAGTTGTGTGAAGCAGATAACATTGTCAACATGGTGATCATCATCAAAATATATTATGTCAATTAAATACTTTTGAACTGTGTAATGACTGACTATGAAGCAATAAATTTCAGAAAAGAAGATACATTGTAAAACAACAGAAAAATTATATGATGTGTAAAGGGGTTAGATTTGTATTAAATAAATATCTGTTTGATATTTTATTGTGTTAATCTTATCAATAATTTGGTGTAAGAGAATGAATATTAAAAGGGAGAGAGGAGCAAACTTAATATTTCTTTAGTTAATGAGATGTGATATAATATATTCCGACATTTGCATGATTTAAGGTTTCATAAAATAAAACTTTACACAAATATTTTATGTAATGATTTTTCCAAAGAAAGTAAACGCTTTTTTACATTGAATGAACTTATAAATATGTTAAAACTGTGGGTTCTATATATTTTCTCTTGTAGATCAAAGGCCATAAAGCTTGGTCAAAAAATCATCATTTATTTTAAGTGTTCACTTTTTTGTCTTTTTACAAACTTAATAATGTTTTTCGGTTTAATCTTTACGAAACTATGGTAACTAATATAAAGAAAAGCATTTCTGATTTCAGACCATGTTTTGAATAAGCTGAAACACACGGGGGTAGGCAATGTTTTTTACGCCAAGATTCTTCAGGCCGCCGTATTACATGCCATTTTGAATACCTTTTTGATTAAATAAATAATTCGTTTTTTTTTAAAATGTTAATAACCTTTTGTGAAAAAAGAAAAAAAATCTTTCATTTGTCTATTGTTCCCGAAAAATTCCCAATGTGCATCTAATTTTAAGAAATTACATGTGATCAAAAGTTTGGATTAGTAGAATCATATATAAAAACCGATATATATATATTGACAAATGACGTTTTAATATTACTTAATATATTTCTTTAAAAATTAATTTCAGTCATAAAATTTTACATTTTCTCTTTAACTTCTAATATTTTCAAATGTAGTGATAGTATTTGTGATTAATAATCATTAATAGCCTTTTGATCTTTCAAAAAATGTGTGAGCAATGAATATCAGAAAAGAAGATACATTGTAAAACAATAGTGTAAAGTATAAGAGTGTTAACCACTTCACCATTTGCCCCAAGATAACTCGGGGTAAGAGCCCGGTTTCCTCACACCTCTCACCGGTGAAGTGGTTAAAGAGGCTAGATTTCTTTTACATCTATTAAATAAATATCTGTTTGATATTTTATAGTGATAATCTTATCAATAATTTGGTATAAGAGAGTGAATAATAAAAGGGAGTGGTGGAACATAATAATATTTTGTTAATGAGATGTGATAATACATATTCCGACATTTGCATGATCTAAGGTTTCATAAAAAAAATTACACAAATATTTTATGCAATGATGTATTCCGAAGAATGTAAACACTTTTGTCCATCGACTGAGCCTATAAATATGTTAAAACTGTGGGTTCTATATATTTTTTCCAGAATCTCAAAGGCCCTAGAACTTGGCAAATGAAATTAACATTAATTTAAAGTGTTCACCATTTTGCCCTTTCAAAAACTTTTAAATGTTTTGTAGATTTAATCTATACGGAACTATGGTAACTAATATAAAGAAAAGTATTTTAGATTTCAAACCATGTTTTGCATAACCTGAAACATACGGAGATAGGCAATGTTTTTTAGGCTCAAGATTCTTCAAGTCTCCTTATTAAATGCCATTTTGAATACCTTTTTGATTAAATAAATAATTCGTTTTTTTTTTAAATGTTAATAAACTTTTGTGAAAAAAGAAAAAAAATCTTTCATTTGTCTATTGTTCCCGAAAAATTCCCAATGTGCATCTAATTTTAAGAAATTACATGTGATCAAAAGTTTGGATTAGTAGAATCATATATAAAAACCGATATATATATATTGACAAATGACGTTTTAATATTACTTAATATATTTCTTTAAAAATTAATTTCAGTCATAAAATTTTACATTTTCTCTTTAACTTCTAATATTTTCAAATGTAGTGATAGTATTTGTGATTAATAATCATTAATAGCCTTTTGATCTTTCAAAAAATGTGTGAGCAATGAATATCAGAAAAGAAGATACATTGTAAAACAATAGTGTAAAGTATAAGAGTGTTAACCACTTCACCATTTGCCCCGAGATAACTCGGGGTAAGAGCCCGGTTTCCTCACACCTCTCACCGGTGAAGTGGTTAAAGAGGCTAGATTTCTTTTACATCTATTAAATAAATATCTGTTTGATATTTTATAGTGATAATCTTATCAATAATTTGGTATAAGAGAGTGAATAATAAAAGGGAGTGGTGGAACATAATAATATTTTGTTAATGAGATGTGATAATACATATTCCGACATTTGCATGATCTAAGGTTTCATAAAAAAAATTACACAAATATTTTATGCAATGATGTATTCCGAAGAATGTAAACACTTTTGTCCATCGACTGAGCCTATAAATATGTTAAAACTGTGGGTTCTATATATTTTTTCCAGAATCTCAAAGGCCCTAGAACTTGGCAAATGAAATTAACATTAATTTAAAGTGTTCACCATTTTGCCCTTTCAAAAACTTTTAAATGTTTTGTAGATTTAATCTATACGGAACTATGGTAACTAATATAAAGAAAAGTATTTTAGATTTCAAACCATGTTTTGCATAACCTGAAACATACGGAGATAGGCAATGTTTTTTAGGCTCAAGATTCTTCAAGTCTCCTTATTAAATGCCATTTTGAATACCTTTTTGATTAAATAAATAATTCGTTTTTTTTTTAAATGTTAATAAACTTTTGTGAAAAAAGAAAAAAAATCTTTCATTTGTCTATTGTTCCCGAAAAATTCCCAATGTGCATCTAATTTTAAGAAATTACATGTGATCAAAAGTTTGGATTAGTAGAATCATATATAAAAACCGATATATATATATTGACAAATGACGTTTTAATATTACTTAATATATTTCTTTAAAAATTAATTTCAGTCATAAAATTTTACATTTTCTCTTTAACTTCTAATATTTTCAAATGTAGTGATAGTATTTGTGATTAATAATCATTAATAGCCTTTTGATCTTTCAAAAAATGTGTGAGCAATGAATATCAGAAAAGAAGATACATTGTAAAACAATAGTGTAAAGTATAAGAGTGTTAACCACTTCACCATTTGCCCCGAGATAACTCGGGGTAAGAGCCCGGTTTCCTCACACCTCTCACCGGTGAAGTGGTTAAAGAGGCTAGATTTCTTTTACATCTATTAAATAAATATCTGTTTGATATTTTATAGTGATAATCTTATCAATAATTTGGTATAAGAGAGTGAATAATAAAAGGGAGTGGTGGAACATAATAATATTTTGTTAATGAGATGTGATAATACATATTCCGACATTTGCATGATCTAAGGTTTCATAAAAAAAATTACACAAATATTTTATGCAATGATGTATTCCGAAGAATGTAAACACTTTTGTCCATCGACTGAGCCTATAAATATGTTAAAACTGTGGGTTCTATATATTTTTTCCAGAATCTCAAAGGCCCTAGAACTTGGCAAATGAAATTAACATTAATTTAAAGTGTTCACCATTTTGCCCTTTCAAAAACTTTTAAATGTTTTGTAGATTTAATCTATACGGAACTATGGTAACTAATATAAAGAAAAGTATTTTAGATTTCAAACCATGTTTTGCATAACCTGAAACATACGGAGATAGGCAATGTTTTTTAGGCTCAAGATTCTTCAAGTCTCCTTATTAAATGCCATTTTAAATATATTTTTGATTAATTAAATAATTCATTTTTTTTTCAATTTTAATAAAATTTAGTGATTTTTTTTTTATTTGTCTATTGTTCCCGAAAAAATCCCAATGTGAAGCTAATTTTATGAAATTACATGTGAACATGAGTTTGAATTAATAGAATCGTATACGAAAACCGATATATATTGACAAAAGACGTTTCAATATTCCTTAATCGATTTCTTTAAAAATTAATTTCAGTCATAAAATTTTGCCTTTTCTCTTTAACCTCTAATATTTTCAAATGTAGTGTTAGTGTTTGCGATTAATAACCATTACTAACATTTTGATCCTTCAAAAAATTAAAAAGATTTTATTTAACAGTGATATAGTACCCTACTTTTCCTCCCAATATATTAGTTTTTCAGTTTACTCCAACTTCAAACATTGTAAAAAGAAAATGTCCTTAGGCCTCAAATTGTCAGTGTACTTTGAAAAATCAACTGTGAAAAGAAAAGGAAAAACCTGGCATTCAACGAATATTCCCTAAAGAACAATTTTAATGGCGGATTCTAAATAATATTCACAATTAAAAATTTTGATGTTTTTTATGTTATTGTAAAATATGTTAAAACATTTTAAGCTTTTCGTTAACAACTTTTTTTTTTGACACGATATTTGAATGCTGGCTTATTTGAAAGAACTTTTTACAATGGAGAAAAGGATTTATGTTTTATTTAGTTTTATTCACTCTGTATTCATTTTACTGATATAAAAGCTATTTAAAATGTTTACAAATTGATGACAAAGAAGTTTATTTTACTGTTGGATTTTCATTGAAAAATAAATAAAGGAATTTCTATTTATTCATAACTTACTAAACCAGCCATATTATTTTATAGGATAAAATATAATTTACGTATAAAAATATTATTTGCATGGCTACAATTTTCGGCATTATATCATCTTCTGCATTCTTAATTTTGAATTTTTTGCTAATACTACGGGGCACTGCCCTCTACGAGCTAGGTTCGCCATCCCCAGTTTAAACAACTCGCTAAACAGTCTAAACAACACGCTAATTTGCTCTGTTTTGAAAAGATTACAAAACATTGGCTTATAATTAAACTATCAGTTTGTGACCTTCTGTAATTAGGTTGCCATTATTTTCTCCTTGGCAGAGTAATTTTTCGGCTTTCAAGGCCAAAGCAACTGCAGTTCTGACAGCTCACAGCTGTTTTCGTGATTCATTAATTAAGATAAATTAAAATATTCAAAATCAGCTTGTATCAAATTGGAAAGTAAACAGTGTCGCTGCCTTCCAAAATTTGATACCGACGCTATAAGAAAAGTTTTTTATAACATCCATTTTAAAAATCACGTAATTTTCACCAAAGTTTTCTTTATTTTTTTAAGATTAACGTTATTTTTTAGTTGAGAGGAAATATTACTATTTGCGCAACAATATGTAGGCAACATGTACGGCAACAATATGTACAAAAATGACTTTTCTGAGAATGAATAAAATCTGTCATGTAAATATATTTTTAAGTTGACACTCTACAATTATATTATTATTTGGGCTTTTTAAATAATACGAAACTTTACTCATTTAGTGTTTTTGACACATAATGATTTAATTATTGTTTTCAAGTTTAATTATTGTTTTCAAGTATATTTTTTTTCTTGAAAGGAAATATTATTAATCGTGCTCTTTTGAAATTTAGGAACAAAATTAAGCTTTACAAATCATGAAATAAACATCTATACAAATAATGAATTTTGAATTAATATAGAAAAAAAGTAAAATTTAAAAGATGATTGTACACTGCACACCACAAGCTCGTGAAGAAAGCTTCGAAAAATGTTTAAATTGCTATGCATACTTTTTGATTAAATAAACCTTTTAAAATGGAACTATTTTGACAGTCTTCAACATTGAGTAGTGCTAAAAAAAAATATTTTATTTTAAAACCGTCAACTCTATCGTATTCATCGTATTCAACATTCTCTATAATACTACAAATTTTCTTTTTTTTATACAGAATATTTTTCTTAGTATAAGCCGACGTTATAAAAAAAAGTCATTTGCGGCAGTGACAGCAGTAGATTTTTTTTATTTTTTTAGAATACAGAGATCTTATTACAAAGTCATGGACCATTAGTCGTGGAAAAAAAATAAACACCCCCTACTAACTCCTCAACAAATTTTCTTAAAAGAAAATTACTGGTACCGAACGATTCGAAAAAAAGTTTACTTTTAAATGTATATATATAATTTTCTTAGGGTGCCATCTGCATATTAAAACGAACCATAACTTTATATTTTTTTTCAATAGAAATACACAATTCTGACAGCATAAATGAACTCTACACCCTTCAATTAGCCTACAAACAAGTATTTATGCAATTCATATCAGAAGTTTCCGAGAAATTAATTATTTTAAAACGAGCGTATTTTAGGGTCTGTATCCCAATTGAAGTTCTGTACTCTATTGTTCACCGAGAGAGTGCCCTTCTTGAGCAAGGCACCTTTAAGCGTCATTCAAACAGTCATTGAGGATTTCTAGATTACAGGACAGCAGAAGAAATTTCAAAGTATCTAGTCACTTTTATCACAGACGGCCCCTTAAACCATCATTTTGTCGTTTTTTTAGCATAATTTGAAAACTTCTTGGAAGAAAACTATGAAATTTTGAATTTCCATAAAGCAAAACTTAATAAATCTAAATCCGTCAAAAAAAATGTAGGTTGCGATTCATAAATGTTTCGAATATTAATTTCATAACTACTAATTTATATCATAAAATTATAAAAATTGAAAATTTAACATATTTATGTTTGGGTATATTAGTATTATTGCTACATAAAAAATTAACACATTAGGAGCCCAATTTCAGGAGATATAAATAAAAATATAAAAAAATTATTTAACATTAGAAGCACTAAATTTTGAATGTTTATAATTCAAAAACTTATCATTCAAATGATTTGAAACTTGCTGTCTAGGCATAGTTTGAACCGAAGATTTGAAATATCTCTTTAAAATTGGGTATTGCTATTAAAAAAAAAGAAGTTTGAATTCGTTTTAATATGTAGATGGCCTTCGAAGCAAATTTAATATACATAATTTAAAAGTTGACTTCATTTCCAATCGTTCGGTACCAGTAACTTTCGTCTACGATAATTTGTTGAGGGGTTTGTAGGGGATGTTTTTTTTCCACGACTATACAATTTAAATAACTAGATAAAATACACATAGCTAAATGATATACTAAGTTAAAAATATTAAAATTACACAAAATGCTATTTTAAATACACAATTTTTGACTTTAGATACTGAGAATGGTCACAGAAGAGGGTTCTAATCGTTAATTAATGTATGTTTTGTGTAATTTTTATATTTTCAACGTGTTACATCATTATCAGTCTGTACTTCATCACATTTTATATCTAGTTATTTACAGAGATCTTGCGCATGTATATTTTTAAAAAATTAAATTCAGAAATGTTCTTGTTCTAAAATTCCAAATTTCAAACACTACATTGTCAAACAAGAGCGTATCTCGACGATAAGTGTTAACACTTTTGCCTAATTTATTGCAATATGAAAACTAAAAGCTTAAAGTTTTGTTTTTTTAATTTTTATCTTCGGCATTTGCAACATAATGTTTTAAATAATATTATTTTCAGATTTACTAAAAAATAAATTAAATCACACATTGACGTTTTCCAATTGCATTGAACTACCTTTTATTTTCAGTGGATTCGAAATTATCAGTCAAGAAAAGGACCACGAGATGCATATTTCTCAAACACAAGTCACTCTATAAGTGAAAGATTATATTAATAGTAGTATTTTTCCTATAAGGAAATCTTAAGTTTTAATACACACTATTAAACTTTCATTTGTAAACCTGCGATACAGGAACGCAAAATAAGTTTTAGAAGATCATTTTTATTTCTATGAGATTTTATGAAATATTTCAAATTATGATTTTCTTTCTTTTATGTTAGTATCATTAAATACTACATTTTCCGATGGTCTAGAAAAAATAACATTTGAGGACACACGAGGACATGTGTTGCAAAAAAAAAAAAAACACTACAATCTAAAAAAAAAAATAGTTTTATGCTGTATTACTGGCATTGTAAAATGTTGGTTAACAATGAAAAACAATGAGTGTAGTTGGAGGTTTTTTGCGATCTCAAAAAAAAAAAAAAAAATATTTTCTGGATATTGCGAGTTTTGAAACTCTAGTCCTCATTTATAAAGCTTTATGTCAATAGTTATTAAACAACGCTATTCTAGGTCTATTATTTTTTGTAATTTTTGAGGTTAAAAATACTTTTATTTGTAACCTTGAACTTCTCATATTTTCCCTTGCTTTACATTCTCAGTTTTCATGAATTTTATTGTTGAGGATTCCATTTTACATGACCATTTTTACATTACATTTAGCCAATGCACGGATATGTTTAACATATAGAATTCAAAAGTATGAAAGAAATTAGTTTCTACGTAATTTTTACTTTCTTCTATCTTTACAAGAAGAAAGTATTGGATTCATGAAAATTTTCGAATTCCGGTTTTCGACGGATTTACACGTTTTAGAGGTCAGAGAACCCGAAAAACATGTTTTTACAAAATGTCTGTCTGTGAGTCTGTCTGTCTGTGTGTGACACAAATTTTGTGGGCGCTCTATCTCAAGAACTAATGCACGGAATTTAATAAAAATTCATATTCAGTTAGTCCCTGATACAAATTGATGCTGATTAGTTTTTGGTGGAAATCGCTCAATAGGTGGCGCTGCTATGCTGAATTTTTTATGATTTCCGAAATGGCTCTATCTCAAGAACTAATGCACGGATTTTTGATGAAACTTCAGATTCAGTTAGTCCTTGATATGACTTTATGCTGATTAGGTGTTGGTGTAAATCGCTCAACAGGTGGCACTGCTATGCTGCATTTTTTATGATTTCCGCAATGGCTCTATCTCAAGAACTGATGCACGGATTTTCCTGAAACTTCAGATTCAGTTAGTCCTTGATATGACTTGATGCTGATTAGGTATTGGTGTAAATCGCTCAACAGGTGGCGCTGCTCTGTTGCATTTTTTATGATTTCCGCAATGGCTCTATCTCAAGAACTAATGCACGGATTTTCATGAAACTTCAGATTCAGTTAGTCCTTGATGTGACTTGATGCTGATTACGTGTTGGTGCAAATCGCTCAACAGGTGGAGCTGCTACGCTGCATTTTTTACGATTTCCGCAATGGCTCTATCTCAAGAACTAATGCACGAATTTTCATCTAACTTCAGATTTAGTTAGATGTTAACACAAGCTGTTGCTGATTAGGTTTTGGTGTTAATCGTCTAATAGGTGGCGCTGCTATGCTGGCATTTTCATGATTTTCGCAATCACTCTATCTCAAAAACTAATGCACGGATTTTCCCCAAACTTCAGATTCAGTTAGACTTTCACGTAAGTGGTTGCTTGGTAGTTTTGTTTAACATAGGTTTTGCTGTAAAGCACCCAATAGGTGGGGCTGCTAGGCTGAATTTTGCTGTAATTACACGATTTCGTAGATAGCCATATCTCAAGAACTAATGCACGGAATTTCATATCTATAGAATCCTCATGATGGGCATAGATTGCCGTTTAATTTTGGTAGTGTGATAGCTAATTTTCAAGTATTAACATGCATGAGATAGAAGAAAGTTTTGGGATTGGTATATCCGACTAGTTTATTATCTCTCAATAACGGTACTTTATTGCTTTGTAAAAACAACATATCAATAAAATCTTAATTTAGTGGCGTAGAGAAGATGGGAACCACAACTCATCATAAGAGCCGTTATCTGGCACGTGGATTTTTCAAAGCCTGCACTTATAAAAAAAAATGTTAACATAAAAATATGCGGTTGATGTTTTGCACAGCTTGAAAGTATTCCATTGATATTTAACTTTTCAACATGTTTTTGAGTCATAAATTTGTCTTTTATCTTTGTCCTTTCATTCGGAAGTAAAGGGAATATTAAAAAGTATGTATTCTGTAATTTAGATTACTTTTGCATTATGTTGTCAGTTTTATGCTTCATGCGTTTTTCTGTCGAATTGCTTAGCTTCGATAGTGGAACTTATGACAAAAGTAGTCAGTGTTTTCTCGGGGACACAAGGAATAATACAGAGGCTATAGTGGCATCCAAAGATGTGTTCATATCAGCACTTAGTCTGGATGAGAAAATGACTGTATCTAGAATAGTTAAGAGATAGTTTCAGTAATCTAAATTACAAGTCATCAATCTAGATGAATGGATTCTTATTGCTGTTTTTTGTGCCATTTCTTAATTACTTTATAAATTTAATTAACCTGACAGTAGTTGCGTGTCGGGTTTTTTCCATCGATATTAGTTACTGTCCTCTAAGCCTCCTCTAAGCTCCCGTTATAAATACGATAGTAAGATTTTCTCTAGCTGTCCTTAAATGCTTCTTCTCTAAGATAGCAAAGTTACATGACGTTCTAGCTTTTATCCAAGTATATATTGACAAGAAGACATTTGTCGAAACGACAGCGCCATAATCACTAGTAAGAGTTCATTTACTTGCTTTCAAAAATATTTCATACCTCTTTAGAAAACTGACTAATTGCACTAAAATGCACATTTAGAAATTCGTTGAAATTTAAAGTTAAACATCAAGAGTTGAATATATAGTGTTAATGAAGACTATTTATTTTCCTTTTCTCGCCATTAAGAACCGTTGGCAAAAAGACCGATCAAGACTAATAGCGTTCTAAAAAATACACGCTAATACTCTCCGGTTAATGAAAAGATACGGACACACAAAATGCTCCACAAAAGTTTTATGGGTTTTTGCTCGTTTGGTGCCTTATCTCTTAAGATTTCAGCTTAAATAAATTTCGAAACAGAAATTTTCGCCTTTATTTAATCACTGATGATTTGTGCCCCCCCCCCCCCCCAAAAAAAAAAAAAAAAGACGTTGAATTTGCTTGGTTTAATTTCGATTTTTTTTTATGTATTTCAATTTACTCTTTCAAAACTAGTGGTATGAACGTATCTTCTTCACCTTTGTCTCTACCACTGTTAACTAGTAAGGTGTCGATTGCAGTGGGGATGCGTCATTGAAAATGTTTGAATTATGGTACAATCCAATATCCAATAGGGGGAACTACCATAAATATATGTTGTTGAAATTCTGCGTAAAATGACTTTCCGAAAGTTAGAGAACTGAAAACTTTTGGGTCACTTACGGTAACACTGCTTTTATTTCAAGAGCTTTTCAAAGTTCTACTTGATTCATAGGCAGAACTATCCACGATCAACGCTATAAAAACTTTGTGATATATCTGAATGTGGAATATATTTAGGTTTTTCTTAGAAAAAAGAAAATACGTTTTTCTTTCATTTTTTGGTGTCATGCTAATATTATCCGCACACAATACTCCTCTACACAACAGTCTTCTGCATACAATGTTACACACAATGCTCTGCACTAATTGAGTTGCTAGTATCTTAACTTGTCAGTTAATAAGAATAATAATGCAGTTTATTGTTGTAGTTGAGATATTCCAAATAATTTCTTGTTTTGAAATGCAATATATTTCAATTAAGAATCATCACAGCTACAATAAAAATGTTGATAAATTGATTAAAAAATTTAATTTTTTTACTGCATTTGTAAACGCATTTGGAATTAGTATATATTTTTTACATTACACAAGCAAATGCCGTGGTTTTCCACTCGCAATTGTTGAAATATATTTACCTTAATATTTGATTTTTTTTAAACATAAACTTTTGTTATTTTTATCATGATAATTATTCTGTATGATATAGGAAAAATTCTTTATAAAAGTTGATATTTTTATTCGTGTTTAGTTTTTTTTTTTAGTTATATTCCTTAATTATATAATTCTTTATTAAATAACAAATACAGAAATCTGTATGTAAAATTCTAAAGCATTTGTGAAAGGAACGGGCGATAAATATTAAACTTTGTAATAAATTACAGAATTCCAAGTTCTTTGCATAATTCAGAACTTGTATTCCTTATGACAAAACTTTTCCAATTAATTTATTTGCATTTTTCTAAATGATCCTACGAGGAAGATAAAAATAAAAATATGGATTTTTCTTTAGTAATGAAATGAAGTGGAAAACGTTTTCGGAAACTCTAGTTGCCATGGTACATATTTAATGAAAATTTTCGAAATAAGTTTTATACGTTTAAAATAGCTTTAAACATTAACGTATGAAATAATAAGAAGGCGATTTTTGTATTTTTATTAGGACACATTTATACAAAGTATGAAATGCAGGCATGGGAAAAACGAAACGAAAAACTAATGAAATATAGAGAACTGTTTATTTCCGAGAAAAAATGAAAGATATTAATTGATAGAAAATAAAATCTATTATTAACTTATGCGCCACATTTAAGTTTCTTCGCTGTAAAAAAGAGAACTATTCCTTAATATAAAATGTATATAACTACGAATTAAAATATAGAATAACTTTTTTCCGAATTACTCATTCTAAAAAGTGTTCTTTATTATTAAAAACCCCCCAAAAATAATAAAATTTTGAGATTTAAAGAACACTTTATAAAAACAAAATTAATTCACGATATATAAAATACGTGTAACGGTATAGTCTATATTACATTCATAATTATATTACAATGCATTTTTATTACAATATTAATACAATATACTTGTTGTGTAAATAAAGGTATATTTACAAAAAACAAAATGGCTATTGAATACTACAGAATTAACTGAAAACAACAAAAGTATTTTAATATAAAAACAAAAGCGAATATAAATGTGAATTTCGTTATAGAATGTTGAGTCCATTTGTAATATCGCGCTATTTTCATCATATAGAAACTTTTTTTTTTTAATGTAATACATTTCTCAGAGATTGCTTTCTAAGCTTGATAATCTAAAAAATAATAAAAATTTTAATTAATTTTACAACTATTTTTCAGCAGTGAAATTACGCTTGAAATTATTGAATTCACGTCTTTAATATTAAATAATAATAACTTTCATTTTTCTAAAATTGAGACAATTTTTCTCTTTCTATTCAACAATGCGAAGCACAAAACTATAGGGGAGACAGGGGAGGATTGACTCATTTTTTACAAAATGATTTTTTATTTTTTAAACATTGATATTGAATAAAGTTTCATATAGGGGGAACTTGGGATACTTGATTCATAGGGATACGTGACCCAAGGCTTTTTTCTCAGAATTAGAAAAGTTTTGTAAGTTGGAAGTGGCAACACTTCCTTTCTTTCAGTTAGCTGATCACATGCTGAAAATGATAACCGAATCATTTCATAAGTTTTTAAACTATCACACAAAATACATTTTCATGCTCCAAAAGTAATTTTTTTGTTCTGTAAACTCTGATGTTATAATTTTTTCTGTTTAAAGGTAAGACTTTTTTACATGGTCATTTGTTTTGCACATGTGTTTTGCTACAGTAACATGTATCATAATATTAATCTTCTTAGTAGCAAATGGCTGCATTTTAGGGTTATGTAGTAAATGTGCAACTGGGGATACTTGACCCAAGTCACCTAGGGACACTTAACCTATGATTGCGATTAGTACTACTCAAATGCATTTAGCAAGTTTTATGTTTGAATTAAAAATATTATATTAAATATTATAAACATATAAATATAAGTATTATAAGTAAATAATATAAATATTATAAGTAAATGATGGGGTTCTTGTCAAATATTGCGGGGAAACGGAATACAAGAAGGTTTGTTGGAAAGGTTCTTGAAATCAATTCTGACAGGCTTACTATTTAGTTTGCAAGAAGAACGGATGGCACGCCATTTAAATGGCTTGAAATTAATGATATATCATAAGTTGATCCGGACCAAATAGAAGCTATTCTTCATCCACCTGAGTTTTCGATACAAATTATAGAATTACAAGTTTTGTGTTTAAATGTGACTTTACATTTGGAGTTGAATAAATTGTTATTTTCTTATTCTAGAACTTGTTTAGGCAAAGAATGATCTTTCAGACTGCTAATATTTTGAACTTTCTAAATAAAAATTTAAATTAGGTATATTAATGTTAGGCCTATGTACTAAAAATTAAAAGTATTAATTTTATTCGACAAAAATATAAAATTATTAACATTAATATTAATTTTGTTCTTATGTAAAAGTGCTTTGTTTATTATTTTTAATCATACTCCCAAATCTATGACTTGGGCAAGGGATACATTGGGATACTTGACCTAAATTGAAAGTTTTGAATATTCATATTTTACTACCTTTTATAATTAATACTTTGGACTAATAATAATAAATATTGTGTAATACTTCATTAAGTATATGTAGACTGCATTTACACACCCATATGTAACGTAAAAAAATAATTAACAATCCAAAACTAACAACTGAGTCAAGTATCCCTAGTTTCCCCCTATCATTTTATTTGTTGTACAATCAGTTATCAAGATAAAATTGCGACATATATGTAATATATAAGAAACTTGAAAAATGATTGATTTTAATCAATAGAAAATAGTGGGTCAAATATTTTTTAAGGGATGTAAAATCAGTTTTTAAAAAGGCAGAATAACTTTATGGTACATGTTTTAATTATTATTAAAACTTATTTGGGAAAATATTCTGTGTGAACAAACCTGCTTAAACTGAATTAAAGGCACAGGGGGAAATTTCAGGTTTAAACACCAACTTTTTGGGACACTCGACCTAGCAACACTGTTTGCAACATAGTTTGGCTTCATCTCATTGTGTTCATCTTGGTGAAATTTGTCGACGTATGTGTCGACTAAAGTGTTTTGATCAATGTTAGGTTCCTTTCCGAAGGCATAAATACTGAACGTTTCTTAAGGCTGCTGCTTTCATCATTTCTAGTCTTTTCCATTCTTATTGTTTATCTGCTATTACACTACTATTTAAATGAAATAAAAGTTCCTTTCAAATTTTCAATTTATATTTCATTAAATTATTTCTTGCTTCTATAACATTTTTTACATCTCTTTTAAAACAATTTTAAACATTTTCCTTTCTATCACCCTATTTTACTGTATCTTTACCGAATAAATTTACATTATTTTAGAAATAGAACTATTAACCTTTCATTGTGTACATTGTATAATAAAAAGATTTCTAAAAACACTTAAGTAAGGCAGCTTTGGTGATCTGGTCATACCTCCCTCACATTGACTGTGTTAAGCTTCCAACCGCAGCCAGTTTTTAATGTATAGCATAGATGGTTACGTTTAGCCTAATTTACTGAACAATCTTTATGTCTCGAATGAAAGCTCGATATTTCTGTATTACTTAAAACCTACTCACTTAAATTTCTATCACATATTTTATTTGACCAAATCTTACAAAAGGTCTACAAAATACACTATTAAAGATGAAAATACTTCATAATTGAATTTTCTACTCCTGTTTCAATTATCCGCATGAAACAAAGACTACTGTTTGAGCATTTCAGTAGCTTTGGTTGCCACCTATTAGCAAAACTCTGAAATTCTTTTAAATATGAAAACTGAAGTGTGGGTTAAGCCACCCTTTGGTCAACACTCCCAGTCTCCCCTACAGCTGAAAATAAAATCGTGAGATTTGCTTTTCCAGACCTTTTATATGGACACAAGCAGGTGCGTCATGTTTGTTTATAAAAACTTGAACGTAGCTGATAAGGTACAAAAGGTTATCATAAATAACACGTAGGAAGATTGGCTAGTAAATATTACCAATAACAATAATAATAATAATAATAATAATTAGAAAACAGAAATTCTGCTTTTTCAGAATTGAGTGTGGCACCCGATGAAAAAAAAATACATACGTATAAATGTAGATAGTACAGAATGTATTTCAGTTTTAAGACTTATAATAAACACTTTTAGTTTATATGAAATGACGTCATTCGCATTTCCACATTTACGATCCAGTCTTATACAACATCTATAGAAAATTTTGCATATGACGTCACTATCGTGGAATAATACACAAACTCAGCAAAAAAGCGATGTATGCATGTAGATAGTACAAAACTTATTTCAGTTTTAAGGCTTATAATAAACGATGTTTGTTTATATGAAATGACGTCATTCGCATTTACTGAAGAATTCCACATTTGCGATCCAGTCTTATACAACATCTATAGAAAAGTATGCATATGACGTCACTATCGCGGAATAATACACAAACTGTTGGAAATCTGGAAAAAGTCTTGTCCCCCAAAATTTGTCGTTTGGTTTGTTCGGAAGTTATATCGTTCCGAACCAGTTTTTATTTTTCCATTTCGGTCGTAAAGGTAATTCGTAAAGGTAATAAAGCTCTTTTAACTGTAACTGTATGCATATTTTTATTCCAGTTTGATGTACTCAGTAAGTATATCTTGGGTGAAACAACTCCATGGAGTATGATGTGTAGTGATGGAGATAATATAATGGAAGGACGATTGAGTTGGAGTTTAAATTTACTCCTTGATACAGCTATAATATGTCTATATAATTCCCAGCAAAAGCTGGAGGTGTGTGTATATATCTTTATTATTTAAGTTTTTAAAATTCAAGTTGAACTTAATAAATGAACTGTTATTTTGAAATGAACTGTTTCGTCGACTGTGATTTATACTTTAACGCCACACCAAATGACCTTAAAACCTGCGTATTTATAACTCTGCTTTAATTATAACATGGTTTAGGGGCCATGTCATGCTATTTAAAGGTCAAATAGATAAAATATGGTGTGATTAAATGAAATATATACTGCATAATGGCACAAGTTCCAGGGTTAACTTATTCCTTCCCGAAACTATCGGATTATAACTATCCTTCCTGGAAGCTCGACGTTAAATGTGTATTGATTGACCGAAATTTCTGGGAGTTTATTACAAAGCCAGATATCGCATGTAAATCAATGCCTCTGATCGTGAAAAAAGCGATTTTGAATGGCGTAAACGAAGAGCTTATACAACAATTTACCAATCCATCGAACGGAAATTCCAGATACTAATTGCTCAAACAGAAAGCGGCAAAGATGCCTGGGATATTTTAAAGTTAAACTTCGAACCAACCTCACGAGCACGCTTAGCTGGATTAGTCGATGAATTTTTCGAGATGAAGTTAAACTCGCAAGAAGAAACTATAGGTTTATTTTGTAAAAAAATTGAAGAAAAGAAGGTTCAGATTAAAGATGCTGGATTTGAGATACCAGAACTGTTAGTATGTTTTCAACTAATCCGTCGATTACCTGAGGAATATGATAATCTAGTTCAAGTATTATATAGATTAGATGATAAAGAATTTAAATTAGAAAATGTATCTAAGCTTTTAATAACTGAATATGGCGGAATTTGTTTAAAACGAAAAGATGAAAGTAAAGAGGTTATCGCTGTAGGTGATGCTTATGCAACTAAGTTTAAAAATCCTACCGTTAAACCAACCATTCCAGCGGAGAATTTTGGAAGCAGTAAAAAGCCATGGGTTTCACGTATTGGAAGCGACCTGGACACCACCAGACGATCGTATACTTCACCAGCTAATCGTATAGGGCCGAGTTTAATATGCAGTTACTGCAAGCGACCTGGTCACACAGATACAAGGTGTTTCAAAAAGAACTCTAGAGGGAAAAAGCAAGTTTTCTACAGTGAACCTACAAAGCAATCTGAATTCGCCCTAATATCTTCAAATGGTAGAAAGTTCGTGGAATTTCATCTGGGCTCAGCGGCTACTTCTCATTTTACGAATGACAGGAGTCTATTTGTAACATATTGGAACCTCCCCCCTCAGCAAGTGCTAATAGGAGACAAGGACTGTTCGTCGGAAATACTGGGTATTGGTGATATTGACTTTACCATACTAGATGTAACAGGTAATGTAGAAATAACTTTAAAAAATGTGTTATATGCTCCTAACATGAGAAGAAATTTAATTGGTGGGTCTAATATAGACATTGCAGGAAACCAAATTAAATGGGGAAATAATAAAATGATTGTGTATGATAAATTTAATAGATATTGTTTTACTCTACCTCGAGTTGATAAATTGTATATTGTTAAAGGTTATGCTTCAAAATGTGAAAATTTTGCTTATTCTACTAGTTTAAATTCAGAGATTGTACATCGTAGATTTTGTCATACAAACTTACCTTTACTTGAAAAAATGAGTAAAAATAATTGTGTTAAAGGTATTGAAAATATTAACTGTAAAAACAAAAATAAGATGTGTGAAACTTGTGTAATTGCAAAATCTAACAGAAAATCGTTTAAAAGAAATTATTTTTATAAACGCATTTCTAATCAAATCCTCGATAGAGTGTATATGGATTTGTGGGGTCCTAGCCCTGTTAACTCGTTAGGAGGGGGGAAATACTTTTTGTCAGTAATTGACGATTATTCTAGAAGGACTGAAGTTTATATAATTAAGGATAAAACGGAAGTGTTTGAATGCTTTAAAAAGTTTCTAGTTAAAGCTGAGAGACAAACTGGTAAAAAGGTAAAATGTGTACGAACTGATAATGGGCTGGAATTTACCCATAAATTATTTGAGAAACTGTTAACTGATTTAGGTATAAGAATCGAAAGATCCTCCATTTATACTCCCGAGCAGGTGGGTGTTGCTTAAAATTTTAATAAAGTAGCAATGAATGCAGTTAGAGCAATGCTACACGATAGCGGGTTAAAACCGTCATTCTGGGGGGAAGCTCTTTTGGCGTTTGTTCATACAAAAAATGGGACTGAACACAGTTTAACCCAAGGTCTTGCACCGCAAGAATTATGGACGGGATTCAAACCTTTGGTAAGCCATTTAAGAATTTTTGGTTCTTTAGCATTTGTTCATGTTCCTAAAGTTAAGCGAAATAAACTTCAACCGAAAGCTTTACTAGGTATCTTAGTTGGTTATGCTATGAAAACCGAAGGTATAGAATTTACATTCCAAAAGAAAGGCGAATTGTAGAGACTATTCATGTGCGTATAGATGAATCCAAAAAGGGTGTAGAAACATTATTTGGGGGAGAAAACAAATATAAGGATTTGATATTGAATTTTACTGAATCTCAAATTAAAACAAACGGTTTAAGTAATGCATCTTTAGATCTTAATCATGAACTACCAAGAGATAGCTTAAACGAAGATGATGAGAAAAAGGGGGGTAAGGTAACTGTAAGTTCTATAAATATTTCAGAATGGAAAAGGATTGAAAGACCGAGAACGAAATGTAAGAAAATTGACGTATATTATTATACCCCGATAACAAATACGAGACTGAGATCTTTAAATGGTGTTAAAAAATATTGTAAGGAAAATAAAATCCCGTTAGAGCCAGATAAGTTTGACTTTAAACCTAAAACTACTCATCCTAATACTGAAACTTTAAGTGAACCCTCAACTAGTGATTCGAACGATCCATATTTAACTGAATTATTTCAACATGAATTTTAGAATACCGAAATCCCTAAATCATTTGAGGATGCACAAATAAATCCAGAAAGGAGGAAATGGAATGCCGCGATGAGGGAAGAACTTGAGATGATGAGTAAAAGAAAAGATTGGCGGTTGGTTGATCCACCGAAAAATTCCACAATAGTAGGAAGTAAATGGGTTTATAATATAAAAAACACGGAAAAAAATGGTAAAAAGTACAAAGCACGTCTCGTAGCTCAAGGTTTTAAACAGAAACCAGGTATTGATTTTAATGATATATTTTCACCTGTTGTAAATTTTTCAATTATAAAACTAATGTTTATTTTATTAGTTTCTATGTTAAATTGGTATCATATTCAATTCGATGTAAAATCAGCATATTTCTATGGTTCTTTAAAAGAAACTGTGTTTATGAAACAACCTCCGGGATTTGAAATGAAGGGTGCTGAAAATAAAGTTGGTTTGTTAAATAAATCTATTTATGGATTAAGGCAAAGCGGCCGCGAATGGAATTCTGAATTAGATAATATATTACATAATCTTGGATTTTGTAAATTAAAATGGTGTAACTGCGTGTATAAACTGAATAGTAATGCAATTTTAGTTGTCTATGTAGATGATTTAGTTTTGTTTGCTAAAGATGAAAATGTATTGCAATCTGTAACTAATATGTTAAAAAATAGCTTGGAAATTACTGAAATAGGATTAACAAAGTATTTGCTAGGTGTTAACTTTGAACAGATTAAAGATTCATTATTCGTTCATCAAAGAACTTATATTGAAAGATTAGAATTAAAATATAAAGATTTACCTAAAAGTTATGTTAAATTACCTTTTAAAATTAGCTCTGTTTTAGATAAAGTTAACGAAAATGAAATTATCGAAAATGAATTAATGAGAAAATTACCATACCGATCTTTAATCGGGTGTCTGTCATTTTTGTCAAATAGATCAAGACCCGATATTAGTTTTTCTGTAAATGTAATGTCACAGTTTTGTAATGGGTATACATATAAACACTGGTTAATAGTAGTAGATATTATGAATTATGTTTTTACTACTAAAAGTTTTAAAATAAATCTATCTAATGTAAAATCATTAAGTTTATGTGCATATTCAGATGCTAATTGGGGATGTCAACTTACTAAAAGACATTCAAATAGTGGTTATATAATTTACTTCAGTAACGTTCCGTTTGCTTGGAAATCATCGAAGCAAAAATGTATTGCACTCAGTTCTATGGAATCTGAGTTTATCTCATTAACTGAAAGTGTAAAGGAACTAACTTGGTGTTCAAGAGTTTTAAATTAACTTAATTTATACGATAGGATAAAACCAATTCAGTACTGTGATAATGAATCTGCCATTTATTTTTCTAAAAATAGCCAAGAGAATTTTAAAACGAAACACATTGACATAAGATGTCAATTTATTCGTCAGTTAATTAATGAAAATATTTTTGAGTTAAAACATGTAACTTCTAAAGATAATAAGGCAGACTTTCTGACAAAACCTCTTCTGTATGTAAAGTTTCAAAGAGCTATTTGTAATATTTTTGATTTTGATTATGAAAAGAAAGAGGAGGTATTTACGACCGATGGGGCCGCATGTTGAAATCTGGACAAAGTCTTGTCCCCCCAAATTTGTCGTTTGGTTTGTTCGGAAGTTATATCGTTCCGAACCAGTTTTTTTTTTCCATTTCGGTCGTAAAAGTAATAAAGCTCTTTTAACTGTAACTATATGCATATTTTTATTCCAGTTTGATGCACTCAGTAAGTATATCTTGGGTGAAACAACTCCATGGGGTATGATGTGTAGTGATGGAGATAATGTAATGGAAGGACGATTGAGTTGGAGTTTAAATTTACTCCTTGATACAGCTATAATATGTCTATATAATTCCCAGCAAAAGCTGGAGGTGTATGTATATATATTTATTATTTAAGTTTTTAAAATTCAAGTTGAACTTAATAAATGAAGTGTTATTTTGCAATGAACTGTTTCGTGGACTGTGATTTATGCTTTAACGCCACACCAAATGACCTTAAAACCTGCGTATTTATAACTCTGCTTTAATTATAACACAAACTCAGCAAAAAAGCGATGCCGTCTTTCAAGAAATTCGACAAAAGAAAATCGAGTATCTAATGACCAATAAAGTTTTATTTGTTTGTAACATTAATATGGATACTGAAAATTAAATATAGCTTATAATACCTCCATGTTTTATTAGAAATCGCCCATTTATATTTTTTCTAAATTCGGAAATTGTTATTACACACGAATTAATAAAATTACATTCATTCAGCTTTTTGATAGGAATTAAGAAAATGTGGAGAAAAAAGTCATACATTTATACTTTAAAATACAATTTTTTGGCAAACGATATTCTTATTAATTTTTTCTTTCACTTTTTATAAGAAAATGGCAACAACAATCTACAGTAATCTAATATTTTCTTTTTACTTCATACAGAAATGGAGAACTTATGTTGCCATTACAAAAATGGCTTTAGAAACTACAAAAATATTATATCTCAAAAATAAATTGAGATACAGTTTTGAAATAAATTTCATATCCTCCTAGCGTCTTGAGGGCTTTCCTGCGTCTTCATAAAAATGGTTATAAAGATAATCTTAATTTAAATTTTCTTTCCCTATTTGTTTCTAAAATACATTTCATGCCCCTTTATTTGAGACACATTTTAAAATAAAATTCTTTTTTAAATAATTTTGTCTACAATAGATTTAAGTTGTTTTTGTGAAACGGAAAAATACGAACAAACCACTCATAGGGTTAAAATTACTTTTTTCCCTATACTAAGTTGTAAAAATTGAAAATGTGAAATGTTTAGAAGTTAAAATAATTGCAGTAGATAGTATGAATATTTAACCGTACATTGATACATCTGTTTCTTTTTCCAACTGGCGTATATAAAGGAAAGTTATTTTTTAGGGGCGACGCTTTAATAGTTGCCTGAAATAAATAGCATATAGGGGATTAATAATAATATGCAAATTCTTAATAATAATAATATGCAGGTTCTTTTATTTAGATTTCTAATAACTTATTGTGTATAATAATTTTTATTTTTCTAGCAAATCTAAGCTTGCTAAAAGTTAGTGTGTCCGAGTGAAATAAAAAATATCGAACAGTCTTATAAATGTGGCATGTGCTATAAAATTGCGTTTTCAATACATTTAGAATCGTTATGTAAACTAACATATCTTTTCGAGAACAAATAACGCAATGTACCCAAATGCAAAAATAAAGTGGGCATAGTGAGAAGTGTTTGGTGGAACAATGGAATTATCGGATTAAGTTCATCGATAATATTAAGAAAATTAGATTAAAAAAAGAGTTATACAAAATAGCAATATTTGATATTATTTAGTCTTCATATCTCTTTGATCTTTTATAGTACATACATTCATACTTTTCTAGTACATACTATACAGTAATACCCAAACCTACGTTGTATAGTTTTTTACAAAATCTTATTATTCATTTAGCAACGATATTTTTAATAATACAGTTAATAATTAAGATTTTATTGTACGGAACCCTCAGAGCGTGAGTAATACTCACACTTGACAGTTTTTTATTGTAAAGTGTTAATTTTCTTTCTTGTGCACACTTTCTTGAAGGTTTTTTACAAACTCAGATGAAAATATAAATTATTTTATGAAAAAATAAGCATCAGTGCTGCCATTTCATTGCCTTGCTTCAAATCAAAGAACAATCAGCTATCTATCTATATTATAAAGGACAAACATGCGTAACGCATACGTCATTTTGCAAATAGCAACATTTTGAAATTTGAAATAAAATTTTGGTTTTGTAATTTTCTCTACTGCAAATTTTTAAACTTCTAAACATCAGACATTTTCAATTTTTACACCGTCGTATAAGGGGAAAAAAAATTCTCTTTTAAATGCAATTTGAATAAAAGCTGTACCTCAATTTAATTTTAAGATATTAATTTTTTTTGTAGTTTTTATTACTTTTTTGTAATCGTGGCAACTGAAGTACTCCATTTCTGCCGACAGTAAAGGGATAAAAAGGAAAATAGTAGATTGCTGTAACTTTCTGATGCCATTTTCTCATAAATACTGAAAAAATTGAAATTAAAATACGTGCCAAGAATATCGTATGTTAAAAAACCCGGTGGGTTTCAGCTTTATTTCGTTTTTATTTATAAATTAAATGATTTTCTTCTTTATTGCAATTTAACTTTAAAAACGATACAACACCTTCTCCTTATAAAAATGTATTATATTTGTGTGACTTATTTCCCCAACCTTTACATAATTCGTATCAAAAATCTGAAAGAATGCAATTTTATTAATCCATGTGTAATTAAATTTTCCGAATCTTAAAAAATATAAATGAATGACTTCTGATAAAACATGAAGCTATTATAAACAAAAAAAATGAAGTCATATAAATCATTAGATACAAGAGACTGTTTTGCCGAGCTTCTTAAATGACGTCATTGCTTTCTGTTGGGTTTGTGTAGTATTCCGAGATATTGATGTCATTTGCATACCGTTCTATAGATGTCGATTAAGACAGGATCGTAAAATTGGGATGCTTTAGCGGATGCAATGGACGTCATTTTCTAAAAAAAGCGTGTATTTTAATTCTTAAAACTGAAATATATGTTTTGCAGAAGTGCGTTATTTCCACCCCAGCTGCTTTGAAATTCTTCACAGATGAAAATTCTTTATCTTTGAAAATAGCGTAATCGAAATCTCACACAATATAAAACGCAATGTTTTACAAACATTTAGAGTGACTTTATGGAAGAGCAGTAACATACAGTGTACATAATCTTTTTCCGAAAAATAGCGACTTATATTACAGAACTTGATGATTCTCTCTTGGATGAATTCACTTCGACGAGTTAGACAAGCAATCAAAGAAGATCTTGGCAATAATTCAAGGTTTAAATAATATAAGATTACCCATGTTTTTGTCCAAAATTCTTTCGACTAATAAAATTTTATTGCTATTCTTTAAGACATGTTACTGCAATTTTATCAAAATAACATAATTTGATTAATTTAATTAATCTATATATTTAAAACACATGAATGTTTTTTAGTCATCTGCCCTGAGCTTTCTGCTGAACCAAATTTATTAATAATTTTTTTAACTGAATGCTGTTCAATTGTAGATGTGCCCGAACTAGCTGTTTTTTTATATCCTATTATTATATTTTAATTTTAAAAGCATTCTATGAAACTTCTTCAAAATGTTAGTAAAGAGGTAGCTTTCATTGTCAAGAGAGAAGTAATGAGGTTTATTTATCTTTATCCATGAGATTATCTGATAAAAATTCAAAATTGTTGATAAAAAAATTGTTGTATAGGGTTTAATGGCGTAATATCCCATTAAGGACATAATATTTTGAACGGAAAATTGCGTATTGTTTTGAAAACACGCATTTTCCTCATGAAGTTTCCATAGTTTTTTTCCTTCTGTACGTGTACTAAGTTTCAGACACTAGGTGAAATGCTTTAGTAAGTAAAAAGATTACGAAATAATTTAAAAGAAAACGATGGTTTTTTAGATGAAACTAAGCTTTTTAACGCAAATGCGTCAAAAAAACATAAATTACGAAAATTTTTACTCTCCGGTACTGAGATTAGATTCGAGTTAAGAGTGCGACTGTTCATGCAAGGATTTTGCTGACAATCGTGACTCCACGTTTTGAGTTAAAATGATTTTAAAATGATGAAAGGAAAATATAATTTTTTTTAAGAGGGTGATTGCGCGTATGAGAGGTTAATTTTGAAATTTATCTCTATCGCGTGTAGCTCGATTAAGAAAGACGAACCCGTTCACCCTTAAAAAACATAAAGAGTTCATTTTCGTACGACTAATATTCCGTAAATAAAATTAAACCTTCCTGTATGATTAAATAAATAAAATAATATAACTAAAACACAAATCTAACAAACATGTAATTGAACTACGCGCTTAAAGCTCTTAACTCTTTCATTCCCAGTGAGTCCAAATGAAATCATGATATTCTTTATTTTTTTACTATATATCTGGATTCTCCCATATTATTTCAAATGACGGAAATAAAAGCTACATATAATCCCTAATAGATAAATATTTTTGTTTGTCTTCAACAGATGGCAGCAATATGCAAAAAAATATTTTAATATTTCTAATATGAGATTCTGTTCATTTCGCAAAACGAGTCATGAATAACAGTCTTTTTTATAAACTTTATAATTAATAAATGTTTTTATTTTTATATATTATATTAAAATATGCTTCAATAATTTATTTTGACTAGTTCATATAAATATTTTATGAAAAATTTTGATTGAAATGCTTTTTAATAGTAATAATGTAATGAGTAATATGTAATAAGTAATCTAATGTGTAAGTTTTAAGTAATAATAAAATAAGTATAATATTCTGGGTTACTTCAGATGAAATGTGAGTATTATTTAATAGTAATAATGTAATAAGTAATGTGTAATAAGTAATCTAATGTGTAAGTTTTAAGTAATAATGCAATAAGTATAATATTCTGGTGTGTTAAACTATATTATTTAAATTGATCTTCAAGTTGTTATTAAATAATTTAAGAATTTTTGTTATTAGAAAATATTTCCATAATGTTGTATTAACAATAAAAATGTTTAATGATATATATAAACTACTCTGATTCACAGTATAAATTTCCTTATATAAATTTTATTATACGTCATGTCACAATGATGCCAAATGGCGTCGTAAACTTTTTCGATTGATGTGTTATTTAACTCCCAATGATGCCATTTTGAATTATTTAAAATTTTAATGAAAAAATTAATTTTTTTTTGTTTTATTATTTCTTATATTGAGCATAAAAGTAATCTATTTTGTGAATTTTAGCATAAACAGGTAATTTATGGGACTGAAAGGGTTAAATGATCAGAAAATAAAAGGATGCCGCAAGCCGCAAAATCTTGGGCTAATAGCTCTTAGCATGCGGCTAATACGAAAAAATTGCTTTTGATAAATTTCAAAAGTCTATTTGATTGTATAATTAATATTTTTCATATAAAAAATGCTTTTTCATTTTTAGTGCGCAATCTAAAAAATACATTGCATGTAAAATAAATATTACTTTTGAATTAAAATGATTGGTTTTTGCCTATATTCTGTAACACTGGAAGACCGGGTACGATTCCCTAGTATAGAAGTAAAATAAAAATATAAAATACCAAAGTTAAGTTTTTATGATGAAAAGAATAAATCTCCACATTTGTGTAACTCAGGACTGAAGAGGTTAAATCTTTTTCATATTGAACTAGAAACAATATTCTTGTACCGACATGTCTTAGAAATATTTTATAATATAATGATTTTCAGAAATATTTGAATGAATTTTCAGTAGTAATTATAAATATGATAGTGATTTCTTCTTTATATTTAGACATTTTACAAAGTCGCAAGAATCTGCTTCTTACATCATTAGCATAAAATCCCTTTCCAGTATTTTGTCTCATGTCTCTGCTATCTTTCCCTTTTCTCCTCGCTCAATTTTCTCGTTTCTGAGGAATAAATCGCTTAGGATACTGTAATTTGAGATTAGAATGAATAGATTTCAATCTCAACGCAGGATTTCCACACAATCCGAAAAGTCCTCCTTTCAATGAAATAAAAATTGCTTCTTTAGAGCTTTAAGTAAATAAATTAACATCAGTAGAATTTAAATTGGAGAATCCGAAGTATTTTGAAATGTATAATGGATTTAGACAGTTTTTTTTTTTTTTTTTTATCATATATGTTTTGAATGTTACTGACACCTAATTTGTGAATCGTTTTCCGTATCTTTCTTTGCAATTTTCCTGAAAAACACATAATAAACATTCGTTTATTGAAATCAGTGAAACGCGATCTAAGTCGATTTTTTAAGAACCTATGGGTATTTAACAGTCACAGAATATAAATTTCTATCTTAAACAGGAAAATGAATATTTCTTTTCAATGAAAACAATAAATAAATATTTTTTATATAAACTTTTAGAATTACATTTCCGTTTAGTTTTCCTCATAAAGTGAAGTAACAGAAATATAATTTCATATTACATTTTTTTTTTCTTTAGTCTTTCGATTTAAAGTTTAAACTGAATTACATTATTCATTTTGTTGGTTATTGTAAAATGGGAAAATGTAATGCCAATTAGTATGTAGTAAAAAAATTTCAGGTCAGCTATTTAAATGTTACATTTTGGTTTTTGTTTTAAGATAATTTTTATTAAAAGAAATTTATCTTCAGAGTTAATACATTTGTCCAATTTAGTATTAATAAAAAGTTTAATTGAGATCTTTCTAATATTTCCTTTATGCCAAATTCCATGCCTGATGATTTGTCTGTGTTCCTGAGACATATGTGAATCAAAGTTTACATTTCTGAAATCATCCGCTTCTCGCAAAGAAGAACAAAATGATGCAAAAAAATAATTAGACATATTTTAACCTTTTTATTATTAAAAAATTATTAAGTAAAATTATATTGTATGCACAGCCGACAATGGGGAAAAAGAATAACAACTTATACAGTAACGTTCAAAAGTATTTTGACAAAGATAATAATTGACTTAATTAAAAACAATAATAAAATACAAAAACAATAATTTATTTTATTTAACAATATTCAGTGTTTTACATAATTTTAGTAAATTTACTAGCATTTGCTAGAAAATTACGTGGAGCCCAAGAAAAATCTGAAAATGATGAATCGAAAGTATTTTGACATTATAATAAAAAAAAATTGTTTTAACACAATATTTATCAAATATAGTAATGAATCAGTCGATATTTAATAGCATATCCTCTGACCTTTATGACAGCCTCACAACGTGTGGGCATTGAGGCAACCAACTTTTGTATTCTATCTAAACGAATTCGGTCCCACTCATTTTTAACAGCTTCGTATAAAGTCTCCTTATTTGAATAATTTTGGTATCTTATTCTACGATCTAACTCCTCCCACAGATGGTCTATGGGGTTCAAAATCCAGGCTTTGGCTTTGCCACTCTAGAACTTTGACTGTTCTGCGTTTCATAAAATTACTTACGTACTTGGATTTGTGTTTCGGTTCATTATCTTGTTGAAAATACCCCTTAACAGGCATGTTTTGTTTAGCGTATGGCTAGCATATGAGTCTTTAATATATCAGCATATATGAACCTGTCAATATTCCTCTCAATTCGAACTAAGGGTCCAATTCCGCTTCGCGGAAAACAATTCCAAGCCTTCACATTGCTACCTCCATGATCATGCTGGGTATTGTATCGAATTTGTAATTGGTATCGAACATTATATTTCTTTAGGACGTTGAATGTTCTTAATTCCATCAGATGACACTAAATTAAATTTGCTATCATCGCTCCACAAACATTAGACCGCTCTACACTTCTCCAAGATGTATGCCGTTTTGCAAATGTAAGTCTAGCCTTCCTATTCTTAGCAGATATCAAAAGCTTTTTTTCTGGTCTTCGGTTATGTAAACCAGAGAGATTTATGTCTCGTTTGACAGTTGAAGCGTGTATGTATATGACGTAATTTTCTTTCAATTAACTTTTTATTACTGCAACCGACTTACGACAATCTCTTGTCGATAGCTTTTTAATAATACGATCAGCATTGTAAGCTGTTTTTTTCGGACGGTCACTTCGAGACTTATTTGCGATATATTTCCGTTTATTAAAAATTTCATTCCATGTACAAACAAGCTGCCGAGACACGTTAAAAGAACGAGGAACTTCTGCTTGCGTCCTTCCTTGATTAAGTGCATTTACAACGGCTTTTCTAATATAGTGCTCAGCAAAAGATTAGACAATGATCGATTACGCTTCTGTACTGAACAGTATGTAACGAATTGTTGTAACTCAACTGTCATTATATTACTGGGGATTTATCTTTCATATAAAAACAATAAATTTTAATTTATACACTTTACCTAATATATAATGACAAAAAAAATTAACATTATCGCAAAAGTATAGACAATTTGTCTGTTAAGAGAAAAATATCCCTAAATTAAAATCGAATTGCACCTTCATTGTCTGCTATTAATGCAAAAAATGTGACTTCCCATCGAAAAAACTAAATCTTGCTTCACTTGGAGGTCTATTTTTTACCAAACACGTTCAATAGCAGATCGAAGTTCATTTACAGAGGAGTATTGTCAAAAAATTGCATAAACCGTATGAAATATGATGCCACAAATGATTTCGATTGCCTTCAGATCAGGGCCAAACGCAGGCCAGTCGAGAACAGTAATATTTTGAGAGTTAAACCAATTTTTGATTTGTATGCAACATGAATAGACGCATTATCTTGCTCAAATACATACTTTGGAAGAGCTAAAAGTTCATCAAATAACTGTAAATTATTTTCCAATGTATGTATGTAATCTTACGCTGCTTGGCGACCATTAAGGAACTCCAGAGATACTTGAGAATTAAAACAAATTGAGGCCCAAATCATTAACTCTTTCGAGGCGGTGTCCTTAAAAAGGACACCTAATTTTAATTCCAAAAGTGACAAACGGCACCAAGAAGATTTAATTAAAATTTTCCTTTTATAATGTATGTGAAAATAAGCAAGTTCGTATTTTCTTATAAATTCGCTTATAAATTCTGGTTTCAGTCCACTATTGCATCAGTTATATAAATAGAATTACTCCGCGACGGAAATGGGTCAATTTTTTGTGAGATTTCAAGGCTGGGTGTTTTATCATTATCATGTAAACGATTGTACATATTTCTATAATTCATCTACGAAAGTATCCGTTGATGCAGAAAGCTCTGACTCACTTTTAATGAGATTGGCAGTCATCATTTGTCTAGATGCCAGATTATGGATCCTTCAATAATCTCGCTTTCTAACCACGCAAGGCTTTCCAGATTTAGGTTTTGCTTTGAAAGAGTCACCCTTAGACAGTACTTAATAGACAGACTTATTTGGACGATCCAAAGTAGCTGAAATTTCTGCAGCAGTCTTCCCTTTTGATTTCAGCTTCCATGTTTTAATCACTTCATCTGACTAAAAATTTCTAGCTCCCGGCATCTTCACTAATCGATAGTACCGGGAGGTGCACTTAAATACTTCATGCATGTGACGTCATAAATTTGAAATTTGCGTTTTTCCGTGAACAGTTGCCAAAAAATCACAAAAGTGTCTAAACTTTTGCGTTATGCAAATTTTACTTTTTTCAGTTAAATTAAATAATATCTTACATTAAAACCGTTATTGGTGTCCTAATACGTTTCAAATATATTTAAAAATAAGTACAGACATTTGTATAACACAAGTGTTCGTATTTTTTATTTAAAGGTTAAAAATCTCCAGTGTCTAAATTTTGCTGAGGACTGTGTCACTAGAATATTCTTTGCGTTTCGACATTTAAAAATAATCACAATAAATCAATATAAACACTAATCGAAGCAATGGAACAACTGAAACCCGTGACAATTAAATTAATTAAATGGAAACTAATTGTCAAAATACTTTTGAGCTATGGAGGAGACATATTTCTTCGGTGGTGCCGAAAATAAACAAACAAGTTGAAACTTGATACCTTTAAATAATTGCAGTCATTTTGTTCTCAATGATAGAAAACATATTTTCTTTTATATTTTTATATTAAACAAAATAATAGCGAATATAGTGTTGTCAAAATACTTTTGAGCACTACTGTATATATTACTCACCGAATTGTCAAAGAAAAGATGGAGCTAATCATTTGAACCAAAATACGTCTTTTTTAACTTTACAGTAAATATTATGCTTGGCAGTAAATTTATCGATACTTCGACAGATATTGACGTGCATGGTAAGAATTTGGTGTTCGTGTTTGGATCTGCATTTAGATAAAAAAATATATATATATATACTACAATTAAATATATTGAACAGATTTTGAAACGTTTATAGATGTAAATATATATCTATATACATATATATATTCAATATCAGCTGCGGAGTTATATCGAGATGTTACATCGAAAATATTTGTCACGCCTCATCGGTATTAACCTTTTATTATTATAGACTGGATAAATTATAATATTTTTTTTAAGATAAAAAAGCACTTTCAATGACATGTTAATTATATTTCTTATTGATATGAAGCTAGAATAAATTTCTTAAAATCTACCGAAAGATTCTTGACAAAAATATCGAAATATAAGAAATCGATAGATCTAAATATTTCTTTGTCTCCCTTAAGCTAAAGGTGTTGAACTCCATCATGATTTGATGCGGTTCTGAACTGTCATTTCACGCATTGCTGCATTCTGATAAATATCTCGAAGATACATTTTTCTGGAGAAATCATACAGAGAATCGAGCTGCTTTTTTTTTCTTAAACTCAAATATCGTTTCTTGATTTTCATTTCGATTTTAAACTATTAAAAAATATTTATAAATAATTTTATATTCTTGTAACATCGTTCAAATTTTGACTTATAACATAAAATTTCAATTAAACAAGCAAGGGTATTCATTAATACTTTTAATTAAAATTTTTAATGCTTTAAAAAACACTAATAAATATCAATCTATATATATATATATATAAGTCGTTCTCAATGTGTATGTCCCTTACACAAATCTCCCATTTTTGGACGATTTTCACGAAACTTGATGTACATACGCTTTAGAACATGGAATAGGTAGCTGTCAACTTTAAAAAATCATCAAACAACTATTTATCCCTTTTTTCTACAACCTTCCATAATTTAACATTATAGAAATATCTCTTTTCAAATTTTCTAATTCAATCATTCTTTTCCTGTTGCCACACCATAACAAAAGACACAATAATTAGAAAAAAAATAACGATAACGCGTGTACGTGTATTTTGTTTTTATTTGCAAATAAGAATTCAGATGTCTCGCTATATTGTTGCATTTTTGAAATCACGTCATTCTAAACAGAAAATGAACATTTTTCATCTATGTAATATGTAAAAACTTTAACAAAAAATGTGTTAAAATGAATAGTATCTTACTTGAATATTTTACAAGTTTAAAAATCGATTTTAATACAGGCGTTTCAATTTCAAGCAAACAATTTAGAAAAAAAGATAATAATAAAAAATCTTTTGTAAGATATGACGTCAATTTCGTAAAAAGGACATAAAATAATTTTTAATAAAAGTAAAGTGTCCAGTTAACCTGATGGTATTGAGTCACAGACTATTCACTCTAATTCGATATTATACTCTTATTTATGTCTATTATTCGGAAAATAAAACTCACTCTTTATGAGCAAAACGGTATATAATCAGGGAAGCGCCTTATCAAAATAAACCGGTATAATTTATTTTGATACAAAATTATCATAATATTATTTTATAATTCAATTAATTATCAAATATTAATTTTCTTCAAATTAAATTTGAAGAAAATCAGATAATTCTGCATGAAAAGCCCATTTATCTAAATTAAGAGAGGGGTATTAGCCCACGTCCGCCCTTTATATTTAACCATTGAACCTCTAAATCTAATCAGGGAAGCACCTTATCAGAATAAACCAGTATTCAAAATTGAAGCAAATCGGATAATTCTACATGAGAAACCCATGTATCTAAATTAAGTGGAATATTAGCCCCAATTTCCCCACTTTATACTTAAACACTGAACATCCAAAACTAATCTGGAAGCGCCTTATCAGATTAAAGCTATTTACAAAATTTGAAGCAAATCGGATAATTCTGCATGAAAAAACCATTTATCCAAATTAAGCTGGGGAGTGTGTGGATGTGTTCCCCTACTTCATACTTATGCAATGAACCCCTAAAACTAATAATCGAAGCCCTTTCTTAGAATAAACCTATTTATAAAATTTGAAGCAAATTGGATAATTCTATCAAGAGTTATCGCGTCATGTGCATACATACATACATTCTTACGCACATACGTACATACTGAACCTGCAGGCGCATTAGCTCTCAGGCTTTGATAGCCTGTGAGCTAAAAACTTTTGCAACAATTTATTTCCTACTTATTTGTAATTATGTATCTTTAATTATATCATTATATAAATGATTTAATTCTTTAAATGTAGTCATAATATTCTAGGATTATATAAAATACACTTTTTCAATGATTTATATTAAACAGAGATTGAAACATAGCTATTATTTTTTAGAATTAGCTTTCTCTTTTTAAACGAAATTGCATGACTGAATGCTTTTGGAAATTGATGTTAATCGCTGTGGATGTGGATTTTCAGAATGGAAATATGAGTGTCCGTTTAAACATTTTTGGCAATGAATATGCGAATACCTGTGTTAAAGATGACTGATATACTGCTCCTTAACAGAACATAAATAAAAATCGTTTTGAATTTGAAACACGAATATAAGTTGAACCCTTTAGTATAATTTTTAGATTTCTCAACAGCTATATTAAAAATCATTTTGGTATTTTCTTTTAAACGATCAGTTAATCATAAATATTTTCACTTATACTCACATTGTACTTATTTATTTGAGTAGCACATTTCGCCCACTACGGTGATCGGTTTATCCGAAAAAATCTTGAATTAAAGATAATACATCAATGAATTTGATTTTCCATTTTAAAGTAATATGGATCTTTATCTCAAATGTCCTTTCGTATGGCTGAAAAAGATACGAACGTCAGTGCCTTATTATGTTTTCTAATGTGTAAAAAAAAAAATCAGCTGTTATGGACCAAATTTCTTAGTTGATCATTTACAGTAGGATTTGGTTTAAGAATGATAGACCAATACGATATATACTAAAACTATACCTCAAAAATTATCTAACTTTTATAAAAGGCCAATCATTCAGAACTGTTTTCAACTGATTATAGAACTTTTTAGCTATTTCTATAACAGCGCATGTAGAACGAAATATTATACACTAAAACCATTACAGGAAATTGGTTTCAATATAACAGTGCAAATTCCATCAAAATTTGTTTAGTAGAACTTTAAAGAATGCTAATCTTTTATAATCGGGCTCACTTGATTATTGAACTTTCTTCCATAATTTTATAACAAAGCGACGTAGAACTATATGCAATAATATAAAACCATCCGTGTAAAATTAACAAACAATGCAAGTTCCAATGAAATCCATCCGTGTAAAATTAACAAACAATGCAAGTTCCAATGAAATCCATTCAGCATAATTTTTAAAAATACTAATATTTTATAATCAGGTTCACATGAATATAGAACTTTCCACTACAATTCTTAGACTAATCAGCGTAAAACAACGTTATACACTAAAACCTTCCCTGAAAAAATAATAGTGCAAGTTGAATTGAAATTCTTTCAAGAACCCAAATTATAAGCAGCCGAAATGAAATTCCCATTTCCAATTTATATACATAAAAGTCCTTCCGGCCAGTGCCGGGAGGAAAATGTAGCTTTCATATTCCTTATTTTTTTAAAAGCCAGCTTATATTATTCAAACACACGAAGCTCAAATTAGTTGAACCCGATTATAGAAAATTAAATACTAATTTTTGTGAATACTGAATATGAATGAGAATTTCGCGAAATTAGTCACCGTTATCGAAGTTGGTTTCATTTAAAGTGATTTATATTTGGTCGCCAAATTCGGCGAAATCTTGAAGTACCCGCCATTTTAAAACAACATAATAGGTACAACAAAACTAAACAATCAAATTGGTCGAAACCTTAGTAATTCCTGCTCACATGCTCACTTACACCAAAATCCGTTGATATATACGAGTGCTGTTGCAGACAAAAAATCAGATTTTGCAAAAAGTGAACCACATTAGAAATTCAAACTGCTATATGTCAGCCATTTTTTAAGATTAAGTGAAAACGAAAAATGCCCCGGAATCTTTGTATCAAGCTCAAACATACAAGAAAAAATCCTTTTCAATTTCTAAATTTTTTGTACCTCATTTTAAATTTCAATATATTTTTTTTAATTTTTAAATGACCGCCATTTTAAAACAAGATGGCGGATGAAGCTGGCCAACGAACTGGGTCGAGACACTGCTTTGTACTATGCCCAGACCTTGTCACATTCAAATCGGTTCATAAATACGCGTATTATCGCGTGACAAACATGAGATCGTTTCAAAATGTCAGCCATGCTAGAAATTCAAAGTACTATAACTTAGCCATTTTTTAAGATATAGACGAAACAAAAAATGCTCCGGAATCTTTGTATCAAGTTAAAATACATAAAAAAAAATCTTTTTCAATTTCTAATTTTTGTGTGCCTTATTTTAAATTTTACATATTTTAAATAAATTTAAATGGCCGCCATTTTGAAACAAGATGGCGGATGAAGCTGGCCAACGAACTCGATTGGTATGTGTCATGTACACACCAAATTATATCCAAATCGGTTCATATACGACAGCTACAGTATGACAAAGATATATATATATAATCTTATGACATTTTGTTCATAATTGTTTCAAGTTAATATCATAGATGGCAGCACCAAAATTAAAATTGGATTCTGTCTGATGCTTCGATTAGCGTAATAATATCAATTTTTAACACATGGTGAAGCTAAATGCTGGCTATTTGCGATAATGTAAACTAATAGTTTTGGTATTTTTTACTTTAGTTAAGATATATAAAAAATTTGAAAGTGTGAAGAGGTATTTTACTTATTATGTAATTATTTTCTATTTCTATTTCTATTATTTTAATTGCATTTATCACGCTATTTTAAAATCGATTAATTGTATCCATGAGGTTTTGAAATCTGTGTTAACTTAACTGTAAAAATAACCTTAAACTTATCGAGCTTTTGGATACCATATGCTGATGTGAATTTGGATAAAATAACTGGGACTTTATTAGGTATTTTGTGTAATATTACTATTTTTCCTTACTATAAATTAAATATTTAAAAGGTTCTATTGCTTTTTCCATTTCATAACATTTAATATTATTGTGTTTTCATTTGAAACTATTCTTTTTGTTATATTGATCGTTAGAGTATAGGAGAAAAAAAAAAATTAAGCTTTTACATTTTTTCTCACAGAAAACGACTAATTTTGCTTATATAATTGAATTCTGTACTCTTGATAACGTAATTCAATATATAAGCTTTTCAATTATTTTTATCGAAAACCATATTCGTTTTTTTTTCTTCCTTATTAATTCTTGTTATATAGTACAAGGGACTTTATTTTATACAAAGCAGCTTGTATATTATCTTTTTGGTATCCATTCAGTGTGTTTGGGGACACTGTATTGCAAATTTATTCATACTATCACAATTTTTGTTGGTGGTCAGTAATGTTTAATTAATGGTTATATATGTTACCGGCCAAACCCGATTTTAGGCCAAACTAGATCGACCTAGGCCAAACTGATTTATCCTAACGCGCATCGGATAAACTAGTTTTTCCTAGGCCAAACTGATTTATCCTAACGCGCATCGGATAAACTAGTTTTTCCTACGCCAAACTAGTTTATCCTAACGCCCATAGGATAAACTAGTTTTTCCTAGGCTAAACTAGTTTGGCCTAACGCTCATAGGATAAACTAGTTTAGCCTGCTATTCATTAGTCTGAACTAGTTTTTCCTAGGCCAATTCAATTTGGCGTGCTTTTATTGACCCCAAAGACCGCTTCGACGCCAACGTTCTAGTTTATCCTAATTCAAACGCAAATACAATTTCTCAAAAATGAGTCAAGTTCACGCTCAAATTCAAAATTTTTCAAACGAGTCCTCTGAACTCAAACATATCTATGGAATTTAGCAAAGTTCACTAAAAACTCGTTTTTTTTAAAATATATAATACAAGTTTAGCATCCAAATTTACAAAAATTTATGAGCTAGTATTTCGGTTATTCAATGTAAGGTCTTTACAGGCACGCCCAATTTTCCTTCCCGATACTCGGTCCGGGCTAGGTTTGGGGATTACTTTTTTCGAGAAGTTCGATATGTGATGGGATGGGACTCAATTTTTCCGGCTTAAGTCGGGACTGGACTGTATTCTTCTTGAGGTATGCACAGGCAGAAATTTTCAGTCCAATTTCCAACCCAGCTCATAAGATAATCATTTGGATTGGCAGGATAACCGGTCTGTTCAGTAAAAATGCCAGTAACATTTGGTCCTGCCCAACTTTTTTTTTTAAAGACGTATTTTTAAATGGCTATTATTCGACAATTAAAATTTATATATTTATTATAATTTTTCATTTTTTTAAGATGAGTAGATACATTTTTAGGTAATAAAATTAAAGTACGGTATAACCTGAGTAAAATAAACTGTCTATGACGAATCCATGTTTAACATAAAGAAAAAAAATGTTGATCTACATAAAATGAGGATATTATACAATAAACATCCTATAATCTGTCAAGTTCGGGACTTGCAGCACCCCGGATTACGAAATTTTCCAGATTACAGGATGAATGTCCTGACAGTGTTGAATTGAAGGGGTGGCCCGGGGGGGGGGACATCCCCCCGGAGCAATGACACCCCCCCCCCCCGGAAGATTTGATAAATTCTGTTTTCAATGGTCAGAAAGTGCAATTTTCTCCTCTGAACTCTATAATGTCCCCTCCGGAGTCACAGAAATCCCTCCCGGAGAAAAGTGTCTGAATTCAACACTGGTCGGGAAAAACGTGTAGAAGTTAGGATAAAACAGAAAAGACCAGTAAAGCATGTTTTTTATTTTTTAAACAGATTGAATAGAATATTAAAAATACTCAATAATGTAAGTTTTGTACAACATATGTGCATGAGTATAAAATTAAAACGTGCATTATAGGCCTACTCGTAGAAGCCATCTTAAACAAATCTCGAATATCAGTTCGTTTTGTAGTAGTCTTTTCTATTCATTTGATTAGGATGTTATTTTTTATGATGTAAAGTTTAATACTTTCCGCATGGTTGAACGAACGGCTGCGCACAGAAGACCTGATAAATGTATTCGAGGTATCAGCTGCTTGATTTCAAATGATGTTGTTTGACTCGTGCACATCATAGTCATCTGAGCCAACGTCTTTGGGGGCTGTTAGGTTTATAACTCTCTGAATGATGGCCTCAGCATTCAAAAATTTAACTGTCGGTTCATAAAAATCTTCTTCAAGTCACACCTTTATTTCTTCTTGATTCAGTTTTGTTTCCGAAAGTGGTGCCGGATTATCCAGCATTCCGGACCTTAGACTGCCGGATTAGAGGATGTTTACTGTACTTGTAAAATTAATATAATGTATTTACAACAGAGGATGAACCTTCTAATAAGGGAAACTGCCTAAAACGGATTTTTCTTCTTTTCTATGCAATTCTTACTTAGAAGATTTTATTGTATAGAATTTTTAAATTTCTAAGCCATAAAATGCGGATTAACGATATTAATGATTCTATTATAAAATATATTGATTTTTTAATGAATCTCTATTTGTATGTAAATATCTGAATAATTAATAATACCATTAATTTTTTTACACGACTTGGAGACTTGAAAATCTGAAAATTTTTATATAGAAAAACCTTCAAAGACGGAATCAAATAGGGGAGAAAAAAAACTTCGTTATAGTTAACTTCCTCTTTTAGCACGTCCGTCGTCTCTAGAAAATGTATTATGATTTTTTCAAACGGATAAATATATTCAATTTGCTCCGATAAAGAAAAAATTCCGTTTGAAACAGGATTTCGTCATACACAGATTCTTCTCATAGGTTTTGTAATTCTGTATCCCCATCCATATAAATGTATACGTACTATTCTTTAAAGAGAGTTTCAATTGTGGAATAATGGTTGGGACCGGAACTTCGCCGGATTTTTAAAAATTCCAGATTTTTGAAAGAATATCAAATGTACATCTGATATTCTTAATGGTGCATTTATTCGTAAGTAATTCAAAGCCAAGTGATATTTATGTGAGAAAAAAAAATAAATGTTTTCTTTTTTATATTTATTTTTTTTTCTCACATAAATATCACTTGGCTTTGAATTAATTATGAATAAATGCACCATTAGGAACATCAAAACTACATTTGATATTCTTTCAAAAATCTGGAATTTTCAAAAATCCGGCGAAGTTCTGGACCTCGACGATGCCGGATTTTCGAGATTATATTGTGCATTATTAATCAATCCTTTAAATTTTTTCTCTCCTGAATTTCATGATAAGCTCTCATCCCATTCTTTGGCAATCCCGCACACAATTTGTCATATAGAACATATTTTATAACTACTGGCGACGGTGAAATGGGGAAGGCAGGGGGACAGTATCCCACACCCCATCGATTAAAATATATTATACAGGGGTGACGGTAATATTAATTTGCACAAGGTTGGCGACGGATCGGTAGTTAGGATCAATAAAAGCACGTCAAATTGCCTTGGCCTAGGATAAACTAGATTGGCCTAGGATAAACTAGAAAGTTGGCGACGGGGCGGTCTCTGGGATCAATAAAAATACGCCAAATTGAATTGGCCTAGGATGAACTAGATCGGCCTAGGATAAACTAGTTCGGACCAATGAATAGCAGGCTAAACTAGTTTATCCTATGAGCGTTAGGCCAAACTAGTTTGGCCTAGAAAAAACTAGTTTATCCTGTGGGCGTTAGGATAAACTAGTTTGGCCTAGGAAAAACTTGTTTATCCTAAGGGCGTTAGGTTAAATTAGTTTGGCCAAGGAAAAACTAGTTTATCCTTTGCGCATTAGGATAAACTAGTTTGGTCTAAAATCGGGTTTGGCCGGTAACATGTATATATATATATATATATATATATCTTATTTGAACGGAGGGTGGTTTCGGGGTCTGGGGATCATGATCATTGAAAATATACGAAAATTTTTCGGAATCGTTTTCCTCCGAACGGCTGCAATAGGTAGCTTTTTGTAATGAAAGCTACCTAATTGTAGTTCAATTTGGTATTAATTAAATTCGAGTTATATTTTATTTTATTTTATTTTCGGCGTTTTAATGTCGTTTGCCAATTTAGTTAAGGATTACTAAACGAAAACAGGCGGATACTGAAATTTGCCAATTTAGTTATGGAATATTACAAGAAAACAAACAAATAATGAATTATTTACAATGTTTTTGAGCAATTAAGTTAATCTTTTGTAACTGGGCTGCAGGCATATTTAAAACTAGTCAGATGTACCAATCCCAAAACTTTCTTCTATCTCATACACATCAGTACTTTGAAATTCGTTATCACTGTGCCAGAATTAAATGACAATCTATGCTCATCATGAGGATTCAAAATGCCACAAAAACTGCTATTACAGCGCCCGCTACCGGCGGATTTTTTCCAAATTAAGGAAGGATCTGCTTGCCATAGCCAAAAATTTAGATCAATTCTATGCATAACTTCATACACTTTTCGATGGTACAATTGCCACACACGGACACACGGACAGACAGACATTTTCAATAAACATGTTTTTTTGGAATCCCTGACCCCTGAAACGTGTAAATCCTTCGAACACCGAAAGTAAAAAAAAAATTCGATTACAATACTTTCTTCTATTGAAGACAGAAGAAAGTAAAAAATAAATGAAATGTTTAAATGGCCGCTACTTTTTGAAGTCAAGATGGCGGATGAACTTAGTCAATGATTTGGTCAAGATGTTGCTGAGTCCTGCACACAGAGTCACATCGGAATCGGTACTATCTTATGACAAAAAATCGGATATTTCTACCCTATCTATATTATAAAGGACAAACATATCTGTGCGTAACGCATACGTCATTCTGCGAATGGCAACACTTTGAAATTTGAAATGAAATTTCGCTTTTGCAATTTTCGCTACTGCAAATTTTTAAACTTCTAAACATCCCACATTTTAAATGTTTACACCGTCGTATGCAGAGAAAAATGCACTTTTAAATGCAATTTGTTTGAAAACTGTATCTCAATTTACTTCTGAGATATTAATTTTTTTATAGTTTTTAATACCAATTTTCTAATCGTGGCAACTGAAGTACTTCATTTCTATTAAAAGTGGATTAGTTATTTTTATTGATTATATTCTTACTGATGCCATTTTCTCATTGCAATTAAAAATATCATTTTTAAAAATTTGAACAGCAAATGACGTTATGCTTTAAAAAAGACACAATTTCCCTGATGATGCTCTTATACTTCACTATTCTTTCATTTTGCTGATATTGAGTTTGAGACAATAAGCAAAATATTTCAGCGACTGAAAATGACGTCATATTTAAAAGTAAACGATAATTTTATTTGATAAAACGAGATATCTCCCTTGAATACGTCTAAAAGTTATAAATTTCTGGAATTTTTACGCGCAGGTACAGATATTATACTAAGACCTCAAATCACGAGTGGGAATTTCAACATGGAAAGTTGTAATAGTTGACAAACGTGACTTCAAGCTTGAAAAAATATTTATTAATTGCACGTTAAAAGGTTTTTAAATGGTTAATATGGATGTGAAACGTGGAAAATGAGTGGATTCGGTTTAGAAGTAAAGGTAGAAAATTCTATGATTATGTCAAGGTGAAATCATTTATGCGGATTTTTCATTCCGTAACCAAGCATCAATTAATAACTTAATCAAAATTACTTATCTTGATTATATGTTACTGATTACGTATATGAATAAAGTTTAATTTTTCAATAATTTTAACAGCTGAAGTTTATGAAAAAAGTATTTTGTTAGTCTTAGGTTAAAATACATCTTTGGAGAGTTAAATTAACAAGTGTAAGATGGATTTTTTATTCTAATTATTTTTTGCCGATGTATTATAAATTTGATGCAACACTTGCTTTGTAAACATTTTCTTTCATCGAAATTCGACGGGTTCCACCTCGTATATATAAAATCCTAATGAAACGAATTTATGAAACGAATATATGAAACGCCTGAAATGTATCGATTATTTGAATCGACTGATTAAACAACTGATTTAGTTTCACGGCGATTTCTCTTAAAATATGGAATACTGTGCGATGAAATTACCACCAAAAATCCGTGTTGACCCACAGATCTCAAAACTGGTATTAGAATTTTTAAATTCGAATTAGTTTTCGAAATATTAATTTTTTTCTAATTTTAAATACATTTTTTCTAATGATGGCAACTCAAATTTTAATCATAACAGAATTTTTTTTTCATAATTCAGAAAAGGTTACTATTTTAAATTAATTTGGCGACAGTTGGGCCACCTTTAAATCTATGCTAAGAATAATGCTTTTTTTTTTGTATTTCGTTATCATTTTATTAAATACAAAACTTTCATTTAAAAATTAAACATTTAAATTGATGGCTATCAATTCTTAAAAAAAAAAAAAAAAAAAAAAAAAAAAAAAACAACGAAAGAAAAATATTAGACGCAGATGTCATATACGCACCGGGGTACCTAATTGGCGCACAAATGGCATTATTTTGATAGACATGGTAACCCGGCCATTGTTGTTTATTTAATAATAAATGTATATTTACTTTTATTTCTTTTTTAAATTTATATAAATTATTTTGTTATATAGTAATTAATTATTTTTTTTGCTATTTCCTTTTGAAAATAATAGAAAATAATTAAAAAATACGGTACAATGTAGTAGTTATTCCGTCACCAATTTCGCAAATTATATAAATCGCCAAACCACTCGCCAAATTGTACAGATTGACAAAACTTTTATTTTAAATAACGAAAGAACAAATAAATTAGTATAACATTAATAAATATAAAAATAAAACGTCGAAATAAAAATCACTTGATGACGTAAACACGTGTAACTTGCTAAAAGTCAAGTGAATGTGACATTTACGATCAAGCATTATTGACATTTAATCTTATAGTTCGCGATAGATTATTTGTCAACGGGATAACTAAGTAGTACCAAAAATACATCTGTAACTGGTATTCGAAAACGAAACTTTCGCCAAATTTTTGTAAAAAAAAAAAAATCGTGCCAAACATGCGGTGCGTATATGACATCTGGCGAAATATTAAATTATGTAACAAACCATGACATTTAATTTCAACTTCAAATCAATGTTTTAATTTACCACTCGAGCAATAAAAAAAATGCTAACTGGCGAGATTTGCACACGGGTTTTTTTTCTTAAGGCACAGATGTCATATACGGCCCCATATTGGCGCGATTTTTTTCGGACGCCAATGTCATATACGCAACGGGTACTTAACTGGCGCCAAAGTACCGTTATTTTGCTTGATATGGTAAGCCGGATGTTGTTGTTTATGCTGTTGATGCGTTCCTCAAATTGGCGTTGGAAAAAAATCGCGCCAATGGATATGACATTTGTTCCAAACTTTCATATGAAAGAAGAAGGGATCAGATCGTATTTGTTTATGGCATTTGATGACTTGAACTATTATAATATAGATGAAATGATGGGGATAGAATAATATTTGGCTACTTATCACCTGTGCCTGAATAATATTAAAGTATCAAAATGGCACCTAGAGTATAAAAAGCAAAGTGTTTCGCCCGGAACTGTTGATGATAGTCACATGATTTAGGCTATTGTTAAAGAGATTGTTTTAAAATATCGGTTGACAAAGACTCTGAATGTTTAATTCATTTTATTTTACCTTCTTTTGAAATGTTTAACCGATCCTCTTTAATCAAAAACAAAAACAACCATTGGATGTCTTAACAGTAACTGATTCTCCATTAAATTTTTGCAATCAAAGGGAATTGAATGGAAACCCGTTTACAGGAAGATCTGCACAGCTTTTTCAGTATAATTTAATCTTCTCTAATATTTTTAAAACCCATTAGATTTTTAGATTTTCAGATTCTGCTGTGTCTGGACGGGGGTTGGCGAGCGTAGCTTGCAGGGGGCAGAACCCCCTAGTATAAATATATATATATAAATCAACATTTTGATAGAGGGTGGGTTTGGTGTCTGGGGATCACGATTGGTGGCAATACGCCAAAATTTTCCACAATTAATTTTCTCCAGAAGACTATAATAGGCAACTTCTTACAATAAGAAATTACTTGGCGCAGTACAATATAAACAAAAACAGCGTTCAAAACACCAAAACACTTTATATCTTCTTGCAAACTTGTTTCAGTAGCCATAGAGTACCTTCATCAGTGCAAACTATGATTGCTCAAAATAGAAAATTGCTGCAATATATAGGGAAGAGCGGATTCAATGATGAAGTTTATTAGCCAATAAAATTGCAGGAAACAGCCAGTGAACTTTATTTTGGAATCCACTTCTCTTTCATCGGTGGTTTTCTGTAATTTTATTGACTAATAAACTTTACCATTAAATCCGCTTCTTTTACATATATCTTTCAGCAATTTTCTATTCTGAGCAATCATATTTTGCACTGTTAACGGTACTCTATGACTACGGAAACTAGTTTGCAAGAAGAAATAAAATGTTTTTGTGCTTAGAAAGTTGTTTTTTACTTATAATATAGGTAACTTCTTACTTTTTGCAATGGAATGTATCTAATATGCATGATGTTATATGAATGTATATAATATAATAATGTGCTTCATTTGCTTACAGTACCTAAACTTTTATTTTATACACACCAAGTCTGAATCAATAAAAAAAAAAAAAAAATTGAAAATGATTAACAGAGATTCAAAAGATTTTAACTTATCATACACTATATGGCCAAAGGTGACCGGCCACTTGCGATTTTTAATGTTTTCTTAAATATCTAGAAAAATACATGAGGAATTATCCTGAAACTCCAGGTGCCTAAACAAAACAGTACAGGTTATACATTTCTGTGAAGATTTTTCCAGAAACCTCATAGGGGATGTCAACAAATTGAAAAAGAACGAATATCTTTTGGACAATCCTTTAAAAATTAATGAAGCAAAAGCGTTTAAACTGTTGATTATAATTAACTGCCTTATTGTAATAAATTGTGTTCATTTTTATGCGAGTATCATGTATATTCGTAGAGAAATTAAAGTTTTAATAAAAATAGTCCCAAATTTTGCCAAGCTTTTTGGTTATAATTTGTAGAGTTCTTAATATAAAAAAAAAGTTCTTTTCAGAGCATATGACAAATAACATTGTATACAATACCCTGCAATCAGAAAAAAAAATAATGAAAATTGTATGAAAAATGAACAGTTTTACTAAATAATATTTCACTGCGCATGCCCGAATGTAAACAAAATATAATTTGTATTATGTGTTAACTAAATGTATAGAGCATCTTTTGTGAAAATCTCACAAATATAGTTTGAAAAGGTCTGAAAATTATCGTTTATAGAATAAGCTCAAAATCCGTTATTCCAAAAAGGAAGCAAAAAAAATGAGGGTTTGTATCAAAATAAAGTAGTACGTGCAGTATTGTGTATGCTATACTGGCACTAATCAATAGTATACAACCCCTCATATTTCCGATTATTTTTGGAATCAACGGATTTTGAGCTTATTCAATCAACGATAATTTTCAGAATTTTCAAGCTATGTTTTTGAGACTGTTACAAAAGATGCTCCATACATTTAATTAGCACATTATGTATATTATATTTTGTTTACATTCAACCACGCGCAGTGAATCATTGTTTAGTAAAACTGCTCATTTTTCATACAATTATTATTTTTTTAAAATTCTGATTGCAGGGTATTGTGTACAATGTTATTTGTGTTATTTTCTGAAAAGAACTTTTTTTTTATATTTAGAACTGTACAAATTATAAGCAAAAAACTTGGCAAAATTTGGGACACTTTTTATATAAACTTTAATTTCTCTACGAATATACATGCTATTCTCATAAGAATGAACACAATTTATTGCAATAAGGCACATAATCATAAACTAAAGTTTGAACATTTTTGCTACATTAGTTTTTACAGGGTTGTCCAAAAGATATTCGTTCTTTTTGTTGACGGTGCCCTATGGGGTTTCGTGAAAAAATCTTCACGTAAGTATATGATCTGTACTATTCTATTTACACACCTTGAGTTTCAGGATAATTCCTCATGTATTTTTCTAGATATTTAAGAAAGCGTCAAAAATCTCAAGTGTCCGGTCACCTTTGGCCATATAGCGTACATGGATTTGCGACGTGTAAGAATATTCGGGAGCAATAAACAATATCCACCTGACGTAAGACTTCCCCATCATGTGACTTACAGAAGATAATAGGAGATGTAAATGTAAAAATAGCCGTACTTACTACACAAGTCACTTGTTTATTTACGCTTTCAATTCAACTTTTGTCGCCAAATAATGTGATTTAACGCCAAAATGTATAAGTGTGCGATGTTCGCAATAATGCTGCTTCAAGTGTATGAGAGCAGTTATGGATGAAATTTTTATATTCAAATGGAAATTGTATAAACATGGCTTATACTTTTAACATTAAAAACTGCGGCTATATAAAAATGGAGTAAAAAAATAGAATTCCAATGGAAATGTTTGCTACACACAAGAATCCCTGGTTAGGAAAGTTAAATTAAATTTGCGCCAAGCGTTACTGAATAAAATATGCCAATTGACTGCAAAACCGGATTACTGAACTTTTGCTATTAGCATAAACCTATGAAAAGAAATACTTTATTGTCTATAAACAAATTAAATGAATTATTGTAACAGCTATATGCAGATGAGTATTTTGGCTCATGTTGAAATAATTTACTTTCAGACAGTTAAAAGAAAGTTCAGCATACTTTACTACAGAATCATGCCGGCTTGTTTTCCCCAATCACATGACTTTTACAGCCTCGAACTCAGATCAGCGGATAATGTCCATTAATTCTCAGTTTCTTTTTTATAATTAGCAAAGTATTAATCAACATTATTTTAAATTTAACATCAGATTTTTTTTAGCTTGTATTTTCAAGTGGTTGTTTATTATATGAAATACATCTACATAATGCACGCAAATGCTATTAAAATATGTCCATAAATATTTATTAAAACATGTCCGTAAATTTAAAATGCGTTTGTCAGCTTTAAATATTTATTATAAATTTTTCAAATATCTGAAAAAAGTATAAAAAAATAAAATTCAATAAGACTTTTTTCTCGACATCGAGTCAATAAAAGAATGCCTTACATTAAGTCTAATGCAGGAAATATATTTGAAAGACTATTTAAAAAGGCAGATATCAGCAAAAACGAATTATATTTGACATTTGAAAAAACATTGTACTCCAGTTAGTGAAATACAATGTCATCATTCCATTAGTAAGCACATTCTTTTCAATTGTTACAATTATATTCAGTACCTTTTTATCTATTTTATATTCCTTTTTTTTATAAATAAAAATGATTTAAATATTTTTTTTCTTATTATTTAAGCTGCAATATATTGAGTACCTATCTCCTTTTTACAGTAATAATTGTATATTTTAAGTAATAATTTTGGAAGTGTGTATTGAATTTCTTAGAGATATTTATAATTAATGTGAAAATGCAGTTATAAAACTAAAATATATAATCAAACAAAAAAGGTGTATAATGAAAATATTTAGAAATATCAACATTATGCTAATAATTTCTAATTACTTGTACCATGAAATTATGGATATTATTATTAATAGTATAATAGCGTTTAACAATGGGGAAAACGTTTGAAAATTATTGTGCGGGATAAAATGATACGGCCATTTTTTTAAGATAGCGGGACAGATGGTAAACGATTATAAATCAAGCTAGAATTGTTTAGAGTAGAATTTAAATATATATACACTTGATAAAATATCATTAGTTTACTACACGGTGTACAAAACTGTTGTAAAGTCAAATAAACTTATACAAACATTAAAATAAAGTTAAAATATCTACGTTTCGGTCATCCTTCTATGACCTTCCTCTGGAACGTTGTCGTATATCTTCTAAAATTAGATCAAAACCGTCTTGAGTTCAAAATGTTCGTTATATATTCAGTCAAAAGTCACTTTATCCAATTACAATCCAGAAAGCATGCAATGGCACCATCTATTAGACAAAAAGTAGACTACAATTTCGAATGATTTTTAATATGGCGCCGTCTATGAGGTGAAAAAGGAATAAAAGCCTATCAAATGAACAATTTTGGCCTGCAGTGGCCCCATCTATTGTAAGGCAATGTAAATACATGTAGAACTTAAAATGCAAGAGGCAAACTTTGTTAAAATCAAAAATAGAAGTGCATACTTCACTTTGGGAAATGTAAGATGAATAGATTAAATTTCAAAAAAATTATTTCAATATGTGCAACTAAAGTTTAGGGATATTAACTGATATGTTATCATTACAAACTTCTTCATTTCTAAACATAATTTCTATTGATTCTTTCTGAAGGCCATCAATTGCAGTATTACATGGAATTATAATTTTAGCATTATCAAAATCTATATAACTATTGTGGTTGTTAAAATAAAATTTAGCCAGTGCTGTGGTCTGACGATGTTGTAAAATGTCTCTTTTATGTTCTTTCAACCTCTCCAGAAATTTTCTTTTCGTAGTACTAATGTAAAATTTTTTAGCACCGCTATCCAAAATGATAGGAATTTCATAAACACCAAGCACGCTCATGGCCAGGTGTAGGATCTAAATTGCAATTTAATAAATTAGTAAGGTAAGGAGGGGGAATAGCAACAAGTTGAACGTTAAATCCACGAACCATTTTCCTTAACTTTTCAAAAATGACTGGCACGTACCTGAATCGACAATAAGAAGGTTTCTGCTGGTTATTAGGTAAGCTGTGAGGGGGGAGACAATGTTGCTTGTGGATAATATTATAAATGTATTTAATGGGAAAACCATGATCTATGGCAATTTGCTTAATAAAATTAAGCTCCTGCTTTAATTTCTTGCCAGAACATATTTAAAAGGCCCTTTGTATAAATGATTTAAATTCTGCAATACGATAATTGAAGGGTAAATTACCATTGAAAGGGATAACAGTATTTTCTTTCATAGGTTTTCGATAAATCGAAGAATTGAAGAATTGAAGAATTTTAGAATTTAAAGTTGTGATATTTTTTAATTTTATTCTCATGAGTACATTTTATTCACTTTTAACATTTACTATTATACCACGAATATGACTACACATTTAAACATAAAGGACTAAAAATAGCACAGTGAACATCTCACCAAATACACTGGTTTCCAAAAATTAAGGAAAAATAACAAAAGTTGCAATTACTCAAAATCTTACAAGTAGATTTTAATAAAACTCAGACATAATTTACAACACATAATAAGGTATAAAATAACAGTAAAAGAAATTACCAGGCGATTGTGGTGTTTCAGAAAATAATGCAATTATAAAATAAACGTCTCAGTTTGGTATAGGAAAAGTATCTTTAATATGGATATGATCACCCCTATAAGCAATACAGAACATACAGTGAAATGTGATGCTGTCAATTATGCGATTGATAAGTTTGCGGGGAAGTGGGAGCCGTTTCTCTTGTAAAGTAGTTGTAAGCGTAGCAAGGGTCTGAGGAGCGAGATTGAGAGCAGCGACACATCTTCCGAAAGCATCCCAAAGTTGCTCAATGGGATTCAAGTTCGGTGACCGCGCTGGCCATTCCACGCGCTGAATTGTTTGGTGCTGAAGATAATTTTCTACGATGTGAACCCTGTGCGGTCTAGCATTATCGTCCTGTAACAGGAAACCTTTACCTATTGCACCGGCATAAGGGTGCCCATAAGCATCAGGAATGTCATCTCTATAGACGTGAGCATTCACAGTTCCACGTAAAAAGACATGGGGGTCTGTGCGTCCTCCCAAAGAGATACCATCCCGAACACAGACACTGCCTCCTCCATACGAATATATTTTACGAATGTTTCATGGATGATAGCGTGTTCCCTGTTCTCTCCAAATCAAACGATGCATACTATCGCTTTGGATGCTAAACAGGAACTCATTTGTGACGAGAACACGCCTCCACTGATCAGCCGTCCAATGGACATGTTGTCGTGCCCAACTTAAACGTTCCCTCCGGAGACAAGAGGCGAGCGGCACACAAATATCCGGTTGTATCGCATACAGACCACCTTCATGAAGCTTTCTACGCACAGTAGGCGTTGATACCAACCTTCCAGTGACTGTAGCAAGGACGGATTTAGGATGAGAGGGGGTTGCTGTTCTATTCCTTCATACACATAACCGCAAATATCGGTCATCGGTGCTTGTCGTAGCTCTTGCTCGTTCTTCCCTGAACCTTCTGGAGGCCGAACCAGTCGTTTGAAAGTGTTGCCAAAGCCTATGAGCAACACAAGGACTCACATCTAGCCCTCTGGCCACCTCTGTCTGATTTTGGCCTATATATAATCTTCCTATAGCTCTATATCGCAGTTATGCGGACAAATGATACCTCGAGGTCATACTAATGAATTGGCTATCTCAGATTTCTTATCTCATAATCACAGCGACACCAGCAGCCGTACTCTCTAGCATGCATTTTTATGCTCCGCACAGATGACGGAATCCGATTGCAGCGCCACTAATTTGCATTTTGTAATTTTAATCAGCATCTTTTAGTCAACAACATATCCAAATTTCATACGGATAGGTTAATTTTTGAACGAGTTATCGCTCTTTTTGTGATTTTTCCTTAATTTTTGGAAACCAGTGTACACTGAAATGTTGTATTAAAAACTAGCTAAAGTACCCGGCGTTGCCCGGAATTTTAAGAATGTTTCTTTTGAAAAATCAATTTCAAAATTTAACATGCAACATAAAAAATAAAATAACAAAAAACACTCGAAGTGTTGTACACATGAATCAAATGAAAACCCAATATAACAAGTTTGTAAGTGTGATCACAGATCACACAGAGGGTTTCGTTTAATAGTCCTTTCAAAACACTTTATCCTTATGAAAAATCTGATAGTTCCACATTTCGCAACCAGGGACACAGCCTTTTTTTAAACAAACCTTTATCCGAAAAAAAATTCCGTTTTATATACTATCCGTAGATATGTTAGTCGAGGGGATTGGGCCGATAGCACCCGAGATAAGTAGGCGCCCCTGGCGGTGAAAAGCGGAACTATAATATGTAAGGCTATGGTGCATAATATGAAAGAATGGTCAAAGGGGTGTCGGCAAAAGTTGGAAAAGTGTTCCCTGGGTGAAAAGGGCGGAGGTTAGACAAATTGCTTAAAATACACAAGTTAGAGACCGGAAGAGTAAATAATATAAGACTTTTTGAAAATTTTATGATTTGTCGCCTGGCCTCAGGTGTTCTGCTATTAGTATGCAAAATTTGAAATCTCCAATTTAATAAGGGGTCAGTTAGAAAGAATTGCTTAAAATACGCATGTTGCAACCCAAAGTGTTAAATATACGATTTTTTCAAAAGTTTATGATTTATCGTATGATGTGTGATGTTCAGCTATAATTATTCAAAATTTCGCGCCTCCAACCTAAATAGGGGCTCACTTAGAAAGAATTGTTTAAAATACACATGTGGGAGCCCAAAAGGTTAAATGTACGACTTTTTCAAAATTTTATGGTTTGTCATTTGATGTGAGGTGTTCAGCTATAAGTATGGAAAATTTCATGCCTCCAACCTAATTAGGGGCTCACTTAGAAATAATTGTTTAAAATACGCATGTGGGAGCCCAAAGGGTTAAATGTACGACTTTTTCAAAATTTCATGATTTGTCGTATGATGTGTGGGTTTCAGCTCTAAGTATGCAAAATTTCAAGTCTCCAACATGAGAACGGGCTCTGTGACAGATGGACAGACAGACAGAGGAGGGAGACGAATTGGGTTTCGTCAGATGAACAAAAACCCTAAAAATGTATAAATTTATATAACAGACGCAAAATAATGCAGCTATAAATGTACTTATTTCCATTCATCATTGGAGCAATGATGTTAAAATACGCCAATATTTACATAATTGAGTTTTTATCATGCCTCAGTACATTTTTTCACACTTGTAGGACGTTATATATTCACCACGTCCTTTATATTTCCAATATGACGTAATATTCCATCTTTTTTATTCGTTAAATTAATTAAATATAATTTTTCACACAGAATTCATAAAACAGAAAAATTATGACGTAACATTGACTTTTGATTTAATTCGACAAACTATTTATTTTATGTTCCTTTTGCACGTGGAAATTTTGCTGTAGAACAGTTATGATGTCATTTTCACTTTTTTTAAATTCGTCAAATCATTTATTTCATTTTTTTTTTCACGCGGAAATTTTGCAATACAAAATGGTTGTGGTAAGAATTTTATTGTGGATTTTTAAGTGTTGGCAACAGCTAGAACGAAAAATGTTTCAATTTGATTGGAAATTAATGTTAAATTTGTGGTTTTTAGGTGCGTTCGTAATTATATAAATACGTAGCACCTATAGTCGTCGTTCAGTCCGTCCGTCCGTCTGTCCGTCCGTCTGTCCGCAAGTAACAGAGCAAAAACTACCCAACCGAATGGTCTGAAATTTCAAATATATGATTGTTGCAAAATTTTGTCGAGCCATTTCAAATTTTATGAAAATCGGATGTATAGTTTAATTACAGGGACAGTCAAAAGTTTTTCTTTACATTACGGCCAATGGGAAAAATTATTGCAAGTGCATTTTAATGATATTACAGCATTCCGAATGATCTGAAATTTTAAAGATATAACTGTTGCAAAATTTTGTCGAGCCCTTTCAAATTTTAGGAAAATCGGATGTATAGTTTAATTACAGGGACAGTCAAAAGTTTTTCTTTACATTACGGCCAATGGGAAAAATTATTGCAAGTGCATTTTAATGATATTACAGCCTTCCGAATGATCTGAAATTTTAAAGATATAACTGTTGCAAAATTTTGTAGAGCCCTTTCAAATTTTAGGAAAATCGGATGTATAGTTTAATTACAGGGACAGTCAAAAGTTTTTCTTTACATTACGGCCAATGGGAAAAATTATTGTAAGTGGATTTTAATGATATTAGAGCCTTCCGAATGATCTGAAATTTTATAACTGTTGCAAAATTTTGTCAAGCCCTTTCAAATTTTAGGAAAATCGGATGTATAGTTTAATTACAGGGACAGTCAAAAGTTTTTCCTTACATTACGGCCAATGGGAAAAATTATTGCAAGTGCATTTTAATGATATTAGAGCCTTCCGAATGATCTGAAATTTTAAAGATATAACTGTTGCAAAATTTTGCAGAGCCCTTTCAAATTTTAGGAAAATCGGATGTATAGTTTAATTACAGGGACAGTCAAACGTTTTTCTTTACATTACGGACAATGGGAAAAATTATTGTAAGTGGATTTTAATGATATTAGAGCCTTCCGAATGATCTGAAATTTTATAACTGTTGCAAAATTTTGTCGAGCCCTTTCAAATTTTAGAAAAATCGGGTGTATAGTTTAATTACAGGGACCGTCAAAAGTTTTTCTTTACATTACGGCCAATGGGAAAAATTATTGCAAGTGGATTTTAATGGTGTTAGAGCCTTCCGAATGATCTGAAATTTTAAAGATATAATTGTTGCAAAATTTTGTCCAGCCATTTCAAATTTTAGGAAAATCGGATGTATAGTTTAATTACAGGGACAGCCAAAAGTTTTTCTTTACATTACGGCCAATGGGAAAAATTATTGCAAGTGGATTTTAATGATATTAGAGCCTTCCGAATGATCTGAAATTTTAAAGATATAACTGTTGCAAAATTTTGTTTAGCCCTTTCAAATTTTAGGAAAATCGGATGCATAGTTTAATTACAGGGACAGTCAAAAGTTTTTCTTTACATTACGGCCAATGGGAAAAATTATTGCAAGTGCATTTTAATGATATTACAGCCTTCCGAATGGTCTGAAATTTTAAAGATATAATTGTTGCAAAATTGTGTTGAGCTATTTCAAATTTTAGGAAAATCGGATATATAGTTTAATTACAGGGACAGTCAAAAGTGTTCCGTTACATTACGGGGAATGGGAAAAAAATATTGGAAGTGCATTTTAATGATGTATCAGACTATGCGCTTTATGAAGTTCAAAAAATTATACATTCAGTACAATATGGGGTGCAAAAAATAATTATAAAACTAGTTATAGTACGAACGCACCTCATTTGCCACGTTTGACGAGCAATTTCCAACTTGTTATTAATTAAAAATGAACTATAAGTTATTTCGATTGCGGATTACTTTAGTTGCCTCAGCCGTGTTTTAATACACATGTACGTAGCATTTCACAATTCTGGCTTCCAAACTGTGGATTTGTATAGCATTACAGACAGACAAATTTTCATTTTTATATATTAGATAGTATTTACTTTAAAAAATCAGGATGACTCAGAATATATGTGATGGCAAATATCCCTTTAACTACTACGATAAAATAGACTTCCAACTAAAAATTCGAAAGGTATGTAGGCAAAGCACAGATGTCAGATATGATATTTGTTTCAATAGAGTCTGTATACACATTAAAAAAAAAAAAATTATGCAGCCACTTTTTTAAAAGACTAATATTTAGAAAAATATTGAGTTGAGCCTATTACGGACATTAAAAAACCATTTTACGGCGTAAACTTACAGAGTTATGATGCTTTGTATTTTATGCATTTTATGTGTTTTTAGCCATGAAATAGATATATCCAAATATTTTTAGGAAATTTGCTCTTGAACAGAATCCTATCATTAAAATTGCTTAATGATAAAAACCTTGCATTAAAATTTCTTAACGATAAAAAAAAATCATTAAAATTTCTTAATGATAAAACGTTTCATTACATCAATTCTTGAATTATTAATTACTTTGGTTTAATTGTGTCTCTGCTTCATACTCCGTTTCCCTGTTCTGCCCATCTTATACATTTCATAAGTATACGAAAAAAATTTAGAAGAATTTTCTTATTATAAGTTTTAATAATAATAAAAATCAGTATAATTTGAAAAGTTTTAATTTTATGACAATATAAGTAACATATAGCAACCATTCTTGTTTCCTTTTCCTTATATTGTAAGAAATATATGTAATTTTATATGTCCTAACTAATTCTTTAGCTTCCAGCATAGAAGATCATGTTTTCTTACTGTTATAGATGATCATTAGTGATCAGTTATTTTTATCAGTCCATACAAAAATGATAATCAAAAGGCTCATTAGGGCTTTCTTATTTAAAAAGAAAGATAAAGAGAATTAGAAAAAATTCTTTAATGAAATCATTATAAAGCAAAGTATAAGTAAAATATTAAAATCTCTAGTATTTTAATTACCTTAATTACTTTTAATTTTAATTATTTTTTATAATTTTAATTACTTTTACAATAATAAATCATGCATTACCTCTTCAAAACAAAAATTAAAAAATTTCCGGTAGATAATAGCGCGTAAGTATAAACACAGATCAAAATTTACGTGTGAAAATAAACCAAACAGATTTGTCAAATCTAAATCTAGATTTACAAACAATTATCTGGGAATTAAAAAAAAAAAACATAAAACAGAATGAGATCTTTGGAACATTATTTTTAAAAATTGTTTTAAATAATTAAAAGTTCTGTCTATAAGTTAAAATATAGAAGAAAGTGCCACTTCTGCAAAGGGAAACAAACTAAAGTTTCGTGAAATAATGTATTTTTCAGACATAGGTATCCTTTGGTACATGCCAGATGCTTTCACGTAGTTGTCTTAGATCACGTACAATATACAGGGTGATTCTAATTTGTTTTTAGAAAATAAGAGGGTTAATAATGCCATCTAGAAGGGATAATAATTGCCATAGAACATGGGTTGCAAACCACTTGTTGACTCACAAATACAGAGTGTATCACACTAACTGTAGTCGGTCATAATTTTGCGTAAAATAAAAATATTGCAATAAAAATGCAACGATACTGTAACGATGTTGTCTGGTTCTTTGGTAGCACTAAACAAACGACGAATTAACATCGATTGTTAACTTTATTTAACAGTTTATTTTTCGAAATAAAATCTCTTCAATCATTAAAAAACACATCGTCACTCCCAAACAAAAGATACTACTTTTTCAGCACATCTCTAGAAATACGTCACTTTAAAAACACAGTCAATAAAACCACCATGTCCACACTAGTATCCACACTCGTTCTCCGGCTACAAAAACAAACGTCCTTTTCCATTACACAAACCAGCTCGGATACTATCTGCCAAACTTTTCTCAAACTGCATCTCCATCTCACAAGCGACTCGCTCTCTCCATTTCACTTGACCTCGCACCTAACAACTTCAGCTCTCTTTCCGCATATCGAAAAAGTTTCTTTCCGATACGAGAGCACGGCTGATCAGTCTCCGAAACCCAGGCGGCGATCCATGGACAAGATTTGACTCTAGTCTGCGATCCGTGGACAAGATCTAACTCTAGGCTGCAATTCAGGGACAACCGCTGGACAAAACTAGTTTCGCAACTTACGAAACAAAATAGGCTGCGGGGTTTTTCGGTCGTTACAATATGTACCTCATTTTGTATGAAATGTGATAACATCACATAAGTTCTGGAAAAACAGGTTACTCACACAATCGATGATACCCTATGAACTGATAATCATAGTCCAAAATGTGGAGCGTCCAATGCATACTGGAAACTTCTACCACTTTTTTTATGTTATCACATTTCTTACAAAATAAGGTACACATTGTTACATTTTTATTGGATTTTTTTTTTTTTTTTTTTTTTTTTTTGAAAAATTATTACCGACAAGCCGATTTCAGTTAGGGTGAAACCCCTGTGATCGAATAAGTGTTTTGCGACCCCATGTTCTATGGTAATTATTACTTGTCTGGATGGGTACTACCATCCCTCTTGTTTTGTAAAAACAATATAGAATCCCCCTGAATAAATTTAATGCAGTGAAATGAATACTAAAATCTTTGCAACACCATTAGAACATGTAATTTCACGAAAGAAAATACAATTCTGAGTACAAACAAAAATATAACACAAAATTTCGAATAAATATGTGACTGGGGAAACTCCCACCATGAAAGAAGTGTGCATGTCTTTTATTAACAAACAGAAAGCGGACAAAACCCGAGTACTATAGAGTAAAATACATTCATAACGTAGGCAACTCAAATAGACACTTGTTTCGATTAGTATCAATGGGGTACTAGAATTGAGGAAGTGCGAAATAGGAAACGTTTTCCTATTAGGGAGGTGCAGACTTCCACAGCCCATAAACACTCATGACAGGCCTCTTCTAAATTGTGGGATCTAATGCGTGAAATGTCTGTAATTGAAAATTATTCCCGTGAATAAATGCTTTTTTCCGTAATCTACATAATGAAAGATAAAAGATGCGCAGCGCTAACCTCATTTTGAAATTGGCAACACCTGACGAATATATTTCGGTTTTGCAATTTTTTAAACTTCTATACAATGCACATTTTCAATTCCTACAACGTTGTATAAAGAAAAAAATGTACTTTTAAATCCATTTTATTTAAAAGCTGTATCGCAATTTACTCATTTATTATGGTTTTAAAAGTAATTTTAAAGCATGAATTTTGTTAATCTATATCCATAGCGTGCAGACTCAATTTCAGAAGAATAATAACCCGTTTCCACATAAAATAATATAAATAGTTCAGCAATTGTCTCCGGCTAATTTCACCTAACGAAATTAAGACTTAAAAAAATGTAAATTAAAATAAAACACAAATTTAACAAACAGTTGAACCCGGATGCGATCTATTGGGTCCATTACGTCACAGTTGACGTAGACATAGAAAAATGTATTTACACTTAACTATTAAAAAACGAAAAAAAACTTAAAAATAATAATCAATTGATCTCTTCTAAAATCAGGAAAAATACGTCATAAAAAGTATATTTACAAGGGGATAAAAAAAAAAGGAAACCTTAAAATAATTAACATTTTGCACTCGAAGCACATTTAACAGCGAAAATTACGCAATATATTAAACGATTATTCTTATTCACAATTATTATGTGACGTCGCAGTGAGGATCACATGCCATAAATGTATCGCGGCTAGCACATGTGTTTATCTATTTCATGATTTCATGCAGCATAAATACAGATAAATGCATACGTAAAATAATTTAGATTTTTCTTTCTTGCACGAATTACTATTTAAGTGGGTCCAGGACACAGAAATCTTCAAAATTTTTAAAAGCATTTTATTTCATAAAAAAAATTTCTGTTTTTTTTTTTTACTCTTTATACTGTGACGTTTAAATCATATTTCTATCTTAATTAGAACAAGAAATATTAATTTTTTCGTTTTGGTTTGTTCTCAAAATCTAGATTCCAATCAATGTCTGTCATGGAAACGACTTCTTGTAAAAATGCGTTTTTCTTCATGATGGCTTTTTTCACCAGTTCTCATATTTAAATTTTTAAAAGTCAGGAACTGTTAAAGATAAATGGTTCAAACTTGGAGCATGTCTTTTTCAATTATTTTACTATAATGTTGATTCAGCAAATTTGAAAAAAAAAATTCATTTCGAAAATGTGATTTTTTTTACAAAAAGTTGCATAATTTTTTTTCTTTAATTTTTTTAATAGTTTTTTTATTAATATTTTAGAAAATTCTGAATAAAAATTAAAACTTATTAACCATTTGGAAAAATAGTTATTGTCTTCTGTCAGAGTAGGAAATCAAAAACATATCTGAAGCGTTTTATTGGTTGAATCCGCATTTTAATCGTTTTCTGATTGGTCTATACAGTAATGGGTATTTTCCCTTTACTTTCAACGGAGATGGATACTTCTGCTGCCACTATGACGAAAAAGTAATAAAAACTACAAAAAAAATTAATAACTCAGAAACAAATTGAGATACAGCTTTCAAACAAATTGCATTTAAAAGTACATTTTTTTTCTCTATACGACGGTGTAAAAAGTAATATTGTGGGATGTTTAGAAGTTTAAAAATGAAATTTCATTTAAAATTGGTCCAGGAATATTAATGTTTAATCCATGGCGTACGTAATGAATGACCAGCTCTTTAGAAATTTAAAAATTTACAGTACCGAAAAATGCAATCCATGGCGTACGTAATGTATGATCAACTCCGTGCGATTTTTTATGTCTTAAATTTTAGTCTTTGAAAAAATCATTTTCGAAATGGTCGTTGTAATTTGTTAAATTGCATTTTTTTCAAATTTCTTTTATTTAAATGAAAAAAATTTGAATTTCTATAAATAATATTTCGAGCTATAACGATTTTAAATTACCCCACTTACTTAATAATTTTTAAATTTTAAATTAAAAAAAATATGAGAAGTATTATCATGTGATTTTGTTTTCAAATGGTATGGTTAACCATCACAAAAAAATTCAGATTTTTAACTCAATAAATAAAAATAATTTTAAAATGTGTCCCGGACACCTTAATAGATACATATTAAAAAATTCTTATATTCTTATTAAATTAAATTAAACAATTTACATTTTAAAAATAACAAGAGAATATGTATAAAAGTACATTAAAATAGAGAAAAGGATTTATGCATAAACTATACCTGTTCCTGAAAATATCTATATCACAATATGAGCATAAAATATGTGTAAGTTTTTCTTTAATAAGTGTAAGTATAACTAACAAGGAAGGTCTCCATACTGGGCATATTCAGAATATTTTGGAAAAAAAAATACCAATTAAACTACTTATGTATGTAATAAAGGATCAGTCAAATTTAGCGGCGGAATTACAGTAGAAAGTCTGTAAAAAAATAAAATACTTTCGAGTATTTGGCGCGAAAAGACGAAAGCGTCACGCGATTTGGCGTGCAGTACTTTTCCTCGCCAAAAGCAAACGATTTTAAAGCATCTGAAAATTGTTTGTTAATTGATTTTTAGAATGCGTGTAAAAAGTTTTTAATGAATTCAAACATAAACAATGAGAGAGTTTAATAAATAGATTTTTTCGCATTACATATTTATGTTGCTTGTTACTTAATTTTATTACTTTAAAAACAATTTCATCTATAAAAAAAAAAAAAACTTTCATATATTTAGGCGTATTCCAAAATAAAGGCAAGATTCATTTGTCAGTAATTCATTTCAAACCAAGGAATTCGTCGTTTCCATAGCAACAAAATTGAACCGACAACGCACAATTGGACTTAATTTTGAGATATTGAAACAATTTTAATTTTGTTTTAATTCGTAAAATTTGATATTTAACTTTAATTATAAATACATATATCACAAAACTATAGCTAAATCAAACTAAAACTGACAAATCTACAGTTATTTAAGTTAAATTTATTTAAACAAGTTCAATATGAAATGTTTTTATCTTAAAGAGTATTCGACATGAAAAAATATTTTTCGAAATTTCATTTCATCGCCAACCGATGATAAATTGCCAAATAAACGAAAATTCCATTATTTTTTTTCAGAACGTTCTATCGGGGCTCCGCCAAAAAATTTTTTATAAACATATATCTCCACATGAGACGAACACTCTGTAATTTTTTCAGATTTTTCTGAATATGCCCGTATGGAGACCTTCCTTGTAAGTATTTTAGATGGTTGTAATATTTAATGCCGTGGTTCTGAATGTTATTCCCAAGCAGACAGACTTTCGTAACCTAGAGCTCAAAGGAAGAAGATTGTCCTTAACGTCGTAATAAATATCAGGCAGCGACAGTTTTTGTGTAGCTATTTTATACAAACTGATTTTCAAATGTGTAATTGATCTTTTTTATTTCAGTCCCCCAAAACAGCCGTCAGCTGTCGCTACATTGCAATGGGAACTTTAAACCATGGTAACCGAAAATGACCCTGTCAAACGAAAAAAAAAATGGATATCCGATTACAGAAAATTGTCACCGTTCGTGATATTATCACCCAATCATCCGCAACGGGGCAATTCATTTAAAACAGGGTACATTCGCATGTTTTTATATGTCATAGAGTCTGAAAGGGGGTTAGTGAGCATAGCTCGCAGGCAGCAGAATCCCTTAGTTGATTTATAAAATTTTAAATTTTGTTACTTTTCATCAGAAACGTAATTTTTTGCGTTGATTGCAATTTGAAATAAAACTTAAAAGTTAAAACAACTGAGAAGAAGAGCATTGTTGTTTTTAATTTAAGTTGATTGCATTGTTTCTCATTCAAATACATCTAGTTGAAAGCAGAAAAATGAGACTAGTTAAATGTTTTTTCATAGCACGATTTCTACTTTTCTGTTTGTCTGAGATACGATTTTACAAAGAAAATTATGAAGATACATCAACAAATACACTCATGTCCAAAATTAAGGCCACAAACATAAAATCTGTGAAAACTGATGAACTATTCACTGTGTTGCCACGAAATTTGGCACAGAGTTATATAACAACGTGAGAAAGAATGTAGCAACATAACAATATGGAAAAGATTTTAATTTTGAATAAAGAAACAGGGTATATAAAAAAGTGTTAAATCATGAATCAGAGATAAAGCATTTACTAGGGAAAAGTCTGTCTAATATTGGAGTGTGACCACCGTGCACTGCTATACAAGCCTCACAACGAGCTCTCATACTGTTTATGAGGGTGTCAATAAATGTTTGTGGCAACAAAATCCATTCTTCCAAAAGCGCAACTTTAACTTCCAGCGGGTCCTTAGAGGGGACTTACGCTGTGCAATGGCTCTTCCTAGACTATCACAAACATACATGTTAAATAGGATTGAGGTTCGGAGACCTCGAAGGCCAATTCATAGGCGAATATCCTCGTGTTCAATAAAATCAACGACAATGTGAACTGTGTGTGGCTTCGCATTATCGTTCATAAACATGAAGACCTTGCCTACAGCACCCCAGAATAACCTCACATAGGATTCAAGGACCTCATCCCTAACACCCGGAGTCCAGTCGTGTGTGTTACTTTCACTGCTTCCAACAGTAGAGCCGTTTGTTGTGGAGCCGAAAACATTCTTGGACACTACAATAATGTGGATGTGTTCATTTCAGTGATGAATAAGATTCACAAAGAAGACTGATTCTTGTCGAACATTCATCTGGAGAGAACGTGGAGCTCGCTATTATCCATCTTACGTAAAAGAAATCGACAGATTTGGTGGAAATGGAATACTTTTCTGGGGCGGCATAATTTTGGACAGTCGTATACCATTGCACGTCTTCGATCCGGGTACTGTCAACGCACATCGCTAGAGGATGTGGTCCTTGAAGCCTATGTTAGGTTTTTCCGGGGTACTGTACGCCCGGAATTCAGGTTTATGGAAGATATGGACGATAATGCGAAGCCACACAGAGCTCACGTTGTTGATGATTTTCTTGATGAAGAGAATGTTCGCCGTTTGAATTGGCCTCGAGGTCTCCAGACTTCAATCCTATTGAATATGTTTGGGATAGTCTAGGAAGATCCATTGCATAGCATAACCCACCTCCCAGGACACAACAGAAGGTATAAGCGACGCTTTTGGAAGAATGGGCTTCGTTGCAACAAACATTTATTGACATCCTCATAAACAGTATGAGAGCTCGTTGTGAGGCTTGTATAGCAGTGCACGGTCGTCACACTCCATATTAGACATACTTTTCTAGAGATAAATACTTTATCTCTGATTCGTGATTTAACAGTTTTTGATATACCCTGTTTCATAATTCACAATTAAAATCTTATCCATATTGTTATGTTGCTATATTGTTTCCCCCATTGTAATATACCTTTTTGCCAAATTTCGTGGCAACACAGTGAATAGTTCATCAGTTTTCACAGATTTTATGTTTGTGACCTTAATTTTGGACATGAGTGTAGCACTTAAATCTTTCAAGCAAGAAGACATTTTTTGAAAGAAATAATTATATCTGGGATTTTAATATTTGCAAATTATTTTATTTTTAATCAAGTTTTATGATAAATGTGTATAATCAACGTAGTTTTTAATAATGAACAAAATTTCATCATATGAAAACCCATTAAAAACTTTCATATAGTTTATTATAATTTTTTGTGTGTTTAAATTTATTTGTTAGTCATTTGTATATTTCCAAAATACAAGTATTTCTTTAGTCTTAATCGCAGTCTTCGTCATTGATTAGGAAGTAATTAATTTCCGCATTTCATGTATTTGGATGTTTACTTATAAATCCAGCTATTATTGGAGATATTTTGAGTTTGAATTTATGAGGTTTTGGGTCGTTTTCCTTTACACGACTTCTACCTGAATCTAAAAACCTTAACTCAGCTAAACATCTTTTTTTTATGTAGTTTCAACTATTTATTTCATATTACAATATGTTAAACTTTGAGAAAAAAATAACTAAAAGGTTTCAGTTACTCAAAATAATGACATTTCTGTTTTTGAAAGCGTATCTGATTTTTTTTTATTTTTTAAAGCAAAATATATTAGGAGAGAAGAAACTAATTTAAGCTTTCAAATAATCCTTAAAGTATTTTATCAATATCAAATATCTTGTAACAAATTTACTTAGTAACGTTTTTATTTTTCTTCTTTTGAAGACTTTATATCGTTAAAAAGGTGCAAGGTAATTTTAATTAACTTATTATTTTAATTAATATATTAATAACTATAGTATGCTTTTCCGATCAGATAATATGTTTCATGAAATATTTGCTGCAAAAAATTGCCTTTTGTTGCAATTGCAGTTTACATCACTGACTAAATCAAGAACAAAAAAAATCATAAAGAGATAATTTTGATAATCATTGTGTTTTGAATTTAGTTGATTTCATCATATTTTGATAAATGTTCTCTAGTTGAAGATACAAAAAATACATTAGTTAGAAGGTTTTTAAACTCTACATTCCTTATTTCTTTTTTGTAAATTATTAGAAAATAGTTTATTAAAATAATAATAAAAAGTTTATTTAGTTAACTGACATTAAAAGAATGAAATCTTTCTGACATATTATATTTGCCAAACTTTCATGAAAAATATGTACAAGCATTGTAAATATTAAACAATAGCAAACGTTATTTTTGTAATATTCTTTTAATAATGTTTCTGTATAGTTTATCAAAATTTTTGAGTGATTAGAATTCTAAGCGGATGATTTAATTGAAATCGTTTTATTTTTGAAGATAATTTGAGATTGAAGTTACGATGTTTGCATCTTTTCTGTATACAAGTCCAAACTAAGAATTTGAGCGTACTGGAACTTTTTTTTCTCTTCTGGTAGTTTCTCTTGCTGTGTTTGCTTTAAAAATGTATAAAATTTTATAATATAAATTATCCTAAAAGACTAAGATAATAAATATAAAGAATGTTTTTGGTATTTTAATTCGAAAAGGCAAATGCATTGTAATGAAGAAAAGAGTTATTAAGCTTTTACAAGGCTGTGCGAACTAAGTTAACTATAAATTTTACAGGAACAATCGTGACCGTCTACTTTGTGCTTTTTGTACATTTAAATAATGTTTCTAAGTAAACAGAAAAGAAATTTGGAACCTAGAATCTTTATCGCATTTCTTTATTTAGTATATTTTCAATAGTTTTAGCTGAACACTTTTTCAATTTTACTAATTTCTCGAGTATTTAATTTATTCATTTACATTATTTTATTTCCATATTTTTGGCACATTTCGAATAATCGCTGAAGTAAATTAATTCATTTATTTGTGATTTATTAACATATTTTCTTTCCGTTTCAACTGATAGTTTATTTTCCTGCAAATATATTAACATGTTTTTGAAAAAATAAAATCCGCGTGTGAGACGTAAGTCATTATACTTTTTTGAGGTATCTTGGGTCTCAGTTTAATTCTTATCTTTTATTTAAATATATTGTTTTTAATTTCAAAATATCATTATAAAATAAAAGTTGAGAAGCACAAACTTTATAAAAACAATATTAACATAAAAGAAATGATAAATATTTAGGATGTTAAAAATTCTAATTAGAAAACATCCTTATACAGAGAAATTCTCCAAATCAATTTTGTTTAATGACTAGGAAAATAGTTTTTAAACTTACTCTCTCAAAACAATTAATTTCCAGAAAATGATTAGAACGCCTTGTAAATGGCAATGTCAAAGACTAAAGGACTCGAATGAACAATGGGCAAGGTTGCGAGATTTAAAGGAACAATGGTTTATTAACTTATAAGAGAGAAAAAATCGATATTTATACTTTTATTCAAGAAAAGATAATGTATCTTAATTTACCTTCCTTTTAGATTACAATGTTCGTCTGTTTATTATTAAGTCGCACAGATATGCTTCAGTTTTGTATTTTCTCTTTCTTAATTTAAAAATACCTTTAGAAAATTTTGCGATACTACAAACTAATTATCCCTAACTGACGTTTTGCTATTTAACTTCATCAATAAAGTAACAAATTGTATTACCAGTGTTAAATGAGCTCTGTCACTGTCACTTTAACCAGTATAATAGTTTTACAAGCGCAATATTATGTTGTCACTCTTCTCCTCGCATCAAAAAGTTGATTAATAAAAATAAGTTTTGTCACAATCTATCAAATAATGAATTTTAAATGCGTATTAACATTTAGAAAGCCTTAAGATACACATACATTTTAACGTCTGAATTAAAATCTTTAAATTAATTTTCATACGTTAGACAGACTTGACTACACTTAAATTAAACTAGTTGGATGTGCCAATCCCAAAACTTTCTTCTATCTTATACATCTTAATATTTCAAAACCTAGTTACACATGTTAACACTTCAATATTATTAGTTCAATACTATAACAACCTTGATTTCCATCTTAAATTTCTCCTCAAGTCAATTAAACGGACTAAAAACGAGTTAATCTATATCATGATATTTGTTAAAATTATTAATTTTTCCTTATTCTGTCGTTATCAGCTGTTTGCGAATAGCCGGCATAGCAGGAAGCGAGTTCCCGCCGCTGCATGAGCCGCCGATGCACAATAGAACTACGAAAAATCAAGAAAAGTATACAAAAATCACTAGCACGGAGCCCCTTTAACGCGCATTTCCAAATTCAAGGAGAACCTGTTGGCCAAAGCCAAAAACAAGCACAAACATTTTGGTTCAATTGTATGCATAATTTTATACGCTGTTCGATGGTACAATAATGAAAATGGCACAGAGATCGGAATTATAGCGCCCCCTTCTTTCGGAATTTTTTCAAGTTCAGGGAGGACTTGTTTGCCATAGCCAGAAACATGCACAAAAAATTTGGTTCAATTATATGGATAACTTCATACACTTTTCGATGGTACAATAATGAAAATGGTACAGACATCGCAATTATAGTGCCCCCTTCCGGCAGAATTTTTCCAAATTCAGAGAGGACCTTCATGACATGACCAAAAATAAACACATAAAATTTGGTTCAATTCTATGCATAACTTCATAAACTTTTCGGCGGTACAATATTCAAAATGGCACAAAAATTGTACAAAAATCGCCATTACAGCGCCCTCTACGAGCGATTTTTTTACAAATTATGGGAGGACAACCTTGCCATAGCCAAGAACTTAAAATTTTTTTTGGTTCAATTCTATGCATAACTTCATACACTTTTCGTTGGTGCAATATTCAAAATCGCACAAAAATCGCTATTACAGCGCCCCCTAACGGCGGATTTTTTGAAAATTCATGGAGGACCTGCTTGCTATATCCAAAAACTTAAAATAAAAATTTGGTTTAATTCTATGCATAACTTCATACACTTTTGGACGGTATAATATTCAAAATCGCACAAAAATCGCTATTACAGCGCCCCCTACCGGCGAATTTTTTCCAAATTCAGGGAGGACCTGCTTGCCATAGCCAAAAACTTAAAATAAAAATTTGGTTCAATTCTATGCATAACTCCATACACTTTTGGATGGTACAATATTCAAAATCGCACAAAAATTGTTATATCAGCGCCCCCTACCGGCGATTTTTTTCCAAATTCCGGGAGGACCTGCTTGCCATAGGCAAAAACTTATAATAAAATTTTGGTTTAATTCTATACATAACTTCATACACTTTTTGATGGTACAATGGCGACAGACAGACGGACAGACGGACAGACGGACGGACGGACAGACGGACGGACGGACAGACGGACACACAGACAGACAGACATTTTCTATAAACATGTTTTTTGGAATCTCTGACCCATAAAACATGCAAATCCGTCGAAAACCGGAAGTCGAAAAAATTTTCGATTACAATACTTTCTTCTATTGAAGATAGAAGAAAGTAAAAATATATGAAAACATTTAATTAATAAACAATTAAATTTAAGAAATCAAAAAACCCGACTGTGTAAAAAGTGAACTAATTAATTATTTCTCATCAATGTGAAACTCCCCTTTTTTAAATTTCTACTATTAGCTCACACTCTCGCTATATATATCTTGTTCAAATTTCCAATCGTTTATAAAATGTTTATTATTCATCCAATCAAGCTCAAATAATTTTTTTAACTTGTAGTGGATGAAACTTGACGTTAATGCAGTTTTTTTCTAATATTAATTCATTAATTAAATTAAATTAATTAATTTTCAATAATCGAGACAGCCCTCCTCTTGATCAAGGTTTTTTAAGACCGAGAGAGCCCTCTTCTTGATCAGGGCAATTTAAGCGCAACTCAAGACAAGAGCAAAGACGAATGGGAGAAAAAAAAGTTCTCTTATTGACGTAAGTAGGAATTGGCTTAATATATATATATATATATATATATATATATATATATATATATATATATATATATATATATATATATATATTACTTGTTTATATTAATTACCTATTTTTTTATTTACTTGTATTGATGACTTTTAAGTTGTGTTTAATTGTTAGTTCCTATCTATAAACACTGATTTGATGAGGTCTATAAATGTCTATGATGGTTAGAGTTGTAGTAAAACGAGAGATCCACAATACATGCACAACTTCCAGGTTGTATAATATTTTAACGAAGCTTCTGGCTGTAAAATAGTCAATGAAACATCGTCTTCATTTTAAAAGACCTATCCAATGATATGCCACTCAATGGGGTGCGTAAATATTTTCTCGTCTCTACCACCATTTTGTATTTTACGGCCGCCATTTTGAATTTATAAAAACAAACATTTACAAAAATAGCCTATAACCATCGGGCCGTTAAGACGAATTGATAGAGACGTCATTCATTAAAATCCATCCAGCCGTTGGCATGTTTCGAGGGTATAAAGAAATCCACATACACAGATACGCGTGAAACGCATAACACTTCTTTTCAGTCGGGTAAAAACTAAAAATACAAAAGACGTTTCGCTGTGCAAACGCACAGCTTCATCAGTACACAATCAGCTACTGCAGAATATCGAATCATGTCCCGAACACAGTCAAAATCAAGGTTAAAGTTAATCATTTAAAAACAAAAAATATTCCATCGGGATCGCACCGGATTCGTTGAGTGTATAAGGGTATCATTTTGTAAACCAGCTCTCCATGAACAATCTATAATGATAAGTGTTCAATTTCTCTTCAAAATTAAAGAATTTTCGAAGGCTGGGGTGTGGTCTGTTTCGTAGGCATGATGTACTAATTTAGAGTTCAATCTTCCATTTTTAAAGTAGCCGACATGTTCTTTAAGTCTGGTATCCAATGATCAGCTAGTTTCACCTATAGACACTTTATCACAGCTACTGCATGGAATCATGTAAACCAAACCGGTTAATTTTTTTACGTTATAATTATGTTTATGGCTATATAAAAAAAAAACCCTTAATTTATTTACTGGTTTAAAAGAAACCCCAATGTCAAATGATTGAAATACAGATGAAACTGTTTCTGACACAGTGTTAAAATATGGTACAGAAACAAAAAAATGAAGTTTAAACCGCTGGAAAGAGGGAGGGGTTGAATTCATGAACTCCAAAGTCTTCTTGAAAATTTTTCTGATTAGATTTTTTGGATAACCGTTATTCTTAAGATCTTCGTATATTTTATTTCTTTCAATTTTAAGGATGTCATCGCTACTGCAATACTTTATGGCTCTAAATGCTAATGTTTGTATAATAGAGATTTTGTGGCTAATCGGACAATTTGAATCAAAATGCGTATACTGACCCGTTGAAGTTGGTTTTCTATAAATTGAAGTTGAAATTAACTGCTTTCCAGCGGTTTAAACCTAATTTTTTTGTTTCTTTACCATATTATAACAGTGTCTGAAAAAGTTTCATCTGTATTTAAATCTTTTGACATTGGAATTTCTTTTAAACCAGTAAATAAATTAAGTTCTTTTTTAAATAGCCATAAACATAATTATAACGTAAAAAAATCAACCGGTGTGGTTTACATGATTCCATGCAGTAACTGTGATAACGTGTATATAGGTGAAACTAGCAGATCGTTGGGTACCAGACTTAAAGAACATGTCGGCGCGTTTAAAAATGGAAGATTGAACTCTAAATTAATACAACATGCCTATGAAACAGACCACACCCCAGCCTTCGAAAATTCTTTAATTTTGAAAAAAAATTGCAACACTTATCATTATAGATTGTTCATGGAGAGCTGGTTTACAAAATTATACCCTTAAACACTAAACGAATCCGGTGCGATCCCGATGGAATATTTTTTTGTTTTTAAATGATTAACTTTAACCTTGATTTTGACTGTGTCCGGGACATGTTTTGATATTATGCTGTAGCTGATTGCGAACTGATGAGGCTGTGCGTTTGCACAGCGAAACGTATTTTGTATTTTTAGTTTTTAATTAAATGATTTTATATATTATTTAATTTAAGTGTAGACAAGTCTGTCTAATGTATGAAAATTAATTTAGAAAAGCATTACTAAATAATACCTCGAAGAAGAGAATTATAATACAAGCATGGTTAATTCTGTAAATGTACATTACTGTATTAACTAATAATATTTTCTTTGAACTTACTATTTTCGAGCTTTAAAAGTTTTTTGGACAAAAAATTTTGTTCACTTAACAGTTACATTATCTTAGCAACTCATAAGTTATAAAAGAATTTATTATCTAAATTTCTTTATATTTGCACTTCCAAATACATATTTAAATAAAATTACGTATTAGTTATATTACAAAAAAGTAAGCAATACGTTTTTATTTTATGTATATATATATATATATATATATATATACTTCACCATTTCAAAATGCCAAAACACCATAACTCCAAAAAGAAGGTGTATATCTGCAAAAATTTTTTAACTATAAAATACTTAAATATATATATATATATATAATGGCAGCACTAAACATTATTGTTATTAATCCAGTTCCAATAACCTTTTTTCCTTTCTCACACCATATGGCAGCAAGATTGTGGGTTTTAGTCAGTTACTAAATTGTGGCCCACATGTTAAAATAGTCCTAACTTGGTTTTGCATCTTGACATGCTGAAGTTTTGGTTCCTAGTATGTAATTGAGGTATTGTGCTCTGATAATTTTTAATATCCTGTGTGAGTTGTATCTTTCTTTAGATCTCTTGGATTTTTGTTATCTATTTTCTGTTATGTTGCGTTATTAGGAGCTAAATTTTGTCATTTTTGGCTTAATCTGACAAAATTGAATGAAATAACGTATCTGCACTATGAATCAATCTATAAGTTCCTGTGAATTCTCTATAATAATAGCCTAAGTCATGTGACATCATGAACAGTTCCGGGCGGATCCCTTCGCATTTTATAATCCAGGCGGACATTTTGGTACTTTAATTGAGATCTGCGGATCAATGCAGATTTTATATATACGAGTTGCAACCCGTCGAAATTCGACGAACTAAAATGTTAAAAAGGAACTGTCAGATCGAATTTATAATAAACCTACAAAAATAATTACAATACAAAAATCATCTAACATTGGTTGTCGCACTCTTAAAGCAAATAATATTTTTAACATAAAATTACTAAAATATTATTTCCGCAAACTTCAACTGCTTAAATCATTTAAAAATTAAACTCTATTAGAATACGTAATCAAGATGAGTAATTATGAGGAATTTATCGATTGAGACTTTTATGTTTGTTTTTATGGGATAAAAAATAAGTAAAAAGGATTTCGCTTTGTCACATCATAAAATTTTCCCCCATGAAATCTAGTACGTTATTTTCAATTCTCATAATTTACATACGCACCACTCAAATTCACAATTTGAAAGTATTTTAACGCGCAATAGATTATTAAAGAATGTATTTCTAAACTTAAAGTTACGTTTGTACGATACAACTTTTCATGTAAACATTCGCACAAACTTTAAGTTATAATCTCAGTACCCGCTAAAAAAAAAAATCGGAAATTTGCCTTTAGTTGTCATAGTATTGGTCAAATATTACTTTCTTCTATCTTCAATAGAAGAAAGTATTGTAATCGAAATTTTTTTCGACTTCCGGTTTTCGACGGATTTGCATGTTTTAGGGGTCAGAGATTCCAAAAAACATGTTTATAGAAAATGTCTGTCTGTCTGTGTGTCCGTCTGTCCGTCCGTCCGTCTGTCCGTCTGTCCCTCCGTCCGTCTGTCCGTCTGTCCGTCTGTCTGTCGCCATTGTACCATCAAAAAGTGTATGAAGTTATGAATAGAATTAAACCAAAATTTTATTATAAGTTTTTGGCTATGGCAAGCAGGTCCTCCCGGAATTTGGAAAAAATTCGCCGGTAGGGGGCGCTGATATAACAATTTTTGTGCGATTTTGAATATTGTACCATCCAAAAGTGTATGGAGTTATGCATAGAATTCAACCAAATTTTTAGTTTAAGTTTTTGGATATGACAAGCAGGTCCTCCCTGAATTTGAAAAAAATTCGCCGGTAGGGGGCGCTGTAAATGCGTTTTTTGTGCGATTTTGAATATTGTACCATCGAAAAGTGTATGAAGTTATGCATAGAATTGAACCAAATTTTTATTTTAAGTTTTTGGATATGGCAAGCAGGTCCTGCCTGAATTTGGAAAAAATTCGCCGGTAGGGGGCGCTGTAATAGCGATTTTTGTGCGATTTTGAATATTGTACCGTCCAAAAGTGTATGGAGTTATGCATAGAATTGAACCAAATTTTTAGTTTAAGTTTTTGGATATGACAAGCAGGTCCTCCCTGAATTTGGAAAAAATTCGCCGGTAGGGGGCACTGTAAATGCGTTTTTTGTGCGATTTTGAATATTGTACCATCGAAAAGTGTATGAAGTTATGCATAGAATTGAACCAAATTTTTATTTTAAGTTTTTGGCTATGGCAAGCAGGTCCTCCCTGAATTTAGAAAAAAATTCGCCGGTAGGGGGCGCTGTAATAGCGATTTTTGTGCGATTTTGAATATTGTACCATCCAAAAGTGTATGAAGTTATGCATAGAATTAAACCAAATTTTTATTTTAAGTTTTTGGCTATGGCAAGCAGGTCCTCCATGAATTTGCAAAAAAATTCGCCGTTAGGGGGTGCTGTAATAGCGATTTTTGTGCGATTTTGAATATTGCACCATCGAAAAGTGTATGAAGTTATGCATAGAATTGAACCAAAAAACATTTTTAAGTTCTTGGCTATGGCAAGCAGGTCCTCCCGGAATTTGGAAAAAATTCGCCGGTAGGGGGCGCTGATATAACAATTTTTGTGCGATTTTGAATATTGTACCATCCAAAAGTGTATGGAGTTATGCATAGAATTCAACCAAATTTTTAGTTTAAGTTTTTGGATATGACAAGCAAGTCCTCCATGAATTTGCAAAAAATTCGGCGTTAGGGGGCGCTGTAATAGCGATTTTTGTGCGATTTTGAATATTGCACCATCGAAAAGTGTATGAAGTTATGCATAGAATTGAACCAAAAAAAAAATTTAAGTTCTTGGCTATGGCAAGGAAGTCCTCCCTTAATTTGTAAAAAAATCGCTCGTAGAGGGCGCTGTAATAGCGATTTTTGTACAATTTTTGTGCCATTTTGAATATTGTACCGCCGAAAAGTGTATGAAGTTATGCATAGAATTGAACCAAATTTTATGTGTTTATTTTTGGTCATGTCACGAAGGTCCTCCCTGAATTTGGAAAAATTCTGCCGGAAGGGGGCACTATAATTGCGATGTCTGTACCATTTTCATTATTGTACCATCGAAAAGTGTATGAAGTTATCCATATAATTGAACCAAATTTTTTGTGCATGTTTCTGGCTATGGCAAACAATTCCTCCCTGAACTTGAAAAAATTCCGAAAGAAGGAGGCGCTATAATTCCCATCTCTGTGCCATTTTCATTATTGTACCATCGAACAGCATATAAAATTATGCATACAATTGAACCAAAATGTTTGTGCTTGTTTTTGGCTTTGGCCAACAGGTTCTCCTTGAATTTGGAAATATTGCGCGGTAAAGGGGCTCCGTGCTAGCGATTTTTGTATACTTTTCTTGATTTTTCGTAGTTCTATTGTGCATCGGCGGGAACTCACTTCCTGCTATGCCGGCTTTTCGCAAACAGCTGATAACGACAGAATAGGGAAAAATTAATAATTTTAACAAATATCATGATATAGATTAACTCGTTTTTAGTCCGTTTACTTGACTTGAGCAGAAATTTAAGATGAAAATCAAAGTTGGTATAGTATTGAACTAATAATATTGAAGTATTAACATATGTAACTAGGTTTTGAAATATTGAGATATATAAGATAGAAGAAAGTTTTGGGATTGGCACATCCAACTAGTTTTGTTTTATCAAAAAAAAAAAAATGATCGTTTTGTTTGAAATAATTTTTACTCACTGAATCATTTTGTCTAGCGTCTCAAACTCAGTATCAGCGTAATTTAAAAATATTGAAATGTAGCTGATTTATGAAGAAGAATGGGTGTTTTTTTTTTAATGTCTGACATCATTTTCTGTTCAAAAATTATAAAAAAGTTACTTTAATTTGTATTGTGAAAATGGCATCAATAAGGATATAATCAATAAAAATAATAAACCATGACTATTTTCCCTTTACTTTCAATATAAATGGAGTACTTCAGTTGCCACAATTACAAAATTTGTATTAAAAACTACAAAAAAAAATAATATCTCAAAAATAAATTGAGATACAGCTTTCAAACAAATTGCATTTAAAAGAGCATTTTTTTCCTTATACGATGGTGTTATAATTTAAAATGTACGATGTTTAGAAGTTTAAAAAATTGCCGTAGATATAATTGCAAAACCGAAATTTTAATTCAAATTTCAAAGTGTTGCCATTCGCAAAATGACGTATGCGTTACGCACAGATATGTTTGTCCTTTATAATATAGATTGGGCAAGATTTTATATATATATTAGGATTTCATATATATACGGCAGATATAAAATAAAGTCTGGATTAGGGGGCTTATTAACGCACAGCGCAAACTACTGGGACTAAAATCTTGAGTTTATTCAGTTGTTTCATAAAATCGTTTCATAATTTTTTTTTCTTTTCAGTCGTTTCATGAAATCGTGTCGTAAATTCGTTTCATTAGGATTTATATATATGTAGGGTAGATTTGTTATCGTACAGACATGAGCAGATAAAAAATATGCTGTAATAATAATTAAAAAAAACTGTGTAAAAAAATACAACTGCTCATATTTCATCAAATGCTTTATATTTTTATGTTCCGATTGCTTTACATTATTTGTACTTCGTTTTGTAAAATATTCATAAACTCGCATTAAATTTTTGTTGATAACCCGGAATGATATAAACAAAAAACATGAAAGATTATTTTTGAACTAAAATAAAAATCGATATATCTCCATGTATCTGCATGCCATTTTTACACAAATTTATACGCATATTGTACAATACAAGAAATTTTAATATAGCCACACATTCGTAAAGCTATAGCGATAAACCATTTCTTATATTTTATTTTACAGGGTGAGCCTAAATATTGTATTTTTATTGTGATTTTTTGTTGGCTTTCAAATTAATCAGCTCATCAAATCGCCTTTGATAAAAATGAAGTCAAACATATTCTTCATAATCCTGAAGTTCCAGGAATATCCAAGTATATCTTTAAATATTCGACAAGATGTCTAAAATTGAATGTGTTCGGTGATTAATGGCCATATAGTGTACATGTGTATTTAATGCGACATAAGTATTGGAAAAGTGTTTTTTAGAGAATTTTAATGTTTTTTCTGTTAGTACTATAAAGCGTTTTGAAATGTTATTCACTTGGATGTTGCACAGCTTCATGCAAAAAAAAAAAAAAAGTTAATTAGTTTTAATGTCTTTACTATGTTGTTACTAGTTTTAATGTATTATGGATAATAATGAAAAAATACACCAACACTTATAGTCCTGATTACATTTAAAAGGCAATTAAAAAATATCCACTTTTAATGCATTTAATATTATTTTTAAAAGTAAGAGATAAATAACTTTCTAATACTTCATACATATTTTTAGTACTTATTTTTTAACTTATTTAACTTTTTGTAACATGTGTTTAGTATTTCTTTTTAGAATAAGAAATAAAAATTAATTACTTTTAATGTATTTAGAGAATATTAAGAAAACAATACAACAATACTTATATTCCTCATTGCATTTAGATTACAATTAAAAACATATATGTTTCTAACAGGAGATAAATAACTTTGCATTAATTCATACTTATTTTTATATTATTTACACATTTTTTATATTAATTTAATATTTATTATGTAATGTAAACAAATTTTAAGTTGCTATTTATTTTCGTAATATATTTCTCAGGTACTCGAAAAATGTTTCTGTAAAGTACATAAGCAAAAATTAATATATTTCTAAAATAAGATATCCTTTATTTTGACTTTGTTGTAATATAAGCCACTGTAAATATTTTATCATTTAGCGCATTTTGTTTAAATAAAATATCATAAAAAATTTCCCGAATGCACTATTATAAATCACATTTTAAAAATTGTTACAACATATATATATATATATATATATACATTTTTTTCACTACCAATGGAATTTCCACAAACTTTAGTACTGCCAAAAATTGCAGACTTTGTTTTTAAGTAACATGACAACTCGAATATCTCAAAAAAACACCAGATATACTACTTTTTATAATACTATTTAAAAAGACATAAGGATTTCAGTAAAACTTTTAAGATTAAGTGATTTTGCTTTTGACAGTTCTGCTGAATTTCGATTTCTGTTAGAAACGACAATGGGAAAAAAGCATTATTTTTCAAGATTTACGAAAGAGTTACGTGAGTTTTGTTTTTAGGATGGAATACAAAAATGCTCTAGTAGGTAATAAAAAGATTCAACATTGAAAGATTAAACAATTTTATTTTGTCTTCTGATAAAAAAAGAAAAAACCGTGTTCCATTAACATGTCAGTTAATAAAACAAATAAACGCTTAACTTATGTTAAAAGCAACTTATACATTACGTACATTTTTTTATTTCGCATATAAAAGTTTTATGGGCTTCAGTATATAAGATTACTTTTTCCTCTTTACATTCTCAAATATTACCCGTTATCTTTACAATAATAAATCCATAATTTGTTTTTTCTTGTCACAGGTATTGTTTTGTTAAATCAGTACAGTATATTAGTGTTTTGTGATATATTTCATCATCGTTTAAAAAAAAAATACCTAAAAAATATTAAATTTTAGAAATTACGATACTATATTATTGAAGGAAAAAGTAATCCTTTTTAGGTGCGTTCGTAATTATATAAATACGTAGCACCTATAGTCGTCGTTCAGTCCGTCCGTCCGTCTGTCCGTCCGTCTGTCCGTCTGTCCGTCCGTCCGTCTGTCCGCATGTAACAGAGCAAAAACTACCCAACCGAATAGTCTGAAATTTCAAATATGTGATTGTTGCAAAATTTTGTCGAGCCATTTCAAATTTTATGAAAATCGGATGTATAGTTTAATTACAGGGACAGTCAAAAGTTTTTCTTTACATTACGGCCAATGGGAAAAATTATTGCAAGTGGATTTTAATGATATTAGAGCCTTCCGAATGATCTGAAATTTTAAAGATATAATTGATGCAAAATTTTGTCGAGCCATTTCAAATTTTAGGAAAATCGGACGTATAGTTTAATTACAGGGACAGTCAAAAGTTTTTCTTTGCATTACGGCCAATGGGAAAAATTATTGCAAGTGGATTTTAATGGTATTAGAGCCTTCCGAATGATCTGAAATTTTAAAGATATAATTGTTGCAAAATTTTGTCGAGCCATTTCAAATTTTAGGAAAATCGGATGTATAGTTTAATTACAGGGACAGCCAAAAGTTTTTCTTTACATTGCGGCCAATGGGAAAAATTATTGCAAGTGCATTTTAATTATATTACAGCCTTCCGAATGGTCTGAAATTTTAAAGATATAATTGTTGCAAAATTTTGTTGAGCTATTTCAAATTTTAGGAAAATCGGATGTATAGTTTAATTACAGGGACAGTCAAAAGTGTTCCGAAAAAATTATTGGAAGTGCATTTTAGTGATGTATCAGACTATGCACGTTATGAAGTGCAAAAAATTATACATTCAGTACAATATGGGGTGCAAAAAATAATTTTAAAACTAGTTATAGTACGAACGCACCTCATTTGCCACGTTTGACGAGCAATTTCCAACTTGTTTCATAATCGTAGAATCTTTTACAGATTTTGCGTGATCTGCTATTTAGAATTTGTTCTACTTGTAAACAGGTTAATAAATTTTATTTCACGTAGAAAGTTTTTTTTTTTTTTAATCAAGAATTTTAATCAAGAATATATTTATATTGATTTTCTTTTAAAAAAATTCCCTAAAAAACATTTAAAATATTTCACCACAGTTTACTCTCTAGAATTTTTCCAAAGGGTATAAAATACATATACTGAAGTATGTTAAGCAGGGTAAATAACGTTCCTTTATTTTCAAAGTAGAATATTTTATACATACATACGACTAGATAGAATATATATATATATATATATATATATATATATATATATATATATATATATATATATAGAGAGAGAGAGAGAGAGAGAGAGAGAGAGAGAGAGAGAGAGAGAGAGAGAGAGAGAGAGAGAGATACATATACAAATAACGCAAAGAGAGTAAGAAAATTTTCAGAAATCAAAATCTTTTTATCATAATTTGAATAATTCAAAGAACTTATCGAATTTCAAGAAACATTTTTAAGTGCTGAATCACATTTGACTGCTACTATTGAAAATGTTCCTTAGGGAACATCCTGTCAAAGCATCGACTTCATTAGTTATTTTTTACTGCTTTCTTTTTTTTTTTTTCAAAATCTATTGATGTTTTCAGTACCTAAGGGTCATTTTTGTTATAGAAGCTCAGATGTCAACATATAATAAAAATGTTTTCTTATTAAGTAAAAAACAGTTTCAAAATGTATTGATAATAATGTCTATGATATTTTGAATATTTTAAATAATTTTTAAACATATAAATATAAAAAAAATAACTTTTAATTTTCACTTCACTCATTGTTTGGTCGCTGTATATAAAACTTTGAATTTTGTAAATAAAAGATTCAGAGAGAGATTTTCTTCGATAATTCTACTTAAAAAAATATGTATATTTTCTTTTGGCTAGCGAGATACGACATTTACAAATATTTCTTTTCAAGGAAAAGTCTTTGTCAAGGAGAAATTGCTTTTATGCATATTTCTATAGTTTTAAATCTTTGTAAAAATATGCAATTTTTACTTAATATCAGATTATATTAACAAATTTTAGATTTCTTCTATGTAAAGGTTCCAATTCAATTTCACTGATCTCTCATTTATTGTTTATAATATCTTTCTAAATATACATATTTAAAATAGAATTAAACTATAAAAATATAATTAAAACATCCCAATTTAAATACTCATTGAGGTGCTCAAGAAACTTTTATTGTGACAATTTTAATAGATTTATTATTTTGATAAAATTAATTAAGAAAATTCAAAGCCTCAAAATGGAGATGCAGTATCAGAAACAAAAATCCAAAAGCTATAGAGTTTTACCCAATGTTACCATGGAGATCTACATTTTAATCTGTGTTTTAAATTTCTGTTTTTCAATTTATCCGACTTTTGATGCAAGAAATCCAACTTAATGAGTGTTTCATTTCGTTTTTAAATTTAATAATTTGAGGTTTAACTGGAGGTTTTTCATTAAACTCAAGGAAGGCATTTATTTTGATTTTCCTATTTAAAAATACTTTATTTTACATGCAAGAATTTTTTGGCAAAGTATGTTTGGGTGTTTTTATGTAGTTTTGAATATATTTGTATTTGTAACACATAATATTTAAAAAAAAAATGTGTTCATTTAATATCAAAGATAATTATTAATACATTTGTCTTCTTTAATATTTGTATTTTGATTTTGAATTTTAAAGTAACACACTTTATATGCGCCCTTACGATTTACCTTATTCATCTACCCTATATCTATAAAATCCTAATGAAACGAATTTATGAAACGGATATTATGAAACGACTGAAATGAAACGAATTTATGAAACGATTCTGTGAAACGACTGGTTAAACAACTGATTATGTTTCACGACGATTTCTCCTAAAATATGGAATAATTTGCGATGAAATTAACACCTAAAATCCACATTGATTCGCAGATTTCAAAACTGGATTACAATTTTTAAATTCGACTTAGTTTTCGATATATTACTTTTTTCGAATTTTAAATACTTTTCTCTAATGATGGCAACTCAAATTTTAATCATAACATATTTTCTTTTTCATACTTTAGAAAAGGATATTATTTTAAACTAATTTGGAGACCAGTGTGACCTCCCTTAAATCTATACAAAGAAATGTATCATGTTACTTTTATTCATAATTAAATTTTCTTGAAAAATCTTTCGCCAAATCGAAAGATTCTGATAGAGAAATCAAGAACTCGGTATTTCTATGTTAGCGGGTGATAAATCGCCAAACATTTTTCCTGTCGCATTTTTGTTTTGTATTTCATTAATTTCATTTAAAAAATAATCCTTTCATTCATTGTATTTAAAATACAAAACTTTCATTTAAAACTGAAATATTTAAAAATGCCATTCACTGTCTTCTTTAAAAAAAAAAAACGAAAAGAAAAATATTAGGCACAGATGTCATATACGCACAGGAGTACCGAATTGGCGCCAAAATGGCATTATGTTGATTGACATGGTAACCCGGCAATTGTTGTTTATTTGAGAATAAATGTTTATTTACTTTTATTTTCTTTTTTAAAATTATGTAAATTGTTTTATTCTGTAGTTATCAATTATTTTCTTGGTTTTTTTTTTTAAATAATAGAAATTAATTAAAAATATGGTACTTTCCAGTTATTCCGTCGACCAATTTCGCCAAATTATATAAATCGCCAAACCACTCTCCAAATTATACAAATTCACATAATTTTTATTTTAAATAACAAAAGAACAAATAACTTAATATAACATTAATAAATATACAAATAAAACGCCGAAATAAAAATCGCTTGATGACGTAAACACGTGTAACTTGCTTAAAGTCAAGTGAATGTGACATTTACGATCAACCATTATTGGCATTTAATTTTATAGTTTGGTGATAGATTTTTGGTCGACGGAATAACTAAGTAGTACCAAAAATTCATATGTAACTGATGTTCGAAAACGCAGTTTTCGCCAAATTTTCATTAAAAAAAAAAAAAAAAAAAAAAAAAAAAAAAAATCACGCCAAACCCACTGAGTATATGACATCTGGCCAAATATTAAATAATGCAACAAACCATGACATTTAATTCCAACTTCAAAGCAATGTTTTAATTTACCACTCAAAAAATAAAAATATGCTATCTGGCGAGTTGAAAAAAAGCCATTGGCAAGATTTGCACCCGGATAGCGTAACAGTACCAAGAATGTTTTGCGACCATCGTAACTTTTATGTAGTTTTATTAGAAAAAAAAATTGATTTTTTAATCAAAATCGAATACTTTCGGCATAGATGTCATATACGGCCCCATATTGGCGCGATTTTTTTCTGACGCCAATGTCATATATGTAACGGGTACTTAACTGGCGCCAAAGTATCCTTATTTTGCTTGATATGGTAAGCCGGATGTTGTCATGTGTGCAAGACCTTCAGTCCCAGGACTAATTTCAGTCTTGAAGATATTTTTGGCTGATAGTAAATTCTACTTTATATACCTAAATAATATCAATTTTAATATCAAGAACTGTTGATCACTTTCTTTTATTGTAAGATATCAATTTTTAGCCATAATGCAAGGCAATATAAATCTTCAAGGCCATTTTTATTAGATTATTTCTTATACTGAGAAAAGTTTTCAGTCTTTGCTTGGATATACTTCTTGCATCCATGGATGTTGTTGTTTCTTGATACGTACGAATATGTACGAGTTCTTGATATCAAGTTGGCGTCGAAAAAAAATCGCGCCTATATGGGGCCGTACATGATATCTGTGCCAAACTTTCATATGAAAAGCGAAGGAATCAGACCGTATTTATTTATGGCAGTTACATGACTTGGGCTATTACAATATAGATGAAATGATGGTGATAGAATAATATTTGACGACTTATCATCTGCGCCTGGCCAACATTAAAGTGCCAAAATGGCACCTGGAATATAAAAAGTGAAGCGCTCGGTCCGGAACTGTTGATGATAGTCACATGACTTAGGCTATTGGGTACTTTTCCATTATACGGACACCACTGTCGCCATGAGTAATAGTTGGTGCGAAATGAAAATCACGTGAATTGAAACACTTGAGGAATAAAAGAAAAACACTGTCGATAGTATAGTGAGCATTTTAAAAATATAACATTTCGAAACGAGAGACTTTTACGAACTATTTTATTAAATCACAAATATATACTTAAAATAAGTGAACAAATAGCTATTATACTATAAAATATAGCAAATAATAACAAATCACAATATTTAGCATGGTTTACAATAAAAATCTCTTTTACGATCTGGGTTGAAATAATTGGCGCATCAGTATACATTTTGGCATGGTGTCCCTATAACGGAAAAGTACCGGCTGTTATTATGGAAATTATTTTAAAATACCGGAAGACAAACGCTCTGTACAATTAATTCATTTTATTTTAGCTTCTGTTCAAATGTTTAAGTGATCCTCTTTAATCAAACACGAAAACAACCACTGGATGTCTTAACTGTAACTGTTTCGGCCTCAAATCACAGCAATAAAATGAAATTGAATGGAAACCCGTTTACAAGGAGATCTGCAAAGCTTTTTTCAGTATAATTCAATCTTCTCTACTATTTTTTAAACCGATCAGATTAGCGTGATTTTATATTCTGCGGTGTCTGAACGGGGGGTTGGCGAGTGTAGCTTGCAGGGGGTAGTCCTCTAGTTTATATATATATATATATATATATATATATGTGTATATTTGTATATATTTATGTATACCTATATACCAATCCATGATTACACAGTATGTATAACATATGTAATGTAAATTTATATTCCATTAAAATTATGAGATAATTTATGTAAACACAAGGGTTGAAAATTTATACCATGAAGTTTCTATTTTGCGCTTCTTTGGAGAATAAATGAAAATATTAAAGAAGATTTGTTTTTAACAAAAAAATATTTAGAAAAACAGTTGAAAATGTTTAATGCTTTAAATTTAAAAAGAGTAATAATGTATGAACTTGACACAATAATTGCATAAACATTTCTTGCCACAACTTGTATTTTACCAATGCTAGAACTCTGGTCTGGTATTGTGTGTAACCAACGCATTTCAAAATCTACCATTTTTGCACGATTTTTTATTTACTCATTTTCTCTCTCAATTTTAAACAGCTTATAAATGAACAAGACAGCAAAGAGTAAAATATCGTTTCAAGTTTTAAGACTCTGTTACTGTTAATTAGTAAATAAAAATTTTTGGATACTCATTTTATGGAAAATTTAATATAATAATAAATGTTCCTTTTCTTTAATGTGTAAAAATACCCAGCAACACCTTTCAGTAAAAGGATCATAACGCAGCGATTCAAGCATATAAAAGTTTCCATATCCGATTCTTTTACAATGTTCCACCACATGGAGTATTTTCAACAAATAACCTCTGAAGAAGTCTCATTACTTTTGAAGACAGCGCGCACGTACGTAAAATAAATCATATTAAGTAGAACGAGCGATTCTAAATAAGTTCCGATTGAGTTTTAAATTTATTACACGTCAAATAAGTTACAGAAAAATCCACTTTCTGAAATATCGAGTAATTTAAAAGCCAATAAAACTTCATATGTGTTGGATGTGGAAATATTTTTCTTCTTTATTTCTTTAGATTTTTAGAAAGGGTATTTTATAATAGAAATATTGTTCGAAATAAAATATTTACATTCTTGTGACAATGTATATCAATATATATATATATATATATACAATATACATATATATACATACATATATATATATATATATATATATATATATATAACTGGATATGTGTGTTTGTGTTTACTTTACTGTCTACTTTAAAAAATCCTGAGACCATTATTTGTCCATTTTTTCTAACACCTTCCATAATTTAACACTACAGAAATATCTCTCTTTAAATTTTTTTATCCAATCGTTTCTTTCCTGTTGCCACCCCCGAAAAAATGACACAATAATGTGAAAAAAAATAACGATAACGCATGTATTCCGTTTGTATTTGCCAATAAAAATTCAGATTTTCTTGCTATATTTTTGACGTTATTCTAAACATAAAATTTGCATTTATATATATATAAAATAAAAACTTTAACTATAAAAGCGTAAAATATGTAGCACCTTAATGTGTATGTTTTTTTTTTTTTTTTTTTTTTTTTTTTTTTTTTTTTTTAAACATACAGTCAAATTTCATGAAAACAATTTAGGAAAAATAAAAAAAAAAGGCTAGATATGACGTTACAATCTATCTATCAAATCTTTTCAACGTGTAGTCAAACTCACTGTAAATAAATGGCTCCTATATTTTGTTTACTACATCGATTGTATACTACAGCCATACAGCCATATCTTACTGCTATATGTTATAGCTAAGTGTTGTATGGGTTTAAATTCAGTGGTAACATTTTCTGAGATTTATAGTAAAAAGTGAGAAGTTATTTTCTTTTTCAAAAAAACTCTTGACTGATGTCACGATTTAATATTTATAGAAAATGACATCATTTCATCTAATCATTGTAAATTCAATTTCTATTAATGAAAAATTTAAGTTTATGTTTAAGAGTGATGTTTTATTTAAAGTAGAAACCCTCTTGATCTAAGACTTTAATTAAAGCTTCTAATTACACGTAAAGTGAAGGTTTTAGTTTTAAGCAAATAAAATTTCTAATTTTCCAGATAAAATTTCAGTAACTGCTACCTCATTTGGATGCATTTATTGTATTTTCCCCCGTATTGTAAGAAATCGTATACTTCTGTGACATATGCAAAAGAAAACACGTATTTTAATTTTAAAAGTTGGAAAAAATTACCACACTGTTAAAACTGGATACTTAAAAATAAGTAAAATGTACTCATTTTTGAGTACTTTGCGATCTTATAATAGCTCCGAGTACTCATCCGAGTACTCATTTTTTTGAGTACACACAGGGACTCGAAAATAAGTATGTATAGGAACACACATACACTATAAGGAAAAAAAGCGAAATTACAGAGAACCGACAAATCACCATTTTTAATTGCGAAGAACTACAATTTTTGGAGTAAAGAACAACGAAATTTACTATTTTAATTCTTGAAATTTTGTGTATGAGCTGCCCCGTGATTTGACCCCGAGTCCTCTAGGTGCGGGATCAGTACTGAACTGACTGTGCTATAAGAGCAGTTACCAGCTGCTTCCAAATGACATCTTTTATGAATCAGCAACGGAAGATTGCTAACAGCAGAGATGAATTTTCCCTTTCTTAAATATTTTAATTTCTAATAAAATAATTTTTAAACTAAATTTTCTTCTTTAACATTTCTAATGAAATTGCAAATAAATTTGAAAAGTGTGTATTATAAATTAAAAATTATAACAAAGATAGACATATCTTTAAATAAAAGCTTGGAAATCCCTACTGTCAATTCGGTATAAGAAAAGGGTTTATCAGAAAACTCATATTTTTGAGCACATAGGATTTAAACATGAATATTAAGAGTTAAAATACAAAATATATGTATTCATTTCTGCATACATTTATAAATCAAGTATAAGTATACACAACTTCAAAATATCATGTACTCGTTTCTGAATTAATTGTACTTAAAAAAATCTAGTACAAAGAAATTTTCATTTTTAAGTAGATTAATGCTCCTTTTTGAAGCAATTGTACTTAAAAAATATGAATACATAGAAATGCTCATTTTTAAGTAGATTATTTTTAACAATGTACTTCTTTTTGAAACAATTGTACTTAAAAAAATACGAGTACATGGAAGTTCTCATTTTTAAGTAAATTATTTTTGACAGTGCACCATTCGTCAAAAGAACATCCATTTTCTGAATTTAAATTTCGCGAGTTCCAAAATTAAAACTAAAAATGTGAGTTTTTTCACAAACGTCAAGTTAAGACTGTTCTCAAATCCAAGGGAGCAACTTTTTGACACATTTTTTAATTCATTTTTGTTCGGAAACGCATGGAATTCGCAGGAGTTCTTATTTAAAAACTATGTAATTGAAAGATAGTTTCCATTTTTTGGTAAAGGTATAATATCTTCCAGTTGTTTTGAACTGGATTTCGGACGCAACACTGCGATAAAGGAGAAAAACCGGTCGTTACGTGACCACAATTGCCCATAACTCGATAAGTAATTTATTTATCAAAAAATTGAAAACTCATTTCAATTACAAATCGCTATAATAGCCAGGCCTGCAAATTTTAATCCTTTACGTTTAATGAGTCAGAAAGTTTCGCGTTGTTGAGCAGGGAACTGGGGAACCACCTTAATCATTATTGCAGGTTAGTATTTTGTAATAGAGTTGCATGCCAGATATTCACTTAAAAAATAAATCATTCTATATTATTTTAAACAAACGTGCATGCTATAATAGGTGTGAGGTACACTTATTAAAATAGGAATACGTCAACTAGCGCACATCCTGATTACTGAAGACTAACCTATTAGTACTTTAAGAGATAAAAAATAGTTATGCATTTTTCATTCAGGTAATAAGACTAATCTTTCATAATTGGGTTCACATGTTTATATATAATTCTATAACTAATCAATACTAACAACTACTAATAACTGCTAACAATCAATGCTATAACCAATCAACGGAAAAATATGTTACACACTAAAATAGTCCCTGAAAAATTCAAATTATATGCACCCGGAACGAAATTCCCATTTGTATTTTATATAATTATTAGATTATTTTGAGTAGTTTGATTTGATATCTGTTAAATTCGTGTTTTATTTTATTTGTGCAGTTGTGTCAAATTTGGGATCTGTTCTTACAGAAATATATGTTGTAACATGTATGAGTTTAGGCATTTTATTAAACATAATGTTAGCCATTCTACATATGACGATGCTATTACTGAAATATTAAGTTGTTTAAAATTTTAATAGCTTTTCTCTGATAGCGGCAACATTTACTTTTCTGGCTGCGAAATAAGAGATAAAAGGTAAATGGTATCATTTTCTTATTAAAAATGAAACGAAAACAAAAGAGGGAATTTAATTCTCTTTACATTCATTTGGGCCATTATTATTTCATATATTCTTTTCCGATATCCAAATGGTTCCGAAGGTCTGATAATAACACTTAAAATTTCTAAATGTAAAATATTAAAAAAAGTAATATTATTGAAATGTTAATTTGTTTTAAATTTTAATGCTATTTACATAATTGCGGCGGCAATTTTTTTTTCTTTTCTTTCTTTCTTTATTTTTTTTCTTGTTGCTGTAGATGAGGGGCAGAGAAAAGTGTAAATGATGTCATTTTTGGAATATTGATGTCATTTTCTCTTTAAAATTGAAAAGAAAATCCTTCTTTTACGTGTATGGAATTTAAAGATGACAGCTGATTATTGTTTTCCAAAGTAAACTGATTTTTGCTGAAAAAATGCGATTTTTTCCCCCTGAAAAACATAATTTAATGACAATATATTCTTCACTATAGATTGGAATAAAAGATAATTTCAATTTCAATTTGACAATGACAAAAGAAAAACACGTATAATAATCCCTATAGTTTTCACTTTTGTCCCTTTTTTCCAAAATATAGAGTCATTTAGACGTCATCATTACTGAAATGTCATTAGAATTAGAAAAAAATTATATCTCGGAAACTAATTCAAATTTAAAAATTCTACTACCGCTTATAACACTCGCGGAACAACACGGAATATTGATGTTAACTTTACCGCAAATCGTTCCATATTTTAGGATGAATAGCTGTGAAACCTAATCAGTCGTTTAATCAGTTGCTTCATAAGATCTTTTGCGAAATTCGTTTCATCCGAATTTTATTTATATAGGGTAGATATATAAAAACAGCAGTTCAGCTATCTGTTGACGGAAATGATATCCTTAAATAATTAAACATGAATAAATATAAATAATTTACACAAACATACAATTACAAAAAAAATTATAATTATTAAGAAAAGAAAAATCAATAATAATTAGTTAATTAAAAACTTATTAAAAATTTGTGTAATTTAACGACCCACACAAAAGCAATTATTTCTGGGAAGAAAATATTCATATGATATATGTTTAAGGCATATTAACGCAGAACGGTTGTCATCTGTTGAATAAAATGATATACTGAACTAAGTAAACAATAGTAAATTTAAATATTTTCTCTAAAGATAAAATAATGCGATTTTTTTAATGAGTAAGATAAGCACAAATAAAAGTAACTGACAGTTTTTTAAAAATAACAAGAAAAAATAAGACAAATTAACATTAAATCGTCTTTTAAGTAAAATTATAATTTTAAATAAGTTAAACTAATTTAAATTATTTTTTTTAATTACAAACAAATACAAATATTTTACACTAATAAAAAAAAATTTAAAGAATAAAATAAATTTTTGTCTCTCCTTTTCTTTTTTCTATACAAGAAGAAACTATTGGATCAGTGAAAAGTTTCCACCAGTTTTCGACGAATTTATAACTTTTAAAAAGTCCAGAATACGATTTGACCGTTTTTTGAAAATGTCTGTGTGTCCCTCTGTTTGCATTTGATACAAATATTGTGGGCACTACAACGCACAAACTAATGCCTACATGTAGAGGAAATATCATGTTATACCCTTATATAAACTGGTGCTGATATGCTGCAACTCTATGATTTGTTCGATTTATTCATAATGTCAGCTTGAATTTCCAGATGTCACCGAAACATCAAATTTATAATCCGCATGATATGAAAAGATTGACATTCAATTATAGATGAGGTTATCTAAGAGTGCTGCTGAAATTTAATGATTTGTTCTTGATACGCTATGCTTATTTCACCAATTTAAATGCACACAATACATCGAAACTACACGCTTTCGCTGGATACGCTAAATACATGAATACATCGCGTAAAAAAAACTATTTGCTAAATCGATATAATTTCTTGTACTCTTCAATAATTTAACTGATTTGATTTATATAGAAGAAAGTTCTGTGATCGCCATAAAATGCCAGTTTATTTCAACGTTGTAAAACAATGCTTTATAAGCGAATACTAAAAAAAAAAATCACAGGTACTAAAATTTAATTAACATAATTAAATATAATATAATTAAATATAATCAAATTAAATTTGGCAAAAAAATATAATGTTCTAATGAAATTAGACAGTTTTAAAAACTGAAATTTCTAAAGTTTAAACTAGAGACAAAAAAAAAAAAAATAATAACCTAAACACGACATATTTATAACAATATTAGCAAACCCCGCGTCTTTGCTCGCGTAATAGTTGAAATATACACAGTGATATTTGCATAACTATTTTTTATTAGAAGAACACTTTTTGGAATAATTAAAAAATTACAAATTAAGCCACAGTTTGACTAAACTTCGTTATAAAAGTGCAATAGACAGAAATGAGATTTTAATTGGAACATAAAATGGCAAAACAGAGTTGAAATAGAATGTCTCGAAAAATGTTGAAACAGAGACTGTCACCATTACTTTGCCAACTGAAATCTGTTGGTATTTCCTAATATTCTACAGAAAACGGAATTTAGATGTTTTTAAAGGTTTTCTTGTTGTTCCTGCCAACCAGGTGGTAGTGACACCAGCACAACACATAGCCGAATAGGATCAGGGACTGTCACTCTTGATTCGAAACCAATAACTTCTGTAATTGGTTTATTATTTCCTGAGATTCCATAAAAATCGTAATTTAGGACTCTTTTAGAATGCTTTTCACTCCTTCCCTTCTCTTCACACCTTTTTAATTTCGAATTTAGTTTCGACTGTTCTTAGAGGACATTTATATTTTAGAAGTAGCTACCGCGCTACATTTAAAGTTTATAGCTTCTTCAGTACCGCAGAAATCACAATTTAGAAAGTTTTTTGCTCTTGCAACGCTCTAGGGATTGTGGCACCGACATAAAATATAGCTTATGTTTGAGCAAGTTTTTCACCATCAATTTAGCAACCATTATGTTTGAAATCGGACTCGTATTTCATACGATTGCATAAAAATCGTAATTTAGAAAGCTTATATAACGCTTTTCGCTCACTTCATACTTTTAAATTTGGAATTTTCTTTCGACAATTCTTAGAAAGCATTTGCATCATTGAAGTAATTACCATTCCAAATTTAAAATGTTAGACCCCTCAGTAACACAAAAAACGCAATTTAGAACATGTTTTGTCTCTGTAACTCCAAGGTGGTAGTGACAACAACGTAAAATATGGACTATGTTGGAGCGGGGGCTATCACCATAAATTTGAAACCATTACTTCTGAAATCGGTTTATATTTCCTGAGATTGCGTAGAAATCGCTATTTAGAACGTTTTTAGAACACTTTTCGTTCATTTTCACCCCTTTTAAATTTCAAAATTTTAAGTAGCTCTTCTCAGAGAGTATGTACATCTCATAAGTAATTACCATGTCAAATTTCAAGTTGCTAGCCCCTTCAATATCACAAAAATCGCAATTTAGAACGTTTTATAAAATCCAATCGCAAGGTGATAGTGACGCCGACATGAAGTAGATCCTATATTGTAGCAAGGGCTGTCATCATCAATTTCCAACCATTGCTTTTTAAATACGTTGGGTACTTTCTGAGATTTCGTAGAAATCACAATTTAAAACGTTTTTTAGAACGTTTTTCGTCCATTTTCAGCCCTTTTAAATTTCGAATTATTTAGGAAATGTTCTTAGAGATCATTTATATCTTATAAATAACTACCATAGCTAGTTTCAAGTTGCTAGCCCCTGCAGTATTACAAAAAACGCAATTTAGATCGTTTTTTGCTCCTTCGCCCCCTTTGGGATAGTGGCGCCGACATGAAAAAAAGACTACGTTGCAGCGAGGGCTGTCACCATAGTTTTCACACCATTATTTTTTAAATCGTTCAGAACTTCCTGAGGTTGCCAAGAAATCGCAATTTAGAAAGTTTTTTAGAACGCTTTTCGTTCATTTTCACCCCTTTTAAATTTCAAGTTTTTAAGAAATTCTTCTCTAAGAGCATTTACATCTCATAAGTAATTTCCATGCCAAATTTCAAGTTGCTAGTCCCTTCAGTGTCACAAAAATCACAATTTAGAAAGTTTTTTAAAATGCAACCGCAAGGTGATAGTGACGCCGATATGAAATAAATCCTATATGGGGCAATTGCTGTCATCATCAATTTCCAACCATTACTTTCGAAATCAGTTGGGCACTTTCTGAGATTGCGTAGAAATCGCGATTTAGAACGTTTTTTAGAACTCTTTTTATCGCATTTTAACCTCTTTTAAATTTCGAATTTTTTAAAAAACGTTGTAAGAGATCATTTATATCTTATAAGTAACTACCATTCCAAATTTCATGTTTCTAGGCCCCCCAGTAACACAAGAATCGCATTTTCGAACCTTTTTTTTTTTTTTGCTCCTGCACACTCTTTGGTGGTAATGGCACCGACATAAAATGTAGCTTATATTGGAGTATGGGTTGTCACCGTCATTTTGACACCATTATTTTTTAAATTACTTCTTGAGATTGTGTAAAAATCGCCATTTAGAACGTTTTTTAGAACGCTTTTTGCGCATTTTCACCCTCTTTAAATTTCGAATTTTTTAAGAAATGTTCTTAGAGATCTTTATATCTAATAAGTAACTACCATGCCAAATTCCATGTATCTGGGCCCTTCAGTAACTCAAAAATCGCAATTTCGAACGTTTTTTTGCTCATGCACCCCCTTCGGGGTTAGTGGCATCGGCGTAAAATGTAACCTATGTTGGAGCACGGGTTGTCACCCTCATTTTGATACCATTATTTTTTAAATCGGCTTGGTACTTACAGAAATTGCGTAAAAATCGCCATTTAGAACGTTTTTTAGAACGCTTTTTGCGCATTTTCACCCTCTTTAAATTTTGAATTTTTTAAGAATTGTTCTTAGAGATCATTTATATCTTATAAGTAACTACCATTACAAATTTCATGTTTCTAGGCCCTTCAGTGACACAAAAATCGCATTTTTAGAACTTTTTTGCTCCTGCTTCTCTTTTTGGCCAGTGGCACGGACATAAGTTATAGCCTATGTTCTAAGTTGGACTAACACCGCCATTTTAATACCATTACTTTTTTAATCGGTTTGGTAGTTCCAGTGCTTACTTCGTACAAATAAACATTTTTTACCTCTTTATAATGTTAGTATAGAAGATATATCATAATTACCATGCGTGTCAACGGTGTTGGAAAAACAAAATAATTTCAATAATATGTAATGTAATACTTTAAAAGCAATAATCATTAAACCGACGTGGAATAACTTTCTAAAGAACCAAGTATTATTATTACACGTATTTCTTATTTTTTTCCTTAATATATATATATATATATATATATATATATATATGGGCATACGAATGTGCGCTGCTTGAAATTGATATTTAAATGCTGATATAAATTCTGCAGTAAATTGCCTGTTAATGAATTTTAGATAATATTTTTCAAGCATGAGAAAAATGTTGAAAAAAAATCTGTGGCTGCATCTGAAGTGATTTTCTGTATAATTTTAGCAAGAGGGACGGTAAGGAACCTAAAATCAAAGGACCGAGTTCAAAAATTAATAACAACCTTAAAAATGTGTGCACGTTAATTTTTTGCTACATATTTATATAAAATAATAGTCCCAGTTTCGGAAAAAATTACACGGAATTTCTGTCAGTGAACAAATTTTATACAGACAGCTCCAGAATCCAAATCACCATCAGAGACACATATTTTGACCCCCAGCATCGTCCAAAACTTACTTATCTCGTTAATATTGTTATACAGTCATACAATGGGATGTTTTTCAGTATAAGAAAAAAAATCAAGAATATGTACTAAAATAAAAATTATTACTCAGTGGCTAAAAATGAAAAAATATGTGAGAATATCTCACATATTCTATAAGATAAAGTGCAATTATTATATAGTAGATCAAATAAATAACACACGTTGATTTTGTGACTGTTTAAACTACATTGAGGATACTTTTCTAAGTAGCATTATTTTCAATTATTTTATTAATTTTCGAAATGTTTGATAAAAGATTAAATAGAAACCTAATCTTGATTTAATTTTTTAAAAATGTATCATAATTTTACTTCTAGTTCTCAATTTATAAGGCCAAATTTTTTCATTAATATTATACAGGGTGTCCCTAAACTCATGGTACATACGCTGCTTGGTGATAGAATACATCAAGACGAGTAATAGTAAATAGGAAATTAAGGGTCCCAAACGTATTCCGAAGGAGATAGACGCCTTTAAAGTTTAGGGCCCAAAATTTCAAATGATTATAAAAAACGGAAATATTGGTCGATTTTTTTGCGGTTTTCACTAAAACTATTCTTTATGTCAGTATTTTCTTGAAAATAAATTTTAAAGATACAGTTCAAAAAATGCCGATAGAGGGCGCTTTATACTTTGGAGTAACCAACAACTATTTTTTGTATCTCATTACATGCTTTCAAATTCATAGACTTAAACTTAAATTTTGAGCTCAAAATCTGAATCGTTGGAAGTAGTTAAGTAGCGCAAACTGAACTGTGTTCAGAAGTTAAAATTTCAAATGATTATAAAAAACGGAAGAATTGGCCGATTCGTTTGCTGTTTTCACTAAAACTATTCTTTATGTCAGTATTGTCTTGAAAATAAATTTTAAAGATAAAGTTAAAAAATACCGATAGAGGGCGCTTTAGACTTTGGAGTAACGAACAACTATTTTTTATTAGATGTAAATTTCCAACTGGGCGAAAAATGTCCGGACCAGGATTCGAACCCGGGACTTCCTGGCTGAAGCCGCCAGTGCTCGGCCATCTGAGCTATCCCCGACGATTCTGTTCGAACTTTTTCACGCAGCTAACCTTAATGATTACAGCATCTGGTCTGAAACCTGGTTCAGCTCAACAGAATAAATAACAGGTAATGGAACTCCAGAAATCGCTGGATACGAAATTACACTAGATTAATATTAACACAATTACTCTAATTGGTAAACAAATCATATTAGATGTAAATTTCCAACTGGGCGAAAAATGTCCGGACCAGGATTCGAACCCGGGACTTCCTGGCTGAAGCCGCCAGTGCTCGGCCATCTGAGCTATCCCGGACGATTCTGGTCGAACTTTTTCACCCAGCTAACCTTGATGATTACAGCATGGTCCGGACATTTTTCGCCCAGTTGGAAATTTACATCTAATATGATTTGTTTACCAATTAGAGTAATTGTGTTAATATTAATCTAGTGTAATTTCGTATCCAGCGATTTCTGGAGTTCCATTACCTGTGATTTATTCTGTTGAGCTGAACCAGGTTTCAGACCAGATGCTGTAATCATCAAGGTTAGCTGGGTGAAAAAGTTCGACCAGAATCGTCCGGGATAGCTCAGATGGCCGAGCACTGGCTGCTTCAGCCAGGAGGTCCCGGGTTCGAATCCTGGTCCGGATATTTTTCGCCCAGTTGGAAATTTACATCTAATATTATTTGCTTACCAATTAGAATAATTGTGTTAATATTAATCTAACAATTTTTTACCCTTATTTTTTGTATCTCATTACATGCTTTCGAAAGCTTAGACTTAAATTTTGACATCAAAATCTGAATAATTGGGAGTGGTTAAGTAGCATATACTGTACTGTGGTCAGGAGGGGGGTTCAAATTCCAACACAGGGACGCAATTCAGTTTGAGCTGCTTAAGCACTCCCAACGATTCAGATTTTGAGCTCAAAATTTATGTCTAAACTTTTGAAAGCATGTAATGAGATAACGGTGTAATAACGGTAAAAAATAGTTGTTCGTTACTCCAAAGTCTAAATCGCCCTCTATCGGTATTTTTTAAACTTTATCTTTAAAATTTATTTTCAAGACAATACGGACATAAAGAATAGTTTTAGCGAAAATCGCAAACGAATCGACCAATTTTTCCGTTTTTTATAATCATTTAAAATTTTAACTCCTGAACACAGTTCAGTTTGCGCTACTTAACCACTCCCAACGATTCAGATTTTGAACTCAAAATTTAACTTTAATCTAAGCTTATGAAAGCATGTAATGAGATACAAAATATAACAGTAAAAAATGGTTGTTGGTTACTCCAAAGTCTATATCGCCCTCTATCGGCATTTTTTGAACTGTATCTTTAAAATTTATTTAAAGAAAATACTGACATAAAGAATAGTTTTAGTGAAAACCGCAAAAGAATCGACCAATTTTTCCGTTTTTTATAATCATTTGAAATTTTGGACCCTAAACTTTAAAGGCGCCTATCTCCTTCGGAATACGTTTGGGATCTTGGTTTCCTATTTACTATTACTCGTGTTGATGTGTTCTATCACCCCCTAGCGTATGTACCATGAGTTTAGGGACACCCTGTATTAAACCTTTATCTACTGACAGTACCTTTATCTACTTATAAGTATCATTAAAATGACTTGTTATAAAATTAATTTAATACATAGATTAATTGTAATACAGTTTAGAATGACTTATAGATACATTACTTCATCTTGTTTCAAAAGAATTATTGGTTACAGAAAGCAAAATTATTTTTAAAAGGATGATTTCTTTTGCCTTAGCATCTTTTCAGCTTACTTGGCGTTGGGAGGTGGGGGGAGGGTTCAATTCGGAAATATTTCTATATTTCAGTTGTAATAACATTACATTGGTACATTTCCTAATTTTACAAAATACTAAGAAAAAGATTTACAAAAAGATTTGAGTGGGGTTATAAATATTGCACAAAATCCCTATAAATCCAAATTTAATGAATCCTTCTAAATCCTTTATTCCTTCTAAAATCCTTTTAAAATGATACAAATGATTATGTAAACTTTCTAATTTAGTTTAAGCAATTCGCGAAAAATGCTTTATGAGAAAAAAAAATTCATGAATTCATAATTCAGTACATAAAGGATTAATACAAACGTGAATCAATGTTCTTAAATATATCAACCAAAATCAATTAAAAACATTTCTAAATGATTATATCTTCAACCGTTTTCATTTAAATAACGGTAATGTTTAAAATACTAATTTAACATAACTCCAGGATTCGTTTCGATAAAGCATGTCATCATTTACGCGTGAAATAAATACTTCTGATATTTTAATCAAGCTGGTCTTTGATATGAGACGAATGATGTATCCATTGCAACCATTATGGAAATGGAATAAAATGAAATATGTATCAAAGCCATTTCATCGTAGCAATTATTTAACCAATCAAATAATAGTGAGAAGTTGATGAGATCGGCCAAAATAAGTATAAAAATCATTAAAGTATAAAGTAATTAGTCAAGTGATCGTTAGTCATAAAGTCATTAAATCATTAAAGTATAAAAATAGCTAACATACTCAAATAACAAAATGACCGAAACTCTAATTTAAAGATGGCATGTAATAATATTTTCATAACTGTTACAGTAAAAGCACTATAGAAAACAACTTTCTAAATAAAACCTAATTGGAATATCAATATAATAGGAATAAAAATTCTATTTAAATATTTAACCCTTAAATGCCCGGTGTTGTTTTTCATCAACATACCCACTTTAGGCTTCTAAAATACTATTACAATAATATTGAAGTTATAATGCCTAGTGTTGCCAATAAAATACACCCTGAAAATATTATTAAATCGATTTTAAACATGTAGATGGCAACACTTGTGCTGTTTAAGAATAAAGTTTTTTAAATTGTTGTTACATGCTCTTTTTGTTTTGTTTGGAAGCTTGCGAAATATCCTATTTTGTTCTGCAGTGAGCAAGTAAAATTTATTTCTTATTATAGTTCCTAAAATTCTTGTGTGTATAACATGATAGAATTTTATCAAGGAAAATTATTTTTTGAATTAAGGACCAGCATTGCCGATTAGTAACAAACTGTTTTTTAGCCGTAAACCATGCTTAAAACAAAATAGGATTTTTTTTAAGTATTTTCCCATGATTTATTTAAAAAATAAAAGCCGAAAAACATTGTTACAATGATTTTTGAAAAATCAGGCATTTAAGGGTTAGGATTCCAATAACAATAATATAAATATAATTTAAGTGCAAAATAGAACGAAAATAAATGTATAAAACAAATGATAATGGAAAAATAATGCGACACGTGAATGATTAATTTCCAGTCATCAAGGAAACCACATGTCCAAAATATTTATTAATTCAGTAATTATTAGTCTGGCGATTTTGCCAAGAAAAGTCTGTAAAAGCCGATATAATGCATTTAAACAATAATTATTTAGGAATAATATCATAAGGTGAAACGCAATTTTTCACCTTGATTCAACATAAAATATATAATGTGAACATTAAAAATGTCCACAATCGTACTTAAAAGGCGACTAATGTAATAAAAATATGTTACAAATTTAAAATAGACATTTTATTTAATTTTTTTATTTTGTCGTCAATCCACAGCTCTCTCTCGGTTAGATTTCAATAAAAATATCGCAATAGATTTTGATCAGGCAAAAATCATATTCCCATCATCCAATTATTACGCATTCACTAACAGAGAATCAATAGAAATCATGTGCAAAAGCAATCAAGTATGTAACGACGCCCTACTGTACAATATCCTCAGTTTGTGGTTCAATATCCTCAAAATAAATCCTGAAAACCTGAACAAAGTGACGAAATAAAATTTAAAGTACAGAAGTTAAATATTTTCTTCTACCCATGGAAAGTGACGTATGAGAAACAAAGTGATGTCATAAAATAAATGGAACTACAATTAATAATAATAATATATATTTCCTCTAATTAAATTCAATCCAAGAAACTGCTACTGCTACTTCTACTTTCAACTCTAGTAATTATTGGTTCTTTCATTTTCAAAACAAAGTGAAATGTTTGTGTAAATAAACAATACTTATAAAGACATGTATAATAATCACTTATAAACAGATAAAGTTAAAAAATGCTATAAAAAGTGATAGAAAATCTTTATTAAGATTGACGATCGTTTCGTTGCACAAACGGCAACATTTTCAAAATCATTCAACGATAGAAAATATTTTCACATAATTTAAAAACAATAAACATAGTAAACAATGTCACGCGACATGATGCATAATGAAAAACATTGTAAACATAAAATTAATTTAAAAGATTAAATTAGTTATTGGTGAGCGTGGATTAATTTTCAAAACAATAACATGGTAAACAATGTCACGAGACAATATTCATAATGAAAAGCATTGCAAAATTTAAAATAAAAATAAAATTATCTTGGCTATTTACGAGCGTGGATTAATTTCTACTATTGTTACTAAAATTACATAGCATTTCTTTCCAAATTTTAGGTAATTCTATGGACATTGAATCATTGCAAATATTCTTGTTGCGTAAAAATATCTCTATTGATTCTCGGATTATGGATGGTAAATAAAATCTTGATGTATAAATTAACTTGCTATTTTAAAAATCGATCTGTAAAGGTTCTTCGCTGTATAATCTGGCCAAAGCTGAGGTTCTTCTGTTGTATTTGATGTCTGCTATATGTTCTTTGATTCTAGTTTTAAGTTTTCTAGTTGTCATACCTATATAAAACTGCTTGGTTCCATCTTCTTTGGTGAAAGGTATTTCGTATACTCCCGATAAATGGTTTGACTCAATTGGATCTATTTTCTTGCATACTATATTTCTTAATTTCATAGAAGGTTTTGCGACTAGGGAGATATTGTATTTATTGAGTTTATATTTCAGACGTTCGAAGAAACCAGGAAAATATTGTAAAGTGGATAACATGGAATTTTGTGGATTGAAATTTCTTTTCTTGTTATCCTTTAAGCTCTTAATTAATTTTTCTATGGTACTTTCTTTGTTAAAACTAGAATCAAAGAACATATAGCAGACATCAAATACAACAGAAGAACCACAGCTTTGGCCAGATTATACAGCGAAGAACCTTTACAGATCGATTTTAAAAATAGCAAGTTAATTTATACATCAAGATTTTATTTACCCTCCATAATCCGAGAATCAGTAGAGATATTTTTACGCAACAAGAATATTTGCAATGATTCAATGTCCATAGAATTACCTAAAATTTTGAAAGAGATGCTATGTAATTTTAGTAACAATAGTAGAAATTAATCCACGCTCGTAAATAGCCAAGATAATTTTTTTTTATTTTAAATTTTGCAATGCTTTTCATTATGAATGTTGTCTCGTGACATTGTTTACCATGTTATTGTTTTGAAAATTAATCCACGCTCACCAATAGCTAATCTAATCTTTTAAATTAATTTTATGTTTACAATATTTTTCATTATGCATCATGTCGCGTGACATTGTTTACTATGTTTATTGTTTTTGAATTATGTGAAAATATTTTCTATTGTTGAATGATTTTGAAAATGTTGCCGTTTGTGCAACGAAACGATCGTCAATCTTAATAAAGATTTTCTATCACTTTTTATAGCATTTTTTAACTTTAAACAATAGTTAGTTATTAAGATATTCTCTGATGATGAGCCTGGAAACTAAGAAGTTTTAAATAAAATGTATATTTTAAACTTGTAACATCTTTTTCATTACATTAGTCGCCTTTTAATTAAGATTGTGGACCTTCTTAATGTTCACATTATGTATTTTAATTATTTAGGAATCCAAGAAAATTAAACAAAAACGAAAATTCAGATATAGTTAGAAGTTGACATGTTGTTGAATTCTATAGTTTTTGATGATTAAGTTTTGGTGTAAATCACCTAACTGGTGGCGCGGATATGCTGCATTTTTCAGGAAGTATTAAAATGTATGAGATAGAAGAAAATTTTGGGATTTCCACATCTGACGCGTTTTTTATTAGAATTTATAGATAGATAATTCACTACATCTGCATTATACATTCATTACATTAATATATATTCTGCTCTCTGCAAATTATTTTGTTCAAATATAAGAAAATCTGTAAAACGTTTGACTTATTTTTCTACGTAAAAATATTAATTGATTTCTTGCATCACAATTATTTCTAAATAAATATTTACAGACAATTAAATAAATGGAAATTTCTATTTGAATGCTTTTCAATTATTTCGCAGGCCGAGGACGGAGATTAGAATCTAAATTCTAATTACATACTTAGAATTATTTTAATCACTTGTTTAAATTTTAGAGATTTTGTCACTTTAATAGGTGTTATTCATCTCTTGTTAGATGATAATTAATTGAGATATTTCAAAATAACTACAAAACTAAACAGTCTGTTAAAACTACTCACTTAAACCTGCCATGTACGTATTCAGCTTGTTAAAATAACAATTAAATATTTTAAAATATCTAAGTAAGCGCTTGAAACTAAATTTCTGATCTTAACGATTACTATAAATGAATTAACATTGCAGTGAAAATTAATTCGCATTTTAAACATAGGCCCGAGATTCAAATTAGGTTATTCAATATAAATTTGAAAGATGTTATAGTACAAAATCGCAGGATATAGTTGACAATTAAATATTTTGGTGTTAGAATTAGAAATGCGATATTTGAAATGTTATATATTAAAAACTCACCAATCATCCAATTTTTTTATTGAAATTAGCACTTAGTATATAATTTTATTACACTGTTGCATTAGCAGTAAATAAATATATTTTGAAGTGATTTATCACGATTTTTCAATCGAAGGAAATGCTAAATGTGAGTTAAAATGTCATAAAAACTTTATGCGTACACGTAAAATATTAAAGATTTATTAATGACATATAAAATTAAAATAACTTGATGTTATCTTCTTTTAATTTTTCGAATTTTAAATAAAAAAATATATATGCAAGTACTATGAAAATAATTACGATGCGAGGTGCATACTGATCGGAGTTTCAAAGTGTCTGACACCAATATATAAGTATAGAAATATTTTATTTCATATTTAAACCACATATCTTGTTGTCAACTTAATAAACCATGAAATTATTTTTTTCTTTTTTTCGATTAAGTAGGCAAATATTTCTATAAAATGTTGTGTTAAAACTGTACACACCCTGCAATATATTGTATATAAAAAAAGAAATAAAAAATATAGCTTTCTATTTTTCGTAGGGAAATGCATTTCTTTTAGAATATTTTTAAATTTTACCCTTTAAAAACGGCATTATAACATATATGTATATATATATATATATATGTTGTGAGTCCTCTGTTTCGGTGTAGATCGTGCCGATGGGTGCAGGGGCGCGTACAGCGGACGCATGCGTACCGACTTCGGAGCGCTCCCTTGGAGTTTCTATCATAGTTCTGTAGTCGCAGGCCGTGATCCTGGAAATAAAAGTCAGATTAAGTGAGTAGCTGTTTAAATGAAGACACAGTGTTTTCGGGGACCTGATTTATTTGTCTTCTTTACATCCTTTTGAGAAATCAGGTCCTTTTGCCTTGAGAGCTGCTACTTTACTTCTTTATGAACATCGGGATCGGGAGCTAGGTGTACCGCAAAGCGATACTTAGAGAGCGAAGTTGCGTGGACCTAAGGCATTACTTAGATGGTCTAAAGCCCCTCTTGTCGCCCATGCAGCGGTATAAGTACGAGGTATTTTGCATTATTCCTGCTAGGAGACGTTGGAGTCAAAAGAGGCGTTTTTAAAATATAATTAGTCGCTAGCTGAATGATTGATTGCCCGGGCGAAAGGCGTAGGCTCAAGATCGGCCGATTGAATGCAGCATGAACTTAAAATCGCACTTACTCAGCAAAAGTAATCTTATGAAATGTGACAAAACGATCTTTGAAAGTTATAAGATGCGATGCTGAAAAACTAATTTAACAGGGGAAACTTCATTCAATCAATTGAGACACAATTACTAAAGCATTTAAAAAGTTTTAATTTAATTTCTAAATTTAAATTTCTATTTTTTAAAACGGCGATTTCAAATTTTAAAAGGTGCAAAAAGGGGATTTTAAAAATTTAAAAAGGGGCTTAGCTTTTATCGTTTCATATCCCCCCCCCCCCACTAAAACAAGAGCCACAGGGCTCGCCTGCAAGACCTGTGGGTCTTATCTCGGGAATTTAACCCAGGTTTTTTTTTTTTTTCATCAGTTTTAGATTCTTATCTTCTCCAGCTCTCGAGTCAAGTGGACCTATTTTTACATTTATATATCAAGTTTACATAAAAATATTGGTTACCCTAAGACATTGGAATTCTTTTAATGGTGCTGCAGTGAAACAATAATAAGGGGACAGTCTCGAGACATATCTGGATTATAAAAAAATTGTGATTAAATGACAGCATTTTTGGTGTTCCCTTTTCTTTCCAGTTTTTGATTTAGAGTCAGTACAATTCGTTGGGAAACATCTTTTTGTGTATAATTGCAAATTTGCAACCATAAAATATATAGTATTCTAAAATATTCAAAGATAAGCATACTGAAAACAACATATTCAAATGTAAAAAATATTCACAAATACAAAATATTCAAAAATAGAAAAATGTTCAATAATACACAATGATCAAAAATATAAAATATTCAAAAATACAAAATATGCACTAATACTATCAACATTAATATATTTTCTACCAAAATGCAATTTGAAAAGTTTGCATTCCTAAAAATACTGAATTTTCACACTGAGATAAAATAAAAGTAAAATACACTATAATACTAATAACAACAAACACATTAGATTTCTTCTTATTCTACCTTTCTGTTTTGGTAGGGACTTAGCTACTTCTATGATGCAGCCTTAGGGTTATCTTCATCTATCTATATTAATAAAAGAACAAATCGCTCTGTGTGTGTGTGTGTGTGTGTCTGTTGGCGATGGCTAGCGAAAACTACCGCACGTAGAAGTCTGAAAATTTAGGTGTGATTAGTCCAAGACAGGTCCTGATGCGCCTGAGGCTCAGATTTTTAATTTTTTTAAGAGCCGGGACCCTTGGGCCCCTTTCAGTTTTAATGCACTAAAACGTTAATAACATGCCTCTTTTCTATCCGATATTCTTCGTTTTAGGGGTAAATTCTCCTTTCAGTTTCTGCCCCATTTCTACATTTCACTTAAGACCATGGCACCCTTGCAAGGGGCCCTGTCCTGGCCCCTTGAAGTTTTAGCGCACTAAATTGTTAATAACATGCCTCTTTTCTATCCGATCTTCTTCATTTTAGGTGTGAATTATCCTTTCAGTTTCTGCCTCATTTGTACATTTCACTCAAGACCTTGGAACCCTTGCAAGGGGCCCAGTACAGGGCCCCTTGAAGTTTTAGTGCACTAAATTGTTAATAAGATGGCTCTTTTCTATCCGATCTTCTTCGATTTTGGGGTGAATTCTCTTTTTGTTTATGCCCCATTTCTACATTTCAGTTAAAACCCTGGAACCCTGTCAAGAGGCCCAGTACAGGTCCCCTTGAAGTTTCACTGCACTAAATTGTTAACAACATGCCTCTTTTCATTCCGATCTTCTTCGTTTTAGGTCTAAATTCTCCTTTCAGTTTCTGCCCCATTTCTACATTTCACTTAAGACCCTGAAACCCTGTCAAGGGGCCCAGTACAGGGCCCCTTGAAGTTTTTGTGCACTAAATTGTTAATAACATGCCTCTTTTCTATCCGATTTTCTTCGTTTTTGGGGTGAATTCTCCTTTTAGTTTCTGCCCCATTTCTACATTTCAGTTAAGAACCTGGCACGGGACCGCACCCAGCTGAGAGCAAACTTGCGGTCCCGGGGCCTTCTAGAAAGTTATTTTTCTTCAAAAAACCGCTCTCGATTGTTGCTGCGATCCCGGAACGAGGAGGTACCAAAACTTGGCGATAATGTAGAGGGATCGATGTCCTATCGAAACCTCAATTTGAAAAGTAAGGCGGTCCAGACTGAAGAGGTGGGCTCGGGAGGCACCAGAGGGGAGAATAGTCCTTCCGTTGAGGATTCTGATCCACCTGAAAAAGAGGTAAGAAATCACCGAGTTCTGTTCCGAAAGTTGACGGTTCGAACCCGAGGGGCAGGGCCACAGATCGGAAGGAAGGACTGGCTGAAACGCATAAGTCAGGTTTAACGAAGAAGGCTGGCTCCGGAGACAATGGAGACGAAAGCGAATTGAGCGGTGTTGAGCTGCCCGAGGAAACTCAGAAAGTTCCACGCAAAAGACGCCGACGTCGAAGGAGCAGGGCTCAGCCGTCACCGGGCGACCAGACAGACCTGCGATCGTCAGCGAAGTCGAAAGAGAGCGGCACTGGAGGCAACGAAGGTGGAGATGGTCTAACTGAGGTTGAAGTAGTCGCGCCAAAGCACTCGCGACGGACTCCCCGGGAAGACAGTCAAAACCGGAGGGACAGGGCAAGCTCTCAGGACACTAAGCAGACCAACGTACTAGCCAAGAAGTCTGGGGGTAGTCGGAGGAAGGAAGAGTCCCGGCTAGTGAAACCGGGTACGAAGCCTACCAAAGACCGCTCTCTGCAGGAAAGTAGAGGGAACTCAAAGAAGAAGGAATCTCGGCCAGTGAAACCGAGGCAGAAACCTACCGAGGGCAACCTTGAAACGCAAGAAGCGGCTGACCACGTGGAGAATCAGTCCTGGGCGAAGGTGGTTACCAAAAGTATGAAGAAGAGACTGCGGAGGAAGGAGAGACTTAAGGGAAACCCGAAAGACGGCCACGCGGCTGATAAGAACTCTCCGCATGAATTCACATGGCACGGGACAGGGAAAAACAAGTCCCAGTCCCCTCAAGGTAGCAGCGTCAAGCCAAAAGCAAGACCACCCCCGAAAGAGGAAATAGCACTCATAGTGCGTACGAAGGGGCAGGACGCACATGCCGTTGTCTCTTCCAATGATACATACCAACAAGTAGTCAGTAAAGTCGACCCAATCCAGGCCAAAATAGCGATCCGAGGGACGCGGGACATATCAGGAGGAGGTATTCTCTTCCTGACCAATAGTCTAGCAGACCTCGAAAAGCTTGAGGCCGCCTTGGAGACGGCTGAACTGACGAGGGACCTCCTTTTCATGAGACCGCAACGTCGAACTCCAGAGATAGTTCTCTTTGGAATGGACTTGAATCTACCAACTACTGACATCATCACGGCGCTGCAAGAACAAAACGAGGTCCTGAATGGATCCTCCCTCGAGCTCCGAACATCGTTCATGGGCGAGAGAGGGCGCAATGTGGTGTTGGCGGTGGATGAGTGGACATTCGACCGTCTCGCAGATCTCCGTCGACTAAATGTGGGTTGGCGCAAGTGGATTTCCGACCTAATATGCGACCACTGGTTTGCTATAAGTGTTGGAGGTACGGCCACACACAATCAGTGTGCCGCGGCACACAAATATGTGGGCACTGCGGCGCCGTTGACCCTATAATTCCGTGCACCGCCGACGCGTGTTGCCCTAATTGCAGTTTGAAAAACCGTCGGAGACCGGGAAGTAAGCTATTACCTACCAACCACTCCGCAGGCTCGAAAGAGTGTCATATCCACAAGCCGGAGATCGAACGATTGAGGAAGAGCAATCATGGGGTGTAATCCACTGAGATTTGCACACCTCAATTGTCACCACGCCATCGTGGTGGCAAACCAGCTTTCACAGGACGTCTCGTCCGCCGGATACGATATCATATCTCTGAACGAACCATACGTGAGCGAGGGTAATATTCTTGGAACTCCGCCGGGATACACATAGGTGAGTTCGGAGGGCAGCCGTTTTGGCGCAGCCCTCTGGGTGAGCCGACGTGTTTCATTCTGCAGGGTCAGACGGCACTCCATCCGTTGCGATCTGTCTAATGAGAAGGTGTTGATAATAACATGTTATTGCGCACCCTCGGAAGACATCCAGATCGTACTCGATTCGTTGGACCAGCTACTGAGTACCTAAGAGGGAGGTCCAAGATCACCTTCGCCTCGAACGCGAATCTTGAAATCGTGAACGATCCAGACAGCATTTCGACCTTCAAAGGCCCTCAGGGCGAAGGTTGGGACGACATCTTGTTGGCTCGGTTCTGCGCCTCTCGCATTGAAGACTGGATGATGTCCGATATCGAAATACTCAGGGACCACCGACTCATGACGAGGGCCTATCAAGGCAGACCGGGCACTCGCCTTCCCCGGAACGCCCACCACAGGTGGAGACAAAGGGATTTGGTCTGGGACGAGTTCCTACACGACATAAGCACGGTAGATATGGGTGGGTACAGCTTCGAAACCCCCGACGAAGGTGTCGAACACCTGATGTCGATCCTGGTGAGGCTGTGTCAAAAGCACAAAAAGCGCACACCTGCGGTACGCAAGGGAGCGTGTTGGTGGACGGGTCAACTGTCCAGCCAAAGTTCTAGATTGCGTGCGCTGAGGCGGCTCTACCAGCGAACGCTGGAGCAGCCACAGAGGGAGAGACTTGATGCTCTCTACAAGCGTTAGCGGGCAGAGTATAAAAAGGCGATCCTGCACACAAAACGTGCATAGTTCCGACGATTCATTTCGGAGGGATTGGTCACGGATAAGCTAGGTTGCGCAGTCGAGGTGGTGCGAGGCAAGTGGAGAAGGGAGGCCCCAGCTTTCCTGATTTTTCCCTCCGGGGAGGAAGTCTCCATCTGGGAGGAATCTCAGGACGAACTTGCAAGACACCCCTTCCTACAGGCCGATGAAGCTTCGCAGATCGCACACAACATAACCGGCGAACCAGACTGGTTCACCATCGAAGAGTTGGAGCTTGCAGTAGAGTCACTGCCGCCTAATAAGGCACCCGGCCACGATGGGATCAGTCTCGAGATTGTCCGTAAGGTTCTCCAGTTCCATCCTCAATGGCTACTGGTACTTTATAACCACTGCTTGAGAGTATCTTGTTTCCCGCGGACTTGGAAAAGGGCTGTAGCCGTGTAGTTTCCCAAACCGGGAAAGCCCCGCAGCGACCCCGCATCCTACCGCCCGATCTGTCTACTACCGACCCTCGGGAAGGTATTGGACAAGATGTGCGCAACGAGATTGGCTCTCCACCTTGAGACCAATGGACTGCTCGACGCCAGACAGTACGGATTTCGAAAGAATATCAGTACTGTGGACGCGTTACGCAGAGTGCTGGACTACATAGCCGAATCAAAGGCCGGCGGAGAATTCACATGTCTGCTCACTTTTGATATCAAGAGTGCCTTCAACAGCGTTTGCAGAGCGGACATTCTCCAGTGCCTTGCGGATCTCGGCATCGAACCCTATCTATTTGGGTTGATTGATGATTACCTCTGGTATCGGTCGATCATTCTCTTCTTCGGGGAACACGGGACACGGCACTTGCCTCTTGTGCTCTCTTCGGCGTGTCAGGCGGGTCGTTCTGAAGTCTTCTTTCCCGGAGACTGGGGTTCTGGGCTTGTTTCCGCAGGTAGTAAAACTTTTCCCTGCCCTGGGCTTGGGGGTTACACCTAACCATAAGCCAAAAGCGGGTTCCCAGGGTGGGTGCTTACTTACTTACTACTTTAATATCGGTGTTCCGCAGGGATCATGTCTTGGTCCGATACTCTGGTTGGTTGTGATAAACATCTTGTTGAGGCGGTCGCATATAGACGAGGCATGGCTAATTCAAGCTTCGCCGATGATGTCGTTGTAGCGGCACGAAGCAGAGCAGTCTTCAGGTTTGCCTAAATCCTGAATCCGGTACTTACCATGATTCATCAGTGGGCTTCGGAGTTTAGCTTGGAGTTCAGCTACGCTAAATGCAACTACACGGTGGTCCCACCAAGAGGAAGGCACAACTATGCTCCATCCAGGCCGATCCTTATGAACGGTCACAAGCTCAAATTCGAGCAGCGCCTGACTTACTTGGGGGTGACCATCGACATGCATTTAAGTTGGATGCCCCACTTGAACGTGGTTCAGGAAATGCCGTTCAAGCTGCGGCATAAAATGGACCGTCTCACCGCAGCCAACTGGGGCATCAAGCCGCCCCTACGCAAGATGCTCTATCGCCTAGTTGCGGAGCCAATAATCTTGTACTCGGCTTCTATTTGGTACACTGGCAAAGTAGAAGAAGCAAACAGGTTGCTCAGCGCACAAAGGGGACTTCTCCTGTGCGTAACGAAGTGTTATAGCACGGTTTCGAACGACGCGCTGCACGTCTTATCAGGGGTTCTTCCTCTTGACTTGCGTGCGGAAATGGACAGGGACTTCACGGCCCTTGTCAGGTAAGGCAGGGGCATTGACGGTACAGGGCTCGACCCTGAGTCAGTCGATCTATGGCGACAATCCTACCGGCGAGAAGAACTCGGTCGGATCCCATGGACCAGGGACCTCAATCCCAGGACGACGTGTTTGTACTACACGGACGGATCCAGGCAGCAGGACCGCACAGTCGGTTGCGCGTTTACTGCCGTGATCGATGGTCAGATCGCCGGTGAAGGCCAGTTCCGCCTTACCGATGGCGCAGAAGTTTTCGCAGCCGAGGTCCAAGCGATCAAGGAGGCAATAACAGATGCCCATCACAGGGATCTCAGTGAGCTCGATATCTACTCAGATTCGAGATCGGCGCTTCAAGCCCTAAATAGCCTCGTGCCTAGGCACAGGTCTATTCCTGAGATTAGGGACTTGGTAAAGAGTAGTGGAACCGGTGTTCACATGCACTGGATCAAAGCCCACGTGGGGCACGTCTACAACGAGCGTACGGACGAGCTGGCGAAAGCCGCGACGACCCACCCGTTTGTGGATGTGGAAGGAAAACCACCCGCCGCCAGGCCAAGAGAGAGCTCTTGGCCCGCGCCGTCTCAAGATGGCAAAGCAAATGGGTTACCACGGGCAAAGGCGAAGTGACATACGAGCTTTTTCCGCGCGAACGCCTCAGGCGACTGCACGGCGATTTCTACCTCAATCAAGTTCTAACGGACACGGCACCTTTGGTGACCATCAGGCTCGCTTCTTCTAGAAGGATCCCACATGTTTTTGTGGGACAGGGATAAGTGACAGGAGACACTGTCTGTACTCTTCTCCCCTATGTCGGTCCATCCGGGAAAGGTTTTTCCCGTGGAACTTCCATACTCGAACACTTCTCGATCTATGTCTTGACGGCTATTGTCGGAAAGGAGTGAAGGCCATAGTTAATGATCTCGTCCTGCGGACATTGGAACGAGACCTGGGTCGCCAAAGGCATGGTCGCCACACCAGAGCCCTTCGCCGTCAAACGCCGCAGTTGAACGCAAATCAACCAGTCCGCTACACACGTGGCACTGGAGGTGGTGGTGCATGAAGTTCTGAGGTTCGAGACTCCGTCTCATGAACCTGCATTTAGTAGTGAATAATATGTCGTAGTGTATTTATGTCGTAGTGTATATATGTATTAGTGTATAATATGTGTAGTGCAATAATCATGTAGGTAAGGTACCCGTGAACTGGTGGCCGGAAACGTCCCCGCAGCCCACCCTTAGCGAGGGCGTGTCATGAGAAACTTTCCGCGATTCTCCTGGGATCGCGAGCGGCACCTACCCCCTTAATCGGTTGTCCCTCATAAATGTCTTTGCCGGATAATGGTATTTGATCTTGAGGGGCCTCCGTACATCAACTCCGGCTTTCTAACCTCAAACTGGTTTGTGGGTCCGACTCCTTTATAGGTGCTCGGTTCCTGCGGGCTATCGGGGCGTCCTGGGTCGGGAACCAGGAGAAAGAAAAATTTGGCTCCTCTAGATAAGTGGTGGGATCTGTCGCACGCGACCATTCGTCCTCTTGGGAATAATTGGTGTGACGTGCGCTGGGCAGTGCACCGGCTTGACCGGAGTTTTCGTGTGGATCGGCCCTTACGGGCCACTCCTGGCGGTGACCTTCGGGACGCGCCGCGGGGTTTGGAACGGGTCTTTCCGCGCGTAGACGCGTGGGCCTGCATGGGACCGGGAGATGGGACACCGTCTTAAGACCCTGGCACCCTAGCAAAGGGCCCTGTACAGGACCCCCTGAAGTTTTAGTGCACTAAATTGTTAATAACATGCATCTTTTCTATCCGATCTTCTTCGTTTTTGGAGTGAATTCTCCTTTCAGTTTCTGCCCCATTTCTATATTTCAGTTAAGACACTGGAACTCTGTCAAGGGGCCCAGTACACGGCCCCTTGAAATATTTAGTGCACCAAATTGTTAACAACATGCCTCTTTTCTATCCGATCTTCTTCGTTTTTGGGGTGAATTCTCCTTTCAGTTTTCTACCCCATTTCTACATTTTAGTTAAGACCCTTGCACTCTTGGAAGGGGCTCGGTACAGGGCCCCTCTATGTTTTAGTGCACTAAATTGTTAATAAATTGCTTCCTTTTAATTTTATCTTCACTTTTGGGATACTTTCTCCATTTAGTTACATTCCAGTTAAGACTTGGGCCAGTCTAGGGTCCTGTAGGGCCCCGTCCAGGGCACCTAAAATTTTTTGTGTGCCATGCGTTTTTCACACCCTAATTTTCTCACCTTCGCAATGCGTAATTTTAAAGTTGAGTCTTGAACACTTCTCCTTAGACCAACACTCACATATTTTTATTGGGGCCCTAGGGCCTTTTTTAAGCATTTCCCTAATTTTTTGCGCATTTATTTTAAATTATATTCTAATGATTAATTCATACCCTATGCTTAATCTCGACTAATCGAAGATCTAAAACGCTAAGTACTTTTGGGCCTCCTATTATAACTCCCTTAAAAATTGTCCGATTCGCTAGCTTTTTTTTGTCTAACAACATCTGAGGTTCTCCAGCTATTACATGAACGACAAAAAAATATTTTAGGCTTCAACTACAACCAATTTTGAATATAAATCGTCTTCTTAGGGCCTTTGGTTCATCTTCTTTAAAAATGATCCGAATTTCTTGCAATTTTCTTTACCATAGTTCTAGAGTCCTCAGATTACATTGAAAACTACTAAAAAGTGTATTTATACCAAACTACATGCCACTTAAGTCCCTTCCCCCTTGGGGCCCGGTACAAGGCCCCTTGAAGCTTTTGCATCATAAATTATTAATAAATTGACCGTCTTAATCCGATCTTCATTTTTGGAACCATTTTTCCATTTAGTTATTCTCCAGTTTCTATATTCCAGTTAAAATCCTGGGGCTCCTTAGAGTCCTGTATTGCCCGATCCGGGTCCCCTTAAACTTTTTGTGTGTTATGCATTTTTTACACCCTAATTTTCTCACCTACTCATTGCATAATTTTAAAATTGAGTCTTGGACTCTTCCCCTTAGACCAACACCCTCATATTTTTATTGGAACTCTAGGGCCCCTTTTTAAGCAATTACCCCATTTTTGCACATTTCTTTAAAATATTATTCTAATGATTATTTAATACCCTATAATTAATTTTGAATAATTGAAGATCTAAAATGCTAAGTACTAAAACAATTAAACAAGTTTGCATGTTAGGGCCCTGCTCTCAACTATCAGTTGGACTATTTTGGGCCCCCTGTTATAGCTCGCTTAAAAATGGTCCGATTCATTAACTTTTTTTTCTAACAACTTCTTAAATTCTCCAGCTACTACATGAATGACAAAAAATTTTGAAGACTTCAGCTACCACAAATTTTGAATATTAATCGTCTTCTTGGGACCTTTGTTGCAGCTTCTTTAAAAACTATCCTATTCTATTGCAATTTTCATTAACATAGTTTTAGCGTCTTCCAGCTACTTTAAAGCACCTAAAGAATTTTCTTATACCCAATTACATTCCAGTTGAGAATTTGGCCCCCAGGGCCCGGTCTTTCTTTATACATCAGCTACCAGCTTTTTCGAACATTAATCTCCTTTTTCAGCATCAACTTACATCCACTCACCACAGCCGTAAATTAAAAATCGCGTTACTTTAAAGGTAACTTTTCATAAGTGATTTCATCCGTTTATTAAATATCGTGTTAATGCTAACAGTAATTCATGAAATTTACAAGGTTGAGGAGGTATCTTCCACCGCTCGGTGGCGAGTTATTTCCTCGGTTTTAAGGGCCCAATTTCAACGGGATTTGCTTCCTTCAACTTAGATTACAATTCAGCTACTTTCCGTATTATGAAGTTTTATCTTAGACTTTAGTTACCAACATTTTCTAACATTAATGGTGCATTCTTTTTTTGGTTTCTGTGGGCTTGATTCCTACGATGTTTGGCTCACCCAACTAGGTTTTCGATTGTCTCCGGCACATGCGGGCACTTCCGGTAAATGTTGTCATATGTAGTGGGAATCTAGATTACAGGTTCGTTCGGAAAGAAGTTTGATGGGAACACATTAGACGCTGCGAAAGGCAATGACAATGAGGTTCATTTAAAAGAATTTCCAAAGATATAAAATCATACTAACTTAAGTTTTGTTTAAGGTTATTATTTACAAACGCCGGGCGGGTCTGCTAGTGAAAAATAAAACTAAGTTGTCTAAAAAGGAAAACTATAGCAAAAAAATACAAATATACACTTGCTATAATTTTCACCATGCCCAGGGTCAATGCGACATGGGTTTTAATATTCTGAGGTGAATATCATCCCAAAAAATGTGACACTTGCACGACCGAAAAAGGAAGGTGGGTAATCGACATTCACCTGCAGAGGGGAAGCGAAGCAGTTTTGCCAGATTCTCCTTTCAACCTGGAAAGAGCATATGGGAAAACAGTCCGGCTAAAGATGGGTGGCCACGGAGCGGAGGGCCCCTTCATATGTCACAAAATCATCATAATAATATAGTTATAAAAAAATTCTAACAGTGCTTTTCAACTGTCACCATCATTCTACACCGCTGGGGGGTTGGGTTACACGCCCAGCTGTGTCATCGTCCAAATGCTACGAGCAAGATGGACAATAGGAAAGCAAAAATAAAAATTGAAAGATGAAAGAGATAGCTGGGGTTTATTCATGGTTGAGTTTAAGATTTTGAGGAGGGTGGTAGTATCTTAACTTGGATGAATGGAGAATTTCGGAATTTCTCTTAAAATTTGAACTGGGTTTATCAATTTCAAAGGATACATCAGAAAGCTGTCTTAAAATGGTGTAGGGGCCAGAATATGACGAAGTCAGTTTACGGGTATTAGGATAATGAAATTCTTCATACATCACAATGTCACCAACTTTAAACTTTACAGGAAGGAAACGAGCATCATAACCTACTTTATTCTTTTTATGGTAAGCAATTGTTCTCTCTTTAGCCAATTTTCTAGCTTACTCCACAGGGGGATAATAACTATTATTTGGTAAAGGAGGATGATATGGTAATTTTCCTAACAACAAATAACTAGGGGTAAATTGGGTTACAGAATGAGGGGTATTATTATACTCATATAAGACTTCATATAAAAGCTTAGTCCAGGGTATTTTCTTGGATGTGGAATTGACTTTACATTTTAATCTAGTGACAATAGTCTGATTTAGGCGTTCAATTTTCCCATTCGTCTCTGGGTGATGGCTCCTCGTCAATCTATGCATTACATTGTAAGTACGAAGAAATCTTTAAAACCTGGAATCTGTAAATGCTCCATTTCTGTCGGTTAACAATCTATCTGGTACTTGTATCTGAAATAATTGTTTCAAAATGTTTGTATAAGTTTCGGTAGTTACACTTTTTGAAGGAAAACCCCACACATAGCGAGTTGCATGGTCAACGACTAAATGCAAATATTTTTTTGTAGAATTGTAATAATTAAATCCGCCAACAGAGTCTACTGCTAAACATTCAAAAGGTATATCTGTTGGGTGCATTAGTTGCAATAAGCCAAATCTTTTTTGCCTACATTTTTTGTTTATCTGACAGTGTTTTACAAAATTTTCAATGTCCTGATTAATGTTAGCCCAATAATACTGCGGAGAGATTAAATTTATCATCTTATAAATTACAGGGTGGCCAAATTGTATGTGGGTTTTTTCTAAGAGGGGTAGACGTAAAGACATGCGGACCACAATATTTTACAAGCTTTTCTTTTTAATTACAACAACATAATTTATCTCAGTGTACTTTTTACCATCAACTGTTACATTTTCTTTTTTCTGATTGTCTCTTACTTCATTCAAGTCAAGGAGATGTATAATATGGGGTAAATTTTCTGAAACAGGCTATCTAGATAGCATATCAGCTTCAACATTAGTGGACCCTTTTTGGTATTTAATTCCATAGTCAAACATACTAAGTTTTAGGGACCAGCGGAAAAGACGCCTTTTTAAATTTTTAACACTTTTGAGCCAGGTAAGTTCCGCATGATCTGTATGTATGACAAATTTTGGACCGTGTAAATAATGATGACATTTATCTAAAGCATCCACAATCGCCAAACATTCTAATTCAGTAATTGCATATTTTTTTTCATAATCGCTAAGATTTCTATAGTGATATGCTATAGGATGCAATGTCCTTTTTTCATCAACCTGTTTCACAACACATCCCACTCCATGACTTTAGGCATGTACAAACGAATGACAAGGTATTTTGGGATCAAACAACTTCAATATAGGTTTTTCAATTAAAGTTAAATCATTTTTTAACTTTTCGAAAGAATTTTGACAATTTTGGTCCCACACATAAGGGACATTTTTCTTCAACAAATTGTTGAGAGGGAATCGAAAGTTAGCATATGTTGGAATAAATTTGTGATAAACATTTATAGATCCCAAAAACGTTGTAATTCCTTTACATTCGTAGGTGGTGTTAATTTCTTAATTGTCTCTAGATTAGGGTTGTCAGGTGTGATACAACCATTCGAGACTTCATATCCTAGAAAATTAATTCTGGATTTGACAAAATTACACTTTGACAATTTGAGTGTAAGGTTTTCTTGGACACATATATTAAATAATGTCTCTAAATGACACAAATGTTCCTCTTCATTTTGGGAGAATACAATAACATCATCAAAGTAACTACAGGCAAAGTCAATTTTGTATTTATTAAGGATTCTTCTGAGGGTACGGTTAAACCAAGCAGGCGCGTTTTCTCATTCGAATGGTAAACGATTCCACTCATATAATCCAAAGGTGGTGGCAAATGCCAGTTTCTCAGTGTCCCGAGGTTGGATAGGGATGTGCCAATATCCACTGGCCAAATAAAGAGTAGAAAAAACTTTAGCATCCGCCAATTTATCCAACAGGGTGTCTATTCTATGTAAGGTTTCTGCATATGTTTTTGTAATGATATTCAATTTACGAAAGTCAACACATAACCGGATTTTCTTCCCTTCTTCACGTTTATACACCAAAGATACGGGTGATGAATAAGGGGAATAGCTTTCTTTAATGATACCGGCTCGCAATAAATTTTGAATTTGTTCTTTAATTTCCTCTTCTTCCTTAGGGGAAATGCGATATGCTCTTAAAGAAACGGGGAGGTCTGATGTTAATTGTATTATCTTGGGTTCAATGTTTACACAACCTACATCATATTTATCTTTAGCGGAAATACAGACATATTTGGCTAGAAGAGCAGGTAATTGTTCCTTGACAGATTGCACATTTTGCAGATGGTCAGTGGTCCCGAACAACTCCGGCTCAAATTTTTCTTCGAATATCTCTGCATTTTCAGTTTCTGGTTGGCTAGTATATGTTTCTGATAAATGTATAGTATGATGAGATGAATTTGTTGAAATATTGTCCATGAGAGATACACTCTTATTCTCTTGAGTGATTTGCATTTTAACACAGTCAATATTTAACTTAAACAATTTACAGTGGGGTAGCCCAATCAAAGCATACGATAACTGATTATTAATTACAAAAAGTTCAACATACTTAGCGATACGTCCTAATTTCAAACTAACAAGGCATTTTTCTTTCAAAGCAAGAACACCTTGTGTTTGTGTGACCGATATACTCTGCTGAACTTTACATATTTTTAGGTTAAGTTTGTGGGCTAAATTACAAGGAATAACACTGATTGAACTCCCTGTATCGATGAAACAAGGTAGTGAGTCTTCCCTTTTTACACAAGTAACTTTTTGACAATTTCTACTTGCTTTTTTATAGCTAGCTTTTTTTGTATATGTCCGGACATAAGAAACCATCAATGATTTCTAGATATATTTTCGGATGACTCATTAGCTCTATGATCTGGCTTGAGGTTCGCACAAGTCATATTGGGACTAGGGGTTGGAACTGCTAAAACTTGTTGTCGAAAATGGCAGTCTTCCACCCAATGATACGCATTTGGTATTCCTAGATTAAGACAAACTTTGCATGGGGAGGGTGGCAAAGTGGTCTGGTGATGTACATTCGGTCTTGGTTGAACATTCGAAGTGGGTCGAAACTTATTTTGGGGATTTCGTGTCTGATTAGATGGAAAAGGTCGAATCGTTGGGTTTTGATAGGGAACTCTGTAGTTCCACTGTCGGTTATAATTCTGTCCTATCTTATATGGGGGGATGAAAAGGTCGCCATTGTCGGTATTGATTGGGGTTTTGCGGGCTTGCGTCAACTTTGCTTTCAGTTCCCTTTCATTCCAGTTGCAGTTTGCAAATTCTGAATACTAATTCACGCCATGAGTGTGTAGTTGAGGGGTTGCTTGCAATAACTAACTTTTGCATTTCTAACGGCAAGCCTTCCGTTAGCCCTTCCAGGATAAGTTTCTGTTCTAAACATAAGGTTCTCCCTATTTTAGTCTTTTTTTTATAATGTTCGTTCAGGTCCTCTCCAATTTTGTATCTAATACGGGAAAAATCGGTTAAAGAAAGAGTGTCAGGAATTTCGTAATGTTCGTTGAGCAAAGTGACAAATTCGGACCAATGCACTACATTTAGACAATTATTAATGTACAACGTAAGCGCACTGTCCTTTTATTTCTGTATGTGCCTAATTTTCCAGCAGTCGTCTTTTTCCTGTTCTATACAGACACTCTCGAAATAGGCTAACCACGGTGCCCAATCCACAAACGCTATAGGCGAACACTCAATAATATCAGGTTCTATTGACATTATCGGACCAGCGGTTACTGAATTGTGATTAGACCTAGCTTGAGCTGATAGGGTCTGTTCACCTAATGTTGTTGCATTACGTGTCTGTGGGGCACCTCCGGGCTGACTAGACTTCTGACTATCTTTCTCTTCAGGACTCTGAACTGGCGTTCCATCATTACTCGGAAGCTTATTTTTCTATTTCTCAGAGTCTTCTGACTTGTTTTCTAAGTCATTCACTTTCTCGGTAGGGGGTGTGACGCTCATGTTGGAATACAAAATATCACAAGATTACACAAAAATATAAAGCACAATTAAAACACATAAGAATAAAAATGGAATATTTTTCAAAAAAAATGCAACAAAATATTTGTAAAAACTGGACTGAAATCTAAATGAAATTCAAGTTTGTTATATCACAGGAAAAGAAAAAAGTTTAGTTTCTTCTTGGAGAAAATCTGAAAGGCTTTCTTCCAAAACAGCTGTTCACTTTAAAGATAAAAGAAAGACAGTCTGCTCTGAGGATGACTCATTGAACTTGACCCCCTTTCTCCTGTGATAGGGTTCTTCACTTCGATAAATGTAATGTCCGAGGCAGGGATGAAATGAAGGGTTTTTATCTTTTTATTTCTTGAAAAGATTGAGTTTGTATTTAACGATCGTCCGATAACCTGATTAAAAGAAGGATGCATGATTTTCTGCCTGTCGTCGAAAAGATTGGTTTTTCTTTTTATGACCAGATTTTTTTTTCTTATTAATTACTAGGGCAAATGAACGTTTTTTTTCTCTCGTTCTTTTTCTATTTTCTTTTACGCTCAGGGCACGGAGAAAGAGAAAAAACTGTCGTTTTTAGAAATTTCTTTTCGTCACTTTTTTAGGACAGTTACACATCTCGTTGTTCTTCTTGCTTCAAGGCCGGATCTTTAAGGATATTTCGCTGGGATTTCGGGATTTGTCCCGCGTAAATGCACCGTCTTACCGGCTTTTCTGTAATGCTCACTACTCCCGTTGTGGATCCTCTGTTTCGGTGTAGATCGTGCCGATGGGTGCAGGGGCTTGGACACGTGCGTTCCGACTTCGGAGCACTCCCTCGGAGTTTCTATCATAGTTCTGTAGTCTCAGGCCGTGATCCGGGAAATAAAAGTGAGATTAAGTGAGTAGCTGTTTAAATGAAGACACAGTGTTTTCGGGGACCTGAATTATTTGTCTTCTGTACATTCTTTTGAAAAATCAGGTCCTTTTGCCTTGAGAGCTGCTACTTTACTTCTTTATGAACATCGGGATCGGGAGCTAGGTGTACCGCAAAGCGATACTTAGAGAGCGAAGTTGAGTGGACCTAAGGTATTACTTAGATGGTCAAAAGCAACTCTTGTCGCCCGTGCAGCAGTATAAGTACGAAGTATTTTGCATTATTCCTGCTAGGGGACGTTGAAGTCAAAAGAGGCGTATTTAAAATATAATTGGGCGCTAGCTGAATGATTGATTGCCCGGGCGAAAGGCGTAGGCTCAAGATCGGCCGATTGAATGCAGCATGAACTTAAAATCGCACTTACTCAGCAAAAGTATTCTTATGAAATGTGACAAAACGATCTTTGAAAGTTATAAGATGCGATGCTGAAAAACTAATTTAACAGGGGAAACTTCATTCAATCAATTGAGACACAATTACTAAAGCATTTAAAAAGTTTTAATTTCAATTTCTAAATTTGCATTTTTATTTTTTAAAACGGGGATTTCAAATTTTAAAACCGTGACTTTGCTCTCGAATGCGGCATTTGTTTGTATATTTTTTATTAGGAGAAATTATACGGCTACGGATAATGCAAAAATTTCTAATTAAGCCAAAGTTTGACTAAACTTCATTATTACACTGCATTAATCAAAATAATGCTTGAATTAATGAGAACAAAATTAATTCTAAATAAATTATTATTTAGAATGCATCTTAAAATTTTTACGCTGATTTTAGTTTCCATTTGAAGTTTTTTTTTTTTTTTTTTAAGAAAGAAGAAAAACGTTCTTAGCTGGTATCTAGTATATATTAAAAAGCAAAGAATAAAATTTAACTAGAATAAATCGACAAATTTGCGCATGCGTAAACTCTTTTTAGACCTTTTTTTAATTTGGAGGAAAATAGATTGTGTGTCTGATAGCGCAGTGGTCTAAAGCAGGCATTTAAAGCTCTGAATTTTTTGTAAAGGTCGAACCTTTGAGCCCAAGGCCTGGAAAAATTATTTCTGTAATATTTTTGGCGATAATTCGTTTCAATAATGACATATTTTATTAGGAGGAGACGTTTTACGATTTCTATTTTATTATTACTATTATTTGAATGTTTTAATATTAAATAAAATATAACACTCAACAATGTTTTAAAGAGGTAATAATTTTATATTTAAGGTATTTAAGCTAAAATATTTTGCATGCAATTATGAGTTTAACATATTGAGCTGATCTACAATTTCTGTTATAGTTATATCTTATGACTATTATCAAGAATATATATGTGTGTGTTTCAGAAAGAAAATTTTGTCATTGTTTTCAGTAAAAAATAAAAATGAAAACGGAAAGAAAGAAAAATATTCTTATAAGAACTTTAAAAGAAATTACCTTGATATTCATTGTATAATATTTAAAAAACGAATAAAAATGTAAAATCAAATTAAAGTAGTAAAAAACGCATATTATAAGTTAGAGAATGATACTGATAAAACGTAAAATCCATGACAGCTTTTAATGATCCTGTAGTAAAGAAGAAAAAAAATGTTATTTTTTTTTTAAATGGTAAGTTCAAATAAAAGCTCTATCCAATATTTTTAGGTACATTTCTGATAAAAAGCAAGTATAATTGATTGCAAATTATAAACTTAAAGTTCTTTCACTTCATCGAATGGGTTAGACTGGCATAGAACATTTTTAGAACGGTTGTCGCTCATTTTAGCCTTTTAAATTTCGAATTTTTTTTATTCAACTGTTCTTAGAGAGCGTTAACATCTTAAATGTAAATACCATGCCAAAATTCAAGATTTTCATTAACAATTCCATAGAAATAGTATCTTAAAAAATTTTTGGGCATTTCATTCATTCATATTTCATTATATTTCATTCATATTCATCCGGAATTAATATATTTTTGCAATCTTCTTAAATAACAACTTTAACTCATGAATTATGATCTACATTTATACTGCTAAAAAGTTGCCTCGAAATACATTTCACATAACATAAATAAAACTCATGAAAACTGTCTTGCTTTTATAGGAGAGGTTTTTTTATAAGAATTCCGAATATTTAATTAGTTTCTCTTGTTATGAATTTACGTTCTCTTTTATTAAGCAGGACTCATTTTTATTGTTTTCGTACATTAATTTTAACTTCAAATCATATGGAAGTTAAAGAAAATGAACATTCCGTTGGATATTAAGTAATTTCTAGCTTTTTTTTTCATCACGCTGTTAAATAAGTTTTTTTTTTTTTTTTTTTTTTTTTTTTTTAAATCTTAATCATTTTTTCTGTAGCATCTAAATTTATCATAAATTGCAGAATAAGGTTGATACTACCAATTGCCTATTACTTTATTTTTGTTATATTACTCTAAAATTCAATTATAAATTAATGTACCGTTTTCACAAAAGCTGCTTTTTTACTTGTATATATTACAAAGGACAAACGTGTCCGTGTGTAACGCTGATGTCATTTTGAAGTCGGCAATAGCAGACGCTAATTTAACTATTATTAATTTTTATTGTAATTTTTAATCTTCTAAATAGGGAACGTTTTAAATTTTTGCAACATCGAACAGACAAAAAAAAAAAAAATGTACTTTCAAATGCATTATGTTTGAAAACTGTATCTCAATTTACTCATTTTTTATTGTTTTTAAATTGATTTTCAAGAATAATTTTTTAAAAAACTATTTATGCCGCCTGCAGACGATTAAGAAAGATATATCAGTTTGTATTTAAATTATTATAAATAACCAATTATTTGATTCCAGCTTATATTCCATAATGAAATTAAAAAAAATTCATCAATTAATAAATAAAACAATAAAATATACATCAAACACAAATTTAAGACATGTTATCGAATGCCACGCTTAATCCACTGAAACTTACAGAATTAAAAAAGGCTTATTCTAAGTAGCTAACTTATGAGATTTATTCGCTTTTATTCATGATGAGAGGCCAATATGAAACTAACGCTTTTAATACAACTCAAAACTTTATTTGGACGCATTATTGCTATTTTTCATATAAATATGATTTTTAGTATGATTAGTGGGCATTCTAAAAAAAATATGCTAAATGTAAAAAATCTATTACAGTTAAGAATTTAATAAAAGAGAGACCCGGGTGAGGCTTTCTCACCACAATTTCTGAGATTATTTGCTGATACTTTTTTTTCCATAATTTTTTTATCCTTTCGGCACTGGCGGTCACAAATGTGTTCCTTAATTTTAAAATGCTTTAAACTATAAATAACGCCTTGCAGATACGTAAAAATATCATAATCACATATGTGCATTCTATATTTTGACTTTTTAGTGGACAAATAGCGCCATCTAGCTTTGAAATAATAAGAAAACAAAAAAAAAGTGACAAAAGGATTAATTTTTTTGGACTTTAAGAAAAAAGTCAGGGCCAAAAGGGTTGAAACGTATATCAGCGACTAATTTTCCGAATGTTTAATTTCTGAAAAAGAAAAAATATAAAAAAACACTAGTATATTTTTATGTCTTAAATCCTGTTGTAATACAACATTTTCCAAACGTCTTGAGAAATTCTTTCTTCGACCATTATCATATGCAAAGAACGCGAATTAACTACATTCGATAGGTTTCACAAAATAACATATTCGTTAAATCCTTCTCTATATTAAAAAAAAAAAAGTTTCGATTTCGAAATGGACCAATGAAAATCTGCATAGATATTCCCGGCAGATCGGCATCCAATTTGAATGCTTAAGCATGGCCTTTCTTCGTTAATATTAAAAAAACTGTTGCATACAAAAATATGAAATTCGGTAGTATTATAGAGAAATGTTTGATAAACGCGCTGATGCAGACAGCTTTCAAATCGAAGAATTATTTTAAGAGATATTTAATGCCAAAGTTGGACAAAATCGTTCCATTAAAAAAGTTTTATAGGAGCAAAAATTATACATAGGAATTTAACCTTTTTTTAGATCATTTTATGCGTCAGAATTTCCCGGTGTGCAGACAGCATTTGGTTTTTTTAATTTGAATCATTTTTTGAGGTTTCATTTCTATTTTAAATTCCAATTTTCTGCATTTTGAGAGATATTTTTTACATATTTTAGAAAATTGTATTAATTTAAACTGTTGCCAACTGTATAAACAGCGCAAACAAAGTTTGCTTCAAATTAAAAATATATTTTACACGTGACTATTATAAACAGAAAATATAAAAAGCAGGAACTCATTGAAAATTACGTCATAAAACCTATATTTACACGTGAATTTTAAAAGAGAAAGAATATTGTAAAATAATAAATTCATTAACATGCGTTAGAAGTCTTAAATAGGAGAATTTACGTCACATTTATGTTACATTACACTTATTACGTAAAATGAACGAAAAATAATATTGCAAAATAGTTTAAATTTAAAAATTGCGCGAGACATTTATTTGATATTTTAAGATGATCATAATATTTCATTTCTAACAAAAGTATTTTTTCGTAAATATTAAAAAGAGAAAGAAAAGTTTGGTGAAAATTACGCCAGATTATAATTGTCAGATTCAAATTATAATTCAATCTTCAGAAATCTTTTTAAAGCCGATCAAATTAGCGTGCTGTTAGTGTCTGCGGTGTCTGAATGGGGGTTGACGAGCATAGCTTGTAGGGGGCAGAGCCCCCTAGTATCGGTAAAACCTAACTTCTGTGATTTGGTTAGTTACTTTTAATTTTATTAGCATAAAAGGGATTTTTAACACAAACTGAAAAAAAATTCATGGCCGAAAGGGTTAACTGCTTTTTATCAAACAACGTGTTTTAACGATATATAAATATACTATGTTAAAAGCCGCTTTATGAACCTTTCTAAAAATACCTCATTAATCGCTATGCCTCTAGTATGTGAAGAGAAAAAATATGTTAACAACAGAAATAATATATATGATGGTTTTCACCTATATTCTGTAAACCGGGATGCCCTGGTTTATCCCATTTGTTTTTAAAAAACATACGAAGAGACAAATATTCTTTATTTTTTCTTTGTAAATGCATGTCATATAAAACTAAAGATTTTTTTTTAAATTTAATAAAATGGTATTAAATTATTACATTTATCCTTCTTAAATCTTTAAAGGACATATTTTCGGTAAGATTTTAAAATAAAGATCGCAGAAAGGATATTTACTACCTCCAAGTGCCTTTAGGGATTTTCGATTAGTGTGAAAATCAATCTCTTAAACATAACTTTCAAATGTTTATTTGAATAGAGAAATTTAATCCTAACAAAATCTATCTATCCGTTCTAAAAGTGTTCGTACACAAATAACATCAGTCTATTTCAATAAACGAATTTTAAAGTTTGCTAGCAACCCAATACGCCATTCATTCTTTAATATTTCTTGAAATAGAAATTCTTTGTTAATATTTATTAATCAACGTAAGGAAAAATATTTAATTCTGTTTTTCAGTTACTTATCAGCCTTAAAATGTAAAGTATTTTAAAGAGATTACCCCCCTTATACACAAAAACTTATCATTGATAAATCACACAATTACATTTATTTCTACAAATGAAAAAATATGAATTTTTTTTTTGTTTATATCTATCTGTTTATACATGAAATGATTTTTCTGATACATTAAGTAAAAAAAAATCAAATAATTTTAGATGCATATGCCTTCCTTGCTATATATACATGAATTCATATTATTGCACAAATAAAAATAATTTGCAGTCATTTAAGTAGTTAATTGAAATAAGCTGAATTTAACTTTCAATTTAGGTAACAGTTCAATCTTATTTATCAACTATCTGTATAAAAAATCTTACTGCTAAGAAGATGAATTAATTTAAAAATAATTTTTAGAATTATAATTTCAGCGGTTTCTAGGAATAAACTGAATTTATCTTTACATTTAGTTAACACTTTAACCTTACTTATGAACTGTACAGGAATTTGTACTAAAGAAAAGATCATTTTCGTCAAGAAAAATTTTCTTTAGCTATAAAAATCGATATAAATTTATCTTTTGTTCTGTTACATAGATTAAAAGTATACAGATAGGAAGTGGAATGTTTTGGATTAACTAACCAGACTGTATTTTGCAAAAGAAGAAATTGAATAAGCAACTATATTAATGAAATTTTACAAGCCTATTTAAAACATAATAATTTTAAAAATACGACTATTACAATAATTATTTTCTTTATTCTTATTACAAGCATTTATTTCTTTACTGTATCTTTACAAGAAAAAGGTATTGAATTCGTGAAAATATCGACTTCCGGTTTTCGACTGATTTATATTTGTTATAAGGTCCTGAATACGATTTGAGTGTTTTTAGAACTTGCTTGTCCCTGAGTTTATCTGTCTGTGTGTCTGTTTGTAACTTAAATTTTGTGGAAGCTCTATTACTGGAATCAATGTAGGTTTTGGTATAAATCGCTCAACATGTGACACTATTGCAATGCATTTTTTTTTTACGATTAAGATGTTTGATTTTGAAACATAACATTTGATTGTCTTGAATGCGTGAATGTAATGTAATTTTAATAATTTTATAAAAATTTAGATATTTTTCTCATATATTTGATATAAATTCAAAAATTCTATTGTCAGTTTTTAATTACATCTCATGAAGGTTCTGTTATTATGTTAGTGTTTTCAGCCCCACTTTAATTCACTCTATTATTTTGTTTACAAGAAACGTATAGATATGATGAAAAATAAAGTAAGAGTTCTGAAGAAGAAAGATAATACAATTTTTGAAATACAAATATCCTTAAAAAATTAATATCCTGTGTCAAACTTTTTAAGCAGCAGTGTTTAATTAATAAAAATATTTCTACATTTGCTTTCCTAAAATATTACACGGAAACAAATTTCAAAATACATAACAGACAACTATTTAATTTTTGCGCTTTTGCTTAAAAAAATTCCCACTTCAAAGATTAAATTAGATTCTTCTATTTTTTCTTTACATTCCGCTTTATTAAGCATGCCTCAATGTTATTACTTTAAATACATGGTTTTAAACTTGAGAATAAAGGAAAGCTCATTTTAAAAGTAATGTTTCGGTAAATATTATAAAATGTTTAGGCTTTTTCAATTTAAATATTTTTTCATTATGTAGTAAATAAGTAATGTGATTTTGTTAAGAATTGTAACACTATCTATTAAATATATTATTTAAAAAAAATGTTGCGGTGTAACATATGTGTCATACATTTTTTAACAATTTCCATGTAGCCAAGAGAGCAAGGGTTAGAATCCTTCTCCTGAACATTTTTCACCCAGATGGAAAAACACAACTCATATGATTTATTTACCAATTAGAATAATTGAATTAAAATTAAAATGGTGTACTTACGTATCCAGTTTCCATGGAGTTCAAATACCTGTGATTTATTCTGTTGAAATGATTCATATATCAGGCCAGATGATATGATCAATAAAGTAATCATGGTGAATTAGGTCCTCCAGATTGGTCCGGAATAGCACAGTTGGCGGAGTATTGCAGAATCACCCAAGATATACCTGGTTCGAATCCTGTCCGGATATTGGAAAAATTACAACTGATACTAAAACGTTTATTTGGGAATTGATAGCATCTTAAAAACCCATATTCCTAGTTGGTTGGTTGGTTGGTTTTATTTATGACGGCCAATTATCTGCACGAGGGATATGGGCTCTGGGGGGGAGTGCCCTTCGTGGGGGTATTTCTAAAGGAACCTAACCCGTATTAACGCTTGGAAATCCAAGGTTCGAAGAAAACCACGAAAACTCCGAACGATTCATATATCTAGTTGAGAAAATTGATTATATAAAAATTACTCGGAAATGTTTCTGAAAATCAGTAGAGACAAAACAAATATTAGTTATTATAAAGGTGTCTAAACATTTCCAAAATTTATCGGCTTACGAGGTTTTTAAAGGCAAAAAAAAAAAAAAAAAACGCTTTTCGGAAATGTTTGTAACTTATTATGTTATTGCGCCTTGTTGTTCGTGATTATATAACTTTTTCGAAGATTCTGAACCACTTTTCTTTTCTTTCTTTTTTCTTTTATTTTTTTTACAGCGTAAAGAAATTACAAAATTATCATTTTAAAGCTGTATACTAAAAAGTATTTGCTGTCATTTTCAATAATCATAAAAACCCAAAATCTGTTTTTTAGAAGTAAAAACAAAATATTTAAATTCATCTCACATTTCTAAAATTGTTAGACTAAGTAAGATATTTCTTTTCACACAGACATGAGGAGAACCGAATTCTATACAAAATTTTGTTTTTTCCAGAAAGTGATTTTTTTTTGACTCTCTTAGTGCCTTTTGCAGTCAATTAAAAAAATAAAAAAATAAATCACAAGGCAGTCAAAGAAACAAACAGTATGTGAACTTTACAGCGCTGGCCACAAAATTTGAAATACAGTTCCTAATGACAGTGTGAGAACTCGAGGGGCTCACATCTTCTGTAAATGCATCTCACTCCCTCCTTTTTCACTTGCTAAGTACTATTAGTCTACTTTACTAACCGCACTAAGAAGCTTTCCTGCATTCGCCATTGTAATTTAATGTCTACACCTCAGTTCTTCGGATCTTTTTGATTTGTTTTTATGAGTAGAAAGTCTGTAAACATTCTTCATGGGTGGTTTTTCTTTTTAGACTCGTATTTATTCACCACTTGAATTATCACCTTTTTTATTTTGACTTTGGTCAATTACAGGCTTTCTATTATGACACTTCCTAGAGATATTATTACAACGCTTTGAGATTACATAGTGTAGTTTATTTACTATAAGTAAAAGAAGTATTATAATGATATGCTACTTTTGATAAATAGTAACTTTAGTCTACAAAGAACGCACAGAAAAAAAGTTGTGCACCAAGCGGAATCACGTACGTTTGCATCTGACTCTATCACGATAATTTGAAAAACTATTGATTCTGATTTTTTTGTTTCTATTTTTCTTTATTTTAAGAATTTTCTTTTTAATAAAGTTGCTTTCAGTTCAAAATTAGAGTCAAGTATTTGAGTCAATAAATGCTTATTAAACTCATCTGGCACAGTTAAATTTCCTATAGAATTTTGCGAAATTTTTTATTTAGAATGCGTACATGGGTATTTTCCTATTGGGCTTTTATTCTCAAATATAAATCAATGTTGTAATACATAAACACTTTTCTTTTAGTTCGTTTTGACCAGTTTATTCGTCTAACTGCTGTTAAGGAAACGTCCACGACAGAAAAAATGTTTTGCTGAAATTTTTTTAAACGGAAATATAAGAGTGGTACATCAATTTAAAGTTAAAGAGTTGAAGTATATGAATTTGTAAGTTTTAATTTCATGCTGAAAATGAGTTTACTGAAAATGAGCTGGATACTAACAGTATAAAATTACATTTACATTTGAGCTTAAAATAAAACTTATTGGAATGTTTGATTTTTTTTACTTTTTAGTATTCAATAAAATTACTATGCGTTCAAAGCAACAAACTATTACCATATGTTTAAGATCTATATAGATAAAATCTTTTAGTTCTGTCTTTAATATATTTTTGGCTGTATTTAAACATTAATACTTAAATGTCACAAGAGTAACGGAAAACATACAAAAGTTTTAATTTTAAAAAAATCTACCTAAATTTTTTACCCAAAACTTCTAATTCTCCGATTTCGAGGTATAAGACATATTTTACATTAAATATTTTGTTTATGCTGCGCATGGAATAGGCTCTGGGGAGTTCTCACAAGAGTAACACATAATACTTTTGTCGATAGTTTGATATAAAACTGCGTTACAACCAAAACAAACAGAATGCTTAAAGTTTTGTTCTTTTTTCTCTGTTATTAGAGCAGTTCTTGAAATAGTTTTAGCTATAACTAAGGTTATTTTGTAAATTTTAAGGAAGATAAATTATCTTTATTAGTGCTTTGTTAATGGGTGGATTTATTTTTATTCATTTTTGGTATTACTTAAGATTATAAAAGAATCATGATAAGTAATTAAAGATATAATAAAACAACTCAGCTCGTGTAATTTTTGTGGGGTTTCTTTTGGTTTCAAGCACATAGTCTTTGATTAGATATTTTTATAGGCTTTTTAAAGCTTCGTTTACTAAATTCTGCTGTATAACCTACAGAGATTCTAATACTAACTCTTATGGAAAGGATTCTGATAGTATATTTTCAAGGAAAGATTTTAATATTGCTTCTTAGCAGGGAAAATTCTGCTAAGCGCCAAGAATTGTAGAGAAAAAATAAGAATGAAATTGAATATGTTGTTGTGAGAAAGAATCGAAACAAAATATATTACGATAAGGTGAAGAAATGTCTTAGAACCAGCAAAAGCTTCAGCAAGAAAATGGAAATAGTAAGAAAAGGAAAAAGTAGAGAACTAGCTAACCTCAGATACTGTTACGGAAAAAAATCTAACTCCACAGCTTTGGAGAATTTTATGTCGATGGAAATTTAAGAAGAGGTCATTCTTCAGCTAAATCTACGTTAGTTAAGAGTGAAAAAGGTCACATAATTTCATCAATTCTAGGGAACATTTAAGAAGAGAATACGTTTTTTGTTTGAAAAAGCTTTCCTAAATTCAAAAATTGCAGATTTCTTTGCAGCTTTAAAGCCTAGTTTCATAAAATAATAGAAAATGACTCATCAGAATATCTCCATTTGTTGCTGTCACGAAAACATTCAAGCAATTCATAATGTAGTAACTGGTGTATTTCCTGCATTAAACATTTCTGTGATGGATTTAATGACTTTGTCTGCCAAGATACATGATAATTAGAATTTAGGAATTCGGAATGTCTGATTTGTGGACATAACATCGAAGGATTATTTGAAACAGAAGTCCATAATACAGAACTTCTTATAAGTTATTGTAAATAGCAAAACGTTGATAGACGTTTTGCTATTGACAAAACATTTATCAACATCTTCTCAATACTGTTACTTTTTCAAAACGTTTATCAACGTTTTGAAAATGTAACTGTTAAAGAAACCATTTCTGATTGTTTAAAATTTTTCGAAAGCAACTAAATCCATTTTTGTAGCACACATTCATTGAAACTTGTACAAGGGATTTTTTTCGTTATGCAAAAAAAAAAAAAAAAAAAAAAAAAAAAAAAAAAAAAAACATTTCTCAAAGAATAGTTATGAATTTTCTTTAAACTGTTTTATTTTCATGCTAAGACGAAATCTTGGTATGAAATACTACATTACCGGTCAAATCCACAAGCGACTGTATTTTCAGCTTTTTATTTAGTATGATCCCAATAAAGTAAAATCTTATGCTATTATTTTATACAATGTAGCTCATATTCAATTTTTGTAAATGCTTTCGTATGTAAAATTTCAACATTGCATCTTTCAGGGAATTTGTATTTTCCTAAAATGTACCTGTTTTGCTTTTTAATATGCTGGTTGTGCTTTCCAATTTAAACAAAAATATAACTATGCAAATATGCCTGCAATGAATCAGATTCCTTTCTCAATTAACTTAATTGGGCATAATTTTTTTTTCAAATACTCCTGGTATAGATGCTGTAGATTTATTTTATGTTGTTGTATAATGGTATACATGGAATGAAGTGCGTGTTAAAAAAGCAATTATAAGATATACTGCTTAATTTGTCGAAAGAAATAAAACAATAAAGTTTCATTACTTTGCGAGAAAATACCAACAGCGAAGGGCATTCAACAATTACAATTTGTTGAAACCATGAAAAATGACACTATCTACTACAACCCTTACGCTAACATGATTCGTTCAAAGAATTTATGTTTCATTAAGTAAATCATGATACAGGAGAAGTTGCAAGTTATATTATTGATAATGAAGACAATGACTTATTCTGTTACGTAGCAGAAACTCAGAGGTTGCTTAGATAATAAATGAAAATTTTGTTGCTTTTGTGACCACAAATTCTGTGAATTGTATGAGACTATAGAAATAAAATTTGCAGAATATAGCACTGTAATTATATCTTTTTAAAAAGCATTAATCATTGAACTCATCTGATAACACATGAAGTAGTTACATTTGATTTTGCAAAATGCTAAGTTTTACTCTTGTGACATTTTGTCCATAATGTAATTTTAGCAAAAATTCAGTTTAAATACTAAACAAAATAATTAAAATAAGTTTAAAAAAATTATTTTCCATAAAGAACAACTTTTAATGATGGTTTAATTTTAAAATAACATAACATAACGTAAAAAATTCTAAAATTAACAAACACTATAACCACATAGTCAAGTAATATGCTTTTTGTTACAAATTGTGTATGGTTTACGAAAGTAGAGTACATGTATTTTTAATAAGTTACATCAAGTTTATCTTATATATATATTGTAATAAAAGAATTGGATATATATATGGAAATTTGCTCTGGAGGTCACAAGAATAACAGTGGACGTTCCCTTTACTATGTATTATTAAATTTATTATAGAGACATATATTTTTTTAATATGACCATATTCCAAAATTCTATGTTATAAAAGTTAATTAAAATTGCAGTTAAAGCAATTCTCTTATTATTTTGAGTTGTCAGTGGAAAGCTATTTATTTTAAATCAGTGATTTTGAATAAAAGTTATTAATTTAAAGTCAAATACTTACGAAATGCATGTTGATACTGAAGATTGTGAAATTTATACAAATATATGAAAGCAATAATCAATGCAAAACAGATAATCTTGCTAAAAAGGTGCATTTATTACCTTAAACTTGTCACAGTGCGAAGAAAGTTGTTGCTACATATCAAGCCTATTTTAAAAACTGAAGCCTTTAACTGAAGCACTAAAAGCTTCAACAGATGTATTATATTCATTAATATAATTTGACAGATATGATGCTGTTTTAGAACATTGAGTAATTATTAATATTCTCAAGGATCATATTCATGTACATCATTAAGTATTATGTATCATGTTGGAAAAACACCTATTTCTAGCATTTTTAAAAATTACAGAGAAAACAACATTACAATTTAGACCTCTTGCTCGAAATCAGAGGTTTCAACATTAGAGAAGGAGCGTAAGATTAAAAGAGAAATTCTTAGAATGTACCTATTATCTAATATAATAAAAGACTCACCCTACGATTAAAAGTAAAGGTGTTCAGAACGAAATCAAATCAGCCCTGATGATGATCACGTTTGTGATTAAAAGTACTCGGCGTGAGATATTAAAATTTTAAGTTTTTAAAAGTAATTTGATATGAAGTAACAACTTTTTACATATTCTGGCATCTTTATTAAGGAAGTAAATGCATCTTTTCAGCAAAATTTTGTATTTTAAATTGGTTTAATAAAAGGTGAATGTGACATCCCAGTTATATATATATTTCAAATATGTATCTTATAAAAGCAATATATTTTTTTATTTAAATAAAACCATTATTTGTTTACAAATCGTGAACAGTATTATAAAGCGTTTACGATTCCTTCACTAATAAAAAATATATTGTCTTTGACTGATTATTATTGCCACAGCAATTGTAAATGAAACAAATCATAATTTTTGATTTTTTTTTTTATTAGGCTAATTACTAACAGTAGTCGTAAATAAAGCATGGCTTCTCTCAATTAATAGCATACATAACAAAGAAAATATTAATCAGTATAGAGAAAATGTGCAAGAAAATAACTTTAAAAGGATAAGTATTAATAATTTTTGTAAAACGATCATCAAAGTATGTCTAAGTAATAATTTCATGTTTCCATAATATTTATAATGAAGTCAAAATTTCTTTAGATATTTGTAATATAGAAAGTCTACTTGAAAAAAAAAAAACTAGTATGTTGTGGCCATCACAAAACTTTCTTCTATATAAATCACGTCAATTAAATCATTTAAATAGTACAAGAAATTACATGAATTTAGCACCAAAGTGTGAGGAAAAGTTCTAGAGATAGAGCTATAGCGGAAATACTGAAAAATGTAGCATATCAGCGCCACCTGTTGAGCGATTTCCACCAAAACATAAACAGCACTAATTCATATCAAGGTCCTACCAGAATCTGAAGTTTGTTGAAAATCCAAGCATTAGTTCTTGAGATAGAGCTATTGCGGAAATTACAAAAAATGCAGCATAGAAGCACCACCTGTTGAGCGATTTTCACAAAAATCTATAAAACGTCAATTCATGTCAAGGTATACCTTAATCTGAAGTTTGATGAAAATTCGTGCATTAGTTATTGAGGTAGAGCTATGGTGGAAATTCTGAAAAATGCTGCATAGCAGCGCCACCTGTTGAGCGATTTCCACCAAAAACTAAGCAGCACTAATTCATATCCAGGTATATCTGAATCTGAAGTTTGTTGAATTTCCAAGCATTAGTTCTTGAGCTATTTCAGAAATTACAAAAAATGCAGCATAGCAGCGACATCTGTTGAGTGATTTACACCAAAATGTTTAAAACACCAATTCATGTCAAGGACTAACTGAATCTGAAGTTTGATGAAAATGTGTTTATTAGTTCTGGAGATTGAGCTATTCCTGAAATCGTGAAAAATGTTGCATAGCAGCGCCACCTGTTGAACGATTTACACCAAAAACTAATCAGCACCAATTTATATCAGGGACTAACTAAATATAAACTTTTATTAAATTCCGTGCATTAGTTCATGAGATAGAGCGCCCACAAAATCTGTGTCACATACAGACAGACAGACTCACAGACTAACAGAATCACAGACTCACAGACAGATATTTCGTAAAAACATGTTTTTCGGAATCTTTGACCCCTAAAACGTGTAAATCCGTCGAAAACTGAAAGTCGAAAATTTTCACGAATCCAATACTTTCTTCTTGTAAAGATAGAAGAAAGTAAAACTAGTATGTTGTGGCCATCACAAAACTTTCTTCTGTATAAATCACGTCAAGTAATTCATTTAAATAGTACAAGAAATAACAACAATTTAGCACCAATTCATATCAAAGTATATCTGAATTTGAAGTTGGATGCAAATTCGTGGATTAGTTCTTGAGATAGAGATATAGCGGAAATTCTGAAAAATGTAGCAGAGCAGCGCCACCTGTTGAGCGATTTCCACCAAAAACTAATCAGGTCCAGTTCATATCAAGGTCTAATTAAATATAAAGTTTTGTGAAATTCCGTGCATTAGTTCTTGAGATAGAGCGCCCACAAAATTTTTGTCACATACAGACTCACAGAGTGACAGAGTGACAGACAGACTCACAGACAGACATTTTCTAAAAACCATCAAATCGTGTTCTGGGCATTCTAAAACGTATAAATCCGAAGAAAACTGAAAGTCGAAAATTTTCACGAATCCAATACTTTCTTCTTGTAAAGATAGAAGAAAATAAAAAAAGAGAGAGAGCAACCAATGGAAGGAATTATTATAATGTATATATTTGCCTGTGTATGAAAAGGAAGTATAATATTTTATCTGCCTGTTAATATTGTGTTTACACAACTTAAATTTGGCAAACAAATAGGCTCTCTATTATTATGCTCTCAATAAATATGTAGAAATATTTCAGACGCTTTGAATTATTTAAATGAAACGCATCCTATATTATAAGTGTTTGACCTTTCTGAAATTATCCGTTCATAACCATTAACTTTCAAACCACCCTCTATCATTACTAATGTCCCAGGCAATAAAAATTTTAAATTTTGATGGCAGGGAATTCGAAGCTAAATGGAAATTTAATGTAATTTGCACTTTTCATGCCGATAAAAAACGTCCTCCCTTTTCCTGAATCATTTTTATTAAAGGTATAGTTCAATAACTGCAGTCAAAATCATTTTCCAAATTACCTCTCAGTCATTATATTGTTTCAATTGAAAAATGATTCAATAATGGTAGAATGTCACAAAGGGAAAAAACGTATTTGGTAATGTTTAATATCTTGAAATCAGCATTATGATTTTATTTAGAAACTCAAGGAAAAAATGGAAAATTTAACAATTTGTTTTGTAAAATGTTTTACATAATCAAATGTCTAAATTTGATATCCGTATTGGATAAACAACTGCTGAAATTTGTAACATTTTAATGTAGTTTAAAGATGATCCATCGAGGTACTAAGTAACGATCGTTACGATCATTAAAAAGAGTATCAAATCTATAATAATAAGGAAAGAAATTTATGTGCGCGTGTGTGAGTGTGTCAAAGGAGTTCTGAAGAGATCATTGTACCTAGAGTTACAAAATTTGGGGAAAAGATACGTCTATATATGAAGTTTTGCCCCTCAAAGGCCGATTTTCAATTGTTTTATTAGGTTTTTTTAATTTAATTTTTTATGCGATTTTTAGGGCTTTTTAAGTTTCCAGGCGCTTTTTCCGCATTAGGGTAAAGAATACGGTTTCTTTCTTTTAACCCGATATAGTAAATTTTGTTCTCTTTTCAAAAAAGTTAATTCGGAATTCGTACAGCGATTTTTTATTTTTTAGCGAATTTTTTATGCGATTATTCAACAGCATTTAATGCATATCTATACGTATAAGGGGATTACCGTAGGGGGGACACAGTTCTGTCGCCAAATGCCGCCAAGTTTGTCACCAACTTGGCGATATATCACCAAATTTGGAGACCAAAATGAGCCGCCAAAAGTGACGCCAACTTGGCGTCTCTAATATTTATCTCTATGTATGTATCTCTATGTATGTTTAATATGTATCTCTAATATTTAGCCAACTTCCCATAGACTTCCATTGTAAACCAATAAGGATTACTTGCTTACAGAAATTCAACAATTTGAGGTATTTTAATGCAACAAAAACTAATATTAACTTAAGGCATTATATTAATTACATTTAAGAGAATCCAAGTAAATTAAATAATGAATAAAAGTAACATGATGCAATGCTTAGAATGCTTTCCCAATCGTAAATTTTAAGAGAGGTCGCAGGTCAAAGAAATTGATTTGAAACTTTTATCAAATTACAGTAAATTTTGACTTTCGTGAATTTTAGTTCGATTTTTACGTTTCTTCGCAATCTTCTGCAATTTTTTGACATTCCATTTTTGACCTAAAATACTAAAGTAATTTCTCCCTCATTTCAATACAGTTTATTCGGATTTCGTATAGCAGTTTTCGAATTTTTCGGGAATTTTGTATGTGATTTTTAGAGTATTTTAGCGATTTCCTACCATTTTCCGGCATTAGTGAAAGAAATCAATTTTCAATCTTCAAACACAATGCATATTTTTTTTTTCTTTTTTCGAAATTTGTGCAGCGATTTAAAATTTTTTCGCGATATCATGTTGAGATTTTCAGAGCTCTTTCGAAATTCGTGCTGTTTTTTAAAGTACTCAGACAGTTAGCTAGTACAAAATAAAACGACATTGCATTTTGAATATTTAACTTACTAGCGAAAGTACCCGGCGTTGCCCGGAATTTTAAGAATGTTTGTTTTGAAAATTCAATTTTGAAAAATCAATGACTGCGGGTTAATTTACGTAATTTTCACTCTTTTTATTCCCTTTAATCCAAACGACAGATTACCGACCTACTTAGTAAATATAATCTGTGATGTGGATTGACACCGAGATTAAAACCTTTTGATGAAAAGTTGTTTCCGAGTTCCTTGTTATTTAAATTTTTTATTCATTATTACAGAAAAATAACAAGTGCAAAAACTCTATGACTTTTATTTAAAAAAAAATCTGAAATCTTTATTTTAGTTCTTCACTAAGAATGATTTTTAGGGACCTAAACCTTTTTGGTAATTCTAATATACACACATGCAGACACGTATATATATATAGTAGATTTAAAAATGGTGAAAACAAATTCAGAGGACCACAAAATGTTAAAATATGCCAATACTTCCATGTTTCAATACGTTTTATCAGGCTCATATGACTATATATATTTACCTCCTGACGCCCATTATATTTCCAATATGATGTAATATCCACTTTTTTAAAATTCGTCAAATTATTTATTTCATTTTCATTTTCCGCGTGGAAATCTTGCGATAAAAAAAGTTATGACGTAATACTCCCTTTTTTTTATTCGCCAAACTATTTATTTCATTTTCATTTTTTACGTAGAAATCTTGCAATAGAAAAGAAATTTTTCAAATGAAAATCAAATTTCAAAGTAATTGCTTAAGAGGCGCAAAGGCCAACATAGTGAAAAAGATTCCATGCCGGGACTCGAACCCGGGCCATCAGTATACCACACTGACGTTCTACCGACTAAACTACATGGAACGATACCCAGCCTGGAAAATTTCTCACTATTATATGTTGGCAAGGCTACAAATGCAGCACAAGATGCAAAAGTTTGCCTCTTAAGCAATTACTTTGAAGTTTGATTTTCATTTGAAATATTGTATGCAAGGCGAATGTTTCTCTCTGGAATTGTTTCCATGTATTAATATAGTTTCTATCGATGCTGGATTTAATTAAAAGTTTCGTGTTCACCCCAGGTCGGTGGCTCACGATAAATTTTGCATCTTGTGCTGCGTTTGTTTCTCTCTGGAATTGTTTCCATGTATTAATGTAGAAAAGTAATTTTTGTGGTATGAATTTAATTTTTAATTGTTGGCAACTGGTATAACGAAAAATGTTTAAATTTGATAGGAAAATGCTATTAAATTGGTGTATATTATTAAAGAAATTAACTATAATTTATTTCGATTCCGGATTACTTTAGTTGTTCGGTCGTGTTTTAATACACATGTACGTAACATTTCACAACTCTGGCTTCCAAACTGTGGATTTGTGTAGAATTACAGGCAGACAGACAATTTTCCATTTTTATATATTACATTTATTATCTTGAATACATTAAAAAATTTGACTATATCATAAAAATATTATACCTTATATCAGGAAATGCATTTGTATACAATTTTAAAAATAGAAATAATTAGTTTTTCTGTGCTTTAAAAAATACGCATTTAAATAATTGCACTTCAATCTCGAGTGAAACATCAAATGTAGTTGTTCATATACAAGGCATAATAAAATTGATGTGTCTTATCAAACTTTTGGCATTAGTATTAACTCTGCTTCACATATTTCTCTTTTTTAACACTTTCCAACATAGTTGAAAAGTATTTATGACTTCGGTTTGTCTGTCTGTCAGTAATCTAACTCGCGTAAATAAAGTCGCATTACCATGACATTGATATATGTTATTGATTGCATGTTCGTAATTAAACATGAAGCTTGTAGCAATTACATTTCGTTCACAGGGACATTCAAAAGAATGCCGTTACATTACGGCCTGTGATGGAAATTCGTTTGGAGTGATAGTTAACACGTTATAACAAAATTGAAAAGTGTTTATGCATTCGGTTTGTCTGTCCATCTGGTCGTTTGTCCACGCTCTAACTCCCGTAAATATACTCGGATTTTCATGCAATTGATAAACGTTATTTAGAGTCACCAAAGCCTGTTTGGTATTGTATATGCAGTATATGGGATTAATAGTTCATTAACAGGGGCACTCAAAAGTATTCCTTTACATTATACGAAATGGAGAAAAATGGTTTACAGTGTATTTTAATGCCATTACGCTATTTCAAATGCATTGAAATTGAAAAAAAAATCACTTAATTTCACTACAGGTTCGGCCGGGTGAGGAGGCCTACCAATTGGCTTGAGCACAACAAGCCCCACCCTTAATTTCACTACAAGATGATTAAAATGCAATAGGGTAATACAATATGTATAGGGATGATGAAAGATTTCTGATAATTTCCCGATTGTAGACTAGAACAGCCGAAATCGGGCTTTCAAATGTCTTATGCGTTTCCATAGGGTTGAATTAGACATAATATTTTTACTTATTAAACGGTGCAGTTTTTAATCCTTCTTCTGAATGTATTGAAAAGTGTTTCATATTCTATGTTTGACGCATGATTTTTTCTTTCTTGTTAATAATGTTTTCAAAACCATTAAAATTTATATATATATCTCTGAATTGCACTATAAGATACCCACTATGCGATATGGTAGGGATAGCATTCATCGTTAATTTACAGAGAAACTCAAAAAAATTCCGTAGCATTACGGTCTACGTTGAAAAATCGTTTGCAGTGTATTTTATTCATGTTACTCTATTTCAAGTATATTAGTATTACATCTCTGAGAGACACCGCAAGATATTTACTATACAATACAGTGTTGCCAGATAGTCGAAAGTAAATTTCCTAAAAAGTTCTGAAAATCTCCCCAAATCAATAGTTTTTTCGGAAAAATTCTTCAAGCTTTTAGGCAAATACGAATTTGATTTCAAACTTTTAGCCTAATATAGTAAATTTTCTCCTTGCAAAGGGAAATCGAACAGAGATCCAAAGTTGTTGCCAGACCACTGAAAGTAATCTTTAAACTAAAACATGGAATAGCGATAAAAATTCTCAAAGTTTTTCCCAAAAATTAATGATAATCCCCAAAAATTTCCCCACAAATTACTTGTCCCCAAAAAATCCCCCTGAAGGATCAAATTTCCCCAATCTGGCAACACTGATAAATTATGATGTGCAAGCAAACATCTTTCATATGCAGGAACACACAAAATAATTCGGGTATAGTACACTCTATGAACAATAATTGCTGTAAGTGTGGGGTTTTTTCGCTGTGGGCGTTTTTAAATTAAACTTAAAAGAAAATATCTTAGTGTGTATAAACTCTACACATCACATTCAGGGCTGCACAAGAAAAATAAAGTACATTTCCGTTTATTAATGGAAATTTCTGAAGGGGAATTTTCAACTATGCTTTGCTTTTTCTAATTAAAATTAATTTTAGCATACTATGTATTATAAATCTATAGTTCATATACAGGCCTGCGCAAAAAAATTCAGATTTTTGTTTACTTTTGATGGGAATTGAGGCAATTGTGTTTTAAAATGTGTTATGCATTTTACAAATTGTTCATTTAGGCATCGTTTTTCACCTTATTAATCTCTGAAGTTTTATTATAGAATCGTGAATGTGTTCGAAAGTCTTTCATAATCTATGCTTAACGCATGATTTTACGTTCTTGTTTTTCCATGGTTTCGGCTTATACATTACATTAATTTTAACGTGCTTTGTGAAAGTTTAAAGTTATTTATCAAGAATGACAGTGTTAATTTTCCGTCTTTCTTTGTTTACAGTTTATTCAAAGTTTTCGTTCTCAAAAAAGTGCCATGTCTGACATTTTTGTTGGAGAAACTCAGGATAATGTGAAATTTAATATTATTTAGTTAGACTGCGTCACATTTTTGCAGCAAATTTTACCAGTCGATCATTTTGTTATAAGAGAAATTAGGTGATACAGATAAGGAATTAAAATCAGCTAGTGCGTCATTTGGAGTGTTTGGGACTGTTTACCGTCAGTCGCATTGGGAAATGAATGTCAACCTGATTACTGATAACAGCACGGGCGTAGCAAAATCATAAATGAAGCAATACATTTATTATTTCAGCGGGTTATGCAATGTTTGTATGGCACCGTTCCCCGTTGTTTCGCCAGTTTACTAGTAGTTTAATTTTCTGTACCATGAACTGTATCATATGTACAAAAATCTTAAACGCTAAAATTTATTGCAAACAGCTAACACTGCCTACCGGATTTGAAGCGTTGGAAGGAAACTATTATGAGCCGTTTTGAAAAAGCCAATCTTTTAATTACTTTTTATTTTTAAAATATTTTATAAAGAAAATACATAATAAGAAACATTGTATTTGGAATGCTAAACATCTTTATGAACCCGCATATATTAAAACGTTTAATCAAAATATCATAAAAATACTGAAAAATATGTTATGAGTTAAGTTTCCAGGTATTCAGTCGAAATAGGATAAATTAGTATTTTTATTGCGCAATGGATTTGTCCATTTAAATAAATGTAGTTCATTTACTCCGCGAATCCTTATGGAATCATCTACCATAGTTTGTGATATAAAAGTAAATTAAAGCTGTGTCTTCTCATGCCTGTGACATTATATTCACTCCTTTTGTGTACATTATTTCTTTCCTTCTTGAATTCGCTTACACTTTTTATTTAATATCTCATTCATTATTTAAATTCAACATTCCAGAATGGTGATGCTGTTAATTTGCCGTCTGTTTTCAGTTACGGTTTATTCTGCGAACCTTATTTTCGTAACTTTGCTTTTAATAAGTGAGAAGCAAACATTCAAACTGTGTTTTCTCACAAAAAAAAATAAATAAAAAAAATAGTTATTGTTAGTTTTATGAACTCTGTGTTAAATTGCACAGAAATAACCGGTTGTTTAAAAAAAAAAAAATCCGATTATAAACCAACTTTAAAACTTGACGTTTCAATCAAAGAGTGTTTCCTCTAAAACCTGCATTCAGTCAAACAGTGATTTCTCCAGTCTGCCAATCACAGTTGTCACTTAATGTGTATTTTCGAAACCTACCATACATATCACAATTGAAACGGATTGTTTTAGAGAAAAATAAGAGAACTGTTAAGTTTAAAAGCTTCCAGAATTATAGATTTCAAGATCTAAGTGAAGAATCTGGTGTAAATCTTCTTAAAAAGGGAGTTACTGTTGCCCGTGGTCAAAGGGTTGTTTTAGAATCTCTTAATCTTAGCCACGCCATATCAATTGAAAAGAAAAAAGATGTTGACAAACTTTTGAAGGTAACGTATGGTGAACAGTAGCAAAATCAACCTGATGATGTCTTCAAATGGTATAACGACATTACTCATGATTTACTAGCCTGCAATGAAGAAGAGGGGGAAGTTTGTGACTGTCTAGATGAAGATACTGGTCTTAACTTTTGAAGGGGATTTTTTGCAAACGAGTATTTATTTAGTAAATATTTAGTGAATACTAGTAGGTACCATAATCTGTCATTTTATTCTATCAATAATCAACTGAAGTCAATAATCAAATAAAAAAATGCTTTTGTATTATTTGTGAGTTAGAAGTTATTTCATTCAAAAAGCGTTTTATCCACTTATCAAACAATCAAAACATGTTTTCTCCCGAATTCGATCAAAACGCGATTACTCCAACTATTAAATGCATTTTATTAATTTGTTTTAGGTTTAATATCTTATCTATGCTTGCAATTCTTTCTAATAATCAATAATGAAAACACACAATGAAAATTAGAATTAAATACAAGTTATTTTCTAATTCATCAGTTTTTTTGTTTTTTTGAAAATTTGTATCTAAAGGAGAAAGCATGGTTTGAATGTTTGCTTCACAAGTATGTCTACAAAATAGTTGGGCAAAAAGAATGATTTATTGAATGGAATTGATAGGAATAAAATTAAAGTACATATTGTTGTATTATAGAAAAATAGCTCAAAATACCGTTATCACAAATGTTCGATGTGACTTCCTTTCGTGACTTTGCAAATGTGTCATCTGTAAATCATTCATTGCCACAGATTTGTCAGCCTTTTTCCATCGATCAAAATTAATTGCTGTGCAGATTCTTGATTTTAGTTCAGGAATGAACACGATCCTTTGCAATCGGTTGTAGACATGATCCTTTACAAAATCCCATACACCGAAATTAATCGGTTAACCCGGGAAAATTCGCTAGTAAGAATTTCTCCCACAGTGCCCAATTGCTTTTCTTTTACTTTACATTCGCTTAATATCTTTTGCTTGGCTTAGTACTTTTACTCTCAAATAGATAAAATAATTGAAATAACATTTTTAAATTTTAATTAAAATGAAAATTGGTTTAAATAAGAGTCTTAAAAAAAGTACGACGGTGAGAGAAAATCTCATGCAGCGAGTTCTCCCGGGTTAAACATCTTGAGATCGCGGTGGCCATTGAATAACACCTCCGCTCGCTAAGCGATTGCATCAGTTATGACACCTAACGCCATCTATGAATAAACTTTTGCAATATTACAATTAGTCTAGATTTTAACTAGTTAATTTCATTTAATATTTCGGAAGTTCTTAATATACGAAATTGCCCAACTAATTGGTAGACACCCTGTATTTTATTTTCCTGTTGTTGGAGAAAGTTATGGTTCAATATCACACTGGTAGGGTTAATTTTCAATATGCTTTAATAAAGTTTTTGTGGAAGCTTTTATATTTTAAAAAGTACTTCTCTAATATCTCATTTTGCTTCACTATTTTTGGTTAAATCCTACTTTATTTTCTATGCTTTTTACTGTTAGTAACGCATCCTAAACAGTTGAACAGTTTCTATGAATTTAGTTTTTCTGTCCGTACTCTTAACTCGCATAAATAAACTAAGATTGTCATGTAATTTATGTAGTTATTGAAATTTACTATGACATGCACACTTTGTAAAATAGAGAGTAGATTATATAATATATATTGTGAACTTTAAAAAGATCACTGTCTTAGTTAAAAGTTGACTAAAATAGTGAAAAAGATGTTACAAGTTAAAAATATGCATTTTATTTAAAACTTCTTAGAACTTTCAAGCATTTCCAAGCTCATCATCAGAGACTATTTTAATAAACTTAATAATTTTAAGGGGACCGGAAAAGCCCTATCTCTGCCATGTTAAATTCACCAACTTTATGTACCTTTTTCTCAGAAATGGTGAAAGATAGATGTCTAGATTTTTTAGAGTAGTTAGAATAACATGATTTACGTATTTTAACAGAACATTTACTTTCTAAGTGAATCTCAAAATTAATTATTAATTATTTATTGAAAGTCATTATTAAATTGGCATTTTTGGTAAGATTTCACTGCCTAAAATAAATAATTCTCAACAAATCTTTGAATACTTGTGTTAAAGTATACAATATAACATAATATAAGTACTAAAAAAATCTGAGTTTTTAAGTTTAACAGATATTGAAAAAAAGGAACATAAACATGAAAAATACAAGTTTTGAGAAAAAATCAATTAAAGATTTAAATGGCCATTAAGCTGTAAAGTACTCAGCAAAGAATGAATAATTTCAACACTTATTTTTTTTATATATATAAACATGTGTGACACATCGTTGGAAAGATAAAAGTTTAAACTATTTAATGATATAAAAAAGTAAAAATAGATTATTGGGTTGAATTTTGTTTTCCCGGTCCCCTTAAGAGTGTTATTAAAATATTCTCTGATGATGAGCTTGGAAAAGCTTGAAAGTACAAAGAAATTTTAAACAAAATGTATATTTTTAACTTGTAACATCTTTTTCATTCATTTAGTCGCCTTTTAACTATTGTGCTTTTTAAAGATCACATTGTATATTTTATGTCTAAATCAAGGTGAAAAAGTGCGTTACGTCTTATGATTTTATTAGAGAATAGATCCATTATAGTTCGTTTAGAGGCACAATAAAAAAACTTCGTCACATTATAGTCTATGATCAAAATCATTGCGATGTGTTTTGAAACAGAATGAAATTGATATACAAGGTGTTCTTAGCATTTATCGTTCCTTTACAAAGACACACAATAAAATTTGGTTACACTGTCTTCTGTGAGCGCAATAAATTTTAGAAACGTAAAAGAATAAGAAATGTATTATGAGTTTAATTTTTCTTAACAGTTACATTATTTTGTATAATCGAAAAATAATTGTTTGAAATCTACCTCAATGAAATCACTTAATAATAAGAAATAAGTTAAAATGCTAAAATTCAATTAATAAAAAATCAATTATTTACTTAAAAGAAAGCAAACACTGTAAGATTCTAACACTATATTAAAATGTATATATATAATTTTTATTATTAACGTTATTGTAATTTTTATAATTTGATATTTCGAGCTTTATCACATAGATTCAGTGACACAAACAAACTAGTCGGATGTGCCATTCCCAAAACATTCTTCTATCTAATACCTGTTAATACTTCAAAATTTGCTATCGCAGTTCCAAAATTAAATGAAAATATATGCCCATCATGAGGATTCTAAAGACATGAAATTTCGTGCATTAGTTCTTGAGATATGACTATCGTTAAAATAGCGTAAATCATGCAAATCCAGCATAGCAGCGCCACCTATTAGGCGATTGACTCGTAAACCTAATCAGCAACAACTTGTGTCAAATTCTAACTGAATCTAAAGTTAGATTAAAATTCGTTCATTAATTCTTGAGATAGAGCTGTTGGAGAAATCGTGAAAAGTGCAGCATAGCAGCGACACCTCTTGGGAGACTTACACCAAAATATAATCAGCACCAATATTTATCAAGGTATAACCTGAATCTGAAGTTTTATGAGAATTCGTGCATTAGTTCTTGAGATAGAGCTATTGCGGTAATTGTGAAATATACAGCGTAGCAGTGTAGTAGAGATCCGCACTTTAAAATATTTGGAGATCGTAAATTATTACCAGGTTCAGTTGCTTTGCATTCGCTGGAGTCTATAAATAGCTGTAGGCTGTGATCAGTGTAGAAATAATGCTTTTAAATGGTTTTTTACGATATCTGTTTATTTGGAGTAACTATATAAAATTAAAGCATTTTCATACAGAAATGGATAGGGATGGTGCCTGATAGAATTTCTGAAGACGATTTTTTTACATGACTGAGTTCATGAAGTGCAAGGGAGCAATTCCCAATTATTCTGTAATACACACATTGGCATCAAACAATTGGCGAAAAGAGCACATGAAAAATGAATGATGTCATATGAGAAAAATTATCTGTTACCTTTGGACAATGAGGAGAATTTTGAATTGTGTGGCAGGGCCACCAGCATAGCAGTCCTAAAAATAAGCCAAAAAGAATTCGAACGCCAATTCGTACGTTAAGAGGAAAGTTTTGAGAACATAGCGTTAAAGACAATACAGACCGCATTTACTGGAAATGTTTATGATTTAACAAGGAAGTCATACTCAAAAATTAAGCAGAGATCAAAGAGTTATTTCTACTGGCCGAAAGCAAAGTCGATCTTTGTTCTTTTTTTTATCTAGTCAGCGTGAATAATCATCTAAATGAATTTTATGAATGCGAGAGCCGATTTAGTGGTAAAGGCATCTGTTAAATTTCTTTTCTTTCTTTTCTTTTGTAGGAAAGTTAAAATGGGAACTGAAATAAAGGTTAGGATAAAATGAATGAGTAATTAAAGATTAGTTTTAACTGAAATTTAGAGAAAGGAATAATTTAAGAAACATATATGTGATTCCACATCACATATATCTCCCCTTCAATCAACGAAAAGAATGTAAATAAAGGGCGTGAAATCAATTTTCATATGCTCTTAGGAGTACATTATGTATACGGCAGTCATGCAAACGAAATCAGATATGTTCAAATTAAAGCAACAGCAATTGAACTTCTCTCTAAGTAGGCAACCATCCTAAAATAAAAGTATATCATGATATAAATATATTGGTACCATAAATTTTGTCAAATACAGATGACATTATCTGTTGTTTCTATTTAGAAACAGCTGCAGCAACATCAATAAAATTTGTGATCACTTTTCAATTCGCCATATTCAGACGATGACCTGTATCAAAAATGTGCACATACAAATAAAACAAACATTAGGCCTAAGTCCACAGGTCAGTTGCCAACTGGCAATAAATTCAAAAATGTTTCTCATAATAAACATTAAATATGTGTATTGACCAATACTATAATTATAATAAAATACTCGAGTAATATAATGCAACGAAACACATAATATTAAACACAGATAAACAAAAACATAATACAAATAACAAAGGATTCTGAAATAATGTCCATAGTAATGAGTAAAAGTATATATATATTTTTAATTTATATCTTCCTGGGGTTTTTTTTTGTCTCACAGCATTGATTTTAAACAAACGTGTACATAAGGTGACAGTCCAAGAAATGCTATATAATCAGGATATGAAAAAAATTAGCTGAAACTCTGCCATAAGCCATTTAATTCACGTGACAACTGTGTTGTTGTGTGTATATTTATTAAAATGTATTTTTTTTAAGACCTGAAACATTAAAATTTTGAAAATGAAATTTACAATTTAAAGAAGACATTGAATTATATTGACTATCAAAACAGTATTGTTATGTAAACTAAGAAAAAAAATCCACATAAAATATTATTCGGTATCACCCATAAAATACCTTTACTGAAAACAGTTACTGATAAATGGAAGACGCTGAACATTAACGTAGAAAGTGTAAAAGATGCTAGACATGTGTGAAAAAAGAAAAAGTAATATGTAAACCGATAAATAATCTCAATAGAAGGCACGGTTGGTATAAACATCAATAAAAGACTTGCAATGACCATTAAGCAGGAGTATAAGTGTGTTTGCTTATAAAAATTGACAATATACCTTCACTGAAAAGTAGTGTGAAAACATTGATAGGTATGCAATTTTTTCTTTATCGTCTTGACTGGTGTGTACCGTTTACCGATGTGTATAAAATTGACTGGAGTGTAAGCTTTTTTGAAAGTGCCATGAGCAAACGTGTAAATACCTTGTAAAAATTATAAGAGAACGAATATTGCATTAAAGGTGAAAAAAAGTGTGAATTTTGGCAGATGTAATAAAAAAATAGAATGAATAGATATAATTTGATAGAATTTTAAATAAAGAAGCAGTAAGCTCCTTAGGTATAATGACAATGCAGATTGTATGTGTATACGTATACATTGACTGAAAAACAAACTATTAATGGTCGCATATGCGGCGTGAAGTACTACTGTATATCATGCGTACCCAATTGAAAGTAAAGAAATTTGAAGAAGCAAATGTAAATCATACATAAACATCAACATATGTTATGCAGAAAAGTGTATATATCTATCTGAATTATGCCAAAATGTAATGAAATTTGCATGTGTAAACAGGAAAACATGGAATAATTGGTAACACTAGTGCAAGTGGGAAGGAAGCAACTTGAGCTGTATTGAATCATTCATAACTAATAAAAATTTAAAAGAAACGACCAATGTATTCTAAACAAATGACATAAAATATTCCAAAAACTGCACTGAGGACCACTAACCAAACAACTGCACATGTAATTAATATGTTTGTAAGTAACTTCATCTGAATAGCATGCTACAAAAATATACCTTTGTAAGAAAAATCACTGTAAAACGATGTAGAAACCATTCTAGAAACCTTTTGTAAAAAAATATTTTGTACTTGCTGCATGCCAAGCGACGTTTTTGTGAGTGAGGGTCATTTGCGAAAATCCAGAAGTACACCAAAAGAGAAAAACCTTTGTAAGAAAACTCAACGTTGTAATATTGGTAAACCAATGAACATTCGCATAAACACTGCGTGTAAAAAAGAAAGTGCAATTGATGATCAGAAAGACCTACAAAGAAACAGAATATCTACACCAAGTTATGACCAAAAAGACGTAATATTTTTTTAAATCATGGTGACCGCAATGCAAAGTAAGTATGAAAATGTAATCTAAAATAATAAAAAAGTAACTAAGTATACCTATATGTGATTTTTTTTAAAAAATATGTACATCAGAAAGCAAAGCAAGAAAAGTAGACAGAAAATAAAGGAAAAACATTTGAGATCCATCGCTGAAGTCTTACTGGCAATTACGGCTTAACCACCAGAAGAAAACTAACAGTAAATCAAAAATGTGAAATTTGGAATCATTCATCTATTCCTGTCGACCTGAAACAGTTGAATGAAAGAAAATCCGAGACAAGTGTATTGCACGAAGAACACAGACCATGAAATAATTGACATTAATCAATCTTTAAATAGCAATGTTTCAAAATTTGTATATCCTAAGAAAACAAATATATTTGTGTAAGAAAAATGTATGAGAAAAAAAAACCCCTATTAATCGTTTACGTTTATTTTATGAATAAACGCATGCGAACAATGTAAACATTCACGGTCGAAGGGAGCGAAGAAAGCCATGTATCGCATAAAGTTAAGTAACAAAATGTGTAAATTAATGAATAAGAATTAACCTTGCACTAGCATGCCTGAAAGGAGGATGTATGTATAAGTTATGTTGTACGTTGAAAAAAAAACTGTTTTTGCTTAAAATAAAATCTAAATGTATCACAAAAAGGAGAAAAAGCAGAGTGATTTATGTCTAAAGACTTCTTGTAAGTACGGTTATGTGCGATGCAGTTAATACATCTTGAAATATTTTTACAATTAACTGAAGTGTGAGATTCACCGCAATTAGCACATGCCAAATCATATACACAAACTTTTGCCAGATGGCCTAGCCGTTGGCAATGGAAGCAACGTTTTATATTAATAAATGGCCTGACAGTGTAATCAATAGAATTAATATTTAATTTACCATGTTGAATTAAGGAATTAGCAATCCATGATGTAACACTAATAGTCCAATTGTATTTTAAACCTTGTCTTAATTTATGTTTTCTTCCAAAGTGAATGGAAGGGATGGTGTTGCCAATCATTTCATTTATAGCTATCATAATATCTGGCAGACCTATATTATCATCAACACCCAATAAAATTATTTTTGTGCAGTCAGAAAAATCCCTATCTGGAGTTTTGTTCTCACAAAACTTTAAAATGTAATCAGGTACTGAAATAAAATTAACATTTTTATTTTTTGAGAAGTCAGAAATAGTTGTACCAGAATCTGTGTCTGTTTGAGTTTTAGCATTATCTAAAATTTTGGATGACGAGTCTTTAACATTAGAATTAAATTTCTTATCTTTAATTATATTAAGTGGTTCATCCAAGTTAGGTCCATCAATGTCGCATTGAACAGCTATGTCATTATGCGTAGACTGTTTGGACGAGGTAAGTGTCCTTACCTTTTCAAATAACAGCTTATTTACTCTTTGTAAATCGTCATTACCTTTTTGTAAAACATTCCACTCTGATTGAACACTACCCATCAAATCATTTAAAATATTAAATTTAAATTCAATTTCTTTTTGATAAGAATTAAACTTCTGAACGAGTTCAGGATTAGCCTCATTTAAAATAGGGTCAATTAATGCCTGAACATCTGTAACAATAGTTTTAGAATATCTGTTAATAGTTTCACTTAAACTACTTAAACATGAAATCTTAAAAGGATTAGAATCCAAACCAGTTGTTTCAGAATGAATGTTAGTTTTTGAAAACATTACCTGTGGTGCATTAGGTTTTAACTGAAAATTAAATACAGCAGAGGGCTCTTGTGTCAATTTGTGTGACTTTCTCTTACCCATCATATATCCTGAATTATAAAATACAAAAACAAATACACAAGTACCCTAACTGATAATTCCAAAAATATGAACCTATCTAAATGCAATATAATAAATAGTAGTCAAATGTGAGATTTTTTTTTGAAGTGAATATTAAAAATTTTAAATGTTAAAGATATAGCCATAAACTAATAAGTATTATACTCCACAGTTAAAAACCATTATAATGCATGTAAAAAAAAACTTCTAAATAGTTATTTAAATATCGGAAAACTGCACTCTCTGTAACGGAATAATTTTTAGTGACTGCATATAGGAACAACAAACATTGCAATTATATGCATAAAAGGGTTTTAAAATTAAATTGAAAGGGGAAAAAATAGTCAATTCAATCGACCCAATTTTTTTCTCAAATCATATTGTTTATCTTCTGTATCAAATGCATAAGAAATACTATAATGCATCAAGAAAATTATCAAAAGATTTTCGTTTACCTAAATAACCTAAAATGAAAGTTCTTATAAGGCTATTGATACTGGCGGAAACTAATCATGCATGCAAAACTTTTAAATATTATATCTTTTTAAACAAATCTTCTTTCTTTTTTTGTGTCTATAATAAAAGGACAAGAAAAATTATTTCATATTCTCGCTATAGTATAATGCACTGTGAAAAATAGTTTCACTTGAATAGATATAATCAATGTGCACACTACTTTAAACATATTGATTATCTAGATAGATTTAATTATTCAAGTAAAATCATGGCTACTTTTAAGCAGAGATAAAAATACTTCCTTAATAGTACTGTACAAACACATTAAAACATAACTTACCTTTAAACTGAGAATTTATATAAATAGAGATTCGATTCAACTGGTAAAATTTTATATCCCTTACAATGAAAATAATGTCAGTAATAAATGAAATCTTTATTCATTACCAGTATTCATCTTTATCTCTCTATATATTGTTTTTTTTTAAATAAAACTTCCTGTCCCCCCCCCCCCCCCCAAAAAAAAAAAAAAAAATAGTTTGAAACTGGCAGCATCCTGTTTTATTATTTACTTGGAAACAAAAATATTTTAGATGGACCATTAAATTACCTAAAATTTTTAAATGAAAGTCATAATATAAAACATAAGATAAATAAATATATATATATATAACTGTCAATTTATAATACTTCAAAAGGAACTGCACTAAAAAAGTATATATATATATATATAATCATTAAATAAAATGAGAGAAATGATAAAAACCTTTTTTTTAAGAAGAAGAAAAAAAAAACATAAAAAAAATCCAAAAGAATGCGATCCATAAAACACTTATTCTAAATTAGTACTTATTCTAAAATACTTATTCTAAATTTTTAAAAATAGATTGTCTTGATCTTTGTGATACTTATTCGAGCCAAAAGTGAACAGTATATAAGTATTTTGGATATCTGAAAAATGTAATTTATCATGCTATCGTTTGGCATCTTAGTTCTTAAATAGCATTTGTAAAACTGTGATAAATTTCAAAGAAATCTAACACTATTTACAGCTGTTATTATTCATGCAAACAAAATATGAGCATGAGAAAATAAAAATGCATAATCAACGACAATTGTTAAAATTAATGTATTATTTTAAATACTACATTTTATAAAAATGTCATGTAGTCAAAATAGAAATTGAGCATTAATAATTATAAAAATATAAAATGCATATAATATTTTTCTCATACTCACATGATAAGCTGTAATTGTTTATATATATGCATATTTTCTTTTATGCTCTTCCATTTTTATAATCGATGTAACTGTATCAATATTTGATATTCATTATTATATTGTACCTTTTTTATGACACTTTTAACTGCTTTCATTCAATAGTTAATAATATTATAATGAAAATGAACGTTGAATATCGAATTTGAATTCAAAACACAAAATAGTTTAATGCACTTTTTTTTGCAGAAAGGCAATATCAGCACCCACAAGTGGAAGTAAAAAAAGTAAAACCAGTGTGAAAACAATACGACGTCAAACATGGAAATCTGCAGCACTTTAGAATCATAAGTAGAGAATTGACTCAGTATGTTTCTGCATAAATTTACGAATAAGTCGAAATAAAAAGCATTGATTCATCCAAAGTCGGTGAACAGAGTAACCCGGAGGCGAACTATAGGAGTCACAAATAGGCTACCGCAGCTTCCTAAGCCTACATTGGAAGGAGAGGCTGTAACAAGCGGGAGAGATTACGGCGAACATCGTGAAAAAAAATCTTGATCCGAAGAATCAGCTGAAACAGTCATAAATGACACTCGCCACTGGGATCTAACTCCATAATTATTAAAATAATGAAATCCATTAGAAAAAGTCCGGCAGCATAAATTCACAGGAAACACGGGCACTTCATACAGCAGTCAGGTAAATGGGAAGTTACTTAACAGACCATGATCCGCATAAATAATAGGCAGTCATCTATCGAGGCAATAGACATTCCAAAAATACCGGTAGAAAAGACGTCTAGAAATTCACATCCGTAATAGGCAAACTAATAAACATCAGGTAGGCAAATAAAAACAGACAGGCAGGCTAATAAACAGGCAGGCAGTCTAATAAACACGCAGGCTAATAAACAGGCAGGCACCATCCCATAAAGTTCCGGAAAAATTTTGCGAATGCCCTGTATCGGCACCAATATTTTGTAGTAGAGATCCGCACTTTAAAATATTTGGAGATCGTAAATTATTACCAGGTTCAGTTGCTTTGCATTCGCTGGAGTCTATAAATAGCTGTAGGCTGTGATCAGTGTAGAAATAATGCTTTTAAATGGTTTTTTACGATATCTGTTTATTTGGAGTAACTATATAAAATTAAAGCATTTTCATACAGAAATGGATAGGGATGGTGCCTGATAGAATTTCTGAAGACGATTTTTTTACATGACTGAGTTCATGAAGTGCAAGGGAGCAATTCCCAATTATTCTGTAATACACACATTGGCATCAAACAATTGGCGAAAAGAGCACATGAAAAATGAATGATGTCATATGAGAAAAATTATCTGTTACCTTTGGACAATGAGGAGAATTTTGAATTGTGTGGCAGGGCCACCAGCATAGCAGTCCTAAAAATAAGCCAAAAAGAATTCGAACGCCAATTCGTACGTTAAGAGGAAAGTTTTGAGAACATAGCGTTAAAGACAATACAGACCGCATTTACTGGAAATGTTTATGATTTAACAAGGAAGTCATACTCAAAAATTAAGCAGAGATCAAAGAGTTATTTCTACTGGCCGAAAGCAAAGTCGATCTTTGTTCTTTTTTTTATCTAGTCAGCGTGAATAATCATCTAAATGAATTTTATGAATGCGAGAGCCGATTTAGTGGTAAAGGCATCTGTTAAATTTCTTTTCTTTCTTTTCTTTTGTAGGAAAGTTACAATGGGAACTGAAATAAAGGTTAGGATAAAATGAATGAGTAATTAAAGATTAGTTTTAACTGAAATTTAGAGAAAGGAATAATTTAAGAAACATATATGTGATTCCACATCACAAGCAGGACCACCTATTGGACGATTTACAGCAAAATTTAATCAGCACCAAATCATATCAAGGACTAACTTAGTCTGAAGGTTGATGAAAATCCATGCGTTAATGCTTGAGATAGAGAGAGTGCGGAAACGTGAAAAAGGCAGCATAGCAGTGCCACCTATTGGGAGATATACACCAAAAACTAATTAGCGTCAGTTTATATCAAGGTCTAACTGAATCTAAGTTTTGTGAAATTCCGTGCATTAGTTCTTGACATAGAGCGCCTGCAATTTTTTTGTTGCATACAGACAGACTCACAAGCAGAGTGACAGACAGACAACAATCATCAACATCAATTAAACATCTCAAACAACCATCAAATCGTGTTCAAGACTAAAACGTATAAATCCATCGAAAACCGGAAGTCGAAATTTCTCACGAATCCAATACTTTCTTCTAGTAAAGACAGAAGAAAGTAAAAAATTATATTTATGTAAACTTTGTTTTAACAGACAAAATTATACATTGTAAGCCTTACTTGAAATAAAATCTAATTGATAAACGGAGAAATTTGTTTAAAGGTACAGAATAAAACTCATCAGCTGTAATAGAGAAAATAACGCGGACTTTTTTAAAGCCACAGAATAAAACTCATCAGCTGTAATAGAGAAAATAACGCGGACTTTTTTAAAGGTACAGAATAAAACTCATCAGCTGTAGTAGAGAAAATAACGCGGACTTTTTTAAAGGTACAGAATAAAACTCATCAGCTGTAATAGAGAAAATAGCGCGGACTTTTTTAAAGCTACAGAATAAAACTCATCAGCTGTAATAGAGAAAATAACGCGGACTTTTTTAAAGGTACAGAATAAAACTCATAAGCTGTAATAGAGAAAATAACGCGGACTAAGTGTATTGATTTTTCTTTTTTGTAGGTGACATTATATTAGAAATAGTTAGTCGTTTTTCCTCTTTTAACTCACCAAAAATTCATTTTCCTTTCTCTATTACCCATTGCCTACAAAGTTTGTAGACATCAGAACAAAATTTCACGAATTTCCTGTTCATTAATCTTATATCAATGAATAGAAACAAACTGGTGAAAGATAAATAATCACATTTCTAAGAGTCATTGTGTTGTAAAAACAGATTTTATTTCGTGGATCGATGTGTTATTATGTATTAAAAAAAATAGTTTAAAGAAAAACACTCTGTTATATGCATTGAATTAATATTCATCTTGAAATTCAAGCGTAGTACATTGACTGCAATTCAGGGTTTTTCAGACAACTTTCAATTGCAATACATTGATTTAGCTCGATTATTAAAATATCACTGCTTTATAGTAGAAAGTACAATGAAGTGAATTTATTTTGCTTTTGATCTTCAACAGAAAAGCAAAAGAGAAACACTCTTTAAACTATATTTTTTGAATTCCTGAATTAATTTCTCAATCTATAATCGTAAATTTATTAATAATTAACTATTAATTGATAAAAGCGTATTTTTTTACATTAAACTCTTCATTTTTAGCTCACAGGTTATCAAAGTCTGAGAGCTAATGTGCCCGCCGTTTCTGTATGTATGTGCGTAACACGATAATTATTGATAGAAATATCCGATTTGCGTCAAATTTTTTTTATAGGTTCATTCTGATAAAGCGCTTCCCTGATTAGTTTTGGGGGTTCATTGGTTAATTATATAGAGGGGTACAGGGGCTTATCCCCCCCCCCCCCCTTAACTTAGATAAATGGGATTTTCAAGCAGAATTATTCGATTTGCTCCAAATTCGGTATACCGGTATAGTATGTAAAGGAGCTTCTCTGATTAAATTTGGAGGTTCATAACTTAAATATAAAGGGGGGAAAGGGTTCTACCCCCCCCTTAATTTAGATAAATGGGTTTTTCTATCCCATTTGATTCAAATTTGGTATACTGGTTTATTATGATAAGCCGCTTCCCTGATTAGATTTGGAAGTTCATTGGTTAAATATAAAGGGGGGGGGTAGGAGGCTAATGCCCCCTCAATTTAGATAAATGGGTTTTTCTATCCAATTTGCATCAAATTTGATATACCGATTTATTTCGATAAGGAGCTTCCCTGATGACATTTGGAGACTCATTGGTTAAGTATAAAGAGGGAAAACAGGGGGGGTGGGTAATACCCCCTTAATTTATTTCTCGAGGGGCATTATTCTTTGAAATAAGAGTATAATATACAAATAGTGTGAATAGCTTGTGAGCTCAATGCCATCAGTTTAACTGGGCACATTTCTTTGTAATTTATCATTTATTTGCTACTTTTTAGCCTTTAAAATAGTTCTTTGTAGCAATTTCAAATATATTTGGCTTTTATTTTGTAAGCGTTTATTGGCACATCATTAAATCCATTCATTTTTCAACACGCAAAAATTTTTTCAACTTAGAGAGAATTATGGCGATTGATCGCCTGTAGCGGGCTAATTGGAAACAGCATAAATTAATGTATTTATTTATAAATAACTTGTACAAATAAATGTCGCTTTGTCATCGGGAACACACCTGTGAACGAGGATTTTATAATTCTGGCCTATAAGCAAGTGAAATAAAGATCGATTGTAAAATTGCATCTTTAAATATAAAAACCAGGTTGAGTTAAATAAAAGAGTGTAGGAAGACACAAACTTTTTTACTTTCCTCTATCTTTACAAGAAGAAAGTATTGGATTCGTGAAAAAATTGGACTTCCAGTTTTCGATGGATTTATACCTTTTAGAAGGTCCTGAACACGATTTAATGGTTTTTAGAAAATGTGTGTCTGTTAATCTCTCACTTTATCAATCTGTGAATGAAGTGGCAAAAATTTTCAGTAATTTTTACACTCAATTTCAATCACAACAAATTTTCACACGCAAAAACTAATGGATGGGATTTCACAAAACTCTAGATTCAGTTAGATCTTGATATTAATTGGTTCTGCTATTGTTTTGGTGTAAATTGCATAACAGGTGGCGCTGCCATAGTGCATTTTTTACGATTTCCGCAATAGTTCTATCTTAAAACCTACACTTTAAATCAAAAAGAGGTAGTATTCACACCAGAGGAGTGAATACTTACTCTATTGCAGAGTCAAAATGTGACCAACCACTTTAGAGTGTCTATTCAATCTGAGATAAAGCGGAATTGTTAATTCTCTGAAAGAGTACTTGCTCTTGAGAAGTGAATACTCATTCTAAACAGGGGTGAATAATCACTCTTTCGAAGGAGTGACTATTCAGTATTGTTAAAGAATTGCGTTTTTTCACCCCTGGTAGGAGTGAATAGTCACTCTTTCGTTGGAGTGAATAGTCACTGTTTCGGAAGAGTGAATGTTAATTTTTTATGGGGTGAATTGTTTTTTATGTTGCTTTTATGAGCATTTTAAAGAGTCATATCGTTTAGAGCATGCTATGAAAATAGATACAAGCGTGGTAAAAATAGGAATAAAATACTTTACTGGCAATAGTTATTTAATTATAGTTTGTAATACTAATAGAACTTCAGAAAAATTCAATTAAGGAAAATTCAATAAGAAAAATTCAATTAAAGTTACATATGAATTAAATTAGATTACTGACCGAAATAAAGTAAAACATTTTATTCCAATCTTATACCTTGTGTTTGTTTTTATTGCATGCCAAATATATGATATTTTAAAATGCTCATAAAGGAAAAAAATAACCGAAATCTTAATCAGTTAATATTATTTCTTTCTTTTCAGATACCCATTCAGTTGTATTTAGTATTTTAATAATTTTCGTGATGTACGTTAATTATGTTCTTTTCTTCATGTGTAATTCATGTTTTAAATATTTAGATTTCACTATTCATTGACAAGGAATTTAAATTTAATCAAACGTTTATTTACTGTTTATTTATAATATTGTTTACTGTATTTTAATTACTTTTAAATTTTTATTACTAACTGTATAATAAGTGGATGTTAATGGTTAACAATGTATGATTTCATTTGAATTTTTGTTTTAAATACAATATTTTATCTTTTTAGCTTACTTTTCTGTAAACTATCGTTATTTTGCAGAATCCTATTGTTCTAAAATATTTATTTTTCCACTAAAAACACAATGCTTATCAACTCACATCTTATCTAAATATTAAGATTGTGTAATTTTTTATTTATGTGTTGTGATTTGTCACTGTTTTGTTAAATATGTGCATGAAATCGTGGTTTTTATATTATCTGGAATATGTGTATATTTTTCTTTTAAACATATTCCTTAGCTTAATCATAATTTCGAATTTTCTTTCGCTATTGCTGAAAAACGGATATTAATACAACGATTATATATGGAACGACGTGTTAAGTCATATTTAATTTAAATTTTTTATTCCCATATACATTGTATTTTGTGAATATGAGTTAAATAGATTTTGTATGTTTTATAGGTATTTATATTTGATGTAGAAAATAAAAATCGGAAGAAAATATAAAAAGAAAAGTATGACTACATATGTAGTGTTCTTATTGTTTGAAAAACATTTTAATGTAAAAAGAAGTTATTTGTATCTTAAAAAACACTTTATTTCAATGCTTAAATATGTTTTTTTTTTAGTGGCAATAATTACGTGTATCATAAAAGTAGAAGAGAAGTTTACAACAGAAGAAAATTTAATAACTGATTCAGAATGTCTATAAATAAATGTTTTTATTAAAATCGTGCACAGCAGAAAAATGCTTACATACAATTTAAAAATAAAATAAATATACCAATTTGAAAAACACTAAAAATAATAAGTAGTATTTTATAAACGTACTGTTAAATAACAAGAAGAATAATCGTAAATATTGCAAGTATATATAATTAGAAAACGGTAAAAAACCGAAAAAAGAAAAATCCAACAGCACACTATCTCAACACATTTTTATTAAATCTCAAAGGAAAACAATTCGAGATCAATATTTTTCTGCTTAACATAAAACAATTTAACTCATAATCGTAACATACATAACCTACAGGAATAAAATATTAAAATTAAATAAGACTGACCTTTATGTTCAATAAATAATCACTTTAAAAACATTTTAATCCTAAAATGGTGGACGCCTTTCTCTTATCTTAAAAAAAAAGCATCGTAGGCTTACTGTTCGAATTAGCTGATGAGTAATACCAATACATAAAATTAGCGATCGACCGAAAATTCTTGTTCATTTTCGTTTTCGTACCAAAATCTGAGTTTCGCCAAAAATTCGTTTTCGGCAAAAATGCTGCCAAAAATTCGGCCCGAACGAAACTCGACCGAAGCTATCTACATTCCAAAAATTTTGTTTCTTCTTTCGGAAAATGTCAACATTACCCGTTGATTTGAGCTATATCAGGTCAAATGAGACACTCTTTATTTATCACTATGAATTTCACAGTGTATAATTATCAGTCATGACCTATTCAAAACGGGAGTGAAAATTATAATGCAACCAATACATATATGACTCAACTTTGAAGATGCTTTTCACGGGCTTATTAAAACCTGCAGACTTAACGGTAATAGAAAAAAGAAATAGTTTGGAACTGCAAAAGTGTTTCGAATGCTTTTTGAGAAAATTCTATCATTCTGTATCCTTTATGAATTAATTACATTTTATTTTATATGAAAAAAAAGTTCCATAAATAATCACCTACCGTAAATTTTAATCCTAAAATGGCGAATGTCATTCTCTTATCTTAAAAAAAAGTCGTCGTAGACAAGACTGTTCTGATTGGCTGATGAGTAATACAAACACATTCAATATTCACTCCTGCTTAGAGTAAATATTCACTCTAAGCAGAAGTGCGTTTTAGTACCAGATCAGCGTAATTTCCAAGGTTACATTATGAAATGGAGTTTTTGAAAATTAAGAAGTGACATATTTTGGTTCTTTTGATTATTTTACTCCATATATTGGTTGAAATTTGAACAGAATTTTTAAGGTTTATAATGCCAGGCTTTCAGTCGCGTTAGCGGAGTGAGATATTTCACTCTCGACAATGGAGTGAAATATTTTACTCCTTTCTAAGGAGTGGAAAATTCAACTTCTAAGGCTTAAACTTTTCACTCCTCCCAATTTAAGAGTGTTATGCACGATATTTTAGCAAACTTCGGATTCAGGTATACTTTGATAAATATTCTTGCTGATTATGTTTTGGTGTAAATCGCCCAAAAATTGGCGCTATTATGCTGCATTTTTCACGATTTCCGCAATAGCTCTATCTCAAGAACTAATGCACAAATTTTCATCTATTTTTAGATTCAGTTAGAAGTTGACACAAGTTGTTGCTGATTTGGTTGTCCAATAGGCGGCGCTGCTATGATGATTTTTGCAATAGCTCTATCTCAAAAATTAATGAACAGATTTTCATCAAACTTCAGATTCAGTTAAACATTGGCATAAGTTGTTTCTGATTTGGTTTTGGTGTAGACCATCAACAGGTGGCGTTGCTATGCTGCATTTTACGTGATTTATGCGATTTTAACGACAGTCATATCTCAAGAACTAATGCATGGAATTTAATATATTTAGAATTCTCATAATGATCATAGATTATCGTTTGCACTGTGCTAGTGAATTAAAAAAAATAACATGTATGAGAGAGAAAAACGTTTTGGGATTGGCACATCCAAATAATTTTCCATGTAAAAACTACCAAAGTATTCTTTCTTTATATATGTATTTATATCATATAATATTAAAGGTTAAAAAAAATTCTATTGATATAAATCTATTGCGTCAAACATATTATTAACAATAATAATATTAAAAATATAGTACATTAATTTCAATTTATCAAATCTTTAATGTGCTTGAAACGAAAAATTTAATGAATTGCATAACTTACAATTTTTATTTGAGCCGTTGATTTTGAAAGTGCGGCATGTATTTTTTCAGTTATTGCTAGATATTAATGTTTTTCATTTGCATATGTTAAGAAATATTCTTAAGTAGTAATAGATGTATTTTGTATTTTTCAGTTATCTTATTTAAAGTAAATATAGTATTAAATAATGGTTTTCTGTGGTAGCAGAAATGTTTTTGGTATTCACAATAATAATGGTTCATCTTCTAAAGCAATGAATTGTTAAAACTTTCTTTTTTATGAATTCACTATTTCTTACTATCTATCAAATGTAAATCATACCGCTGAATTTACCGTAATCGGGATCAACGAATGGTTAACTAAACTACGAAAATTTTCGGAACTACATGCACTTCTGTCATCGAATTAGTTGTGATTTTAAAAATAAACATCTAATGGTTAGAAAAGAATGCTTAGAAAAATATTTACATTGATTTATTTCTGCTTGGAAAGTATACCTTTTTTAAAATTGTTTTTTTTCATTTTTCTTCCATTACACACTGTAATTCAATTTCGTTTTCCCTCTTTAAAAAAAAAAAAAAATGTTTGGACACGTTACATCTTTAAATCTTTCACTTATCAAACTTAAAAAAGAAAGACGTTTTAGCTCGAGAATAAAATGAAAGTGAAACATAAGTATAACAACAAAATTTCATTTTATAAAATGCCTTTGCTTCTTTTCAAATGCTACAGAAAGAACGAATAAAAAGTTTAAAAAAATATTTTTACTTTCCGGTAACGTAAGTGCTTTTTGAATATTTTTGAACTGTGTGAAAGACTTAGCACAATAAATAAAACTTTTCAGCGATACGAATTTTTTTCGGCGCCTCCATTAAATAAATTTCCTGCGGGAGATTGCTGCCTAACACAACTATTTCCTTAACTTATAATGTTTTGAATGCATTTTGCGAATTAATGCCCAAGGTATTTTCGTTTAAAAGCTACGAATCTAAGGAAATGTAAAACATAAACGCCCAAAGAAAGATGCAGAAGCAAAAATAACATTTTGTTGTTAAAAAATAAAACAAGTTCAGTTTTTTACAGGTATTCTCCGTGTCATGTATTCAAATATTTCAAACATATAGGAAATTAAAAACATATTCTTATACATTTCATTGTCGTTTAAACAAGTAATATAAAAATTTTGTTTTTAAAGTCAATTCCTACTTAGGTCATCAAAGAAAAATTTAATATAATCCCTTAAGCTAATATTAGTTTTTTTTTTTTTTTTTTTTTGCATTAAAATATCTCAATTTGTTCATTTTCTATAAGCCAGTAGGTTTACAATGGAAGTCTATGGGAATTTGGATAAATATTAGAGATATCGCCTAGTTGGCGTCACTTTTGGCGACTCATTTTGGTCGCAAAATTTGGCGATATATCGCCAAGTTGGCGACAAACTTGGCGGTATTTGGCGACAGAACAGGGTCCCATTTATGGTAACCCCCCTTATAGATATGAAGATTAATTAAATGCTATTCAATAACCAATGGCGCCATTTTGTCCCCCATATAAAACTAAAATTAATTAATTAAAATTTAGTTAATGAATTAATATATGAAAAAACTGTATTAACATCAATTGTCATCCAGTACAAGTTTTAAAAAATTTATTTCAACTTGATAGGATGCATAATAAGAAAATTTGAAGAAGATATATAAATAAATAAATATAGGGATAGTGTGAACTAATAGTAGGAATTGAAAAAAAAAATAGTGAAAGAAAAAATTTGAAATCTAAAGATCTATTAAAATTACATATACGGAAATTCAAACATCACACACATCCACATATACACTCAGACGTTCTTCCAAATACAGGGTGAGGAAAAAGTTGGTATAAATTTTTAATAATGACATGGAGCCGGTTTAAATTACACAATTTCGTTAATTGATTAACAGTGAGAATACCGCCAGAGAAATAAGTCTGATTTGTATTATCTTACTGTTGTTACACACCCATGTATTGATGGTAACCAATTTTCGAGACATTGTTTTTTCCCGAAGAATTGAGTAAAGCAAGCATATTTCTTTCAATAAGCACATCGACCAGGGGCTTCTTCTTCAGCAGATTCGGTGATGTATTCAAAACAGGGCTGCTTTTTTTTTTTTTTTTTTTTTTTTCATTTTAAAACAGTAGTCTATAGGGGTGGCGTTACTTTCGTAAAGTCAGTGCTAAAATGTCACAGTTTTTCCACACAATTGAGGAAAAACCGATAACAGACCTCTTACGGCAGGTGGGAAAAAACTCTTTAGAAAATCACTTGACATTTGCGACGAAATCTGCACATTGTATCCAAAGAGTGGGTTTCGTTTTTGAAATAATTCCGAATTGTGACGGTAGTGATCATACGACTCGCAACTCGATTCATGGTTGAAACTTTCGAATAAGTGGATTTTTTGAGAACGTGATTAGCTCGAAGAGCCCAAATGAGAAGATCAATGTCGTGAATTCATTTCTTTTCAAAGACAGCTGTCTACAAATGCTTGCTGGCGACATAATGGATTTGTCGGTATTTTTCAAACGATGGTACTTTTTTAGCAGTAAACTTTTTGAATCGCTGAAGCTTATCATACACAATTGCATTCGGCATAGAAGCTGAAAAATGCGTCTGAATTACTGTTGATGTTTTTGCATAGTTAACCCGGCAGTAGTCGTTAACCCGGCAAGATTTTTCCTAATGATGAAAATTCATTTAAAGAAGCAGTTTTTTTCGATTTGTAAAAGGTATTCGAAGAGAAACGCGCACGTGATCCTGATAATCAATCGGACTCGTATGGAAGAGTACCCCATGTGGAATGTAACTTCAATTATGAGCAATGTAAAACAATTCCTGTTTTATTCCACAACCTGAAAAACTATGATAAGCATCATACTATAAGTAGACAAGAAAAAATGAAAGATCGTAAAGTTTTTGCCTCCGTAAAATGTTATTGCCTCTTCTATGGAAATCTATATAACCTTTAAATTAACAAAGCCTACATGTTCTATAAAGAAACTCTTTCCGGATTGTTTCCAATTTTTACCTACGCCATTAGAAAACTCATAAAAATCAATTCACAATACTTGAAGAAAATTTCTCAAAAAATGTAATTTAGATCTGCCTATAAGAGAATGGATTTACCTTTACGACTATTTCTCCTCTTTTGAAAATGTTTGTAAAAAGCAGCTCCCGCCACCTTCTGTAATTTTTAATAGGCTAACTAATCAACCAATAGATGAAGAGGATTGTCTACAAGGTCAAAAGGTATGGAAAACATACAATCCCTGGAAGTATATCATGATCTCAGATTAAAGACAAAAGAACTCGAATTTAAAATTGCAGTTGTGTATGAAACTCTTAAATTAAATGAGGCACCTGATTTACAGAAATATATTAAATTTAGTAGCGATAAAAGACAGAAGGCTAAATCCCCTTTTGGAAAGGATTTTTTTAGTTAGACAATACTTATTTGGAAAAACAATGGAGTATCAACGAAAAGGGGGAAATATTCTGCTTTGTAATAATGAAAGAAAAAATCTAAAACAATACTTGCCTAATCCACTTTTAAATCATTTAAAACATATGATGAAGATCTAACTGCCATAGAAGGGTTGAGAACTAACATACTTATGAACCATCCAATCTATGTCAGATTTGCATTCTTAGTATGATTTTCACTGTTTTTTTTTTTTTTTCAAGAAAACCTATAAAGTAAATTAAGCTTATTATTGACAGAAACAGATTCACTCACATACAATATAAAAAAAAATTAAACGTTTATGATTAAAAGAAATACAGTCAAGTCTCTCTATAACGAAACTCCATACATCGAATTTCACTATATAACGAATTTTTAGTAAGAACAGTCCCTTTTTCCCATGATCTCATTAAAAACAGTCTCCATATAGCGAAATATCTATCTCCATATAACGAATTTCTTCATAAAATGTTCTTTATTTATTGTTTTAAAAAAACTTCCAAATCACATGGAATCAATTTTCCGTCACTGATTATAGTGATTTATCGTCCACTGCTGAGTTATTTTTATCTTACTTTTCTACCTTGAATATCCTTGATTTTATGCCAAACGAATTCAACTCCCCCCCCCCCCTTCCAACATACTTCTTAAAACAGGGTCAATTGGATTGTTACACATATAAGAGCGGGATCAGTGAGATACTTGAAGTTTAAGGTGAATGAGAATTCAAATGGAGGAAAATGTTCCCGATACAAATTTTTCATTCCTTGCTAAAGTGTGAACATTTTTTCGAGAATGTAACAATTTTGAAATCAAAACAGCGAAAAATTACAGATTTCTTCGTCTAAAATTAATGTACGTTTTCCTTATGTGATTTTTATTATGCTTTCAAATAAATGTCTGTTCTCTTTTTTGAAACTGTTTAAATAATTCAGAAATACAATATTAGATTAATATTTATAGTTAAACATTTCAAATTCTTAATTAAACACTTCAAAAGTAATTTTTGTACAAAATTTACACATTAAATAGGAATTTTTACTCATTCCTTATATAACGAATTTCTCTATATAACGAATTTTTTACTGGAACAAGGGATTTCGTTTTAAAGAGACTCGACTGTATTTTCCACCTTATTTTATTTCTCCGACTATCAAAAGAATCACACGCACTTTACTCTGGCATAGAGCAGAAGGTACTATGTCAATTGAAGGATGAACTGAATGATGAGATAGATTATGAGTTTATTGGATTAAAATAAAAAAAAATGTTTTTCTAGAAATCATTGAAAGGCCAGGAGAAACCAGAGAAAGGTGTGTCTACACATATAGTTCGATATAAAATCCAGCATCTATATTATTTAGAGTGTCTGCAACAATTAAATACAATCATAGAGAAGCAGACAAGATTTGTCCAAGATGCTCATAATTTATTTCATTTAACACAGAATAAAATAACTCCAAATCCTTTTGATGATAAAAGAAAACTTTTAGACGGTTGAATTATCCGCTCAGCGTGTGGTAATTATGAAATAAATGAAGATTGCAATGAACAAGAAAATGCTGATTTGCAATAATACAAAGTAGAATTAACCTTGTGATACCGTTCTCTAAATAAACATTTCCTGTAAATATAAACTTTCCGTAAGTTATTTTGTTTTAACTTTATACACATATTTAAAACACATTCACAAACCTATCTAATAATCCGTTATATATGTATACTTATTCTTACGCAGTCACACAAACACTACTTACCTGGTATCTCAAAAATGACTGATGGATTTTAAAATTCAATAACTTTCAAACGGTGACAGATATTAAAAAATTCTTGCGGGACGGCTATGTATGATGTCAGGAGTTTTTATGCTGCGAATTCTTGATTTTAATTCGAATTTCAAACAATAGATGGCACTGAGAGCAATAGGTGCTCAGTCCAGATACGATTTTTGGTACTTCGGGATCCATTCAATACCCTTTAATCTCCTTTTTTTCGCATGGAAGAAGAGAGAGGCCGAAAAATCGAGCATGGACTGAGCCGTTATTGCTTGCAGAGCCATCTATCGATGCTATTTGTAACTAAAACTGAGAATCGAAGCATAAAAACTCCTGCCATCTTACATAACACTCCTGCAAGAATTTTTTTACTATCTGTCACCCTTTGCAAGTTACTGAATATTAAAAACCATCAGTTATATTTGGGACACCCGGTATGTACAATATACATACGTACCCAAATACATATATATGTGTACAGTGTAAACATTCAAAGAAATATATTCAAATTTTGTAAACTTCTAAGTGTTTTTGTTAATATGTAATTAAAAAAAAACTTTGTAATAACGCGTATATATATATATATATATCTTACATTTAAATTTTTTGTAAAACTTTTTAATCATGTGTACGTTTTTTAGTGAATTTTAAACTTACTTAAAACTATTTTTTCTTTACTTGTAAATTAAAAAAAAAAAAATTAAATTGGTAATTTTTTTTCATTAGCTTGTAATTTTTTAAAACTCTTTAGTAAACATTTTCTTATTAACATGCAAATGAAAGAGAAAAATATTAACTTGCATTTTTTAATAAATTATTGTAAAACCTCTTTTAAAACACAATATTATAATATATATATACATATATACAGACACACATATACGCATATGTATATACACACATAAAATCATTTTGAAACAAAATAGAAACAAACAACAAAACAAAAACAAAAATAATATGAGTTAAAAAACTAATGCGATAAAGAGAGGTTTGCATTCGACCCCCTATAGTGGATTGTAAATGTATACATTTTTTTTTAAAATCTACCTTTTTGATTTAATTTAATCTACCTCACTTTTAATAACTTAAAGTCATATAAATAAATTTATTTTATTGTCTTCGTTAACTTCTAAATCGAGAAAAGTTATGAACAGAAATACATTCAAGCATCATTAATTATCTGGACGGATTTCAAAATCTCCGAACTTCAGTGTGAAAAGAATTTTGTTAACTTGCTACCTTTCTTATATTCGTTTGACACGCTGCTAAACCATATGTTGTTGTAAATGATTTATCATTCAAGTGACATTTCTGAGAGTTGCAAATACTTGAAAAAGATTTGGTAGCGCTCTTTTTTTTATGTAAAGGTGGAGAATAAAGGTTTTTTCGAAATGAAGCATAGTTTAAATGTAACTTTGACTTCAGTTTTGTTTTTTAAATTTTTCATGCATTTCTGTGCATCTATTAATTTTATATATTTATTTTAATTTCTTCTGTTTCTCTCTATATATTAGGTCTACCGGAATGTTTTGTCGGATAACGTTATTTCACGCCAACTTTTTAAATTCAGATTTCTTCCTATTGATTTCACATTTCATTTATATTCACATTAAGGTGAATATAATGGGCATGTTACTGTTTCAAAAAAGTGGTGCCAATGAAGAAATCAGAATTTTAAAGAAATGTGTGTTAAATTACATTATCGGGTAGAACCCTCCGGTAGACCTAATATAATAAACCTTCTTGCAATTTTTAACTATAATTTGCATGGAAAATCGACACTAGATAAATGACCCAATAATTATCTACGTTACAAAATTTTATTTCAGATAATCTGAAATTCGTAAACCGAAAAAATAAATAAAAGCTTTGAAAGGAAAAACCCACGAACAAAATGTAAAAATATAATAATAAGAAGACGGAAACTTATACTGCAAAATACGTTATCAAGGGAAATGTTCCCCAGTATGAGTAATTAGTAATTAATTTTTCTGTTTGAGCACAGCTTGCCAAGGAACACAAATACCATTACTCAAAGTGCCCAATCATCTCCGGTACCACCTGTAAAATAAATTTAATTATGAATAACTAAAGTCCGAAAATCAATATATTAGAGATACAATATGAAATACAATAGAACGTTAAAAATTACAAATACTGTAATGAACAAATTTTAACCGGACAGAAAAATAATACTAAACTAAACATTTCAATATAGACCTCATAAACGATACAGACAAGCGCATGGAGTGATTGCATAATTACAGTTAACAAGTATTTAAACGAATTGTAAAATAACCAAAAAATATTGTATCCAAAAATATAATGAATTGTAAAACATTTAAAAATTAAATCTTCATAAAGCCCTGTTTATAATCTGTAGATTTGTATATATATACCATTTAGTATGTAAAAATTTAGTTCAGATTGGAGGATTTAGTTTATATCAGATAAGACAGTTAATAATTCCGCTTCAGAAATTTCTGTCAATTAGCGGTAATGTACTCGAATTATTGCGTGCAACATTATATATGATCTATAGAATTTATAAACATAAAAACTAATATACAAAAAAATTATCTAAATTTAAAAACACGAATAACAATTGAAATCGAACTTCTGCCAATTATTACCCATAGATAGTTCTTTGTACCCATATTTTTTCTGTGTCCCTATAAAGAAATAATGAATACTATGCGCACCATATTCTAAAGTAAGCAACTTGTAATGAACCTCAGTGATGTATATCTTTTACGGTCGATTTGATAAATTTGGTTATTATTAATAATCACCCCTCTTTCGGAAAATTTTATGAATGTCACATATTAATCATATTTAGCGGTTATTATTAATAATTGCCAATAAAGTTCGGTCAATATGATTAAATAAGCATAGGAATGAAAAGTGTTTGACAGTAGAATGCACAATCATTACTGTATGAAGGTAATAACAAAAGTAATTGTTAAGATACAACAATACTAAATGAAAAGATGCGTCCTATTAATAGCACGCAATATCTTCGAAATTTAACTTTGAAAGCCAAAATATTTTTTTTCCCGCTTGCTCATTTAGTGGCTGTTTAGCAGAGAGTCGAGCTTCTTGAATATTTTTTTAGATTTTATCGAGTGAAAACAAAAATATTTCTTGTTTTCTTCAAAATCTTCCACTTCAACATCATCGAAATTATTTATATTTTTTCTTTTCTATTTCAGAATTATGTTGCTCTCATCCAATTTGGTTAAAACTCTTATTACTCTTTTTGACTGTACCTCCGTTTTGCATTACCTCCAAGAATTCATTCGAATTATCCAGTTCTACGTACATATTGCAATCAATCATTGCACCTATAACCTTATCATCGGTTAAAAGTGCTGCCTGAAGTTAAACATTTATTAGGCTGATTTCTTAATACAACAAAATCCTTTTCACTAGAAATTTCTTAAACCTATTTTCGCTTTACAGCTAGACATAGCGTCATATGCGCTGCAATCTACTCCAGAGTGACGTGCTATATTTTTCATAGATTAAATAAATTTTTTATTCCTTCAGACCATTTTTTTGTAGTATTAGTTTCAAACTAAGTGGATAACATATTTTCAATTTCTTAGTTTGCTCTTTCTAATGAGCCTTGTGAATGAGTGTACCTCCCGTAAAAATTTGGCAAACAATTACTTCCGTAAACAAACACCCCACATTCTACAGACTTCTTCAATTATCTTATTATCAAATTCTCGGCCAATGTAACTTTGCTAGATGCACGGTGCTCCTCATATTGCCAACACATCCAGTAGGTTATAAGCAACTTCCTCGGCTCCTTTTGTCTTTAAAGTTCTTAATTGAACATATTTCGTCAAACGATCGTGATAAACCCTTATATCCATTATAAATCATTATAAAAACCATACAGAAACATTGCAAACTTAAATTCTCCGCCTGCTGGTGATTACGATTCAATGAGGCCAACTTGACACCTTGAATTTAATCAATACTTTTAATGGTCTAACAACGATACCTTTTCTTCGAACTCTTTGTTTCTTTTAAGAAGGTTCACAAAGATTCAAACATAGCATTACCATTTAGACTGTAATGTTATAATATTTTACCTTAACCTCTGTCTCATCATTCTTTTTTCATCGCTCTCCATTCCATAGCCCATTCCAATACAAGTTTTTTTTCTCTCCATACACTGTAAAAAAAAATTTGTAAAGTTACTAAAATTTTTCTAGGAAACTGGGATTCCAGGAACTTTTTATGTAACGGCAACAAGAAAAATTCCTGTAACAGATGCTGTTACAGAAATTTTTGCTGTTGCCGTTACATAAAAAGTTCCTGGAATCCCAGTTTCCTAGAAATATTTTAGTAACTTTACAGATTTTTTTTTACAGTGTACAAGTATATAAACAATTTCATTTTTAACTGGAATGATGAGCTTTGTAATCTTCAGGTGTTTCACCACAAGTCTTCATTTTGCTTTCCTTAACTTTTTCAATAAAAGAATTGTAGTCTTCTTTTGTAATCAAAGCTTTTTTTTTCCTTTTTTCGATTTAAGTATGTCTAATTCATCGTCAAAACGTGACTTTACAACACTTCTAAATCATCATCCATTGTGGTAATAAATACAGTAAAATTTGTGAACATTTCGAACCAAACAAGCATGCGCTACAAACTCGCAACAAAAGTACAATCAAATTGACACTACGCGGTACGCAAATCAATCGAAACCGTAAAAAAATAAATATTCGTGAGCGTCTTCAAAAAATGCTGTCACCTGCATCTAATACAAACAATAAACTGATATTGTTAAGCCTTTTCCAACAGGAAAAAACAAATTTGTGCGATCACAAAAGCTATTATACGACTGCGCAAGAGTAAAGCACTGACACGGAATAAATATGCACATGCTTACATGGAAATCTCAAGCTAAACGATTTGAAATTAATTATGTTGACCGAACTTGATTGGTAATTATTAATGATGACCGGTTAATTTGATACATTCTCATAAATTAATCATATTAACCGGTTTATTTGGATATTATTTGGTAATTTTTAATAATACCGATTAATCAAATTCACCGTAACATATCTATTATAATATCATGAAATAGTGTAACATGATGAAAATACAATGCAAACATTTTTTCCCTAGATAATAATGTGACGAAATCCAATTGAGAGACCCTGGTAATGAACTGTAAATGTTACACACTTCTTGTTCAATACGGAATATGCCATGGTAATCTCCAAATTCAGATATTAATGTAATTGCAATCCGAATATATTTACGTAAGTAAATGCATGAAGGTACGGTCAGAGAAATTTAATTCCTGAACAATTTTCACCGTGTTGGAAAGTGTTAGAAAACTTTCAGAAACAAATCTAAAGGAATTGAAGTGAAAAGGTTATGTCAAGAAACACCGCAAAATTATAAAAGATTTCGACAACTTCGTTTTGTAATGAAATATAAATAAGTAAATTTTTCATGTTCATTTACACAGTAGAATCAAAGTTCAAATATTCTTCTGTTGTCAGTCAATTCGGATCTCGTAGAAGAAATTCGAAATTAGTTTGGTTCGATTCTTGAACAGTTAAATGTTAGGGTTTCTTTCGACAAATTGACCTAATGAACAAATGCGACAAATGTAATTTTTGTTGGTGTTTTCGAATTCTAACTCCACAAGGTATAGAAATCGCAGAGTTGAGAAAATTCATGCATGTCTATTTATTTTTACTTCATGTCATTCTTTTTTTCATGCAATTGTAGCTAATATATGGAACATAATGATCTAGGTAATAACGCTTTTCATACATGTTTAGATTAAAAAACAGGGAGTGATGTAAGAAATAAGATTTTGAACAATCCTCATTCTTCTCAATCTCAAACCACAAAAGTTTCATCAGTAAAGGTAAACTTTTATTAAAATAATGTAGAATTGTCATAATTTCTTGTAATTTGTAGTACAGTATTATAACTTTTTTCTATTTTACCATACAGTGTATTATTTTATATAGGTAAATACAGGGAGTAACTTGAGAGATGGAAGCTCTTTAATAATATTTATTACGTCTTACGTTAAAATCTGATCCAGTTTTCTAACAAATCTTTTTTCTATACAATTTGTGCTTTATAACCAAGATACCTCTGTAACCAAATAAAAAAAACTATTGTAAACTTTAATTTACTAAAAAGTTATATAATTCGCAAATTTTAATTAATTAAAAAATATATTATTCACAACTTATATTTAAATATATATTGTGAGTCCCGTTTCACGCAAATGAATTATTTTACTAGCAATAAAACATACACATTATGTATGACATTGGATTTTCTTTTTGAATCTAGTTCTGAAAAACTATTTTCACTATCATTTTCAGATCAAAGATAGTACAATTGGATTTTTCAAAAAAAATACCTCGCAGCAATCCCGCGTAGATTGGAAACAAGCTTTATGAAAGAAAAATCTATAATATGTTCTTGAATACAAAATCTTAATCTTATCTATATTCGAAAACTTTCTTGCACAAATAACATCAATCTCTTTCAAAAGATGAATCATTAAAGTTCGCTTCTAGCAAAACGTCTCTTTCATCATTTAATGCTTCTTTAAAGAAAAACATATTTTCAATTCCACAGCTAAAATATTTCTTTCTTTGAATTATATCATACTTTGATATTTAAAAGATGATGATAAAGTGTATGCTCCTTTCAGAAAAGAAAACCTCATAATACAATGTTCAGTCTTGGAATAAATTGCTTATTTTAGATACAAAAAAATTAATAAAAAGCGCTTATTCAGGGAAAACTTTGTAAACATTTTAAACTATTTTCAGAAAATTATTTTTAATTGCCTTCATATAGCTTCCAAACTTTACGCTGCTTTCTTACTACAAACAATGTATAGTAAATTTTGGCTTATTTAAAAGCAAAAAATCGCTATTAAATAACACAAAATTTTCAATGATACATTTGTGGTAACAAAAAATCTCAATTGTTGGAAGTCTTTACAACTTTAAAATTAAAAATTTAAGAGGAACATAATGGTATGTTTTTATGTCAATTCCAATCTCTACATGAAACATCTAACAAAACGGCGTGAAATACAGTCTATCCATAAATTATTCTCAGATTTTCCTTCCCTTATAATTTTTGATTAAAGAACATGACGAAAAATAACATAAGACATTTATATGGTAGACTTTTTTTTTTTTTTTTTTTTTTTTTTTTTTTTTTTTTTTGTAATAACACAATGTTAAATATTCTCCCACAATTTACGTGGCAACGCTAGTCGCATTATGGAAGGCTGAGAATTCAAAATTGGAATGCACACGAATTATGGAACAATTTAACTTTATCCTCACAAATAATATCATAAGACAAAACGCAATTTTTCACCTTTATTTTCACCTTTGTATAATGTGAACCTTAAAAAGGTCCACAATCTTACTTAAAAGGCGACTAATGTAATGAAAAAGATGTCACAAAGGTGATGCCATAAAATAAATGGAACTGCAATTAAAAATAATAATATATATTTCCTCTAATTAAATTCAATCCATGAAACTACTACTACTACTTCTACTTTTAACTCTAATAATTACTGGCACGCACATTTTCAAAACAAAGTGACGTATTTGTAAAAATAAACAACATATAGTTATTAAGGTATTCTCTGATTATCAGCCTGGAAGGCTTGAAAGTACTAAGAAGTTTTAAATAAAATGTATATTTTAAACTCATTAATTTCATTACATTAGTCGTCTTTTTAGTAAGAGTGTGGACCTTTTTAAAGTTCACATTATTTATTTTATCCTCACAATTCATTTATAACTTTTCCGCACATCTGATTACATTTTAAATATTAATTATTATTTTATTATAGTCGTTAGTTGATCAATAACGCTTTGAGTTGCAACATTACGCATACGTAACGTTCTGTGTGTTATTAAAAAAGCATTTTTAAATTGTACATTACAAGCATAATAATATTATTGGTTATGTTCTTAAAAATACCATAAAGAAATGAAAAATATATAAAAGAAACACCTGCATACTTCAAATCAATAAATCCTCGAAACTCCAATATCTGCAATTTATTTAAAGTTGCAGGAAATACACGGACATTATTTAATTTTAATTTCACACTTTTTTTAATTGAGGAAAACATCTTATTTTTCACCTTAACGGAACGTTTTATGAGTTTGACATTTCCTGTCAGTAATTATCAGGGCGTGTACTGTAAGCTGACGTTCGGTTTAGTAGAAAGACTATCACAGAGTTTTGTAGTATAAAAATGTATTTCATAAGGGTGGATATTAGTCTGCCGAAAATTATATTATCAAGAAATTTCATGAAATATGTCGTTGAATACTTTTAACATGTGACTGGTTAATAAATCTTTTTTTAATGAAATATTTAAAAATATCAATGCGTATCTCTCTATTCTAAAAAAAAAAAAAAAAAAAAAAAAAAAAAAAAAAAAAAAAAAAAAAAAAAAGTAACTTACGCTGTCACCGCCGCCGCAGGTTTTGATTTTTTTGTGACCGGAAGTCTTTCTCCGTTAATATTAAGAAAAATATTGCATACAAAAATATAAAAATCGGCAGTATTATAGAGAAATGTCTGATAAACACACTGATGGAGACAGTTTTCAAATCGAAGAATTATTTTAAGATATATTTAATGCTAAAGTTGGGACAAAATCGTTCCATTAAAAAAGTTTTATAGGAGCAAAAACTATACATGGGAATTATTTCATTTTTAGATAATTTTATACGTTAGAATTTCCCAGTGTGCAGACTGCATTTATTTTTTAAATTTGACTCACTTTTTGGGGTTTTATTTCTATTTTAAATTCAAATTTTCAGCATTTCGAGAGATAATTTTTGTTTATTTTACAAAATGGTATTAATTTAAACTGTTGCCAACTGTATAAACAGCGCAAACAATAATGTTTGCTTCAAATTAAAAATTTATTTACACGTGACTATTAGAAACAGAAAAAAAAATTCAAATTAGAATTAAATAATTACGTATAAAAAGCAGGAACTTATTGAAAATTACTTCACTAAAACTATATTTACACGTGAATTTTAAAAGAGAAAGGATATTGTAAAATAATAGATTCATTAACATGCGTTAGAAGTCTTAAATAGGAGAAATTACGTCACATTTACATCACATTACACTTATTACGTAAAATGAACAAAAAATAATATTGCAAAACAGTTTAAATTTAAAAATTGCGCGAGACATTTATTATATTTTTAGATGGTCTTTTCAACAATTTTTTTAGACAGCGCAAGTAATATTTCATTTCTAACAAAAGAATTTTCAAGTGAATATTGTAAAGGGAAAGAAAAGTTTGGTCAAAATTATGTCAGATTGAAAATGACACATTTAAAATGTCTTATTTAAAAGAACTTTCTTTTCGCTTTGTTAAAAAAATACCGGGAGACAAAGTCTCTGTTTAATTAATTCATTTTATATTAACTTATTTTGAAATATTTAACTGATTTTATTTAATCAAAGACGGAAACAGCCATTGTATTTTTGAAAAGCAGCTGATTTTTCGCTAAAATTCCCCAATCAAAGAGAAATGAATAGAAATCCGTTTATAGGGAGATCGCCACTGTTTTTTAAATTATAATTCAATCTTTCAAAATCTTTTTAAAGCCGATCAAATTAGTGTTCTTTCAGAGAATGCGGTGTGTGAACGGGGATTGGCGAGCGTAGCTCGTAGGTGGCCGAGCCCCCTGGTGTATCTAAAATGCAGTAAAACCTAATTTCTCAAGTGATAATTTTGACATACCCGAAACCAAATATACAGGGTGATCCGAAAATAACTGGAAAAATTTTTAAAGTTGGTAGAGGGAATCTAAAAAAACATTTTCGTTATGGAAGGTGCGTCCATAAAAGGCGCGTTTAAGCTCTGGTAACGAAGTTATACATGAAATATTTAGTAAAAGACAGCCTATAAGCACCAATAGATTGCACTTATACGTGTCATTTTCGGACACACAATCTATAACAAAAAGTAACTATTTTGATCTGCACTATCACCTTTCAAAATTTTACCAGATAGTTTCCTACCACCCTGTATAAATAATTCATTACAATTCCATGGAATATCTTAAGTAAATTTATTTATAAATATCACTACGTATCAACCCGTTGTATTGTATTTATATTTAAAAAGCTATTTCAAGTTTTTATGGAAAATTTTAACTATTCCAATTTTTAAATTAAAATGTATAATTTATAAGCTAAAAATATAATTTTTATCATTCATAAATCATAATAAGACCTTTCTATAGCTGTAAGAATCGTTAAAATTAGTCAATTACTTTCTGAGATTTTGAGTTTAGAATTATTAGTCGACAGATTAATTCTTCCCATTTTTTACTGATTCTTTCCAAAAAATATTTTAGTTGAATGCAACAACGGGTCTTATTAATGGCGTAAAAAACTTCTACCGGTAAAAACAAACAGAAAAAGTTGTGACGTTTAAGGGGTCTCAGAGCTTGATCGATGCCGAAAAACATGTAAACAGAGCTCTCGCTTCGAATCCATATAAAAACAGAAGTATGCAATTTAACTAATTTAAACTTTCTAATATTTTTAAGGTATGTTTGTAGTCTTATAAAATTATAAAATGAAGTAATAAAATGTAATAAAATAAAAAATATAGCAATTTATATAACACAATTTTTGAAAAAAATTTTAGGTGTCATATCACCATCTGTAAGATATCTTAACGTTGAATTGATGTAAAAACATAATTTTTGCTTTAAAATGACCAGGATTCTTTACTCTATAGAATGAATTAAGGATATAACTATCACGCAAAGGAAAACTCTCAGTTTTCCATTGACTCTCAAATTTGATAACTCTCAAATTTGAAAATTTAAAACACTCCAAAAAAGTTTTTTTCCCTTAAAAATACTCAAAATATTAAGCTATCTAAAATATATTAATTCATTCTATAGATAAAGATGTTATACGCATGCAAAAAATCAATTAAGCCATTCCATTTTAGTTGTTTTTTTTTTTTTTTTAAATCTTACGGATAGTCGTCAAAAATCAAGATTTGAGAAAACGCGACTTAAAGTTGCAATTAAATGTGTACGGCTATGAAAGTGATTGTTACATAAATGCTTATAACTCCGTTAAAATTGCAAATATTTATATGCGGTTTTTGCACTGCGTTAAGAAGTAATTGAACAATCAAAATAATTACCAAACAAAATCAATTTTTTGAAAAGTTTTCAAGCCCTGAGCCCTCGTTTAAAGAACGTTTTTCTTTACGTTTTTAAAATAGGAAAATGTTTAAAAGGTTTTTTAATTTACAGCGACATTTAATATCATTCTGCGTATTAGTTTTATTTATGGAAATCAGAAAATTCAACGAATAATTGTATTAAAACTCGTTTTTATATTTGAAAAGAAATCCAAATTTTCGTTAAAATGGGTTTTTATACAAATTACAATTAAAAAAAATATAATAAAAATTTAAATATTGCTCTTGAATGGCGGAGAAAAGTGATGAAGAATGGCGGAGAAAAGTCACGAAATGAAACATTGTTCTGAAATGTTTAAGTTAACAGACGTCAGTTAAAATGTTCTTAATAGATAAAAATCAATTATTATTTAGCTTCAGTAACACATTGTAAAACATGTAAAAATGTTATCATACAAATGTCCATAAAACATAATGAATGTTTTTATGGGAATTCCTTCACTAAATTTCATTATCGCGCTCTGGAAATCCATAACCAATTCAAAGTGCATAAGTACATTTTTAAGAAAAAAATTCATTGTAGTTGCTTTCCTTTGTTTTTTCCCTTGTCTTCCATATTTGTATGCATTAAACTGTTAATGCTTATAAATTTAATTATCTGCGCTCTAGAAATCCATAATCAATTAAAAATTCATAAGTACATTTGTACGAAAAAAAAAATTCATTGTACTTGCTTTCCTTTGTTTTTTTTTTTTTGTTTTTTTCCCTGTCTTCCATATTTGTATGCAGGGGAAAAAACAAAAGATTCTGTTAATGCTTATTAGATCATTTCTTTTAAGAAAACTAAATTGTCTTTGCGATTTTTAATTTTAGTTTCTGAAAGTGCTTCTCGCGCAAAATAATTAAAAGAATGAAGCAAACACTTCAAGTTTATTTCACACGTATATAAAAAACTGAAATACATAAGAAAAATAAGAAAAATTAAAGAGAAATATTATTTCATATTTGTATTTAATGAAATATTTTATTTATTTTTTATTTAGGAGTTATAAATTCTGCATTTGTTACAGCGTTTAAATTAATACATTTTGAATTAATAAGATGACTTCTAAAAATATAATTTTATGTAAGCTGGGAGAGTCTCCGCACATTTCAAAAGAATAATAATAAAAAATCTAAATATTAATTTTTTGCTAAACAATGCATGAATACTTTTGACTTCATTTGTTTTACATGCATTTCCATTGTTATTTTACTCTTATGCTGTAATTTAATAGAGCAGCAGTACTAAAAACAAGGAAACTATTTTGCGCAAACTCTCCTTATAGGGTAGGAGATTACGCACATGTGTAGGAGAGTTTGCGCACATTGGTAGAAAAGATTGTTATTAATAATAAATACAATTAAATTGTTAGCAATAATAATTACACTTAAATGAAATTGTTGTAAGGTTTTGTGAGTAAATATTATTGTATTAGGAATGAATATTTCAACCTAATGTTTAAATAATAATAATAAAAAAAAATAACAACCGGTAAGGAATTTTAATTTAAAAAAGATTGAAATATAAGTAAAAGCAAGCCCTACTAAGATTACAAAATAACATTAATCTACTTGATAACATGTTTAACACGTTTACGCCGGCGAGATGGATCACACTCGACTGTCTCAGATTTGCGAAGTCTCCCGGCTTTTTGGATACCAGTATTTTAATATAGAAAATGTTGTTTTATTTAATTATAACAATTGGGCGATTTAAAGAAACAACATTTTCTCTAAAATAACAGTGGTGTGCTAAAAAGTCGGAGACTTGACCACTCTGAGACAGTCGAGTGTGACCTACCGCGCCGGCTCGAACGTGTTAACTTGAAAATTACATCGTTTTCATTTCCACAGTTCTAATTTATTTTGTTTATAATCGATGTTGTCTTCGTCCACAATCGATGCACTTATTCTTGTAAATCATGCACCTTTCTTACAATCACTTGCCAGAAGCAATACATTGAATCTAGTCAGTGGTCGAAATTGTCTCCTGGTACATTTCCAGACATTCAATGCACTCATCCTCATTGACCTTCGTTTTTTTCATCCCAATTTTTCTGGAAACACCTCATCTTTAGCTGTTCTTTTTGCAGTGGCATCCTTCTGAAGTCTTTTTTCATGTATATTTTGTGGATAAGTAACATTAGTTGCACTCTGTTTCCTTTTGATTTCGATGGCACTAAACTACTTGGAATGGGTGAAAGATTTTCCAAAACATTGTAGGTGTTATTAGAAAATTTATTTTAATTAACAAAGTTAAGTTATTAGCAAATTAATTGTCCATAAATTAAAATATATATAAATATTTAATTAATTTATTAACAAAAATAATTACATAACGTTAATTTAATATCAACTGCATTATTAATTTATTAATACACTTTTTATCTGCAAAAGTACATTTTTGGAATTTAATTTGTTGCCAAATTTAGTTTCGATAATTATCTGTTTCTCCGAAATTGTTTCAAAATTGATTCATTCACATGTTTTACACGTAATTTGCAATTCATGCAAATTTATCAATAAGCTGCGTAATATCTCCTAGCACTGAAAACTTAAGTGGAAATGCGCCATCTCTCCTAAGTAGCAGATGCGCAAACTTTCCTATTTTGGTGTGAGAGATTGCGCTGCCTTTTATTTAAACATGGCCACTTCTAAAATGACATGTTGGTTTTCGCATCGTTAGTCTAGGTTAGTAGTTCATAAGAAATCGTTTAAGTTCAAAGTATTTTGTACTGCTGACATTCTATAAAAATTCTGATGAAGAAGTATGAAAATTCAAGCACTTACTTTAGAAAATAAAAACAAAATAGCAATTTTTTATCCAAGACGCTTGGAACAATCAATGTGCACATTCATGTAGACACTGTACCAATACTGCTGTACATCTACTTGGAGTCGCTGCGCGCGCACGCTAATACTTCTCGTCGAATCTCTTTGTGCACGATCTGTCCTAGCTTTACCTTATTATTTATGTAATTCTACATACTGCCAGTTATATATAGAGAATTAAATTACGAATATTATAGTAATTACACATAGTGTTGTGAATTATACCATTGGTAATCGAAATTAATTAACGACGGATTTCTCTCTCTCTCTCTATTTATTTATTTATTTATTTATTTACTTATTTTGTTGTTGTTGTTGTTCCTTGTTACTTGATACGTTTTACAATAAATATTTCAGATTTTATTTATTGAAAAAGAGATTCAAATTAGTAATTTTTACTCCCAAATTGTAAATTAATAATACTTTCTTCAGTATCAAATTACAAGGAATATACAGCATCTAGCATATTTTTGCAGAAATAAACATGGGATTTATAATTAAAACATTTTTCTTGCAATATTCCACGTGCATTTATCTGAACATATTTGATTCTTACGTGAATACGGCAAACAATTTTATTTTGCATCTACTCTTCAAGAAATATGAGAAATTGCGAGATGAAACAACATATGTTATTCATAACGATCCAATTAACTTATTGTCCATAGCAGGGTAGCAGGTCAAAAGATACTTAGAAAAAATAGCCATAAAAGAAACTGCTTTATTTCTTATAATATTAGATAAACATTGATGGTGAAAAAAATACAATGTTAAACAAAAAATATTTGTAAAAAAAATTTTTAGAAGCAAATAAATTCGAGCTTTTGCAATAATTCTACAAAAAATAATTGAACGCATTAATGTTTATAATGAAATATTTACAATAGTTCCCAATTTGAGGAAAAATACTTTTTTGAAGTTTGATTGTTCAAAACACTACATTTCTCTTAGTAATACCATAAAATCTATATAATACTGGAAAGATAACTTAATAAAAAAATCATTGTTTTTCAATTATACATATTTACGAGGGTAGGTCAGTAAGTAGGTCACAAACTGATATGAGAGTTCGAAAATTAGTAGTAAATGGTTTCCAAATATGCCAATAGGTGGCAGAATAATTCAACTATAAAATGTTAATTTCAAATTTATGAGACAGCAGTTTTACAAGATGAGCAGGATCGTTCAAAAGTAGTGGACGAAGAGCGAAGTGGTCGTCCAATTGAGATTGCGACAGAAGAATCAGTGCGCAAGGGTGAAGAAATGGTTGCTATGCTGTCTACTGTTGTTTGCATGTCAGCTCTAAGCATTTCCTCAACCATTCGCACTGATTCTTCTGTCACAATCTCAACACATATCTTTTTCTAAGTTGATTTCTATGGCTTCTCTCATTAATGTGTTGTGGAGGTTTTTGTAATTGGCTATTTTTTTTCTATTTTAATTGACTGTGGTTTCAAGGAGGCTTTTATATTTGCTCTTGAGAGGGCTGTTGTTTGGCTATTTTATTTTTGATCGCGAATATGCTCTTTATATCTTTCATTAATTTTCCTCTTAGTCATTCCTATGTAGGGGAGACCGGGGCAAGGTGACTATTTTAACAATTTTTGTTGTTTATTAATTTATTTTTAAGTATAGTAAAATTAATTGTACATGAACTGTTAGAGTATTCCTTTATAGTTATAAAAATATTACCATTTAATTTTTCAAATAAAAAAATAAAGGATAATTTTATTTTTTCATAACATTAACAAATCGTCATCTTGCCCCAGTACAGGGGCAAGATGACTTTGGCCTTGGGGCAAGATGACAACACTGAAAAAGATTGAACATATTTTATCTTTTGAATATGTTACATGTTTTAACAACAGATAAATATGATTTTACATCTTACAAAATATCAAAATAACCATAATGCATTGTAACGTAATATTAAAGTGTTTAGTTGTGCAGCTAACAGTAGTCACAAATAAAAATGCCATTTTCATATTTGGAATATTCCTCATGCCACCACTCTTGGCATTTACAGCACTGGATCCATTCTTCTGTTGATGGGTCACAATATTCCTCGTCACAAGCAGGACATCTGAAAACACCATCCTTTGAAGTTGATACAGCTGGACTGTTTGGCTTGGATTTAATAGACTTAGACCTAAAGGAACTTAGTTTGAGTTTTTTTACTACTTTTTTAGCTTCACGAGCTTCTTTTCTCTATTTTTTAAACATTCCTGTTCCTCCTTCTGCTTTTCCCTTTGTTCTAATATTTCTTTGGTGGTTGTTCTTGCAAGAATGCTTGCTCAGTGTTTTGTTTTTTCTTTTTTTCTCACATTGTGTTGCTTTTGGCAATGGTTTGAAATCAAAAACACTAACAGGCTTCTTTGGTGCATCGGAATCAGCATTTTCCATAAGTTCTAGTTCTTCTGGAGGGTTTATACATTGGTTTTCTACTACCAGAGTCTGAGGATGACGAGCTCGTCATCTTGCCCCGGACTGCCAGTTTAAAAATATTCATTTTCATTTCCATGAAGCAAGGCTATTAATTGACATTTATTCATGGTAATAGGTAGTATTTAAACTAATTTACTAATGAATATTAAAGAGAAACGATATATCCTACCTGTGTCTGTAGCAGAGCTTATTTACACAGGCATAAAAGTTATAACGTGGCAGCGATAAGCAATTAAAGCTTCACAACTAATACAAAAATGTTGATTTCAGCGTCTCTATACTATTGTTTAACGAAAGGCCCGTAGTGTCCGGTTGATGCTGCCACTTAGTGGAAAACGGAACAATTAAGACATTCATCATCTTGCCGCGCTCTTCATCTTGCCCCGGTCTCCCCTATGTTATTTCTTTTTTTCCCGATATTCAAGAGAGGTAGGCTGAAGAGATGGAAAAGGATAAGAATAGATTTACTACTAATTTCTTAACTCTCATATCAGTTCGTGATCTACTTACTGACTTACCCTCGTACATTAGAATTATAGTCAAATATTTCAAAAAAGTCAATAAAATTTATTTAGGTTGATGTGAATCTTAAACTTCCTTTTAAAGTTGTAAAGCATAACAAAATTAAGAAAATAACAAAGAGTTGATTAGTTAGAAAGCTATGCATGATAGTATTGATAAGCGCAGAAGGATATCGTTATGAAGAAATAAGAAAATTAACAAAGGGATCATTACCTCACACAAAAAAAAAGAGCCTGGTAAGGAAAGGAAAAGCCGCAGGAGATAAAATGGCAGAACAGCATGGTTTCTGCGTTTTGATGACAGAAATGAAATCATCTCAGTGAATGTAAAATAAGATGGCGCCCTGAAATGTTGTGTTGGTTATATGCAACAGTTATACGGAAAGTGCAGTATCTTTTTTTAAATGCAATACTTACATGAAAAAAGAAAAACATTTTTATCAATGAAACAAATTTTCGAAAGATTAAACTTCTAAGAGACTGTGATGCAAAATTCTCTTGGCAATAAATAAATTAAAATGGTTGTAAATAAAAATATTTATTTCAGACTTACGTTGATCGCTCTAGCTATGTTGAAGGTATGTTAAAAAAACTTTCTTCACCACTTCGTGAAAAAATATATAAAAATCCTAAGTTCCATTAATATTTAAATACAATTACAGGAAAGCCCTTAGACACTCAGAGGATTAAACAGGGATAAAATGCATAACTAGAAAAGAACTAGTGGGGTCTTGTTATTTGGAGTGATGAGACAAAAATTCCCATCTTAATAATTATGGCGTAAAGAATTCAAGAATAGCAATCGAAAAAGATTTACAGTCTGATTGGATTATGCCTTCCGTAAAAGACACAATTTGTTTTGTGATCTCGCTTTGAATGAAATCGTAAACTGAGTAATCGTAACTTGCATGATTTATGGGTATGTGAATGTTATAAGAGATATAAATATGATATATGAACATAAAAATAGTTCTTATATACGTGACCTTTTTTAAGATAATGAAATACTTTTATTTCATCAAAATACAGCTACATGTAATAAGTGGCACAAAGTGGTGTGCATAAAAAGCATGCATAATTTGGTGTGATGATAATCACGTAATACAACTGGAATGGGCTGAGAATAGAATAATTCTTAACTCAATTGTAATCCTATGAATACAACTAACATTGTTAATAGGAAATAATCTGCAATTAATCATAATTAACAAAATTGATAACTTAATCTTGGTTACGAGTTAAAAATTCACAAAACTAAAGTATTGGTACATTTCATGGGAAGACTTTTTAAAACTGCTATTAACTTTTGCTAATGATTATTCAAATAAAAATTAATTGGGTATGTGAAAATTTCTGTCCAGCTAATTTCCTCAAAGTATTTCGATTTTCTCCTTGGCAATTGCAATTACAACATAAATAGCGCATTAATAATTATTGAATCGTATTCTGGATTATGTTGTCTTTCTATTGATATACTTTACTGTTTTTCTCAAAATTTAAGTGCTGTTATGGTCTATCATAATTAAAAAACCGAGAACATGGAAAAAATCCTCCGTAATTTTAATTATTACTGCATAGTGCGAGAGGTGAGAATGAGACGAGAGGCGTCTTGTAGTGTCCCTAAATAGTGTGTAAAAATTTCAAAATGTTTGAAATAGTGTAACATCATTAAAGTACACTGCAAATAATTTTCTTGCAATGATAATAATATAACGGAATTTTTGTGTGTCCCAGTAAACGAAATTTAAATTGTACTCAATCTATACCCTCAGAATGCACGTTGTACACTGTAAAACGTTCCGAGCAGTATTCCTGTAGGAATCGGAACAATAGTTGCCCCTATCGTACCGGAAAATTTTCCGACCCAGCTCGGAATAAAATCCGTAAAAAAGGGGAACATTCATTAAAATGGTACTTTACGGATTTTATTCCAATTTTACGGATTTTATTCCGATTTTACTGATTTTATTCCGAGCTGGGTCTGAAAATTTTCCGGTACGATAAGGGCAACTATTTTTCCGATTCCTACAGGAAATCTCGTCCTTTTTTTTTTTTTTTTTTTTTTTTCAGTGTAGTCCATTTTATTGCTGTATATCAATCTCATTATGTTTTAAAAATCGTAACATTAATAAAATTTGCCACAAACTATTTCTCCCCATAGACCATAACATAACGGAAAAATGTATGTGTCCCTATAAACGAACTGTTCGTGATGCACACCGATTCTTTAATACAGAATACTTTAATACTTTTCGGAAAGTGATAAATACGCATTTAAATACATAAACAAACATTTATATTTTTTACAGGAAAAATAAATACGTTTTGCAGCGAAATTTTTTGGTGTTTTTGTTTAAAACAAACTGTTGTTCAATATTAGCCGCACTGCATACTTTTTTTTGTACGCATTAGAAATTAATCGGCATGTTTTGGTTGGGACACATTGTAAATATTTGATTGAAGTATCAGTTTTTATTGATTTTAAAAGTATCTGTTGAGTAAAGCTGTAAATGATCTTGAACAATATCATCCCTTGTTATAACCAACTGTTACATTTGTTGCTAAATTTTAAAATTTAAACGCATTCCCATTATATATTTATATATATATATTTTAATGAAATTAAGGGATACAACACGTGCTTCACTTGTTGCAGAACATAGGTGAACATTTTCTTTTTCTAACTTTAATAAATGCTTACTTTTTTTTTTCAGACTGCCCATAAATGTGCCATGGACTGCCTCCTAAAGGCATTTTTATATGAAAAAATCACCAATGTATTCAAATAATATTTGTAATTTCTTTTAAAGCGATACTTTTGTATTAACCACATGCAGGTGTTAATAAACCCGAAGAAGTTGCCAACGATATAGCTACTTACTGAATCCTTTTTATTCTGATAATTTTAGAGGTTTAAGCTCGTAGCTCGATCACATGTCGGTAATACTTGGGTTTTATTTGTATAATATTTTTTGTTTATTTATGGATGGATTTTTAATTTCGTTCTGGAATATTAGCCGGACGGATTAATTTCTCGTAATCGGTTCAGCGTTAGTCATGGTCAAGTTGTTCTTTATAATATGGATTTATGGGATCAATTCAAACGGATGCAGTGATGTCTTTCTATTGTTGTGTAAACCAAGAGAAATATAGAAAAAGATAAATGTTAATTATATTTTTATTTTTAACACCGTCTCTTAAAAAAGGAAAGAAAAATGATTTTTCATATTATCATTTTCAGAGATGTTTTTCCTAAAAGATCCAAATTACACAAACGATATATCTACAATATGTCACAATAATCTATGTCTAAATCGTATAATTTAATATAATATTTAACGTTTAAAGCAGTAAGACAAAACGTAATAAAATTCATCGCATTCATGACATTTTCAGAGAAAATTTCAAAATGTAGGCATATTTTCTTACTTGTTTTAAGAATATTTACTAAAACTAATATTAATAATTTTCTATAACAACATAATTACATTATATGCCACCCCTACCTCCTTCCGCACACACACACTCCCATCGCATTACAAAAGCTAAAGATACCACGCGATGCAAACTCGAAAGGTATAAAGTTGTACCCAACGAACTTAAAATCATCTCTGTTACCCTACGTAAAAAATAAATTGTATGTTTTATTTATTTATTTGTTACTATTTATAATATTTTATTACTAATTTTGGAAAAATAAAACTTTAAAATTACGTAAATAATCTATTTTGTACTGTTTTCAAAATAACATATTAACCATAACTTATAATTCCTTTTTATGTATTTTTATCAATTTAAACTATGCTGGAGGGCTTTCATTTTTTTTTTTTTGTTATGTTTTAGAATTCAAAATGATCATCGTATTCTTGTAATAGGACTCAAGAGCATTTGATAAATTTACTCCGTAATACTCTCTCATATGTTATGAACAATATTATCATTACTAAAGATTTTCTCTTAATAGTGAATTAGTTAAAATTTAAAAAATAACTTGCAAAAACAGCTGTTGAATTTTTTGAAAAATAATTTTAGTAAGAAAAGTGTAATTTTTAAGAATTCCAAGAACCGCAAAACATTGTTCTTAACAATATTCCCAATTAATAAAACTTTATAAATATGACAACAAAAAGTACATCGTTTGTGAAATATTTCATATTTGAATAGTGGTAAATAAACTAAATTAAATAATTAATATATTGCTCAATTATTAACACTTATAAGCTTAAAATGCAAAAATAAAAGGGTTTTCGATAATCAATAAAAAGTTAAACAATTAGAAATATTTTAAAAATACTATATTTACATATCGTGCATAAAGAGAACAAGAAATAAAACAACAGATTTTATCAACTCAGTAACAAATTAATTTATTTTTTGTTTTACTTTTAAAAATTTTAGCAGTCGACGGCAATAAATGTATAATATGTAGTAAATTTATACTAAACTTTGTTTCAAATTACTAATTTAAGGCTATACACTCACAGTACCCTAAAAATGACAACCAAAATCGAATATTTTTTTTATTGAATTTTTCAGTGGTCCATAAGGTTGTGAATTATGGCTCCAAATTGTAGATCTGAAATTCAAATAGTTTTAAAGATATTTGAAGTTTTCTGAGTGTTCTCATAGTGTTTTGAGTGTTCCTTTACAACTTTAAATGCATTTTTCTCAGATTTTTATTTTTGTTGATGTTAGTGTTTTCTATTCCCTAAGGCTTCTTTTCTGTTGCAGATAGAGTTTTGAAATTTTTTGCAAACACTTATGTATATATGTACTACAATAATTAGCATGGATTTAGGTCTGAGGGTTATAGTTATTTTTTTTAAATGTCAAAATTTATATTTCCATTTTTTTTTCAGATTTCGCGCTATAAAAAAATTTAAATTTAAATAAAAGTTACATCTTTAATTCCATATTAATTTTTGTTTCCAATAATCCAATGAATGCAAGTCACTTAAAATAACTAAAAAATATAAAAAATTAAAAATGTTTTAAAAGTTTTAAAAATTTCTATTTTTTATAAAATTTTTAAATTAAAAAAATGGTGATTGCTAAAATGATTTTTTACCAGAATTAGTTTAATTTTATAATCTCAAACAAAGTCATTAATTATTTTTAATGTAACTGTCACCAATTTTTTTTTTTTTGAAAAAGGATACTGTGTAGCCTAAAATTACATAACATAATAAAAGATAGACATGTCTACTGTATTGTATTCACGAATTTCAGTAAATTTCTTTCTGTATTGCTGTATTCCGTATCACTTTTAATATTTATTCTTGATAGAGAAAAAGGCAAGAATTATGCTCATTTATCTTGTATCAATGGGTGAAAAAGATCTCAGTGGTACATAACGGCACATCATGAAGTCATTCTGTAGATGTGTTAAGAACAGCAAGGATTTTGTAGGAACACAATCTGTGTTACTTTTCTCATTTTTTAAATTGTATTATGTTTCAATGATATATTTCTCCGAAGACTGCATTTCCTTTCCCGCAATAAAAATATTCAAACTAAGAAACATCTTGTTTATGGGAATAAATACTTTTTTCTTTTGTATGATGCAGACAATGATTATCACTGTGTCGAAATATCAAGCTAAAGCCACTTTTTATTAATGAGCAGTTTCTACATTTAATTTTAGTCAAAATTATCATTTTTACTTTCTTCTACATTTACAAGAAGAAAGTATTGGATTAGTAAAAAATTTCGACTTCCGGTTTTCGACGGATTTACACGTTTAGATCAGAGATTCCAAAAAACATGTTTTTATACAATATCTGTCTGTGAGTCTGTCTGCCTGTCCATCTGTCTGTATGTATGTAACACAAATATATTGGGCGCTGTACCTCAAGAACTAATGCACGGAATTTAATAAAAATGCGCATTCAAGTAGTCCCTAATATATATTGGCGCTGATTAGTTTTTGGTGTAAATCGCCCAACAGCTGGCGCTGTTATGCTGCATTTTTCGCTATTTCTACAATAGCTCTATCTCAAGAACTAATGCAAGGTTTTTCATCAAACTTCAGAGTCAGTTATTCCTTGATAAGTATTGGTGCTGTTAATGTTTTGGTGTAAATCGCCTAACAAATGGTGCTGCTATGCTGCATTTGGCAACATTTACACGATTTTCGTAATAGCTCTATCTCAAGAAATAATGCACGAATTTTCATCAAACTTCAGATTCAGTTAGTCCTTGACATTAATTGACGTTTTGCACCTTTTGGTGAAAATCGCTCAACAGGTGGTGCTGCTATACTGCATTTTTTGTGATTTTCGCAATAGCTCTATCTCAAGAACTATTGCTTGGGTTTTCAACAAACTTCAGATTCAGGTATATATGGATAATCAACATAATATGGCACAACATAATATGCAAAAATTTAGTTAACCTTAAAAACTCAAATCAAAACTAAAAAGGCACTTCCAGAAATCATCGCTAAAATGAAGTATTTCGCGTACAGTATGATATCCGAATTCTTTTGTGTGTCCCTGTGAATACTATGCACTTTCTATTATGCAGGAATTAACTTGTAGCAAACCTCAGCAACGTATTTAAATTTCATTATATGTGAAATTGTTTAACATAATTGAAATACACCGCAGTCAATGTTTTTCCCTATTGCCATTGTGCAACGGAATTCTTGTGTATAGCACTGTAAATGGATAATAAATGTTTCTTGCACCGAATATTCTACAGATAATGTATATTTTAGGACACTTCACAAATGCATATCACTTTCATTATGTTCGAAAGGGTATAACGTCATAAAAATTACTTGAAACTATTTTCCCATTGGTCATAACGTAACGGAATACTTTTAACTATCCTTGTAATATTTTGTGCGTCCCTGTAAATACTGTGCCCCTTCTGTTATACAGGAAGTAACTAGTAGTAAACCTCAGCAACGTATGGCAATTTCATTATATGTGAAATAGTTCAACCTAATTAAAATACGCCGAAAACAATGCCCCCCCCCATACTGTTATGTAACGGAATTATTTACTATGACCCTGTAAATGAATAATAAATATTATTTGCACTACATATTCTATAGAATGTATATTTTAGTGCACTTCATAAATGCATATGAATTTCATTCTGTTCGAAAGAATGTAACATCATTAAAATGCACTTGAAATTATTTTTCCTATTGGTCTTAATGTAGCAGGACACTTTTGACTGTCCCTGTAATTGAATTAAACATCCAATTTTCATAAAATTTGAAATGAGTCGACAAAATTTTGCAAAAAATATATATTTAAAATTTCAAACCTTTCGGTTGAGCAGTTTTTGCTCTGTTATATGCAGGCAGACAGACGGACAGACAGACAGACAATCAGTCGAACGGATCAGACGACGACTATAGATGCTACGCATTTATATAATTACCTTCGCAGCTAAAAACTAAACTTTAAATTATTGAAAATACTATTGTGTGGTTTAAACAGTTTTAAAATATCATCTGAATTATAGAACATTCTATAACTTGAATACTGAGACTATGACGGTTCTTAGTGAAAAAAGAAAAATATTGTAAATTTTGGAAGTATTTTATGATTAATTTTATTTGTATTAATTTGGGAAAAAACATAAATTTTTAAATATTTTTTGCCTATATATATTTTTTTTTTAGTTATAAATATTTTATGTGCATTTTACCCTTTCGAAGTTGTTCTCTTTCACGAATATCCTGTGAAATGTCTTAATATGCTGCAGGTAAGAACTTTCATTTTCGTAAAAAAGAGACATATAAAATGGAAATGTGTGTTATAGAAACTTGTGTAAAACTTTAAATCTTTACACTGATAAATTTCTTTCATTAAAATGCTTTTTGCTTACACAGCATTCTTTTATTTAAATTCGGTAAAAGAATTTAAATAAAATTCTTGGTAAATGAAAGAATATATGTAGTTCTAATATAATAAGAAAAAAATGACATGATCTATTTACAAGCGTCCTCAGCGCAGGACAATCACATAGAAAAACACTAAAAGAATATTACTCTTCCAAAATCAATAGTAAACAAGGGTTTTTTTCTCCTTTTTAAATGTTGTTTGTCGACAAGTAGTCATGTATTTACGACAAGTAAACAGTAACAGATGTAGTAATACTAAGAATGGTGTTTAATGGTTCATTCAGAAAAAAATACTTCAATCAATGCAAGTGTTTGTTTTTTTTATATACGTTACACAATCGCAAATAAATATCGCTTTTACTTATTTCAAGGAAGTTTCAAGTTTTGTTTTGTTTTCGAGTATTATTGATGAATGATAAAAAAAAATCTAAAAATCTCACCATTTATTAAAACTACTCAACAATGCTTTATTCTTTTTAACATTCGTAAAATGGTAATTTTTGTTTCATTCATAACAGAATAAAATGCATTTACTTAAAAATTAAGGCAACAGAGTGAGTACATTAAAAAAGTTATTTAATTCCATTTTTCTTATATATTTCAACCTCTAATTCTATTTATCAGTTTTCTCAAAATTTTCTCTCTGCATTTGCAGGATTATAGAAAGAAAAAGATGCATTCTCCCAGTTTAAATGTATTTTAAATTTAATTGTTGTATTTCAGTCTACTTTTAATTATATTAACCCTTTGAAGAGTAAGCAATAATGTCTCTGTAATATTGAATTCTCACCGGAATAATCGAAAAAAAAAAAAACGTTTTAAAACAAGGAAAAACAATTATTCCACATTTTCCTCCCAAGTTAAAAATATAAAATTTAGTTAAAAGCTTCTGGTGCGAATTTTGTTTAAATTAGGTGGATATTCCACCGTCCCTCCAGAGTTTAACTAACTGATAAGAGGTTAACTATGTTCATTAAAAGAACGCATTAATGAATTGACCTTTTTACCTCTGTAAGATTGTTGTTTCCGTTCGATTAATAATCTAAACCGTGCATTCACTACAAAATTCATTTATAAGAGTTAATGCATAAGATTATTTTTCTTTCTTCTTCATATTTTGAATCTTTAAATCTTTTAGACACATACATTTGTTTACGTTTTTTTCAGAAATAGAAAAAGGTTTATTTTCAATTCAGTATCCTTTTAACTTTGCAATGGAGAATTTGTTTTAAATTAATACTGCAATGTATAGTCAATAATTTGAATTTGGTTAAAATTCACATTCGAATTAATGCCTTTTTTAAAATATTTACTTACATTTAGATAAAAATTAAAATTTCAGGGAAATTTTCATTTCTTGATAACGAAATACTAAATTTTCGGCAAGAACTTTCTCTAAAGAAAAATATAAAAAATCTTCTCTTAGGTTGCAGAGGATATGATAAAAAAACCTTGAGGAAGGAATTATTTTTCTTTTTCAAGAAAATTCTTTTATTTTCTGAATTCTGAGTCTAAAACTTAGAATAAAATATTTCTAAAAAATTTAATAAAGGAAGTATTTGACAATTTGAGTAATGGAATACGTTCAGATGTAAGAAATTGAAAAATGAGAAAAAAAATCTTCTCTGTGAAAACATAGAAAAAAAAAGACGTATCCTTGAGTTTAAAAAATTCGCGAGGATTTTAATTTTAAAAAAGGAGTAAAATCCTTACATTTTTTAAAAGTAGAATTAAACCCCAGTAACTGTCACCTTAAAGATTATTTCTTGTTCAAATCACTATTTTAAAATTTTAAAACAATTTACCAATTATCTGTGTTAAGTGCTTTGATTCCAATTTAATGATGAAAAGTAAATGAAAATTTGTCATTATTTAACAAGCTTTCATTAAAAAAAAAAGTTGTATTGCGAAATTAATCCTTTCCATTTAATCAAGCACAAAGCCTGTATTGAAATTTTATTGAAGGAAAAATATAAATAATAGTAGTTTTATTATTTGGCGTAGTCTGTCTTTATCTTCCTAATTATAGCTATATCAACAGAAATAGGAGCATTACCTATGGGAGTCAAAGGCCCATAAAAATATGTAACAGCTTTTTACCATAGCATTATCTGTTTTCTCTGGCGATGAATAGGAATTTTCCTTTATTTCTTGTATAAAGTTTGTGGTACAACATTCTTTACTAATTTTTTCTCATCATAATACACAGTATAATAACATCCAGCTGAATGCGATATTTTACTTTAGTGTACGATTTTGTTTTTACTTCGTACAAATCATGATTTGAGTCAAGGTCCGAAGAATCCTCATATACTAGTCTTCCATACAGAACTTTTTTAATAGGCGGAACACCACAACATTTTTAAAATCTGCAAAATGCAACCTGCTCTTTTTAAAAGTAGTTTTTACCCGTAGAGATTTATTGTAAAAATATACTCTAGACCCCAGTATTTATGATTCATGTACACAAGAGATTGTAAAATGACAGAATGCTCCCATTTCTTTAAGAAAAAGACGAGAAATTATTCAATCACGTTATAAATCTAATTTATTTACATTTGGCCTCTTTTTGGTCCTTTTTTTACGTTTCAGTATCTTTGCTCTCTTTTTCAAGAATGGTTTACAATTCTGAGATCCACTTTGTTATTATCGTACTTTGAGAAGCTTCAAATTACTTATTTGTCACTCAAACACTCATTTCTTCTAAATGTACAGTACGTATAGTACCAGTACTTCAATGGAATACTTAAATTTTGGCTGCTTGCAAAATTCAGTAGGGGATTCCACATTAAGTGCCATTATTTAACTTTATTTAGTCAAATTTTCTTACTACACTGACAAGTAAGACAAAAAATCCCCTTATTCTACGATTAAAATTGACAGAGTAATAACTGTTTAAAGTTGCTACGAAATAGTGGCCATTCATAAAATTAGTAAAAATATAATTCGTCAAATATATTTAAAAAAAAAGAGTTAAGAGTAAAATTAACATTGAAATATAAATTTCAAATTCTAATCATTCTGACATATTAATGCAAAATGCACAATTTGTACTAAGCATATGAGCGAAAAGAAATAACAGAATTTTTGTTAAAAAAAATTCTGAAAGTAACAGCCTCAATTCCTTACAAAATTAGATTACACTAGACAAAAAAAAAAAAAAAAAAAAAAAAAAAAAAAAATGTGAGTTCTATCACGTTTTTTAGATTTTGATATAAAATTCTTATGTATTTTGATGCACTGAATCGGTAATGAACTTTCAATTTTTACCATCACGTAAAGGTGTTTTACAAATCGTATATTTTTTGTTTAAAAAACAAAAATAGCGAAAATTTGATACTTATTAATAGATGTTAATGTTGGGCTTTTAACTTTTGCTAATTTGTTTTTATGTATTTTTTACCGCTGAATCCGAAAATGACCTTTATTTTTTGCCATCACGTCAGCATTTTTCGCAAAATGTAATTTTCATAGTTAAAAAGTTCAATGTCAAAAATGAATCCCCTCCCACACCTGATCAGACACCTGAATTGTTTAACTGTAAGAAACCCAGTATAAGGCAGAAAACTGAATAAATTATTGAAGTAAAAAAAAAAAAATTAAATAAATAAAAAAAAGTTTAAAATCTGTTTTATAGTATCAGATTTTCGCTAAATTTTAACTTTGATATTTACGATTTGCAAAAAATTCTAAAATGATGGTTAAAAATTAAGGTCATTTTCAGATTCAGCGCTAAAATGTAAATAAAAATAAATTATCAAAAGTTAAAAAACACTGCTATCTCCTCTTTTTATAGTATCAGATTTCAGTTTTTTTTTAACTTTGAAATTTACGATTTATGGAAAATCCTGACATGATGGTTAAAAATAAAGGTCATTTTCGGATTCAGTGCTAAAAGCTACATAAAACTGAATTAAAAAAAACAACCATCTAAGTCTTAAAAACATAGTTTGAAAAGTCTGATAATAATCGTTTATAGAATAAGCTCAAAATCCGTTGTTCCCAAATTGAAGCAAAGAGATGCGGGGTTGTATCCATATATCCATTGATTAGTGCCATTATAGCATACACCATATTGCACGTACTACTGTATTTGGAAATGTTTTCCTTTCAGTGATACCTCCCAATTATTAATTGTACAGTGAAAGGAATTTGTACCGGTACATATATTGATGGCTGAGATCGGTCGCAGACGATTAGCCGAAAACCAAATAGCCGACAAGACATTTAGCAGACAGCACATAGACGACAGGACGTTTAGCCGACAAGTACATTTAGTCGACACGTACATTTAGCAGACAGGACATGTAGCCGACAAGTACATTTAGCAGACAGGACAAGTAGCCGAAACGTACGTATAGCATACAGGACAATTTGCCGAAACGGACATTTAGCAGACAGACAATTGGACGACAGGCAATTGGCCGAACGTGACAATTAGCCGACAGGACATTTAGCCGACAGGACAATAATTTGACAAGACAATTAGCCGACAAGACAATTAACCGACAGGACAATTAGCCGACAGGACAATTAGCCGACAGGACAATTAGCCGACAAGACAATTAGCCGACAGGACAATTAGCCGACAGGACAATTAGCCGACAGGACATTTAGCCGACAGGACGATTGGCCGACAGGACATTTAGCCGACAGGACATTTAGCCGACAGGACGATTAGCCGACAAGAAAAATTAAACGACAGGATATTTAGCTGAGAGGACGATTAGCCTAGTTAGATTATGGTTAGGATACTTTTAGGTTACGGATAGATTATAATTAGTTTACGGTTACGTTAAACTTAGGTTACAGTTACGTTACGGTTAGGTTACAGTTAGATTACGATTACGTCACAGTTATGTTACATTCAGGTAACAATTAGGTTACGTTTAAGTTACAGATAGGTTAAGGTTATGTTACGGATAGGTTACAGTTAGATTACGGTTCAGTTACGGATATGTTACAGTTAGATTACGGTTAAGTTACGGATAGGTTACAGTTGGATTACGTTTCTGCTACGATTAGGTTACGGATAGGATACAGTTACGTTACAGTTTGGTTACAAATAGGATTACGGATAGGTTACAGTTAGATTACGGTTAGGTTCCGGGTAGGTTACGGATAGGTTACAAATAGGTTACGGTTAGGTTACCGCCAAGTTACAGTTAGGTTATGGTTAGGTTACATTTAAGTTACAGTTAGGTTATAGTTACATCACAGTTAGGATACGGTTAGGTTATAATTAGGTTACGGTTAGCGTACCGTCATGTTACGTTTATTTTACAGATAGATTACTGTTAGGTTACAGTTATGTTACAGTTAGGTTATGGTTAGGTTATAAGTAGGTTACGGTTACGTTACGGTTAGGATGAAGTTAGATTACGGTTAAGTTACGGATAGGTTACAGTTAGATTACGTTTCTGCTACGCTTAGGTTACGGATGGGATACAGTTACGTTACAGTTTGGTTACAAATAGGATTACGGATAGGTTACAGTTAGATTACTGTTAGGTTCCGGATAGGTTACAGTAGGTTACGGATAGATTACAATTAGGTTACGGTTAGGTTACCCCCAGGCTACAGTTAACTTACGGTTAGGTTACATTTAGGTTACAGTTAGGTTATAGTTACATCACAGTTAGGATACGGTTAGTTAATAATTAGGGTACGGTTAGCGCACCGTCATGTTACGCTTATTTTACAGATAGATTACTGTTAGGTTACAGTTATGTTATAGTTAGGTTATAAGTAGGTTACGGTTACGTTACGGTTATGTTCCATTTCCGTTACAGATAGGTTACGGTTAGATTATGGATAAGTTACAGTTAGGTTACGGGGGTCTATGTCATTTAGCCGAAAACCAAATAGCCGACAAGACATTTAGCAGACACCAATTAGCCGACAGGACGTTTAGCCGACAAGTACATTTAGCCGACAAATACATTTACCCGACAGGACGTTTAGCCGACAAGACATTTAGCCGACAGGACATTTGCTGACATGATATTTAGCCGACATTTAGTCGACATGACAATTAGCCGACAGGTCAAATAGCCGACATGGCAATTAGCCGACAGGACAATTAACCGACAGGTCAAATAACCGACAGGACATTTAGACGACAGGTCAAATAGCCGACCTGACAATTACCCGGCAGGACAAATAGCCGACAGGACAATTATGAGACATGAAAATTAGCCGACAGCTCAAATAGCCGACATGATATTTATCCAAAACATACATTTTGCCGAAAGAATTTAGAAGACTCATTGATATGGGTCGGTGATATACCAACAATGTCAACCTCAATAACTCGTCACCATCATAATTCAACTTTTTAGCTCACAGGCTATCAAAGTCAGAGAGCTGATGTGCCCGCCGTTCTGTATGTATGTAAGTATGTACGTACATATTCACGTAACGAGGTAACTCTTGATAGAAACATCCGATTTGCTTCAATTTTTTTTCTAGGTTCATTCTGGAAAGGTGCTTTCCTGATTAGTTTTGGGGGTTCATTGGTTAAAGATAAAGGGGGAAAAGGGGGCTAGTCCCTCCCCTTAATTTAGATAAATGGGTTTTTCATGCAGAATTATTCGATTTGCTCTAAATCTGATATACCGGTTTATTATGTTAAGGAGCTTCCCTGATTAGATTTGGAAGTTCATTAGTTAAGTATAAAGGGGGAAAGAGGGCTACCCCCCCTTAATTAAGATAAATGTTTTTTTATTCAAAATTATTCGATTTGCTCTAAATTCGGTATACCGGTTTATTATGTTAAGGAGCTTCCCTGATTAGATTTGGAGGGTCATTAGTTAAGAATAACGGGGGGATAGGGGAGCTAACCCCCCTTAATTTATATAAATTGGTTTTTCATGCAGACTTATTCGATTTGCTCCAAATTTGCTATACCGGTTTATCATGTTAAGGAGCTGGCTTGATTACATTTGGAGGTTCATTAGTTAAGAATAAAGTGGGGAAAGGGGGCTACCCCCTATTAATTTAGATAAATGGGTTTTTCATGCAGAATTATTCGATTTGCTCCAAATTTGGTATACAGGTTTACTATGTTAAGGAGCTGCCTTGATTAGATTTGGAGGTTCATTAGTTAAGAATAAAGGGGGATAGGGGAGCTAGTCCCCCCCGCCCCTTAATTTAGATAAATGGGTTTTTCATGCAGAGTTATTCGATTTGCTCCAAATTTGCTATACCGGTTTATCATGTTAAGAAGCAGCCTTGATTAGATTTGGAGGTTCATTAGTTAAGAATAAAGGGGGAAAAGGGGGCAACCCCACTCCTTAATTTATCGGACACTTGTGGTACGAATATCATAGAAGTTTGTTTTTAGGCTAATTGAAGGGTGTAGAGTTCATTTATGCTGTCAGAATTGTGTACTGCTATTGAAAAAAACAAAGGTATGGTTCGTTTTAAGATTTAGATGGCCCCCTAAGCAAATTTTATATACATCATTTAAAAGTAGACTTTATTAAAAATCGTTTGGTACCAGTAACTTTCTTCTACGATAATTTTTTCAGAGTTAGTAGGGGTATTTAATTTTTTTTTCCCACGACTGTACACTTTAGGTTTTTCGGATTGTGCTTTATATCTTTCGGTCGGAGTCGGTGTGATCTGGTTTTTAACAAGGAAGTCCTGAATATTTTTGAAATGAAAAACTATAGATTTGACTATTAATGGTGGCTCATAGTATTACCCATGTGTTCATTTCTGTACTTAAGGGATAAAATTATACAACACTTTATTATAAACGTGTTAAAATATGGAGCAATTTCTTTTACTTTGGGGTTTGGTGGAAATCTGTCGGTTTTGTGTTGAAGAAATTGTTTTGTTGGGTGCTCGCAGACTCCATTCCTAGGCGTTGAAATTTATTTAGAGTGTACCATATATAATATAGTTTAATAAAGCAAATAATTAAATAATTTGATAACATTGCAATGATTGCAGTAAATATAATGTGATACTAATAATCCAAAACAGTAAAAAAGTCGGATAATTAAGAACTTGAATTATACTCGCCCCTCCTCCACCCCTAAAAAAAACTACCTTAAAAAACTCTACACCTGAATTTCTAGCCATCAGGGGCAAGTTGTACACAGCTGAGAAGCAATTGATAAAAGAAAATTTCTCTCATGTATTTTTAAAATTAGGCAAAGTACGATATATATCTCACCTTAAGAAAGTTCGAATAGGAAATGTTTTGGATAATTATTAATTTCTATGCATAAATCTTTTTTAATGCATATGTTTTTATTGTAATCAAATCTGATAAATTATCATAGCGTTTGAGCAATTTTTTAATTTTTGTTTGAGTCTGACAATTGATGAAAATTTTCCGAAAAATCAAATTCCTTGGGGGGGGGGGGTATTGCCCCCCTCAAATGGCGGCCCTGTTTCCAAAACTTTCTAAAATATTCATGGAGACATTTTTATGCATAAAAACATTAAAATAAAATCCTTTATATCTAACTTCCTTTTATCAGTAATTTATTTATTTTTTTATTTATTTTTGACTAGATAATCGTAAATTTAAGATCTGTTTATTTTTATTCCACCCTAACATTATTTATTCCAGACAGTGTTGCGCCAACATATGCGTATATGGCGGAAGCATGATGCAACAGTTGAAAGGAGAAATCAATCATCATGTTTGGACATTTCTTTATTCATTTCATTTTCTACGGTTATTAACGAAAAAGAGCTATTATTTGATACCAATTTGGCCGTACTAATAAATCTATTTTATACAAATAAAGCATATTATGGCATTAAACTGGATTATTCCTAATTTTCTCTTATTGATCAAGTTGAATTTAGACACATTTTTTTCGTGAGGGATTTCTGTGATCTCCGGGATGGGGGTGGGGTTGGAATTTGCACTTTTTGACCATTGAAAACACAAAATCTCAAATCTTCCATGGGGACATTTATTCTCTGGGGAGAATGTCTCCCCCGGATCACCCCATGAATTCAACACTGTTAATGATTTAAAAAATATATTAGGACTGTTTCCCTTTCTGATTTAATTAAGAAATTTAAACATTTAAACACGGAATGTAAAAAATTATTTTGGAGAAACTATTATTTGTATAATGAATGCCATTCTTGGATCATATACACCTACGTTTACAAATGAACTGAAAATTTAATACAATAATATTAAACTAGAGAACAGGAATTCTGTTTTTTCAGAATTTAGTGTCGCCCCTGGCATTTCCATTACTTCATTTTCTTCTGATGGACTGGTGGCTTCTATTATTATGAAACAGCCATTATAAATGAAGTGTTAGGTGAAGATGAAAGAGCAGCCGTAAAAGTTTGAACTCTGATTTTCTGGTTGGAATGGGGGAAAAAAATTGGCTATATATATATATATTTTTTTTTTTTTCATCTTCCCCTAACACTTTATTTATAATGGCTGTTTCATAATAATAGAAGCCACCAGTCCATCAGAAGAAAATAACTCGGTTAAGCGGGACTCTACTGCAGTACAAAACATATTTCAATTTTAAGACTTAAAGCACACGTTTTATTTTATGTAAAATGACGTCATTTGCATCCGCTTAAGAATTCCACATTTACGATCTATACTCTTAAACATCTGCAGTAAAGCATGCATAGCACATCACTATCGCGAAATAATTCACAAATGCAAAAATTCCGTCTTTCAAGAAAAAAAAAATGGCGATCTAATGATTCATAGATACTTACAATTAAATATAGTATATAATAGCTCCATTGTTTTAACAGAAATCATTCGTTTATATATTTTTTTTCAAAATAGCACGTATTTTAATTACATTTTCTTTCGGTTGTTGCGAGAAAATGGCAACAAAATATATAATTGCAATTTTAAAACTATTCTTCCTTTACTTTCTACAGAAATCGAGTTCTTCCGTTGCCAATATTAAGCAAATGGCTCTAAAAACTACAAAAAAAAAAATTAATATTCCAAAAATAAATGGAGATACAGTTTTCAAACAAAATGCATTTAAAAGAACTTTTTTTCTCCAATACCACGGTATAAAAATTGAAAATGTGCGATGCTTAGAAGTTGAAAAAATTTCTAAACAGTATTTAATCGTAATGCTTTGTTTTACGGCTAGCCTCTGTAAGGTAACGTTATTTTTTGGACACAAAATAAGCTAGGAGAAAGAAATAGCATACCGTACCGGAGGCTAATAACATTTTGTTTTAAACGTGATATATAATTTTAATTGTTTCACCAATTTTCAAGTTTATTGAGAACTTTTTACGTTTCATCCTCATTCCTCTGTTTGTATTAACTTAATTTTTCAATAACGGTTTCTTTGTAATCAATAATACTCTAAAGTTAAAAAATATTTGTTGAGAAAATTAAAAATATTTTTTTCAAATAATTCTAATTTAATTTGATATTCAAAATTTAAGAAAAGCATTTATCGAATTAGATATATATGGTAAGCATATAGAATTTTTCTTTAAATTTGAAGCTAGGTCCTCCTTTATATTAATAAAATTGCGGTTCTTATTTAATATTATTTTTTTTCATTCTTGTTAATAAAGTTTGCATTTGTAGTCGTAGAATGTATCCAGCCTCAGCTAGGGATCTAACGAATTTCGGACGATTTTCAGTATTAAGCAGAATATTGTAGATATTTAGAGGAATAAAATCAGGGTAATACATTTTTAGGTAGATTTCGTAATAAGAAATACTACATATTACATTTTCCAACATTTTTGCAGATCTACGCCGATCATGAAACCATAGAACACCAAACCACCCCCAGTTCAAAACTTTATCTAACTATCTATCCATATATATCACTTTTTTATGGACACGATAACTTCCATAATTCTGCACAAACCTCTTCCAAACTGATCAAGGCCATACCATACAATCAAGGGGCAGAAAATCTCTGTAAAGTTCGTTAATGGGCAAAATCGACCCAAGGAGATGGAAATAGGGAAGGATTTTGTGAAAACAGAAAAAAAAAACCTTCTTAATTATAATGCATATCAAATCAGTTTAAAGTTATTATTACTTCTAGGAAAAGGTAAAAAAAAATATGTATAACAGGTTTTTGATATCATTAAAAATGGGCTCAAGAGGCAATAAAAATAGAGTTTTAAGAAGAAAAAAAATCATAACTTCGTCAATTCACAAGATATAAAATCCACTTAAATTTATTATAAATTTTCTTAATCTTACCTACAACTTTTATACTGACAAGTTTTTGATAGTACCAACTCTTACAGAAAAAAGGGAGAGGGTTAAAAAGAAAAAAAATCATAACTTCGTCAATTCACAAGATATCAAATCCGTTTAAATTTATTATAAATCTTCTTGATATTATCTACAACTTTTATATTGGCAAGATTTTGATAAAAACCAACTCTTACACAAAAAAGGGGTTCAAGAAAAAAATATCGTATTAAGGCTGTTCTCAAATCCATAGGGGCAACTTTATGACATAAGTTTGAATTCCTTTTTGTTCGGAAACGCATGAAATTGGAAGGTGTTGTTATACGGAAACTATGTAATTGATAGACGTTTTCCGTTTTTTTGTAAACACAATAGATGTTTCAGAAAATACTGCCACAGTTTGAACCAAATTTCCCAACAAAAGGGAAAAAACACTGAACGAAGGGAGAAAATCCCTTGTAGTAGGTCTGCCAATTTTATACAATTACGTTAAAAAATCTGTACGTCATTGTGTCAGAAAATATCAACCTTGTTGAACAGTGTAGTTGAGAACACAGCCTTAACATGATTCTGATAAAACCAGTTCAGAAAAATAAAATTAAAAACTCGTCAAAAGCGACCAGAAAAAATTGTCAAACTGTGTTTATCTCTAATCTTGATTTAGCCTTTTTGGTGAAATTAGTACTTAACTTCGAAATCTACCTGTGCCTGCAGGCCGAGCCGGGAGTGATTTTTTTCTCTTTCTTTTCTTTTTTTTTTGAAATGATTTTCTCAAATCCAAATTGGCTATTTTCTAACGCATTCATATAGAACCATTTTTATTTCTTACAAGCATAAAATGTACAGCTATTTTCATTCAGATACTAAACAATCAAATTCAATTTTTTAGTGTCACACTATTTTAAGAATCCATAATCTGCCTGTTTGTCATACAGTTTTATAATGAGGCTCCTAAAACTTCGCTTATCGGTGAGAATTTTAACTATTTTTTTTTTTCATTTTGCACAAAACTATCATTATTTGATAAATTTTATAGTACAAATAATGGTCCGATACGACAGTTTGTTGAATTTTCATGATTTTTTTTGAAAAATAAACGGATATGGGCAATTGCCATTAAAAAAAAATATATATTTTATGAACTGAGATAAGGATTACTACTGAAATTTGTTTGTGTAAGAAAATGTAAGTCACATAAACAAGGTTTTTTAACAAATAATAATCTCTTTGTGATGTTTCAACATATTATATTAAACGTATAAAACAGTTAGACATATGAATAACGAAATCTATATCGAATTAAAAATAAAAAACAAACTGTGCGGTATGTATTTTTTGCTTGCTTTTTCTAGTTCCCTACGATACAACCAAATTTTATACAATGCAATTTTATATCACACTAGCTGACCCACCCGGCGTTGCCCTGGCCCATCATAATAACCTTAAATAAAACTCAAGTTTGTATGATTTTATATTCTTTGAAAATCTTTTAAATGAACCTAGTTTTGGTTGTTCCATTGCATTCCACAGCGTCTCGTGTGTTTCCAACAAACGTTTTTCCGAACGAACCTGTAATCTGGGTCCCCGCTACCTAACGCAGCATGTGCCGGAAGTGCTCCGCACGTATCGTAGACAATCGAAAACCAAGTCTAGTGAGCCAAACTTCGTAGTAATCAAGCCCATAGAACCGGAAAAACGAATGCATCATTAATGTTCGAAAATGTCGTTAACTGAAGTCTAAGATAAACTTTCATAATCACAGAAAGTAGTATTTTCACAGAAAGTATCTGAATTGTAATCCAAGTTAAATAAACCAATTCCCGTTGAAATTGGGCCCTTATAACCCGACGAAACAATTTATCCTTACGCGGTGGAAGTTGCCTCCCTCCTACTCTATAAATTTCACGGTCTACTTTTAAAATTAACACGATATTATTTAATAAACGGATATTTACTGATTTGCAAAATTTTAGCGTAAAACAGCCACACAACAGTAGTTATTATTTGTATTGCAGATGCGCAACAGAAGCGAAGATTGCCATATTATATGAAAAATGTATCTCTGATTTTTTTTTCATTATTTTTCCTGTGTAATAAACTTTTCAGAGAATCATATATAATTTTTTCGAAGCAAAATAAAAAATCGCGCATTTAAGGGTTAACGTAACGCGATTTTTACTTTTAATTTACGGATGTAGTGAGTAAACGTAAGTTGTTGCCGAAAAAGGAGATTAATATTCAAAAAGGTGGTAGCTTGGGTATAAAGAAGGACCGGGCCCAGGGGGCAGGATATTAACTGGAATGTAGTTGGGCAAAGGAAAAAATTTTAATAGTTTTAAAGTAGCTGTAGGACGCAAGAACTATGAAGTAGAAAATTGTAATAGAGTAAGATCGTTTTTAAAGAAGCTGCAACAAAGACCCCAAGAAGGAGATTAATATTCAAAATTGGTGGTAGCTGAAGTGAGAAATTTTTTTGTCGTTCATGGAGTTGGTAGAAGACTTAAGAAGTTGTTAGAAAAAAAAGCTAATGAATCGGGTCATTTTTAAGGGAGCTACAATAAAGGGCCCAAAAAAGGCCAACTGATAGTTAAGAGCAGAGCCCTAACATGAAAATATGTTAAAAGGTCTTAGATCTTCAATTATTCAAAATTAACCATAGAGTTGTGAATTAGTATTTCTTAGAATAATAATTTAAAGAAATGCGCCAAAAATTGGGCAAATGCTGTCCTAGGACTGGATAGCTGATTGTCCTAGGGCCCAAATAAAATATGAGGGTGTTAGTCCTGGGAAAAGAGTCCAATACTCAGTTTTAAAACTATGCACTGAGAAGGTGAGAAAATTAGAGGGTGAAAAATTCATGGCGCACAAAAAATTCAAGGGAACTACGGAACCCTAGGGGGGAGAATGGAGCAAGTGTCTTAACTGGGATGTAGAAATGGGAGAATAACTAAATGAAAAAAGGATACCTAAATGAAGATCGGATTAAAAGGAAGCAATTTATTAACAATTTAGGGCGCAAAAACTTCAAGGGGTGCTGCACCGGGTCCCAGGCTGCCAGGGTCTTAACTGGAATGTAGAAATGAGGGAATAACTAAATGGAGAATTGGCCCCAAGAACGAAGAAGATCGGATATAAAGGGGGTAAGTTATTAACAATTTAGAGCATAAAAACTGAAAGAGGCACAGGGGCCCCGACCCTTAAATAAACGGTCAAGTGCGAGCATTACTCGCGCACAGAAGGTTCCATAGAATAAATATATGAATTTGTAATTGTATTATAAAAAAAAAAAAAAGTTGCTAAAAGAGTAATAAGACTTTGTAAAAAACTATACAACGTAGGGTTGAGTATAACTGTATATATTAGAAAAGTGTAAATGGGTATTCCATGAAAGTTCAAAGAGATATGGAACCTAAATGATATCAAACATAGCTGTTCGTATAACTCCCCCACTAAAATAAATCTGTAGAAAATCTATAGGTAATTGGCCCAAAAATCTGTAGAAAATCTGTAGGTAATTGGCCCATTCTGCAGATATTTGTAAGAATATCTTAAGAAATTCTACAGATATTTTTAAGGTAAGCTAAATCTTCAAAATTTCTTCATAGTTCTGTAGAATTTCTGCAGAAAGTGGATATTTCTTCAGATAATCTTAAGATTATTTTTATTGGGTCTTTCTTTAATATTATTTTAATCTGTTTATGATGAACTTAATTCGGTACTGACAATAAAAGCAGTGCATAGTTAAACTTCATTTGGCATTTCATGAAACTAAATTCAGCGTAGTAATAACCTTTATTTCGACAGTGTAGCTAAAACAAAACCTTTGTTCAAAGTTTAAATTTGGCATTGTGCTAAGCGCGCTTCGAATTGAGGTCTCAAAGTTGCAACGCCGCCTTGGTCAGTGCCGCGTTTTTCCAGATAGGTGTTTAATTAACTTTTAAAGTCACTCGAGGCGCATTGAGAGATACAATCAATACAAACTATCGTGAATCCCACAGTATTTATGCGATTCATTCTAATTAAATCTTTCGAGGGCGATGCCCTTAAAAAACGGACACCTAATTTTTATTTCAAAACAGACAAACGGCACCAAGAATAATTAATTAAAATGTCCCTTTTATCATGTACGTGAAAATAAGCAAGTTCGCATTTTCTAATAAATTCATTTATAAATTCTGGTGTCAGTTCATTATTTCATTCGTTTATAAATAGAATTACTCCGTGCCGGAAAGGATTAAGTGGTCGCAGGACTCTTAAAGCTTCAAAATTTAAGAAATTTTAATTTTTTTAGATGTTAAACTAAAATCTTTTCTGAATATTTTGATATAATTGTTTCCTTGAAATTCCCATTAGAACAAAAGTTTCGGCTTTTAAAATTATACCCGCTCAATAGCTGAAGCGGCGTTTCCGAAACTTTAAAGTCATTATTTTCCAAATGTCGTTTTTTGGGCATAACGCTCAGGATACCTCAAAAACTTCTGAATATTTTTTCATGAAATTTTCAAAACATATAATTCATGTTAGTCTATATAAACTGAACCTAAAATTTCCTTTTTATTGTTCAAAAAAATATTTTTTAGGTGATTTTACTGTTGAAATTTTCAAAATTTTGTATTAGCTAAATACAACATTGCATTAAAAATATAAAAAGGCTTTAAATATAAATTTATTTAAGTTCAGGGAAATTATTACAATCTGAAGTATAAGTAAGCACCAAAATTTTTATTCTAGTTGCAATATTTATTTTGTAATCCTGCGAGTAAACTGTTATGCCAATTTTTTGTTCGGCAAATGTCTAACAGTTTCGAGCCCCTATAAATACTAATTCTGTATCTTGCAATTTTTTAAATACATGAAACGAAAGAACATACTTATATCTTTCATTTCAATTAAAATTGTGTTTTAAAATCATATACATTTTACGACATTAAATGTTGAAAATGGTCTTTTTTTTCCACTTTTTAGAGTCCCGAGACCCCTTAAATTAGTATGTTTTTAACAATTTGACGTTTATTGCTTTTATACTGTTACTGGACATTACATTACATATATATATCATTAAAAGTTGTTAACTAGGCATAGAGTACGCCGCCCCTGTTCTTGTGTATGTCTAAACTGACCGTACCTTTAAGGGTTAATATCTCGGCTAATTACTGATGATTTTTTTCGAAAATCATTATAAACAATGCTTTTATTCTTCTGCAACGATAGGTATAGTCAGCGATGCTCAACAATTTTTCTGAATGCCCGTAAATCGAAATTTGTGTATAACAGAAAAACGCTAATTACTCAAAAACTATGTGACCTAGGGTAATCGCTATAATTTTCCGGCAAGGTTTATATTAATGCCTACTACCTCTAATTCTTTCATAATTTTAGTTTCAGTAGATTCGGAATTAGATGGGGGGGGGGGACATATTTTTGCGCTACATTTTCAACAATAGCTTTGAAAATATAATATCTAAAATTAAAAGGAATGTATTTTTGAGTTCAGCGTTACAAAAGCTTTCACATGATACCCCACATGATATACAATGAAAAGATTTTTTTTTCAAGTAGCATAATTAGCCCCTCTACTTTTTTACTAAATATATTTATGAATGTTTATTAATATGAAAATATGTGGGTCAATTGTCTTTATTATTTCCCCGAATTTGAACTTTCCACGTTCCATAGTTTACGAGTAAAATGGCTGTGACAGACAGACAGACACAAGAGTGATCTTATAATGGTTTTCGTTTTTACTTTTTAAGTACGGAACCCTAAAAAAGAAAATTCTGATTGTCAGGTGCATCAGGACATGTCTTGGACTGTTCTCACCTAAATGTTCAGACTTCTACGTGCGGTAGATTTTGCTAGTCATCAAACGCAGACACACAGACACTCAAACACTCACATACACACAGACAGAGCGAAACTTTCTTTTATTGGTATACGTTTTATTCAATTTTCCTCGCTAAAAACTGGGTTGTCGTTAAATGCGATCTCGCTGAAAACTTATTCTACAGTTAAATACAAACACACTTTTAGTAGCTGACGAGTTGAGTTATTGAGGTTTTAATGCTTATGGGTTGGGTTGGGTTGATTTTTGACGGCCAATTATCTACACGAGGGATATAGGCCCAGGGGGGAAGTGCCCTCCGTGGGGGTCTTTCTAAGGGAACCTAATCCGTATTTACGCATGGAAAATCCACGGCTCGAAGAAAATCACGAAAACTCCGAACGATTAGGCCGACGGGCGCGATTGGGTTCGAACCCAGCACCTCCCGTCTACCAGCTTCGAGAGCAGAACCTCTCGGCCACTGGTGGGGCCTTTAATGCTTATGTATAAAATATTAATGATGATTGAGTAAAAGCACTGATTTATGAAATTGATGAGCTATCGATATTATAGTGCCCCATATCAGTAACAAATAAATACTACTTCTTTCAGCAAAAACAAAGGTTTATTAAGGCTGGCGAATCACTGATCTTTTAATATATAAATTAAATAAATTCGATGCACAAAAAGACGAATTTGTGAGAATGTCAAGTTATCAAGTTTGGATATATATAATTCATTAATGACATTCGACTTAATAAAATCACAGATGATTAAGGATGACGACTTTTCGAGGTTTTTTGGAAATCATACAAAATTTATATCAAACAGATTAAAATATAAATTTAAAGAGAACTAATTTATGCTAACATCGAATAAAGCGAAGTAACTAGGTTTTTGCGTTTAGAGAGATCGTTTGGGGATAACTTGTTATTTTAATTTTATTGCGGATATAAAGAAAATTAATTATATTCTATTGCATAGAAGCACTGCTTTATGAGGATACAGAGTTATCAAGGTTTTAACCACAATGACCAATGATAATTGTTTAAATAAAAACATAGATTTATAAGCTTGAGGATTCATCAAGGTTTAACCGTATAACTTGTATTCGATAGAAAATAAAACGGATTAATGAATCTTCAAGTTATCCAGTTTTTAGAGCAAAGGTATAAATAATAATATTAACTAAATACACTTATTTATGAGGATGTCGAGTTATCGAGGCTTTAACATATAAGCGTAATAATAATAAAATTTTATTAAACTAGCTGGCTTCGCACTCTAGCGCGCTCATAATTACATCGGGCCTCTAATTTATGCTAACATCGAATAAAACGAATGTCGAATCCGTATGAAAATTTTCGTTAGGTGCAGTAGCGTAGCTACGTTGTTTGCCGCCCGGGATTTCATCCGTTTATTAAATAATATTGCGTTAATTTTAAAAGTAGGCCGTGAAATTTACAGAGGGGGGGGGGGGGCAACCTTCCACCGTTTAGGGGTGTATTCTTTCCTCGGGTTCTTTCTAGGAGACCGATTTCAACGGGAATTGGTTCATTTAAGTTAGATTACAATTCAGCTACTTTCTGTATTATGAAAGTTTATCTTAGACTTCAGTTACCAACATTTTCGAACATTAATGATGCATTCGTTTTTCGGGTTCTATGGGCTTGATTACAACGAAGTTTGGCTCACTCGACTTGGTTTTCGATTATCTGCGGCACGTGCGGAGCACTTCCGGTACATATTGCTTTAGGTAGCGGGGACCCATTTCACAGGTTCGTTCGGAAAGAGATTTGTTGGGAACACACGAGAGGCTGTGGAAGGTAATGGGACTTCCGAAACTAGGTTCATTTAAAAGATTTTCAAAGGATATAAAATCATACAAACTTGAGTTTTATTTAAGGTTATTATGATAGGCCTGGAAAACGCCGGGTGGGTCAGCTAGTGTGATATAAAATTACACTGCATAAATACAGGGTTCCGGAGCCCAGTGCAATAGCGCTTCCGAAAAACCGAAGCTTAAATTACCTTTTCCTTTCCTTCCCATCTCCAAGCTTTTGCATTCTTTTTAACAAAACACTTATATGTGACGTAATGTGTCACACACGTAGGAGATGGAGATAAAACGGTCTCAATTTTTATATCAGTTTTTAGGCTTAGACTGACTCGAGCTCAATCTGTATTACATTTAAAATTTTATTTATTCATGTATTGAAAAAAAAAATCCTCTTTTAAAATTACGTATTATATTCCACTTCAAATCATTTTAATGCTATTGTGATCAGAATGAAGGGGAAACAGAAATCGCGTTTTACTATTTCAAATTTATATCGGCGACGTGTTAATACGGCACCACTCAAGAGACTGAACAATAAATTTGCTTTCAGTTCGATTTTCTTTTGTGACAGTAGGATAATTTTTTATTGGCTGGGTTTTCTTTTTATTATTTCGATATCTAACCTGAAAAGAGTATTTTCTGTTTTATCCAACAAGCATCAGCTTGATGTTTGTTTGTTCGAGGTTTTTTGTCTTCTATTGCGTACGAGTATGAAAATCACGTTAGTGATTTTTCTATTTATTTTGTATCATGAACGTAACCCACGCTAAGGCTCTCTGCACCTATACGAAGTGACTTTCCTTTGTAAATAGATATAATTACCATGTATTGTTATTCTGATAGAAAGCAATCGAGCAGTGTTTCCCCTTTTTCTATAAAAGCATAGATTCTTTCCGATAACTTTGTCAAATTTTTAATTTTATCTGATTTTCAGGGACTCACCGCAAAAGATTGTTATGCGGAAGGAAATGATTACAGTTTAAGATATGCACATTTTTCAGGAAATTGTAAAACATTGTTCCATTCTTCAGCATATAAATATTCATTTCTGTAAATTTCATTCATTTTTTCTTAAAAATGTATAGCTGCGAACTATCCCTTTTCTGTGTTAACACCATTTCCTAATCATAATCGTTACCCTATTTAATCGCAGAATTCTGCAATTAATTAACATAAAAAATAGGCACGGATTTTTACTATTCAGAAGAAGTGATAACTAAAAAGTGGAATAGTTGACAGCTAAGTACATGCTGATAGATATATTTAAAATTTTTATTTTGCTAAAGAAAAAAAAATGCTTTAAATTTTGCAATTAATTTACCAAATATAAATATGCAGATTACAAGGGCAGGGGGGGAGGGGTGGAACGGTACAGTTGTTGTACCGGTAGCGCTGATTAGGGCTCAGGAACTTTTTTTGATAGAATTTAAGCCCTGGGCGCAGTAATCTAATTGTAACGTAACCTTAATCTAACTGTACCATAAACATTACCTAACTGTACCCTAGCTGTAACGTGTTACCTAACCGTAACCTAACGGTAACCTAACAGTAACATACCTTCAACCTAACTATAAACAAATTATCACCTAACCGTAACCTAACTGTAACCTAATTGCAATCTAACCTTAATCTAATTATAACATAACCGTAACCTAACTGTAACGTAACTATAAACTATCGGTAACTTAACCGTAACGTAAACTAATTATAAGCTAAATGTAACGTGACTGTAACCTACCTGTAACCTATCCATAACCCAACCGTAAACTATCTGTAACGGAAATGGAACATAACCGTAACCTAGCCGTAACCTATTTTTAACGGAAATGGAATATAACCGTAACCTAACCGTAATCTATCTGTAACGGAAATGGAACATAACTGTAACCTAACCGTAACGTAACCGTAACCTACTTATAACCTAACCCTAACCTAACTGTAACATAACTGTAACCTAACCATAATCTATCTGTAAAATAAACGCATCATGACGGTACGCTAACCGTAAACTAATTATAACCTAACCGTATCCTAACTGTGATGTAACTATAGCCTAACCGTAACTTAAATGTAACCTAACTGTAGCCTGGAGGTAACCTAACCGTAACCTAATTGTAACCTATAAGTAAAGTACTGTAACCTATCCGTAACCTAACCGCAATCTAACTGTAACCTATCCGTAATCTTAATTGTAACCAAACTGTAACGTAACTGTATCCTATCTGTAACCTAATCGTAGCATAAACGTAATCTAACTGTAACCTATCCGTAACTTAACCCTAATCTAACTGTAACCTATCCGTAACCTAACCTTAACCTATTTGTAACTTAAACGGGACCTAATTGTTACCTAAATTTAATCTAACTGTGACGTAACCGTAATCTAACTGTAACCTAACCGTAACCTAACTGTAGCCTGGCGGTAACCTAACCGTAACCTAATTGGAACCTATCCGTAACGTACTGTAACCTATCCGTAACCTAACCGTAATCTAACTGTAACCTATCCGTAATCTTAATTGTAACCAAACTGTAACGTAACTGTATCCTATCTGTAACCTAATCGTAGTATAAATGTAATCTAACTGTAACCTATCCGTAACCTAATTGTAACCCATCCGTAACTTAACCCTAATCTAACTGTAACCTATCCGTAATTTAACCTTAACCTATTTGTAACTTAAACGTAACCTAATTGTTACCTAAATTTAATCTAATTGTGACGTAACCCTAATCTAACTGTAACCTAACCGTAACCTAACTGTAACCCAAGTTTAACGTAGCCGTAAACTAATTATAACCTAACTGTATTCTGACTGTAACCTATCCGAAACCTAACAGTATCCAAACCAAAACCTAACTGTGTTATCGTCCTCTCGGCTAAATATCCTGTCGTCTAATTGTCCTATCGGCTAAATGTCCTGTCGGCTAATTGTCTTGTCGGCTAATTGTCTTGTCGGCTAAATGTCCTCTCGGCTAATTGTCTTGTCGGCTAAATGTCCTGTCGGCTAAATGTCTTGTCGGCTAATTGTCTTGTCGGCTAAATGTCTTGTCGGCTAAATGTCTTGTCGGCTAATTGTCTTGTCGGCTAATTGTCCTGTCGGCTAATTGTCTTGTCGGCTAATTATCCTGTCTGCTAAACGTCCTGTCGGCTAATTGTCCATGTCGACTAACTGTCCTATCGGCTAATTGTCCTGTCTGCTAATTGTCTCTGTCGGCTATCTGTCTTGTCGGCTAACTGTCGCTGTCGGCTAATTGTCCTGTCGACTAAATGTACGTGTCGATTAAATGTACTTGTCGGCGGCTGAGATACCAATAATAAACTTTCCGGCTTCACGAGAAATGAAACTTTTCATTGAATGGTTCATATGCCAACATCATCCATGCCACTTTGTATATTAGCGACCCTCCTACTGTGCCAAACAGGGCATTTAAACTATGGAGACGATCCTAAAGTTAATTAATTTATTTGAAACATCTGATGGGTCTGATGCGCTTAGCGACCCCCCTACTGTGCCAAACAGGGCATTTAAACTATGGAGACGATCCTAAAGTTAATTAATTTATTTGAAACATCTGATGCGCTTAAATATATCAGGGCTTGGAAGGTTTATTATATTAATGGTTTTGAATTTTTCCGTATTTCCATATTAGCTAATTCATCATCTCAGAGTGTTTTCCTAAGGGCTTCATTCATTTCATGTCGTAGATTTTATCGGTGAAATATGGAATTAACTATTTTTTATGTAAAACAAATAATATTTCCTACTTATCTTTTTCGTACAACCGGAACTTTTTAAATTTTGTTTTTGTTTAGTATGGATTTCCAAAGTTTTAGCGAAATTTAACAAATGCACCAGGTGAGTTTTTTTTATAATTATTTTCTAGTATTACATACAAAACTCAATTTGGTGTTACCCATTATACTATAACGAAAAATATAATATAACCTTTTATTTACATAAAATTCAATTTTGCGTTATCTTCTAAACTACAATGAAAAATTTAATTTTCTACTCTGTACTTTATTAACCTAAAAATTCAGGTTATCAGAAGAGAAAAAACAGATACTTAAAAAAAAAAAAAAAAAAAAAAAAAAAAACTTGTGTTTAGTGTCTATATTTTAATTAATGTTTCTTTTCTCTGTATGTAAAACTCCCGAAAGAAAGAACTGAAAACAACTAATTATTTTTTTATGAAATAATATTTTGTTTTGTTTTTCATTTCTTTTCAAATTATTTAGAATATTTAATTAATATTCTAAAATTTTGCGACTATAACATATTTTTGAATAATAATTTAATTTAAAAAAACTTTATAAGTCAATTTTTTCCTTAGCTATACTATTTTAAAAACAGTCTGACGTTTTATTGTCCACGGACATTGGAAACCCAAAGGCTGAAATACAAAAGACGGTAAATGGCTAAACGTCCAAAATGAGAACTGAAAAATATTTATATTGAAAGATATATCATTTCGATTTTTTACATTAAACAAACCCCAATCTACAGCGGCTGCGTGTTCAAACTTTTGAAATAAATAATAAATGCAAAATAAATTTTTATTTTATCTATTTTCTGAAACTGAAAGTTACAATATATATATATATATACTGAAGATAAATAGCTGTTTGATATTGATTCTTTTTTATGTTGTAAATGAAATTTCATGAAAAATCTTTATTACCCTTAAAGTTATGAAAACATTTACGGGTATCGAATTATTCAATACAAAATGTTTTTTAGAATATACTCTAAATCCTTTTAATGTTTGTATCTATATTTTTGTGAAACACTATATTTACAAATAAGTGAAGAAAGAAATTTGTTATATTGTTTGTGCAATTAAAGGCTAAAAAAATCAATCACAATTTTATATACATAGGTTATAAAATAGTTGAAGAGATGAAAAAATGGAATGATTGATGTTTAATACAAACAGTAGTTCTTGAAATCTACTGAAACAGTAAGCTTTTGAATGTTATTTACTAGGGTTATTTTCAATAATAATATGAAAAATAGTTGCTAGTTAGCATATAATTTTGTATTCGTGTTATTTTTAATGTATTAGGAATTGCAAAACCCAGTTAGACGAAAGAAAATTATAAGAAAAAATGTCATCCTTTATTTAATGTTTGGATGTCCGTTTATATTCTTGTTTGCGTTTAATACACTTGCATCATTACTTCCTAAAATAAAACAGATGTCCAAGTTTATAATTCTATAATTATTACTTGTATATTATCCCATCGATCACGTTCTGTTAAAAAAAAAAAAACAGTCTCAAAAAAAGTAAACAAGAAAGAAAAATGATGCGTTAAGCATAGATTATGAAACTCTTTCCAGCAGTTCCTGAATGCTTTAACAAAATTTCGTTATTTATGGAAATAGTGTATATAAGATAACTTAAACATTTAGAAAACATTTTAGAAAACGCCTAAAACATTTGTAAAACTGATTTCAGTAGTTACCGTACATAGCAAATATGTATTCCAATTCCTTTGAACAGCCCTGTATTTGATCTGTAGGTTGATATATATACTATATAATGGGGAAATTCAGTTTAGCAAGAAAACGCATAACAGGTTGAAATTGCTCTTTTCAGCAATTTATACGAATAGATGGAACCATACTTGCATACTTTTGTATAACCCTGTAGTTAACCTAGTACTTTTATTACACGCCACTATTCAGCTCAAATTTAATTCAAACTAAAACACTCTTCAAACTACTGAAATCACATTTCCAGAAATTATAATTTATAGATGACCAAGTCTTTGCGTGACCCTGTATATGATTTTATCAATATTCTACAAACATTTCTTAGTAAATTTAATGCAGTTCAGCGTAAAAAAGCATAACTCACTTAAAATCCAATTTTAAGCCATTTTTACTCACACCCAGTAACCCTTACGAATTCTTTTGTGTAGCCCTGTAATTATAGCATTTATACACACCATATACTATCCATAAATATAGTGAAACATAAAAGTGCATAACATAATTAAAAATTCACTTCCAGCAATCATCGCTACTGTGCAGTACTTCGGATACAGTATAGTAATATAGTATCTGAAATCTTTTGTGTGTCCCTGTAAATGCTATTCACTTCATATTATACATGAAATAAATTGTAGTAAACCTCGGCGACGTATATCAATTTCAGTATACATGAAATAATCTAACATAATTTAAATACGCCGCAAACAATTCCCTCCACCCCTATATAATTATGTAACGTAATTATTTTTTGTGGCCCTATAAATGAATAATAACTGTTCTTTGCACCGCATATTGTACAGAATGCATATTTTAGTGTACTTCATAAATGCATAAAAATTTTCTTATGTTTGAAAGCCTATAACATCATTAAAATTCCTTTTAAACGATTTCTTCCCGTAGGCCGTAATGTAACGGAAAACCTTTGACTGTCCCTGTAAATGAACTAAACATGCTACAAACTTCATTTGAAATAGGGAACGTACTATTGTAAACGTAAGTAACATCCAAAACTTTCAGGGCAATCCGAGTACATTTACGGAAGTTAGAGCGTAGACAGACGGACAGACAAATCGAAATCATAAACACTTTTCAACTTTGTTGGAAGTGTTAAACAGGGTAAAGTCAATTTTCATTTTAACTCCAGAGTTATCATTCAATGCACATACTCCACTGATAGTAATAAGTCAGTTTAATTTTTCTAATGTAGTATAACTGCTATTTCTGTGTTGTTGTTGATTTTTTTTTCTCGCAGTGAAATAAAAAATAATAAAGATCTGAGATTATCCATCTACATACTTGATGCGATAAGCTATATTCAATTAATTATGGTATTCTAGAATTTAAAAAAATGTGTGCATTAATATGCATCATCTGGGACTGCCTGCAAATGGATATACAACGGCGATGTAGTTTTAAGAACTGTGAAAAATTCATATTTGATAGAAAAAGAAACGTGATTTGACGGTTCCAAAATTATTTATGACTGCATTAAGGTTTATTTTTGGCTGGTCAAATCGATTAAAAACGGGGATTTAACAAACAGTACATCGATTACATTTATTTCCGAGCTACTTCTAGAAAAATAATCGGGAAAAATTGGAGGACACAAAAATATTGTAGAAATCTGCATAAGTCCTTTTTCAAACTGAAAAAAATCTATCTAGATTTTCTTAAAGCTTCATTCTGTCGGGGTAAGTTCCTGAAAATTTCCCGCAATTTTAGAGCAATTAGAATATCCTTCCACATTCTAGGAACATTGGAATAGAACAGGAAATCGTATTATTTTCTCCGAGACTGTAATTTTGTTTCCTGTTTGGATAGATTTGTGTTATCTTAAGATTTTACTTATTGGCGCGAAGTTATGTTCACAGAGAAAGTAATAAAATAAAGTATAAAACTAAAATAAGTTTCAGCTTTATGTTGTAGATTATCTTTTAACATAAAGAATTGTTTACTTGTATTCATTTCCTTTATCGACAACAGAAGAAAAATATTTTATGCTTCTTCAGATAATCTTAACTTGTATTGTGTCTGGAAAATTCTTAGTAACGAAACTTGTACTTTTATAAATAATGGAACTCTGTAATAAACTTACATTCTCTTTTTATCCCTATTCCAATAGTTCAAGAGCATCTTTTTTTAAAAAGTAGGGTCTGGAGGGGTAATTATGACTACCGCTATATTGGAGAAAACTGTGTATAGTAAAATTTTGTTTCAAGCTTGGATATTAACTTCATAATGTATATTCGATTTTAGATATTCTTTATCACTAGTCTTAAGCCTTTTTGAGATCCGAATAGTAAATTGAAACTCAGCCTATCAAAATTTTTGATAAACGGATCTGTCACTTTGGAGTTCAAAGTGGGCTCAATTACCCCAAACATATGTGTATACTGTATAGGCAAGTATAAAGAGGAAATATAGTGGGCATAATTTCCCCACTAGTGGTTTTAATTACCCCAAACTTTTGTGATTGTGAGTTTTTGATGGAGTAATTATAATCATCCTTTTAACTTAAAAAAAAAAAAAAAAAAAAAAAAAAAAACTAACAGCTATCACAATTAAAACTTTTATAAGGTGTTCTTAAAGGGTCAAAGTTACTTCCTATGTACTAAAGCCACAACATTATAGAAAAAAAATTACAATTTTGAAAATATGCAAAGTAGTCATAATTACTGCTCCTGACCCTGTATCGCTCTTGATGAACTCACAATGCAAATAACAAATTCAATATTATTTTCGTATAATGTTCCTTAAGTTGCAATTCCCCACAAAAAATGTATTCATGAGAATATATTGCGATACAAAGATGTCATGCACGTATATAAATATGGAGAAAACGGAAAAATAATTTTAAAACAAGTTTTGATCGACTTTTTTAATTTATTTAAACGTTGAAATAAACTTAAAATAATCTAACAAAAAGCAATATTACAACCTCAAATACTAAAAATTACTCTGTATCTTTAGTTTAACAAATGAAGATATTTACCGAAATAAAATTAAAAAAAAAAAACTTTCTTAAAAGGAGCATTTAATATAAAATATGTCACAAATATATAAAAGATGTTATTATATAACATAGTTTTTAAGTTTTTAAAAACTATGTTATGTAAAAATGTCTTTTATATGTTTGTGACATCTTTTATATTAAATGCATCTTTTAAACAAGTTTTTCTTTAACACGTTCACGGCGGCGCGGTGGGTCACACTCGACTGTCTCAGAGCTGGCAAGTCTCCGGCCTTTTGGATACCAGTATTTTAATTCAGAAAATGTTGTTTTATTTAATTAAAACAATTGGGCGATTTAAAGGAACAACATTTTCTCTAAAATAACAGTGGTGAGCAAAAAGCCGGAGACTTGACAACTCTGAGACAGTCGAGTGTGACTCACCGCGCCGGCGTGAACGTGTTAATGTTATTTCGATATGGTTCAAGGTGAATGTGACATTTTTTAGAGATATTTACAGATATAACTGAAATCAATAGATAAAAAGTAAAATCTATCAAAAAACTGCACACTTAAAAGTACATGCGCTAATAACTTGACTGATATTAGTTTTCCGTGAATGTTTGGCCAAAATGACAATTAAGGGACAAACAACAAATTTAATAATAACAGGGATTAAACTATAAAATAAAATGTTCCAAAAAATATTTAGCTATAGCACATGACTTTCAGGACACTGTACATCATTTGTTTTCCTTTGTTATAAAATAGTGTTTATGGAAATAATAAGTTAAAAAAAATCTGCATAATTTATTTTATTTATTTATTTTTTTGTATGCGTAGTTTTTAATCAAATTTAAAGTTACTCTCGCGTAGCTTGACAATGTAGAACATAAGCAATATACTTCAACAAGAAAATAAATTAGCTATATGTTTGATGAAATTTGAGCATCTGTATAAATTAATTTTTCAGTGCGCATGCTTGAACGATAACAAAACATTTTTGCATAATTTAGTAGACAACTATTTAGTCCAACTTACAGGAAAAAGTCACTCGAAAATTAAATTAAATAATTTGATTTAAATATTAATTAAGATTTTTGTTAATAAATACTGAATATATTGTATATCTCTTAATTACGTATTTAAGTTTCTTAATTAAAAAAAAATTGCTTCTGAAACATCTATTTCTCTGAAACATCTATTTCTACATCTCAATTTGTTTGATTTTAATTAAAAGCGGATATAAATTATTTCTTCTTGAATACACCTTTCTGAAATAAAAATCTTTTATTAGTAAACCTATATTTTACCGTAAACACTTTTGTAGTATACTAATTGTGTATAAGAAATTAAAGAAATTATTTTTATATATTTTCTACCACTAATATATTCTCTGTTCTTTATTTATATCTTTATAAATATCTTTTTTTTTTTTTTTTTTTTTTTTTTTTTTTTAGTTTTAAATAAGATAGAATGGTTTTTGTTATTCTGTAAAAAAGAAAAGGTATATTTCAAGGTCTAGTGCAATAATTTTAATAATTTAACTCAAAGCATATATAAAGAGATTTTAGAAAAAAAAAATATTTTTAGGTGTATTATATTTAGTAATCGCTTTGGATCTATGCCAAATGCTAGTGGTATTTTCTTAGTGCACCTATAAGCAAAAAAATAAATAAATAAAATAAAATAAAATAAAATAAATCCGATTCAGTATTTCAATTTAAAAAAAATAATCTATTTGAAATAAATCGGATAAGGAACAGACAAACTCTCCTGATAAGATTTCGTGCCAATATATATTTTTGGGATTCATTTCGAAATCATCTGTCTTATTTGATAACAAAAAATTGTGATTTATTTCAGTAAATTTATTTTAGGGGAAAGCTGGAAATTGTTTTAATCCCTTCAGTTTATGTCTAGAATTAATATGCTACGTCTCCCCTCCCCCCGTACTAGGTGAGCGTTAGGAATTACACATTGATTTAGAGTCAAAAAATACGTTTTTTGTTTTAAAATACCATAACACTATCTTGAAAGCACTAACTTTTACAAAAACATTGTGAATACAAATGTTGTAGAGCTTAAAATTCTAAATAAAATGAGTACCTACACTTAATACTTTTGTTGAATATTAAGGTCACAATTCTACTTTAAAGTTTTAGCCCCGTTGTCAGAGGGTTGAACTCCGAATTAATTAGGGGAAGACTGGAAATCGTTTTAATTCCTTCAGATTAGGTTTAAAATGAATATTCTGTGTTTTCCCCCTCGTACCAAGTGAGCGTTAGGAAATATGTACATTCGAAAAACACGTTTTTCTTTAATATTTTTTAAAATATCTGAAATTGCGACATTAATTTTGAACAAAAATATTAATGTGAGTATTCTTTTTATTCACAATTTTAAGCTCTACAACATATGTATTGGCAATTGTTTGATATAGTTAGCTGTTTTGAGATATTGTTAAGATAATCTGGTCTCGCCTATCTTGAAGCTCTTGATTAGTGATTAAGGCAAAATTTTGAAGTGGAATTGCGACCTAAATTTTGAACAAAAATATTAATGTGGGTACTCATTTTATTCAAAATTTTATGTTCTACAACATTTGTATTGACAATGTTTTTGATAGACTTAGCTGTTTTGAGATATTCTTAGGTAACTTAGTCTCTCCGGACTTCAAGCTCTTGATAAGCGATTAAGGCAAAATTTTGAAATTAGAATTGAGACCTTAATTTTGAACAAAAATACTAATGTGGGTGCTCATTTTATTCATAATTTTAAGCTATATAACATTTGCATTGACAATGTTTTTGATAGAATTAACTATTTTGAGATATTGTTAAAAATATTAAGGAAAAACATGTTTTTTGAATGTAAATACGTACATATTTCCTACGCTCACTTGGTACGAGGGGAAAAACATAGAATATTCATTAAAGACCTAATCTGAAGGGATGAAAACGATTTCCAGTTTTCCTATAATTATTTCCGAGTTCAACTCCCTAACCACTGGGCTATGTGGTCAGTTGGTGCTCATGACATCGCATTCATCATCCACTAATGGCGGGACCACAAGTTTGAATCCGGAAAAAGGCAAGACGATAAAAAACGGGTGCGATATACTCTATGCGAATACATATTTCAAATACTGTAATATGAATTGGTGTATATAATTATTATACAGAATTTTTGTATTTTTTAATATTGCGATATTGCGAACATTTGCTTTTAAAAAATACATATTTCCCATCTTAAATACTGGAAAATTTCTATCTTGAAAATGGGAGAATACATAAACGAATTTATTAATTTATTTTTATTAATTTATTTATTTATTTTACGGTGTATGTAAGCTGAGAAAAAAAAATATTTTCAAAATTTTAAACCTGTACGAATCCCATTTTTCCAACTTTGTCAGAGTCATTGAATGCAAGTGAAACTCAATGCATTTTCTACCCCCCTCCCCCCACCAACACCATTACATTTAGTCTTTGTTTTCTACATAAAATCTCACTACTATAATTAACTTTATGGCACTAAGTTATGAAATTTCACAGATGCAATGACAGCACCAGCGTAAGTGTCTTGAGAAGAATGCTTAGAGATAAACGTTTCATATTCCTACTTTTATTCGGTTTTTATATGCATCAATTTGATTTCAACAAAGCAGATTAAAAATGTATATTTGCAAAATATCTTTCCTTCTGCAAGTCTAATGAAAAGAGGCATCTTTTCAAACCTCATAAAAGATGATCCTTACAAAGATGCTTAATAAAATGGACGCGGAATGTCATATTCAATCTTTTCCGAAAAACATTCTGCATATCTCTGCGCAAAAAAGAAATACGATTACTTCAGAACAGTTTATAATTCTAAGTATTAGCAAGTAAATTAAAAAAGAGAAGATAGAGTACATAAGAATTTGAAACGGTTCATATGTGTGTATTTTTACAACACTGTTTACGAAGCACAGAATATAGAGTATTTCTCTTGAAACAAAATAATTTATAAGAACAAAAGAAATCTTCTTTCAATATTTCATGTACGAAGGAGTAATAAGAATTTAATATGCATGTGTATATTATTTTAAATCTTTGCAGTAAATCATTCACACATTTTTTCTCTTTTTAATAGTATTTTATTTTTCCATTTGATGAACATATCGCTCACACGCAAGAAAAGTGACACATCTCGACAAAAGTAAATTTCACAGAAGAGACAAAAGACAATTTGCGTAATTTTGCTATAAGATGAAATTGCAACACTTAAACTCTGTATACAGGAATAAAAACGTGCATAAAAGCATAAAACCCTTGAGAATGAAGACGCAGGATGAGGTTGGAGAGTTGTAATTTTACCTCCCCACATGCTCCACCCCACCTCTGCAGTCACAAACGGACATATGGCGTAATAAAGAGATTTCCCGTATAACTACACTTATGAAATTGTTTGTGTAGAAAGACACACCTGTAACAGACCTATTCGTGGAATAAAACGCAAAGTGAATTTTTGAGAGATGTATCACATTTCTTGCGAGTGAGCGATGTATTTGTTTTCAAAGAAAAAACAGTTATTCTGAAAAATGTTATTGTGGATACACTGCAAATAAAGCGTCTTAAACTCAGACACATGTGTGACTGAAAAGGTAATTAAGACACTTAAGTGTCTGAATATGAAATTTCAGACATCATAGGTGTCTGAAGGTAAGACACTTAAGTGTCTTATTATGTTTTACTATGATGAACACTGTAAACTGAAATGTCTGAAATTCAAAACATATAAGTATCTTAAAATGGAGTGTCATTTGTGGAGTGACATTTTATATGGAGACATTTTATATGACATTTATATATTTTAATGGAGTGATATTTTAAAGTGTCATAGTTTTTAAGACACTTGTATGTGTCTGAATTTAAGAAATTTAAAATGTCTGAATCGCATACATCTTTGATCAATCAGCATGTTCGGCAATAGGCAACCGTTTTTACTTTTTTTGTTAGCTTTATACACAGTAAAAAAATATTCGTTTAAGTATGGAAAGTACGGCCAATTGAGACACCAATCTACGTATTTTAATGTAAAAAGTTTTTCCGTAAATTAGAGAAATATTTCCATTTTTTGCGTATTTCTGTATTTAAAGAGTTCTATTTAAAAGAAAAATATAAACATTCTAGGATTCACCCATAGACTTCATTCCCCGCTTTCTAACTCACGTATATTCGACAGGATTTATTTATTTTTATTCAAACTAGGGGCATATCCAAGGGATGGGCAGATGCGGCCACAGCCCCTATTTAATTTATAGAAAATGTCATGTTTAATCACAAAAATTTAGCAAAAGGCTTGTTTAAATCTTAGAAAGTGGTGTTACTTCTCAGAAAGCATGAAATTTTTCATTTCAGCCAAGTTTCCATTATACTGAGGTTTACTTCAGTTTTATTTACTGTTTATTGAAATGCATTTAGCAGATAATTTTAAATGGTCCGCTTAACACTAGAAAGCACGGTCATTTTGACCACTACGAAATGAATATATCTTGGTTCGAACCATTTTTTTTATATATAAAACTAGTTTAAAAGGTACAAAGAAAAAAAACTAGTTAAATAAATAAGTTAAAGATTTAAAATAAAAATTCTGGTGGGAAATATTTTTATAAAATTTGAGTAAAATTCCCCGACTTTCTAGTGTTAAAAAATTCGGTATAAACATAAATTTAAAATTGTTGAGACAATAACCTGCTAAAAACGAAATTTTGCCCAGTCCCATATGATTGAAAAGTTTGGTTGCATAATAGATGCGTTACCTAATCTATAAAACCTGTTTTTAGAGGATTTATTTTTTGTTTCCTGTGTTCAATTTTAGAAATTTTTACTTATCTCAGTGTTCCGTTCCGAAATGAGATGTTTAGATACGCCGCTAATTCAAACTTTTGTTTGTTCGTTTATAATTCGATAGGTAATTTATTCATAAAAAATAGAAAACTCATTTCGATCACATAGTTTCTGAATAACATCACCTGCCAATTTCATGCGTTTAAGAACAAAAATGAATTAAAATTTCTGCATTTTCCAAACAGCAAACATCTTTCAGAAAATCTTTCAAGAATAAGTAGTGGCGTCATCTCGTGTTAGTCCAAGTAATCGAACCTTTTTTGTAATCAAAAGCATCCCCCAACTTATATAAGTAATGCGTTCCGCAAACCGTAAACTTATACGCAACTTGAATTTTACGTAGGTCGAATTTGTACATTGATTAGGTAAAATTTCGTAAGAAACTGCAATATTTATTGTATATATATATATATATATATACACATATATATTAACGATAAGAGTGATGATAATTTTTAACCATTTAGAATTTAGTACAGTACCTTATTTACGAATATTACATATATATGTATGTATGTATATTAATTATTTACACAGTATTATTTTATAAATAAAACATCATGCAGCTTTACTTACTCGAATATAAACTATAAAAGTATGAAAAAACATAAAAGCAAACTGAAAGAACACTTTTGAAATAAGAAATCTCTTATGGAATGAAGGATTTATAAATTTAACATTGATGAATCAATTTAAACAATTTTCAATTTACATCAAGCGAACAGGTGAAGCTTAAAGAAAAAATACACTCGTTTCTCTTCATCGAAACTTAAAAATTAGCTTTCGTTCTGGTTCGAATTCAGCTAACATAATTGTTACAGTTGAACCCCAGACATTTTGTTCTCATTTGTTAAAATAAAACTGAAATTAAAATGCCACATATTCAAATTTATAAAAAGAAATTGCGTAAAATGTTCAAAAATATACTAGAGTGAAAAAAAAAGCTACTGGTAGATAAAATACATTGTTTGTGCTTGATAGATAAAATTATTTCAAAATTCAGCTACTGAAACCATGTCCGAATGGATAAGACGCTTTTCTGGTGAACAACGGTTCTGTAGTTCCATCCCCGTCTAGAGTAAGTGCTAAAAGTTTACGGTAGTTTAAATTGAATATAAAAATCAGATATAATATGTACCTTAAAATAAAGTGTCTGGTGAAACGGTTCATTGAAGAATTATATTTTTTATCTTTTAAATGGAAATTTTTAAATACAGAAATATGCAAAATAAGTGGAATTTTTTCTGGAATTTACATTAGAAAATTTACATTAAAATATGTAAATAGTACTGGAGTCTGGAGTGGCAGTAAAATTGCTATATTTTAATGGATATATATTTTTTACAGTGCATTAACGCTTACAAAAAAAAAAAAAAAAAAAAAAAAAGGTAAAAAAATGTCTGTCGAAGTCGTCAAACATGGATGCAATTCAGACGTTTGAAATGTCTTAAATTTAGACGGATACAAGTGTCTAAAAAATTGAGACATTTTAAAATGTCTGAAAATTGAGCACTCTGTTTCAGACACTTAAGTGTCTGAATGTAAAGCATTTAAGTTTAGAGTGTAAGTGAAAGTTTAAACTAAGTTCTAGCGGTATAATAAATTCATAAATGAAGTTATGGCGCAGCTATCACACCACTATATCAGTTAGATTAAAATTATAATTTATTTGCAGTTCGGAGAATCTGAATTTGTTTCTCAGTTTTTGAAAAAGCCTACTTTAAAAACGTGCATTTTTACTGTCATAATAATGAAAGTATGAGAGTGAATGAAATGAAAACGAATGAGAGCCACAGAATAAAATGGCATAGTTTATTTCAAACATAATCTCCACAAATACACAAACACTTTACTCACAGTTTCAACAAGTGGTGAATACCGTATTCATAGAAGTCAGTTGATTGAAATCGTAACCAGTTTCGAACATTGTCGATGGTTTCGCTGTCCGAGTAAAAGCAGCGACACAATGCTTTTTTCAAAGATGAGAAAATCATATGGTTCAAGATCCGGCTATTTGGTTTGGTATGTCAACACTGTGAGCCGGAATTTCCACAGATTTTCTCACGGAAGTTCTTGCGCCCGTTGCTACCGGTCGACGATAGTGCGCATTCTCCGTGCACTGCCTTCAATCTCGAATTTCGCAAAATCTATTTCTGCCACTATTTAATGAATGACACTGACTGCATTTACCTTTGCTACTGGAAAAATCTGAAAAGACAGAATCGAATATCGGAATGCTTGTCGGACGATACTGTTGGCCGACCGCTAGCGCATATTATGCGATTGTGTGTGGCTATTTATGGCAAGTCTACTTATGCAGTAGGTATTTTCTTTCTTACCGGGTGTCCCAGAAACGACTGATGATTTTAAAATTCAATAACTTGCGAACAGTGACAGATATTTAAAAAAGCCTCTGCAGGAGGGTTATGTATGATGTTTCAATGCGATTCTTCATTTTAGTTACAAATAACATCGATAGATGGCGCTGTAAGCAATATCCGCTAAATCCAGACTCGATTTTTCTGCCGCTGTCTTTTTCTATGCGAGAAAAGGAGATTAAAATGTACTGAGTGGATCCCGAAGTACCAAAAATTGGGTCTGGACTAAGCAAATAGACTGTCAAAAAAAATTCCGTTAAAATAAGGAAATTGTACTGGCAATCGAGACACCAGTACTATTTCCGTATTTTAACGGATTTTTTTTCCGTAAATTCTACAATTATTCCGTTTTCTCAAAAATTTACGGAAAAAAATCCACTAAAATACGGAAAAAGTTCTGGCGGTTCGATTGACAGTACAAATTCCGTATTTTAACGTTTTTTTTTTTCAGTGTATTGCTCTCAGCACCATCTATTGTTTGAAATTCAAACTAAAATAAAGAATCACAGTAAAAAAACTTCTGACATCATACATAACCCTCCTGCAAGAATTTTTAAATATCTGTCATCGTTTGCAAGATATTGAATTTTAAAATTATCGCTCATTTTTGGGACACCCGGTACACGCCGCTTGTCCACTGCACGAAGTTTCACAACACTCATTAAAAAAATTGAATAACAATCATAGTTCCGTTTTGATTTGATCCATCCTTATGTAAATTTTAATAAAGATAAAACCATAAATTAAGTATATCTCCAAATACAAGTATGTAAAATTGAAAATTAACTAGTAAATCTGCAGATCAAGAGCCTCAACGTCATCTCTGCAACTTATTGTTTTTAGCAAATTTTGCTTAATATTAATCATTCTACAAAAACAAAATTTAAACTTTTAAATTACACAAACATTTATAGAAGGAGAAAAAAATATTTCGATGGTTTCAGACATTAGAAGCGTTAAATTAAACACGTTGTTATGTAATGATATTCTGAAATTCTCACGAGCTACTTATTCTAGTAACTTTTATATAATAAAGCAAATTTCTTCAGGGGGGTGCCCCCCCTGAACCCCCCGTTGTGTAATTTATTTTGCATTTGTAATTTTCTATTGATTGAGTTAATGATTATCCTATATCTTAGATTCATTTTTACACTGCGATTTATAAGGATAAGCAACAATTTGGTCAAGCATTTTACGTTATCCTAATATCCATACAGCAGTATTTACTTGCCTGCTAACCACAAACATCTGTATCTAATGGATAAAGAACTTTTGGAAATGTAAACTGAGACATCTAATTTAGAAATCTAATAATAATTTTGATTACCATTCTGCAATATTTATGTCTAAGATCTAATCCAAATATCTAAAAATGTACTCGATAGCATTAACTTACTAAAATCACCCTAAAGTAGGGGGAGTTCTAAACCTAACGGTTAATAATTCATCATCGTGTCCACTTCCAATTGGCTAAATAGATAAACGTGATATGGCGCCGTTAAGTATTTTTTGTGATAGCCTTTTAATAGTATCCACATTTAATTTAAAATCGTGATGTTACAAACACCGTTGAAATTTGATGCACACCTGTGTTCAGGTCAAATTACGAAAGGTTAACTAACCTTTTATTTCCCTTAGCCGGGCATTTTGTTTCATTTTTCGTAATAGGGATTATTTTAATAATTTATTTTACACTCTACAAGCTGTTACACGGGACGTTGTTCACGTAGCATTAAAATAGAGATAAATGCATTAAATAAAACATTTCACTCACCACCAGACATGGCAAGTCTCAGGCTTTTTGCACAACACTATTACCTTACAGAAAATGTTGTTCTTTTAAATCGCGCAAATGTTTCAATTAAATAAAGTAACATTTTTTGTATTAAAATACTGGTATCCAGAACGCCGGAGGCTTGGCAGCCCTGCTCCTCTTAATAGAAACATATATAGTTAACCAACACTTTATCACATTTTATAGGAAACAATACGGAATTTCTTATTTGTATGGCCTTACATATACCACAGTCATAAAAATGTAAAATTTTGTGCCAATTAATATACGCAATTGCGAAAATGAAATCGCAACCAATGAGAAAAGGAAGGCCAAGTAAAATCGTGTAAATCGAGGAATCTTTCTTCGTAGTGTGGGAAAATACCACTACAAAAATTAATTTAGGTGGTATTTGGTGTGAAATGTTTATATGTATTCATTCCTGTCCTATTTATCTTTTTTATTATTTGTAATTTCCTGCATTTTCCCTTTGCACGTAAAAATCTTACAAATTAAAATGAACTCTTTGGGAGAAATTGTTATTCCTTTTTTTTTTTTTTGGCAACAATAAAGTTTATAAAGTTTAATAGAATAATGTCAGTTTATTCTGTATGAAAATAACGAACTTTTTCCTTTATAATCAAAATAGTTGAATACATAAATAAAGATATTATTCTATATAGTATATAAATACTATTTTCATTTCTGCGTTTAAATCAATCTATATGCAAATATCTATACAAAGGCATTCATTAATTCATTCCTTTTAACTTTGATTTGACTTTAAAAACCATACATACTTTCACATTTATAATATTTTTAGATGAGATATAGTTGCTACGCAACGGTTAAAAGAAAAAAAAATGAAATATTAGTAAATTCATAAAATAAAATGTTTTATATTATTCGAACACATGTATAAAATTCCATCATAAGTTATACACCTAATTTAAAAGCTCTGACAAATGTTTTGACAAAATTGCAAACTAATAGGAATAATTTACTACTATTATTTAAAAATTTCAGCATCAAAAATTTACCATTTAAATCCGTTTTTTATATGAGCCATTTCTTTCAACAAATGAAAATTTGAAAATCGTCTGACTTGCCATTGAAAAGCATTACAGAGCAAAATAAAATGTTCTATATTTCCCGAACGAACACTCTAAATTAAAATGTCTGAAATTCAGACACTTAAGTGTCTGAAATGGAGTGTTCAATTTTCAGACATTTTAAAATGTCTGAATTTTTTCAGACACTTTTTGCGTCTGAATTTCAGACACTTCAAACGTCTGAATCGCATCCATTTTTTTTTCTAAGCATCATACGTAGCCATGTTTGACCACGTTGAATCCTGGAAAAATATTTGGCTGTGGTCCTGCCCCTCCCCCCCCCCCCAATACAGCCTGATTTTTTTGGTGCTCTCAGTTTTGGTATACAATTTTCGTTACGTTGATAATTTAAATCTTTTACGACATTGTAATCAATATCTTGAACTTCAGGAGTAGAACAAGATTAAAAAACAAAAAATATTTATCTAAATATTAGATTTTTTTAAATTTATTTTGTTTTTAACCTTATTTTACTTTAAAAGTTCAAAATATTGATTATAATCAGTACAATTTCGAAACAGATTTAAAATATAAGCTTTACAAATATTGCACATCAAATTTGGGGGCACTACAGTCGTAGGGGGACGGGGCACTTCCCAGTTTGCCCTTCCTTTAATCAAGAAGTACTTTTGCAAAAAACGCAACCCTGCATTATAGTTGTCTAAATTGAGATGTCCGATATTCGGGAGTATCCGTTGTGGAGGTTAATGAACATTCTCGAATAGCGAACACCTCTATTTAACGAATACTTTTTAAATCAGCAGACATACATATTTGTATATTTTTACCTCAAAAAAGTAGACATCTCCAATTATCGGACAAATTCCGCGTTCCCGAAGTGTTCGCTATTAAGGGCTTTTAAGGTACATAGATAAATATATATATATATATTTTATAATCTTGTCCTACTCTAAAAGTTCAAAATATTTATTATACTCGGTTGAATGTGGAAAAAGATTTAAAATATCAGATGTACGAAAATTGCAAAAATCCCCCCCCCCCAAAAAAAAAATGAAAATATAAAAAAATATATTGCCACATAGGCAATTTTACATATACATCACTTGATAATCACAACAGCCATTTAACTATGAATAATGAAAATAAATAAATAAATATTCTACTTTAATAACATTGGGGAAAAAATGACTTTGGTATTTTGTTAAATATATTTGCGTTTTTAAACTTGTCCTACTCTAAAAGTTCAAAACTTTCATTATAATCAGTGCAAGATTTAAGATATCAGCTTTACAAAAATTCATGCAAAATCCCCCCCTCCCCCCCCAAAAATGAAAATACTTATTTAAAAATTATGTTTTTAAAAAATTTATATTTCCACATGGGCAAGTTTTTATGTAGATCAGAGGGTACTCACAAAAGCTATTCAACTATCAATAAAAACAAATAAGTACATATTCTATATTAAAAACATGAGGAAAAAATAACTTATGATTTCCAAACTTCTTTCGTCTTAAATATATACAGTAACATCTGTCATTTTTGTATTTTTCGTATAAGTGCATATAAATAAAGTTACCACAATTTTAAATACGAAATCTAGTTAGAGGTTTTTACTTTTTCCCATTATAAATTTCAAATTACTTTTTTATTAAAAATAATAAAAAAATCAGTATTAGAGTTGATTGCAAATCAAATACATATGTATATTTTTACAGGCAGCTTCATATAATAGACGAGTCTCATTTACTTTATTTATCTTTTTTTAATCTGCTGTTTTATGCCAGGAAGTAAGAAAGCATTAGGTCATCTTTCAAAGTTTTTTTTTATCTTTACTTCCTTGTGGCCGTCATTTACTGCGAGATAAAAATTATTCATTGAAACTAAGAACTGACATTGAATATATAATTCGTAATAAAAAAGAACGTCATAAGTTTAAAAATATATACTTCTAGAATTAGTGGGGTTTTTTGCGAACAGATTCAAAACTAATTAAATTTCATGCAGGATTTTGTTTAGTACAATAAATAAAATCATAAAATACACTAATTTTACTACTATAAAGAAACTTACTTGAGTTGCTGCAAGAGGTAAGAAATATTCCTCGATTTGAAATTTTAAAAACTACCACAACCACAGTGAGGGAGAAAGACTTTCATCAGTTTAAAAGGTAATCCATAATACATCCGACTAGTCATATTTAAAGGATGAGATGTTTCATCCTAAAAACAGGACCCGCCAGACAAAAGTTTATTTTTTTTTTTGCCAGCTTCGACAGGACGAAGATGAATAACACAATATTATTGATATAAATTGATACGAGTTAACACTAAGCCCATTGCACACGCTTTGTAGAATTTCCGGGTGTAATCTTCAACCGGCGTCTACTTCGGTTCTGTGTCTATCCCGCCCTTGTATCGACGACAGCTTCTAAGAGACATTTGATGCCGAGCACACACGTCAGATGTATGTATTCAATAAATACATAATCCAAGTTAATACGAATTAAAATCACAGTACTTCACATTTCGCAAAAAACGAATTAAAATACACGCGTACATAAAAACAAACTTTGTTTGAATTACAACGTATACCACTTCGAACGAAGACATCTAAAACGCATGCGCAACTGGGAGTGCTAGTGCCCCCTGGTGGTTATTGCGTCGGAAGAATCAAAAATTAAGACACGTTTAAAGCAATGAAGTGTCTTAAAATAAGACGTTTGCGGATATTTTAGACATTATTCTCAGTTCGTTTACACCATGGTCATAGTAAGACGCTTATGTATCTTAAATTAAGACATCTATAGTGTCTTAATTTTCAGATTAAGACACTTAAGTGTCTAAAATTCTTTTTCAGTCACATATGTGTCTAAATTTAAGACGCTTCTATTTGCAGTGAATGAACCAAATTTAACCAAAAACCATACAGCTAAGTCCGAGTACCTCATCAACATGCCACATTAATTTCAAGCCGATCGGATGCTTTTTGCGGCAGTTATCGTGGAACAGACGGACAGACAGACAGACAGACAAACGGAAATCAAAACTTTTCGTGTCTCCACAGTAAGCCTTCACTGACGTTTCGGCAATAAACCTTATAAAATGCAGAATAAACAACAGGAATATGAAAACATGAAAATTTAAATTTAATTATTAAACAAACATTTGTTTTATTTTAACTTAAATATGCGATATTTTTTATCACACGTTCAGATCGTTCACTTCTGTACTTTTCTGCTAAATAATAATGCTAGCAGAGCCAATCTAGAAATAATCGAACCATATTTACCAGAAGACTGAAATATTTAAAATGAATTTGACTAAGCATCAATAAAAGCTATTTAGGTTTCAAAAAACAATAAAAATTGTTTATTAAAATAAATTATTTCTACTTTAGCGAAAACCTTTGCTTAATTAAATTTCTAAGGAGATTGAGTTGAATCAATTACTTTAATTTAAGATTTAGCATTTTAACTTTTAAACTTTACGTCAGTATTCATTTTGTAATTTGCTTAATGAAAAAAACACTATTAAAAGATATTTATTATTGAAAATTAAAGTCCAAAGAAGCGATAAAGAAAAATTTTCATATCAATAGAAAAACATATATTCTTGCTTAACCCTTTCGCGGGCGGTGTCCTTAAAAAAGGATACCTAATTTTTATTTTACTGGCACCCAGAATATTTAATATTTTTTTCCCTTTTATAACGTACTTAAAAGCGGTGGAGCGTGAGCTGGGCGTGGGAGTTACTGTTCACTATTCCTTTTATTACTTTTAATTACATTTTTTTTTTTAATTTGCCAGTTAATTTTTATCTTTTTTTTCTACCTGAACTCAAGAACTTAAGTCGACCCCCCCCCCTCCTTTTTCCTTCTTTTTATTGCACTGCTGTTTAAGGAATCCCACCGTGTCAACTACAAAGCTGTTCTGTCTCCGGGGATGTGGGACATAGGTCCCGGGCTCCTTGGAAAAATTTCTTCGAATCGTCGCAAGCAAATTCACATTTTTAAATAATTCTGGTGTCAGTCCATCATTTCATCATATGCACAGAATTACACCGCCTCGGAAAGGGTTACCGATACTCATAATACTATCCAAATATTCTCTCATCACTATATGATTCAGTCATTCAATTGTACCGTAAGTGCATTTCTATCCGTGAAGCAATACATTTATAAATCGTATGACTCCAACTTGAATAAACTTAATAATGCTTTTTTTCACTGTGTATTATTATTAATTCATTCGAGAATACGGTAACCTTCTGGATATAGGTTGTATCGATCAAAACGTTCCCTTTTGAACTCCTGAAGAATGGTATTTGTAACACTTACTACCACAATAACGATGGAGATAATCTAATGTATAGAAATATAAATTTGTCTGTCTGTAATGCTGTACAAATCCACAGTTTGGAAGCCAGAATTGTGCAATGTTATGTACATGTGTATTAAAACACGGCCGAGGCAACTAAAGCAATCTATATGTAAAAATGAAAATTTGTCTGTCTGTCTGTAATGCTATACAAAACCACAGTTTAGAAGCCAGAATTGAGAAATGTTATGTACATGTGTATTAAAACACGGCCGAGACAACTAAAGCGATACGGAATCTAAATAATTTATAGTTAACTTTTAATTAATAAAGAACCACCAATATCAGCAATTTCCTGTCAAATTTAAACATTTCTTGTTATACAATTCGCCAACAATTAAAACTTCACAATAAAAATCCTTCAAATTCAACCCGTAATCTCGCAAGTTCTTTAACCAATATGAGATATACCATTATACATATTGCTTACGCCACGCTGCAATACTAAAAAGCTGTAGCGGGTATTAGGATAATTATTTTACCTCACAAGCAAATAATAAGAGATTATTTAATGGCGCTTAATTATTAATTTTTTTTTTTTTTAAATAAAGTCAAACATTTTATCACAAACATCAACAAAACTTGTTATTCTATTTATTATCTTATTACCAAAAATTTCGTTTTATCGTCTGCTGCCATAGTAATATCATAAATGAAATTTCATAAAAAAAATGCACAACAGTAGAAAAATATTTTGCTAAATTGAATAGTTATTTTTAATTTTGGTTTTAGAAATAAATTCATGAATTCCCGTGCGTTGAAGGTGTTAAACAGCAAGTTATTCTATAAATATCATAACTGCCTTTTGTTTTTCTTCACTACCGGCGCATCGCTTGTAGGGTTTTTCCAAATTGCTCTTGAATTGATTAAACCTATGTTAAGGAGCCACGCTGCTTTCGGAAGGGTACACCCATTTGTATGGTATTAGAACATTAACTGTAACCAAAATTAACCTAGAACAAGAGCTTTGACTTATGTTTTTATGTGATGTTGTGTCGGGATTGTATGTGTAACCTAAATAGAATAAGTTATGTGTGAATAAATACATGCAAGTAATTTCGCTGTATAATATCCATTGGAGCCTTCGTCGGTTCGCTACATTATTAACATATCTTCATAACAATGCAGTTTGGTCACGAATCAGAGGACATTTGAATTATTGTGATTTTTTTTTTTTTTAACCATTTGGATAATGGTTATTGTTCTCGTCAGGGTAGGAAATCAAAAGCATATCTGAAGGTTTTTATTGGTTTAATCCGTATTTTATTCGTTTTCTGATTGGTCTATACAGTAATCTGTATTTCCTTTTACTTTCAACAGAGATGGATACCTTATGTTGCCGCTATGACAAAAAAGTAATAAAAACTACAAAAAAAATTTAATAACTCAGAAACAAATTGAGACACAGCTTTCAAACAAATTCCATTTAAAAGTATATTTTTTTCTCTATCCGACGGTGTAAAAAGTAATATTGTCGGATGTTTAGAAGTTTAAGAATGAAATTTCATTTAAAATTGGTCGTCAGATTTCTTGGAAATCTGACGATGGAAAAGCCTTTTCCCGAACAGCCATTGAAATGCTTGGATAATACATAAGTTTCAGGTGTATAATAACTAATGAAAATGAAAGAAAATGAATAACAATTTCTGCCAAAGAGTTAATTTTAATTTGCAAGATTTTCATGTGCAAAAGAAAAATGGAATAAGCCTATTAAAAAAAAAAAAAAAAAAAAAAAAAAAAGATAAATAGGACAGGAATGAATATATATAAATATTTCACACCAAATACTATTTTTATGTCTTAAATTTTAGTCTTTGAAAAAATCATTTTCCAAATGGTCGTTGTAATTTGTTAAATTGCTTTTTTTTTTTTTTTTTTTTTTAACAAATCTTGGGAACATACTGTTAGGGGCCTTTAAATTTCGTTAGCATATACATCATTAATTTTCATCGTTAAAAAAGCTTGTCTTCTCTCAAAGGTACGTGTAATAAATTAAAAATTTGTTTACACGTGACTATTATAAACAGAAAAAAAAAAACATTTGGAATTAGAATTAAATAATTATGTACAAAAAGCAGGAACTTATTAAAAATTACGTCATAAAAACTATAATTACACGTGAATTTTAAGAGAGAAAGGAATTTGCAAAATAATAAATTTATTAACATGAATTAGAAGTCTTAAATAGGAGAAATTACGTCATATTTACGTCACATTACAGTTATTACATAAAATGAACACAAAATAATATTGCAAAACGGTTTAAATTTACAAATTGCGCTAGACATTTATTTGATATTCTGAGAGGAAACTTTTCAACTATTTTTCTTAGGAAAGCGCAAATAATATTTTATTTCTAACACAAGTATTTTCACGTGAATATTAAAAAGAGAAAGAATAGTTTGGTCAAAATTACGTCAGATTAAAAATGATTAATTTAAAATGTCTCATTTAAAAGAACTTTCTTTTCGCTTTGTTAAAAAATACCGGGAGACAAAGATTCTGTTTACTTAATTCCTTTTATATTAGATTATTTTAAAATGTTGTTACACGTGTCTACGTCATCAAGTTATTTTTATTTCGACGTTTTATTTGTATTTTTATTAATGTTGTACTAATTTATTGGTTCTTTCGTTATTTAAAATAAAAATTATGTCAATTTGTATCATTTGGCGAGTGGTTTGGCGATTTATATAATTTGGCGAAATTAGTCGACGGGATAATCAAGTAGTACCGCAGCGGATTTGGCGTTAAAATTTTCCCAATCAAAGAGAAATGAATAGAAATCCGTTTATAAAGAGATCGCCACTGTTTTTTAAATTATAATTCAATCTTTCGAAATCTTTTTAAAGCCGATCACATTAGCGTGCATTTAGAGTCTGCGGTGTCTGGACGGGGGTTGGCGAGCGTAGCTCGTAGGGGGCCTAGCCCCCTAGTAATGCAAAAAGTTATCACAGAATATAATTAAAACACCAATATTTGATTATTCAGATTTGACATACGAATTCAGGTACGAAAATTTACCTTTCCGAAATCTAGAACTTTTTTCATACTTTATTCGATGTGAACAATTCAAATGCAAAATAAGTAAGAAATGATTACATCTTGCTCGAGGAAATTTATTTTAGGTAGAAAAAAATGCATTTAAGATTATGCTAAAGAGTTGAAGAAGAAAATAAGACTAGTTGAAAACTGCTTTATTTTCTAGTTTCATCCTTCACCTATTCGAAATGAATTGACTGAAACAATGCCAGTTAAAGAGATCAAATTCGGTAAAAAAAAAAAAAAAAAAAAAACTAACGAAAAAATACAATGTGTGAAATGCATGGATGTTTAAGCATCATCGAGAAGTTTCACTGCGTTTTGTTGATACGTTCTATTGATATATTTTATATTTATAAATTAATAATTTCTTTCTCACATTATTACATTTTTTCTTAATTATTTAATGTTAGTAAAACGTATTAAGAAAAGAAATTATTTTAGTTTCGCTATTGCAGACGATTGTTTTCTGGCCTGTAATTCTGAATTATTCTGACATATTAAATTACCCATATCGAAAACCACACATAAACATAATATGTATATTAAAACACTTTTAAAAGTTTTGTGCTGTGTTCAACAACTTTTAGTGCTGCAGCAGCTGCAACCTTAACTTCCTAAAATCCTGTTTTAACATTTCGACCTCAAAGATCTTCGTACCAAAAGTTGGTTCGTCTCAGCACAATTTTTTTAACAGTGTATATATTTTTCAAAAGGCGGAAATAAACTGGGAAAGAGAAAGTAAAAGGTATACGTAGAATATACAGATAAAGCAAATGCATATAAACATATTTCATTAATATCTACAGGCTATAAATTTATCGCTTGTGATAGGTAAATAGTAGATAACTCACATCTTACAGGCGATATATTATTTCAAATTATATATTATTTAAATTATAATAAAAATTGTAATAAAATTATAATAAAAATTATGATTATATATTATTTAAAAATTTTTTAATAAGAACTTAAACTTGTTTTTCATAAAAGATTAAGACGTGTAAAAGTTTTATATTAGAAAAAATTATTTTTTTTTATTGACATTTGTAAGATTTTGGTATTTACAATCCTTCCTTAAAAAAAACGAGAATGCTTAGAAGTCAATGTTCATTTTCTAATAAAATGTTTTTTTTTTTTTTTTTTTGATTAAAAAAGTCTGTTGAAATATAGTAAATAGAAACTATTAATTTATTATGCATTAGAGGTAATTATATAAAGCCATATTTAAGAAAAAACATTCTAATTTTCTATATGTATTTTTTCGCATATGTAGTAAGATTCCCGAATCTCTCCTTAAATTTAAAATTCAGTGATGCAATAACTATTATACCTTGAAAGGCGTAATAACTGATATAAATCAAGTAACTCTTAAATTGAAAAATAAATTCAGATCTTTGACAATAAGAGACGCTGCACAGTCTCAAACTGTAACAATATTCAAATTAATATAATAATTTCAAAGTACAGATACTCTATTTTTAATAAACAGAGAACCATATCCCAGTCATAAAAGCTTATATTTGTTTTATGTGGATGAGTCCCAAAGGAAACGAGCCGCAAATCTCGACAAAAGCAACTTTTTTTTTCGAGTAAATTAGAAATAAAACTTTCGTATTATAAAAAATAACAAACAAAATACTTTCCGCTTACATAATAAAGAAGTTATTTTGTAAAAAATATATTATTTTTTAAAACTAATTATTTTAATTCTTTTTCCTATTGTTTTCACGTCCTTTTTTTTATAAGACAAAATTACCAACAATTGTCTTAATATTACCATTTCGTTTTATACTGTTTTCCATGCAAATTTAAACACCCTTATTAATTTCTTTTATTGTGTTTTCAATAACCGTACTTTATTTTCGATTCAGAAAGGAAATGTGTAATTAATAGTTATTTTCATTCGATTTAAAATAGAGCAAGTCATTTGCAAAATAGGCCCATTTCAAAATGAATACATCTTTGAAACAGCTCGTTCACCATGCTGAAAATATTTTAATGACATCTGTATTAAAAAAATTACGAACTGACTTTTACAAAATGCTTTGTAGGTATTAAATTGAAGTGTCCTTTGTTGAATAAATAGAGTAACATATCCCAACAAATTAATCTCATATTCTTTTCATTTTGTCGAGTCCCAATGGAAACATTAGCATTATTGTCTCAATAAATGGCGCAACTTATAGGATTTTCAGAAATATTACTTCTCATATCATATTATGATCTCTTAATTCAGGCATATTATTATTTATGCTAAAATGTGCCTAAAACTTTAACTTTTATATTTTATGAATATGATATAATTTTAACCATTTGTATCATCACTTTCCATAACTGTAACATACCTAAAAGTCAATGTAACTTATACAATTGGCTTAAAAAGACAATTATATTTATTACTGCTATTTCCCAAAATAACAATCATTATAAATTGTTCATAGAATTATCAACAGACGGCCATACTGAGTTGTTTTTTCATGCCAACATTTTATTTAGCATTTTAATAGTTTCACATCGTTACTGAGAAAATTAACTTCGTATATTAGGAAAAATTAAAAATGCTGGAGGCGTCCAAAAATAAATCTTTATTAAGATAAATTCGCGTAATTTACAATTTTGTATTAGAAAATTCACAATGTTTATGTGAAGTGTATAATTTTCTGTCTAATGCAGATATTAAAAAGTTATATTTTAGTCAACATTTGTTAATTTTTATGTTAAAATCAATATTGTTTTAAATTAAATTTTACCTTCTGAAAATAATATAGTCTAACATCTGAGTAAATATTTTTCATATCAGAAATTTTGAGTCACAAATGATTAATAAGTAAAATTTTGAAAATCGATTTGTTCTCTATAAATTGTCTTTTTATTCTATATTCACGTATTTACTAATACAATTGGGATTCCATTTTACTGTCATTTGATGTTTTTCCAATAAATGTATATCTTTTAACAATGCTGAAAATATTTTCATTGAAATATAACACGAAGACACCTCTCAATACATAATATATTTGCTATTTTAAAAATATATAGTATTATTTCCTGTAAGGCATGGTGACGTCACGGCGACATCGTTGTGTAGTCACTCTGTGATTTTGTGAACGTCGATGTGACGTCATAGTGACTAGAATGCGAAGTCGTTTTAGAGTTCGTTTGTGACGTCACATTGCGACCACTTTGTCAAGTCACGGTGTGACAAATTTGTGAAAAGTATGTCATTTGTGACTATTTTGGCATTAACTTTGTGACGAACCTGTGACGAAAGCGACAATGCTTTGAAGTCTCACTGTGGCCAATTTGTGAAATATGTGTCATTTGTGACGAACTTGTCATAAACACTGTGATTTCAAATGAAAATCAAATTTCAAATTAATTGCTTAAAAGGCGCAAATAGTGAAAAAGATTCCATGCTGGGACTCGAACCCGGGCCATCAGTACAGCGCATTGACATTCTACCGACTAAATCACATAGAACGATACCCAGGCTGGAAAATTTCTCACTATTACATGTTGGCAAGGCTACAAACGCAGCACAAAATAGAATACTTAGCGTGAGCCACCAACATGATGCAAACACGAAATTTAATTAAATCCAGCATCGATTGAAATTATATTAATACTTGGAAATTTTCCCATAGAGAACCATTCGCCTTGTATATAATATTTCAAATGAAAATCAAATTTCAAATTAATTGCTTAAAAGGCAATTTTAATTTGAAATGTTGTATGCAAGGCGAATGTTTCTCCCTGGAAAAATTCCCAAGTATTAATATAGTTTCAATCGATGCTGGATGTAATTAAGTTTCGTGTTTACCCCATGTCGGTGACTCACGATAAATATTCCATCTTGTGCTGAGTTTGTAGCCTTGCCAACATGTAATAGTGAGAAATTTTACAGGCTGGGTGTCGTTCCTTGTGGTTTAGTCGGTAGAATGTTAGTGTGCTATATTGATGGCCCGGGTTCGAGTCCCGGCATGGAATCTTTTTCACTATGTTGGCCTTTGCGCATTTTAAGCAATTAATTTGATATTTGATTTTCATTTGAAATATTGTATGTAAGGAGAATGATTCTCTCTGGAAAAAATTCAAAATATTAATACAGCGATGAATTTAGAATGTGTAAGTTTTTTAATTTGTTGTGATTTGTCATTGCTTTATTAAACACGAACATGAAGACTAACGGATATTAATACAACTATTATTTATAGAACGGTATGATAAGCCATATTTATTTAATTTTTTTTATTCCCGTGCATATTGTATTTTGTGAATATGAGCTAAATAGATTTGGTATGTTTTATAGGAAAAGACTGATCTGGGAGATAGAAAAAATGAGTAAGAAAAATCATGAGTTAAACACAGATTATAAAATACTTTCCAACACTTTCTGAATGTTTTACCAAGACATCGTAATTTAGGGAAATAACGTAAATAAGATAACTAAGTAAACATTTTAGAAAACGCATAAAACATTTGAAAAACTGATTTCAGCAGTTACCGTCCATAGCCGAATATGTTTTCCAATTCTTTTGAACAGCCTTGTATTTGATCTGTAGACTGATACACTGAAAAAAATGAAGTACTCAAAAATGAGTAAACCGAGGTACTCATATCGAATTGAATATTTTTGGATCAAAAATGAACCTATGCTTTCTCTATTTTGAAACATCACATGTTATCAAACCTAAACAAATGAATAATTTTGTACCCCTGTAATGGTTCATTTCATTTATGGCGCCATAAATGATGTTTATTAATGTAAATATTAAATTATGCACAGTATTTTAAAAATAATTTAAAAGTGCTTAGAAATAATTCTCTTGTCATAAAAATATTCGATTTGAGTATCTTGTTAAGAATTTTGCTATTTTTCAAATAATCAATTAAACATTTCTTGTTAACAACTTTTAACGGGAAATAAATGTCAGTACATTTTTACTTTAAATTTTAGTTGTTTTTTTTTTTTTTTTTTTTTTTGGGGGGGGAGGCAATACATAACGATTCATATTTGATCACCACCATGGAATAAAAAAATGAGTACACGTGTTTCTCAACTTTGAGTACATTTGGATCGGAGCTATTTTGAGTATGTGACGCATTTAAAATTGAGTACATTTTACTCAATTTTGAATACCCATATTTTTTTATGTGTATATACTATATAATGGGAAAATTTAGTTTAGCAAGAAAACGCCTAACAGGTTGAAATTCTTTTTCAGCAATTTATACTAATGTATGGAAACATACTTGAATATTTTTATACAACCCTGTAGTTTACCTAGAATCTTTATTACACGCCACTATTTAGTTAAAATTTAATTCAAACTAAGAAACTCTTAAAACTTCTGAAATCACATTTCCAGAAACTATAATACAGTATAACTTCAACAATCCGGCATTCAGAAATCCGGCAACTTCAAATATTTGGCCACAAAATCATAATCCCTTTTCCCATTTTTTTAAACTTCCAATTTACAGGAAAAATAAAAATACTATTTGTTTACGAATTAAAATCCTAAAGTGAAAGTTTGAAAAACAATTCACAAAATCCTAATGCGGGTTTTCTTCATTTGTCATATCCGATTAGTGACTTAAACAACAGAACGCCCGAGAAAATTCGGAACTGCGAATATCTAGCCGCAACAGAACAGCTAATAACGCTAGCAGCAGCTATCAGCTCAGAAGATGAGGACAGGGAACAAACAAATATAAGAAAAAATGTCGCTGGAAAAAAAATATAAATTTGATTGGACAATTAAACTTTCGAAATAGATGTCCTTCGATGGTATTAAATGCTCTAAAAAAATGTAAAATAACGGCTAAAGAAATTGAAACAAAGATGACATTGATGTTTCAGAAATTACAGGAGAATAACTAACTTGATTATTTAAAAGATTTTTTTTTTTTAAACATAGAAAATGGAAAATAGAAACAAGTTTTTCTCTTTTACTCATTATAGTAATCATTTAGTTATATGTTAAATTAATACTAAAGAGATCATTAAGAATATCGGAAGTATTTTTGACATTCCTTCAGAAATCCGGAAGTTTCAAATATTCGGAATAGCCTCGGTCCCGACGATGCTGGATGTTTGAAGTTATACTGCATATAGACGGCCATGTATCCAATTCTTTACGTGACCCTGTATATCATCTTATCTATATTCTAAAAACATTTCTTAGTAAATTAAATGCAGTTCAGCGAAAAAAAATCATAACTCATTTAAAAACCACCTTTAAGCAATTTGCGCCCATACCCCTTAATCCTTAGGAATACTGTTGTGTAGCCTTGTATAGGAATTATAGCCTTTATATACACCATATACTAAGCATAAATATAGTGAATCATAAAAGCGCATATCATAATTAAAAATACATTTCCAGCAATCATCGCTTATTTACAGTACTTCGGATACAATATAGTATCTGAAATATTTTGTGTGTCCCTGTAAATGCTATATGCGTATTATTCGTATTATACATAAAATAATTTATACTATGTAAACCTCAGCGACATATATCAATTTTATTATGTATGAGATAGATTAACATAATTAAAGTATACCGCAAACAATTCCCTCCACCCCTATATCATTATGTATAGGAATCCCTTTTTTAGCCATGTAAATGAACAATAACTATTCTTTGCATTGCATAGTCAACAGAATGCATATTTTAGTACACTTCACAAATGCATATCAATTTTATTCTGTTTGAAAGCGTGCGTAAAATCATTAAAAATCATTTGAAACGATTTTTTCCCATAGGGCGTAATGTAACGGAAAACTTTTGGCTGTCCCTGTAAATCAACTAAGCATGCTACAAACTTCATTACAAATAGGTACCGTGCTATGGTAAACGCCAATAACATCCAAAAATTTTAGGGCAATCCGAGTATATTTTCGAGAGTTAGAGTGCGGACAGACTGCTAGACGGACAGATGGAGAGACATACCGAAGTCATAAACACTTTTCAACTTTGTGTCCTATATTATGTATCCTGTATTATATGAACTTTTAAAAATATATATACTAAAGCAGTTTAATCTATAACTTCCTATCAGGCGTGAAAAACACTTTGTTTCAATGCTTAAATATCATATTTTACTTTTTAGTGCCAATGATTACGCGTATTATAAACGTAGAAAATGAATTAACAACAGAAGAAAATTTAATAGCCAATTCAGAATGTCTATAATTAAATGTTTGATTAAAATCACAAACAGAAAAAAATGCTTAATTACAATTAAAAAAAATAAATATACCAATTTGCAAAACACTAAAAATAATAATTAGTATTTATAATTGTACTATTAAGAAACAGCAAATTACAATAGATAAATTAAATGCATTATTAGATTTAACAATATCTCAAAAATATTTTTATATGGTATAAGGAATTCCTATTACTTTATAATTTTGGCAAATGTTAAATCTGAAAACATTGGTTTGAAGATTTAGGGTTTTAAAAGATAATTTAAAATATTATTAGCACTAAAAGAAAAATCTTTCAAATGTTTCACTACTGTAATATGTAAAAATACATTTTCCCAGTATAATGTTAATTTCTAATGTCAAACAGTTTTGTATTCTCATGATAATCGAACATCATATTTAACCCCAAAATAATAATAACTATAAGTGTTAGTAATAAAAAAAATAGTAAGAAGACGAAAAAAAATTCCAAATCATTGTCTCAACACATTTTCAATCGCAAGTAAGTGTAAATTAATGTTTATATGAATTCCAGTATGAATGTAGGCATGAATCAGTCTCTGCGCAGCTTTTTTTTTTCAAGCGATGGCAGATTTTACTTTACTTTACAGATATTTTACTTTACAGTTATCGAATTGGAAAATATCGCTTCTTACAATACCAGATCAGTCTCTTAAAAATATAACATAAAACTATTTAACTCATAATATACAAATCAGGAATAAAATATTTAAATTAAATAAGACTTACATATACGTTCCATCAACCCGTAAGGCATGGTGACGTCACGGCGACGTCGTTGTGAAGTCACACTGTGATTTTGTGACCGTCGATGTGACGTCACGTGACGTGGATGTGACGTCACAGTGACTAGAATGCGAGGTCGTTATGGCCGTTTTAGAGGTCGTTTGTGACGTCACATTGCGACCACTTTGTCAAGTCACGGTGTGACAAATTTGTGAAAAGTATGTCATTTGTGACTATTTTGGCATTAACTTTGTGACGAACCTGTGACGAAAGCGACAATGCTTTGAAGTCTCACTGTGGCCAATTTGTGAAATATGTGTCATTTGTGACGAACTTGTCATAAACACTGTGATTTCAAATGAAAATCAAATTTCAAATTAATTGCTTAAAAGGCGCAAATAGTGAAAAAGATTCCATGCTGGGACTCGAACCCGGGCCATCAGTACAGCGCATTGACATTCTACCGACTAAATCACATAGAACGATACCCAGGCTGGAAAATTTCTCACTATTACATGTTGGCAAGGCTACAAACGCAGCACAAAATAGAATACTTAGCGTGAGCCACCAACATGATGCAAACACGAAATTTAATTAAATCCAGCATCGATTGAAATTATATTAATACTTGGAAATTTTCCCATAGAGAACCATTCGCCTTGTATATAATATTTCAAATGAAAATCAAATTTCAAATTAATTGCTTAAAAGGCAATTTTAATTTGAAATGTTGTATGCAAGGCGAATGTTTCTCCCTGGAAAAATTCCCAAGTATTAATATAGTTTCAATCGATGCTGGATGTAATTAAGTTTCGTGTTTACCCCATGTCGGTGACTCACGATAAATATTCCATCTTGTGCTGAGTTTGTAGCCTTGCCAACATGTAATAGTGAGAAATTTTACAGGCTGGGTGTCGTTCCTTGTGGTTTAGTCGGTAGAATGTTAGTGTGCTATATTGATGGCCCGGGTTCGAGTCCCGGCATGGAATCTTTTTCACTATGTTGGCCTTTGCGCATTTTAAGCAATTAATTTGATATTTGATTTTCATTTGAAATATTGTATGTAAGGAGAATGATTCTCTCTGGAAAAAATTCAAAGTATTAATACAGCGATGAATTTAGAATGTGTAAGTTTTTTAATTTGTTGTGATTTGTCATTGCTTTATTAAACACGAACATGAAGACTAACGGATATTAATACAACTATTATTTATAGAACGGTATGATAAGCCATATTTATTTAATTTTTTTTATTCCCGTGCATATTGTATTTTGTGAATATGAGCTAAATAGATTTGGTATGTTTTATAGGAAAAGACTGATCTGGGAGATAGAAAAAATGAGTAAGAAAAATCATGAGTTAAACACAGATTATAAAATACTTTCCAACACTTTCTGAATGTTTTACCAAGACATCGTAATTTAGGGAAATAACGTAAATAAGATAACTAAGTAAACATTTTAGAAAACGCATAAAACATTTGAAAAACTGATTTCAGCAGTTACCGTCCATAGCCGAATATGTTTTCCAATTCTTTTGAACAGCCTTGTATTTGATCTGTAGACTGATACACTGAAAAAAATGAAGTACTCAAAAATGAGTAAACCGAGGTACTCATATCGAATTGAATATTTTTGGATCAAAAATGAACCTATGCTTTCTCTATTTTGAAACATCACATGTTATCAAACCTAAACAAATGAATAATTTTGTACCCCTGTAATGGTTCATTTCATTTATGGCGCCATAAATGATGTTTATTAATGTAAATATTAAATTATGCACAGTATTTTAAAAATAATTTAAAAGTGCTTAGAAATAATTCTCTTGTCATAAAAATATTCGATTTGAGTATCTTGTTAAGAATTTTGCTATTTTTCAAATAATCAATTAAACATTTCTTGTTAACAACTTTTAACGGGAAATAAATGTCAGTACATTTTTACTTTAAATTTTAGTTTTTTTTTTTTTTTTTTTTGGGGGGGGGGGAGGCAATACATAACGATTCATATTTGATCACCACCATGGAATAAAAAAATGAGTACACGTGTTTCTCAACTTTGAGTACATTTGGATCGGAGCTATTTTGAGTATGTGACGCATTTAAAATTGAGTACATTTTACTCAATTTTGAATACCCATATTTTTTTATGTGTATATACTATATAATGGGAAAATTTAGTTTAGCAAGAAAACGCCTAACAGGTTGAAATTCTTTTTCAGCAATTTATACTAATGTATGGAAACATACTTGAATATTTTTATACAACCCTGTAGTTTACCTAGAATCTTTATTACACGCCACTATTTAGTTAAAATTTAATTCAAACTAAGAAACTCTTAAAACTTCTGAAATCACATTTCCAGAAACTATAATACAGTATAACTTCAACAATCCGGCATTCAGAAATCCGGCAATTTCAAATATTTGGCCACAAAATCATAATCCCTTTTCCCATTTTTTTAAACTTCCAATTTACAAGAAAAATAAAAATACTATTTGTTTACGAATTAAAATCCTAAAGTGAAAGTTTGAAAAACAATTCACAAAATCCTAATGCGGGTTTTCTTCATTTGTCATATCCGATTAGTGACTTAAACAACAGAACGCCCGAGAAAATTCGGAACTGCGAATATCTAGCCGCAACAGAACAGCTAATAACGCTAGCAGCAGCTATCAGCTCAGAAGATGAGGACAGGGAACAAACAAATATAAGAAAAAATGTCGCTGGAAAAAAAATATAAATTTGATTGGACAATTAAACTTTCGAAATAGATGTCCTTCGATGGTATTAAATGCTCTAAAAAAATGTAAAATAACGGCTAAAGAAATTGAAACAAAGATGACATTGATGTTTCAGAAATTACAGGAGAATAACTAACTTGATTATTTAAAAGATTTTTTTTTTTTAAACATAGAAAATGGAAAATAGAAACAAGTTTTTCTCTTTTACTCATTATAGTAATCATTTAGTTATATGTTAAATTAATACTAAAGAGATCATTAAGAATATCGGAAGTATTTTTGACATTCCTTCAGAAATCCGGAAGTTTCAAATATTCGGAATAGCCTCGGTCCCGACGATGCTGGATGTTTGAAGTTATACTGCATATAGACGGCCATGTATCCAATTCTTTACGTGACCCTGTATATCATCTTATCTATATTCTAAAAACATTTCTTAGTAAATTAAATGCAGTTCAGCGAAAAAAAATCATAACTCATTTAAAAACCACCTTTAAGCAATTTGCGCCCATACCCCTTAATCCTTAGGAATACTGTTGTGTAGCCTTGTATAGGAATTATAGCCTTTATATACACCATATACTAAGCATAAATATAGTGAATCATAAAAGCGCATATCATAATTAAAAATACATTTCCAGCAATCATCGCTTATTTACAGTACTTCGGATACAATATAGTATCTGAAATATTTTGTGTGTCCCTGTAAATGCTATATGCGTATTATTCGTATTATACATAAAATAATTTATACTATGTAAACCTCAGCGACATATATCAATTTTATTATGTATGAGATAGATTAACATAATTAAAGTATACCGCAAACAATTCCCTCCACCCCTATATCATTATGTATAGGAATCCCTTTTTTAGCCATGTAAATGAACAATAACTATTCTTTGCATTGCATAGTCAACAGAATGCATATTTTAGTACACTTCACAAATGCATATCAATTTTATTCTGTTTGAAAGCGTGCGTAAAATCATTAAAAATCATTTGAAACGATTTTTTCCCATAGGGCGTAATGTAACGGACAACTTTTGGCTGTCCCTGTAAATCAACTAAGCATGCTACAAACTTCATTACAAATAGATACCGTGCTATGGTAAACGCCAATAACATCCAAAAATTTTAGGGCAATCCGAGTATATTTTCGAGAGTTAGAGTGCGGACAGACTGCTAGACGGACAGATGGAGAGACATACCGAAGTCATAAACACTTTTCAACTTTGTGTCCTATATTATGTATCCTGTATTATATGAACTTTTAAAAATATATATACTAAAGCAGTTTAATCTATAACTTCCTATCAGGCGTGAAAAACACTTTGTTTCAATGCTTAAATATCATATTTTACTTTTTAGTGCCAATGATTACGCGTATTATAAACGTAGAAAATGAATTAACAACAGAAGAAAATTTAATAGCCAATTCAGAATGTCTATAATTAAATGTTTGATTAAAATCACAAACAGAAAAAAATGCTTAATTACAATTAAAAAAAATAAATATACCAATTTGCAAAACACTAAAAATAATAATTAGTATTTATAATTGTACTATTAAAAAACAGCAAATTACAATAGATAAATTAAATGCATTATTAGATTTAACAATATCTCAAAAATATTTCCATATGGTATAAGGAATTCCTATTACTTTATAATTTTGGCAAATGTTAAATCTGAAAACATTGGTTTGAAGATTTAGGGTTTTAAAAGATAATTTAAAATATTATTAGCACTAAAAGAAAAATCTTTCAAATGTTTCACTACTGTAATATGTAAAAATACATTTTCCCAGTATAATGTTAATTTCTAATGTCAAACAGTTTTGTATTCTCATGATAATCGAACATCATATTTAACCCCAAAATAATAATAACTATAAGTGTTAGTAATAAAAAAAATAGTAAGAAGACGAAAAAAAATTCCAAATCATTGTCTCAACACATTTTCAATCGCAAGTAAGTGTAAATTAATGTTTATATGAATTCCAGTATGAATGTAGGCATGAATCAGTCTCTGCGCAGCTTTTTTTTTTCAAGCGATGGCAGATTTTACTTTACTTTACAGATATTTTACTTTACAGTTATCGAATTGGAAAATATCGCTTCTTACAATACCAGATCAGTCTCTTAAAAATATAACATAAAACTATTTAACTCATAATATACAAATCAGGAATAAAATATTTAAATTAAATAAGACTTACATATACGTTCCATCAACCCGTAAGGCATGGTGACGTCACGGCGACGTCGTTGTGAAGTCACACTGTGATTTTGTGACCGTCGATGTGACGTCACGTGACGTGGATGTGACGTCACAGTGACTAGAATGCGAGGTCGTTATGGCCGTTTTAGAGGTCGTTTGTGACGTCACATTGCGACCATTTTGTCAAGTCACGGTGTGACAAATTTGTGAAAAGTATGTCATTTGTGACTATTTTGGCATTAACTTTGTGACGAACCTGTGACGAAAGCGACAATGCTTTGAAGTCTCACTGTGGCCAATTTGTGAAATATGTGTCATTTGTGACGAGCTTGTCATAAACTCTGTGGTGATTTCAAATGAAAATCAAATTTCAAATTAATTGCTTAAAAGGCGCAAAGGCGAACTAGTGAAAAAGATTCCATGCTGGAACTCGAACCCGGGCCATCAGTATAGCGCACTTACATTCTACCGACTAAACCACATGGAACGATACCCAGCCTGGAAAATATCACACTATTACATGTTGGCAAGGCCACAAACGCAGCACAAGATGCAATATTTATCGTCAGCCACCGACATGGCGCAAACACGAAACTTAATTAAATCCAGCATCGATTGAAACTATATTAATACTTGGAAATTTTTTTTCAGAGAGAACCATTCGCCTTGCATACAATATTTCAAATGAAAATCAAATTTCAAATTAATAGTGTAAAAGGCAATTTTAATTTGAAATTTGATTTTCATTTGAAATACTGTATGCAAGGCAAATGTTTCTTTCTGGAAAATTTTCCAAGTATTAATATAGTTTCAATCGATGCTGGATTTAATTAAGTTTCGTGTTTGCCCCATGACGGTGGCTCACGATAAATATTCCATCTTGTGCTACGTTTGTAGCCTTACCAACATGTAATAGGGAGAAAATTTCCAGGCTGGGTATCGTTCCATGTGGTTTAGTCGGTAGAATGTGAGTGCGCTATACTGATGACCCGGGATCGAGTCCCGGCGTGGATATTTTTCACTATGTTGGCCTTTGCGCCTTTTAAGCAATTTATTTGAAATTTGAATTTCATTTGAAATATTGTATGCAAGGCGAATGTTTCTCTCTGGAAAAATGTCCAAGTATTAATACTGTGATGATTCTTGTCATAAAAACTACGATAATTTTAAAGTAAAGTTTTGTTTGAAATATAAAATTTTATCTTTTTACCGTACTTTTTAGCAAGATATCACTATTTTGGAGTCCTATTCTTCTAAAATATTTTTAATTTTCCATTTAAAAAACAATGCTTATTAACTGACATCTTTTTTTATTAAGTTCTAAGCTTGATCTTGAATTCAAGCTTAATATTAAGAATGTGTAAGCTTTTTTTAATGTGTTATGATTTGTCATTGCTTTATTAAATACGAACATGGAGTCTAACGGACATTAATACAACTGTTACTTATAGAACTACATGATAAGCCCTATTTATTTAAATTTTTTATTCCCATATATATTGTATTTTGTGAATATGAGCTAATTAGATTTGGTATGTTTTATATGAAAAGACTGATCTGGGAAATAGAAACAACAAGTAAGATATATCATGCGTTAGGCATAGATTATAAAACACTTTCCAACTCTTTCTAAATGTTTTAACAAGACATCTGGGGAAATAACGTAAATAAGATAAGCGTTCAAATACTGAATAGCTATCATGAGTTTTAGGTTTCCAAAACATTACACCACTAACTGCTAACATTATCTATGTTTTTACACTTTAATTAATAAAATTATAATTGTTAGTTAGTAATTACAGAAATAAAAACTGCAAATTAGTAGTTTCATTAGGTAGTATTATACAATAATCTTATATACATTAATATTGTAATAATTATGTAAAACTTTATAAATACTAGTGATACTTAACATTTATGAAAATTATTAACTGCATTTTATATTAAATAGCTAACATTACTTCAAATTAATTATTAAACAATCAACTCTCTAATTAGGAACATATTATAAATTTTTAAGCCTTAATTATTAAAATGATAATAATTCATTTTAGAAAGAAAAAGAGACAGGATGCTAGTTCAAAAAACGGGCACTATTTCATGAGGAAATATATTAGTAATGTGTTTAGTAATGATGTAAGGAAAAAAAAAGAATATTTTTTAGCATTATAAGTAAAGTGTCCTTAATTTTTAATAATTTTATGAATAACAAATTGAAAAATACAATTAAATAACATATTTTAATAATATCCTGCTTTTTCTAAAGAAATAAATTTCCATATTTTTGCAAGATTTTTTCCACGTGAATTTAGAATACTGTTGAATGGGGAAGTTTTTTACAAGAAATCTCTTGCTACAACTACAGGTAAATTTCAACTTTTTTTTTCTTTTTTTAAGGCAGGGTGCATTTTGCCAATTTCAAAAGGGGCATGGTGTGGCACCATTAAAAAAAATGGCCTAGAAGAAGCAGTATAAGTAATTACAGAATTAATAAAAACTGCAAATAAGTAATTTCATTAGTTAGTAGCACAAATAACAAAACTAACAAATATTATTTGCAGCTCATTTTGCATTTGTATTTAGGAAAATTTCTGTAAACCACCAAAATCTATACTTACACATATGTACGTGTATGCTAACCAAAAAACCAAAAAAAAAAAAAAAAAAAAAAAAAAGAAAATGAGTTAAACCCATTCATATAGAATATATATAAGTTAGCCACTGATATCTGAAATCCTCAAAATATTTAACTAACAGCATTATTACCTCTATTAGCTTTCAATGGTTCAATTTTTTAATATATATGAGTTACAATAATAATAATAATAATAATAATAATAAACATTTATTTAACCTATACCAAAGAAGCTCTTGCTGTGCTTAGCATTTTTATACCAATTATTTCTTTTTCTCTTATGCATTCATTTACAATTTAGCTGCTGAGCAGATGTCATTCTTTCATTCTTCTTTAACTTGAGATTGCTATTAATTACTATTTATTCTTTTACTTGTAGAAATGTAATTATACTTGCTATGTGTATTTTATATAAAATAATGCATAAATTGATTACCTAAAGGTAATTATGACATTGCAAATTATGTTAGATTTAAATATCATTTTTAAATGAAACTGTTTTAATTTGGATAAAAACTTAAAAACAATGCTTTTTACAAACTCAACTGTTTTTAATTTTTTTACAATACTAATGAATTAAGCTTAGAAACAATTATTTAAAGCTCTTTTTTTGTTTATTCATAAGTCAAAATACCTGTAGAAACTTTCAAATTATGTTCATGTTAGATTTTAATACTTTTTTTGACATTTTAAACATTTAGAAAATTTTTGGTTTTAATCAATGATTTTTTTTTAAAAATCGGTTGATTAAAATCATGATTTAATCGCTGATTTAAATCAACCGATTAAAATCGTTGACACCCTACCATCCACAGCCAAATATGTTTTCTAATTCTTTTAAACAGTCCTGTATTTGATCTGTAGATTGATATATATATACTATATAATGGAAAAAATTAGTTTATCAAGGAAACGCATAACAGGTTGAAATTCTCTTTCAGCAATTTATACTAATATATGGAAACATACTTAAATAATTTTGTACAACCCTGTAGTTTACCTAGAACCTTTATTACACGCCACTATTTAGTTAAAGTTTAGTTCAAGCTAAAACACTCTTAAAACTGCTGAAATCACATTTCCAGAAATTATAATTCATAGACGGCAACGTATCCAATTCTTTGCGTGACCCTGTATATCATTTTATCTATCTACTACAAACATTTCTTAGTAAATTAAATACAGTGCAGCGTTAAAATGCATAACTTATTTAAAAACCACCTTTAAGCAATACCCAGTAAGCCTTATGAATACTTTTGTATAGTCCTGTATATGAATTATAGCATATATATATACACCATATACTATGCATAAATGTAGTGAATCATAAATGTGCATATCATAATTAAAAATGTATTTCCAGCAATCATCGCTAATGAACAGTACTTCGGATACAATATAGTATCTGAAATATTTTGTGTGTCCCTGTAAATGCTATATACACTTCGTATTATACATGAAATAATTCATAGTATGTAAACCTCAACGACGTATATCAATTTCATTACATATCAAATAGATTAACATAAATAAAGTACGCCGCAAACAATTCCTTCCACCCCTATATCATTATGTATTGGAATTCCTTTTTTAGCCCTGTAAATGAACAATAACTATTCTTTGCATCGCATATTCTATGGAATGCACATTTTAGTGCGCTTCATAAATGCATATCAATTTTATTCTGTTTGAAAGCGTGTAAAATCATTAAAAATCATTTGAAACGATTTTTTTCCCACAGGCCGTAATGTAATGGAATACAATTGACTGTCCCTGTAAATGAACTAAACATGCTGCAAACTTCATTACAGATAGGGGTCTTGCTATGGTAAACGTCAATAACATCCAAAGATTTTAGGTCAATCCGAGTATATTTACGCGAGTTAGAGCGCGGACAGCGGCCAGACAAACCGAAGTCATAAACACTTTTCAACTTTATCGGGCATGAAAAACACTTTATTTCCATTCTTAAATATTATATTTTATTTTTTAATGCCAATAAAATAAATGTATCGAAAATGTAGAAAATGAGTTTACAATCAAAGAAAATTTAATAACTGACTCTGAATGTCTACAATTAAATGTTTGATTAAAATCACAAACAGTAAAAAAAACGCTTAAATACAATTAAAAAAAAATATAGCAATTTGAAAAACACTAAATAATTGGTATTTATAATTGTACTATTAAACAACAACAAACTATAATAGATGAATTAAATGCATTTAACAATTTCTCAAAAATCTTTCCATCGCCATATTGCTTTTGAAAGGAATACCAGATCAGTCTCATTGCATATGACATACAACTATTTAACTCATGTAATAATCTGTCAAAAAGGAACAAAAAATTTAAATTAAATAAGACATACCTTTTAAGTTCCATAAATATTTTAATAATATCCGTATTTTATCCTAAATTGTCAGGCATATTTCTGTTAGCTTAAAAAAACAAACTCTCCGTGTCAGAAGTTCTCTGATCCTTATTTTATTCTGCGGTTTTCATCGAGCGCAGACGATATTTGACCAAGCAGGTGCTCCTACTGTGATATTATATTTTTTTTTGTACACAACAGAGTTTAAATGCGCAGTAATTTTACCTTTATGAGAGTATCTGTAATGAAAATTTTCTATTTGAATGAAACACCTGCCCTTTTTCTTTCTTTTTTTTAAAGTACAGTTTGTTTTACACCTAATAAATAAATACGTATCTTCTTAATAAATGAAAAGAGAGTATACAGGATAAAAAAAATTTCTTTGTCAATCTGTCATTTTTTTCATATTCATTTTCTGTAGAATAAAACAATTTTAAAATAACTTTTTTTAAAGTCATATCTCTAAAACACGAATTTGAAATACGAATAATTATATCATGGGTTTTGTATAAAATTTGTATACATACTTTTTCGGAAAATACTAATTTTATTTAAAAAGTCTGAAAGAAGTAGAATTAAAAAAAAAATAGTTATTTAAAATAGTTAAACACTAACAGGAAAAAATATGACTTGAATGCAAATTCTAATGTAAGAAGTGCATATATGACTAAACTATGAGTATTCTTTCTACGTGCTCATTAAAAGCTACAGACTTAACTGTAATAGAAAATTTTAGTTTGAAACCACAGAAGGGTTTAGAATACCACTGGTCGACAAAAAATAAAATAAAATAAAAAAAATAAAAAAATAAATAAAACAACTTCCTCCCTGAAAACTAAATATGTAAAGTGTACAAATGTAATATTCCTAATTCTAAATATGTTATCCAAATTGCTCCAATACGTACCATTTTCCCGAGAAACATTTTTATAATAATAACAATCAGTGAAGGATTAAATTGCAATGGTAGATAAAATTGAAATAATAAAAAAGTATACTTTCACTGTCTTAAATAAGAAATTGATAAAATATAGCATGAAAATCTAGTTTGTTGATACTTCTACCGTGCATTTTTTTTCTGCCCCCCCCCCCCTCTCTCTTTTCGTGTCCGAATTTACTATTTCCTATCCACTAATATATTTTCATTCCTTATGTCGCTGTAACTCGGGCATGTAATATTTCTGTTCATTTTCAAAGATTTTTGATGTTCATATTTTTGTCACACTGTGACTTACAATATGGTGATTTTTTTCGTCACAAATGTGACGTGACGTACGTTACATGCAGTGTCATAACAGTGACGTCACAATTTTTTTTAATTGCCAGAAAATATAATTTTACATAAATAACATGTTTTGAATATTTTTTGTAATTTTTCAAAGTTTCCTAAGAAGTTCACATCTCAGTCACAATGTGACATCACTGAGTGGTGGCATTTTGGTCACAGATGTGACGTGACCACAGTGACTCACAGTGACGTCACAATGACGTCACCGTGACCATGCATGCTATGAGGGAATATCCGTGTATCCAAAAAAGGCCATTTCCTTATCTTAAAGTGTTGTAGACGTGGTGATGTTCTAAACAGTGAACTATTTCCCATGTCTTCTCATATTTATTTTTCTGTGGGCAGACGATTTTCAGCAGATGGTCTGTTACAGATTATTTCTTTTTGTATACAAGAGATTTGGAACTTGAATGCGCAGTAATTTTCTGAAAGTATCGTTAATTAAAATTTTATATTTGAAGAAATTTCCAATGTATTTAACCTTTTCTTATTAATGTGTAATGTTAAAATGTATTGTAAAGTTCCTTTTTTCTAAATAATTATAATAATAATATTCATAATTAGAGTTTATTGCATAAAACATTGTTTACATTTTTAAAAGGTGTAAAAATAAATTTAATGGTTATAACTTTCCCAACCCCCTCCTTTTTTTCTTTTTTTTAAAGTAAAGTTTGTTTTGCACAAATTTTGCATATTTCTTTTATTTTCGGAAAATGCTAATTTTATTTAAAAAGTCTGAAAAAAGTAGAATTTATGACTTGAATACAAATTATAAATCAAGAAATGCATAGATGACTAAATACTGAAGACTCCTTTTAACGTGCTCATTAAAATGTGCAGATTTAACTGTAATAGAAATTTTTTAGTTTGAAACCGCAGAAGTGTTTCGAATAACCCTGGTCTGTAAAAAAAGAAAGAAAGAAATGAAATCCCTCCCAGCAAACTAAATATGTAAAGTGTACAAATTTAATATTTCTAATTCTAAATATATTATCCTAATTGCTTCAGCACGTACCATTTTTCCGAGAAACACTTTTATAATAATGACAATTGGTGAAGGATTATTATATTAAATTGCAATGCTAGATAAAATTGAAATCATGAAAAAGTATACATTCACTGTCTTAGATATCAAATTGACAAAATATAGCCTGAAAATTTAGTTTATTAATGCGTGTATCGTGCACTTTATTTATTATGCCCCCCTCCCCCCCTTTTCGTAACAGAATTTACCATTTGCTATCCACTAATATATTTTCATTCTTTATGCCGCTGTAACTCGGGACTGTTTTAAATATTTCTCTTCATTTTCAAAGATTTTTGAAGTTCATATTTTTGTCACACTGTGACTTACAATATGGTGGTTTTTTTGTCACATATGTGACGTGACATACGTTACATAGTAGTGACATAACAGTGACGTCACAATTTTTTTTTTTTTTTTTTTTTTTTTTTTTTTTGCCAGAAAAATATAATTTTACAGTAAATAACATGTTTTAAAGAAATTTCGCAATTTTTTAAAGTTTTCTAAGAAGTTCACATCTCAGTCACAATGTGACATCACTGAGTGGTGGCATTTTGGTCACAGATGTGACGTGACCACAGTGACTTACAGTGACGTCACCGTGACCATGCATGCTGTGAGGGTTGTATAGGTGAGAATTTTTTTATTATTAATATAATTTATTTATGTATTTTTATGCAGTCTGCATTAGTTTTAGAAGCATTTTAGATAAGCTCATTTTGTACGTTTATCAAAGATATTTTCTTTATTTGTGAATAGATATATATATATATATTTTTTTACATTAACAATTAACTATTTCAGACGAACGTGAGTACTGCTTTTATCAAGAGGAAAGGAATGAAATGTCTGACGTGTTGTCGATATCGGAGGACTTGGTCGAACGCATAAGATGTTCAGAGAAGAGCAGGTTGTGAGCACAAGCTTATGGCCTCCTCGATCACCGGATTTCTCAACATTTGATTTTTATTTATGGAAATGTTTAAAGGACTTGTCGTAAATACAAAATTGTCATGACACCGTGCATACCAAAGTAGACGTCAGTACATGCATTCGAAAATCCTATCTCAGCAGCGTTGACCAGATACACCTGAACTTGTTAAGCATTGCCAAGTTATGTTTAATTTATAATAGAGGACACTAACCACATTTAATCAGAAAGTGAGGGTAATTACATTATTCTTTCTACCTAAATTGATTACATCGGTACGTTTGGGCGGAACTAGTTTTTCGTGGTCCACCCTACATGGTAAGATGAGCTTCAGAAAATTTTAATAATTTAAAATGCTTAACTATATTCAGATACATGTTACCATGTAACTTTTAACAGTGAATAGGTCAAATGCTTAAGAACACATAACAATAATATTTCCATTTTTTAAATTAGTTTTTCCGAAACACTCTGAATATTTTTAATGAGATATTAAAGAAGAAAATATTTTCCGCCATGTTTCAATGTTTTCTTCATATCTCGCAATATTAATTTAATTTTCGAAACTTTAATTTTAAAATACTGTTAATGGGGGGTCCGATATTCTTTGGATAGAAAAAGTCGCATATGTTGCTTTTAAACATCAACAGCTGATTTTTTATCCTAAGAAAAAAAATACATAAGCTATTGAGCGTACAGATGTAAATAATAGATAAATAAATAAATAAAACCCCGTCCAATTAAGTACACTATTTTTCAGCAGACTCGCGCTTAGTAATAGAATCATCCCCGCATTTTATACGCCCGTGACCAAAAACTAAGTTTAAGCAGGTTAGCGTTGTCCAATGGGGAAAAGCTCTGGCTGTAGACAAATGCTGAGCGTGGCCCAAATATAGCCTTTATTGGGGCAAAAATATGTATATGCATCTCCTCCTCTTATAATGTCTTGCTGAGACAATAAAAAGCATGGAACTGGTCATGACTCGGTCCTGTTGCCATGGTAACTGGTCAGTCGACTTTATTTTAGGAAAGTCTGGGATTTTCTTTTCTCTCGTTCAATCGCTTATTCCGAGAATTACCATAACTTTTTCTGCCCTTCCCCACCTATGGACAAAGTTCCTTCCCTACAAGTTTTGGAGCCTCCGAAAACAAGGAAATCTACTCAGGGTTTTTCTTGTCTGAGCCAGACGGTAGGAACTTTACCTATGCTATATCAGACACCTTGTGTTGCAGTAGTAGAATGTGATACATTCATATATCCAAATTTCGATAGCATATGTTGCATAATTAATAGTTTTCTTTAGCTATATCCGCCAGGCATGTGGTTTTTTAATGTGAGCCAGCCTATTTTCGCGTACTTTTTCTTAAATATTTCAAAAGTTTATACACAAACAAATAAAAGTTTAGCTCCTGTTTTGGTGATTTACTTATGTGGTTCTGAGAGTTGGTACGACTATTGTATTTTTTATAGTCAAATGTAGACTTCTATCCACATCTTGTACCATTCTTTTATAAATGAATCTTAATTATAAAGTTTCAGAAGTATATCATAGTTGAAAATTAATCCATGAGTTTTCGTCTGACATATTGTATTTGCCCAATCATCATGTTGAGAACTATATCCGATCTAAAAATATATTTATAAATAGTACTGTGTAGTATATGATAGTATATGATGTGTACGTTATTTTAATATCTTGAAAAGTCGCAAAGTTCAATTTTCTGTTTTTTATATGTTTTTGTTACTTTTATGTTAACAGAGAGGAGGTAATAAGCCGACAAGTGTAGATACCGTATTTTATTAATTTCATTTAAATCACAAAAGTTTTACTAATTTCAAACGAGTTGTAATTTTCTCATCTGAGCTAAAATATGTGCAGTCTGGGATTCGAACCCGTAACACCTGGTTTTAATAGTTAATGCTCTACCATTTGAGCTATCTGGACGACCACCCCATTCAACAGAATATTCGCTAAGATTAACGATTTGTTCATGACATCTAGGCTGTTATTTGCAATAGTACGATAAAATAAACCACAGGTAAAGAGATAATACCATACTATGGTTGAGTAATTACACATTCGTTGTTTTTAAACACAATCATCTGATTGGTAAATAATTCAAACGAATTGCAATTTTCTTATCCGAGCGAAAGCGTGTCTAGGCTGGTACACACATGAGAAAATTACAACTCATTTGAATTACTTACTAAATTTGTGCTTAAAAATAATTAATTAATGTGTATTTAATTAATGTTTTACTCATTTTCTTTCAAATATATAACTTATTTTAAAATACATATCTTTCACACAATTAACATATACGCCTTTCACTCATCTCATGTGAAATAACAAAAATAAAGGAAGATAGAAAAAAAATGAGAAATAATTCCATGAACCAAGACATGTTATTTTAATACCAATGCCTTGTTACCAATTAACACAAGAAATATAAAGCTACTACACTGTAACCAAAAGCACTAAAATGCGGAAATAGATGCAGGCAATCAAGATGCCAGTATTATTTGCGCATTTCAAAGGAACTTTTCCCCGTAAATTACTGAAAAAATCCTTTTTTTCTTTTGCATTTACGGAAGAAAACTTCCGTTAAAATACGGAAATAGTACTGGCGTGTCGATTGCCAGTAGTATTACCGTATTTTAGTCCATTTTTTTACAGTGTACTGGCGAGATAATTGGCAAGATTTGCAAACGGCTAACATAGTAGTACCCATTTTTTTATGATACGTTTATTTATTGCACTGAATAATTACATTCAGTACAGAAATTTAAGAATAAATTTCATAATTTATTCTTTTGCAAACTGTCACTGGATTATCAATATTCTTAAAATCTAAAGATTTGCTATCTCGCCTGGTGAAAATGTTTTTTTTTTTCTTTATATTAAACGAAACGTTCAAATGTAGGTACAACCGTCGTATTAAAAAGAACTTTGAACATTCGTACAACTTAGGATTTGAAATAAACAAAAATATAAAATTATATTTCGATATGTATATTTGCGATAAATATATTAATTTTTAACTATGAACTAATGATAATTCAGCATGTTTGAGTGAAAAAAATAGATAAACTGAAAATCAAATTATATTTAATAGCATGATAATACTTAACATATTTCTATTGTTACTTCAGAAAATTACATATTATCTAAAAAAAAAAAAAAGAAAGGAAGAACAGAACCTCATTTTTTTTTTCAAAAAGATTATATTATTTTTATTATGTCGTAAGTCGTAGTTATTAAGTCGTAAAATACGTTAAAGAAAAAAAAAAGATTTGGTGCAAAGAAAGTTGAAGCATTGTGGTTGAAAAATTATAATTATTTATTTTTAACAGACTAATATATTCATTAAAAAATTAATTTGAAGATGTTTGAAGTAAACTTAATTAACTGTAAGCGTCAAAAATAAAATGGTTTTCTAAATTCCTCAAACGTGAAATAATTTCATGTAAAATGACTTTCTTTTACATAAGAGTAAAAAGATGTCAAATTATTAAGCAAAAATTTCTTTTCACGAAAGGTAAAATTGATAAATGTGAAAACAAAATTGCAGCAAACATTTTAAAATACATATATGAATTGCTACGTTCAATTATTCCTTTTTATACTTAAAAAGAAACACTTGTGCAGATTTGAAATTTTTTTCTGACAAAAAAATACTTGCCTTGTCAAAGAAAATGTATGTGACACTTGAAATACGTAAAGGTTTTCTTCAAAAAACTGACCAAGAAAATGATCCGTTAACCTCTTCAAAATATGTTCAATTTTTCAGAAAATAATTGAAGATTACGAATTTTTTTACAGATAAATTACGGTTCATTTATTTAAAAGAAGAGCTTTTATCATCATGCCTAAAATACAGAAAGTAAAAAGTGCTTTAATTTTTTTGTATAAGAGTGCTTATCTCTTTTCCAGAGTTAATAAAATGGTTAGTTTTGTGATGTAGGTACATATAAATTACCACCAAATTTTTATTATAGTAATAGCTTAAGTCATGTGAATGTCATCAACAGTCCCGGGTTGACCGCTTCGCTTTTTATATGCCACGTGGCCAAATTGGTAATTTAATGTTAGCTGGGCGTATGTGATAAATCGCCAAATATTGTTCCATCACCGCCATGTCAACAGTATTATAATAGTACATTTCATGCGGTAGTCATAAACAATTTGTCTCGTGGTAAATTAAAAGAAAGCTTTTATATTGAAATTAAAATGTCATGATTTATGGTATTATTTAGTTCTTTCCTTTTCTTCCCTTTTTTTATGAAATAATTGAGAGTCATAAATGTTAAATATTTTAGTTTTAAATTAAAGTTACATAAACGGAGTGAAAGTATTATATCTTAAATGAAATAATTGAAATACGACTAAATACGCCGGGAACAATGGTGGCGATTTATCACCTGCGTCCGGCTAGCATAAACATACCGAATTCATGATTTCTCTATCTGTTCTTCCGACTTGACGAAATATTGAGCAAGTAAATTAAATTATGAATAAAAGTAACATGATACAATGCTTAGTATACATTTTAGGGAGATCAAATTGGTCGCCAAGAGTGGTTAGTATATATCCATTAAAGGGGATTGTTTAGATAAAGTTATAAACACATCCATGGATTGTTTATTTTGATAATAGTAAAAATATCGAAATTTCGAAAAAAGACATACTTTATTTCTTAATTTACATTTATTCCATTGCTATTCTACAATATTCTACAATTCTAGCAGTGCAATACGAAGTAAACTGTACTTTTCCTCATATTAGTCATTCATATCGTATGGAATTACAAAATAATTATTCTTTACAAAAGTAACACTGAATTCACATTGATATTTTTTCCTTCATCACTACAATTACTTCTTTGTTATGTAAATGAAACTAAAGAAAAGCCACATTAAACTTATAATAAAGTAACCGTTTTAATAGAAGTACAAATAGAAAAGTATTTTGGATGCGTTCAATTTTGATATCAAAAATCGTGTCATTTTTTTCTGAAAAAGAAAGCGTTACGAGTATTTTTCTGATTAAAAATATGGTAAATAACTTGAGCGCAAAATAATACTAATAAATATATGGAATAAATTATCAGATACCTATGACACTTTTGAAAAAGATTGAAAATCAAGAATTTATTAAATACACATAAATGGTCATAAGTTATGGACAAAAAATATATCTAAATAATAGATATTTTGAATATTTTCATTTATTCATTCATTAAAAAGGAAATAAACGTTATTTTAGGTACAAAATTTTCACAATCAAAGTACAACAGATGCATTGTTGAATACTAAAATAAACGTTTATTAATAAAAATATGTATTACAGTTCTTAATTTTGCATGTTTTATAAAATAAAAAGGCTTTTGGATTTATAATTATACAAAAGAGGAAAGTATTGGAGCGTTATAAATTCCAATATTTATTAATTTCGTACATCTTATATTTTATATTTTCGAAAGAAATTTTTATTTTGTAAAACAATATTACTATTAAATGCTTTTATATATTTTTAACAATGTATTTCTGTTTAATTCAATACGTAAAAGAGAATATTCTATTTGAAGCTTAAGGCACATTATAATGGAAAGCATCGGTAACAGTCACAATACCGAAGTTTGTAAAATATGTTCTTTTTTTTTTTTTTTTTTTTTTTTTTTTTTTTTTGATAGTTGATAGATTTGTCACTCTGAAAATAATATGCCAACGTAATGAAGTTTGTAAGAATGTCTATCCTTAAATTAATAATAATAATAATAAAAAAACCAGAAAAAATCCTTTCTAAAAAGAAACTAGACGGATGTGGCAATCACAAAACTTACTTCTATCTCATACATGTTAATACTTCCTGAAAAAAAGGCATAGCAGCGCCACCAGTTAGATCATCTACACCGAAATCTAATCAGCAACAACTTCTAACTGAATCTGAAGTTTCGTGAAAATCCGTGCATTATCTTTTGAGTAGAGCTATGGCGGAAATCGTAAAAAATTCTTCATAGCAGCACCACCTGTAGGGCGAAATATACCAAAATTTCACAAGCAACAACGTAAGTCAACTTGGTAACTGAAACTGAAATTTCATTAAAATCCGTGCATTACTTCTTGAGATAAAACTATTTCGGGAATCAGGAAAAATGCAGCATAGTAGCGTCATCTGTTGGGCAATTTACACCAAAACGTAGTCAGCGTCAACTCCTATCAAGGATTAGCAGAATCTGAAGTTTCATAAAAATCCGTGCATTAGTTCTTGAGATAGGGCCATTGAAGAAATCGTAAAAAATGCAGCATAGCAGCGCCACCTGTTGGGCGATTTACATCAAAACGTAGTCAGCCCCAACTCATATCAAGGAATAACGGAATCTGATGTTTCATAAAACTCCGTGCATTAGTTCTTAAGATAGAGCCATTGCGGAAATCGTATAAAATGCAGCATAGCAGCGACACCTTTTGAGCGATTTGCACCAAAACCTAATCAGAATTTATATCAGGGACTAACTGAATATAAATTTTCATCAAATTCCGTGGATTAGTTCTTGAGATAGAGCGCGCACAATATGTGTGTCAAACACAGGCAGACAAACTCACAGACAGACATTTTGTAAAAACATGTTTTTCGGGATCTTTGACCCCTAAAACGTGAAATATCATCGAAAATTTCTATGAATCAATACTTTCTTTTTGTAAAGATAGAAGAAAGTAAAAAACCCGAATTTCAATATTTATATCAATTATAGTAAAAAAGAACAAAAAAAACTGTTAAATTTTACAACTATTATAAAATCAGGAGCTTTATCTTTTAACCTACTTATAGTTGTGCGTAATATAATATTTCAATTTATCATGAACATTTTGCTAATGATTTTGATTTTTTGGGTAGAAGCTATCTAAAGGTTTTCCACTAAATTAGTCAAAATATTTGGTCAGTTTAACAAGCTAATTTGATCCAATTAATAATAATTTAAATTAGATACTGGTGACATGTTAAAAAGTATTTCATTTGTTCGAATAAAGATTTATCAGCAAATCGCCCGTATATTTTTTTGATTTAAATATGCTGACAGAAGTATATTACTCTCACATATACATAATGAAACGTATGGTTTTTAATATTAAATGATAGTTTAACTATTATCTCAGCATGTACAGGGTGTTTCACAAAGGACCCCTAACTTTAAAAATCAATAATTCGGAAACGGTGATAGATAGAAACATGAAACCAGTGGTATGTTTAATAAAAAAATCGTAAGAATCTTATGCATAAATCTCAAAATTTAGTTCAAAATAGCCCCGATAGATGGCGCTGAGAGCGTTAAGAATCCTTGAGCGTGTTCAAGATGAACACGCGCCGTGCGCGGGACCTCAGGAGACAGGAACATGAGAACATGAGCTCGCGCGCGCGGCGCGCGTTCATCTTGAACACTCCCAAGGATTCTTAACGCTCTCAGCGCCATCTATCGGGGCTATTTTGAACTAAATTTTGAGATTTATGTATAAGATTCTTATGATTTTTTTATTAAATAAATCACTGGTTTCATGTTTCTATCTATCACCGTTTCCTAGTTATTGATTTTTAAAGTTAGGGGTCCTTTGTGAAACACACTGTACATATGCGTAAAGCATTTTATATTTTTCATACAAGGAAAACAAAAATATAACGAAAAGACATGCTAATTACGTGAGACTGGTACATTAAACTTATTCATTTTATTTTCCTCATCTTACATATAATCATTGACCGAAATAATATAATGTGAAGTATTTTTATATTAAAACTAGGGGGCTCTGCCCCCTGCAAGTTACGCTCGCCAACCCCCATTCAGACACCGCCGAATCTAAAAGCACGCTAATTTGATCGGTTTTTAAAAGATTTGAGAAGATTGTATTATAATGAAAAATACTATAGCGATCTCCTTGTAAACGGATTTCCATTCAATTACCTATGATTGCGAACATTTAAGGCCGAGTCAGTTGCTGTTAAGACATCCAATGGTTGTTTTCGTGTTTGATTAAAGAAGACCAGTTAAACATTTGAAAGGAAGCTAAAATAAAATGAATTAAGTAAACATAGTCTTTGCCTCCCGGTATTTTTTAACAGCATTATAAAACGATTGATATAATACAATTTACTGCTTTAACCCCTTCAAGGGCGGTGGTTAATTTTTGGACCACTTAATTTTAATTCTTAAATGCCACATTGGCATCAGAATATTGGAAAGAAAATTTTGCTTTTATTAACCTCACCCGTTCAAACTATAGGAAATTGTGTGCTATGTAGAATGCACTTAATAGGGATTACTCATTTATTGGGTATAAATTTTGATAATCTTTAAACTTTTAACTATTTGCTTCTTTCATACTATTAATACTCATCAGTGGTTAGCTACGGATATTACGTGGTTTTCTGACACTACATCAAAATCGAGCTCAACATTGTGCCTTTAATAGAAACTGTCCTTTGTCTGACATTTCTTTTAACAGTGATTTTCTGAACATTATGGTTCTTTTTTTTTTTTTTTTTTTTTTTTTTTTTTTTTTTTTTCAAGTGAGTTATTCCTATTTTATGTTTTTGTGTATGTTATTATACTCTTATGAACATTTTTTTTCGAACACTGAACTCATATGAACATTAGTGAATAATCATTTTTAATGAAAATTAACACGTCATAATCTTGAACAAAGATCTATTGTCTTGACTTTTGTTGTACATTTAAATCACCTGACTATCGTTTTATATATTTATATTTTTATTATTACGATGAAAGCAACATCAATTGTTTTGTACATTTATGATTTACTGATGTAAGTACGTCAGAATATGCGCCATTTTCTTCTTGTTCTTTTGGGTGCGTTCCGATGTTCGGCATCGATAATTGTTGTGGCGATTTTCCGCCGGAGCGTTACATCCTATGCCATTCTATGGTTGGTGCTCCGGTCGGGTGATCAAGTAAGTGAACAAAAGCATTTTCGTATTTCAAATTTGTTTGTAAATTCTGGTGCCATTCACTGATTTCAACATTTTACGAATAGAAGTACCTTGCCCCTAAAAGGGTTAAACGCATATTAATGTATTTATTATTTTAAAGTTTCCTTTATCTTTTAATATTCACGTGTAAATACAATTTTCAAGACATAATTTTCAATATTTTCCTGCTTTTAACACTTACTCCCTTAATAGTAATTTTAAAGGGGTTTTTTTTTGTTTTTAATAGCCACGTGTAAATAATTTTTTTATCGTTAGAAAATATTATTCCCTGCGCTGTTTTTAGAATTGAAAACAATCTCTAAAATAATAGCCTAAGTCATGTGATTATTATCAACAGTTTCAGGCTTATCCCTTTGCTTTTTATATTCCAGGCGGCCATTTTGGTGCTTTAATGTTAGCCAGCCACAGGTGATAAGTCGCCAAATATTATTCTATCGCCATCATTTCACTTATAGTATAATAGTCCAAGTCATGTAACTGCCACAAACAACTACAACCCTTCGCTTTTCATAAGAAAGATTTCCATTTTGATTAAAGAGTCAAAGTTATTTTTTCGAATAAAACGCATGAAAGTTGTCATGATCACAAAGAATTCTTGGTACTTTTATGTTAGCCGGGTGCAAATCTTGCCAATAGTTTTTTTTTTTTTTTTACTCGCCAGTTAGAATTTTTTTTATTTTTCGAGTGGTAAATTAAAACGGTACTACTTGGTTATCCCATCGGCCAAAAACCATTCGCTAGACTATAAGATTAAATGCCAATAATAGTTGATCGTAAATGTCACATTCACTTGACATTAAACACATTAAGTGTTTATTACGTCATCAAGTGTTTTTCAATTCGTCGTTTTATTTGTATTTTTATTCATCTTTTATTAATTTATTTGTTCTTTCGTTATTTAAAACAAAAATTACGCGAATTTGTATAATTTGAGTGGTTTGGCGATTTATATAATTTGGCGAAATTGGTCGTCAGGATAATTAAGTAGTACGATTAAACCATTTCTTTGAATTTGAAATTAAATGTCAAGATTTGTTGCGTTAATTAACCGGGCTTGGCGTGATTTTTTTTACGACAGTTTGGCGAAAACCTCGTTTTCGAATACCAGTTACATATGTATTTTTAAATTATTTTCTATTATTTTAAAAATGAAATAACAATAAATAAATAAAAAATAATTAATAATTTTAGAACAAAACAATTTATAACATTTTTTTAAATAAAAAAAATAAATGTAAATAAACATTTATTAATAAATAAGCAACAATAGCCCGGTTGCCATGTGAGGCAAAATAACGTCATTTTGGCGCCATTTAGGTATCCAGGTGAGTATATGACATATGCGGCTAATATTATTGTTTTCGTTTCGTTTTAAAAAAAGAAAGAAGTGAAAGCCATTAATCTTAAACTTTTCAGTTTTAAATGAAAGTTTTGTATTAAATAAAATGATAACAAATAAAAAAAAGCATTGTTCTTAGCGTACATATAAGGGAGTCCAAACTGGTCGCCAAATTAGTTTAAAATATTAACCTTTACTAAAATATGAAAAAAAAATATCTGTTATGATTAAAATTTGAGTTGCCATCTTTAGAAAAAAGTATTTAAAATTAGAAAAAAAAATAATATTACGAAAACTATTCCATATTTAAAAATTATAATACCAGTTTTGAGACCTGCGGATCAATACCGATTTTTGGTGTTAATTTAATCGGAAAATATTTTATACTTTAGGAAAAATTGCCGCGAAACATAATCAGTTGTTTAATCAGTCGTTTCATAGAATCGTATGACGAATCCAATGGAATTTACAAAAAAGTCCCACATATGTTCAAATATAACTCTAGATAGGAAAAGCAATGTATGAGCATAACAGCTCAAAATATTTCTAAGTCTCAAGGTTCTGCAGGAAATGATAAAAAGAATCAATCCATCTAAACCAATCTTAAAGGTTGACTGAAAAGGAGAATAGTGAGAAAAAAAGAGGAGTTACGGAATCCCTTTTAAGTAGCAAGTTTGCTGATATTTTCCCAGGACAATTTAAAAATGAAACTAGATGCGAAATTTTCTCATGCTAGCAGCGAGGGTCTCTCTTGGCCTATGAGATTGAAGCTTGTTAGTGAGGTCATTCAACCTAGACACTGAGTGGGTCCTGAGTGTGAGATAGATAGCCTTGGTTTGAAGAAAGGCAAGTTAACGGGAAGATGTGTTAGAACCCAAGGACGGAGTTGCTCTCAAAAAGTTTGGGGCTGAGATTTCGGACAGGTCCGAAGCAGTCTGCCGATTCGGGCAGGGTAAGATTTCTCCGGTGGAAACCACCAGATATGAGTAGTTGACAACGGATTGGTATACACAAGAAAACAGAGGCAGCTGTTTCTTACGAGACTATCGTGACAGGATTTTGGATTTATATCGAGAAAGAATCCAGTAGAATCTGAATGCTAATCCTATACTCCGAACATTAAGTCTTTTATAAACATTGTCGCCAGCTGTAAAGTACCCAAAAATATAAAATAGTTGTAAATTCAAGTAATTAGTCAAGAAATATTAATTTATCTTATGCATTTAAATAAATTGATTGATTTAATTATTACTTGGGCCTCCGCTTGACTGAAGTTCCAGACTACCACTTCCACCTGTCAGTCGAAGGTTTTACAATCGTTTCATAAATTCGTTACATTTCAGTCGTTTCATATATCCGTTTCATAAATTCGTTTCATTAGGATTTTATATATATAGGGTAGATAAGATGATTCAAAATTCCGTGCATTAGTTCTTGAGATATGAATACCACTGAAATCGTATAAAACCAGCAAAATGCAGTCTAGCAGCGTCACCTATTGGGTGCTTTACACAAATACCTATGTTATACCAAAACCACCAAGCAACAACTTATGTGAACGGCTAACAGAATCTGAAGTTTGTGGAAAATCAGTGCATTAGTTTTTGAGATAGAGCTTTTGCAAAAATCGTAAAAATTAAAGCATAGCAGCGCCATCTATTGGGCGATTAACGCCAAAGACTAATCATCAACAACATGTGTAAACATCTAACTAAATCTGAAGTTAGATGGAAATTCGTGCATTAGTTCTTGATATAGAGCTATTGCGGGAATCGTGAAAAATGCAGCATTGCAGCGCAACCTGTTGGACGATTTACACCAACACATTATCATCACCAAGTCATATAAGAACTAACTGAATCTGAAGTTTGATGAGAATCCGTGCATTAGTTCTAGAGATTGAGCTATTGTGAAAATCGTGAAAAATTCTGTATAGCATCGCCACCTGATGAGCGATTTACACCAAAATCTAGTCAGCACCAATCTATATTAGGGACTAACTGAATATAATTTTTTATTAAATTCCGTGCATTAGTTGTTGAGATAGAGCGCCCACAAGATTTGTGTCACAAAAATATAGACATCAGACAGAGTTAAGACTGACAGAGAGACCATTTTGTAAAAATATGTTTTTTTGGTATCTCTGACCCCTAAAATGTGTAAATCCCTCGAAAATCGGAAGTCGAGAATTTTCACGAATCCAATACTTTCTTCTTGCAAAGATAGAAGAAAGTAAAAAATGTTAGATTTAGGCGATTGAATAAAGCAAAATTTACTGGTAAATTTTAGTGATAAATAAGAACCGTACAAGTTGGCAGCTATGCATTGGCGTAACATTACAGCAAGCAAACATTTATCATCCAACAAACAAAATTTATCAAGGACTTCTTCAAATGAACAATTTCATCAAAATTTTTATAAAAGAAACGTAAATGTACAGAAAAATCTTTAAGTAATACCATTAAAATTACTCTTATCTTATTTTACTAAAACATGTCAATCGGTACATATACTAGGATAGTTTTTAATATTAGTCTATTCAATGAAAACAAACGTTTTTGAGCAATTTGTATTAATAACGAACACAGAAACTAACATTAAATTTTTCAATATGTGTCTTAAAATGAACAATATATACACGTATATGAATTGTGTTTTTACTTTTAACAGAACAGTTATTTACAGCAACATCAAATAGACTTTATATCTGAAAATGCTTAGGCAAAATTACTCATTTACAGATATCGATATGCACACATTAATAAACTTTTACCTGGGCATATTGAGGAGGGAAAATATTTCATTAAGTTAATTTCTACAATGTTAATGAAATTCTAATTCAGTACTATGCATAAAAAAATGTATATACTATTTAGTATAATTTTAAATAAAAAATTAAACATATGGTTACAATGTCAATAAATATAACATAAAAAGTTCGAAAGTGACATCTCTTTTCTTGGTAATCCCCAAAAATGGTAAAAAACATCTACATTTTAAGCCAAAAAAAGTGAAACCTCCCCTTATGAAGTCCTAAATATAGACGTTTGAAATTTAAATTGCTAAGACTGATTTGAAAACTGTATTCATGCATTAAAAAAAATACATTTAATTCTACTAAGAAAAAATAAAAAGCTTGAATAGGCAACTAATCCACGCGAATTATAATACAATGGCTGTTGAATCTACGCCCTTTCAAAAAATGTTCCTAGGAAGGCTGGGGTATATGTACTGTGTAGTTACCATTTTCGTAGTTTTATTTTTGTTTTAGTTTTATTGATATTTGAATGCGTTTTTTGCATTTTAAATACTTATTGATTTAAGCTGTTCCTTTTGTTTAGCTTTTTTTCCCTATGAAGTAATCGTTTAGAAAAATCTTTTTCACCTTCACCATAGCAACAATCTTTCAGATATAATCTAGAACAAAATATTCCCCATGTACTAATATTAAAATAACTTAAAATGGTTGATTTTATAATATAAATATGGAAATATTTATAATAATTTGTTACCCTTTTTCTTTTATTATTTTAGTTAACTTTATTTCTTTTTGCTTCTAAGTGCACTTCACACTTCATACGCAGGATTTAAAGGGGGAGATCGCCTTGAGCAGTTCGATATTGCGTTATTATAACACACTATATATATAAAAATATCGACATGTAAATATTTCTTCAAATTAAAATTTTTTAAATAAAATGTACATATCTTTTTTTACGCATTCCTTTAAATAATTTTAATGATACATAATTAGAATAAGTTTAATTGAGACAGACTAATTAAGGATTTTTAATAACTTACATGTGTTGCGCTCAGGATTATAAAAAATATATGAAATACCTCTCTTAATATTACAAATTTATATTCTTACAATATCGTACTTTAATTTCAACATAAAATAATAATCAAGCTTATAGATGAAAATATTTTTCTTTCAGGCAATTAAACCATAAGACGCAAAATCTATGATAAAATCTCAATAAAAAGTAAAAACATAATGTATAAATATATTACAGGTACTTTCTTAAAAATAGGTAAAGGTTATAAAGATATATGAAATATAATATAGTCTAAAATTTTAAGTTTTTATGTTGCTTGTTTTGGAAATATGATTAGCGCAATGTCAAAAATATATGATTTGAGAAAAATGACTTTTAAAGTTCAAATTTACCTTGATTTGAATAGGTATAGATCCACATTTTTCATCGTAAAACCAGTTTTAATTAGAGTAATTAAAGCATTTTCTTTCCTTTTTTTAAGTTCGGTGTTCGGTAACATCTTATTCTTTCATAACAGACAACAAAGCAAAATTTGTTTTTAAAAAAGTTTTAAGGTGATCTGCCCCCTTAAATCAAATAATACATTTCTTAAATCAATGCACTTAAACAGTAGTTCAATGTATCTGATCAGCTTACACCCCATTAGTGATTGCAAATACATTTTTTAAACTCATTTTTTTTTCTGTGTGCGGTGTTTTTTTTTTTTCTTTTCCTTCATGGAAGTGACTTCAAACGTGTACTTCAGCCGCCATTATGTCAGATTTATCTTTCCCGGAGTAAAATCAGAATGGTGACCGAGTAAATATTTGGAAAATCTTCTTCTCTTTCTGTTTGTATATCGATCCCTTAAAGAGAATTCTTTACAGTCCGTTAATATTGTTTTTTGTTAGTAACTGTCTTTATCCCCCGACTCTGTTCACTTAGAATGCAAGTTTGCAATCAACATTAAAGAATGTTATTTTTAAAAATGTGAAAGAGTAGTTTTATTCACATTTATACTCATGTTTTGGAATATGTTTATTTTTACACGCTTAAACTTTAATATTTTTTCACTTCATTTTAAAACAAAAAACAAATTTTAAGGTATTTCCTCGTTATACTGTCGCAGGTAACAAATCGTGAATCCTGAATGCACTATAATTGTTTGCATAGGTAAAAAGTGGTATATATTACGCTTTGCGATACACAGCAGTGTACTGTCGAGGAAAAAAAAAAGTAATCACCCTCTACTAACTCTGCAAAAAGTTATCGTAGAAGAAAGTTACTGGTACCACACGATTGATAATAAAGTCTACTTTTAAATGATGTATAAATTTAAAACTACAAAATGGCACCTTAAATTTGCTTAGGGGGCCATCTACATATTAAAACGAACCATAGCTTTGCATTTTTCAATAGCACTGCACAATTTCGACAGCATAAATGAACTCTACACCACTCAATCAGCCTAAAAACAAATTTATATGCAATTCGTACACACAATTCAGTTTCCGCGAAATTAATTATTTTAAAACGAACGTATTTTAAGGACTGTATCTAAATTGGATTTCAGTACTCTGTTGTTGACCAAGACCCCTTCTTGATCAAGTCATCTTAAGCGCCACTCAAATAGTTATTAAAGACTGCTAGATTACAGGATAGCATAATAAATTTCAAAATATCTAGTCACTTCTATCATAGACGGCCCCTTATACCATCACTTTGCCGTTTTTTGAGCATAATTTGAAAACCACTTGGGAGAAAAATGTGAAATTTTGGATTTCCATAGAGCAGGCCTTAATAAATCTAAATCCATCAAAAATATTGTAGGTTGCAATTCATAATTTTTTCGAATATTAATTTCATAATTCATAATTCATATCATAAATTTATAAAAATTGCAAATTCAACGTATTTATGTTTGGGTATTTTAGTATTATTGCTACACTAAAAATTAGCAGATTAGGAGTATAATTTCAGGAGATATTAATAAAAATATGAAAATATAAGTTAACATTAGAAGCACAAAATTTTGAATGTTTATAATTCAAAAACTTATCGTTCAAATGACTTGAATTTTGATTTCTAGGCATAGTTTGAACCGAAGATTTGAAATATCTTGTTAAAATTGGGCATTGCTATTGAAAAAAAAATGAAGTGTGGTTTCGTTTTAATATATAGATTGCCCCCTAAGGAAATTTTGTATAAATTTTTTAAAAGTGGACTTTATTTCTAATCGTTCGGTACCAGTAACTTTCTTCTACTATAATTTGTTGAGGAATTAGTAGGGGGTGTTTTCTTTTTTTTTTTTCCACGACTGTACATAACTGTACATAGCTGTACCAGAGTAGTTGTTAAACGATTTTTTTACATATGTAGAAATTGAATTTTTTGGTCGATATAAAAGTAGAAAGCTTTAAAAATACACTTTAAAAAACATAATGTATAGTGTTAGCCTTAATGAATCATCTGTTTTCAAAATACTGTTTATTTAAAAGTATACTAGGTACAAAGACGGGTGATATATGAAAATTTAAATCAAATTCAGTAAAAAAATACTTACGGTGATATAATAGCAAAAATATTTTTCGTTATGTAAAATTACAGTAGAACCTCTTTTAGCCGAAACTCTTTTAACCGAAAATCTCGGTTAACCGAGTGTTTCGGTTCCTTTTTAAAGCTTTTTTTTTTTTTTTTTTTTTTTTTACTATCAATTCCTTGTGGGCAAAGTTAATTTAATTTTAACAATTTTCAACAAAGTTAAAAAGTGTTTATGACTTCTGTTTGTCTGTCCGTCTGGCCGTCTTTCCACGCTCTAACTCTCGTAAATATGCTCTGATCGTTCTGAAATTTTTGGATATTTGTGACCTCTAACATAGCACGTTCCCTATTTCAAATGAAGTTTGTAGCATGTTTAGATCATTTACAGAGACAGTCAAAAGTTTTCCGTTACATTACGGCCAATGAGAAAAAATCGTTTCAAATGATTTTAATGGTGTTACACTCTTTCAAACATAGTAAAATTGATATTCATTTATGAAGTCTACTAAAATATGCATTCTGTTGAATATGCGGTGCCAAGAATAGTTATTGTTCATTTACAGGGCCACACAAAAGAATTCCGTTCATAATGCTATGGGGGTGGGGGGAGTTGTTTGCGGTGTATTTGAAAAGTTTTCAGATACAACATTGTATCTGATTACTGTATATTAGTAATGATTGCTCAAAATGCATTTTTAATTATGATATGCGCTTTTTTCACTAAATGTATGCATACTATAAAGTGAGTATATGAATGCTATAGTTAATATACAGGGCTACAGAAATGAATTCGTAAAGGTTACTGAGTATGAGCATAAATTGCTTAAAGGTGGGTTTTAAAGAAATATGCATTTTTATGCTGAACGGAATTTAGTTTACTAAGAAATAGTTGTACAATATAGATAAAATGATATACTGGGCCACGCAAAGAGTTGGATACATGGCCGTCTATGGGTGATACTTTCTGGAAATATAATTTCAGTAGTTTTAAGAGTGTTTTAGTTTGAATTAAATTTTAGCTAAATAGTGGCATGTAATAAAGGTACTAGGTAAACTACAGGGCTGTACAAAACTATTCAAGTATGTTTCCATCTATTAGTAAAAATTGCTGAAAGATGAATTTATGAATGTTATGTATTTTCTTGCTAAACTAAATTTTCCCATTATATAGTATATATATATCAAACTACAGATCAAATACAGGGCTGTTCAAAAGAATTGAAATACATATTTGGTTATGGACGGTAACTACTGAAATCAGTTTTTCAAATGTTTTATGCGTTTTATAAAATGTTTACTTAGTTATTTTATTTACCTTATTTCCCTAAATAACGCAGTTTTGTTAAAGCATTCAGGAAGTGTTGGAAAGTGTTTCATAATCTATGCTTAACGCATGATTTTTCTTACTTTTTTAATTCAGTTCCGGCAGCTTATACCTTGAGTCGTGCTGAATAGATTTTGATGGAACTTGGACTGTTAGTTAGATAATTTTTCAGGAAAGCATAATATTTAGTAATTAATATATAATTTAGTATATAATTTTAGTAATACATCGTTCTACGTTGTTTAACTATCATATTTCTCCTGTGCAAGCGGTCATTTCTGAACCACGAGTACATATAAATATTTCCGATCCCCTTTCTTAGAATTCCTTTGAATTTAACTTGAACTCTGGTAAGCTGCGGATTGGAACGAACGAAGAAATTAGCGTTTCGGAAGCTTTTGAATGTTTTGCAAAAGGTATGGCTTGACTGAAGCAGCAGAAAGGCTGTGATACTGACGAACTAATAATATTTAAAAACTTCGTGATAGAGCTTCAAAGCAAAGGCTGCGACAAAACATTGTTTAAAACCTTTTGAAATATATAAAAGATACTTAATTTTAAAATTAATGTTCAGGTAATTAATTCTTGTTTCTATTTTACTATTGCTTTATTTTTATTAAGTTCTTGTTAATATAATAAGAAATAACGCATATATTTCTTTTTAATCTTAAAATTGAAGCATTCTCGATTATCCGAAATTTTCGATTTTTCGAAAGATGGTTGGTCCCAATTACTTCGGATAATCGAGGTTCTACTGTATATATAAAATATTTGCAATCATGGTTATTCGTTCAAATGCATATACCGCTTTCAGAAATTAAGATTTTCCGCCACTAAAAATATACTAATTTAATTATTTTAAACACTTGAATTGTGATACACATTATTTAATTTTAAACTGCTTCCTTATAAGTTTAAATCAAACAAAAATAAGTTAATATTTTTTAAAAATAAGAAATTAATTAGGTGTTAAAGAAAATAATATTATTATGCTGTGAATAATTTGATAAAAAAGAAGATAACTTTTAATAATTTAAATTTTTTGAATTTATTTATAAAAAATATATTTTTTTTACACGTATGATTTTTTTAACTACATTTATTATTTATGAAAAAATCGTTATGCTAAAACATTGTAAGAAGTGAAAGACTTAAATGAATTATGAAAGAAAAAGTACTGAATTACACAAAGTAAAAAGTTAAAGGTTTTTAGTCAAGTGCACATTTCCTAAATTAAGGGGGGGAAATATAAAAACAGAATTAAAACTATATGCATATATTCAGAGTATTTTAGAGTTTTTAAGCACTGGAACTTAAAATACACTTTTTATTTTTTCATTTATTTTTTTGCTGTATCATTTGGGTATTTTTAACTCTTTTCTTTAATCGTGAAGGAGAAATACGTTGCGAAATAAAATGGAAAATTCTAAGACTCTTGAAATATTATATAATATTTTTTAAGAGTGAAAGATATATCTCAAAACTACAAAATCTATCTTTGAGTTAGAAAAAAAGACATGAAACAGCTAATCTTTTTAAAGGTATTTTTCGGCATAATCTATATTATAAAGGACAAACATATCTGTGCTTAACACATACGTCATTTTGAGAATGGCAACACTTTGAAATTTGAAATTAAATTTTGGTTTTGCAATATTCTCTACTGCAAATTTTTAAACATCAAAATATAGCAAATTTTAAATTTTTACACTGTAGTATAAGGAAAAAAAATACTGTTTTAAATCCAATTTGTTTGAAAAGTTGTGTCTCAATTTAATTTTAAGATATTAATATTTTTATAGTTTTTATTACTTTTTTTATAATCGTGGCAACTGAAGTATTCCATTTCTGTTGAAAGTAAAGGGAACAAAGCAAAATCGTGGATTGCTGTAATCTTTTTGTTGCCATTTTCTAATAAACTGAAAAAAACGAAATTAAAATACATGCTATGTCAAGAATATCGTCTGTTATAAAACGCGTTTTTTTTTTTTTTTCGTTTATATAGTTGTTTCGTTGTTGCGTTTCTTTATTTCGTTTTTATTTATGAATTAAACGATTTTTAGTTTATTACAATTTAACTTTACAACCAATACAACACTTTCTCTTTACAAAAATGTATTTTAAAGAATGTTTGCGTGACTTATATTCTCCGCATTTACTTAATTCGTTTCAAAAATCTGAAAGAATGCAATTTTATAAATCCTTTTAATTATATTTTCCGAATTTTGAAAAAATATAAATGAATGACCTCTGATAAAACATGGAGCTATTATAAACAAACAAATGAAGTCATATAAGTCATTAGGTAACCGAGATTGATTTGCCGAGCTTCTTAAATGACGTCATCGATTTCTGCTGGGTTTGTGTATCATTTCGCGATAATGATGTCATTTGCATTGCTATAGATGTTGTTTAAGACAGGATCGTAAAAGTACACTGTTAAAAATTTGCAGCATTCTGGCAGGTCATTTGACCGTTTTTTCCGAAACGGTTACACAACCGTAATTTTAACACTATTATGACCATATTATTGGCCATTTTATGGTCAAAATATAATTAAATTATGGTTATGAAACCGTTTATCAAAAAACGGTCGAATGACCTGCCAGAATGCTGCAAAATTTTTAACAGTGTAGGATGCTTTGGCGAATACAATTGCCGTCATTTAAAAAAAGCATGTATTTTAATTCTTAAAACTGAAATACGTTTTGTAGAAGTGCGTCATTTTCACCCCAGCTGCTTTGAAATTTTTCTCAGGTGAAATGTTTTATCTTTAAAAATAACGTATTCGAAATCACACACTGATAAAACGCAATGCTTTACAATCATTTAGAGTGACTTTATGGAAGTGCAGTAACATACAGTGTGCATTCTCTTTGTCCGAAAATAGCGATTTAGATTATAGAACTTGATGATTCTTTTTTGGTTGAATTCGCTTCGCCATATTAGATAAGATCTTGACAAAGAAGATCTTGACAATAATTCGAGATTTAAAATAATATCTGGTTCCCCAAGTTTTTGTCCATAATGCTCCCTACAAGTAAAATTTTACTACTATTCTTTAAGACATATTATTGTAATTTTATCAAAATAACATGATTTGCTTAATTTAATTTTTCATAATTTTATGTAATCTATATATTTAAAACACAAGAATGGTTTTTAGTCATCTGGCCTGAGCTTTCTGCTGAACCAAATTTACTAATATTTTTTTTTTATTATTATTAAAAGCTGTTTATTTATAGATGTGCCTGCACAAGCTGTTTTTTTTTTTTAAATATCCCATTATTATATTTTAATTTTAAAAATATTCTATGAAACTTCTTCAAAATTATGGCAATGAGATTATTATTGGGAGAGAAGAGAGATATAATGAGGTTTATTTATCTTTATTCATGTGATTATCTGATAAAAATTCAAAATTGTTGATAAAAATTGTTGTATAGGGTTTAATACCGCAAAATCCTATTAGGGACATAATATTTTGAACGGAAAATTACGTACTGCTTTTAAAACACGCATTTTTCTCATAAAGACTTACATTTTTTTTACCCTTCTGTATGTGTACTAAGTTTCAGACACTAGGTAAAACGCTTAAGTAAGTGAAAATGACGTCATATTTAAAATAAAACGATGATTTTCTTAGTTAAAACTAAACTTTTTAACACAAGTGCGTCAAAAAACATAAATTACAGCAATTTTTACTCTCTGTACTGGAACTAGAATCTCGAGTTAAGAGTGCGACTATTCACATGCAAAGATTTTGCTGACAATCGTGACCACGTTTGCAGTTGAAATGAATTTAAAATGATCAAATTAAAATACCAGTTTTTTAAAAAGGGTGATTGTGGGTATGAGAGATTAATTTTTAAATTTATCGCTATCGCGTGGAGCTCGTTTAAGAAAGATTAATCCCTTTGCCCTTAAAACAACATAAAGAGTTCATCCTTTTCTTACGACTAATATTCCGAAAAAAAAAAACCCTCTATGATTAAATAAATAAAATAATATAAACAAAACACAAATTTAACAGACATGTAATTAAACTACGCGCTTAAAGCTCTGAAACTATCAGAAAATAATACCGTAAGCAACAAAATCTTGTGGTAATAACTCTTGTGGTAATATTAGCTTACGGCTTATACGAAAAATCGCTTTTGATAATTTTTAAAAATTTATTTGATTGTATAATTCATATTTCTTATATGAAAAATGCTTTTTTTATTTTTAGTGGGAAATCTAAAACATATATTGCATGTAAAAAAATATATTTATTTTCAATTAAAAAATTGGTTTTACCTATATTCTGTGACCCGGAAATTCCGGGTACGATCCTCTAGTGACCTTAAAAATGTAGTGAGTTTGCGAAAGATGGTATAATAAAATGTGCATTAAAAGTTCGAAAGTACATTTCATGTATCGTGAAATGGAAAAATATTTATAGCTTGGCACGCGGAAAACTCTCAAAACATTTATATGCATTAAAACCTAAACATAGGAACCCGTAATTTAAATTATTACGAGTGAATTGAAAATTGCATTTCTGTATTCTAAAAAAATGTATTTATATATTTTAAGAAAAAAAAAAGAAAGCTTAAAAATGCAGTTAAACTGTGTGGATTTTTAAGAAAGTGCTGTTAAATTATCTAAATATTTTGAAAAAATAATCACAGAAAGTCTGGTTTATATATATGTTGAATAGTTCTTCATTTTATCTGCGTTTGATTGTCATTGATGGTTAAATGCAATTCTTGCATTTGATATTAATATTGCTTGATTTAAAAAGCTCCTTTTAGTTAAATTTATTTTTTATCAAAAAAAGTTCTATATAGATTATTTTTGCTTTGACTTTCCTTCACAAGCATCTTTTAAATTTTCCCAAGTTTTACGAAAATGCGTCAAAATCCTTAATAATTGTTCAGGATATATGTAAGGCTATATCTTTAAAACAACCGCCTACTGCTTGTAATGAAACAAACACTATCTATTGCATTTGAGTCAATGTTATTTTTTACCCTGCCTGTAATAATAATAATTATTTATTTATTTATTATTATTTTTTTTTTTTTTTTACGAAAAATATATGTTTATTATTTCTTTCGTTAAAAGCATAGTTAAAAAAAAAAAAAAATGTTTTGAAATATATTGGAAAGCTCGAAGAACCTATGAAGCTTCACTTAAAATCTACAATAAGACTTGAATATAGAACATTTTATTTTTCATAAGGACTGTCGTAAACGAATTTAATGGTTTGAAAAGCGATTCAATACCAGAATTCTCTAGGCATTCATATCACCGGAAGCGGCTTTTAGGAAGATTGTCCAATCTCATCCCCAAGGTTTTCAATCAGTAAAATATTAACGGATGAATACAGTCCAAATTGATTTTTTTTTTTTTTTTTTTTAATCTAGCATTAAGGATATTTTCCATAAAACATGAGAGGTTTTTCTTCAACATAGATATCTGCGATAATCAAATATCTTTAAATTAATCCGTACCTATTCCTTTGAGAAAAATAAACTTTTATGTATGTTTCTGTTTTTATTAATGTAGAAAATGGAAAAAACATTCCTTTTCTGCATTTTCTGAAAAGTTTATTGAATGATTTGAAATTTTTATTTAACTTGCATAAGAGAGGTAAAACGAACAGAGGGGGAAAAAGCATTTGTTTCTGTCTGCTAGTTTTACGTGTCTTAAAACAGTTTAAAAAAAAATCGAATTACGAAATTTTAAATCATTAAATTAAACTTGTGTAACACTTATGTCAAATTATGTAAGTTTATTCAATGTCACCGATGTTGGATTCTCCTTCGTGTCGTGTTTAACACAGGGTTTTAGACTCATGAAAAATATTCCATCATGTGCTTCGGTTACAGCCTTACCAGTGACGGAACAGTGGTGCAGCAGTTGGGCGATTATCACCTCTAAATTTTAATAGTATTTTTCTTCAAAACAATCTCAGGAAGTCTGTCCTTAAGTAATAAGAAGAATACTATTAAAATTTAGCGCTGTTAAATGATTGTTTGGTGCACCACTGTTCTATCTCTCCCTTACCCACAGATAAGAATGACAGCTACTAGGATTGGTATCGTAAAGGTATCTGAGGGGATGCATTGGCGCGTAATGTCAAAAACCCTGGTTCGATCCCATTTTTGGACACTTTATCACTCTGTTGTTTTACGCCTCAAGCAAGCTGAATAAAAAAAAAAAAAAAAAAAAAAAAAAAAAAAAAAAAAAAAAAAAAAATTAAAGGCGTGTGAAAATTTATACAAAAAATTTCAAAAATTATATGTAGGTTTAGTTTATTTATTGTTTTTATCTTTTCATAAAACTTGTTATAACTACAATGCTACTGAGAAAAATATTTTCTCGCTAAATTGATTAAAGAGAGGACTTTGACATTTGCTTCTTTTATCTATCCTATATTTATAAAATCCTAATGAAACGAATTTATGAAACGGATGTGTGAAACTAATTTATGAAACGGATATGAATCGACTGATTATGTTTCAAGCGATTTTTCCTAAAATATGGAATACTTTGCGATGAAATTAACACCAAAAATCAGCATTGATCCGCGGATCTCAAAATTGGTATTAGAATTTTTAAATTCTAATTAGTTTTCAAAATATTAATTTCTTTTTCTAATTTTATATACATTTTTCTAATGATGGAAACTCAAATTTTAATCAAACAGATATTGTTTTTTTCATATCTCAGAAAAGGTTGACATGGTAACCTGGCTATTGTTGTTTATTTGATAATAAATGTTTATTTACTTTTATTTCTTTTTATAAATTGTATAAATTATTTTTTTCTATAATTATTAGTTATTTTTTTTTATATTTCCTTTAGAAAATAATAGAAAATAAATAAAAAATACGGTACTACTTAGTTATTCCGTCGACCAATTTCACCAAATTATATAAATCGTCAAAACACTCGCCAAATTATACAAATTGACATAATTTTTATTTTAAATAACGAAAGAACAAATAAATTAGTATAACATTCATAAATATAAAAATAAAAAGTCGAAAAAAAAATCACTTGATGACGTAAACACGTGTAACTCGCTTAAAGTCAAGTGAATGTGACATTTACTATCAACCATTATTCGCATTTAATCTTATAGTTTGGTGATAGATTTTTGGTCGACGGGATAACTAAGTAATACCAAAAATGCATATGTAACTGGTATGTATTTCTAAAAAGAGGTTTTCGCCAAATTTTCGTAAAAAAAAAAAAAAAAAAAAAAAAAAAAAAAAAAATCACGCCAAACCTGTTGTGCGTATGTGACATCTGGCTAAATATTACCACTCGAAAAAAAAAAAAAAAATGCTAACTGGCGAGTTGAAAAAAAGCCATTGGCGAGATTTGCATCCGGCTAGCGTAACAGTACAAAGAATGTTTTGCAACCATGGCAAATTTTATGTAGTTTTATTCGAAAAATAAATTTTGATTTTTTAATCAAAATGAAAAATTTACGGTGCCATATTGGCGCGATTTTTTATCTAACACCAATGTCATATACGAACCGGGCACTTAACTGGCGCCAATGTATCATTATTTTGCTTGATATGGTAAACCGGATGTTGTTGTTTATGCTGTTGATGCGTTCCCCAAATTGGTGTCATTAAAATATCGCGCCAATATGGGACGTATATGACATCTGTGCCAAACTTTCATATGAACGGCGAAGGGATCAGACCGTATTTATTTATGGCAGTTGATGACTTGAACTATTATAATATAGATGAACTGATGGCGATAGAATAATATTCGGCGTCTTATCACCTGTGCCTGGCTAACATTAAAGTACCAAAATCGAACCTAGAGTATAAAAAGCAAAGTGGTCCGCCTAGAACTGTTGATGATAGTCACATGACTTAGGCTATTTTATAGAGATTGTTTTAAAATACCGGAAGACAAAGACTCTGTATACTTAATCAATGCAAAAACCCTTGACGGGTTAAAAGTTTCTGACGCAGCAATTTATCTTATGCTCTAAGAATTTTAAATATGGATCTTAAAAATACTGATATCAAATTTTGAGTGACGTTATGCTATTTCTTAAAAAATATATTTGTATTTATTTCATCATTTTATTTTTGTTTTATTTATAATCGCATGTGCAAAAGTTATGTTCAACATGAAAAGCTGCATAAAATTTTATTCGCTGTTGCTTTATCATTTACATCTCTCATAAATTCAAAATATGAGTTTTAAAAGATATGATATAAAATTTAAGTGACGCCTTGATGTGACTTTAAAAGGTTTGTTTTAAAATTCAATTTAAATTATTTTTGACTTGGTTAAAATATTTTTTTACATCTACACAATACTTTTAATTTTCCAATTCACTGTTAAATATATCACTTTCATTGAATCCATACTATGCATTGAAATGTATTTATTTCAATAAATTGATTTATCTTTTGTGTCACGCTATTCAAAATTGTGAGTAAGATTTATGTAAATGGTTTCTTTGCGTCATTGTGTCCAAACTACATGAAATGTATGAAAAAGGATAGTTTGACGCAAATAAACCATTTACATAAATCTTACTCACAATTTTAAATAGCGTGACACAAAAGATAAATCAATTTATTGAAATAAATACATTTCAATGCATAGTATAGATTCAATGAAAGTGATATATTTAACAGTGAATTGGAAAATTAAAAGTATTGTGTAGATGTAAAAAAATATTTTAACCAAGTCAAAAATAATTTAAATTGAATTTTAAAACAAACCTTTTAAAGTCCCATCAAGGCGTCACTTAAATTTTATATCATATCTTTTAAAACTCATATTTTGAATTTATGAGAGATGTAAATGATAAAGCAACAGCGAATAAAATTTTATGCAGCTTTTCATGTTGAACATAACTTTTGCACATGCGATTATAAATAAAACAAAAATAAAATGATGAAATAAATACAAATATATTTTTTAAGAAATAGCATAACGTCACTCAAAATTTGATATCAGTATTTTTAAGATCCATATTTAAAATTCTTAGAGCATAAGATAAATTGCTGCGTCAGAAACTTTTAACCCGTCAAGGGTTTTTGCATTGATATCATTACTTTTTTGAGGCTAGTGATAAAATGATTAAAAAAAAGATACTTATGGAATTTAATGCAGATTTAATTTTTACTATTTTATTACAATTTTCCTTATAGCAGTTTGTATATAAAAACAAGTGGGTAAGTATAATCGCTGATCGCACAGAGGGTTTCATTTGATATTCCTTTAAAAACACTTTGTCCTTAAATTAATAAATCCAAAATGTTAATTTATAATTATTAAATCCTTACATAGATGGTGCACCAATAGTTCCAATTTTCATGGGGCAGGGAACGCATTCTTTTAAACAAACCACCTTCCAATTGAAGTCACCAAAAACCAAGTTGAATAAGCCAGACCCCGTTGTGTTGTTTCACAAACAGCAGTCTCATGTCCCCTCCTTCCCCCCTTTTTTCAAAATTTTTCAGACCAGTACCTAAGAATGGAACCGAAATAATTTTTTCTCTTCAGAAATTAGGATAAAAAAATAGTATACAGTACTCATAAATTTACTTTAATGCTATATAGGGTGATTATTAAGTTAATTATAACGTTTGGAATCTGTTGCATTGATGTCCGAAAGGTGGTTTCTGAGTTATGGAAGCTGGACCCATAAGGCGCCATAGAGGGGCGAAGCCCACTAGTGTCTATCATAATTATATCTGCCATGTGGACTAATTGCGATATTTAATCAAAATAGTCCCCCCCTCCTCATCCCCGGAAATACAACAAATACAAAATGTGTCTTTATAAACCTATCGTCAAATAGGTTTTTATTTCTTTTTCCCTAAAAAAAAAAAACATGATTTTTATATCCGTAACGTAAATAGCGGACGAAGCCCGCTAGTTCCTATCATAATATATATTTTTAATAATATTATATAGTCTATAATAAAAATCAGACTTAAAATAGTCTAGTTCCATGAGTACTTGTAGTGTCAGTTACATGCTACGATTTTTGGATACCAGTATTTTAGAACGGGAAAATGTGACATTTTATCGGAGATATCTCATTAATTGAATAAGGTGAAGCAAACTTTTTGAAAAAAAGGTGGCCAACAAGCATGGCAGTTATCAGCTATGTGACTTTGTGCTAAAGTCCATTAATTTGATCTGCTTTAAAAAGATTACGGAAGATTGAATTATAGTAGAACCTGGATTAACCGAGCTTCGATTAATCGAGGTTTCTGTTAACCGAGCCGATAACAAAGTCTGATTTTTTTTTCCTTTTGAATGAGCCTTAAAAATAACCACACTCTTTAGCTCACTGTCCGTGCTATACAGGACTTCTGCCCCCAAAAGCACTCAACTCCAAAGAAACACTGGACCCTGAGAAGTCAATAGCGAACAATGCTTTGTTTCCAGTGGCTGTGTGAACTTTCGTAAATTTTTCAATTTGCATTTTAAAATTTACTATTGGTAGTTGATTTTCTTTTTAAATTTGTTAAGCTGTGAAACAGAACTTTACATATATTTATTTTTATTATTTAAAAAACGTTCTATATATTTTTTTAAAAGAGATGTTAAATTCGCAAGCACGGCGAGTTTTTACACACAGTTTCTATAAACCGAGATTTCCGATTCCGATTTAGTAACAGTCCCAATTAGCTCGGATAATCGAGGCTGCTCTGTATAATTAAAAAATCAATGGCGATCTTACTGTAAACGGGTTTCCCTTTTACTGAGGGATTTCAAGACCAAATCAGCTGATGTTAGTTGCTGTTTCCGTGCTTGATTAAATAAGATTAGTTAAACATTTGAAAATTACCAAATATAAAAGGAACTAAGTCAACAGAGTGTTTGCTTTATGGTATTTTTTAACAACGCTATAAGAAAATGATTTTAAATAAGAGATTTTAAATGTAACGTTTTAAATCTGACATAATTTTCACCAAACTTTCCTTTCTCTTTGTAACATTCAACTGAAAATATTTTTATTATTAGAAAGATAATATTATTATTTGCGCTACCTTAAAATTGGCAACTATAGTTAAAAATATCATCTCGAAATTTGAAATAAATCTCTCATATAAATATATTTTTTAATTTAAACTGTTTTGCAATATTATTATTTGGCCACTTTGGCCAATATGACGTAATTTCCTCCATTTACGACTTTTAACACATATCAATGAATTTATTATTTAAAAATTTTCTTTTTCTTTTAATATTCACGTGTAAATATAATTTTTATGACGTAATTTTCAATGTTTTCCTGCTTTTAATGCGTAATCATTTAATTCTAATTTGAAAATAATTGATTATTTTATAATTTTCTTTCATTTTAAGTAAGCATGTGTAAAAACAATATTTATGACGTAATGTTTAATATTTTCCTGCTTTTAACACGTTATCATTTAATTCTTTTAAAAGGATTTTTTTTCTGTTTATAATAGTCACGTGTGAATAAATTTTTAATTTAAAGGATATATTATTCTTTGCGCTGTTTTAACAATTGGCAACAATTTAAAATAACCTTTTCTAAAATATGTAAAAAATATCTCTGGAAATTCTGAAAATTTTAATTTAAAATTGAAATAAACCGTCAAAAAATTAGGCAAGTTAAAAATAATAAATGCACTCTGCAAACTTCGAGTTTCTATTGAATGATTAAATTGAATAAAAATGATTAAATTCCCATGTATATATATTTTTTTTCCTATGAGACTTTTTTAATGAGACAATTTAATCCAGATTTAACATTAAATATCTCTTAAAATAATTCTTCAATTTAAAAACTGTCTACTTCAACGTTTTTATCAAACATTTCTCTATAATACTACCCATTTTAATATTTTTGTATGGAGTAATTTTCTTAATATTTGCGAAATAGACCTCTAGTCACAAGAGATTCTTTCAAAGCGGTGAAAAGCGTTAGTTTTTTCTTTTTTTTCCGAATAAGAGACAAAATGTAGCAGGGTCGTACTGGCCCACCGGGCAACGAGGCAAATGCCCGGTGCGCCCATCGTCACTTTTTTCTTTTTCTTTTTTTAATCTTTTTTTTAAGCACGCATTTTGAAAGGCATAAAATTTTCATTAAAATTTAATTTCAAAATTTTCATAAAATTTTCATAAGATTTTCATTTGGAAAATTAAAAAGTAATGCTTTTTATTTTTTAAAGTATAGCATAAGCAAACTATGTGCGATCAAAGACAATTAGATAAACCAATTTCGAGATAACATAAGTTATCGACAATCAGATATGCCGTTGTTACACATTGTATCCAGGACCAGACGTTGTTTCAAAGCCTGTACTAATGATAAATTCTAAGAAAAATAATATTAAGTACTCACTTATTTAGATGTACGCCTAAATAATTTCTGTTCTAGGAATGCTTCTAATAAGTGTCTAATGAGTCTGCGTCTAATACGTTTCCATATTTTCTGCGTCTAAGTATTTAGCGCCCCTGGTGTTGTGAGGTATTTTTGTATTTCTGCCTTTTGTGCAAGTATAAACGACGAAACACTGTATAAGAAACATATTCTCATTTTAAATGGATTCATTCACAGAGACTTTGATAGTCATGGCGCCCTGGTCCAGATTTTATTCAGTACCCCGAAGAATATTAACTTCTACATAAATTAATATTGGTATTAATGATGTATTTAGTATATTTTCTGTCAAATATTCAGCGCCCTGGTTGGCTGCCCGGTAGTTTGGTATTTCTGTTTTTGTGAAAGAACAAAAAAAAAAAAAAAAAAAAAAAAAAAAATGCCAATTTAAGACAGGGGCTGCCCGGTAGTTTGGTATTTCTGTTTTTTGTGAAAGAACAACAAAAAAAAAATGTCAATTTAAGACAGGGGATTTTCATTTTAATTTCATTTGGTCCCTTTGTCAGAGGCGGCTTTGGTCAATTTTTTTAGCGCCTCTGTAAAAATAAGTTTAAAAAAACTAATATCGTGTTTACGTAATAATGGCGCCCTTGGTCTTTTTCAGCGCCTCTGTAAAAATAAATTTCAAAAAACTAATATCGTGTTTTTGTAATCATGGCGTCCTTGGTCAAATATTTTTCAGCGCCTCTGTAAAAATGCCTTTCAAAAAGCTATTATCGCGTTTTTGTACTCATGGCGCCCTTGGGCAGATTTTTTTTTCAGCGCCTCTCTGTAAAAATAACGTTCAAAAAACTAATATCGTGTTTTCGTAATCAATGTGCTCTTGGTGAGATTTTTTCAGCACCTCTGTAAAAATAATCTTGAAAAACTATTATCGTGTTTTTTTAATCATGGCGCACTTAGAGAGATTTTTTTCAGCGCATCTGTAAAAATAAGTTTTAAAAAACTAATATCGTGTTTTTGTAATCATGGCGCCCTTGGTCAGATATTTTTCAGCGCCTCTGTAAAAATCCCTTTCAAAAAACTATCATCGTGTTTTTGTAATCATGGCGCCCTTGGACAGATTTTTTTAGCGCCTCTGTAAAAATAAGTTTAAAAAAAACTAATACCGTGTTTTTGTAATCATGGCGCCCTTGGTCACTTGGCCAGATTTTTTACAGCGCCTCTGCAAAAATAACTTGAAAAAAAGTAGTATCGTGTTTTTGTAATAGCAAACCCCCCTCCCCCCCACACACACGCACACTCCCCACAAATACACACACAAATTGATGCCCTTAGTTCTACTAAAGTGGAGCATTCCATAATTTCTCAATGACAATATAAGTGTTAGACCGCCAAGGGCGCCAAGACTAATTCTTCACAAGATTTTGCAATGGAAACTTATGTAAATTTTGCTTTTGAAAGAAGAAAATGTTAATTTTTCATATCTATTTAAAAATTCGATAATATTTTTAGCATCCGAAAAAGCCAATATGTAAAAACGTTATTTATTTTTTTTAAACCGGATCTGCTTAACCTCTTTAAACTTCAAACACCACCCGAATATATAAATTGAAAAATACATATGTAATTAAAATAAATAGATAAACCACTAAAATTGTAAAAGACCTTTTACAAAAGAATGGATAAATATAAGTAAAGAGAAGTGCAGATGTATTTGGGTTCAGTTTTCAATGCTGTTAGTCATTAACGTGGGAATTCCTAAGAAGACAAATTACTATTTCGGCGGGATTTCAAATCGGTTCTATAGATACCCAGTGGTTTCTGTAGTAATACCAGGTGTGACACTTTTTTTTAAATTATTATACCGTATTCTGGAGCTCTCTATCTTTCTGGAGAAAATAGAAATCGGCGGATGTGGAAGTATTTTCCCATGAAATACTAATTAACACACGACACATGCGCGACACGACGTGCTGTTGGTGTTTTTTGCGTGTGAGTTGCGACGACCATTGTAGTTTAAAATTGGCTTGTCTGAAATTAAAATAAACAGTAATCTTTAATTAAATATGACTTATTTTAGTGACTAGACGAGACAAAAGGTGGAAATTATGAAAAGCTCTCTCTCTCTTTTTTTTTCTTTAATGCTGATTATTTGAAGAGGGTATTCAACTTTTATCGTAGAAAAATGCTGATTTTTGATGATTGACAAAAAAAAAAAAAAAAAAAAAAAAAAAAATCCTTAATGCACTGCATAATTATATAAGAAACTAGGGGGCTCTGCCTCCTACGAGCTACGCTCGCCAACCCCCGTTCAGGCACACCAAAATCCAAAAAGCACGCTAATTTGATCGGCTTTAAAAATATTGAATTTAAAAAAACAAAAGAAAAAAAACAGTAGGGATTTTTCTGTAAACGGGTTTCTATTCGTTAATTAAAAAATTAGTTAAACATTTGAAAATAAGCTAATGTAAAATGAATTAAGTAAACAGTGTCCTTGTCTCCCGGTATTTTTTAACAGCGATATAAGATAGTTCTTTTAAATAATTCATTTTAAATGTATCGTTTTAAATCTGACGTAATTTACACCAAAGTTTTATTTCTCTTATTAATATTCAGGTGAAAATACTTTAGTTGTTAGAAGGAAATATTTGCGCTGTCTTTGAATTCACGATAATAGTTGAAAAGATTATCTCAAAATATCTCGCGCAAATATATTTTTTAATTTAAATGTTTTTACCATATTTTTTGGCCATTTTAAATAATGTAATTTCTCCCCTTTACAAGTTTTAGCGCATAATTTTTTTTATTTAACATTTTGTTTCTCTTTTAAAATTCAAGTGTGAATATGGTTCTTAGGACGTAATTTTCCTGCTTTTAACATGTGATCATTTAATTCTAATTTTAAAGTTTTTATTTCTGTTTACAATAGTCACGTGTAAATAAATTTTTAATTTGAAGTAAACATTATTGTTTCGCTGTTTATACAATTGGCAACAGTTTAAATTAATAACATTTTCTAAAATATATAAAAAATATCTCTCGAAAAGCTGAAAATTTGAATTTAAAATAGAAATAAAACCTCAAAAAATGAGTCAAATAAAAAAAATAAATTCAATCTGCACACCGGGAACTTATAACGTATAAAATGATCTAAAAATGATTAAATTCTCATGTAGTTTTTGCTCCAATAAAACTTTTTTAATGGAACGATTTTTTCCAACTTTGGCATTAAATATCTCTTAAAATAATTCTTTGATTTGAAAACTGTCTGCATCAGCGTGTTTATCAAACATTTCTCTGTAATACCACTGATTTTCATATTTTTGTTTGCAACAGTTTTTTTTAATATTAACGAAGAAAGGCCATGCTTAAGCATTCAAATTGGATGCCGATCTACCGGGAATATCTACGCAGATTTTCATTGGTCCATTTCCAATTCGAAACTTTTTTTTATATATAGAAGGAAAAAGCTGACAAAATTAGAAGTGAAAAACAATTCAGTATTATTAAAGTAATCGTGGCGTGGTCATCTATTAAAAAATGCAATTTTGAGAAAAAAAACTAGTTTCAATTTTATGTTATAATTATAATAGAATGCTTATTGTATTTTTTTATTTTTTTTTTACTTACATAGAATTGTCTATTCCATATTCTGACCACATAAAGAAGTCTCAATTCCGTTGATAAAGCCGCTAAAATAAAAACTCGATTTTCCGAAATTTATAAGTTATGATTATAAATGTATATGTAAATTCTTAAAGCGGTTCTCAAAAAAAAAAATTTTTTAACGTTCAATAATGCGAAAATTTCTGCTGATTTACAAACATAAAAATAGTGTTCGAAAGAAACTGAATTTCGGTTACATTCCTAGTATCGACTGAAAACGTAAGCGAAATTGTTTTAAAAATAAATTCAAAGTAAGTAACATAAACATACATATACGCATGTTATCTGAATAATGTTTTGCGTAGAAACGGCAGTACATAATTAACAAAATAATTTGATTGAAATAAAATTAATTAAATATAAGGTGCTATAAACATAAAAAATATATTAAAAAATAATGTAATTTAAAAATAACGAATTTAATCAATATTAGTAATACCTTCTAGATTTATCTCCTTGTATGTGAATATATAGTATGTACGGCTCTTTGGATGGGAGTGCCGTTTGGGGGAGGCTAGGGAGGGGCAGTTATAGTAATACCGAATATACGGCAGTATTTTCGCCGAAACTAGGATTTTGGGCTGAAAACGAAAATGAAACCGAATATTCGGCGAAACTCCACATAAAAGAATGAGACTTGCAGGCTTGGTTATTGAAGTGATTTGCAATACAATAGATTCTGTTCTTTAAATTAATTACATCTTGAGTTAAAATTGATTGTTGTCTCATGACAACAGTTTTCTTTCTCTTCCTCCACTGTCGCGTCCGGAAATTCGGTTCAAAACGCCACATTCGGCAGCCTTTTCTGAAAGATCTTTTGTTTTTCTCAAAAAATATAAAAGACAGTTCGATTAAAAAGTTTCTGGTGGGCAATAAAAAATAATTGGTATTTTCAGCCAGCAGCCAGCAGTTACAATGAAATTTAATGAAAACCTTTAAAACAAAACTATCATGCAATAAAATTCAAGTAATACTACTTTTCAAAATAATTACATTCAGCGTAATACTTTTAAAGAATGTATTACTTTTCCAAAGATTTTCTGCCCCCCCCCCCCCCCCCTACCCTGCGTACACACATGAATCGCGGTAAAAAAGAACAAGATCTTTGAAAAACAGAAACAACTCCATTATTGGGCACAGCCTTTGTAAGTTTGCTGATTTGAAAGCAGGGCCGAAATTAAGGGGGGCAGAGGGGGCATGTGCCCCGGGCGACAAATGAAGATTTTGTTTGTCGATTTTTCTCGCATCTGTGTTTTGCACGGTATTGTTAAAATCATTCTGTCTGGCGTATGACAAAACATAGAAGAATCTAAAGATGATATGGCATAAGGATCCTGTATAAAGCGGATTTTTTTTCGATTCCGTTTCCGAGATTTTAATCAATCAATATTCGACAAAGCCAAGGACGGATTCAGCTCATCATTTAGAGGGGGTCATGGATTTCCTTTTTTGGGGTGGGGGGCGATCACATCCTCGTTATGAGAATTTTTTATATTGAAAGCTATTCCCAAATCCAAACAAACTACTTTTCTGATACTTTCGTGAAGTCATTTTCATTCGTAAATACAAAAAAATTGCATTAATATTCGTAAAAATATAAAATTTGCCCATTTTGTTCAGATACCAGGAAATTAGTTTCCCATTTTCTTATAAAGGCAAAGATTCATTCAGAAAATGTTGTCAAAGATAGCACTTTTAGCCAAGTTTTACGAGTTGAAGCAGAGGAATGTCGTCGCAAGGGAACAATCGGCTGTCACTTCCGGAATTTCAGTTTAAAAAGTCTAACAATTGTCAACGATTAAATATGGCAAAAATTTGTGTTAAATTTTAGAGGTAACTAAACCGTACACATTGGCAGCTATGGGATTCTATTAGTGTCATAAAAATTGCAGGTGTAGCCTCTTCTTTCTGCTCAAAGTATTAAATAGTTTTTTTCAATCGAACTTATACCTTTGGAATGGATCATTTTCTTCTGAACTGATGGACTGGTGCCATCCATTATTTTGAAACAACCGTTATAAATGAAGTGTTAGGTGAAGATGAAAGAGCTGTCGTAAAAAGTTAGAACTCTGATTTTCTGGTCAGAAAAGGAAAAAAAAAATGGTCATAATTTTTTTTTTTTCTGGTCAGGATGAAAAAAAATGGCCATAATTTTGTTTCTGATCAGAATGGAAAAAAAAAAAATGGCCATAATTAAAAAAAAAATCTATGATATCTTTTGAATGTTGAAAAAATAAAGAAATAAAACATATTTTAAAAATAATTCACGTAAAATAGACGCCACTCTTGAAATAAACAAAAATAACTTTCCTGAAATTTTATACACCATAATTAGTATTTGTATTCTAGAGATTGTATTATATAAAATATTATTGAATTGTATTAAATAATGTTTTGCACTTTTGAGTTTTGACCCAACGAAATTGTTTTTGTTTGTTTTATTTTAATATTTTATTTTCCATTTGGAGATAATCGTATGGAGATTTTTATTCAAATATTCGGGGTAAAGTTTGAATTAACTCATTAGATAAGGTGAGCGAAATTCGAAAACAGAGATAGCTTTCTTAGAAAAGTGTGGAGGAAAAAAATACCTCTAAATTGGCAACACTGGTCTAACATCAGATTTTTTTTTTTAACTGCAATGCCTTGCGGGGAACTATTTTTGTGCATATTACATTTCTATAGTGTAAAATACTAATTTGGGTGACATAATTATTTTAGGAATAAAGTTTTCGCTATAGCAATATACTCGTATATATTTTTAAAGTGATTTTTTATACATAATTTATATAGTATGTGTATGTATGTATATATAAGCATTTGCGCCCTTTTGTAAGGCAATCGGCGCCCTTTTTATCCATTTTGCCACCGCCCTCTCAGTTATGCCAGTACGACCCTGAAATGTGGTACGCAATTGCGTCAAAAGATGGCGACACCAGAATTCTGATATGCTTATTATGTAAAACTTCATTGTTATTTATAAATAAAACATTTCAACTAAATTATTTATTATAAAATAATTATTACATCACAATAGTTTTTATGCAAGGAAAATAATAATTATAATAATAATAATATTATGGATGTCAGTGATTATATATTGATTGACCGTCATAATAATAAAAAATGATATTATAAAAAGAAGAGCTGAAATGAATTATTTTTTTACGTTTCTGATCGTGTGATTTATATTCAAATAATAATTACAGTAAACTCTCTGTAAGGCGGACTCTGTGTAAGACGGAAATCTGTCTAACTCGGAAAGAATTTCAAGTCCCTACGAATCCATAGACATAGAGTAAAATTTGTCTAAGGCGGAATATTGTCTATTGCGGAAAATTTTCTTGCTCCCGATCGATTCCGCCTTACACAGAGTTTACTGTAATAATGTATATTTTTTGTAAAGTGATTGAAATTAAATATATTTATAAAATTTATGGTAATATTTTTATTGTTGAAAAATTGCCAAGAAATAATCATCATCAAATTGGCGTCATTATAATTGTAATTTTATTTAACTTAATAGTAATTAAAAAATTACAAAGGAACTGAGAATAATGGTCAACTAACAGACTTAAAAAAAAAAAAAAAACTTCACACGCACCAGCGAGTATCGAACTGCCTATGTTAAGATCAGTAGACGATGGCCCTCAACCACTCAGCCGTGGGAAGACAAAACTTTTTCCCCAAAAGTGGTTAAAAAGAAAGCATGTGTATGAATACAGTGTCATGCATTTTCGGTGAAATTTCCATAGAATGGCGAAGAAATATAGTCCGATTTTTCCTGCGCATTATAAAACGAACAAGAGTCTTGCTGGAAACAAGTAAATTGTTATTTGGTTCATCTGAAACATATTTATTTGATTTTTAAAAAATCGCTCGTGTCATTTTCGAGAGAAAAAAAAATCGAATTATTTAACGAACGAGAGTTTTCCCAGAAAAAAGAAAAGTGTTATTCACCTCGCCTTAATCACATTTATATTATGTATCAATTTAAAAATAATCGTTAGAACCGTTTTCGAGATTTTCAAATTAGGAACTTCCTCGATATTATACCAACGTTTTCATTTTAAAAATGACTATTTAGATCTCAAAATATACTGCACGTAGAAATGTAAAAATTTCAGTATACGATTAGACTGCAGATATAAGACTGTTCTAGAAAATTCAGAACAATAAGACGTATATCTGCTGAGTTATTAAAAGGCGGCTTTTCGCATTTTCTTTGATGTCGAGTTAGCTGTATATATGAGTTCCGCCATCTACGAATTCTATGATACGATACGATACGATTTTAACGATACGATACGATACGATTTTAGGCTTAAGGCTGCGTCACTCGAAATACTACCGTCTTCCATGATTTCTTTTATTTTAGCTTCTTTTCAAATGTTTAATTGATCCTCTTTAATCAAAAACAAAAACAACCATTGGATGTATTAACAGCAACTGATTCGCCCTTAAATTTTTGCAATCAAAGGGAATTGAATGGAAACCCGTTTACAGGGAGATCTGCACATCTTTTTTCAGTATAATTCAATCTTCTCTAATATTTATAAAACCCATCAGATTAGCTTGTTTTTATATTCTGCGTGTCTGAACGGGGGTTGGCGAGCTTAGCTTGCAGGGGGCAGAGCCCCTTAGTTTCTTTATAATGTGCAGTGACTGGAAGATACAGAATAGTAAATAATGTTGGTGATTTGTAAGGGGTTTGACTGATTTGAGAGGGGACTTTGATTTGAAAGGGGAAATATATACTCGTATATAACTATTTTCCATTCTTTTTAGTAAGTAGATCAATTGCGTGTGAAAACTTTGGATTTCAACCCTTTGTATCATGAAGGTACTTTAAACCGAAACTCTCGGTTAACCGAAATCCATTTTTAAAACTTTTTTTTTTTTTTACTATCACATTAATTGTGTGCAAGCGGTCCTTTCGGAACTACAAGTACAGATAAATATTTCGGATCCCGTTTCTTAGAATTCCTTTGAATTTAACTTGAGCTCCCGTAAACTAGAACACAGTGAACTAGAACACAGTAAGAGGAGGGACAACCAGGAAGAAAACGAACAAATTAGCAATTCTGACGCTCTTGAATGTTTTGCAAAAGGTTTGGCATGGCTGGAGAATCAGAAAGACTGTGATACTGGTGAACTAACAGTATTAAAAAAAAACTTCGTGATCGAGCTACAAATCAAAACGAGAAGCAAAACTTTGTTTCAAACCCGTGTGAAATATGTAAAAGGTACTTAATTTAAAAATTAAAATTCAGGTAATTTATTCTTGTTTCTATTTTGCTGTTGCTTTATTTTTATAAAGCACTTATTATCATAATAAAAAAGACCGCACATATTGGTCTTAAATCTTAAAATTGAAGCATTCTCGATCATTCGAAAATTTTCAATTTTCGGAAAGATCGTCGGTCCCAATTATTTCGGATAATCGAGGTTCTACTGTACTTTTAAAGAAAATTCAATGTAAATTTATTTAATTCTTCCACTATTAAAAGTAGATTGCACATTTCGTAAAAAATAATTTGCTCAATCATATTTAGAAAGCACAGTGAAACAGTCGAGGATAAATATTTTTTAATGGGGTTATTTTCTCAACCATTTACCTAGGTGTAGCTTTTATACTATTAAAAGTGTCACACGTAAAATTTGCAACTACAAAACTCTTCTCTGTTACTGATAGGATCACAATACATTTATTTACACTGTTCTTATACCGGGTGTCTCAAAAATGACTGATGGATTTTAAAATTTCATAACTTGCAAACGGTGACAGATATTAAAAAAAATCTTGCAGGAGGGTTATGTATGATATCAGGAGTTTTTGTACTGTGATTCCTGATTTTAGTTCGAATTTCAAACAACAGAGGGCACCGAGAGAAAAAGGCGCTCAGCCCAGACCCGGTTTTTGGACCTTCGGGATCATTTAATACATTTTAATCTCATTTTTTCGCGTGGAAGAAGAGAGAGACCCAAAAAATCGAGCCTGTATCTAGCGGTTATTGCTTGCTGCACCATCTATTGATGCTATTTGTAACTATAACTGAGAATTGCAGCATAAAAACTTCTGACATCTTACATAACACTCCTGCAAGTATTTTTTTAATATATGTCACCGTTTGAAAGTTATGGAATTTTAAAATCCATCAGTCATTTTTGGGACACCCGGTATGAATTGTGAGATTTTCATAACAGTATTTTTTGTTAATTATTCAAATTACTCTTGTAAATATTTTTCAAAAATATCTCAAACTACCGATTTATAAAATCAGTTTTAATTTTTAAAAAAATATCTAAAAGTCAAATTATTTTTATATGAGTTGTTCGGGATATCTTACATATTAACGTAAATAATTATTTAGGTGAAGCTATTTTTTCATTCAAAATTCAGTCTATAAAGTGTTAAACAATAAAAATGGTTTCTTTTTCTACCATAATATTGATATCTTCTAGCCAAGAATTTATTTTATACCCTTGGATGAAACTAAAGTATGCATTTTTCTTCATATAAAAACAATCACTGTTGACTTATTGGGCCGCAGGTATAATTAATACGGATTATATAATAATAAAGAGTAACCATAATTATTTTAATACTAGCCATCCTTGGTGACCAGATTGGTCTCCCTTAAATGCATGCTAACCATTGTATTACGTTCCATTCTATATATAATTTAATTTACTTGCTCAATCCTTCACCAAACCTCAAGATTCTGATAGAGAAATACAAAGCTCGGTATTTTTATGTTAGCTGGGCGCAGATGATAAATTGACAAATCTGGTTTCCATGGTATTTTTTTGGTATTTCATTAATTTCATTTAAAATATAATGCTTTCACTAATTTATTTAAAATACAAAACTTTCATTTAAGCAGAAGCATTTAAAATTTATGACTTTTACTTCTTTCTTAAAAAAAAAAAAAATAAAAAAATAAATAAAAAATAAACAAACAAATAAATAATACCATAAACCATGATCTTTAAATTCTATTTCAAAGCATTGTTTTATTTTTCCATGCGATAAATAAACTAGTATGTTGTGGCCATCACAAAACTTTCTTTTATATAAATCACGTCAATTAAATCATTTAAATAGTACAAGAAATTACATGAATTTAGCACCAATTCATATCAAAGTATATCTGAATTTGAAGTTGCATGAAAATTCGTGCACTAGTTCTTGAGATAGAGCTATAGCGGAAATTCTGAAAAATGTAGCATAGCAGCGCCACCTGTTGAGCGATTTACACCAAAAATAAACAGCACTAAATGATATCAAGGTATACCTGAATCTGAAGTTTGTTGAAAATCTAAGCGTTAGTTCTTGAGATAAAGCTATTGCGGAAATCGCAAAAAATACAGCATAGCAGCGCCACCTGTTGAGCTATTTACACCAAAAATTAAACAGCACTAATTTATACGTCAATTCATGTCAAGGACTAACTAAATCTGAAGTTTGATGAAAATCCGTGCAATAGTTCTTGAGATACAGCTCTTGCGAAAATCGTGAAAATGCAGCGCAGCAGCGCCACCTGTTGGGCGATTTACACCAAATATTAAACGGCTCTAATTTATATCAGGGACTAACTAAATCTGAAGTTTGATGAAAATTCGTGCATTTTTTCTTGAGTTAGAGCAATTGCGATAATCATGAATAATGCAGCATAGCAGCGCCACCTGTTGGGCGATTTTCACAAAAAAATAATCAGCACCAAACTATATCTTGGACTAATTGAATCTGAAGTTTTATGAAAATCCGTGCAGTAGTTCTTGAGATATAGCTATTGCAGAAATCGTGAAAAATGCCGCATAGCAGCGCCACCTGTTGGGCGATTTTTACCAAAAACTAATCAAGTCCAGATTATATCAAGGTCTAACTAAATATGAAGTTTTGTGAAATTCCGTGCAATAGTTCTTCAGATAGAGCGCCCACAAAATTTTTGTCACATACAGACTCACAGACAGAGTGACAGAGTGACAGAGTGACAGGGTGACAGGGTGACAAACAGACTCACAGACAGACATTTTCTAAAAACCATCAAATCGTGTTCAGGACATTCTAAAACGTATAAATCCGTCGAAAACCGGAAGTCGAAAATTTTCACGAATCCAATACTTTCTTCTTGTAAAGATAGAAGAAAGTAAAAATGCTAACTAGCGAGTTAAAAAATAAATAATACCATAAACTATGATCTATAATTTCTATTTCAAAGCATTGTTTTAATTTACCACGCGATAAATATAAAATGCTAACTGGCGAGTTAAAAAATGCTATTAGAAAGATTTGCGCCCGGCTATCATAAATGTACCAATCGATCATGGCAACTTTTAAGCAATTTTAATCGAAAAAATAATTTTACTTTTTTAATCAAAATGTAAGACTTGCATATGAAAAGGGAAGAGGTCAGTCCGTAATAATTTGTGACAGCCATATAACTTGACTATTATAATATAAATGAAATGTTGGAGATGGAACAATATTTGTCGATTTATCAACAGCGCCTGGCTAACATTAAAATAGAAAAACAGCCGCCTGGCATATAAAAAGCGAAGCGATCAGCCCGGAACTGTTGATGACAGTCACATGACTTATGCTTTTATTATATAAGATTACTAACAATAGCAAAAAAGATTTGATTATATAAGCAGTTTAACAGTTAGTTACTTTTATTTCAAAGATGGGCTGTTTATGACATCTTTGTACAGAATTTAATTATCGCTCTGCGCATAAGACTGTTTGAGCACTAATACATAATATTATGAGTGATAAAAAATATTATGTTAAAGCAGAAAATAATATTTACACAATTTACTTAAATAATAAATGCTTATAGTTTAAAGATAATCCATGATACTAGATTAAGTTGTATGCAAAATTAAGACCATGTTTTCATTAAATTTTACTGCAACTTTATAAAGGGTTAAGCTTAAACGACATAATTTTATTGTTTGATTGATAGTGTGATGAATAGGTATGATGCATTTGTATAATAAAAATAAACCCCGTAATCAGTTGCTTACAGATCATACTCTGTTATAGTATCTATATATATTACGCTAACGTACGTGGCACAGAAATCGCAATTATTTACTATTGTTTGATGGCAACGCCCGAGAAACGCATCTCATTGGTTATTGTGTAAGAGTCCTTTGGCAGGATTTAGGGCGATCGGGTTTGTGTACGTTTCGCTTTTTCGGTGCAATTATGTACCTTCAAAATATCATTTGAAATGTCCGTAAAAAATCTCGGCGAATGCTTGAAAGTGAAGAAGAGGCCGAACTCTAATCGAATCGAAATAGATTCGAAATCCAAATAGAATTGATCGAGAACGCCGTTAAACGATCGGCAAAATAGGCTTAATAACTGTAGCATGCATGCGTTGCTTCTGAAATCCAAATTACTGATTTAAACATTCCGGGGCATGCATAACTGTGGGTGAAACGTGCAATTTTTGCAAAGCACTGTATTGGAAATGCAAATTAAACAGCAGCAAGAAGTTTACAAAATGTTCTCATGACGTAAAATGTAATTTTGCACGTACAGGTAGTTTTGACTGTACGGACCAGTGATACGAATTTCAGGTTCATTTAAGAATATTATTACGGGCCTCACAGAAGTAAGATACAATAAAACCTGCTTAGACGGAAACAACCATTGATAAATTCCGTTTTATGCAGGTTATTTAAATTGAACAAAGCATAATAGCATTTTTTTTGGGGGGGGGGGGGGTGCGGGTGGAGAGCTGGAACTTTTTTTTTCGTTTATTGCAGGACTCCGTTATAAACAGGCTTTACTCTATTAGAAAATAAATTTGTCGGATGGCACTTTTTTAAAAAATCCATATAGTAATATTTGCTTACAATTTTATTATTATTTTTCAGTATTACACTTTATGTTGTATTTGTAATTGCTTTTTCATATAAAGATTTTAAATAAAAAATTAAATTATTGAAAATAAAATTACATTTTAATTAAATTCATCAGTTAATTTGGAATAAAAAAGTTTAAAGTATGAAACATATAAAAATTAAAAAACTTAACCTTTGACTTTACTCAACTTTGAAACTGAACAAGAGTCGGGCCCTGGTAATTTGCATTGTCTCCACCCGCCCCCCTCTGTACGGACCTGCTATAAAATTTCAGATTCATTTTAGAATATTATTGCGAGCCCGGGCAACGCCGGTCGGGTCAGCTAGTTATTTTTTTAAATCCTGTGAGTCTAAAGCGCAGATGTAATACTTTATTATAGGATGTCGATAATTCCAAATCCTTGGGACATTTCAGACACTTTTACTCCTAATTTAGCTTTGTTGATAAAGGGTATATAAGCCACATATTAAAATTTAATAATTTTAAATTTATCCAACGTTTATCCGTCTTTATAAAACGACATCGGAATTATCAAATATCATTTTCCTAAATAAATAATTTTAACATGTTGGTTTTGCAATGTTCGAAATGTAAGTGGTTTTTCTCATTGTATTTTGCTATATTAATACTAGATGCATTTATACCTTTTGCAATATTCTGCTGGGATAATCTAAAACACATAATTGTAATTATTATGTAGTCCATTTCAAGGATTAGTATCAACGTGAATCCTCGGAATATTTTTGAACCATATACTATATTTTTTAATTCCACTAATTTTGAAAAACTGACCTGAATTTGAATTTAGTTAACGACTTTTAGAAATATTATTGGTGAGAAACATTTTTACGTTTTTACATAAATACTGAAAATAAAAAGCGGGATATTTAAAATACAAATCATAATGTAAGTTCTTATAATTTTATGTCATATGTCTGCTTTGTAACATCCATTTTCGATCTCAAAAATTATTTCTAATTCAAACTTAAGAATAACGTACTAAATACTCGGAATTATTATCTTTAGATAACTATCAATGAATGGAAAACTGAGTGTTTCAATGCGCTAGTCTGACCGTTTCTGGTGTAGTTTTTATATGGTATAAATTTACTTATTTTATTGATCATTCTAAAAAAAAAACATCTCTTTTTCCTGTTGTATTATACAGTATAATCAATTGAAATAATAAATTCTCGTCCATTGCTAAACTAGGAGAAAAAAAAACGAAATGTGGTGATTCATTAAGTGAAACAATCGTCGAGACTTGGATATTTTTGATTACAGAGTTTATGCAGTGTACAATACAGAAAGTTTAAAATACAGAGTAAAATAACATAAAATGTAACAATAAATATAATTAATTTAAAAACTTGACTCATATTTGTAACAAATGAGATATTCTCTTAACCTTTTAATAACATTGGTATATTTTTTTAAATATATATTCCTAAAGGAAGTAAAATAAGAAACATGTTTTCATTTTAAATGGCCATCAAACATAAAATTTCTTTCTAAAACTGCAATGATTTGAATACCAAATTTGATCGAAAATGCAAATTTTATCATTTGATAAAATCATGCAGTTCTGCTTGATAAAAGTATACCGATGATAAAAACGATTCCACTTAACGGATGCACAAGTATTTGTAAAGGCATGACCAAGTATCATAAATAAACACATTCGGTAATTTTAAAGTATACATTGTGGCAGAATTCAGTTTAATGTCTGTACACCAGCTGTACATCTCTATTTCATTTTGTTATTTTGGGGGATATGACAGTAATATAGGAATGCCGTCATGTAATATGGATGTTTAAAGTTTAATTTGAAAATAATTCATAACATAAAAATTTTATAAAAGGCTATCTGTTCTTATCTGGTAACATCATACTCAAAATTTAAAAGGACAAATATAATTTACAACTATTTTGCGTTTAGTAACACATAGTATAGTTTTTTTTTTTTTTTTTTTTTTTTTTTTTTTTTTTTTTTTTTTTTCAAGAAACAAGTTGTCTATTTTTGGGCATTTAAATTATGTACTTTAAAATTTACTACAATATAAAATAGAATTGAAATTGCAATTCATATAAAAATCTTTAAAAATACGTAGCTCAACAGAATAGGATTATGTAGTTAACATAAAAAATCACACATTTTTTAAAATAATAGAATTTTCTTTTTTATTTCAGACGTTTTAAATAACAAAAACTTAGTTTCAAAGATACTTCTTTTTTACTAGAATAAAATAAATATGAATAAATAAAACGAGTGTATAAATTATTAATAAATTGGCAATCTCCGCTAGTGTGAATTATTCCAAATCTTTGAACTATATATTTGTAATAGCAGGAACCATTCTTATAGTTGAAAAAGTATAAATGCCGCACTGAGTTTTTAAAATATATTCTTTATTATTATTTTTTCAATTTTTCAAATGTAATGGCTCCACAACGAGAAACATATTCGCTGTATATACACACTGTTTTATTATAATTAAACTCAGTATTCAATAAGATATTAAGTCGTATGTGTTTGAAAAATATTTAAAAAAATACTTCCTTTTACAATACATTCTCGAAGGAAAGCTTTTCCTAAATCATTTATTTTCTATTATGTATGATATTTAAGAAATAACGAATTGCACTGCGGGGTTAAGGAAGTATCTTTCAGAAATACAATAACATCAAATCTCATCATGAGAAAGACGGAATGACAATGTATATATAGAAATTTAATACAAAAATAAAAAGTTTTGGTTTTGATGAAAGTAATACAAACGAAAGTAAGACTTCGATGATAGAAAATTGTAGTTCAAGGATGATTGAAAAACAGTTTTCCATTAATGTTACTGGGAAGACTTTTGATCAGTTACAAAAAGAATATTTAATTCAATTTTTCTTTAACGCATGGTATTTTTCGGACAAATACTCCAGAATTGTTTTTCTGAACAATAAACTTAACAGTAAGAATTCATTTCTTGTTTACATGCATGATGCAGCGGTTAATTTTGCTGACTGTGTGAAAAAATATAATATAAAATTTATCCAATAAGAACTAAATAGCAATTCAGAAAATTTGCAAAATAATAATTAATGCTTGTGCGAATTATTTTTCTTTTTCTATAGCTTTCTGTGACAAAAAAGGTAATCGACCAAATATAAATCGAATTAACTGTCAACAAACGGACATTTTGCCAAGACAGGTTTTCAATCTACTTTACAAAGAATGAGCAAAACATAAATTATTCCTCTGCACAACGTTAAATATACTTTAGAGAGAAGGAGTAAAACTATTTGACCTTATTGCGAACACTTAAGGAAGGACTCTAAACAAATGTCCAAAGAAAAATGAAATCCATGATTGACATAATACTTTATATGGAAAGGCGGGAAGCTGATATGAAAGCGGCATCAAAAATTAAATATATTTCTTGTCTGTTATTCACCAAGATCCTTGTTGCTGCATTCTGGCATTTTAATGGCATTTTGAATACAGAATTTAATTGTGATCATTCTACCGTGAATTAAGAACCCAATTACTTGAAAAAATTAAAATTTGTACATCGAAGAAAAAAATTATTTTTATACCAGTATTTTCATAGTCTTACATCACAATTCCTGACACATTTTCAAAAAATTTAGTTCAAATGAAAATGTGACGAAAGGTATTAAAGCACTCTGTCTAAAAACCAAACGTGTGCATAGGCAACGAAAGGAAAGGCATTTGGACGTCATTTTTTTCAGTATAATGCAATAGTGGAGACATTTCTGTGAAATTGACTATGGAAACAGCTACATTTACTTTCTGGTAATGAAGTAAAACTTTATCTGTGTTCTTTAAAACATGGATTTTTAAAGAGTCATTGCACGAACATATCACGCAGGGGGTTTCCATCACCATCTCAGAATTTCTTTATTTTTATTTCTTGCGTTGCCCTGCCCAAGGAAATAACAAATCTCAAGCATTTCTATTATATCTCTTTTAGTTTTGGAGTTAGTGGGTGTCAAAGTTCCATAGACGAGGGGCGTAGAAAAATTTTGTGTCATTTTCCCCACTTTATTCTCTCAACTGGGACCGGTTCTGATGAACTTCAGAGATTTTTTGTTTTCTAACTGATACTATACCTTGAACACTAACATCTCAAATTGAAAATTCATTTGAAGATGGTCGGAGCCCCAAAATAGGTCGCCCCAAAATACCCTAATTTTGTAAAAATTCATTTTATAAGATTTTATAAGATCACTTTAAATCTTGGCTCTGATGTGATACAGAGAAAATTTTTGCACAATGTAGTTAGACATTTTCATACAAAGTGAATTTAACGTTAATATTTTTTGAAGGTCTCCAGAGCCATTCGGTATGGGGACCAAATACGGACTTGAACGCTAATTTATGTAAGTTCAAAGCATTGGTGTAGCTGGCTCTGATCTCCTACATGAAAATTTTTTTGCATGGAGTTGTGCCATCAACATAGTAGTTTCATATTATGAAAAAAATATATTTTGAAGGTACCACCATTTTCAAGAAAAATCCAATGAACTACACAGGTTTTGGTGGGGTAATTATGTATTTGAAGCTCTTTTTTTTTTTTTTTTTTTTTTTTTTAATATAACTATTTAGTATATTTGCTTAGTATTAAAAAAGTACTTTTGAATGCAATTTGTTTGAAAACTGCAATTTATTTTTGAGATATTAATTTTTTTGTAGTTTTAATGCCATTTCAGTAATGTTGGCAACTGATAATATAAGCTCAATATCAGCAACTACGTATGGTTCTCCACCAGTCTGTAAAGAAAAATAAACTTTTAAATGCAATTTGTTTGAAAACTACATCAATTTATTTTTGAGATATTAATTTTTTTGTAGTTTTTAATGCCATTTCTGTAATGCTGGCAACTGATGTACTCCATTTCTGTAGGAAGTAAAGGGACAATGGTGGATTACTATATCTTTTAGTTACCCTTTTCTCATAACTAAAAAAAAAAAATGATTAAAATACATACTATGCCAAGATTATCGTCTGCTATAAAAATGTATTTTAAAGAACATTTGTGTGACTTATTTTGTCTGCATTTACTTAATTCCTATTAAAAAGCTGAAAGAATGCATATAATATTTGATATTAGCTGGTATATCTACACACATACCAGTGATTAAGAACATCCACAGCGTTGAATACCATGAAAACCATATGACTGTTTAGAGGTAATATGAAATAGAAAAAGGGCATGAAGCACAATACAAATATCCGTCTTTTCGATCTGGCCTCGTGCTAATATCTGATTCTGAAGAAGGCACTGTTCCTATTACTACTAAAGCAAAAAAGAGAAAAACAGTAGGAGTCCAACTTTTCTGTCCTGAAGATAGCTGTACATGTGTCTTTGATGATGAACAGGATTTGCAGGGATATCTAGTTAATGGAACCCATACACTAATTATTCCAACTACAGGACTTGATAAAATAAAGCATGCTTATGTAAAACGCTTGTAAACAACATTTGTTGCTCCAAAACTAGTTAAAAATGTTGAAGTTTTAAGGCAAGCACAAACCAATCTTCAGCAGATTTCTTCCAAAACAGACACTTGTAGCAACGGATGGGCCATTAGAAAGAGGAAGAAACCAATTCGACTTACAGAAAAACAAAAAACCTTCCTTCAAGAATGTTATGACATTGGTGAGAAGACTGGGAGCAAGTTAACATCAGATTCTGTACATAAGCTGATGGGAACAAAGGGCATACAGAATAAGAAATTTTTTGGTCCAGATGAATACTTGACTCAGGAAAGAATAGTGGCATTCTTTAGTCACTGTAAAGCTTTAAAAAAATAAGATGAGAAATCTGAGGAGGAAGATGGTGAAGAATGTGCTTTAATGTGCCCTAAGAGATGATTTGTATGCTCAATGCCAACATATAGAGGTAATCTATATTTTAGTATGTTCTGATATTTAAAAAATATATTTTAACGTTTTTACATCTTACATTGTTTTCATCTTTTTAAAAAATATAATTTCCTTTACAGATTGGTGAAAAACAGTATGTAGTTGCTGATATTGAGCTTATATTATCAGTTGCCAGCATTATAGAAATGGCATTAAAACTACAAAATTTAATATCTCAAATTATAAATTGTAGTTTTCAAACAAATTGCATTTAAAAGTACTTTCTTAATACTAAGCTAATACTTGATAGTTATATATATATATATTTTAAAGAGCTTCAAACTCATAATTACTCAACCAAACCTGTGCACTCCAATGGATTTTTCTTGAAAATGGTCGTACTTTAAAAATATTTTTTTTCATAATGTGAAACTACTATGTTAATGCTACAACTCTATGCAAAAAGTTTTCATGTAGGGGGTCAGAGCCAGCGACACAAATGCTTTGAAATTACATAAATTAGCGTTCAGGGTCGTGTTTGGTCCCCCATACCGAATGGCTCTGGGGACCTTCAAAAAACATTAACCTTAAATTCACTTTGTATGAAAATGTCTAACTACACTGTGCAAAAATTTTCCCTGTATCACATCAGAGTCAAGATTTAAAGCATTATTAAAAACTGATTTTTTACGAAATTACGGGTATTTGGGGGCTCTGACCATCTTCAAATGAATTTTTAATTTGAGATGTTAATGTTCAAGGTATAGTATCAGTTAGAAAACAAAAAATCTTCTGAAGCACATCAGAGCCAGTCACAGTTGAGAGAATAAAGTGTCAAAAATGACGCAAAATTTTTCTACGCCCCTCGTCTTGAGAACTTTGACACCCCCCCCCCCCCTCATTCCAAAACTAAAAGAGATATAACAAACATGTTTGACATTTGTTCTTTCCTTGGGCAAGGCTACACAAGAAAAAAAATAAAGAAATTCTGAGATGGTGATGGAAACTTTTTTTCTTTTTTTGCCTGATTCGCTCATGCAATGGCTCTTAATCATTTAATTATGCAGGTAAATTATGCTGACTTATGCTGATAAAAATATGATAATAATAATAATAATAATAATAATAAATTAGAAACTCCTCATTATATTTGATAGACCCTTGTATTTATATTTTTAAACTTGTTTATTAATAGCCATAATAGAAAAAGTATTTTTTTTTGGTCCTGAAATATATATGTTGTTTGATTTACAATCTTAATAATGTTAAATATTTTATATTCTAGATGTGGATCATTAAATGTAGCTAATATTGATAGAATCTGTTTTCATATATATATATATATATATATATATTTCGATAATCATTTTAATAATCTTACATCATTGTTGCATAATCTTATCAAACATATAAAAGTGATATAAGAGAAAATCTCTCCAAAAGTGTTAAAATTTATTATCATGGTAAAATTCATAAACTCTTTTCAATGCAGTTGAAGTTCATTAAAGTATAAAGACTATTTCAAATAATATTTTGAACATTAATGCTTACATTTAATACGAAGTTTATGAAAGAAAAATTCTTTTCAAGTCTCATATTTTGTCTAACATTTAATATATTAAATTTTGATCCCATATAACTATATTAGATAAAATATTTGGAAAGCTGAAACAAACTTACTTAATAAAGGCATCCCTTCGAATCTCATAAAAGATAATCTTATGTAAGATATTTAATAAAGTGTATATATAGAAACGTCAGATTCAATTTTATGAAAGAAGCTTTCCGAAGATAAGCAAGCAAGAAATATGCTTGCGACATAAACATAAATTTAAATGTCGCCGTATATAAGAAGTAAAAGATAAAAATGTATCTTAATCTGAAAGTCTTGATAAGGGCAGATTTGGCGGCAATATAACAGATTTAAAAATTACTTCGAGAAATTTGAGTGAATAAGAAAAAACTAAAAGGTGTAAGCCCCAGTACCCCCAGTCTTCCATATTTTCGTACCTTTCGGTGCAGGAAAACACAATCTTAAACCTACGAGTCAACCGCTAAAATCGGGTTTTCGGGTGTTTTCCATCAAGATAGAACTTGGCAGACCGATTGCGTTTTAATATGCGAATCGAGATTTAACTAATCCTAGAATTTCAGCCATGGACTCGATGAGGTTATTGTCTGTGATGCCGGTCTACAAATATTCCATGTATTCACTTGAACAGACCTGCACTAATATCATCCATTATTATTTTTTTTTTTTTTACTGTTGTTTACATTAGTTAAAATACAACAGTTCTAATAAAGACTAAACAAGATTTTTAATGGTAAAATATATGTCTTTTGCTTTCTAAAAAGTAAAGTTTCTCTTTTATCACTTTTGATAAATATTTCCAGTTTGATAAGATTTAAAAAATCTAATGTAAACACTTATTTGTTAACTTAAAAAAAAAAAAAAAAAAAAAAAAAAAAAAAAAAAAAAAAAGTCCATCACCTAATCGAAGATGCTACGTTGAATCGAAAACACTTTTTTTTAAATTTATTTTATGTAAAGACAATTTTCGCAGCAATACTGGTTTGGAAACACCCCAGAGCAGTGCTGATAAGACTAGGCATAAAACCTTAGATATTTTTACAACGTCTAGATTTTATATGCAAATATTATGTACTTTTGTTTCGCATGCGGTATAAATAATTCATTACACAGCGATGCAGTAATATTTTACATGCTGCGACTTCTTACTTCTGTTGCTCAACAAATGTATTTTATATACCTCTTGTAAATACATCCTTATTTTAGTGATGAAAAAAATTTCAATGACTAGAAAACAGGAATTCTGCTTTTTCGGAATTTAGTGTCGCCCCCGATGAAAAATATATGTATGTACATAAATATAGATAGTACAAAACATATTTCAGTTTTAAGACTTAAAAAACACTCATTTATTTTATTTAAAATGACGACATTTGCATCCGCTGATGAATTCCACATTTGCGATCCAATCTTAAACAGCATCTACAGTAAAGTATGCATAGGACATTACTATCGCTGAATAATACACAAATCCAGCAAAAAGTGATGTCGTCATCCAAGAAACTCTGCAAAAATGGATAGCTATTCATTCATATATCTTTATTTGTTTGTAACATTAATATAGATTCTTAAAATTAAATATAGCTTATATTAGCTCTATGTTTTATCAGAAATCATTAATTTATACTTTTTGAAAATAGCACGTATTTTAATTACATTATTTTTCAGTATTTATGGGTAAATGGCGACAAAACGATATAATTACTCTTTTCCAACTCTTTTTCCTTTACTTTCTACAGAAATAATTTGAGTTGACAACATTAAACAAATGGCGCTAAAAACTACAAATAATTTAATATCGCTAAAGTAAATTGAGATGCAGTTTTCAAATAAATTCCATTTAAAAGTACTTTTTTTCCCCAGTACGACGGTATAAAATTTCAAATGTGCGATGCTTAGAAGTTTATAAAATTGCAGTAGAGTTTATCCGTATTTAACCTTACAATGATACACCTGCATTGTTTTACGGCTGGCTTATATAACGTAACGTTATTTTTTAGAGACGACACTTTAATTGCTGGCCGAAAAAATAGCATATCGGAAGCTAAAAATACATCAAGATACTTTTCTACAATGTTGCCTTTTGTATATTTTAATGTAAAATATCTTGCAATGGTACGAATTGCGAATGAATCCTTGCGCTGTTTCTGCATTTACGAATAGAAAGCTCCTCTTTAATTACAGAAATATGACGGAAATAATGACAGAAATTCCGTGACTAATTTAAGGGGGAAATTATTATTAGAAATATCTGGACTAAAATGTATTTGTCGTGCGAACCCTCAGCTGAATCGCATCTCTGTATCATATGAAGTTCTTTATATATATATATATATATATATATATATTGCTTAATTTCTGCATCAAGATATTTTTATATTAGTCTTATTTGAATGAAACTAAAAAAATTCTCGAAAGGTATACACACTGGTCTTGTATACCTTTATGAAGTAGGACTATACCCAATATCCATCTATACCAAATATGAATACACCTTTATAACCTGCACATTGAGCAGCATGCCCTATTTAGCATAAAACTACATCGAATACCTTGAACCATTGATCCATAGTGCCAGAAACTAACATGAGAAAATGAAAGAAAAAAGAAGGATAGACGTCACTTTCACGCACCCAAGTTAACATTGGCCCAAACGCTCTCACTCAAAAACTAGACATCCTATATGGCTGAATAACTAATTCTCTACAACAATAAAGCGCGTTTCACTCTTTTTATGACGCGCAAAATAATCATACCATTTTATAATCATTATCATTTTTAAATACCAATAGAGTAATATTATCATGCAGTTTTTAAATATTAGTATTGAGGGACTGATTAATGTGATACGAGGACCTGGTCATATAGGTTTTCTCTTACCTCCAGAACACCTGATATATACAGGGTGCAATATGTTATCTATCGCCGACCTTTAATCACTCAACCGTTGGCCGTAGACATATAATTCCAATTACAAAAACGTTTCATATGAGCTAAATATTCATGTTGTGGCATTATTTAAAGTAAAAAATCAATTTTATAAAAATTACGAAAACTAACTTTTTATACGGTCCCCCAGTCCCTATAGTTATATTTAGTAAAAATTTACTCATATCATAACACATATAACACAAAACGTTTGACATCTATACTACAAAAATTGACCCAGTTATTAAATTTCAAAGTTTGAGATTTTTGCACATGATTTTGTCTTTCATTAAGGGATCAGTTAAAAGATGAATTAAAGTAATTCGAGATCAAAATCAGAGTGCAATGTCCTTTTTACGGCGAAACCATCTTTACCCGGTATCACCAAATTGGAGAATCACCAAATAGGGTTATATTATCTAAACATTTGAGCTAACTTTTATGGGTCGAACAACCGACATGGTCGTACCGACGATGCAGGCCAAAAGTGGCTTCGCCGTAAAAAGGACATTGCACCCTGATTTTGAATTACTTTTATTACTTTAACTCGAATTACTTTAATTCATCTTTTAACTGATCCCTAAAAGAAAGACAAAATCCTGTGCAAAAATCTCAGATTTTGAAATTTAATAACTGTGTCAATTTTTGTAGTACAGATGCCAAACTTTTTGTGTTATATCTGGTATGATATGTGTAAACTTTTACTAAATATAACTGTAGGGGCTGGGGGACCGTATAAAAAGTTAGTCTTCGTAATTTTTATCAAATTGATTTTTTACTTTAAATAATGCCACAACATGAATATTATGCTCATTTAAAACGTTTTTGTAATTGGAACTAAATGTCTACGAACAACGTTTGAGAAATTAAAGGTCGGCGATAGATAACATATTGCACCCTGTATATATATATATACATGTATTGACCTATTTTTAAATTTCTTGGCCTGATTAAGGGAAGAATGTTTTAATAAAACCCATCTAAGCAACAAAACAAAAGATGGAGATCACATTTTTCAAAATTAGAACGCATGGAGAATTTAGTTAAAATTAATAAATTAGTTAAAAGCTGGAAAATTTGTTCAGTAAATTGTTTTCTATTTCAGATATATTCTGGATTCATAGTACTGAAAACTTCATTGAAAAAATTCTTGTTATACTACCATACACAATGGAAATTAATTTAAACTTCATCGTCCACTTAAGATTTTTTTAATCGTATTTATTGAAATGTAAGCAAAAAGCCGAAATTTCAAACTGTATATGATATTTGCTATTTAATTTCGTACTACATTTATTCAGCAGAACAATGTCAAACATTATTTATTATGCAGGAAGTCTCCAGAGACAAATTTACAAGAACAGAGATCACGCAAAGAAAAACTGTGTTTGACATTGTTGAAAGTTTGTTTCCTTTCAATCTAGAAAAGTGCAATTTCATTTAATGCGTTAAGGAAACCTTTTTTGAAGGTTAAAGTAGTCTCTAATCAATGATTGTTCCATCATTCTTGTAAAAACATTTACGTTTATTCGGGCAGAATTTTCGTAACTTTTATTGAGAAAACCACACTTTTATAAAATTTGCAATTACTGCTGTGAGTAATAATGTAATTATTATGTAAAGATGTAACAAAGAATTACATAAAATTTCTAAAATAAATTTACCTTAACTAATAGATGCAAGTAACAGTTTTCTGTAAATATATTTATTTGTACAAGATACAAGGTGATTTTTTATTTTTTTAATTTTCTAAATTTTACGGCTATTTTAATATACACTAATATGCAAATTAGTTTAACATGTATATTATTAAAAAACAAAAAAAACAGGCTACGGAGTTTATATTACTTTAAAGGTTTTCTTTCTATTACGAAATGGAGCCCAATACACAAATTTCTTACATCATTATAAAATATAATTGTTGAATTAATATATTCTAAATATGATTGCTGATATAATACACTCCGCTATGGAAGATAGTCACCAGCTACTTCGTATACTGGTTATGCAGAAATGAAAATTAGAAAATTTTGAGTTTAAAAATGCTTAAAATAAAAAGCTAACATAGTATTTGTAGAATGCAGTCTGATTATAATATAAATATCCAATACACGAGCCTTTAGTTATCATACCATTCACAGAAACTGAATGAAATTTTGGTTTAGAACATTTTGAGATATACGCTAAAGAATCACATGAAAAACAATAGTTGACTACCACAGTTACTTTCTCAGTGACCAAATTTAGATATTTTTAAATGGCAACACCTTCTCTTTTACTTTAGAATATGATTTCCATGGTGAAAAACCATAAATAGCGTTGGAATTGTACCTACAGCGCGAAATTCGCTTGGCTATTCAGATTAAGAAGAAGTGAAAACAATCAGTATGGACAGTGAAAAAACCGAAAGGAAAACAAATTAAAACATTTTGTTGTGTTTTAAAAATTTTCCACGCGACCTCCTTTACACACGATGACACTTTGTATGCGCAGATGGTGGATAGCAATGAAGAGCGTATCATGGCAAGAGTAACTAGTCGGATGTAACAATAGTAAAACATTCTTCTATCTCGTACATCTTAATACTTCATAAATTGCTTGACAAAATTAAATGGCAATCTATGCCCATCATGAGGATTCTAAAGATATGAAATTCTGTGCATGAGTTCTTGAGATATGACAATAGGTAAAATGATGTAAATCCTGAAAAATGCAACATAACATTGGGTGATTAACACCAAAACATAATCAGAAACAACTTTTGTCAACGTCTAACTGAATCCTAAGTTTGACGAAAATTCGTGCATTAGTTTTTGAGAAAGAGCTATTTCAGAAATCGTGAAAAATGTCGCATAGAAGCGCCACCTTCTATGAGATCTACACCAATGTAAACAGCGTCAATTTATACATGTAGCCGCCATAAATGGGGCGGTCCAACCGCAATTGTGAGGGACATACATAGACTTGTATGTTTTATAAATTTATATTATTTTAAAATTCTAAATGTGTGAAATATAAATTCTATAAATATAATTAAAATAAAAACAAAAAATTATGCATGAGACACAGATTTTGGAACACATTTAAAAACTAGCATAATACTATTTAAAAATTCTATTTTTCCATGCAATGAAATGATTTTTCTTAAATAAGAACCTGAAAAACAAGATAAATCTGTAAAAATTAATTTTCAACAATTGATGTACGCAAACGTACCTCATGCAATTATCGATCTAAGTGAGTTTTGTAGCCGAACTATTTTCCGTGTCTCTGTAAATATACGATAAACTATGTGCATCTCAGAATTGATATAAAACATGTTGCAGCGCACTTCAGTGATTCCATTATTTTTGAAAATTCAAAACGTAATTAAAATGCAATGCAAACGATTTTTTCGCATAGTTCATAATGTAATGGAATAATTTAGTGCGTCTCTATAAATGAACTATACAATGTATAGTTCGTTTATAGAGACGTATATTAGTAGCATGTATAGTATACATGCTACTTATTAGATTCTCCTGAGAAAGTTGAGTGGTACTCTCCTGTAACTTGTAGTACACCTCAGTAATCCTTATCAATCTCGTTATGTTCGAAATATCGTAACATGCAACCCAAACGATTTTTCCCTTTATCTATCTCTCTATTCTAAAAAAAAGTAACTACCGCTGTCACCGCCGCCGCCGCCGCCGCCGCCGGTTTTGAATTTTTTGTGACCGGAGGTCTTTCTTCGTTAATATTAAAAAAACTGTTGCATACAAAAATATGAAAATCGGTAGTATTATAGAAAAATGTTTGATAAACACGCTGATGCAGACAGTTTTCAAATCGAAGAATTATTTTAAGAGATATTTAATGTCAAAGTTGGACAAAATCGTTCCATTAAAAAAGTTTTATAGGAGCAAAAACTGTACATAGGAATTTAATCATTTTTAGATCATTTTATGCGTCAGAATTTCCCGGTGTGCAGATTGCAGTTAGTTTTTTAATTTGAATAATTTTTCGAGGTTCTATTTCTATTTTAAATTAAAATTTTCAGCATTTCGAGAGATATTTTTTACAAATTTTAGAAAATTGTATTAATTTAAACTGTTGCCAACTGCATAAAAAGCGCAACCAATAATGTTTGCTTCAAATTAAAAATTTATTTTACACGTGACTATTATAAACAAAAAATATAAAAAGCAGGAACTCATTGAAAATTACGTCATAAAAACTATAGTTACACGTGAATTTTAAATGAGAAAGAATATTGTAAAATAATAAATTCAGTAACATGCGTTAGAAGTCCTAAATAGGAGAATTTACGTCATATTACACTTATTACGTAAAATGAACAAAAAATAATATTGCAAAACAGTTTTAATTTAAAAATTGCGCGAGACATTTACTTGACATTTTAAGATGATCATAATATTTCATTTCTAACAAAAGTATTTTGACGTGAATATTAAAAAGAGAAAGGAAAGTTTGGTGAAAATTACGTCAGATTATAATTGTCAGATGCAAATTATAATTCAATCTTCCGAAATCTTTTTAAAGGCGGTAAAATTAGCGTGCTGTTAGAGTCTGCGGTGTCTGAACGGGGGGTTGACGAGCGTAGCTCGTAGGGGGCAGAGCCCCCTAGTATATATAAAAGAAAGTCTGAATTTTGTATTAATCAACGCGCAGCCCAAACTACTGAACCTAAAGTCTTGAAATTTGGGGTAAAAATTCTTCTTATGACATAGAGTGCCGCTAAGAAAGGATTTTCTAAAATTCCACCCCTAAGGGGGATAAAAAACTCAACGAACTTTTAAAAAATTCCTTAAAAATCTGATTTTATAGTTATTTTTCAACTGATAACATATTTTGGTGTATTTTTGTATGCTGAATCGAATGGTACTAACTAAATTCTTTTAAGCCCAATAGTTCGCGAGATATTTCATATATTTCTAATTTGGCGATGTATTTGGCGCCAAAATCTCGAAATATCTAACATTATAAGTGATAATTCATCTATATTCATTCATCTTATACATCCGTTACTGTAGAAATGGAAGAAATTCAAATTAAATCTTTTTCTTAAATCGTTTGGTTAAGGAATTGATCCGGCTATATGAGTTTGAAAAAAAAAAAAATAAATACAAACGCCTTGAAAAAAAGAAAAATATATATTGAATTTATTTAAAATACCAGGAAGCGATCCACCTAGAAATTAACATTATAAAGCGAAAATATTTAAAAAATGAAAGCAATGTTTGTACGACTTTAAAAATTTTGTGGTACTTACATCCGGGCCATGTCAGATACAACTGCGCCAAGCATGGAAATTACATTAAATACAGCAACCCTTATTTTTTGTCCATTTGATAGTTTATTTAGTATAGTTTTAAATTAATTTTAATATTATAATTTTTATTTATTATAGTTTATAGTATGTAGTTTTATGTTATATATTTTATTTATTTATTTACTTAAAACAATTTGCCATTTTTAACAAGGTTATGTATTTAAGAATGTTAAATTACTTTTTTGAACGTAATTGACAAACGATAAACAAGATTGGCAGTTGTCAACCATTTTTGGCGATATATCTCATGGTCCGAATAATGCGTAAGTATTACTTTTTTTAATGGAAGAAATTGGAATTGAAATAATACATCGCGATTTATCACTTGCTCTTGGATAAGAAGAAAAAATGGGTACTTTTATGTCAGCCATATCCGTATGTAAATATCGCCATTAGCATTTTTAAAATTGCCAATAGCAGTATTTACATTTCGCGTATGTAAATTAAAAACAATTCTTTGTTTTAAGTTATGGCATTATTCTCTATTGTTTTACTTTTAATCTTTTTCAATGACATTATTGTAAAGCATGTATTATAAATGAAATGAGTGAAATGTTTTTATTTTGAATGAAAATAATAAAATAAGAATAAGATATAGAAACAATCTTTGTTGATTTATTACTTGCGCCCGGCTAACATAAAAGTATCACAAAAGCCATATATTCACCTTTCTTTGTGTAGTTGTTGATAGAATTTTTGGTTAATCTTCCGCAATCGGATACTTAATTACAATGTCGAAAGCATCGTTTATGTATGAAGCGAAAACTTCATGATGAATTCTATTACAGAAAATCGTATCATCATCATCTACTACATATTTAAAACGGAAATTTGCATTTTATTCCTATTCTTTATAATATTTTGATAGGATATGCCACTATTAGTTAGGTAATGCTTTTGGAACGGTTTTTATGTATACACACAGTGTTCTACGTTGCTTATTTTTAGTTATAGAGCTATTGGAAAAGCTATACAGAAAGTTAAACGCAATTATGAAAGATAAATCTACTGTAATTATATAAAATGCAATATTGCTTTTCCTTCCATCCGTTTATAATTTGAGTTTTGCTGGATGTATTTTGATGGGACTTACACTGTTAGTTAGATTATTTTTTGTGGATGGTTGGTACTTCTTGCATGGATGGTACTTCTCAGTAGCGAAATTTTCTTCTGGGTTATTTTTTTTTCTGAAGCACAAACTTGGCAACAAATCAGATTGCAGAAAATTAGATTACAAGAGAAAGTTCCAAAACTAGGTGAACCCGAATGTGAAAGATTACCTTTTATTTAAAGTTCTGAACGTATTTTGATTGGAGTTGCACAGTTAGGTAATATTAGGGATTATTGCAATATTTGAAATGTCATTCTACATTTTTAGTTATGGAACTATGATGAAGGTTCTCAGTGGAGTAGTTGAAAAAAAAAAGTAGGATAAAATCTACAGGCAGAGGGTATATATTAGAGAGTATATATGTTATAGCTGTGGAGTGCAGAATTTCTAAAAAACACCAGAAGGTGTATGGCGTACAGTCTATGCTACATTCCTAAAAATTCTACAAACACGTTAACTTGATTATGAAAGATATATTTAACTATAAACTTCAAATATAAAATAAAAAGGACAATTTCGGTCCGACCGCTTATAACTTGAGTTCTTTTCAATGGATTTTGAGAAGATTTGCATTGTTAGATAAATTTTCAAGAAAGTATTTCATATATAACACATATTATTCTACGTTGCTCAGTTATAGAATTATGTGCGAAAGTTTTTTAATCAGTGAACCCTATTTTGAAATATTAGCCTTTTAAAAAAGTTCTACTGAGTTAATTAGCACTGTTGTTAGATATTTTTTCAGGAAAGAGTTTAGTATATAACTTATATTGTTTACATTGCTTTGCTATAGAATTATAGCTGAATGTTGTATTATCCGGTGAACCCAATAAGGAAAAATTAGTCTTATTAAAAGGTTTTACTGAACGGATTTTGATGAGATTTGCATTTTGTAATTTTCAGGAATGATTTTAATATGCTACATATTGTTCTTCCGTTCTTTTTTATATTGAATTATAAATAATCAACTAAAAGATTTGGTTTATAACAGTCCAAATTTTGTCTGAAACATTAGAAGATATATAAACTTAATGGCGTTCATATTGTTTTCAGCAACGCGGATGATCATTAGAGATAAATGTATTTATTGCTATAAAACACAAGATCAAATACACCGATTTACTACGTTTGATTAAAGTTTCTCTTGGAGAAACCGACCAGCGTAGCGGGCGAAGGCTTCTATTGCTATATGTAAAGCGTAAATTCCTATTTCATTCCGATTGATTATAACTCAGATTCTACTGAACATAATTTTGCAGAACTTGCACTATTAGATAGTAAATTTCGTTTATAAATAGTTTAATCTAAAAACCATCGTTCTAAGTTGCTTAGTAATAGTTACGGGAGTTCTAAAATTAGATGAACTCGATTAGGAAAGATTTCAAGTTTTACTGAATGGATTTTAATGATAGTCGCACAGTTAGTTAGATAATATTTTAGGGATTTTTTCAATATTTATGATATCTTTCAAAATTGTTTAGTTACGAAGCTATGTGAAAAAAGTTCTCTGCGGTATAGTAAAGAAAATTGGAGGATAATGCATTACAGACAAAAGATGTATAATAGAATGCTATAGTTATGGAAGTTGTGCAGAGTTTCTTTAAAAATCCAGAAATGATGCGACGTATACCTACCCCTGCCCCACCAGTGGCTGAGAGGTTCTGCTCTCGAAGCTGGTAGACGGGAGGTCCTGGGTTCGAACCCAATCGCGCCCGTAGGCCTAATCGTTCGGAGTTTTCGTGGTTTTCTTCGAGACATGGATTTCCATGCGTAAATACGGGTTAGGTTCCCTTAGAAAGACCCCCACGAAGGGCACACCCTCCCTGGGCCTATATCCCTCGTGCAGATAATTGGCCGTCAAAAATCAACCAACCAACCTATACCTACCCCTACATCCCTGAGAGTTCTATATAACCAGGTTAACGCGATTATGATAGCTATATTTAACTATCTCAATGTATATAAAATGCAAAGAGAAATTTCATTCCGGCCGCTTTTAAATTTACTTCTGCTGAATTGATTTTGATGGGGCTTACATTGTTAGTTAGATAATTTACAGAAAAGATGTTAGTATAAAATATAATGTTCTACGTTGCTTAATTAAATAATTATGGGTAAAGATCTAAATCAGATGAACCCAATTTCGAAAGATTGGCTTTTTTTTAAGGTTCCGCTGAATGAATTTTCACGGGATTTAAACTGTTAATTAGATTATTTTTATGAAATGTTTCGGTACATTTTCCAGTTTAAAAGATCCTGCTAAGTGGATTTCGATGGAACTTTCTCGGTTAGTTAATTTTTCAGTGAATGTTTTAGTATAAAGCGCATATCATTTGCTTGGTGTTGCTTGGTCGTCAGGTTGCTTGATTATAGAATTAAGGCTGAATGTTTTAGAAGCAGGCGAACCAAATTATGAACGATTAGCCTTTTCAGTATGTCCAATTAACAGATTCTGATGAGATTTGCATTGATAATTTTTCATGAACCCTTTTAGTATGTTAGATATTGTTCTATCGTTCTTCACCGAATACTACACTAAATGATCAACGAAAGAAGTTGGCCCTTAACAGCCTTTTTGTATGGCTCAAAAGATATAATAGCGTAATAACGTTCATATTGTTTTCACCAATTAGATTGGGCATTCCAGGTAAAATGTCCATATTGCTTTAAAACGCATGCTCAAATTCACAGATATATTTCGTTTGATTCAAGGTTTCTATAGAAAAACTGACAGCGTAGCGGGCGTTAGGCTGCTAGTATAATAATATAAAAGAATTATTTTATGTGTCTAAGTAAACGAACTAAAAACTCTAAACACTGGTCTCTATATTTTCAGTATCACTCGTTGGTCCCTCTATATTCCTAAAGTTATTTTACCACTCTGCACAAATGCTCGGAACTTGAAAAGATAATGCATCATTACAAACTTTTGAATTTTTTAAATACATTTCAATTCACTTCTTGTAAATAGCTGTAAATAAAACATGAGATCTATAAATCAATCTACCTCGTTAATGATGTTAATATACTCTTTTTGTTCAGATACCTCATGGACACCTCCTCTTAGGAAGTCTTTTCTCCTAAGAATGTTGAGAAGTATTATTTTGAAAGTTGTAGTAGTACATCTCAGTGATTTATATCAATCTCTTTATCTTTGAAATACTGCAGCATGCAACACAAACGATTTTTTCCTTTAGACAATAATGTAACGAGATTCTTTATATATGTACCTGTAAATGAACTAAAACTCTACACACTTCATTTTTAACCTCTTCAGTTCCGAAGCTAAAATAATAATACTAATGCTTATTCTTTGGTTTTTTCCAAAAAAAAAAGACATTGTAAATGACAGAAAAATATCTTTTTTGAAATTGATCCTTTAGGCGCTTAGTTATTTAGGTTACAAAATATGGATCAAAACTACAAACCCCTTTTAAACATCAATTTAATAACATTAACCTAAATGAACGCAATCACAAATTTAAGAGCTTTACACAAGTAAATAATCTATAAATCCTCAAAAAATTTTATTGAAAAAGATTTAATACTTATAAAAATATCTCACTTTCTTGGTCATACTGTCTTTTGGACATATTTAGGCATTTTGAAAACTCAGATGAAAATAACATTTATTTTATGTGGGAATCAACTTAGATGTTGCCATTTTTCTTTTGCCTTAACGCAAAAAACAATCAGCTATTAAGAAGTGATGTGAAAATGTAAAATTATCGGACAGTTTAATTTTCATGAGGAAAAGAACAGAGGTCTCCGTTTGGGACCCAAGTACCGAAGAGATTAACATAGGATGTTATATAATAATCTCCAATATCATTGAAAATTTTCTCGGCAATGCGATTGTTAGAGCATGCAGAGGCAGACGGCAGACAGACAGTCAAACTGAATTCATATGCATTTTTCAAATAAGTTTGAAAATGTTAAAAATGAATCGAAAAATTATTTCTATTAGTTACGAAAATGCTGTTCGTAAAATGCATTACCGCTAATGTTTTTGGTTTTTGTTCTTATCATTATTTCTTGATAGAACATACAAACATAAGATCGATAAAATGCATTTAGGAGCTGAATTTCTATCGAGGTTATCTATTCGTACGCTAAAAGGGATTATGTCGTTATGTGTAGAAATCTTCTAATAGATCTTCAGATAAGAATAGGACTAATGTTTCGGATTAATGGCAATGTCCACTAAGTTGGATCCTAGATCCAATATAGTTTTTTCATTGATATCAGTGAGGCTTCGGAATGGACTTATGAAATGAGATTTTTGCCTATAAATACTGCGATTCGCTGTTGTGTTCTCCAAATCAACATGTTTTAAACATTTATACCAATAATTTTATTTATTTATTTTTTTATTTATTTTTTTTTTGTTGTTAACATTTTCTTTTTTAGTGTCTAATATGTGACATAATATATGATATGCAAAAATTTCTATTTGTGCTACAACGGTATTGTTGAATTCTTTTATAAATATCCAGAAATGATAGTATAGTAACACAGATTTAAAAAATATTCATTGTAAATTATATAAAATATGTTTTCACACCTGAATGTAAGATACAAGAAATGTGATTCACATACCAGTCGGAAATATTTTAACATAACTAAAGAAATATTTTAATTTTCATACCATATGATTGCAAACTAGGTAAAGTAGATTTCAATATCTAGCTCTTCGCCTCTCAAAGATGACCATTTAGCAGTATTTTTATTTTTAACTATCCAAGTTACACTAGTAATGTAAAAATGTAAGATACAGGCTCTGAAAATTTTGAAAGGATTTGAAAAATTCGTCTACAGTACGACAGTTGATAAACAGAAAACACAAGTAGGCTGTTTTGTATCTGTTTTGGGGTTTGATGCAAATGGAGCCTAATGAAAATTTTCGATTAATTCTAACCTCATGTTCAACTAATGGAGAACATGAATGAAGTTATCCCAGAATGGAACTCAATTACTAGTAATGTTTAAATTTTATGTAGCGGTTTAATTTAACCTAATATTAGTAATACATAAACATAAGATGTCTATACAGGGTGTCCACTTTCAATGGTGTCCAATGGCTAATTTCTAAGCTGTTAGTCATAGACATATAATTCCATTTACAAAAATGTTTTAAATGAGGTAAAACATTATTTAAAAGCCTTTTTGATAAATAAAAACATTTTCTAAATTTAAGAAATTTGAATATTTATACGGTCATAATATGCTATAAGTGATATTTAGTAAAATTTTCATATTACACTAACAAGTAAGACAAAAAAAAATTCAACTATATAACACTAAAATTGACTGAGTTATGAAACTGTAAATTGTATGACTTATACCAATTTTCTGAATCTGAACACAGATGAGTTTGGCCATTCTTCGATGAATCTTTCACAATGTGCTTAAAGTATAATAATGATTTATTTTGCACTTCCTTTTCTGCATTGCAAGTGAAAGGAGCCACTTTAAGCAAGTTTTAAGGTAACATTAAATTGTATTAGTTATTTTTTTATTTTAGACAATCTAATATTATTTAAAAATATGTATCATTTTGTAAGGAATTGCGACTGTTTTTTTATCTTTTTTTCATCATTTCAGTTAACAAAAATTCAGTTATTTTTTAACTTATTTTTTTAGTACAAGTTGTATATTTTTCTTTAATATGTCAGAATGAAAATACAATTTAAATTTATATTGAAACGTTTATTTTACTTTCAACTATTATTTTTTTTCATCTGACGATTACTTATATTTCTAGTAAATTTGATAATGATCCCTATTTTACAGCAAAAAGATACTTAAACTTTAAGCATCTATCATTCTTTCCTATTTAATCATAAAAGAATGGGACTTTTTTTTTGTTATACGTCTTTGTATAACAGGATATTTTTACGAAATTTAACCTATAAAACCGGGGACGGTATACAAGTTTAAATTTCGCACTTTTTAAAGAAATGTTTTTATTCACCAAAATTGCATTTTAAATATTTTTTAACCTGATTAAAAACATTTTTGTATTTAGAACTATACTTCTATGCCTAACCATTGGACACAGGGGAGAGTCGACACCCTGTATAAGATGGAAATGCATGCATTATTGTTATAGAAAGAGAAATCAACTAGAAGACATAACATATAAATTATCTATAAAATATTACCGAACAAGATCTTTCATTGGAGTTTTTAAAAAACTCTACATTACTTAAAAAAATAGCTAAAATGATACAAAATAAACGAACAAATTTCTGAAAATCATTAAAAAAATTAACTAATATGTAGTTTAGGTAAAACATATTTTTTTTTCTTATTCAGTTTTTTTGTTTAGATGCATCATAGAGATTAAAACGAAAATGAAATATCTACAACTCATATTCAAAATATTAGAATAGTAATTGAGAAAAAGTAATACGAAAAAATTATTTTTCATTCATTTCTTATAAATTAAATCTGGAATGTTTAGATAAGATTGTAACATTTACAAAATATAAAATACAGTACAATAAATTAGGTATACAGCTTTCTGAAACACATCAAAATATTAGAATAGAATTTAGATTGGTTCAAAATATTACGATATTTAATTTTACACAACAATGTTACCTCATTAGTATGAAGTAAATCGTAGTTAATATTTCGTAGCATCCCCTTTAGCTTTCATAACAGCATACAATCGATCTTGCATACAATATACAAGGTGCTTAGAAACATTTCTATCAATATTAGCCCAAATAGTCTTTATACGTGCCACTAATTCAGTTTTAATTGAAGGAGGGTTTTCTTGGAGTCTTTTCTTCATTATACACCATAAGGTTTCGATGGGATTAAGGCCTAGTGAGTTAAGTGGCCAAGGAAGTACATTAATGTTGCGTTAGCGGAACCAATTCTTAGTTGACACCGAAGTATGCGGTGACGCTAAATCTTATTGAAAGATGAAATCATCTTCAAATAAATCTTCCGATGATGGAATCATGTAATATTCCACAATTTATTGATATATCTAGGAGTTAACATTTTCGTAGACGATGCATATGCATAACTTTCCAAGTCCTTCTGCACTCCTGCAACACCAAACCACGACACTAGCAGCTAATTTTACGGAACGATTAAGACATTATTTATCAAATGCTTCTTGTTTCATTCTCCAAACTCGAATACCTTGATTTCCATATGAAACACAAAACATACTTTCATCTCTAAATAATATATTTTTCCAATCTTCTTCACTCCATAAAAGTCTTAATTTATACTTATTAAATCTTGTACGCTTTTGTTTTGCAGTCATAAGAGGATTTGTTTTCGTTACATGAGATTCAAACTTAAATTTATGGAGACGTCTTAATATTATTGATGTAGAAACTTCAACTCCTTCTTCTTTCCATTTTCGGTGCAATAATCTTATGCTTTTAAAACGATTTTTCTTAACTATATGCTTCAGTCTTATGTCGTCTCTAGCTGATGTTTTTGGTTTTCGTCCACCATTTCGGTTATTAATTTAAAATTTTCCATTTTTTTAATATTTTGTTAGTATTTTACCAACGCTTGATTGCGAACAATGTAAATAATCAGCTATATAACATTGATTTTTACTGTGCCAAATCAACTGTACTGTACAAATCAACCATACGAAATTTAATAGATTCAGGAATATCACTCACACGACGCATTTTAAGACGAAAAAGGAAACAAACTGCAAAAATAATACTGATTTTAAATAAAATCATTTAAATTTAATCAATGATGCCACCAGTTATGAATTGGCGATAATTAAAAGAGAATTAATGTGAAATATTCTAATATTTTGAATCACTTGAATAAATATTCTAGTATTTTGACTTTTCAAAATGATTTTATTTTTCAATTAATCTTTTCAAGAATGATATTAATTTTAAGATAATAAATAAGTTTAATCAACAATAAGTTCTTAATAAAAATATCCTTTGCATATTTGTATTAAAAAACATTAAATTACCAAACGATATTTTCAATTTATAAAAAAAAAAGTAATTATTCTAATATTTTGAAAATGAGCTGTATAAAACATCTTTTAAAACAGAACATACGGTATTAAAATTCCGCACTCTCAGCAATGCCACGCTTCTTTTTATTTAAACTCAGATGTGTGTGATATTTCATAGTTTGAAAAAAAAAAATAATAATAATGGTGAAAACAGTCTGTTGAAAATAGTTTTATTTATTTATTTATTTATTTATTTATTATTATTATTATTATAAGTAGATGAGAGTTTCACTTTATTTTGGTTTTTCTATTTTTGAAGAATACAGTTTTCATGTGTCACTTTATATTTTATGTACTTTCATAAATTATGCATTCAATTTTTTTTAAATAAAAAGAAATGTTTTTCGTCATTTTGGATTCAGTGTTTACAGTTTTATAAAAATGTAATTTTAATTATTACAGATTTCTTTAACATATGACATTATTTTACTATAAAGGCTGGTATATATATAATATTGAGCTTCTTTTAAATTTATTTCAGATTTTTTTTTTCTAAATAACAACAATATTTTATGTTATTTTTATTTTTCAGAAATATCGGGCTCTGTATACATTTACATAGTAAAATTTTAAATATGATAACTAATATAAAAGTTTAGTTATATTTTGCTATATCCTTCTTTATTATATTATAATTGATTTTCGGATCAAATGTTCCGAAGAATTTTAAAATACTTCATAGAGTGTTATACATATAAAATTAGTGTTTTTTTGTTTTTTACACTAAGAAAGTATATTTAACAATTATCTAAACTTTAATAGCAAGTATTAGCTTTACAACACTTAATGAAGATGGGAAGTTGCTCATTTAGTGCAAATTTGAAATTTTACTAAACTAATTGTTAATATGCTGTTTTAAAGTTGTAGTTATAAATATTTTATATTAAACTTTACCGAATATATATATATATATTTTATCAACTTCTAAGTTCTGTTCTTTTTTAAAAGGCATATTCTAATCGAAAAAAAAAAAAAAAAACTTGTTTGCCAAAGTATGATTTTTTATTGTTTTGATTTCATTGTTAGAGCCTCAGACATGTAATTTTTTTTTCTCATAGTCAATTATTTACCTGAATGTACAATGCTTACCTTTATCAGCATAACTAAAATGAAGTAAACAAGACCAAGCGATGTGTTGATTTGATCAATATTAAGAGAATGCACTTGGAAAGATATACGTATCTCACTGTAACAAAAGCATCTGAAAGAAAGAACTGTATTGAAATGGTCTATATTTCCTCTGGTATGTTGGGGAAACATTCCAACGAAAATATTTAATTAAAAGTTGGAAGTGTAACGTACAGCATCTGTTAGTTGGGGAGGGGGTTTGAGAGTTTGAGTTCGAGAGGGATTGTGAGATAGAGTATGAGATAGGGTGAGTAACAGAAACAAAGAATGAGAGAAAGAGATAGTGAGAGAGAGTAAGAGAGATAGAGAAAGGTGATTACTTTTGAATCACATTACAATTTTTAATAATTTAGTTTAATTCATTAAAATTACTTCCTTTCCAAATTAAAAAAAAAAAAAAAAAATGATGGTGTTTTAAGAAGATTGTTTGTTCTTGTTCTTAATTTACAAAACTTTAATTATTTTAATGACACATGTTGCATTTTCTTTCTTTCTTATATTATTCCTATATTTAAGGAATTCAGATCATAAAATTTTACTGAAAATTCAATTTATATATTTTTTAATTATGAACACTTTATTATTACAGAAGAAAACAATCTTTGTCAATTTTCTTTAAATGTAAATAATTCCTTTTTAAAAACTTTAAATGGCTTTAATCGGTAAATTGTTGATTTTTTACTCTTGATTATCAGCATTAATTAAAACAATGAAACAATTATTCAAAACGGTATTCTTAGTAGATTATGTCTAATGTGTTATATTTATAGCACATAAATCGTTTTTAAAAGTACATTTCTTATCAAAATTAGAAAAAAGAATTTCAATTCGAAAACTATTTAGGAACCAGAAGTAAAATTTATAATAAATATCAGATTTTTTCAGATGAGAGTAAAAAGCTTTTATTATAAATTAAAAATAAATATTCCGCAATTTATCTGTGGCCCTTTTTTCACTACTAAATAAAATTCAGTAATTTCGACTAAAAACTATTTACTTTTAGTATTTCTTTGTATTTCAAATACAGTCTTTAAATAAACCCATAATAAAAATCAGAAATATTTAAAAATTCTTAATTTTTTTGTACGTCTGCCAATTTATTTCAATTCCTAATAATTTTCTGCACTGCACACGTTTGTGTAATTTTTTTACTAATTTTGTAATACAACTTTTTAAAATTTTCAACGGTTTTGTTACGTTTTATCTAAATGCAATTTCTTTTTATCTTTATACGCTCGTGAAATATTTTAAATAAATTGCCATGATTTAATTAATTGATATAACTGTATGATTACCTTAAAGTAACATAAAAAATAAAATTTCTGCTTTTATTCAAAATTTTAAAAATCGATTTTTGAAAGTTATAATAAATTATAGTTGAAGATATACCCCTCGAATATATCTAAAAGATTCAATTTTCTTACGTTATATTGTCATCAATAAAAGGTATTTTCTATTTGCATTCAATTTAAAATACTTAAAAGTTCTTTTTCTTTAGACTAGAAGAAATAATTTCCGTAAACTATTAGCAATTATTATCATAAAGTGGTTTGTTACATTTTAACTAAAATATAAAAATTAGAATTTCTACAGCTGTATCACATTTTACCGAAATTTGTTCTATCTCTATTTCAAACGAAAGTATCAATTAATGTAATATACTAATCTCAATTTGATTCTTTTTCTAAGCACTTTGAGTATATGTTGAAAGTTTTTTAAACCAGCCAAAATGAGATGATACATGAATATTTAATGTCCTGAAGTGATTAAAGCCATGTTGGAAAAAAAATAGGAATTTATTTCGTTGAGAATAAAAATAATGGGCAATGGATATTTATTTCAAAAACGTGTATCATGCTAATAAATACTTGCTAAAATCTGTTTTTATAGTTTTATGGATTTTTTTTTTTTTTTTTTTTTTAATCACGTCTCTCAGAAAATACTCTAAATTATATGGCTTATGGAATTGATTAAAAATAACAGTAATGTGTTAAGCTGTTGCGTTTTTAATTTTTAATTCTAATTTTTTAAGGTTTCCGTATTTAAAAAGTAAAAACGGAACCATTATAAGATCCTCCTGTGTCTGTCTGTTCGTCTGTCACAGACATTTTACTCGAAAACTATCGAACGTGGAAAGTTCAAATTGGGGGACGTAATAAAGACTATTGACCCACATATTTACAGATCGTTAAATCTATATATATATTTCTCTTACGTAGTGCTAAAAAAGTGCTGTATTTGTAGCTATATTGCTGTATTTGTATTTGTTGCTATTTGGCAACACCCAAAGCGACGATTCTCAGTGGTTAAGTTAAGGTCACATGTCCTAACCCACTCAGCATATCAAAATCCAGACAGAATCTCTCTTTTAACGCAAATCATTTGAGCAATACATGAATGACAATTGCTATTGGTCCGTTTTACGGTGACGTGAGGAATTCAGCGAATCAGCTTTTTAATCCAAGGTTGTATTTAGACACAGGCGAAAACGTTTTGTTTAAAGTTCGATAGAGTGATGCGTCTTATTATATAGCGTTATATTGTATAGCGTCTTATTATAGTTTTAAATAAAATTAAGCCGTTATTTTCAATAATATAGGCAAAATAAAAGGAGAAGGGCCCCATGTGACACTAATATGCCATTTAAATTTAAACGGCGTCAATTTCCTGTTCGCTTAGCTTTCTCCATGATGATCAACAAGTCACAGCGCCAGACTTTTGATTAAATGCATTTTATTTATATTTTCAGCAAAATTTTCAATTACTTTTGTTGTAAAATAAAATATTTGTAAATTTTATATGTTGCTTGATCGAATCGCATAGCGGGCCAACTAAAAATATTTTATATTGTGTTTTCACTAAGTTTTTAAATTAATTATGCTTCCAAAGTACATTTTTATTTACATTTTCAACAAAGTTTTCCATTACGTTTTTATACATTAAAAATACGAGTTGCAACCCGTCGAAATTCGACGTACTAAAATGTTTGAAAGGAACTGTCAGATCGAAATTATAATAAACCTACAAAAATAATTACAACAAAAAAATCATCTTACATTGGTTGTCTAACTCTTAAAACAAATAATATTTTAAATCCAAAATTACCAAAATATTATTTCTACAAACTTCAACTGCTTAAATTATTGAAAAATTAAACTGTATTAGATTACGTAATCAAGATGAGTAATTATGAAGTTATCGATGGAGCTCTTATGTTTGTTTTTACGGGATGAAAAATCAGTAAAAAGGATTTCGCTTTGTCACATCATAAAATTTTCCCCCATAAAATCTAAACTGTACGTTATTTTCACATTCTCGTAATTTACATACGCACCACTCAAATTCACAATTTGAAAGTATTTTAACGCGCAAAAGAATAGATTATTAATGAATGCATTTCCAAAGTTAAAGTCACATTTGTCCGATACAACTTTTCATGTGAACATTCGCACAAACCTTAAGTTCTAATCTTAGTACCCGCGAAAAAAAATTTCAGAAATTTGACTTTAGTTGTCATAGTATTCGCCATTTGTAGTATTGGTCAAATATTTAGTTTTATAAAAAAAAATGATCGTTTTGTTTTAAATACATCACTTTTGCTCAATGAATCATTTTGCCGAGCGCCTCAAACTCATTTATCAGCGTAATGTAAAAATATTAAAATGTAGCTGATTTATGAAGAAGAATGAGTGTTTTATTTAATGTCTGACATCATTTTCTGTTCAAAAATTATAAAAAAGTTACTTTTATTTGTAATGTGAAAATGGCATCAATAAGGATATAATGAATAAAAATAATAAACCATGAATATTTTCCCTTTACTTTCAGTATAAATGGAGTACTTCAGTTGCCACAATTACAAAATTTGTATTAAAAACTACAAAAAAATTAATATCTCAAAAACAAATTGAGATACAGCTTTCAAACAAATAGTATTTAAAAGAGAATTTTTTTTCCTTATACGACGGTGTAAAAAGTTAAAATGTGTGATGCATAGAAGTTTAAAAATTTGCAGTAAAGAAAATGCAAAACCAAAATTTCATTTCAAATTTCAAAGTGTTGCCATTCGCAAAATGACCTATGCGTTACGCACAGATATGTTTGTCCTTTATAATACAGATTTGTAAATTTAATACGTTGTAATGATTTATGATAGTACTCATTCTGGCTATAGTTGACATAAATAGTGGCGAGCGAGCGAAGCGAGCTGGGATCGCGTAGCGATCCCAAAACGAATTACGTAGCAATTCATGGGGGTTGGCAAGCGTTAGCGAGTAGAGCGCCGAGACCCCTAGTACCTTGTATTCACAAATTTATTTAGGAAAAACGTAGAAGGGCTACTTAAGTTACTTGAAAAAAAATCTTTTCTTTGTATATCGTGTAGGATATCGTGTAAAAGCTTTCGTAAAGCTGAACTCAAAAATAGAATTCTTTTAATTTTAGGTATTATATTTTCAGAGATATCGTCGAAAATGTAGCGCAAATAAGAGCCCCCCCCCCCCCCCCCTTCTATTTCAGTATCCAGTGAAACTAAAATTCTGAAGAATATTAGTGGACATTAATTTAAACTTTCTAGGGGAATTATAACGATTTACCCAAGGTCACATAGTTTTTGAGAAAAGCACATTTTTCAGTTACACACAAATTTCGATTTGCGGGCATTCAGCATAGGTGTTGATGAGCCTATCGTAGCAGAAGTATAAAAGAAGTATGTTGATAATGATTTCGAAAATAATCGTCGGTAATTAGCCGAGATATTAAACCTTAAAGACAAGGATGGTTTGGACATACATAATGACAAGGACGGTGTACTCTATGTACCTTTGGATTTTAAAGCTCATATAACAAATTATAATGATATATTTGTATAATGCAGTGCCCAGTAATAGTATAAAAGCCAAAAATGTCAAATTGTTAAAAAACAGACTAATTTGGTTAGAATTGAAAAACATAAGTAATATGAGATTCGCGATGAGTGGATCTTTCAATACGCCTCCCGTGTCTTTAAAAGCTAATTAAAATTCTATCTGAAAAAATTACGCACGGACCAAACGCACGACATTGCAAAGTTTGCGATCTCCTTTCGAAATGCGCTTATCACAATGAAAAGTTTAAACACTGTAAAAGACGCTGAATTTACCTTTATGAAATGCCAAATGAAGTTTAAATATGCACTACTTTTGTTGTCAGTACCGAATTAAGTTCGTCTTAAACAGATTAGGATAAGATTTTAAAAAGAATTATACAGAATAGCAATATTTGATACTACTTTGGCTTAATAACTCTCTGAACTTTCGTGGAATATCCATTTATATTTTCTAGTACAGGATGGTCATAAAAAAACTTCTCCGAAATGTACCGCTAGCGACCTAACTCCTCAACCAATCGAAAGGAAATTTTAAATTTAGTTATACGAAGGTATAAGCTCAAGATAGTGATGATATAAAACAATAGATATCTCACGGTTAAGGTTACAGTGAAGAAATTTCAAAATTTTCGAATTGCAACACACTTTTTTTCCTGCGCAAATTCATCAGCAAATTGAAAAACCATATGTCGTTGGAACGATGCACGTATGACTAAATTTGCCGGTGTAATATCGTGGCGTTCAATACTGATCAGTTCCTATATAACATAATACTCAACACTCAAAAACAAATTATTACATTTTTATTTACACAGTGTGTACACAAACACAACCCCAAAACACATTTAAAAAAATATTACAACATTACTCAGTTCACAAGTGAAAAGAAAATCGGCTACAGAAAAACATGTCTTGTAGCCACTTTTTCTTTCCTCGCAATGGTATTTTACGACGGTAATTTTCATTGTACGTGTATCATTTCAACGCCGTTTATGGTTTTTCAATGCGCTGATGGATTTGCGCATGAAAAAAAAAATGAAATTTTTTCACTGTAACCGTAACCGTGAGAGCTCTATTTTTTAAATCATCACGATCTCGGGCATATACGTTCAAACAGGTATATCTAAAATTTCTTTTCGACTGGTTAGGCCGCTATGGGCCTAACCAGTCATATATCGGGAAAGTTTTTTTCTTATGACCACCCTGTGTATAGAGCTATACCTAATCCTACGTTATATACTTTTTTACAAAGTCTTATTATTCATTTAGCAACGATTTTTTAATAATACAGTTAACAATTCATACATTTATTACAAATCCTCTGAGCGCGAGTAATACTCGCACTTGACCGTTTTAGTTTTATTTTTTTCTTGTACTAGGGGGCTCGGCCCCCTACGAGCAACGCTCGCCAACCCCCGTCCAGACACCGCAGACTCTAAATGCACGCTAATGTGATCGGCTTTAAACAGATTTCGAAAGATTGAATTATAATTTAAAAAACAGTGGCGATCTCCCTATAAACGGGTTTCTATTCATTTCTCTTTGATTGGGGAAATTTTAACGCCAAATCCGCTGCGGTACTACTTGATTATCCCGTCGAATAATTTCGCCAAATTATATAAATCGCCAAACCACTCGCCAAATTATACAAATTGACATAATTTTTATTTTAAATAACGAAAGAACAAATAAATTAGTACAACATTAATAAAAATACAAATAAAACGTCGAAATAAAAATAACTTCATGACGCAGACACGTGTAACAACATTTCAAAATAAGCTAATATAAAAGGAATTAAGTAAAAAGAATCTTTGTCTCCAGGTATTTTTTAACAAAGCGAAAAGAATGTTCTTTTAAATGAGACATTTTAAATTAATCGTTTTTAATCTGACGTAATTTTGACCAAACTATTCTTTCTTTTTTTAATATTCACGTGAAAATACTTGTGTTAGAAATAAAATATTATTTGCGCTTTCCTAAGAAAAATAGTTGAAAAGTATCTTCTCAAAATATCAAATAAATGTCTAGCGCAATTTATAAATTTAAACCGTTTTGCAATATTATTTTGTGTTCATTTTATGTAATAACTGTAATGTGACGTAAATATGATGTAATTTCTTCTATTTAAGACTTCTAACGCATGTTAATAAATTTATTATTTTACAAATTCCTTTCTCTCTTAAAATTCACGTGGAATTATAGTTTTTATGACGTAATTTTTAATAAGTTCTTGCTTTTTGTACATAATTATTTAATTCTAATTCTAAATGTTTTTTTCTGTTTATAATAGTCACGTGTAAATAAATTTTTAATTTATTACACGTATAAATAAATAAATATATATATATATATATATATATATATATTTTTGAGCAAACATTATTGTTTCCGCTGTTTATACAGTTGGCAACAGTTTAAATTAATATCACTTTCTAAAATCTGTAAAAATTATCTCTCGAAATGATGAAAATTTGAATTTAAAATAGATATAAAACCTCGAAAAATGAGTCAAATTAAAAAAATTAATCTATTCTGCACACCGGGAAATTATAACGTATAAAATGAACTAAAAATTATTAAATTCCGATGTATAGTTTTTGCTACTATAAAACTTTTTTAGTGGAACGATTTTGTCCAACTTTAGCATTAAATATCTCTTAAAATAATTCTTCGATTTGAAAACTGTCTGCATCAGCGTGTTTATCAAACATTTCTGTATAACACTACTGATTTTTATATTTTTGTATGCATTATTTTTCTTAATATTAACGAAGAAAGACCTCCGGTCACAAAAAATTCAAAACCGTCGGCGGTGACAGCGGCAGTTACTTTTTTTTTTAGAATAGAGAGATAAATATAATTAAAGCAGCGTAAAAAATTAAATTGTATAATATATTGCGAAACATTTCCAAGGATAAATATTTTTAATTGTACATCAAGGTCTTTCATTGAATAAACGTCTTCAAATGTTGGCATTTTTAGCTATAACGAATTATAAAGTGTCCCTGTACATCTTTCTCCCACTGTAGGAAATATTTTGATTTACATTAATATTCTCCAATAACAGTTTCGCTCTGGGTCATTAAATCCCACATTATATCGGATATTTAAGAAAATGATGCACTGCGCAGCAGGGTTTTGAAGAAAGCTTACCGAGATATGAAAATATGAAACCTCATCATAGAGAAAGAAAAATGACACTTTATGCAGACAAAAAATGTAAAGAATGACATCGATAAAAATAATGCAAAAAATTAAAAAAGAGAATAAGGAGAAAAAAATGACATTTCAAAGATGATTTACGAAAAGATTTTCTGTCAATTTTATTATCAGTTTCCTTCAGTTTTAAGAAGTATTTCCGGTACGTCATTTAATTTTACAATTATTTGCAAATGAATATATATATATATATTAAAAATATTATTCTGTTCTGCCAGCATTCTAAACAAACTTCCTGTCGTGTTGTTATGTATCAATGAATCCATTAATTAATAATTCGCGCAAAATTCTAATTTAATTTCTGTTTCCGTTTTGCGTAGGGGAAAATGAGTATACATCCAGATAATATATTTTGACTGTTCTCTGATGTGCTAGCCTAACACTGCAAATACCAATATTTCCAAGTTGAAAATGGATGAAAATTTCTGCAAACGATAAACGATTAATAAAATCAGAGAAGTATGATGTTACAATGTATACAAATTTAATGTACAAATTTGTTATTATTAATCTACAATATGTAAAACTATTTTTAATTGAGCATAGTCTATTGTAAATTCTATAATAAGAATTATGCATATTTACAATTATTGAAGTCAAAGATTTTTCACGTTGTATTTAAAAAAAAATAAATGCTGTGAAATTTAATTGCTGTAACAAAATAATGTTACATTAAATGTAAAAATAAATTAATAAATAAATAAAAATAAAAATTGTATATTAAATAACCACTCATTTCATCATTTTAACATATTTGTTCACCTCTAAAATTGTAGCCCACGTCATACATAGCGGTAATTTTCCAGATTTTTATACGCCCAGTGTCATGTTTTGAAATTGCAGCATATACAAGAAACTTACTTTACTGAAGGGGTGGTTTACTAGATTGGAGAAAACTCTACTTAATGAGGATAGTCCAGTTCCAGGTGAATATGCTATTTTAATCTGACTCAATCACCCACCTCCGTTTTTAACTATTTGTGATTGTGACACATGCTCTCAACCACAAGTTGAATTTATGTCATTTCTCGTTCATTCGCATTTATTCACATTAACCGACGAAGTTTAAATATAAACGAAATTAATTTATCATTGCACAGTTTGTTACGAAAAACATAATTTAACTTATGTTAGTTAGGTTGCTTTGAAATTTTCAATTAAGGAGAATGTTGAATGAAAAAAATGGCAACTTCAGTTGTGTTGACATTTTTTCCTAAAATCAGTCAGCAAGTTGCTAAAATCTGAAGAATGTTTAATTTTATTTTTATTTTTTCTCCTGTTAATAAAATCTCTTTTTCAAATTTCAAACACCCCATTGATGGCCTATATAGCTGGGTATTTACCAAATCTTTTGCCACTGTGGTCTTTCTTATACTGGCCAAACGAAACGTGCTCGTCGTTTAAAAGAGCATGAAGATTATGTTAAAAATCAAGAGTTATGTTAAAAATCAGGTTCTCCTATTTCTCAACATTGTTGGTCTATTCAAGATAGGCTGAATTTTTCCTCAGCCGTCATTATCCAAAAATGTTCTTCTAACCTTGATCTTGATTTTTGGGAAGCTTACCACATCATTAAAAATTCCCACTCTTTATTCAGTGACCTACCTAGTATTCCTGATTTCCCATGAATTTGGAAAGCATTGATTTAATTTCTCCTTATTTTTTTTCTTTTTCTCTCGTTCTCAGGTAGATGTCGCTACTTGTCCACTCAGTCGTTTCATCTGTTTCTCTCTCATTAGTTGTATTTGGCGTATTCGCTACCAGTATCGAATATAGAAGACGGCGCACAGTGGAGTATTGGAGCCGAAAATCTGGTCAAAAATATTTTTTGATATAAATATAGTCCGATTGGCTTGAAATTCTTAGATGTTATTGGGTATCACGATGGCATGTTTGGTATTGTAAATGAAGTCTATAGCCTTTACGGTTCATTTACAGAGACACCCAAAAGAATTCCCTTACAATGGTCTATGGGGAAAAATCGTTTGCTCTATATTTTAATGATATCACACTTTTAAACGTGCTGAAATTTATATACATCACTAAGGTGTACTAAGGCACTTATTGTAGAATATGGTGTACATAGAATATATCGTCTATTTACAGGGACACACAAAAGAATATGGCTGAAGAATAAATTTAACTATTGAAGTCTATGACCAATAATTGCTGGAAGTGCGTTTGAAGTTGTGATAGGCGTTTTAAAATAGAACAATTTTCTTTTAAATATTACTTTGTGTGGATACATCCTATAGATCATATACAGGGCTGCACAAAGGTTCTCAAGTACATTTCCGTTTAATAATTAAGATGATGCTACTTGGCGCAGAATGATATAATTTTTTTAAAAGAAACGTTAAAAACGCCAGAATAATGGCTGGTACCCGCATTTTCCTGTTTCCCCATTGGTTAATGAACTTCTGAGTTGGATTCGCTTCTCCTCTATATAAATGAGCAAGTTTCCGTTATTCTTTGCACTGAGGACGGTAAACTAATCGCTACCGAAACTAGTCTGCTGAATGTTCGCTTATTCTGGCGTTTTTAACGTTGCTTTTAAAAATTTATACATTTCCGTTTATTCACGAAAATGGCTGAATGGACATTTTTAACTGTGCTATGCGTTTCACCAAACTAACTTTTAGCATACTATGAAGTATACATACGAATCCATAGATTAGTTTAATATATTATATCTTAAAAGCTGACGAAGTGCAAGTAAGATTTTAACACTTCATAGAATAATAAGTATACATTTTATAAATATTTTGACAATTCAGAAAAAAAGAGTCATCCTTTAAGAAGAGCACAAAGAAAAAAAGAAGTTAAAATATTAATTTACTAAGTAGATATTTTAAAAATACGAATAAATCACATGTCCATTGACTTAACATTACCAAAGGGAGTTTGGAAGTTGAGCGACTTATAACCTTAACTATTTACTGTATTTAAGAGGAAAGTAATTGTTGATAAATTTGTCTTATTCACTATTAATGTTTAATTAAATGTATTTAATTTTACTATGTATAAAACTTAGTATTTACATTTAATAATAATTATTGCATTTAATTTATGTTTAATAGTGTTATATTTAATAGTAGGTACAGTAAAGTGGAGTCTATATAGTATAGATTGCTAGTTTTTAATGTTTTTAATATAGTAGCAGTTTCAAAATTATTCTTCAGAACTCTTTTTCATATTCTTCATCACTCTCTTCTAGGCTTTTATCGGGACTACCACCAGACCTTGCTGTAAGAAAAAGTTGTAAGGTCTCGCTACTGAATGGCTTGCTCTTTTTAGTTGATAAACGGAGTTATTAGAAAATATGAAGTTGCTTATTTTCTCGTACATTATAAAAGGAAAATTTTAATTAAATTTTTTTGGTGTCTTTTGTCAGTTTTGGAATTAAAATTGGGTGTCCCTTTTTAAGGACACCGCCCTCAAAAGGGTTAATTATCTTCTTTCTCTCCTTATGTTACACACATGAGCCCCAAGAACTAATTAGGAAACACTTTTCCAATAAATAAGTATATACAATTTGAAGGCGATCGGATATTTCTTTCAAAAGATATCGAGTTACGTGCGCATGTACGCACCTACATACGTGCATATGTACGTACGTACATACATACAGACAGAATATGGAGGTGCAAAAGCTCTCCGGTAATATCATGTGAGCTAAAAACCTGCAATACGACAGTAAATATATAGTTCTTACCTCTTCAGTTCGGTGGCTGCAAAACAGAGCATTTAAATAGTCATCCCGAAAAAAAAATTATAAAAAATGGCAACAATATGCGGAAGATTTTTTTTGCAGAAATTGACACTCAAGACTATAACTAATACGATTATAATTCAAATATGACGGGGCAAAGAGCAGCACATATTTAAAAAGCTTTCGATATGTATAAATTAGAGCCAAAAACGCTTTAAAAATCATCCTTTTACACATTTAATGTTTTTTTATTATATTAAAAACGAAACTATTTAAATTAACACATAGTTTAACGCTAAGCTCTGACCTTTGTTAAACACGTAAGCCCTGTTTAGTTTCAATTCAACAATTCATTGAGTCACAAAATAATTATATTTAAACGTAACAACAATGTCAAAAAACAACAAAAAACCAAAGTCTTCTCAGAAAGAGACTTCCTCTTCAGTTGAGATCAGGAGCCACCGGATATAACTCAGGTTCCTAAAATAGACATAGGTCGATGCTCTAATTAGTTAGCTATTAAAAAATATGATTTTTTTCAATTGTTGACGAAATTTTAATTTTTGCATTTTTGGCCAGGTTTTTGGGTAAAATACTCCACTGTGCGGCATGTCATTTTGCTGAGCCTTGCTTTTTCTAGCACGCTGTGCCTTGCTCTATCTTGCACTGAAGAAGAATCTCGCTAGTAGATTCGAAACAGCTGTTTACTGCGTTTTATGTATTATTTGTGCAATTTTAAACGCTGGTTTTCTGCTTTTTAATAATTCATGTTTTGTTTGTTATTTCTTTTGCGGTTTTTCCTTGGATTTATTTTATTTAATAATATTTGAAGTATAATTAAAAGGTCTAAGCTCTAGTTTTTTTTTTTCTGTTAGATAATGCTTATCTTAAATTACGAATAAAATAAGGGAAGTTGGAAAATGCTATACCTACCATGTTAAATTAATACATCTTTTCTCAGAAACTACGAAAGATATTCACGTAAAATTTTATATAAACGTAATATAAATATTCCTAAAAAAGTGAAGTCCAATTTATAAACATATATCCCGTACTTACTTTAAAAAAATCTGGAATAAAAACCACACACACACACACACACACACACACACATATATATATATTATATATATATACATATATAATAAAAAACTTGCATTTTTCGAAAAATAATCTTTTTTAGAAATATTTTGCATATACGTCAGTAACAAAATTTCTTTTCAGATTGATCAGTGTTATGTGCAGTACATTCAGGCAATATTAGAGACAATAATATGTAGTAATTTCTATAAAAAGCTACATCGAACTTCAAAAATTAACATTTTGAGAAAATTCAATTAAAAATTTATGTATGTAATGTTTATGTATGATGTAAAAAAATTGAATTACATAGAAATATTAACTTCTCGTTATCCTAGTAACAAAAGTAATATATCATTAGAAAGGAGAAAAATAATGGATTCAAAATATTTTAAAAAAAGAAAAAATATTTTCTTCACGAATTTACCGTCCAACTGGCCTTTTAAAAGTTTTTTTTTTTTTTATTATTGAAAGAAAAATAGAAGAATTAATTTACATCATTTGCGATTTTATTTGGATTTTAAAGAAAAGCTCCAAGGAAATTTTCAAATTTGATTTTGGTTATGTTTTAAATTTACATTTCCGATACATATCCTTTTCCATTTTTCTCGCAGTTATCTTTACTTATATGAGGTTTAATCAGAACTTATGGACAAAAGACGTAAAAACTCCTAAACTATATCAATACACGAAAAAAATGCATTGTACAGTGCGGTGGAAAAGTTTAAACACAACGCAAATTTTTACATAAAAATAAAACAGAATGCTTTCAAATATCCACAGTAGGTGAATACTCTGGTGATAAATATATATTTCAAGTTTTGAAAAAAATTCATCGTTACGATAATCAGAAATTATAAAAAAAAACTTTTTTTGTGATGTCGCAAAAGTTTATAAACAAATGATATTTTATGCAAATATCTCCTTAAACGTGATCAGTAGTGGATCGGCGATACATTTACTTCTAGTGTATTATGTCTAGCGATCGCTGTACCAGTTATATCAAAATGCCGAAATCTCTGCAGTGCTCGCCTGAAGAAGCTGAAGAAATTTGGAAGCTGGAAGTTGAAGCTTAAAGGTATTTATAGTGTTTTGCAACGTGGAAAACAATACAAAAATGTGTATTGCTCGGAAAGGTCGACTGAAATCAAATTTCGTGAGGACAGAAGAGTTAAAAGATTAGCTGTAACTAGCAATTAGTCCCTTAATGAGGTATAAAATCGACTAGGATAAAAAATATTATGTGACCCCATACGCATATGAATAACTGAATCATTATTCATCAAAAAACAAAAATTAGTTAGCAAGTATTTTCTGAAAGAGTATCACAAACAAACAAGACTTTAATATCAAAACAGCACATATTATCGTGACGAATGGATTAGCATTATGTTTTCTGGTGAAGAAAAAAATAGAATTTGAGAATTCAGATGAATTCTCATTCTATTGGTGTTTCTTGAAGAAAGATCCGAAGAGCATATTCAGCAGGCAACAACGTGGCGTTTCGCTCATGGTATGCGGCGCTTTTGGCTATAATGAATAAACGTTTCTTTGCTTCCCAAATGGCAGACAAAGTTCATTAAAGTATTAGGAAACTCTCAGTGAGCCTTTATGACATGTTGGTGAACACCTAGGTGGTCCCAAATAGAGTCAGCAAGACAACGCATCGATACTCACTTCTCTTTGCACAAAAGTATGGCTTAGATCTTAGAATATCAATGATATGAACTGGACAGCACTCAATCCAGATTTCAATACAATAGAGAACATCTGGGAAATCTTCTCAAGTGCTGTTTACAAGAATGGGAAACAGTATTAATGAGTGCAAAAACTCAAATCAGAGATTGGGGAACCTTGGTACAACCTCGCTCCCAAAACCTTCCTTACTTTTGTGTTATCAATGGAAAATTGCTTATTTGATATCTTCAGGTGCAATGGAAACACCATAGACTACTAAAGGAATTTTGTGTTTTGTGAAATGTGAAATGTAAATATTTCATTTTTGTGCATAATCTTTTGTGACATCACAATTTTGATTTTTTATAATATATTATTTTCCTTAAAATGAATTGTTTCCGAATTCGAAACATGAATTTGTAACCCAATTATTTAGAGAGAGCAAAGAATTCAAAGCATTCCGGCGTATACTTTTCCTTTTATAAAAACATTTAGATTGTGCATAAAATTTTGCGCGACACTGTAGTAAGTCAAGCTGTGATACGCAACAGGCGCTTTATAATTAGGGATAGGACACTGTTGACTGCACACTTTGGAAATCTAGAACATTTTTATCGGCAGCATATTACATGAAATGCATGTCCGTCTGCATAAAAGTAAAAACCAGGCATTTATTTGCTATGCCCTTCCCCGGTAAAATGTCGATGCGCTCGAAAATCCCTTTATCTATTTCTTGACAGCGCTATCTAGCCGTTAACCTACGTCAATTTATAGTGTAATTTAAACTGCTAATTTAGATGTGTTCAGATTTTAGCCATATGTTCAGACTCATTCAGACTCAATTTCTCTAAGGAAATATGTTGTCCAATTTAAAATTCACACCCTCTGTATAACAAACTTGTTTGTCAAATAAAGTTACATACTATGTAATGTCTTGATGTCTTCTCATAACTTTAATTTTTTATAGTAGTATTTTGATAGGTAACAATATCTGCATAAATAAAGTAAGCAATCCGTTACTACATACTGTAGATTCTCTCTGTAATCCGAAAGCACACTGTAGTGCTTGAGTGCACTTGTTACAAAAATGCGTTCTATGGCGTTTTGAGACTGTCCGGATGTATTCTTTATTTCGTTAATATTTTTTTCCATAAGCTCAAATTATACACATACAAATATTTTTAATATTTTCAGTTTTTTTGCTGTATATTTTGTGATATCTCGAAACTCAGTATCTAAATACAAGTAAAGAAAAACTGCACCAACATGTTATTAAACTGCAACATCAATAAATTTTCCCATGCGGTCCAATGCGGAATATCACGATTTATTTAAGAAAATAAAGCTGATACCTTAGCATTTTGTCTTTATTTTTATTTTATTTCATTTTTAAATTACTACCATGTACAACAAATCTTATTGGATGATTCGATACTAAATTTAACACAACATGTATATTCAAAGTAACATAAATTTATTTACCACACGCAAATCATTCTCACCGCATATGGCTCCGGGGCTATTCAATTACATTAACCAGAAAAAACTATTTTAATTTAACTTCAAAACCGAATTTAATTTATTAAAATTATTAGATCAAATACGTACCGTCACACTGTTACAAAATATTGTTTCATTTAACTAAAAGGTGGTAATATATGAACTACAAAACCTCTTTATTCGCAAAATAAGTAATTCCCTTGCCAAGATCAACTGAGAAAAACTAGGCGATCATGTAAAGAAAACATATTGCTGGAAAACGTACTGAACTGACCGCGTGCTACATCAATATTGAGTAAATTGGATTCTTCTTCGTATCATTATTCTTTACCAAAATAAATTCGATATCACCAACTTAGAGAACTTTGACAGTGTATGTATCATGCACGTATATAAAGTCAGTTTAAAAACAAAATACGGGCCATCCATACCAAATGCTCACACATATTATTTGGTTAGAAAGAACAGAGGTATCCTCTTAGGACTTTTTGTATTGTATGTATTGGCATTGCAATTCTAATTTAAAATTTTTGCGGGCAAAAAATTAATAATATGTCTTGTGTCGTTGGGAGTACTTGCAAATGCGCACATTGAACTTCCATGTCACAATCACCTGAAAAACATTTGGTTGTCAAATTATAAAATGGCATTCAGTTCGCTGGAGCGTACACCAACATTTAGATTTAAAGTGGATTTTTGACAAAATGGCGGTCATTTTCTTTTTAATAAAGGCCATTTTTTCCCTTTTTTAAAACCTTTGTACTATTGCAAAAATGATTAATGAATGATAATTATACTTTTCGATTGCATAAGCTCCAGCAAAAACGATTACTCTTTTCTAATTAAAGACATCGGCCTAATGGTTCTGCAGAAATATAGTGACCCAGTTTGAAAAACATTGTTTCCGGGAAAAACAAATTCAAAGTTTTACCATAACTATATTTTCGAAACGCAAAAAATAGTTTTTGAAATTGGAACATAGCAAAACCTTGTTAGGGGAACGGCTACACACTTAGGGAATTCATAAAATGTAAAAAATAAAACGCCGAAAATTTTGACACGCAAAAATAGAATACCGCTTAAATTACAAGGCACATAAAATAGTTAGCCCCAAAAACATCTACATACATACATATACATTAGGGTGGTCACAAGAAATCAATTTTCGAATTTTTCCGGGGGGACCCCCCCAAAAAGTTGCCAATTGACTAGAAAATGAGATTGGCTAAGTTTCAGCTCATTTGGATAATATTAACCCGTGCCTCATTGAGGTTTAAGTTTGAAAAAAACGTGATTTTTCGCAAAAAAATGCTGTTTTTCCTTCATGAAATGAATACAATTGAACCTAGAAACATAATGCAGGTCTCATTTTATATAGAAAAAAGTTTTTCTTTGAAGAACCACACACCATTTTTTTCTAAAAATGTATAGATTTAAAAATATGCGCATTTTTCTGGACCAGACTTCACCTGAATCCTAAAAATTGACTTTTTATGAAAAAGCGAAAAAAAAATTTGTAACATTCCATTTCATCTGCTTTCCACCTTTTGTTTTTCTTTTTTTCGTTTTGTGAAGTCCAATAAAGTGTTTGATTAAAAATAATTTCAAAGAAAAGGAAAAAAATCGAATTTTAAACTGAAAGATTTAAAAAAAAAAGGGAGTGCAAAGGAATTATAGAAATGAGAGCAGATAATGCTCAATTGCATTTTATTATTAAAGTTGTGTTACAAGAAAGGAGGCATAATAAAGAAAATAAAATATTTTCCCTTACAACTGTCGCTTTAACCCTTTCCGGCACAGAAAAATTCTGTTCGTAAAAGGATGAAATGATTGTCTACCCCGGAATTTACAAACGACATTTTTAGAAATCAAAATCACATTACTTTAACCTTTCATTATAAAAGCAAAATTTTATTAAAATATTCTTCGTGCCGTTTGTAAGTTTGGAATTAAAATTAGGTGGTTCCGGCGTGGGACACAAAGCCGGAAAGGATTGAAGTGGTAATGGTTTAGATAAAATGGCTTATGTTGACTTTTTTTACCAAAGTATTATCTAAAAATAAAAATGCAACTTGATCCGAGTTAAGATACCAAAGGCGGTTTGTCATTTTAGCAAGTGCTTTGTCTGTAACCTATTTATCAAATTTTCTGTAGTGAACAAGTGATTTTATTATTTGCAGGTTTTGAATTGGGGGCTAAAGTGGCAGTGGAAGTATTGAAGCACGCTTTTGCATAAATATTGATCAAAAATAAGAAAAGATCTCTGATACCTTCTTTTTCTAAATTTGTTATTGAAAGATGATCCCTGAAACAATATATTTTAAGAGAATGAATGGCCTGTGCCTCCATCCATCTGACATGATTAAAAGTACCAGGTGCTTTGAAAAAAAGTCTTTTGCAGCAAGGAGTTCTATAAAAATTAAACAAAGTTGGATAAACTCTTTATAATCATCCCTGAGCTGTTAATTTTTAAGAGTTCCTGTAAGATTTTTTGAAATTTCTTCTGAATTAACTATTTATACCTAGTATTTCATCTTCAGTAACATTTGTATACTTACTCTGGGTTAATTTAGACCACCCATTCAGAATTGTTTTTTTTTTTTAATATCTGGCTGAGGGGCAGTGATTGTGCCCATTTTACAATCAAGAACAGCTTTCTAAATTATGCTGGTGGCATGGTAAATACAGAAGACTTTTCCTTTAACAATTGCTATAGAAAATTGCGGGTTAACTCTGAGGCGTCCTGTGTTTACTGCAGTTGTGTCAAAAAATATTGCCTGGATTTTACCAACTTCCTCCCACTCTTCAACTGCTGAAAATACAGCTTTCTCCTGAATTATTCCGATACTATTTTCAATTTGAGGAACTCGTAGTAACTGTTCTTCATCCCCACAACTAATTAAAACTTTTATCCACTCTACATTTTCTTTATTCAAAAAATGGTGAAGCAGTTTTCCACCCCAGTGAACAACAGCTCTCTCTAAACGAGAATTTTAAAATCTGTTTTTGATGAGCTCAGTTTTTTGTTTACGAAACAGTTATTTGCAGAGTCGATGTCTGTAGTTAGCTAGTGGATGTACTCTAAGTCTAGCAGCTTCTCTGGCGTTCAGTTCATTTTGCGAATATTATAAAATAAAATACACAAAACTTGACAATTACTTAGCTGCTTACTGTCGATGATTTGATGAGACATGTGGCCAATTTAAAAAATCTTACATTTCTGCCATCATAGCAAGAGGGGGAAGGGGTTTTACGGAATGTTTCGTCAATTCTAAAAATAGATAACCATAACAGAAAAAAAACAGCCTTGTAATAAAAAGAGAAATTCAGAGGTTCAACTGCAACACAAATCGAGAAGCTCTTTCTTACTGGACACAGAACTAGATAACTAATAATCAATTATAATTCGTGAAATATTTTTAAAGTTACAAAAATTGTTCACTTATTTTTGCTTTTTAATAAAAATGATACAAAAAAATTATCAAAAGTAATAAAATTTTTAATTTGTCATATTTTACCTATGTTTCAAAAATGCAGAGTTTGAGGGTATGGTTCACTAGATGTCCTGAAAAATACTAAATGTTCATTAAATATAAGTTTTCATGAGAGTAAAAGCTCAAGACAGCAACAGTTTCTATGAAAAAAAAACAAGAATCAGGTTTCTAAGACAAATATTTTTCACGTAAGGAAAGAAAACAACAATTTTTTGCCAAAAATTGCAAATTTTCAAGAATTCAATCTCGATGAGGCACGGGTTAATATTATTTATTTGAGCTGAAACTTTGCCAATCTCATTTTCTAACTAATTGGCAACTTTTAGGAGGGTCCCCCCCGAAGAAAACGTTAAAAAAAATTTTCCCCATGTTGCTTGTGACCACCCTAATATACATACACAGCTTTTTCGCGTACCATACGTGGAGAGCTTTCATCTCATGTGAAAACAAGATTTTGGTATGAACACTTACAGTTCGTGGTTTTAAATTGAAAAATAAATGTTTTTAATTTTACATACAAGCACACAATTAAAATTCTTTGCAATTTTAAACATCATATATATCCTAGACGTAAATAATTCCGTTGGGCAAATAAAAATAGCAGATATTTCTGTTCCTATTCGCCTTGAAGATATTGAACTATAGTCCAGTCAAATTGTCAGAAAATTGGGCCGATAGATGCAAAAATTCTGCTAGAAGATTTTATGTTTTTAAAGTGTTTATGGGGATGCTAATAACAGGAATTAATTGTTTCCCAACAAAATATCTCGAGGCTAAACTTTGTGGAGCCAAAAAACCACGAAATTTTCGGACTTTTTTCAGTTTTTTGCCTATAACTCGAAAATTATAAAATTTTTGTGTACCATACGTAATTACAAAAAGAAAGAAAATTAAATTCTCTACAAATTTCATACTAAAAACGTTTTTCTAAACCCATTATTAAGCGCCCTACAACTTTTTGAAAATAGCACATTTTTTTCAACTTCATAGAAAGTGACCTATTTTTCGCCTCCCATCCCTAAAAAAAAATTTCTTTTCATCACTAACTGTGGAAATGAAATGCACCTATTGATGAATAAGTAAGAAGGCAAATTTTCAAGAAGGTTAGGCAGAAGGTAGGGTTGCCAGATAGTACGTTTTTCTCGTACGTTATACGTTTTTAGTATTTTTTAGGTCTATAGCGCTTTTTAGGTATTAAGTGTACGTTTAAATGTGACCGCACAACGTTTTCTTCCATTTTTCTACCCCATCCCACTTTTGATAGTTTAAAAAATATTCTTTTTCAGTTTACTTTAAAATTTCACCTTTTGCCAAAAATAAGTTATGGATATGCGCATCAAATGTAAAAACGGCTTGTTTTAGATCAGTAATACAAAAATCTTGGGTGAGTTGTGTAATATTAAGTGCGCATTTGCTGTTGAAATAGATCAAGTGAACTCTACCTTATTATAGATAAATATCTACATTATAAAAATTTTTATTTAGTCTAACTGTATCATAAGTTTAGATATTTTGTTTGATTTATTATCACCTTTTATGCTTAACCATTAAACGTTGAGCCTGATACAGTCACGGGCAATTTGTCCGTGATTGTATCGGGCGCGATGATTACAAGGTTAAATACAAATATTTATTTTTGTAGGGTGTCCATTGCTAAAATTTTCCTAATTATTAAATTGCAGGATGGTCTGATTTATCTTTATTCTTACAATTCAATTACTTTTTCATTCATAATTGGATAAGACTGCAAAATTAGTTTTAAAATGTTAACAAAATAATGCAATACAAATGCAGTTAGAGAATAATAATTAGATCGATTAATAACCACTTTTTAAAGAAATTCGTTAACGAAAACATTACTGACGCATTCAATATAGTTTAGCATGGTACGAAAAAGAACGATAGTGCGATAAAATAAAAACAAACTAGTGTCAATCAAAATCTTCGTTTTTTTCTGAGATAAATCTGGCAACCTTAGCAGAAGGACGATATCCGGCAACCCTAGCAGAAAGACAGTTACGAAGGGAGGGGGGGGTGGCAGGGGATAATAATAGGGAATGCAGTTGGAAGATAGCGGTCACGTGACTTTCCGACGCAGATGTTCTTTCTTAAAGACTCACCCTTCCCTCTCTACACTGGTCTGGTATCTTACTATTCAGTTTATTGCGCGTCTGCTTCTCGTGCAGTAGTGAAAAATGAGCGAGCCCGATCCAAAATTGTGTTTCGTTTGCCAAATGGCTTCAAATCGTGATACACGTATTGTGACCCAGAAAGGACTTGCCAAGCTCTTTGAATGTAGCGTTCAACGTCAGAATAATACTCATCAACGTTTTCTGAAAAGTGGCAAGGAAGTTAGAGTACATGAGGATTGCCGAAAAAAATATGTGAATGAGAGAATGATAGCAGCATATGTTCGTCGGGGTGAAGAAGATTCTATATAGACTAATTTGTACCTCCGATCGAGCACTTCTTTCAAGTTTCGAGATAATTGCTTCTTATGTGGAGAAGGTAATCCCGATGACTTCAACGAAAAACAATCAAAAAAGCCCTACGCAAAAGAAATTTGATTCATAAAGTAATGAAGTTAGAAGCGAAAATTACATTTCTGAAAGCTGCAGAAAAACGTGGGGATGAATGGTCCCAGAAAGTAATTGAACGTATTCAACACGTACCTGACTTGGTAGCTGCAGATGCATGGTATCATAGTTTTTGTCGCATAAAACTATATCAATCTGTAACAGGTGGAGAAAAAAGAGGGCGTCGACCTGCAACATCCGTTGACGAAGCTATGGAAGCTATATTTACTTATATTGAAGCAAAATTTGAGGAATGCCAGTTCTCTTTAGATGAGTTGATGAATCAAATACCACAGTCATTGGAACTTCCTGATTCTCGGACTGTCAAGGCCCGTATAATTCATAAATATGGGATGCTGTGCTAATTTCTGAAAACAAAAAAAAAGAAAACAGTACTCTGTTTCAAAAATGTTGGACACAAAATACTCACTGATCATTGGTATTCGAACAGGAATTTAGATTCTCAGCAGGAACGACTCCGTATTGTGAAAACAGCCTGTGACATAATTGTGGAAGATATATGGTCACAAAGGTATGATGTTACGCAATACCCCCCATCTGATAACTTTCTGTCTGACGCTGAGACCGTTATTCCTGAATCAGTAAAATTGCTTTTTGAAACCATAATTTTGAAACACAAACGTGGTTCAATTGAGAAATGGAAGAAAAAGTGCGTTGCTCTTTCACATGCCCTAATAAGTGCAGTTCGACCAAGGTCATTCTTTTCTTCAATCATGACAGGGATCAGCGCATATTTGTACAGAAAGTTTGGTTCAAAGCATTTGCTCCAAGTTATGTCCGCTTTTGGCTTTGCAGGGTCCTATGAAGATGCTTCCCTTCTTGAATTGTCTACCATTCTGAAGCCTCAGAAAACAAAAGAACGAGATGATGCATTCTGCCAATTTATTTTTGACAATGCGGACTTTAATGTCAACACTCTGGATGGGACTGGTACATTCCATGCAATGGGAGGTATAATGTGTGTTACTCCTCACGACGCCTTGCATCCCGAGAAAAGAATTCAAAAAGTGAAACATCACCCTACAGCTGAAATAGTCAAGCTGAAAAAATTGATCTACAGACATTTCACAGAACAGATATGAGGGGCTTACAGAATATAAAAATTGAAGATTTGGAAGAACTTTCTCCCATTAATAATGAAATCGTCCCCTCAACGACAGACATAGTATGGCTCTATGGGAAATGGTCAAACATTGAAAACGTTCCCGGGTGGAACGGTTTCATGGAGCAAGTTACATCCAACAGAGAGTATAAACGCTCTAAAATAAAGTACCTCCCATTTATTAACGCCCTTCCTTCACATTATGATACCGTTTTTACCTCGCTATTGGTCGCTGCTGAAAAATGTCGACAATTCAACCAGAAGACATGCTTTGTGACATATGATCAACCTCTCTATTTGAAAGCAAGAGACATAATAGCGAATGAACAGCCAGAATTAAATAACGTGACAGTGAGGCTTGGAGGTTTTCATCTCCTCATGTCTTTCATGGGATCAGTTGGTTTTATCATGGCTGGAAGCGGCCTGAAAGATTTGTTCAGCACAATTTATGCTGAGAATAGGGTAGACAAAATAATGTCTGGCCATGCATATGCTAGGGCTATACGAGCACACCTGTTATCTCATCTTGTTTTGTCTGGCCTAGTGTGGGATCACACTCAACTGACAGAAGACGAACGAGCTGCTATGGAAGACATGATAATATGCTGGGATCAATCGACACACCAGGACACCATTTATTACGTTCAAGAAGCTGTAAAAAAATATGGAAAAGCTGTAACTTTACTAGAAAATAAAGGCCCCACAGCGAAGTTATGGATTCTATATCTAAACCCTCATAGCATGCATGGTCACAGTGACGTCATTGTAACGTCACTGTAAGTCACTGTGGTCACGTCACAACTGTGGCCAAAATGCCACCACTCAGCGATGTCACACTGTGACTGATATGTGAACTTCTTAGAAAACTTTTAAAAATTATAAAAATTCTTCAAAACATGTTACTTACTGTAAAAGATATTTTTCTATCAATTAAAAAAAATTGTGACGTCACTGTTATGTCATTACATGTAACGTGCGTCTCATTATATGACAAAAAACCCTACCATATACTCACAGTGTAACTCGCAGTGTAAACTCGCAGTAAAACAAAACATATGTTAAGATTAAAAGTTTCCACATCAAACAATAAAAATAATTCAGTGTTTGTTTCAGACTAATATTTCAGAACAAAATTAAAAACTTCACCAAAAAATGTACATAAATAAAACACACAAATTTAATAGACATGTAATCAAACTGCTCGCTTAGACTACTAAAACTTTTTGAATTAAAAAAACTGTTGTAGGTAGTAAAATATTTTACGATATTTACGACTATTAACTCTTGGAATGTTGCTAATATGAAAGTATTGCTACTGAATTTTAAAACTTTATTTGAATACATAATTGATATTTTTCATATAAAAATGTTTTTTGGTGTTATTAGTGGTCAATCTAGAAAAATGTATTAACTGTAGAGATTTCAATAATAAGAAAATGTTTTCTTCCTGTATTCTATAATCCGGGAAAATGGTTTTTATTTATAAATTATTGTGTGTATAAATTGTGTGTTGGTATGGGAAAGGACGGAGTTTTGTAATAAAGCAATGCTTTATTATAAGAAATAAAAACACTTGCATATTTTCAGTAATAAATTTTTCTGCTAGTGTTTAATTATTTTAAGTTATTCTTAAAAAACAAATTTGGCTACTTGTTTCACATTTTTTAAATAAATTTAACTTTTTCCGAATATAAAATAAAATAGAGTAAAACCACTTTAAAGTGACCACGTTCCGTTCAAATAAAAATTGGTCGCTCCGGGAGGTGGTCTCTTAATAGAGGTCACGTTTAAATCTAGATTTTAATTGTTAAAAAAAGGTAACAATTAATGTTACTAAAATTTATTTTTCACATTTTGAAAAATATGAAAATTTAGGTTTCAAAACAAACGTTAATTACATAAGTTAATTACTGCAGAGTATAAAAAATGAATATATTGACGTTTGTTGTGATTTTACGGTTTTATCTTTTATAGCTTTTATTTCCAAGTCCTTTCGAAGTTCAGTAAATAAATGCATTTGTTTTTCTTTTTTTGGACGGGAGCAAATAATGACGATTTTATTAATTTATCTATTTCTTTGAGAGTTTCCTGACAGAATAGTGCACGACAGTTTATTGACCGCCATTCTTAATTTGCCATCAGAGTTAAATTCATTGCCTAAAGAGGCACAAAGGTGTTTAAACACTTAAAAGTTATCGGAATAAAATATTTAAAAAAAAATTCTAAACTAACTTTAGAAGTTTGATGAATAATGCGCTCTCAGGAATTAATTTTCTAATAAAACTTTCTTCAAGCGACCAGGAAAAAGCGGGATTTATTTCATTTTTTTCAAAGAAATTGGTCGCTCATGGAGGGAGTTCAACTTAAATGCTCTTATTAGTATTGAGCCTATGGGAATAAATTTCGTTCTATGACAAAATGGTCGTTGAGGGAGGTGGTCGCTTAATGGAGGTGGTCGCACAGGGAGGCGGTCGCTTAATGGAGGTGGTTGCACAGGGAGGTTTCACTGTATACAAAATATATGTAAAACTCATGGCGTAATTAATTATTCATATTTTTTTTTTTGTTTTGCAAAACTTAAATAGCTTTACAAAACTTAAAACTTGAACTATTTTGAAACACATAAAAAAAAGTTAAATGCATCAGAAAATTCTTCAAACAAGAAATTTTAATTGGAAGTAAGTTTATAAAAATATTATGTCATATAAATGTATAAGAACGGAAAAGCCATCTGTTCTTGCTTTGATAAACAAAACAGTGCGAAAAACGGCAGACGATAAAACTATTAAAAACAACATATTGCGTTTAATCTTTGGAACAGGCAGATGGAGTTTTTTACTGGACAATAGGTAGCGTTATGAACATGCAGTCTGTCAGATATAAACATTTAACCTAAAAAATTCATAGGAATAATCATCCCAAGGTCATACTTTAGACGAAAATATGAGTTCGAGATATTTACACTAGCTTTGGTGTGGTTTAAATGATTCCCATCATTGCTAGTGTATGTATTATTGACATATTTTCTACTGCCAAAATTTGTTCTTCCTAAAACATGGATTACATCGGAATTTAAAGAATGACGTTAAGGGGAAAAAAAAGGTATGGAAAAATATTTTATTCCAGAGTTTGCTTTTCTTTAAATTATAACGCTTTTAGTATTTCCTTATAAACATTTCATTAACCTAATACAGTTTAGTAGATTTATTATTTAATTTATTGAAATAAATAACTGTCTATCAACAATTTTAATCAGATGATTAATATCAATTATATAAATTTATTTTAATCAGATTTGTTTTCTTTTAAAATATTATAGGTTAAAATCACATGTTTTCTCAAACTTTAAAATGACATATAAAAATATTATAATCAAAGTTTAACATAATTAGCAAATATTTAAATGTATTTAACGTACTAAATAAAAAGGCCTTTTTATAGAATAAAATTTTTTGATTGTCTCAAACAATTTGCGTTGCACATTTTTATTTAAAAATTAATATATGTTCGGAAGAAAAGAAGATTGTTTATTCTATTTAGAAGAAATAGGAAATTTTTACATAATGGAGAAGTACTATTTAAAGGATATTATACATATGTAGTCTTAAGAGGGAAAAATCAGTGTCAATGAGTATTATTCGATGTGAAAAAAGTTATAAAAATTATAAAGAGATATCCTTAGCTGGTAAGAACTTTTCAGTTAGACATTATGAACGAAAAGCTTTGAAAGTAAACCGGTGTCTCAATTTGTTGACAAATATAGAAATTATGCAACCCAGTGAGAATTTAAATTTGGTTTTATTGAAAGATTTTAATTTTTAAAACACATATCCATGTACTTGAATGAATGAAACTAAAATGTAAAATATATTTCATCATTTTTTTTCTGGATACTTTTAATATTTTACTTCCTGATTGATTTTATACGCATAAACTTCAAAATATCTATACTATACACTCTATTAGAAAACAGACTGATTAAAGGGGCTTGTTATTTATGATTATCATCTACTCCTGTAAATAAAATAATAATAGTAATAATGAACCAATGTGTGCTTCTATTTTGTGCTTATGGTTTGAATTTTTATACTTTATTCACATAAAAATGACTAACTATTTTACATAATTTTCATTATTTTTTATTTTACTGTGTCATATAAAAGTAAATATGATTACCTGCATTTGTAACAGACTGTATATATAAAATTTTCACCACACGTTATTCTAAAACCTTTATAATAAATTAAAAACGTCATCAAACATTGTTCATAAATAAAACACAAATTTAATAAACATGTAATCGAACTGCTCGCTTAAACTACTAAAACTATTAGAATAATAATAATAATAATAATAATAATAAAAAACTGCTGTAGGTAGTAAAATCTTTGGCGATTTTTTCGACTGTTAACTCTGGGATTGTTACTTATATGAAAGTATCGCTATTGAATTTCAAAACTTTATTTGAATAAATAATTGATATTTTTCATATAAAAATGCTTTTGGTGTTATTAGTCAAATGCATTAAAAAGAGATGCTAGTTCAGTAAAAACAGAGCATGATGACAGAGCTTCAGGAGTAAATGTAATATAGTAATGTGTTTCGTAATGCTATAAGAAAAAGTATATAATTTGTTAATATGATAAATAAAGTGACATTAATTTTTAAGGATTTTATGAATTACAAATTGAAAAATACAATTAAATAACGACATGATTTAACAATATCTTGTATTTTCTGAAGAAATAAAGTTCTATAATTTTTGCAAAGTCTTGGACACACTGATTTAGGAATGCTGTTGTATGAGGTAGTTTTTTAGAAGAAATTTCTGATTGCAACTAAAGGTGAATTTCACTTAAAAAAAAAAGATGTATTTCGCCCATTTTAAAAAGAGCAGGGCACTGCAACTTTAAAAAAATGGCCTAGATTGAACAGTAAGTAATTGCAGAATTAATAAAAACAGCAAATAAATATAATTTAAGGTTGTATTCCGATCCAAACTGCTTATTTTCTAATTCATTTTAAAATTCATTTTTGCTCTCAAACGCATCAAACTGGGAAATTCTCTTATTTAGAAACTACATAATGTGTCGTGCTTCTCAATTTTTTGATAAATGCAGAAAATACTGTATTAAACGCTGTCAAAGTTAGCGTTTTGAACCAAATTTTCCGAAGCGTGCAATCTGGGAATGAAAAAAGGGTCATACTGAGAAAATAATTGTTTACAAATCAAATTCTAATTAATTGAGCTGAAAATGAAATCACACGGCACGTTAAACATGTCTTCAAAAATCACTCCTAGCAAGTTTCATGTTTTTACTTTTAAAAATGAGTCTGAAAATGTCTCAGAAAAATTCGACTGTTGAGGGTGGAAAAACATTTTTTCGAATATACCCTTAATTAGGGGCACAAACAACAAAACAAGCAAATATGGTTTTCAGCTCATCTTGCATTTGTACAAAGGAATATTACTATTAATCTCCGACGCTTTGGACGGAAGCAAAGATGACATTTTATGGAATGACGGAGATTCTTCATACACCGATTCATATTACAATAGTGGTACTGCTACCTTCAGTGAAAGTGATTTATTATGAGAATTTTTTGTCAAAATTTTCACAAAGATTATTTGTAAATTTTACGTCTATAAAAATATTACTATAAAAAGAAAAATGGTATTTAATGGCACATAGTTTGGAAACATTTGATAAGTTACTAATTTTATTATAATGTGTTTTTTTTATACCAGTAATGTTTTAGCATTAGAGTGCACAATATTGTGTAGTAGATTTCCCCGCTTAATAGTCGCACTTAGACTTTCACAATGAAAAATTGGCAAAAAAGTGCGACTATTACGCGAGTAAATACTGTAGTTGTTGAGCAGATATCATTCTTTCCTTCTTCTTTAGCTCCATTTTGCCGTAAATTTATTATAGCAAAAGCAGAATGAGAATATATTACCTAATTATTCTTTTACTCTCAAACGTTTTTAATACTTGCTGTGATGTTTATAGAAAAGAAAGTATAACTTGATTGGTTAAAGATGAATTTCGTAAAAGCATCGCGAAAATATGCAAATTTCGTCAAAAGATCATGAAAAAAAACGAATTTAATCTAAGATTAGCAAATTTTGTCAAAATATTGTAGAAAAAACGCGAATTTCGTCAATGGACCGCATAAAAGGCGAAATTTTTAAAATAAATCGCGCAATTAAGGTGAATTTTGTCAAACGATCGCGAAAAAAATTCTAAATTTCGTCAAAAGTTCGTGGAAAAAAACGCGAATTTCATCTAAGAATCGCAATTTCGTCAAGAGATTGAAAAAAAACGTGAATTTCGTCAAAGGATCGCGAAAAAATGCAAATTTCGTCAAAAGATCGTGGAAAAAAACGAATTTCATCTAAGAATAGCAAATTTTGTCAAAAGATTGTAGAAAAACGCAAATTTCATCAATAGACCGCATAAAAGGCGAAATTTTGTAAATAAATCGCGCAAATAAGGCAAATTTTGTCAAATGATCGCGAAAAAAATCTAAATATCTTCAAAAGGTGGTGGAAAAAAACGTAAATTTCATCTAAGAATCGCAATTTCGTCAAGAGATTGAAGAAAAACGTGAGTTTCGTCAAAGGATCGCGAAAAAATGCAAATTTCGTCAAAAGATCGAGGAAAAAAAGCGAATTTCATTTATCAAATTTTGTCAAAAGATTGTAGAAAAAATGCGAATTTCATCTATGGACCACATAAAAGGCGAAATTTTGTAAATAAATCGCGCAAAAAAGGTAAATTTTGTCAAACGATCGCAAAAAAAATCTAAATTTCTTGAAATGGTCGTAGAAAGAAACGTGAATTTCATCTAAGAATCGCAATTTCGTCAAGAGATTGAAGAAAAACGTGAATTTTGTGAATTTCAAAGCATAGTGAAAAAAAAGCGAATTTCGTCAAATGATAGTGAAAAAACATAAAATTTTGTCAATAAATCGTACAAATAAGGTGAATTTCGCCGAAGGATTTCGAAAAAAACGTAAATTTCAATAAAGTATCGTGAAAAAAACATTCTGAAATTTTTCTGTGAACTTCAGAATTTTCTTTTGCTCATAATCACTCCTGCTTCCATTGTCATGGTGCATTGATTGAACTCGGATAGCGATTTCATTTTTCAATAAATATATTGCATCTTAACGCAGTCACAACATTGTCATTGTAGTCACATATTCGTCGCAAAGTTAATGACAAAATCGTCACAAATTACACTATTTTCACAAAATTGTCACAATGTGACTTCACAACATTGTCACTGTCGTCACAGAATCATCACAGTGTTAATGACAATTTCGTCACAAATGACACATATTTCACAAATTGGTCTCACCGTGACTTCACAAATTGGTCACAATGTGACGTCACAAATGAGCTCTAAAACGGCCATAACGACCTCACATTCTAGTCACTGTGACTTTACATCGACGTCACGACACGTCACATCGACGGTCACAAAGTCACAGTGTGACTTCACAACGACGTCGCCGTAACGCCACCATGCCTTACGGGAAGATGGTCACAGTCATTAAACAGTTTATCGAAGCGGACCGAACGGGAAACTGGAACCTCCACCTGAGAACCTTGCAAAAAATGCTTCCCTACTTCCATGCTGCGGGACATTTCTTATATGCCAAGTGTGGACATCTGTACTTGCAAGACATGCTGAAGCTGGAAGAAACACTGGATCCTTCCGAATACCGAAAGTTCACAGCTGAAGGCTATTTCACCATACGGCGATCAGATAAGAATTGGTCTGGGACTTGGACTGATATGGCGATCGAACATACATTAATGAAAACTATGAAGAGCACTGGAGGATTAACGCATGGACGAGGAATGACAGACAGCGTGTTAGCAAGATGGACTCTGGGAATGATTCATATGCAAAACATATGCGATGATATAGAGGCATACTGTGAAGTAGGCTTTGAAGTTTCTGAACAGCATGTGGATGCCAGAAGTTCCCGCATTGATAGAGACAGTAATGATTCAAAAAAGCTGCGAGATTGGTTGCTAGTGCATCATCCTTTCCCCGAAAATGATTACATAATGTCCATCAGTAGTGGAATTGTTGGAAAGACTGACGTTAACTGCTATTTGGCTGGAGAAGTAGGACAGGCAGGAGTCAGAAGAATTGTTGGCGAAAATTTCAAGAGTGTGAAATTCAAGAAAAAGGATAAGGTAGTACCTTTAGCTTCTGTTGTCAGTAGTTTAAGATTAGAAAACGTTACAGTTACTTCTGTCCATCCATTGACTCTATTCCAAAGGGTTTGTTTAATGAAGCAGAGTGATGAAGACGTGCAGAATCTACTAACTTATGAACTTGCTCCCTATCCGATGTCTTTATTCTCCGACGTAGGGATGAGAAAGGGCACAAAATCTTCGTTTTACAGTGCTTTTATCCCATTAGACAATCTGGATCTTATTGGAAAAGATAAGTTTTTTGTTGTTGACGGAGGGTACCTTCTTCACAAAGTAACTTAGCCTCGAAATGTTTCCTTCAAATTTATTGTTAAAAGTTATATTTCTTACATTCAGAAAAATTTTGGATCACAGGTCGCAGTTGTGTTCGATGGATATCCATCTGAGGGAGAACAGAATGGAACGAAAAGTGCAGAAAGAGCACGTCGATCTAGAATGCACACTTCTACTGAAGTCATAGTTGCAGCAGAAATGTTAAGAACAGTGCCTCAAGACAAATTTCTAGCCAATGACAGAAACAAGAACCGCTTCATTTCACTGCTTAAAACAGAGCTTCAAAATAACAGAATTCAAGTTGACCAGGCAGAAGAAGACGCTAATGTCATGATTGTTACCTTAGCCATTTCAAGAGCCAAAGCCTTTGAAAGTATCGTAATTGTCGGAGAGGATATTGATATTCTCGCGATTATGACAAGCTTTGGATATCAACACAAAAATCTGTTTTTCCAAAAACCAGGAAGAGGAAGCATCGAAACAAAGTGGTTTTCAACCAATTCTTACAAATACAATCACAACAATGTTCTTTTCACTCATGCAATCAGTGGATGCGATACAACATCTTCTCTTTTTGGGCAAGGAAAGTCAAAGTTTTGTAACACTTTAAAAAAACATAAGCAGCTTGAGGAAGTATCATGTGTTTTTAATAAACCAGAGTCTACCCGTCAAGAAATCATCAAGGCTGGAGAAAAATTCCTTATTGCACTATACAGTGGATGCGTAGATACCACGCAGACATTGAACAGTTTGAGGTTCCAGTTATTTGCTAAATCAGCCACAAAAAGCAAAGTTCATCTTGCAAGGCTGCCACCGACGCAAGAGGCTGCGCAGCATCATTTCCTAAGATGTTATCATCAGGTACAAGCTTGGCTAGGAAACAACATGCCCCCTGAAGAATGGGGGTGGGTTCGCAGGTCTGACGGTCTTTTTCAGCCAGTTCAAATGTAAGAAAACCCAGCACCTGAATCCTTGCTGCATGTTGTCTCATGTAGCTGTAAAAAAGGGTGCACCAAGGCATGCTCTTGCCAAAAATCAGGACTCAAATGCTCGGCAATTTGCAAAAACTGTAACGGGGTCAATTGTGAAAATGTGGATCATATTATTTATGCAGAAGAAGAGGATTATGAAGCTGATACCTGGGAAACCATCGACCAAACCAGCAATGTCGATGACTTTCGCAGCCAGGATGATGATGTCGCAACAAGCTTAAAGCAGTTCAAAGCTGTTGAAGATCATGCAGCCTGCTCCTTTGCTTCTCAAGCTGAGGTTGACGAACCAAACTCATCAACGCGCAAGCGCTCCAGACGTTACTAAATCCATTAAAGATGTTACTGTAAGTATTTTTTACTTACATTCATGCTACCTACATTCATAATACCTACTATTATTGTTCTCACCTTAAGTTGTAAATACAAAAAAAAAATTACAATGTTATCAATTTTTTACGGTTTTACCATTGTAATTAATCATTATTACTATCATGCAAATACCTGTAATATAAAAAGTTACATTAAAGAGGATAAAAGAAATAAAAATGGTGTCAAATGTTGGTATTTGCGATTTTTTCACAAAGTTAGAAAAAAAGTATCATATTCAGGAAGCTGTAGCGCGCTTAATAATGGATTTAGAAAAAGACTTTTATAATGAAATTTGTAGAGAATTTAATGCTCTTTCTTTTTGTAATTGAGTATGCTACACAAACATTTTATAATTTTCGAGTTATAGGCAAAAAACTGAAAAAAGTCCGAAAATTTCGTGGTTTTTTGGCTCCACAAAGTTTAGCCTCGAGATATTTTGTTGGGAAACAATTAATTCCTGTTATTAGCATCCCCATAAACAGTTTAAAAACACAAAATCTTCTAGCAGAATTTTTGCATCTATTTTTGACAATTTGACTGGACTACTAGTAAATATTTATGAAGCGTTATTAGCTTTTAGCCAGCATCCGTTCAGATACATTTCCCCCGGGGAATATTAGTGTGTTAATTTACCAGAAATGTAGAATTGTGATATTTATACATCACTGCCAACACAAACATGTCGCGTATAAATAATCTTATTTTAAATAGATGTCTGCTTATAAAAAGAATTAATTAATGCAATATAAAGCAACAGAAACGTGTATTTAATGAATTACTTAAAACTAAAAAAAAAAAAAAAGAATGAAAACCAGGCGAGGAATAATTAATTTTCATAATCTGATACAATTTAAGAGGAAAGAAAACCTTCAAAATAACTTTCAGTTTTCACTGATAAATTAAGATAAAATGATGAGAATATTTTCTTTATTTATATTCTGCTACTTCATTTTTCTTCATTAAAAGGATTTCCATGTATTAATCTAAGCGTTGTCTAATTTACTTATGTTTATTTAGAAATAAATACGATTTTAATAATGTAAATAGTGTAAAACAGATCAATTTTATATGTTGCGTATTTTCTTTTACGTATTTTTCATATTACTCAAGAATAACAGCTGAATTATAAAGAACACGTATTAGGGTAGATTGGTTGAAGATGCCGTAGTTTTTGACTTAACTGTTTTAAAAGTCGACTGTTGTTTTTATTTGTTGTCCATTGATTTCTTGTTAAAGTTTGCATTACTTGTGTATGATTTAAAAACTAATTTTATTTTACAGATATTATTGAAAGCATCGAAAATTTTGTTTTTCTAAAAACTTGCAGTTCGGCATCTTACCCTAAGGTATGGATAAGATGAACAAATATCTAGGGCTATGAGGCCTTATGGAGTTTCAATGTAAACAATAATTTTTATGAAGCAGAATAAAACATATAATAATGGGACGAATAAAAGTAACTTTAATATTTTAGACAAACTGAAGTTGTTAACTTAGTATTAGAAAATTACAAAAATATGAATGTAACAAACGTTCGCAATTCAATAAAAAAGCAAACTAATATTTGAAAAAAAAGGTAGTGTTTTACTTAACATTTAAAAGAATTATATCTCTTAAGTATGTCTATATTTTATTATTATAACAAGTTTAAATACGTTAAAGACACTGTGATAAAATGCTTTAGTGTCCAGCTTTTTTGTTGACGTTTTTCATATATCCCTTTGTTCTTTTTAGCAATATCTCAGATCTGCCATAAACTGCACGTTTGTTTTGGAACTTTGAGCAGCTTTTATATAACCAACAGTTTCACTGACTTGATCCAATCACATTTTTCCAAAGTTTTATTGCACTTTGATAGACACTCTGAACACTCATTCTCATACACTTAAAAAAATCCTCAACTTCTGAATCTTGGTAGGGAATTTATTCATCATTCAATTTCTATTGTCATACCGATTTAGTTTGGCTTTTATAGGACTTTAAAATTGTTTTAATCTCAATATTAAAATGAGAAAAAAAATGTGAAAATTACGTCATATTTAAAACAATACATTTAAAATGTCAAACTAAAAAGAAAAAAAAATTCTTATAGCGTCATTATAAAATTGTATACTTATCTATTTTATACAAGTTAATTTTAAATTGTTGGGTTGATCTTATTTAATCAATCACGAAAATAGGCGTCATCTGTCTCGACAGCAATTGATTCGGCCTTAAAATCCCTCAGCCAAAGGAAATGAATGGAAACCTGATTACAGGAAGTCGCCACTAGTCGTTTAATAACGATTAAATCTTCCGTAATCTTTTCAAAGAAGATCGTGTTTTTAGAATCAGTGTTGTCTGGATGGAGGTTGGCGAGCGAAGCTCGTAGGGGCAGAAACCCTTAGTTACCTAAAACTATATTATATACTACCGATGTTTACATTTATTAAAATTAATTATAACTGCCTTTAACATCAAATTTAAACAATTATTAAAATTAATAATTATTAAACAATTAATTATAAGGCCAATAAATTTTATTTATAAGATTATATTTATAACAATTATTACATATATAAAACTTTCAAGTTATGTTCACCTTTGATTTTATTATTTCTTTATGTCATTTTAAACATTAAAAAAATATATAATTTTTATCAAATACTTTTTTTAATCAGTTGATAAAAGTCACGATTTAATCACTAATTTAAATTATCTGATTAAAATCGTTGGCAAAAAGTTAATAGCCAAGAGTAATTTAAACAATTAAGAAACAACCAGACATTTTAACGCCCTCAACGGAAAATAACCGGCATATTACCCTAAGAGAAAACAACCGGCATCTTACCCCCCAAAATTTTCGTCGACTTACGTCAAAGTATTGGGAAAGACGCCAGTCCCCCCCCCCCCTCCCTCCACTGGCGTGAAGAAGCTGGAAACGGCCGTCATTGAAGTCACGAAAAGATTTTAAACAGTTACCAGAAGTGTTAAGGCGAAATAGCATTAAAAATACCACTTAAATTTTTTTAAAAGAATGCAAACGGAAATTAAAACATTAGTAGGGAACCCGTTTCCTTACAGCGTGTGCGCATATGAAAACTACTTGATATGGCATCTTGTACAGCACGGGAACTTGTAATTTTCAACTTTTCTAATGTAATTATTTAACTAATGTGTGAATCAGCAAGGTGTGATACACGAAATATTTTAAAACAAATGCCTACTTTAAATATCTACGATTAATTTATTCTTATGGTTAGGTTTTTTTTTTTTTTTTCTACAGATTCGTTACAAGAAAATTTACTTGCTTATGTGTTAGTATGTTTTAGAATCTTAATGAACTTGCGTTCCTATCAGCGAATAAGATATATTCGACTGAAAAATTATAGTATTCCTTTTACACCGAATTTGATTCTTATTTCAGCTGAATACAGTTAACCAGATTAGAATGAAAATATTTTCCATCATACTTTAATGATTTAATTAGAATCTGCTGAATATCCATAATTGTAAGTAAATATTTGCGAATAATGTATCTTAGATTTAATCACAAAGAGTAACTTACATCTTGCTAAAATAAGAAATATTTTATATACAAATGAAAGGTAGACGTTTAGTCTTCTACTATATCAAATATGAGGTGCCTTCAATGTAAATTATTTCCAATATCAATGCACATTTGAAGGAGAATTTTCTAAAGAGTTTTAAATACGTCAGGCATTTAATTTCATTGAGTCGTTGAAAGTATACTTTTATAGCATCATCAATCTGTCTTTCGGAATGTAAAGTACCCCCACGTATTTTACGAATAGCCTAAAATAACGAAATAGTATAAAGTCATTTCATTGAATCGATGAAAGGTATACTTTTATAGCTTCATCAATCTGACTTTCGGAATGTAAAGTACGCTCACGTATTTTACGAAAAGCCTAAAATTATGAAATAGTGTAAAGTCATTTATAACAAGGTAAGTAAAATGTAATGAATTTTTTAATAATTTCGGGTGCTTTTGTTCAAGCAAATTTAATGCCAATATATCAGAATGCAAAAATGCATAATCATACTTAAGCATATTTTACGGATACAGTTTTTAGTGTACCAGTGGCATGTCGATCTTCATTTTTGGGATACTTTTTGCATTTAGTTATTCTTCCGTTTCTACATCCCAATTAAGACCCTGGTCCCGTTTAGGGTTCCGTAGCGCCCGGTGAAAGGCCCCTAGAAAATTTTTGAAAGCCATGCGTTTTCACCCCCCTAATTTTTTTTACATTCCCAGTGCGTAATTTTAAAGTTGAGTCTTGGACTCATCTCCCTAGACAAATACATACATATTTTTATTGGGACTCTAGGGCGTCTTTTTAAGCATTTCCCTAATTTTTTGCGCATTTCTATAAAATTATTACTAATGATTAATTCATACCCGATGCTTAATTTTGACTAATCGAAGATCTAAAACGCTAAGTACTAAAACCTTTTAACATGTTTTCATGTTAGGGCCTTGCTCTCATCTATTACTTGGCCCCTTTTGCACCCCATATTATAGCTCCCGTAAAAATAGTCCAATTCACTAGTTTTTTTTTTTTTAACAACTTCATAGGTTCTCCAACAACTACGTGAACGACAAAAAAAAAAAAAAAAGAGATTTATTAAAAAATTGATACCACCAATTTGTAATATTAATCACCTACTTGAGGCCCTTGATGCAGCTTCTTTAAAAATTATCCGAATTGCTTGCATTTTCCTTTAAGACAGTTCTAGCATCCTCTGATTACTTTAAAAACTTCTAAAAAGCATCTTTATATGCAACTACATTCCGCTTAATTTCCTGGTCCCTTGAGGGCCGATACAGGGCCACTTGAAGTTTTTACACCATAAATTGTTAACAAATTGCCTCCTCTTAATCCAATCTTCATTTATGGAACCCTTTTTCCATTTAGTTACTCTCCCGTTTCTTTATTCTATTTAAAATCCTGTAGCACCCTAAGGTTTCAAAGGGCCCGATCCCGGGCCTATTGTAAATTTTGTGCAGGATGAAATTTTCTCGCATTCTCAATGCAAAATTTTAAAATTGAGTCTTGCACTCTTCTCCCAGGACCAACACCCTCTTATTTTTACTGGGCCCTAGTGCCCTGTTTTAAGCATTTGCCCCATTTTTTTTCGCATTTCTTTAAAATTTTATTCTTATGATTAATTCATACTCTATGCTTAATTTTGACTAATTTAAGATCTGAAATGCTAAGAACTTAGACCTTTTAACAAGTTTTCATGTTAGCGCCCTGCTCTTTACTACTATCAGTTGGCCCGCTTTGGGACCTTTGTTATAGGGCCATTAAAAACGTTCTGACTGAATAGATTTTTTAACAACTTCTTAAGTCTTCCTACTACTGCATGAATGATAAAACATTTTCTCAGACTTTAGCTACCACAAATTTTGGATATTAATATCCTTCTTGGGGCGTTTGTTGCAGCTTCTTTAAATAATATCCGATTCCGTTACAATTTTGTTTAACACAGTTTCAGCGTCCCCCAACTACTTTAAAACTATTAAAAAAAATTCTTATACCCAACTACATTCCAGTTAATACCCTGGCACCCAGGGCTCGGCCTTTCTTTATGCCTCAGCAACCAGTTTTTTTCGAACATTAATAGCTTTTTCGGCCAAGACTTACGTTTACTCACTACAACCGTAAATTAAAAGTCGCGTTAATTTAAAGGTAACTTTACATAAAAGATGTCATCAGTTTATAAAGTATCGCGTTAAAGTTAAAGGTAATTCCTGAAATTTATAAGAGTAGGTGTATCTTCCACCGCATTTCACATTCTAAGGAGCCAATTTCTGTTTCTGCGAATGTGTTCGCTATTCCTTTTCAAAATTACTGCACTCTGTATGTTTTTGATATGCGTAATAAAGTTTTTTTTTTCTTCTCAAAGTACCGTCTATTGTTATCCTCCCACTGACGATATTCTTCGTTTCTGTGAACTTACAGTGCTACCTGTCGATGCGGTTTTATTTATTTATTTTTTTTAAACTACGTCTAAAAAATTCCCATTGCTTTCGGAGCATACTGGTGAATTTTCAGGTCTTTTGGATCAGTAGCTCTTTTGTTATAGGGTTTTACTTTGACAACTTAAAAAAAAATCACCCTATATATATAATATATATAGATATATATAGTTAAACTTTTAATAATTATAAACCATTTAAACAAATGAAAAATGGGCATATATGTAGAGAGAGAGAGAGCAAAATAGAAAAACTAGAAAACAGGAATTCTGCTTTTTCAGAATTTAGTGTTGCCCCCGGCGAAAACAATTTTTGCATATATAAATAGTAACAAAACATATTTCAATTTTAACACTTAAAGCACACACTTTTATTTTATCTAAAATGACGTCATTCGTATCCGCTTGAGAATTCACATTTACGATCCGCTTTTAAACATCTGCAGTAAAGCATGCTTAGGATGTCACTATCGCAAAATAATACACAAATGCAGCAAAAGATGCCGTTATTAAAGCAACTCGCCAAAAAAACGGCTATCTAATGATTCATAGGCCTTCATTTGTTTGTAACATTAGCATAGGCGATTTCAATCGTGACGTCGGTTGCTATGTTGTATTTTTTATTTTGTTTGTGTGTTGCAGCTATATCTTACATCTATATCTCACATCTAATTGTTTTAATACTTGTTATGTACTGGTTACATTTTCTACGATTTATATTTATAAAGAAATGACGCATAGCAACCGCTTGTTTGGAGTCAGTTTCCAACCAAAACGTCATGTCTGACGTCACACTGAAAGCCTCTATAGGTACTAAATTAAATACAGTTTATAACAGGTCCAGTGTTTTAACAGAAATTATTAGTTTATATTTTTTCAAAATAGCACGTATTTTAATTACATTTTCTTTGTTGTTGTTATGAGAAAATGGAAACAAAAAGATATAATTGCTATTTTTCAACTATTTTCCCTTAACTTTCCACATAAATGGAATACTCGTGTTGCCAAAATTAAACATTAAAAGCAACAAAAAAATACATATTTCAAAAATAAATGGAGATACAGTTTTCAAACAAATTGCATTTAAAAGTACTTTTTTTTTTGCAATACGACGGTATGAAAATTGAAAATGTGCGATGCTTAGAAATTAAAAAAAAAAATGCTATAGAGCATTTAATCGTACAACGATACACTGCACAAAATCCGAGGAGTTTTCCTGTAGGAATCGGAAAAATAGTTGCCCTTATCGTACCGGAAAATTTTCCGACCCAGCTCGGAATAAAATCCGTAAAAAAGGAAACATTCATTAAAACGGCATTTTTTGGATTTTATTCCGATTTTACGGATTCTATTCCGAGCTGGGTAGGAAAATTTTCCGGTACGATAAGGGCAACTATTTTTCCGATTCCTACAGGAAAGCTAGTCGGATTTTTTTTTACAGTGTACATCTGCTTTGTTTATAGCTGCCTTCTGTAAGGTAACGTTATTTTTTGGAGACACAAAATAAGCTGGGAGAAAGAAATAGCATACCGTACCGGGGGCTAATAAAACGCTCAACATAGATGCATATATTGCAAGTTTAAAAATCGGTCATGCTCTTGAATTCATGTAGGCATTTGAATTAATATTTTTCCAATAACTATAGTTGCAACTTTATTACTAAATTATAGTATTTATATTTATTTTGTTTTTATTTCACGAAACAAGATCAATACTTTAAAGTAAAAGCTACATATTTGTCGATTGTTAGTCCATACGCAATTTTCATAATTTTGTCTATGAAATACGAAATTTGGAACTATGCAAATATAATGGAAATATTTATTTATTTTCGTAATAATAGTAATAATGTATATATATATATATATATATATATATATATATATATATACATATGTGTGTGTGTGTGTGTGTGTGTGTGTGTGTGTTAAAAAAATATAAGCGTTTTTCTGGGCTTTCATTTAAAACTATACTAAGTGAATAAAATGCATTTTTATAAGCATTAAATCATTATACGTTATTTTAAATAACACATAAGACTTTTGCAATTTAATGATAACAGTTTAATCTTATATTATCTATGTCGTTAAAACATTGCTTTAAGAAATATGCTGTCTAATGCAGATAGCTCTTCAACTTTTTCATCTTTTGTGTTTTCATATGCTTTTTGAATATTTACTGCCTCCAGACGTTTGTTGCCTGAAAAAATTAAAGTAGAATCTAAAAAAGTAGTATGTGGTCGAATAAATGTATTTTATTGTTACACAATAAAAAAAACTTCTGCTATCATTAAACGATAAAAAATGCAACTGAAAGTGATTTTTACATTTATTTTATTTATATTGCAATTTTCTAACATCATTTCTCACAACATTTGTTGTGGCAGGTAATTTCTTTTTAGAAAAAAAATATTTAAAATAAAGTAAAAATATATTCTTTATCCTTAGGCCATTATTATTTATTTTTAACTTTTAAGTATATTTATTTATCTTTCTGGATGTATATAGAAAAAGAAATTTTTTTTAATAAAGAAGAAGTATTCACGATTATATTTGACAAGTGATATCATTATTAGGATTATCTTTTTGTTAAGGAGATTCGCGGGTAAATTTTTTTATCGTTCTTTCTCAGCACATTTTAATGATTTTTCTTTCTGAAATGTTTCTTTCTATGAGTATAAAAATTACTTTACAAATAAAAAAATTTGAATACTATGAAATAAAAAAATTAAAATAATAGTTTAAAATTCATTTTACTTATTAAACGTTTGATTAATTTTTTTCAATATTTGTGTGTAGAAAAGATTTCATATTAATTTGCCTCCAGAATTTATTAAATTATTACTGAAAAAATTAATAATAAATTTAAAAGCAAACAAAAGAGGGTTATGAGGAATTTTTACTTCGAAGAACATATTTTCGAATTTTTCTTACAAAATTAACCCTTCTTTCAAAAATCACTGTAATAATGTTTTTCGTCTTTCATTTTTTAAATAAATTATGGTTAAAATACTTTAAAAAATCATATTTTGTTTTAAGTATGGTTTACAGCTAAAAAACAGTTTATTACTAATCGGCAATACTGGTCTTTAATTGAAAAAATAATTTTCCTTAAAAAAATTCTATAATATTAAACACACAAGAATTTTAGGAACTGTAATAAGAAAGAAATTTTACTTGCTCACTGTAGAACATAATAGGGTATTTCGCAAGCTTCCAAACAAAACAAAAAGAACAAGTAGCAACAACTGAATAAAATAAATCTATCTTTATTTTTAAACAGTACAAGAGTTGTCATCTAAATGTTGAAAATTGATTTAATAATATTTTCAGAATGTATTTTACTGTCAACATTAGGCATTCTAGCATCAGTATTATTCTAATAATATTTTAGAGCCTAAATTAGGTATGTTGCCGAAAAGAAACACCCAGCATTTAAGGATTAAAACTGTTGAAAACAGTTTATTAAATTAACTAGGGGATCGTACCGGAGCTATTTTAATGAGCTCGGGTACGAATTAAAATAGCTCGAAATAAATCACCTATATGCTTGCCGGGTTAAAGAATATAGGTGAAAACATTTTTTTTTTGAAAACTAATATATATATATATATATATATATATATATTTTTTTACGTTGCCCACTTACAATAAAAAAGCATTTTTCATATGGGAAAAAACGAATTATACAACCAAATAAATTTTTTAAAATTTATCAAAAGCGATATTTTCTTATTAGCAGCATGTTAATAGTTATTTGACCAAGATTTTGCTACTTAAGAGGGAAGTTTTTTTTTAACGGATATTAGCCGTAAGAAAATGGTGAACTCTTTATTTCACTGTAAAAAAATGGACTAAAATACGGAAATACTACTGGCAATCTAGACGCCAGTACAATTTCCGTATTTTAACGGAACTTTTTCCCGGTAAATTACAGAAAATTTTCCGTTAAAAAAAAAAAAAAAAAAAAAAAAAACGAAAATTTTTCTGTAATTGATCGGGAAAAAGTTCCGTCAAAATACGGAAATAGTACTGGCGTCTAGATTACCAGTAGTATTTCCGTATTTTAGTCCGTTTTTTTTTTTTACAGTGTTTGTTTTAAAGGTAAACGGATTAATCTTTCGTAATCGAGCTCCGCGCGATATAGATAAATTAAAAAATATTTCATGCTTTAAAATTGTTTTTAAAACCATAGACAATCAGTAAACTCAGATGAACTTTGCAAACAAATTCCATTTGAAAACAAAAATCCTATTTGGTGATCTAAAAATTTAAATTGTACGATTACAAATATGTTAGATTTGTGTTATTAAAATATTATTCTTTTATTTGTTTATAAGAGAAGTATTAATTTCGTTAATTTGTCTTTCACAAATATGTTAGATTGGTGGTTCCTTTAATATTATTCTTTTATTTGTTTATAAAGGAAGTATCAATTTCGTTATGCAAAAATAGTCAGAAACAAATGCTGAACAATGATTGTTGCTTTATGTGCAAAATGTTTATTATTATTATGTTTTGAAACCAGCACGTGATAAGATAAACTTAAAAAAATCATGATTAAAAATTATTTTCGAAAATATAATACATCAGTCAACTAAGATATAGTTTTTAAACAAATTGCATCTGGAAGTAATTTTTTTCCCTATGCAACGAAAATTGAAAATGTACGATCGTCAGAAGATAAAAAAATTGTAGTAGCAAAAATTTCAAGACCGAAATTTGATCGTTAAGTGTTGCCATTCGCAAAATGACGTCAGCGTTACGCACAGATACGTTTGTTCTTTATAATATAGATACCTAATCAGTAAAATATAATAAAGATCAATTATTAGGATGTGGTTATCAATTGAGGCTTTTATGCTTGGTATTCCGGAATGAAAAACAGCAATTTTCACCTTCTCAAAATTTGCATACGCACTTCTCATACCATATTCATCATTTAAAAATAAATTATATTTTGTTGATCATTTAAAAATCATTTTAACTGAAAACTTGCAGTCACGATTGTCAGCAACATATTTTATGTGAACAGACGCACCCTTTACTTGAGATTCTAATCTCAATTCCGGAGAGTAAAAATTTCCGTAATTTATGTTTTTTAGACGCATTTGTGTTAAAATGTTTAGTTTTATCTAAGAAAATGATAGTTTTCTTTTAAATATGACTTCATTTTCACTTAAATAAGCATTTTGCCTAATGTCTGAAACCTAGTATCAGTACACATGCAGTAGGAAAAACAATATAGAAAATTTATGAGGAAAAATGCGTGTTTTCAAAAGCAGTATGTCATTTTCCGTTAGTATGACCCTAATATAATATTCTGCTCCTAATGGGATTTTGCGACACTAAACCCTATATAACAATTTTTGTATTGAATTTTTATTAGAAAATTGCATGAATAAAGATAAAAATACCTCATTATTTCTCTCTTGTCTGCAATAATGAAATCTATCTAATTTTCACCATTTTGAAGACATTTCATAAAATGCTTTTAAAATTAAAATATAAAAGTGGGGATATTTTTTAAAAAAATCATATAGTGCGATCACATCTACAAATGAAGACCTTTCAGTTTAAAAAAATAAATATATTAGTAAAATTGGTTCAGCAGAAAGATCAAATGACTAAAAAGCACACTTGTGTTTTAAATACATAGATTATATAAAATTAGGAAAAGTTAAATTAAGCAAATTATGGTATTTTCATAAAATTATAGTAGAATGTCCTAAAGAATAGCATTAAAATTTTATTATTCGAGAGAATTTTGTGCAAAAACTTCAGGAACACCATATTATTTTAAAGCACGAATCATTTGTTTGCTTGCCTAACTCAGCAAAGCAAATCCATCCAGGCGAGAATCATCAATTTCTGTAATATAAATCGCTATTATTTGCATGTCACCTCTCTTCTATACAGACACTTTAAATTTTGTAAATCATTGCGTTTTATCAGTGTGTGATTTCGATTACATTATTTTCAAAAGTGAAGCAATTGCACCTGTGAAGAATTTCAAAGCACCTGGGCTGTGAAAATGACGCACTTCTACAAAATATAATTCAGGTTTAATAATTAAAATACACGCTTAAAAAAAAAAAAAAAAAAAAAAATGACGTCATTTGCATCCTTCTAAAACAATCTACTTTTACCATCCTGTCTTAAACTTTGTCTATAGAAAAGTATGCATATGACATCATTATTACGGTATAACAGACAATATTCTTGACATAGCCCATATTTTAATTTTCACTTTTTTTTCAGGTTTTATGAGAAAATGGCAACAAATAGATCCAGTATCTCCTATTTTTGACTATATTCCGTTTACTTTTAATGACTTTCAATAGAAATGGTGTACTTTTGTTGCCACAATAAGAAAATGGAATTAAAAACTACAAAAAAATTAATATCTCAAAAATAAATTGAGATACAGCTTTCAAACAAATTGCATTTAAAAGAACATTTTTTTCTTTATACGACTGTGTAAAAATTTAAAATGTGCGATGTTTAGAAATTTAAAAATTTGCAGCAGAAGAAATTGCAAAACTAAAGTTTTATTTCAAATTTCAAAGTGTTGCCATTCGCAAAATGACGTATGCTTTGCGCACAGATACATTTGTCCTTTATAATATAGATAGATAACATTAATAAAAAAACTAAAACTAAAGCTGTGGCTGTGGCTGAAAGATTCATGAAGTATCAGGGCCTACAGTCCCCAAATCTGTTTATGTGAACCTGGGCCCTGATATGCTATGACACATGTGCCCCGGCCAGGTGGTCAGCCAAACGCGAGACCCTCGGTGTTTATTTCCCAAGCAAGCTTGGTACTCATTTTATCGACTCGGAAGGCATGAAATGTTGTGTGAACCTTGCCCAGCCTGGAGCTGAATTCGCCACCTGTAGCCTGACAGACAGGCGTGCTAACCACTACACTACTGGTCTTAAATAACATGAAAACTTTATTCGAAATTTCATACACAAATCTTTCAAGAGAGTTTACATATATCTTTTAAAAATAACAAATTATGAAAAAAATTATTCTGGGATAAACGGACTAGAAATGTGTATTTTCTATGGTATAAAAAATAATTCAAATCTCGCAGACAGCGCTTCTAGAAAAATAAATATTTAAACGTAAAAATCATGCAAACTTTTTCTATTTATTTACAGTTGCGAGTGCTGTGCGTGTCAATCACGCCATTCCATGACTGCGTATACCCACCGAAGTAGAGAAAGCTTTAGAATTTTCCTTATAAATATATGTGATTCAGGTTGCCTCGCTTTCAGAAATCGCACTCTATATTTTGGCGCGGTCCTAAATTTGCATTGTGTATGATATCATGCATATTATATCGTTGCGGCATTACTTGCAGCCGCTCAATATTCTTAATCTGCTCAATATTCTTGTCAATATTCTTAATCTTTTATTTTGTTTTATGTCATTGTCACAGTGAATATTAATCTGCAAACTGCAAATCTCTTCGCCTCGTAAACCCTCACCCCTCCGCACACACTAGGGTTGCCAGTTTTATCTCAGACTAAAACGGAAGATTTTGGTTTTATCACGCTCTCATCCTTTTTTAAACCATACTAAATAATGTTGAATGCGCAGTCATGTTTTCGGTAAAAAAAAAAAAAATAAATAAAAATAAATAAATATATAAAAATAAATAAATAAATAAATAAATAAAAGAGGTTATTAATTAATCGATTTAATCACTATTTTACCAATGTATTTGTATTACATTATTCTACTAACATTGTTTAACTAAATTTGCAGTCATATATTCCGTTTCGAATGAAAAATTAATTTAGTTGTAAGAATAAAAATAAATGAAAACATCCCTATATTCAATGCTGATCATGAAAATTTTAGTAATGAATACTATACAAAAATAATGTTTACAATTAAGCTTTAAGAAAGATAATAAATCAAACAAAATATTAAAACTTAAGATACAGACATACTAAATTGAAAATTTTCTAATGTGAATACTTATAGTCTATAAAATTGTCATGTTCAGATGATCTAATCGTACCCAAGACTTTGTAAATGGTCCATAATACAGGGTGTTTCAAAAATAATCATCCGATTTGAAATGCGTATATGATAAAAAATAGTGAACATAGATACTTAAGATTACTTTTATATTATGTAGCTAATCATAATTTTTTTACATACCAAATTAAAGGTGCTCAATATGTCCACCTTTGGATATACGGCATATGTCTGTACGGTATTCAAATTCGTCCCAAACTTTTGCGAGCATGTCTGGATACACGACTTCGATGGCTCGGTTCAGAATCGGTTTCTAACTGCGGGAAAAGCCAGTACCCTAGCATATCAAGATATGTGATTTCCGTAACTGTGGTCTCTGTGAAAAAAAAAAAAGGGGGGGCCATACACCTTTTTCATAGAAACTGCACAAAAAACGTTAACTTTGGGCGAGTCTCTCTCATACTGTACAATTTCATGCGGCTGCTCCATACCCCATATTCGAACATCGTGGCGGTTGACTTTGCCACTTAGATGAAATGTAAGGTTCGCCACTGAAAACTAAGCGTGTTAAAAAAATTTCATCCTCTGACACATTGTCAAGGATGAATTCACAAAACTCCACACGTCGTTCTTTGTCACCTGGATGAAGAGCTTGCAGCATTTGTAACCTATATGGTTTGAAACACAGACATCGCCGCAAAACACGCCAGACAGATGTCGAAGGAATACCAATCTCCTGACCGGCACTGCGAACGGATTGACATGGGATACGTGCGAAACTTTCTCGAATGCGCTCCACATTTTCGTCTGACACGCGCGGCCGGCCGGAGCGTTTTTCTTTACACAAACAGCCTGCTTCTTCAAATTGTTTATACCAACGTCTTATGCTCTGAGCGGTAGGAACGTGAACATGTCGATATTTTCGACGAAAATCACGCTGAACAGATTTCACGAATTCACACTTCGCGAAGCGTAAGACACAAAACTATTTCTGTTGTGCAGTCGCCATCTTAACAAACACTGAAGTGGTGGGCGAAGGAAGAGCACTAGTGCCACCTGTTGATAACTACATAAAAGTTATGATTCTCCTCTTTCTATCTATACATTATTCATTTGAAACGGATGAAAATTTCAACAGTTATGATTTTTTAAAATCGGATGATTACTTTTGAAACACGCTGTATTACTCAACTCTCCCAAGATTTTTGTCATCCTGATTGGAAATAGGATGTTTCTGAACAGGGAAATATGTGATACATATGTGCATAACTTTTTTTTGCGGCAAAAAAAAAAAAAAAAAAAAAAAAAAAAAATGAAATTTTGATGCAAACTGGAAAAGAAAAAAAAAAAATGTTCAAATTTTTGAAACTAAGCTGTGGTAGAAAAACCGAAGATATTGTTATACGGGACAAAACTAAACGTACACTGTATGATAGACCTAAAAAATGATAAACGGGAAAAACGTACAAACTGGCAACCCTAGCACACACACACACACACACACCAATACCGTCCTACCCGCCCTCGTCAATAACTAAACTTTTTACCGACGTTTGGAATACCCACCGAAATTTTATTAATATCATTTAAATATTGTTATAGAATGTTAAGATATGCAAAATATACATATGAACACCAAAAAAATTTCATTCGAAGAAAATTTGTATTTCTTAGAACGAAAAGTTTGTGGGAGCAAAGTATCATTATTTAGAGTAACTCGGGTGTTACTCGTTTTGAAATTTTACACACTCAACCCGAGTAACTTAATCTCGAACTAAGATGTCCTAGGTGGTTACTCTATTATTCAATGAATTGCCTGACAAAGTGTATAATGTTATTGAAGCGTTTAAAGGACAATGACAATTTTTCGAAAGGATGTTTTAAGCAATAGGGATGAAATCGTTATGATTTGGAGATGTTCATGCTTAATCATTTTCTATTGTTAATTAAATTAGTACTTAATTGATGCTATTATTAGTTATGGAGAATAATTGATGATTATTATTGACAAGTAGTAAATAATTGACTAATTGACTGCGGTTAGTTAATGATTGATTAACACTATTTAATTAATATCGTCTTTAAAAGAAAGTTTACTCTTTTTTTAATAAATTTTATGAATAAATATTAAATTCTCTTCAAAATATTAAAATATATGTCATTGGCTGTAACAAATTCTTTAGGTAAGTCTTTTGAACACGGTTGTTTGTTTAATTCCGAGCAATAATTGTAGAATGATGTATTTTTTTATGCGACATGAAAGGATGTTTCATATGGTGGGGAGGGGGGAGGGGATTTGCTGGTTGATGAAAATTTTTCGAAAATATAATATTTGCAATGGAGACGAAAATATTATGATATAAATATATTCATGCTTAATAATTCGCTTACATTTAATTAAAATAGTACTTAATTGACGTTATTGGTACGTGGATAACTAATTGGTGAATATTTTTAATTGACAAATAGTAAATAATTGACAAATCTTAATCTGTAGTAGTTAACCACTGATTAATATTATTTAAATTATGTCGCCTAAAACTAAAAAAAAAATAAAGTAACTTTTGTAAAAAATATTCTTTTGTTTTTAAATTAGTAAAATATATGTCATTATCTCTAACATAAAGATTTTTTAGCCAGATCTTTTGTTCACAGTTGCTTGTTTAATTTGCTTAATTCGGTGAGTTAATTATAGAGGGGTGTGCTTCTTATGTGGCGTAAAAAAATTTCATAACCTTCGGTGGGTGGAAGGAGGGCGCGTGCGCTGACCCGCTAGCTGATATCTTGCAGTATCAAAACTTTTCGCTTTAAAAGAATATGTTGTTTCAAAAAAGATGAGACAAACTTAGTACCGCACAACAAGCAATTGTCTTATAGGAAACTAGTGTCGTATAAACAAAAATCACTTTAACCCAAATAAATTTTTGTTCATAACTTTTAAAGTAATGAGTTTCGAGATTTTTTAAGATTTATCTTCCTTTGGGAAAAACGGCATGGCGATATCAAAACATTCTGGAAGTGAAATGCCATTCTGTCAGTGACATTGTGTGTATTGCAAATTACATTTTCCAACACAAAGCTACTACTTCAATGTTTATTTGAGTTACTCGCGCTATTATACTATTATAGCAGAACTTTCACCATTTCGACTTTTATATTTACATTTCACACAATACAAGTCAAGCCTAGTCAGATTTTTCCATAAGGAACAGTGCATATATTACGTATTTGTAACTTGTTCTTTACATCAAAATAGTCTACAATATTTATTAAATCTGATATCTGTTTTTATGAAAATATAAAGTTATTATTAAAATCGTTAAACGATTACAAAATTATTTAATTCTAAAATATGGAGTGCCTCAACGTTTGGCGTTAATATTCTTCTATCATATGTGTATGCATATATAATCCGCACTTCAAGAAACCAGAATACTTGTGTTTACCAGTAAAAAAAAAAATAAATAAATAAATAAATAAAAGAAAGAAAGAAAGTTGTCCGCCTGTTTTGCTGATACAAAGTTTTGCATACCCCCCCTCCCCCTCGCCGTATAGGGCAAGTGCAAGAAGGCATTATATATTACTGTCGAAAGCATTATGTAACAAAAATCTATTATTAAATACTATTAAATAGTAAGTATTTCGTTTGCATTTCCTTTGATATAAAATTATTTCATATATAATACGGAATTGACTTCTCTTCATTTGAATCAATAAAGTATGCAAATAATAAATGTATAACCATGTCTGAATATCACTGCAAACAAAAGAAAATATTTGGATGTGCCAATCCCAAAACTTTCTTCTATCTCATATATTTTAATATTTCAAAATGTTCTTACAAATGTCTATTTCATTTTTATTAGTTTAATACTATATCAACTTCGAAAGAAAATTAGAAAAAAATTGCTAGTATATGCCCCCTTTCGGCGGAATATTTCCAAATTCAGGAAGGATTTTTTTGCTATTGCCAAAAACATGCGCAAAAAATTTGGTTCAATTCTATGCATAACTTCATACACTTTTCGATGGTACAATATTCAAAATGCCACAAAAACGCAAAAAGATCCTCATTACAGCGCCCCCTACCGGCGGAGCTATTCCAAATTAAGGGAAGACCTGCTTGCCATAGACACAAACTTAAAAAAAAATTTGGTTCAATTCTATGCATAACTTCATACACTTTTCGCTGTTACAATGGCGACATACGGACACACGGAGAGACAAACATTTTCTATAAACATTTTTTGGGGATCTCTGACCCCTAAAACGTGTAAATCCGCCGAAAAAATTTCGATTACAATACCTTCTTCTATTGAAGATAGAAAGAAAAAAAAAAGGTATCATTAGGGGGGGGGGGGGGAGGTCGAGGAACGATAACGCATGATATCGTAAGGGGGGGGGGGGTCCAAAATTACCAAAAAGTTGATAACGTTACATAAGTATAGCCCCTAATATGGATTATTTATTTTTAAAGTTATGCGACAATCTAGGTTTGGTCTGGAGGGATGCAATGCCGCAGGCTTGTTCAGTGTCCCCGCATCAGGAGCCCTCATTTTGGGTAGTTTTTACCGGCGCTGTCAGTTGTCATTATTAAGTGCCTGCTCATTATTTATTTATTTATTTTATTAATCACTGCGTCTTGCTAATTTCTAAAAGCGTTTACGTCATTATTCATTAACATGAGAAAATTACGGTCGGCACTTTCTATCCTAGAAGCAAATTTTAAGTTATTTGCCTTTCAGAATTTCATTTTTTTTTAATATCAACCATTTATGTGTTGCAAAATGAGATTAAACGTTTACGCAAGTCACGGAAAGAAGCGCTCAAGCTAATGTTAATCCTATGGGAGCGTTCTTTACAGATTTCTCAATCTTATTTCGACATTTTATTTATTTTTTCTTTTGGTAGGGTACCCGACGTTGATATCCATTGTTGTGCCTTTGTGTCTTTGTACTTTTTAGTTACAGTTTTTTGTATGTGGATACATTCACATTTGGAGTTGGTTACAACTGGTTGTGAAAGTACAGAAGCACAAAAATAGACATCGGCCTCAGGTATCGCGAAATATATATATATATATTATATAACGACTTCTGGAAAGATTTCTGCTTAGGTTTCTCCCATAGGTTTAACATTTTCATCCGAGTTTCTCCACGTGACTTGTATAGGTTCTTAACACAAAATGATTATTAAACTTTTTATTATTTGATTGGATTTTTCTGGTGCGACTGATACCAACATAATTCGAGCTCATTTAGCTTTTTTCAGATATGAAATCATTTTAAAAAGATTTTTTTTAAATAATTACAAATGTATTTAAAGTGTTTCTTAGTTTTCATTTTAATTGAGAAGATCGCGTTTCTCTGTATATTCTAAAATGTGTTAAGGAATATCACGCTTGAATGTGTATAATACTTAAAACAATTCTTGTGGTTAAAATGTTACAAAATATTACAAATGTTTAGCTGCAATATTTATTTTAAGTATAAAAATTTAATCTTTTATAAAATGAGCATTGTAAGATGTTTATTAGAAAAGTTTAAGACTAATCTTAATTTTTTGCTTCAATTTTAATACAAAATGTTGTAAAATCAACTTTAAAATTGTTATTGATGCATATTTCAGGGGGGGAAATTCTGAAATTAGTTATACATTCTGCAATGGAATATTAAGAACGAGAGAAAAGTTAATGCATCTAAATAATAATTAAATACTTTAATGTTATTTAAAAAATTCTATTGTTTAATAATGTTAAAAACAAAACTGTATTTTAAACTCGGACTATGAACACCTGTTTCCTAATGGCTGTACTGATTCCCTTCCGCGGAATGTGGAATTTCTAGCGTCTCATATTTTTTCACTACTTCCCACTGATGGTCTGCTGAGTTCTTAGAAAAAGGGGTGTGAAGAGTGCAAATATCGCTTTAGGCAAAAAACTTGAACGAATAAGAGAGGAAAAGAGGGGTACATCTGTTAAAATTCGGAGATATTTTTCAAAGAACTAGGAAATAACGAAACTATTACAACTTCCATGATATTTTCAGCAAATGCTTGTTAAAAATGGGTCTCAAATAAAGAAAATATAATGTCTTTTTTGTAATTATTATTATTACCTTTACAGAATGTATTCTTTAAATATCTTTTAAAGAAAGAAAAATGGAATAGGAATCATAATCTTTTATACATTTTTCAAATGACATGTACATTTTACTACAGTTATTCAGATTAAAAAAAAAATAATAATAATAATAATACCTTATATTTTTTTTTAATTTAACAGCATATCAGCAATACTACACATGCATTGATTATTTATAGATAACATTAAACTCATTAAACATTCTTAATATTTTCTATGTTATATTCTTCAAATTTGTTGAATTATAGAAAAAAAAAATATTTTTTTTTCTTTTCTAAGTATTTTTTAAGCTTGACTGTTAACAAAATATGTAGTAACTTTTGGCAAAATGTATTAATCAATATATATATATTATATATAGGCTGTTTTCAAATTTTCGAAATCTTTTCTGTTTCTGAAATTATTCAAACAGATTTTTTTTCAATGAATAATGACTGAAGAAAATTTATGTATAGTTTATTGTTATATTTATATATATATAAAAAAAAAATTACTTAAAAGATATGTCCTGTTCTTTTGAGATTACGAAACACATAAGTATTTACGTTTAATATATACATTTACACAAGAAACAATATAAATAGTCCACCATTTGTTTTCGACAAGTATTCGTTAATGAAAATTAAGATTTTTTAAATAAATATACAAAATATTATAAATAATATAAAAAAAATACAAATTTAACAGACTTGGAATCGAACTCCGCGCGCCAGACCTTCAGGCTATTAGAATAAATAAAGGCTGCTGTAACTAGAAAATTCTTTATTCATTGCTTATAGGCTACAAACTTTTGATGTGCCACTAATACAAAAGTGTCGCTTTTAATAGATTTCAAAACTTTATTTGAATATATTTTTGATATTATTTATATAAAATGTTTCTAAGAGTTGTTAGTGGGTCTAAATATATATTAATCGTAGGAAATATATCAGATTTTTTATTTTTTAAGTTTTTATCAATATTCTGTAACCGCGATGTCCGGGGTGGATCTTCTAGTAATAATAAAAAATATTTTTTTTTCTTTTATTAAGACATTTTTTGCATGAAATGAAAATGTACGGTAGGCATATTTATAAAGTATTTTACGAAACTGAAATTATCTGTAAATTTCCACAACATTGATCCTAGCTGTCAGGCATTGTTCAGTTTTTTTTTTTCATGTTATTTAATGTGATTATTAAATATTCGTAATCAGTAGAAAATGTACTGGATCCGAATTTTTGTCTGAGATGTAATGTGGCTACCTAACACATGTAAAACGTTTAGAAAAGGCGTCTCTCATTCAAATGGCTTGTTCACTCTGCTTAAAATAGTGAGTAATCAGTCACTCCTTATCTTATCCGTATAACCTAGATTCATGTAATTCGAATTGAAAACAAAACAAGTGGAAATTGCCCGTCAAACGGGGCAAATGAGGTGCGTTCGTACTATAACTAGTTTTATAATTATTTTTTGCACCCCATATTGTACTGAATGTATAATTTTTTGCACTTCATAAAGTGCATAGTCTGTAACACCATTAAAATGCACTTCCAATAATTTTTTTCCCATTCCCCGTAATGTAACGGAACACTTTTGACTGCCCCTGTAATTAAACTATACATGCGATTTTCCTAAAATTGGAAATGGCTTGACAAAATTTTGCAACAATTATATCTTTAAAATTTCAGATCATTCGGAAGGCTGTAACATCATTAAAATGCACTTGCAATAATTTTTCCCATTGACCGTAATGTAAAGAAAAACTTTTGAATGTCCCTGTAATTAAACTATACATCCGATTTTCATAAAATTTGAAATGGCTTGACAAAATTTTGCAACAATCATACATTTAAAATTTCAGACCATTCGGTTGGATAGTTTTTGCTCTGTTATATGTGGACGGACGGACGGACGGGCAGACGGACGGACGGACTGAACGACGACTATAGGTGCTACGTATTTATTTAATTACGAACGCACCTAAAAAGGAGTTAATATGTCTTTTGTGAAAATTTAACATTAATTAACATTAAAATATTCCAACCCGGAACCAATATTTGAAACCTTTTCCGAAAATAAAAGTAACTTAGAAAGAAAAGGAAAAAAAAAAAAAAAAAAACCCACCCAAAACCGAGAAAGTAAAGTGGGCAAATGTAGAGATTCACCTCGGCTATCCGATGAAAAAATAAATAAATAAAAAAGAAGAAATGTACACGAAATATTTAAAAAGAACCTTTCAGAGCTTTAACATTAGCTCACGAGTGCCTCCGCCTGAAGGAACAGAAAATTGTTTTTTTTTCTTCTGATTTATGTTTCTTATGTGAAATGTAATGGCGCTACAAAAAGTTTTGGAAGTGAACTTTAATTTTGTCAGTGACACCGTATGTAATGCGGATTATATTTTCAATTACAGAGCGTCTACTTCAATACTGTTTGGAGGTAGATACGGGCAACTCCGACAAATTCGTGTTTTATATTTACATTTCACAAAATAGAAATCAAGCATGGTGAAAATTTAGTGTAATATTGCTCAATTAGAGTGAAACGTTTAGAAATTCTTTGTTCAGTCTGAAGTGAGGCACCCCGCATTTTTCTCAGAAAAAAATTTTTTTAGACCTTAGTTTTTAATACAAAAATATGTAAGAAAATTTTTAGCTTTGCCATGTTCGCAGTAAAAAGTTCGAAAGTTAAAAGAATATCAGAATGGAACATATGCATTAAAGCCACTCCATTTGTTTATATGAGTATGAACCAGATCGGTTTCATTAAGCATTAGTTATCAAAGGTTCCTTTAAAAGTTTCTTTAGCTTTCTATAAAAAATATTTCCTTTAAGATTTCTGAAATTCTCAATCTAATACAGGCATAGTTAAGCTTTAATAAAATATCTAAAATCCCCAGCCCATATAAAATAATTGCGAACCAACAAGATAATTTTTAAAACCCTATGTAAACATTCCGGACCGACATTCAATCCGAAATTTCTGCATGGATTTTATTTTTTTTTTTGGAGGGGGGGAGAGGAGGGGGGTGGCAGCTGCGAGTAAAAGACGCCATGAGAAAACGATTGCTCAGAACTCAAGGTGTAACTCATTTTTTGAAAAATAAAAAAGCTTCTCGAATTCAAATCACTTCAAAAAATATACTTTCTACGGTGATGCTTTTACGCTTAAAACTAAATCATAATAGTCATTAGGTATCATTCAAGATATTTAAAAATTTATGGGAATATAAAAACATTATATCCAATTTTTAACTCTCTGAATTTCTAAGTGTGAAATACTTACGCGTAAAAATTGCTTTGTGAGTGCGTTAGAAAAATTCTTGTTACTTGAGTGGAGTATTTTTTTTTTCTTTAAAGATAACACTCTTAAATCGTATATTATTAACCATTTCCATATTGAGCAAGTAAAATCCCTGTTTATTTCGGTTGCTAATTACTGAACATATTTTGAATAATTTCCACATTAAGCAAGAAAAATTACAATTTACTTCTCTTGCTGGAAAGTAACTTCATATTAAACAAATAAATTCCCTGTTTACTTCGGTTGCTAATTTCTAAACATATTTTGAATATCTGCAGGCTTTCTATAATTTTATAATGAAAAAATTCATAAAGTATTTTAAAAGACAACACTGCTATCTGCCAAAATAACATATCCGAATTTCTTGTTAATCAAAGCGATTTAAGAAATTTTTTTTATAAAAGAGTGGAACAGTCCAGAAGCGAAACAATTTTTCTTTTAATGTAATTAAAATTTAAAATCGGAATAATGAATGCAAACAGAAAAGGATATAAAAAATCAATGTTACCATTAAAAATTATGAGTAGACATAAAATATATGCGCTTATTGAAACGACTTTGTGCAGCATATTTTTTAATACTTTTCAACACAAGCGAAAAATATTTATATTTGTCTATCTAGTATCTGTAATCTCTTGAAATATATTTCATTTATAACTTAAAATTTCCTTTAGTGATGGTTAACTTTTTCCCATTGAAATATGTTTTCATTACGTTTTTCAATCTTATGTAATTTTATATAATCTATAACTTTTTATACAGAAAAACATAGATAAATAAATAAATAAATAAAATAAAAATAAGATAGTTTTGAAAAGCATGAAACTTAAATTAGAATTTTATAAAACAGTATTTTATTTCGTTAAGTAAAGTGTATGATTTTTTTTTTTTTTATCGCTTCCAAGTTTTAAATTTACCAGCCAGAATTTTCGACCGTTTTAAGGCGTTATCCCTAGAGGCCGATGTTAACATCCATTAACAAAGAAATCATTAACAAAAAAGAATTTGAATTAAAATTTGTTTATTTAACGCAGCAATTCGGTCTCAAATAAAATTGATTTAAGTGCATTAAATTCATAATTTTCTTCTTTAAACAAGATATTTATTTTTACAAATTTGTTTGTAGTAATACAATTTAAAACGAATAGAGCTGCCAGGAGAAAGTTAGGTGTTCCTCCTCCTACCGATTCATTAAACATAAACAACTCAATCTTCAAATTTGACGTTAGTCTATTTTCTTCGATGGCTATATTGCCTATTGAAGGTGTCCTTTAATGACCTTGATAGATTGTACTACATTCCTTTAACTATGCCCCCACAAATGTTAAAATGTGGGTAATCTTTAAAATTACTTTGAAAACATTAACTAGTTATATTTTAACAAATAGTAAATTGACTGTCCTAAAAATCACTTCATACTTTTAAAAGGAGAATTTCTGATTGCGTTTTTATGCACATTTCGCTGAATAAAACAATAACGAATTTAATCAATCTCAAGGGCACTTTTCAAAACAAAACAATAACAAAAAAAAGAAGAAAAATCATGCGTCAAGCATAGATTATGAAGCACTTTCCAACACTCCCTGAATGCTTTAAAAAAAAACTTCGTTATTTAGGGAAATAAGGTAAATAAGACAACTAAGTAAACATTTTATAAAACGAATAAACATTTGAAAAACTGATTTCAGCAGTTACCGTCCATAGCCAAATATGTATTCCAATTCTTTTGGACAGCCCTGTATTTTATCTGTAGGTTCATATATATACTATATAATGAGAAAATTTAGTTTAGCAAGAAAACGCATAACTGGTTGAAATTTCTCTTTCAACAATTTATACCAATAGATGGAAACATACTTGAATACCTTTGTACAGCCCTGTAGTTTACATAGTACCTTTATTACACGCCACTGTTTAGCTAAAATTTAATTCAAATTAAACACTCTTAAAACTACCTGAAATCACATTTCAGAAATTATCATCCATAGACAGCCATATATGCAATTCGTTGCGCGGCCCCATTATATCGTTTTCTCTAAATTTCCACAAACATTTCTTAGTAAACTAAATCCAATTCAGCTTAAAAATGAACAACTCATTTAAAACCCACCTTTAAGCAATTTACGCTCATACTCAGTAACCCTTACGAATTCTTTTGTGTAGCCCTGTATATGAATTATAGTATTTATACACACCATATACTATGCATAAATATAGTGAAACATAAAAGCGCATAAGATAATTAAAAATGCATGTCCAGCAATCATCGCTACTGTACAGTACTTCGGATACAATATAGTATCTGAAATCTTTTGTGTGTCCCTGTAAATGCTATGCACTTCGTATTATAAATAAAATAAGTTATATTAAACCTCAGTATACAATTTCATTGTATTTCAATTTCATTGTAAACGTATATCAATTTCATTGTACAGTATACTTCAAAAATCCGGCATCAACGGGACTGAGACTATGTCGGATTTTTTAAACTTTCGGATTTTTGAAGGAATATTCAAAGTAGTAACTATGAATTTCAAAAGTAGTCCTATATTCTTAATGGTGCCTTTAGACATAATTTAATTCATTATTAAGTGATAATTATGTAACAAAAAGATAAAATTAAATAATAAAAAAACTTACTTTAATTGATATTTTCAATGTTACAGAAAAAAAATCTAATAAAGAATGAAATTATTTCTTCTCTTGTAATTTCAGAAACATCGATGTCAATTTTGTTTGCTTCAACTTTTTTGCCGTTCTTTAACAAGTTTTTATTTTTTTTATTTCATACAAATGAAGAATGTCTATTTCGGAAATACATTCTTGATTTTCTAAAGCACAGATTAATTCTCCAATCAAATGTATGCATTTTTCTAGTGACACTTTTTCTTCTGCCGGTTGTTCATCCTCGTCTTCTAAGCTGCTACTAGCATTATCGGCGGTTCTATTTAGCTCAGCGTCAGTTATCTCGCTGCCCGTTAAATTGTTTTTTGTTGATGCATTTTCTTCAATGCTTAGCCAATCATCTATATACCTATTTTCGACACTTAATGTATTTTCAGACTTTGCGTGTTCCATTCTCTCATAAATTGTGGCCTTTTCACGGCAACTTCCTCATCATTGATGTCGCCGTTGCCGAAAATTCGTTCCGGCCATATATTGTGCCATTCATTCGCCAAACTTGTTCCCAAATTTGCTCCCGTTGCTAAGCAACAGTGCAGCTCCCAGAAAATTTGTTCAGAAAATAATTGCCTGAGATATGAAAAAAAGTGTCAAATATTCTTTTTTTGCATTTTTACTTTCGATGTTGAAGTTTTTAATTCATAAAGAATTGCTATTTTATTTATCCCATAGCTTGAAAGTGTGAAAGAAAAAGGAAGGGAAAAGATGATTTTGATGCCGGATTTTTTAAGTTGCCGGATTTCTGAATACTGGATTTTTGAAGTCATACTGTATATGAAATAGTTTAACATAATTCGACTACACCGCAAACAATCCCCCCCTCCTCCCCATACCATACCATTATGTAACGGAATTCTATGTGTGGCCCTGTAAATGAATAAAAACTATTCTTTGCACCGCATATTCTACAGAATGCATATTTTAGTGGGCTTCATAAATGCATATCAATTTTACTATTTTAAAAGCGTGTAAACACAATTAAAAATCATTTGAAAAGATTTTTCCCACTGGCCGTAATGCAACTGAAAACTTTTGACTGTCCCTGTAAATGAACTAAACATGCTACAAACTTCATTTGAAATAGGGATCGTGCTATGGTAGAGGTCACCAACATTCAAAAGTTTCAGAACGATCCAAGTATATTTACGAGAGTTAGATCGCGGACAGACGGACAGACAAATCGAAGTCATAAACCCTTTTCAACTTTGTTGGAAAGTGTTAAAAAAATGTTTAGTGTTCAAAATAGATTTCTTTTTTTTTTCTTTTTTCGTTCCCAAATATTTCTTTTTAAGAAAGATTTTGATTAAATGCGATATATGTTAAAAATTTTTCGTTTCTTCTCTAATTATTTTATTTTATTTTATTTATTGTAATGACCTTATTTTTAAGCATTCAAAACCATATAAAACTACCGGGTGTCCCAAAAAGGACTGACTGATTTTAAAATTCAATAACTTGCAAACGGTGACAGATATTTAAAAAATTCTTGCAGGAGGGTTATGCATAAGGTCAAAAGTTTTATTACAGTGATTTTCAATTTTAGTTCGATTTACAAACAATAGATGGCGCTGTAAGCAATAGTCGCTAAATACAGGCTCGATTTTCGCTCCTTTATCTTGTTCCATGCAGAAAAAGGAGATGGAAATGTATTATCCGGGCCACGAAGTACCAAAAATCGAGCCTGTATTTAGCGACTATTGCTTTCAGCGCCATCTATTGTTTGTAAATCGAACTAAAATTGAAAATCACTGTAATAAAACTTTTGACCTTATGCATAACCCTCATGCAAGAATTTTTTTAATATCTGTCACCGTTTGCAAGTTATTGAATTTTAAAATCAGTCAGTCCTTTTTGGGACACCCGGTATGAATTTCTTGAAAATACTTGCTACTATGCACTATGCAGTCAGAAATTTGGAAAGTTAGCTTCCAAATAAAGATGGAATCTATTCATACTTTAACTAGACATTTAATTATTGTTACTTAGATATTGGAGCTCGAAATTAATCCCCCCCCCCCCCCTAAAGCTTTAAGAATTTTTTTTATAAATCGTTTTACTAATTTCAGTGTTCGTATCGTAATCCCAAGTCTGCGGTTTAGTCTCACTGTGCAAAAATCAGGCCTTTGGAGTACTATTCATTTATAAAATAGCACAATCTAACAAACAGAGAGTTCTGCTTTTTTCGATACTGTATTAATACAAATTGTTTAAGACTAATATGTTCTATATGCATTGATTGTATTTATATTTAAGTGAAAGTACACGGTAAAAAAAATCTGTAAAGTTACTAAAGTTTTTCTAGGAGACTGGGATTCCTAGAACTCTTTATGTAACGGCAACAACAAAAAATCTTATAAACTCGTCTGATACAGGAATTTTTCTTGTTTCCGTTACATAAAAATCTCTAGGAATCCCAGTGTCCTTGAATAACTTAAGTAACTTTACAGATTTTTTTTTTTTTTTTTTTTACAGTGTAATAGTACGAATATGTTATTTGAAGTTTCTGAATTATAATTGTAATTAAATTTCGAAAAATTATGTTGTTGTCTAATACTTTCTTTATTTTGTTGGAAAAAATTAAAAAAGGGTTTGATAAGAAAAAAATATATATAAACTTTAAAATGTGAGGAATTCTTTTCCTACAAAATTTTCTTACTACACAAATTTAGTCCTTTTAGCCTTGGGGGAAGTTTTAGATAAAGTGGTCTATTATTTTTTATCAAGTCTCTTATGTTGTAAACCGTCTATTCATCTGTCAAATGGGAGTAATTAAACACCAAATGCTTGCACAATCTTCAATAATAAACCTGTACAACTATAGTATTTCATACAGTAAATATCACAAAATTTAAATAAAACTAACTAGACTATTTTTCAAAACTACAAATAAACATCTATAATACATTTCTTTCTGAATAGAGCATGCAAATTTGTTTTGGATTTTATAATATTAACTTAAATATATTTTAAATCTGGTATTTTGTTTTTACTTTATGAAAATGTATAAAACAACAATAATACTTCATTAAACCTTAAAAATACAAAATAGAGTCAAAGATAAAGCTAGAAAAAAATAATAATAAGGAAAGAAAGAAAGAAATTTCCCTGTTCAAAAAACGCAACGGCAATATCTAAAAAGTATTTTTTCCCCCTTTAAACACTGTTATATGTACACTATTAACCAGAACTCCCGATAAACCCGAGATCTCCATCACCCTTTCCCCTCAAAGTAAGTGGTAATAGGTAATATGTCCCACTTTTATAATATTACTTTAAAGAAGGTCCTTGTATATACAGTGTGTCCACGTATAACCTGACCGACCTTTATTTTCGTAACCGTTGGTCCTAGATGCATACTTCCAATTACAAAAGTGGTCAAAATTAGGTGCAGAATTAAGATAAAAAAATTTTGAAGCGAAAAAACAATTTAGCGAAGAATTACATAATCTAAATTTTTATACGGTCCCCGGTCCTATAAGTTATATTTAGCAAAATTTCCCTGTTACATTGACAAGTAAGACAAAAAAGTCCCGTTATTCTACGATTAAAATTAACCGAGTAATAGCTGTTTAAAGTTGGAGCATATTTTTTGCTGCAAATTAGGGGTCATTCACAAATTTAGTAGAAATATAATTTCGTCAGATATATTAAAGAAATGGTTGAGAGTAAAATTAGCATTGTAATATAAATTTGAAATCTTTAATCCTTCTGACATATGACTGCAAAATATGCAATTTGTACTGAACATATAAGAGAATAAAAATAACAGAATTTTTGTTAAATAAAAGGATGAAAAACAAAAGCCTCAATTCTTTACAAAAGTGATACATATTTTAAAATGCTGTCAGATTACACCGTCTTTCAAATTTTGGGTTGTGCCATGTTTTTTAGCTTTTGAAAATTGCTTTACATGTATTTTTTAGCGCTGAATCCGCGAAAATGACCTTCATTTTAAACCATCACGTCAGGATTTTTTTCAATTTCAAAGTTAAAAAGCTCAAAGTTAAAATTGATTCTCCCTCACCTCTCAGGCTCATCGGACCCGTGAGCTGTTTAGCTGTAAGTAACCCAGTATAAGCCACAAAATTGAATAAATTATTGAATTAAATAAAATTAAACTGAATAAAAAAGTCTTGCACCTATTTTATAGTATCAGATTTTTCGCTATTTTTTAACCTTGAAATTTACGATTTGCGAAAAATCCTCACATGACAGTTTAAAAGTGAAGGTAATTTTTTTATTTAACGTTAAAAAATACATAAAACGTAATTATAAAAGTTAAGAAACACAACCATGGCAGGTTTATGTTATCTGATCTAAAACCATTTCTTGAACTTGTTGACGGTAATCAATCCAAATTTTTTTTTGTGTTATCCTCTAATATAAGTATGTATAAGATGGTAAGCGAAAAAAATCATAATAATATTACATTGTAATCGGATTTAAGCCAGTATGTAAAATTTTAACTTCGATCGGACATTTGAAAGTCAGTTAAAATTCGAGTACAAATTTTAAACTGGAAAGACGATCGTTGCAAGTCAAATAAAACCTTATGAAAGTAACTTAATTTCATGTAAAGAAATCATAGCCTCAAATCCTTACAAAATACAACATATGTTAAAATACAATTATTTAACTAATCTGAAACTGAACTAATAAAGTTAACACAATCATAATAGTTGTACGATTTCTTTCAAACCGCAGATACCTTGAAATAAGTTTGAGTACTTTATATACGACCCCTGAAAGCATGGTCGAAATCATCTGTTTTGATATGCAAAAACGTGGTATAAGTCATGCATTTCAAAGTTTCATAACTCGGTCAATTTTAATGTTAAATGAATGGGACTTTTTCTGTCATACTTGTTAGTGTCACAGTAAATTTTTACTAAATATCACTTATAGGACCGGGGGACTGTATAAAAATTTAAATTTCGTAATTTTTTAATAAATGGTTTTCTTGACCCAAATCGCTTTAAAAATAATTCTTGACCTTATTTAAACCACTTTTGTAATTGGAAGTATGCATCTAGGACCAACGGTTGCGAAAATAAAGGTCGGTCAGGTTATACGTGGACACACTGTATAACTGGTGTAAATACCCGTCCTAGGACGGTGGGTAAAAATTGTGTTTTGCACTTAAAATTTGAAAAACTGATAAAAAATAATTGACAATATGGACGCGTTTAGATGAGCAAAGTTCGGCTAGTTTATGTTCTAATAAACACACAATTAGCATTTACAATATTTCTGGGTAAACCAGATTTTCCGGCTAATATACTATAACAAAATTAAGATTTCTTAATAAAAACAAAATTTAATAAATATGCAATAAGACTGCGTAATTAAAACAGTTTGCTGCAACTATTGAAATAATACTATTTTTTAATAACATTTTGAAAGTGTATTTTTATCGTTTACCCCCCCCCCCCCCGTCTTCCTCCTCCCCTCCAAATTTTTTTTTATATGTCTATTGATTAATAAATAGGTGTCTTGGGTTGAACCCCATACGAAAGAACGAAGAGGAAGCATTGTTAAAGTGTTCTTCACGCCTATTGGAGTTTTTCTTCTGTTTACCCGCGGCTGACGTCACGCAGCAGGGATGGGACAGCTTCAAGCGATGTCATTTATGTCGTCTCCTTTATTCTTCATAGCTCCATGGTTTAAATTTTTTTTTCCATGAATCACAAAAGGAATGGCTCTACCACAGCTTCTTATTTACGTTTTACGCACGAAGTGCGCTAGGTTTGTTTTCTGAAATGGCTGCGTAAATCATTGAAATGTTGTTTCTATAGAATATTTTATAGAAATATGAAAATATATTATTTTGAACAGAAGGGATTTCAGGTAGAAAAGATTTGTATTTAGGCAGATAAGTTTTCTCATATACATCTCAAATCAAATTTAAGCCTAACGTGGCTCCATCTTATTGGAGACTGGTAAGATTGATGGGTTCGCCCCTTATGCGTTACACTGCCTTTTATTATATAGAGATGATGCGTACAAATAAATAATACATAGGTTAAAAAATGTTAATTAAAACATATAAAACGAACCTTGATTGCTGTTTTATACTCGTATAAATGATTTTAACAATACATTCCTCTGATTTAAATATCTTATTTAACATTGAACAAAATCGTGATTGGTGTAAATTGGATTTAAATAAAGAATCTCTGGAGATTTTCATGCCTAGAATTTATCTCTAAAAATAAAACGGAAGTAAGCTTTATAATTTCAGTTGTTGCTGCAATGGAAAGCATACAGACGTAAAAGACAGATCCTTTTTAAATTCTGTACAGTTTTCAAATATTTCATTCAAAACAGAAATGCATCATTTGAGCAGAAAAAAGGACTTTTCAATGCGATTAGATCCTTATTTGCTTTAAATAATTATAATCATAAATTAAAAAGTTATAAAATCAGTATTAAATAAAGAAATCATTATTATTAAAGAGCAGCGTTAAATTAATGTAACTGCATTTCCGCCTGTTTCAAGGACTTTCACAATAGTACGCTGAAAACAATTTACTGCCTATAGCTAATATTAATGAATAATTAGTCTATAAATCTTTCCGTGAGAAATGACACATTTCACATTTTTGTTATATAATCAAAGAACGCTTCTTTTAAAAATTGCAATTGAAATTAGATTTATTACGCAGATAATTTAAATGAAAAAGCAAATTATTCGCAAATTTTAAAAAGTAGCTCACTGAATATTATAAACAGTTAGCATTAATTAAAATACAAAAAGCTTGCGTTAAGTCTTCTCAAAGCAACATTTTATATTACTATACATTTTATTATTTTCATTTTACTTCCATAGCAATATTTTTATTATTCCCTTCACCATCATAAATGTGTGCAACACAAAGAAAATCATAAAATTTGTTTGATTAAATTCACATTTCTATTACTCATGAGCTACAAAAATATTGCTTTAGAAATTTGTTGTTTATTTTAAGCACTTTTGAAAAAAAGTAATAATTCAATTGAAAATGAATCGTATTATAATTATTAATAATGATATAAAATTGTATTATGTAAGTCTATAAAAATTAGACAGTTTTTGTCTTTGCTTATAACATAAATGCCCTTTTCAATATGTGCAAATTTCTTCACAATCTGATTTTTTCTTTTTATCCCCGTAAATGTTAAATGAAGAGAAAGCATTATTGAGAAGCTAACACATAATATCCAATTATATTTGTGAAATAGAATCAGAATGACATAGCGATTTTAAATATGAAAAAAGTATAGCATTAAAATGCATAAATCAAAATAGCAATTAATAATGGTAAAGTTTCTTTCTCCTTTTTTTTTGCTTTGTAATTGTAAATATATATATTAATTATAAATTCCAAATTTACTTCAAAATTCAAAATCCGCTAAAAAGGAAAATGTATACATAAATATGTGCTGTGGATTAAAAAAATAAAGATTGTTCGCTAAATAAAGGTTCTATTATGAAGGTTTTACTATATATTCTATTAAGGGAGGGTATTCAGATGTCAACATTTATTATTTGCCACTCGTATTTTTTTCAATGAAATATGGTCATCGTAAATATAAAACGAAAGAAAAAAAGATATATATATATATATATATGTGTGTGAGAGGAGGCGAGTCAAAAATCGCCTTATCCAGAAAATCAAATTTCAAGAAATCGCGAAAAACCTCTGACTATGTCCATTGGTTTTCATTTAAAACCAAGATTTTGCAATAGCAAAAATAGAGGATATACAGGATAAAACAAGCTTTTTAGCAGATTGTTGTGTTTCTTCGGTGCAAAATTTACCATTAGAATAGATTGATAGGGAAAACGCGATATTTAAAATTTTGGATAACGCGAGTTTTGAAACTCACGTCCTCATATAAATTATGGGAGAGGCAGAATTTAAAAATTGTTAAAAAACTGAATATTAGAATATTGGCATAAATAATCTGTATAAATAGCATAACAATAACTCAATCTGTATTAAAACAAAAGATAAAATCACGTATGTTTATTAATCTATACATATTTAGAGATTAACTTTGTCTTATTAGATGAAAAAAAAAAAAAAAAAAAAAAAAAAAAAAAAAAAAAAAAACCTGCAGATAAACTTTTGGTAAATCTTTTTTTTTTTTTTTTTTTTTTTTTTTTTTTTTTCGGAGGAGCATATGGGCATTAGAAATTTTGTAACTTTGTCAAATAGCCACTAACTAAATCTGTATTAAAATAATAAAAAATATAAAATCACGTATAATTGTTTATGAATGTATACACATTTATAGATTAACTTTGCTTTGTCTTATTAAAAGTGAAAAAAAAAAATAAATAAATAAAAAAATCTGCGTATGAACTTTTGGCAAACCTTTTTTTTTAATTTCGTACAATATGAACATTATTAAATTTTATAATTTTTTAACTTAAAATCACGTATATTTGATTATTAATCTCTACACATTTATAGATTAACTTAACTTTGTCTTATTAGATGAAAAAAAATTGCTTATAAACTTTTGTTAAATCCCCCTCCCGCTCCACACACACACAAAATATGAACATTATAAACTTTGTAATTTTGTAACCTCGTCTTTCCTTTTAACTTGCATTATAGTAATGTGTAACTCAAGACAAATTTATGACAGCAAAATTATGTGCATTTTTGAAATGCAAAATGTTGTATTTCTTTTCTGTCTTACTAGTGCGCATATTCTTTCTCGTTAACGATGTCCCTTGATTTATTCCTCGAAGAAACACAAATTGAATAAACACACACAGCGATAGAAAGAAATCACACGATAATCATTTGCTCAACAAATAAATTATTTTGGAAAATCTCTTATAAGGTAAAAAGTATTTTAAAAAAGTCAAAATGGAAAATTAAAGGAAATCATTTTTAGGTACACTGAAACAAATGAAATTTTATTATGCTCCCCTCCTCCTTCGCACTTAAAAAAAAAAAAGTTCTTTGACCTTCGCCACGATATAATCTATTGACGTATTCAAAACTTCATTTCTCTCCTTTGCTTTCCTTTTATCTTTCTTTGTACTCTTCCCTCCCCCTCTCTCTTTTATTTATTTATTTATTTTATTTGACACTTATCCAAATAATAAACAAAGCTGAAAAAAAAATTAAATATGAAATATTAATTCAAATGCATATTTTAATAATAGAGAAAAAATATTTTCTCAAACTGAAAGAGTGACTTCGTGTTAGTTTTCAAGAAGTTCCTTATTGAATGTCAAGCATTCTAAATTAAATTATTTTATTTTCATCAAAAGTTTATGTTCAAATTTATCTACAGCTTACTTTCAATTATATATTTAGGTAACTACACATTTAGCGCATTTCATTTTCCGATATTACAGAGATATTGTAAATAAAAGTTTAATCTTAAACAAACCAAATTCATGAATTAAACAAATTTAATATGATGGTAAGAGCACACATTCATAAATTGAGTAATTTCACATAAAATCTACACACATTGTTTGAATTATAATCATGCGAAATTATCTGTAATGAAATGAATTTCAATTTTGAAGTAATATCAGGATAATAATAATAATAATGAAAAGTAATATATAGCTTTATTTTTTGAATTTTAATTACTTTCACTTTTTTTTTTTTTTTTTTTTTTTTTTTACTGTGCATAAATCTTACGAGATAATTATAATGAAATTAAAATGTCATTGGAAAAAAAATTTAAAAGATTATAGAAGCAAAAAACCCGAAATTGGAATTATTAGATTGACTCTGTGAGATACGTTTCAAATATTATTGTAAGCATTTCTTTGAAGCAATCGTAAATTAAATATCCAGATAGCTTTAATTTTTAAAACAGGAAGACTTAAAATCTCAAACCATAAAGTATTCTCTCTGTAGAACCTGCGGTAATTTTCAAATACACGCATACACCCTCCCCCCTCTTTTAATGATGTGCAGATGTTTACCAACCCACTCCGGAACATAATAGATAACAGCATATTTCTCTTCTCCACTTCCAAGATAAGAAAACTTGTCTTTTCAACTTGAAAAGCATAGTAAAGTAAGTAAAAACAGCTTCTTATAGTAGAAGAGTTACAATAATAATGTGGGTATAGGAAAATTTAGAATGCATACACATGCTTTTTTTCGTTTCGCATCGTTTTCGCGAAATCATACTTTAAGAGATCAGGGTTTTATTTCAACCACAACGTAATCAATGAAAATATCGAGATATAGAAAATTTTAGATCTTAGTGCTTTCGATAACTTTACAATTATAAAAAAGAAAGCCCTTTCTTTATCTAATTGATTTAAGAAATTGTAGACCAAAGTAATATTTCGTACCATTCTCTATAGGCAGACGTGATTGGTAAAGCGATTAGTAGATTCGTATAACAATTGTTTGAAATAAATCAGGCTTCTCGAATGAAAAAGTTATGTTGTCAATACAACTTTCGTAACTTTATATTTCTACTTACAGATATGGACCCATGTGTTAATAAAATATATATATTGGTTCTCAATATTACATATTTATTTTATTAACTAAAGTTTAGGAAGTGTCAAACTGCGCTTTCGTAAAATATACAGTGGCGTTTTTTTTATTCATGAATGTAAAAGAAATAATACACAAGAAATAAAATCAGCAAAATCGTCATTTCATTAGCTCTTTCTCTAATATTTTTCTCTCAAATTTCTATCAGATTTATTAAAGATTAACGATTGCCGTTTAAACTCAATATCAAATTATTTTAATATGTCAAAAATATTTTTTCGAAATCAAATCGGCCATGTTTCATGCTTGAAAAAGTATAATTAGCTGGAAATCAGCTAACATTTTGTATAATGTAACTCATATTGCATTGTTAAATTATGTCTTTAATATTCATAACGGAAGCGCTTTTGTTTAGCAAAAATTAGAATTATTTTGATACAAACGTTATATTTAACATAACTTAGTTATGGCATAAATCAACTTTCAACATTATATTAATGCAATATTAGTATTATTCTCATAGCATTTTGTACAAGCGCTACCCTCTATGTATATGGTTATTTCTTCCATTTATCCTGCACAAAAAAAAAAAAAAAAAAAAAGCAGAAGAAAAAAAAAAGTCAGGTCTTTTTCTGCAGAGCCTTTGGAAAGTATTTTTCTATGACACTATAACAGTAATTGGAAGCGTTGGATAATAATTCCCCAGGAATGATATTCAGTTACAAAGGGTACAGCTTTATATTTTTATAACGTAGTTTTTATTAAATACTTGAATTGTAAAAATCGATATAATAAGTAGCACCAGTAGGCAAAACTTTAGCATTCAGATGTTTCAAGGATTTATAAAAAACGAACCTATTCATCGATAAAAGAGAAATAACAGAAGCAAAGAGCACATGTGTTTTTTTTTTTTTTGTTGTTGTTGTTGTTTTTTTTTTTTTTTGCTATTGGTATATGGGTATTTCGACTGAAAAGAACTTCAAGAGTCGTCATGCTATTGGCATTGAATAAAAAAAAAAGTAATTAAAAGCAAGGAGAGCATCCCCCCCCCCCTCCCCTCACGCCAAAAAAATAAATAAATAAGAAATAAAATGGCATGGTCAGATAAAGAAATTAATGCTGTCAAACATCACTAATCCAAATACTTTGTAATAAAATATTTACCAAGAAAATAAGAAACCGAAAAATACTAAAAAAATCTAGGAGTACACTGAGAGATTTGGAGCAAATCTATTACTTTGTAACAGAATCAAATCATTTATAAATTTCTAACATATTCCTATAATTAATTATTCGGATATTAATAAATACTAATTCAAATGTTGGATGCTTTAAGTTAATATGCATTTCAACTTTATCATAGAAAATGTAGTTTGATAAAGTAGATATGGTAGCGATAAAACTGCCAACTTTTGTGCTTTTCTGCTACTCTACTTTAATGCAATCTTCCCCTTATTTAATCCTCGAAATAAGGCAAAAAATGCTTTTTAAAAAATAGCGGTAAGAAAAAAGTGTAAAAGTTGACAGCTATGAAACTACCGCCTAAAAGCATTAAAAAATTAAGTATATTAGACTGAATAAAACTAGATACAAGCAACATATCAATCAGACTTGTAGCGTATGCTACTTTACATATTTATTAACGAAATCTTTCTAGTATAAGTTGGTAGCTCTAAATCTGTTACTTTCAACTGAGCAGTGGCAATAACTTCAGAGAAATATTCAATGCATTGATTAAATACGAACATATATGAAGGATTTGGGCGTTTAAAAATGGTAACTGTGATTTATTATTATTATTATTATTATTATTCACATGTAAAGCCGTTAACTACATCCTGATATCTTTTTAAATGTACAAGTTTTCTTTTTGAATCATATGTCATAATATTAGATATGAATTTCAAAAGTTATGCCATAAATTTTATATATAAATTTTAGAAAAGAAGACTTCTTATATATAAATCCGATAAAATAAAATGAATCATACAAAATGTGTGGTACATAAGTGCAACTGAGGATGTTGAGAATGCAGTCTTTAACACATTAGCTGTTTTAGAGGAAACAATCACGATGGTTCACGAGAGGATAGTTATAGTTTTCTCTAAAAAACTAGAATCTTCATCTCGAAATTACATTTTATTATTTACTTATTTTACAAACGAGCACTTAATTTTATAGCATTACGGTTGTTTTAAAATCAAAATAAGATACTTTATGTCACCTTTCTGAATTCATTTTTGTTCGGAAACGCATGGAATTGGCAAGTGTTATTATTATGTAATTATGTATTCTAATGTATTTTTCATCTTTTTGATAAAAACAGAGGATCTTTCAGAAAATCTTGCGTGAGTTTGCAATTTGAACGGAATTGCCGGCCTCGACAGCACGGGAAAGGAGAAAATCTGCCGTCATGTATCAATAATTGCTTATAACTCCTTAAGTAATTTATCAAAAATTCAAAATGCCATTCGATTCCAAATTACGTTAATATCCTGGCCTGTCAATTTTATGCTTTTACGTTTGAAAATGAGTCAAACAATGTGTCAAAGTTTCCGTTTTTTGAGAAGAGAGTTAGAGAATCGCCTTAAGATTGGAAATAAAAAAAATAAATTTAAAAAATGACAGAGCTATTATAGTTTTCTATTAAATTATAAAAGTAAATTAATCAGGATGCTCCAAAAATAATTTAAATCAAGTACCGGAAAGTACCGGAAGTAAGCCCCTCTTTAGAAAACAGGAAATTCTAATGAATTTAAGGGGTGCTTATAATTGGAACTTTTGTGAAAAGTGTAGGGAAATTACGAGGGTGGAGGGGGGGGGGATTTCGAATTTAATAAATTTCACAGGATTTGAACAATTTAAAAAATAAAATCAGATCAAATTAAACTCTCTTCCATAGAAGCTAAGTACTTTCCATTAATAAAAATATTAAATTAATGAAGCAAGTTTACATAAAATAGTTAATTTAGATATGAAAGAAATATGGACAAATATTATAAAACTTTATCTCAATATAAATATCTGTTAAATCTTATTAGTGCATAAAAATCAAGGTAAACATTAATAGTATAATATATTGAACATATGCCATTCTGATACAATGATCAGTAAAGAGATTAGATAAAAATAAATTGCGTAAGATATATTCATTTAGAACTTATGGGGGAAAAAATCTTAAGGAATTTCCTGAAAAACACAGAAGGATTGAGAACGCCAGAAAATAAAACTTCAAGAGGAGGCCTTATAAATGGAACTGTTTCAAAAAAGAAAAAAAATCATATACGTTGGGGGGGGGGGGGCTTATATTTGGAAGGAGACTTACTTTCGGTACCTTACGATAAATCAAAAGTAGAAAAATCAAACAATGATTGATACTCTTGATTCACTATTTCGTAATAATATAATTTCCGTGTTTCGGAAAAATCTTCTCCTAAAATTTTGGGATTTAGTCTGAGGTTTTTAAACATTTTTGCCACTGGCTGTCTACTTACAAATGCTTTTCATATTATCCAGTCTACATTTTCCTCCCTGCATTTTGACGGCAGTTTACCAATCATTTCTTAGTGCTTCTTTTTCTTCTTTCTTTCGTTTTTTCAATGGAAAATTTATACAGTAAAAAGAAAAGAGGGATACAGAAAACAAAGTAATCTAGCTATGGAACAGTTTGAGTTCCGAAAAACGACAATCCTTAAACATTTTGCACATAAATAAATGTAAAACTTATTAAAAAATAACAAAAATAAACTCTTGTTATCCTATAAATTTAGCTACATCAACCATAAAAAGCATAGTAAAATAACTCAAATATTATTTGTAGATAAAAAATGTATGTGTTACTAAAAAATGTAATACTCAGGGTTTGTAAATATCACGATATTTTCGAAAATATCAAAAATATCCGCTATTTTCAAAATAGTCAACTTACTGCTGATAATAAATATTTCCAAGCATAATATAAATTAGAAAACAAAACATATTGCACATGACATGAGAATTTAAACAATATGCTAAAAGTGTGTTTTCCCCCCTTTTCTTTTGAAGTATAGTTATTTACTCTTGCGTGTTTAAATGAAATTTCAGGTTTGGCACACTTTATCACTCTATCAAGTTGTTGTCAATTATCTAACAAAGGAGGGTGAGAAATAGCGGTAAAAGCGATTAGTTTAGCTGGGACACATGCTTGTTAAAAAGGGTTCTGGCAAAAATGATAGTGCATTTTCAACTTTACAGAATGTATTCTTAGTTTGTTTTAAAGAAAGAAAAAAAATGATATTCATAATCTTGTATTTTTTTTATAAAATGCATGTAAATTTTACAATAATTATTCAGATAATAATCCCCAATTTATTTAACAGCCAATATCAACAATATTGTATAAATATGTATCGAACGTTTAAACTTGGACTTAAAATCACGAAATAATTTTCCAACACAATCATAAAAATTTCAGATATTTTAATTCAGATTCACACAACTGAAGATTTATTAATATTAATATATATCTACAAAAGTAATTAACTATCATAAAAAATAATTTAAATATATCTTAAATCAGTTGTCAATATATATATATATATATATATATATATATATATAATCAAAGATATATATAATATGTAAACAACGTGGAAAATTGATATAAATAAGAATACATTAATGTCATATGTAAGCTTTGGAGTTTTCAAGAGAGTGGGGGGAAAAAAATCAGACGAAAGGAAATGAAACAAATTAAGTCTTTTCCTGAAATATACACTATGTTTTGCAACAGAAAAAGTTTTTTAATAGTTTCAAAGTATTATTTCTTTTATTCTGTGAAAATTAGCGTACTAAAAACTTTTTTAAATGTACAGTACAAAGTATAATTTACTAAAATATTACATTTTGTTTAAAGAATTTTGAGTCAATTTTAAGTAAAAATTTAGTGCTATTTTTAAATAAATGTAATGTGACTGCAAAAAAGTATTTATTTATCTTTTGCACTTTTAACCCTACCTGTGTTGGCAGGGTTAAACCTATGGTACATAGGGTCGTTAAACCTATCGTACGCGTACCATTTTTGACACGTAACATAATAATTTTGGCACGGGATTGTTTGGGATTCTAAACAAGATACGATGACATTAGACAAAATACATAAATTTAGATTATCAAATCTTGTCTAAATTCAATTGATTGAAAATTGGGAGGAATTTTTATTCTGTTTTATTAATGTCAAATCGCAGCTCAATATGGACTGAAAAAAATATCAAACAAATGTAATATTTGAAAATTATTGGAAAGGAAAAATTATTAAATATTATAAGTAAAAATGCCGATGCTGAAATATGACAACTTGGAACTTAATTACAGAGCTGTTTGTAAAAGTGGCCATTTGTCATTTACGAATTTCCCCGTCTATTCATGCCTGCTATTATTTTCCCAAACAAATAATATCGATTAAAAAAAAAAAAAAAAAAACTCAAAAAGAAACTTGGATATCTCTAGTTCAATTTATCTTCTATTGAAATGATCTTGGTATGTATCTGATACTAATTATTTTTCATCCTCGATGTCACTACAGAAATCGCATTTAATCTTTTATTAATTTCTAAAATGTATTTAATTCTATATCTTTTACAGTGTAAACCTACATGCATATTACTTAAAAACATTTTAATACTAATAAATAATTTTCAAGTAATTTTAATTTATTATTTTTCATTAAATTTTGCATTTTCATTGCACGTCATTTTCATTCGGAAAAAAAAATTTGGTACGCGGGTGTAAAAAGGTTGGCCGACCCTGGGCTAGAACAATTAAACTGTGCTTAAATGTTCACAAGGCAGAGATATTTGCCAAAGATTGATGCACGAGGCATAGGTCCATGTCCGCATAAGCTTGTGTGTGTGTAAGAGGTCGCACATATATTTTTACTTTCTTCTATCTTTACAAGAAGAAAGTATTGGATTCATGAAAATTTTCGAATTCCGGTTTTCGACGGATTTACACGTTTTAGGGGTCAGAGATTCCAAAAAACATGTTTTTACAAAATGTCTGTCTGTGACTCTGTGAGTCTGTCTGTCTGTGTGTATGTGACACAAATTTTGTGGGCGCTCTATCTCAAGAACTAATGCACGGAATTTAATAAAAATTTGTATTCAGTGAGTCCCTAATACAAATTGATGCTGATTAGTTTTTGGTGTAAATCGCTCAACAGGTGGCGCTGTTATGCTGCATTTTTCACGATTTTCGCAATAATTCTATCTCACGAACTAATGCACGGATTTTGATCAAACTTCAGATTTAGTTAGTCCTTGATATGAATTGATGCTGATTACGTTTGGGTGTAAATCTCCCAACAGGTGGCGCTGTTATGATGAATTTTGCAGGATTTACACGATTTCTCCAATAGCTCTATCTTAAGAACTAACGCACGGATTTTCATCAAACTTCAGATTCAGTTAGTCCTTGATATGACTTGCTACTCATTATGTGTTGGTGAAAATCGTCCAACAGGTGGCGCTTCTGTGCTGCCTTTTTCACGATTGCCTCAATAGCTCTATCTATAGAACTACTGGACGAATTTTCATCTAACTTCAGATTTAGTTGTATGTTGACACAAGTTGTTGTTAATTAGGTTTTGGGGTTAATCACCCAATAGGTGGCGCTGCTATGCAGGAATTTTCACGATTTTCGCTATAGCTCTATCTCAAAAACTAATGCACGGATTTTTTCCAAACTTCAGATTCAGTCAGACGTTGACATAAATTGTTGCTGATTAGGATTTGGTATAAATCACCCAATAGGTGGCGCTGCTAGGCAGCATTTTGCTGGATTTAGATGATTTCAGCGATAGTCATATCTCAAGAACTAATGCACGGAATTTCATATCTTTAGAATCCTCATGAGATGCATAGATTGCCATTTAATTTTGGCAGTGTGATACCGAATTTTGAAGTATTAACATGTATGAGATAGAAGAAAGTTTTGGGATTGGTACATCCGACTAGTTACTTTTTGGATTTGGGTCGCACATATATTTTTACTTTCTTCTATCTTTACAAGAAGAAAGTATTGGTTTCGTGAAAATTTTCGAATTCCAGTTTTCGACGGATTTACACGTTTTAGGGGTCAGAGATTCCGAAAAACATGTTTTTACAAAATGTCTGTCTGTGAGTCTGTCTGTCTGTCCGTCTGTCTGTCTGTATGTGACACAAATTTTGTGGGCGCTCTATCTCAAGAACTAATGCACAGAATTTAATAAAAAATGATATTCAGTTAGACCCTGATATAAATTGGTGCTGATTAGTTTTTGGTGTAAATCGCTCAACAGGTGGCGCTGCTATGCAGCATTTTTCACGATTTCTGCAATAGCTCAATCTCCAAAACTAATGCACGGATTTTCATCAAACATCAGATTCTGTTAGTCCTTGACATGAATTGATGTTTTATGCATTTTGGTGTAAATCGCTCAATAGGTGGCGCTGTTGTGCAGCATTTTCCACGATTTCTCAAATAGCTCAATCTCCAGAACTAATGCACGGATTTTCATCAAACTTCAGATTCAGTTAGTCCTTGACATGAATTGAAGTTTTATGCATTTTGGTGTAAATCGCTCAATAGGTGGCGCTGCTGTGCAGCATTTTTCACGATTTCTGCAAATAGTTCAATCTCCATAACTAATACACGGATTTTAATCAAACTTCAAATTCTGTTAGTCCTTGACATGAATTGAAGTTTTATACATTTTGGTGCAAATCGCTCAACAGGTGGCGCTGCTATGCTGTATTTTTACTTTCATCTATCTTTACAAGAAGAAAGTATTGGTTTCATGAAAATTTTCGAATTCCAGTTTTCGACGTATTTACACGTTTCATGGGTCAGAGATTCCAAAAACATGTTTTTACAAAATGTCTGCCTGTAAGTCTGTCTGTCTGTCTGTCTGTCTGTCCGTCTGTCTTTCTGTCCGTCTGTCTGTCTGTCTGTATGTGACACAAATTTTGTGGGCGCTCTATCTCAAGAACTAATGCACGGAATTTAATAAAAATTTACATTCAGGTAGTCCCTGATATAGATTGGTGCTAATTAGTTTTTGGTGTAAATCGCCCTGCAGGTGGCGCTGCAATGTAGCATTTTGCAGGATTTCCGCAAAAGCTCTATCTCAAGAACTAATGCACGGATTTTTATAAAACTTCAGATTCCGTTAGTACTTGACATAAATGGATGCTGTTTACATTTTGGTGTAAATCGCCCAACAGGTGGCACTGCTATGCTGCATTTTGCAGGATTTACACTATTTTCGCAGTAGCTCTATCTCAAGAACTAATGCACACATTTTCATCAAACTTGGGATTTAGTTAGTCCTTCATATGAAATGATGCTGACTACGTGTTGGTATAAATCTCCCAATAGGTGGCGCTGCTGTGCTACATTTTGAACTATTTCATTAATAGCTCTATCTCAAGAACTAATGCACAAATTTTCATCAAACTTCAGATTTAAGTATAACTTGATTAATATTGCTGCTGATTATGTGTTGTTGCAAATCGTTCAACAGGTGGCGCTTCTATGATGCATTTGTCATGATTTCCGCAATACCTCTATCTCAAGAACTAATGCACGAATTTTCCTCAAACTTCACATTCAGTTAGATGTTGACATAAGTTGGTGATAATTAGGTTCTGGTGCAAATAACTCAGTAGGTGGCGCTGCTATGCTGCATTTTGTTGGATTTACATGATTTCAGCGACAGTCATACCTCGAGAACTAATGCACGGAATTTCATATTTTTAGAATTCTCAGGATGAACACAGATTGCCATTTAATTTGGCACTGAGATAGTGAATTTTGAAGTATTGACATGTATGAGATAGAAGAAAGTTTTGTGATGGCCACAACATACTAGTTTACTTAAGGAGAGACATAAGTGAAATTTTTTGAAAAATATTTTTTTTATTGGCTAGTATGTTGTGGCCATCACAAAACTTTCTTCTATATAAATCACGTCAATTAAATAATTTAAATAGTACGAGAAATGACAACGATTTAGCACCAATTCATATCAAAGTGTATCTGAATTTGAAGTTGGATGAAAATTCGTGCATTAGTTCTTGAGATAGAGCTATAGCGGAAATTCTGAAAAAAATGTAGCATGGCAGCGCCACCTGTTGAGCGATTTACACCAAAAGTAAACAGCACTAAACGATATCAAGGTATACCTGAATCTGAAGTTTGTTGAAAATCCAAGCATTAGTTCTTGAAATAAAGCTATTGCGGAAATCGCAAAAAATACAGCATAGCAGCGCCACCTATTGAGCGATTTACACCAAAAATTAAACAGCACTAATTTATACATCAATTCATGTCAAGGACTAACTAAATCTGAAGTTTGATGAAAATCCGTGCAATAGTTCTTGAGATACAGCTCTTTGTGGAAATCGTGAAAAATGCAGCACAGCAGCGCCACCTGTTGGGCGATTTGCACCAAAAATTAAGCAGCACTAATTTATATTAGAGACTAACTGAATCTGAAGTTTGATGAAAATTCGTGCATTTTTTCTTGAGTTAGAGCTATTGCGATAATCATGAACAATGCAGCATACCAGCGCCACCTGTTGGACGATTTGCACAAAAAAGTAACCAGCACCAAACTATATCCTGTACTAACTGAATCTGAAGTTTTATGATAATCCGTGCAGTAGTTCTTGAGATACAGCTATTGCAGAAATCGTTAAAAATGCCATATAGCAGCGCCACCTGTTGGGCAATTTTCACCAAAAACTAATCAGTTCCAGTTTATATCAAGGTCTAACTAAATATGAAGTTTTGTGAAATTTCGTGCATTAGTTCTTGAGATAGAGTGCCCACAAAATTTGTGTCACATACAGACAGACAGACGGGCAGACAGACAGACAGACAGACAGACAGACTCACAGACAGACATTTTGTAAAAACATGTTTTTTGGAATCTCTGACTCATAAAATGTGTAAAGCCGTCGAAAACTGGAATTCTTGTATCAAACTTCAGATTCAGTTAGTCCTTGACATGAATTGATGTTTTGTACCTTTTCGTGTAAATCGCTCAACAGGTGGCGCTGCTGTGCTGCATTTTTTGTGATTTCCACAATAGCTCTAGCTCCAGAACTAATGCACCGATTTTCTGCTTTAGCTTTTCGGCTTTTTTTTGCAAAGTCAAAAAATAGCAAAATTCTGATATTATAAAATAGATGTGATTGTTGTGTTTTTTGAATTTTGATAAATTGATTTGGGTCGCACATATATTTTTTAAAGTTACTTTCAATTTCAAAACCGATTCTGAAAATGAAAGTGTCATTCTAAAATATATCTGCAACCAAAATCGAAAAAGTAAAAATGGTGTGATGTAGAAAGAGATCTCGACTATCCAATGCAAAAAAAAAAAAAAAAAAAAAAAAAAAAATTAAAATGTCGAAATGCAAACGAGATATTAGAAAAATCCATTCCCATAGGATTAGCATTAGCTCGTGAGTGTCTTCGCCTGCAGGGTCAGGAGCCTTAAGCATCTTGAATTAAAATTGATTCCTGACCGAAAACATGCTTTTTCTGTCTGCCCTGTAACAACAGACATTGCTAACTTTAAGAACACTTTCTAGAAAAATTGGAAATGCAATTCCCTTTTTTGTTATTTCAATAAAACGAAATTCGAATTTTGTGCATTTATAACTAACATTGACTATGTGAAGCCATAAAGTATCAAGTTTAATTTGTGTCAGCCTATTAGAACTATAAAATATAACACGTTTACAACATATTTTAACTTAATATACAACATAAAAATGGAGATCAAAATCATGTTTGTACCCAGGGCCTCCAAAAGTCTAAGGCGTGTCGTGAATGTTCACGCGTTATGACGATAACCAATAAAAAATATCAAATGAGGAAAAAAAAGCGTACAAAATTTGTAATTTTTGCAATTCTTGTATTTTATATCAATACAAAAACCCTTAACGAGTTAAAAGTTTGTGACGCAGCGCTTTATCTTATGCTCTAAGAATTTTAAATATGGAACTTAAAAATAATGATATCAAATTTTGAATGACGCTATGTTATTAATTATAATCTCTATACATATTTATTTCATCATTTTATTTTGTTATAATTGCATGTGCAAAAATTATGTTCAATTTAAAAAGATGTATAAAAGTTTATCCATTGATGCTTTATCATTCATATCTCTCATAAATTCAAAGCATGAGTTTTATAAGATATGATATCAAAATTTAAGTGACCCCTTGATGTGGCTTCAAACGATTTGTTTTAAAATTCAATTTAAATTATTTATAGTTTGGCTAAGATATATTCACACATCTAAACAGTATTTTTAATTTTCCAATACACTGTTAAATATGTCACTTTCACTGAGCTTATATAATGCATTGAAATATATTTATTTGAATAAATTGATTTATCCTTTGTACAATGCTATTAAAAATTAAAAATAAAATTTATGTAAATAATTTTTTTTTGCCTCATAGTATCCATTTGAATACATTTCACTTAGTTTGGATACAATGACGCAAAAAATCTATTTACATAAATTTTATTTTTAATTTTTGCCCTTTAATTTAACCTTTTGCACGCATCTCTCCAGCTTAACAAATAATTAAAATCTTTCAAACTTAATTTGAAAAAAAAAATCTGCAACATGTGTTGCTCACTAACATAAATAAACAAATTAAGTCCTAACTTCCCAAATGTACATTTCTCCTCTCCTCCCTCCTCCTACTCTCCAGTAAAAGAAAAAAAAATCTTTACTTTTATACAGAAAAGTCAATATAAATTATCCTCCTATTCCTGAAAAATACTACTTTCCCTCTCCAGCCTAGTGATTTGAATATTTAAAGCTATTTATAAAGAAAATTCTTTTGTCTTAAGATTATTAGTGACAATAAAAACCAATTAATATAAATTATCTTCCTTTTCCTGAAATTTACACTTTCCCCCTCCAGCCTAGAGATTTGAATCTTTATAACTTTTTAGCAAAACTACTCTGCAAAGTTTGTTGCTTAATAATAATAAAATAAAATATATAATCATGTACACTTTTAATTATTTTTCACACAATCAATTGATAACATAGTAGATGTTCTGAGCGAATATTGTGTTGGCTGAGTTGTCGTCCAGACAGCTCAATTGGAAGAGCACTGACAATTAAAGCGAAAGGTTATTAAAGTTTACTTTAATTCAAGATGTTTAACCCTTTTGCGATACGAGTCCTTTGCTTAATTTTTAATCTTTTACCACCGGTTTTTCAAAACAGAAAATTTTCTGTAATTGAATCGTAAAAATGCTCTGATTAAATAAGGTAAACTTTACAATTAAAAATAAGTGGTGAGAATAATGAAGTATTCTGAACACTTTAATTGGCAAGTATACCAGTTGCTCGTCCCCAACGGGTTAAAGATGCTTTTTTGCTATTAATACCTTTAGGATTTACAATATACAAAAATCTTAATCACTTCTGATGTAAATAAAGTAAGTGGGGGAAAAAATCAAGATGGCAATTCTTTGATTGGTGAATTGTAAGCTGAGTAATTTGTACCACAGAATGAAAAAATTATAAAGTTGCAATAATGCCTTCTTCAGACCACTCACAGATACTAAATATTTAGGGTTTTTGATAAGTGAATTACATATGAAGATAAATATAATAGATCTTTATAACACACATCTTGGGATGAGACGTTCTGCGTATTACAGAATTTTGCATTATATAGATCATATTTCATTCATCATTAAATTTACCTTGTAAACGTGCTTTAAATTACATTCCTTGGAACCAGAAATAGTGAAAATTATAAAATTTTACATAATAGTATAGGCGCAGATTCGCAATATCTGGAAGGAGAAAGTGGCTCCTAAACCCAAAAAATCCAGTGACCACATTGTGAAACAAACACATAAAAATAATTTAGTGTTTATAAGGGGGGGGGGAGGGGGAGGACTAAATTCAAAGTGAAAAATAATTTATTTGATGTATACATATGTCTATGTACAAGAAAACACAGACTAATTACATCAAATGGGTATGTTTAATTTAATCACAAAATTCTTTAAATTTGATTATTAAGTGTAATACAAATGTGAAAATATGTTCATTAAGAAGATATAGTTGGACAAGATACATTTTAAAAAAATGTAAAGCTAAGCAATCATGGTAGTGGGAAATATTAGGACAACAATATGTCTAATTTTGATTTTATTGTATAACATTACATTAAAAAAATATTGTGAATGTGTAAAATTATTTAGCGCTATAAAAATCAAAACACACTTCAGAGGTTTGTTTTTCTATGTAATACAATATTTTTCTGTATTAAACAGATCATTCTGGACTGTAGGGATTATGAAGGAGAATACACGGATTTCATTTTTTTTAAAAAGGTAGAAGAAATCCACCATTTGCAGAAAAGGAGCTTCCCTGTATAACGCATGGCGACTGAGACATTGAAAGTTAGTGGCCAAAGCAAAACTTTTAGTCGCCATATGGCGACTCTGAATCTGCACCTATACATAATAGGTATAGTTCATGTCACACATTATTAATTTACCTTAAAGCATGATCCAAATATGCCAAGGCAAAATCATTATAAAAAGTGGTATTTTGTGACTAACAGTTTTGGGGGCACTAAATGCATGGCTGGCAAATTTATTCCTTTTTCACTATTTTTAAAAATGAAATCTTTGCCTTATTTTTGGCAGAAGTTTCTTACATTAAATAAGGCAAAACTTTCTTTTTTTAAAAATATTACTTTTGGAAAACATGCATTTAGTGCCTAAAAAAAAAAAAAAAAAAAAAAAAAAAACCTTATGAGCTGCCACCGATTATAACACTCATTTACAAAAAAAATTAATATAATGTTTTCATTACTCCAAAATAATGCGTTAAAGAAGACAATGTATCAAATTTAGTCTTCCCAGAAATAGTAATATTTGTGAAATACATGTGCTTGTTAACTGTAAAATTTATTGTTTACATCTGAGTAAAACATTATATGCATCTTCTGTATTAAAATTTTTTAGTGGCAGGCTTTTGTGATTGAACAAGGACTGCTTGCAGAATGCTTAAATAATTTTACAATTAATTATCAAGTAGGAGCTTGTGCAATATAATAAAAGCGTAAAAAATAGCAACGTAATTTTACAATATAAAATTATGGCTCTTGAACTACTATTAACACGTTCACGCCGGCGCGGTGGGTCACACTCGACTGTATCAGGGCTGGCAAGTTTCCGGCCTTTTGGATATCAGTATTTTAATACAGAAAATGTTGTTTTATTTAATTAGAGCAATTGGGCGATTTAAAGGAACAACATTTTCTCTAAAATAACAGTGGTGTGCAAAAAGCTGGAGACTTGAAAACTCTGAGACAGTCGAGTGTGATCCACCGCGCCGGCGTGAACGTGTTAATCAATAACAGTAATAGGGATAAAGAAAATCATTAAATAAATAGTTTATTTTAAAAAATTACTTGAATTTTCATCAGATATACTGATGATTACTGCCATATATTATATGTAACATATTTATTAGAAACGTTACAACTATTTTGATGAAGTTTTAAAATGTAAACAAAATGACGCCTTATAAACACATAAAAAATACAGTTCGTTTTCGAAAGCCGCGCCTAACATTCTGAGACGATTTTACGATCCAAAGGGGTGGTAACGCTGAGATGGGTATTTGCCGAAGTTCCAGTTGTATGTTGTCACTCAGCTAAACAGCCTCCGATCATCCCTATTATGATAAAATCAAAACAGACCTTACGCATGCGCAAAAGCGCATAAAGTTTCGCTTTACGAAAACAGACGCTACCTCTGGACAAAATCATTATACAGTAGACTCCCTCAAATCCGCACAACTTGGAACCAGAGGTTGTGCAGATTTAAGAATTTTGCAGATTTCTGGTCATTGCTTTGTTTACAGTTTTTAAACAGTCATTTGAATATAATTATGCAATCAAAATTATACAAAATCCTTGCAATATAGTAAAATATTAAAGTAATTAAATCAGTAATAAACTAAAATGATAAGAAGTAAGATAATTTAAAAAATGATTAAATTATTAAAAGTAAAGATCAAGTAAATAATTAATAATGTATAATTAAATATGCATAATAAAGATAAGATACATTTTCCTTGAATTATTGAATGAAACTTGCCTCCTAATGGTACCTATTAATTCAAATCAAAATCATAAAGTAAGGAAGTTTTATTTCAGGTTTAGCCAGTCTTAATAACAAAAAAAATCTGGATGCATAAAAAGATTTGATAAAAAGATTGTGATTACCAAAATCTTGATTTTTTTTTCAGAAATAAATTGTACTTCCTTCCTGAAAAACCATGAGTTCAGTCATATTATAGAGAATTAATTACATATTGAAATACAAACGGAATGATATAAAATTAAATTCTGTAATTTTGCCCTTACATCTGGACTGAAAGTTTCATTGTTTACATCTGCAATGATGTGTAGATTTCTTGCAGATTTTAGGGAGTCTACTGTATTACTTATTTATAAAAAAAAAAAATATTTAATGCTAGCAATTAAAAAAAAAAATCAGAATTATGGAGATAAAGATGAAATAATGTTTGAAATTTAGCCCTCTAGGTAGGGGTTCTTAAACTATGGTATGCGTACCAGTACTGGTACGTGAAATGAAGTAAAAAATACAACAATAATAATGGGTTGCTGGAATCCGCATTCAAAAAGATGAAGGTAACAGAATTTTGATTGGTGAGAAAAGAAAAATGCCCTCTGATATCGGTAAAAGTTCTAAAATTATTGCTTGTTTTTAGCACTATATATATTTGTTTTAAATGCTTTCTCGTCACTTCTTTATATGAAAAACAAATACAGGAATAAACATAAACATCGAATCTGATTTATGTCTAAAACTAAGATTGAATCAGATATGAGGAAGATGTGTTTGGTAAAGCAAGCATCACCCGTATCATTAGCAGTACAACAGAATTAATAGAGTCACCCTAGTGCATATGTATCAATCTACGCCAATATGCCATTAAGTATTGTAGCTTTTTAAAAAAATCAAAACACTATATTTTGATAATGTACATATCATTAATTTGTAATGATGATACTACTACCTTTTACTTGAATGTTAATATAAAGCAGTCAATCTAAGTACCAATTTACTATCATACAATTAAATACAGTAAAATCTGCTCAGACCGAGCACAGAAGACTGGACAAATACCTTGTTTTAGACATATTCCGTTTACGCAGGTTTTTGTGTAATAGCTTTGAGTTTGTAACTTGGTGGTAGGCGGAAGTATGAACTTCTATTCAGTGGTACGTTGATTTAAAAGTTTGGGAACTCCTGCTCTAGAAAGTAGCAATATTTCTACAAAATGGATTGCAAGCTCTTTTTAAGTGTAAAATTCATTGTTTACATTAAAGAAGCTGTCTGTTATACAGAGAATTGTACTATAAAGATCTTTTACTACAACAATGCCTTCATTACAAAATTCTGAAATAATGTGTTAACCCTTTCGGGACGGGGTGATGCGTATGTGCATCGTCAAAAGGGGCATATGGAATTTGTCTTTGGCACCATTAATAAATAAATGTAATATTTGTCTTTTTTAATTAGAACATTTTTTGGAATTTCACCAATAAAGGGAACTGTTTAAAAAAAAGCGGTGCCAACCAAATAAAATTTGTGTAAGGGGTGCCGTCTCGAAAGGGTTAAAGATCAAAATGTGTAAAACTTAATGTTATTGGGAAATAGCAGATATTTCAACTATATGTATGGGAAATACAGGTGATTTGTAACTGTAAAATCCATTATTTACATCTCAGAAATAAATTATATAGATAGTTGCATTATAAAGATTTTCAGCAGAATCCTAGAATGTATGTTAAACCTAATACTATATACACTATACCAGCCAGTCAAAGAAGTAAAACATTTTTATGGGAAAAAGATGAAAAGGACAGTGTTTAGAATGAAACTATTTCATGCATTAATTTATATGTTTTCATTTAACTTTTTAAAAGAGCTTCATTTTATTGTTAATATACATTTTTTCTTAAGAGGAGATTTGCTTTTTTTTCAATTCAAAAAATCGATTTTTTTTTTTTTTTTTTTTTTTTTTTACATTTTTCTATTCTCTACAGTCTATTGATAATCCTTATAAAATTATTTGGGCCGAATTCGAAGACCTTTCGTAGTTATTTTGTGCTTTAGCGCAACATGTCCATAGGCTTTTACTGTTTGGGAGCACTGCAAACGCATTTTACGTAAAATGACTTTTTTAAAACTGGGCGGGAATAGAACACAAAATCTATTAAACAGATCTTGCAGTTTTTTTTAATTAAAGGGGACATAATTAAATGGGCTTGAACCACTTTCAGCCATTTTCATATTAAAAAAAACATTTTTAAAATAACGCCAAAGTCCGAAAAAGAAGGCCAAAAAGAGACTTTTTTTCAAATGGCCCCCATTTTGTTACTTTCAATTTTTTAAATTCAAAATACTCGAAGCGAACAGATAATCTCATCTACTTTCATAATATTTAACGAAAATTAAATGCAGACGTCCCTGGTAATCTATCGGATCCCGCCCAGTTGGAAGTGCACGACGCGCATCACCTACGCAACTGAATCCCCATAATCAATTTTTGATTTTTAAAAATTAGTATCCTTCAAATGATAATAAATAACTTGCAAAAAAACGGAACACAAATTTTCATTCCTATTCTTAAAAAAAAAAAAAAAAGAAGCTAAAAACAGCCTTTTTTTCGTTCTTCTGAGAGACAAACCACGCTTACACTACAACCAACTATTTAAAATACTATATCGGTTATATATATATATATATACTTCATATTTGCTTTATCCTTTAATTTCGATTTAAAACATTAATCGACGTAGGTCTGCAGTCCATGAAAAAATTTCTCAAAACAATAGGCCGAATTCTTGTCAGTGAGTCCCCCTCATCTTACTTCATCTTTTCTTTTTTTATGATATTATCACAATGCTCTTATGACTAGATAAAATACAATATCATCGAGTAGCTTTGCTTATTGTGTGATCAGAAAGGCAGAAGATCGCATTATCGAGTAAATGAATAGTGGAGTGTAAGAATCGGTATAATACCATATCATCGAGTAACTTAGATGACTTTATGTTATAGATGGGCAGAAGGTCGCATTATCGAGTAACTGAGGTAGTTGTGTGTAGTAATTTGAAAAATATCGTATAGCCGAGTAACTTAAATTGCCGTGGCGGCAGAACGGCAGCAGATAGATACAGGCGGCAGAAGTTTGCGTTATCGAGTAACATAGATAGTGTGTAAGAATTAGTAAAATGCCGCATCTTCGAGTAACCTTAAAATTAGAATTAAATAATTATATATTAAAGGGAAGAAAATATTGAAAATTACGTTATAAAAATTGTATTTACACGTGGATATTAAAAATGAAAGAAAACTTTAAAATAGTAAATTCATTAATATACGTAAATTTAAACGCAGTAAAAGGGGGAAATTACTTCATAATACTTAAAAATGGCCAAATAAGAATATTGCCAAGCAGTTTAAAATTAAAAATATATTTACACGAGACATTTATTTCATATTTCGAGATAATATTTTTAACTATTGGTGTCAATTCTAAGTCAGCGCAAATAATAAAATTCCCTTTCTAACAACAAAAGTATTTCCACGTAAACAGACTGCTCAAAATAATTAAAGGATATCGTAAGTCTAATATAAAATAACGATTAATTATTACTTTAATAAATAGATGATTGTAACTAATGAAATATAAACGCATTTGTATAAAACATCACATAGATATAATTAAAAATACTATTTTTTAAATTAGGTGAGATCTTTATAAAAGCTTATGGAAATTACAGTTTTCCTTTATCAACCGTCGTCGATTGCTTGGCAGTAATGTTTATTAACTTACCTCTGGCCCGTCAGGAGATAAAGATGATATTTGAATGGTTTAGAATGTTGGTATTCACGAATCGACAAGATTTGGTAGTTTAAGAAAGTCCATATTTATAAATATATAGTTTTTATATTTCACAGAAAGGACTTTTAAGATTAATTGCTAATAAAACATCATTTTTGAAACATTATTGTGTCATGTTCCTTGGCAAAAAGAATAAAAGTATCAGTTTCCATATTTAAGGATTTTAAACTTAACTTTTTAAAATAATTACTCAGACTATGCAGCGATTTGTCAAAATACTCGTCCAAATTCTCTTAAGTGAGTTCCCCCCCCCCCCCCGCCTTCACTCACCTTTTTAAGGTAAAATCTCTAGGTCTTTATGGTGGGATAAAGTACCATATCATTAAGTAACTTAATATGCGGTGAGTGTAGAGGGAAGAAGATAGCTTTATGGAGTAACTGAGAATATGTAGGAATTGAAAAAAAACGTGCCCTTAAGTAACTTGGATCGCTGTGTGTATAAATCGACAGAAGATCGCATTATCGAGTGACTGAGATAGTTGTGTATAGTAATTGGTAAAATACCGTGTCATCGAGTAACTTATTGCCGCTTAACACACGGCAGAAGATAGCATCATTGAGTAACTAAAACAGCTGTGTGTAGAAATTGGTAAAATATCGCATTTTCGAGTAACCTCAGCTTACTTGACAGAAAATCATTGCATCTGTGAAGGATTTGGGGTTTATAATATCTACTATATATAGAAAATGAAACTGGAAATTTCGTTCCGGCTGTTGATAACATAAATTCAGCTAAATGAATTTTGATGGGGCTTGCACTGTTATTTAGGTAATTTTTAGGGGAGATTTTAGCATTTTGCATATCGTTCTACATCAAATCTTACAATAAATGATCAACAAAAGGAGTCGCTTCTTAACAGCCCAAATTTTACCTAAAACATTAGAAAATATAACAACGCAATACCGTTCGTATCGTTTTCAGCAATACAGAAAGACAGATAACGTTCCATATTACTTTAAAACAGATGGTCAATTTCACTAAAATTTTTCATTTGTTTCAAAGTTAGTTAGGCGAAACTGAGCAGCGAAATGGGCAAAGCCTGCTAGTAATATATAAATGAAGAATAATCTCTTTTAGGTACAATGCGTTCTTATGCACATATCGCTGCATGAAATGTAGAATTTAATTCGATCTCGTCTTTGGTCGATTTTCGAAGACGACAATACAGAAAAGGAAAAAAGTGCTTCCAAAGACTACAATCGTTTATAACTAAAGAAGTGATTCATTTATCGAAAAAGGAAAAACTGATCGATTACAAATTAATGCCATAACTATGTCTGCAAGTAGCATGCTTTTATATTTAAAAATTAGTCAGAAAAAATGCCCGAAAGTTTCGAGTTATTATTGGATTTTTTTTTTTTTTTTTTTTTTTTTTGAGAACCAATGTTTAGAACGTTATGTTTAATCTGTATATGACATGTAAAAAATCGACGCAATTTAAAGCACAAATATCTAAAATAAACTTTCTTCAAGGTTGTATAATGGAGCCCTTCCGTAAGTCTTTCTATCAAAATAAAAGAACAGGAGTGAAAAACACCAGACGATGCAGATTAGTTTTGAGGATTAATTGGTTAAGTATAAAGGGTGGGAACGGGGACTAATACCCCTTAATTTAAATAAATGGATTTTTCATGCAGAAATATCCAATTTGTTTCAAATTGTAAATAGGCTCATTTTGAAAAGGCGCATCCCTAATGAATTTTGAGGATACATTCCTGAAATATAAAGGGGGAACGGGGCTAATCCCCCCTTTAATTTAGATAAATTGGTTTTTCATGTAGAATTATCCGATTTGGTCCCAATTTGGTATGATGGTTTATTCTTATAAGATGCTTCACTGATTATAATTGGAGGTTCATTGGTTAAGTATAAAAGGGGGGGGAAATGGGGCAGCTAATCACCCCTTAATTTCGCTAAATGTGTTTTTCCTGCAGAATTATCCGATTTGCTTCGAATTTGGTATAAAGGTTTATTCAGATAAGGCACTTCCCTGACTAGTTTTGGAGGTTCATGGGTTAAGTATAAAGGTGGGGAAGGTGGACTAATGCCCTCTTAATTTAGTTAAGTGAGTATTTCATGCAGAATTATTCTTTGAAATAAGAGTGTAATATACAATTAGTGTGAATAGGGTTTGAGCTCAATGCCATCAGTTTAACTGGTTATTTTTCTTTCTATTATTTTATTTTTTGTATCATGTATTTATCCAAAAGAAATTATTTTTAAATGCATCACTTTTTAAAGGTTTTGCAAGAAGTTTTAAACCTATTATCTATTACCCCTTCTACTTTGACGCAGTAATGAAACTTTAAAACTTTCTTACATTAATCAGGTTTCGGACTGAGCACTGCATTATTAACTAGTTTATAAACTGTTTTTAACATTATAAAACGGTAATTTTTTTTTTTATAAGAAACAAGATTTTTTTAAATCTTCACTGTTATTTTAGGGGTATTTCCAGTGACCCCTTTCATTAGAAGTTACAATCAGACACTTATATCTTTATATGAATCACGAGAACAATGGAGACCATAATGCGTCCAATTACGTTTGCTTAAATAGGTCAACTGGGTATGAAACTGCAGCAAATACATACTTCAATAATTAAAAAGGAGAAATAAATGAAAGTAAAAAAAATAAAAAGTGTAATATTTAAAAAAATACTCTTTTACAATTTAATAGTTTAATATAAATTAAATTATCAACTGTTCCGGTTGCTATATCTTAAAAATGAAAACAAAGTAATTATATATATATATATATATATATAATAAATTCACTCTTCGCTCTTTTTATGAAGCGTAAAAAAGCGTTATTTTTTAATAATCCGGTTCAGGCGTGATTTTTAAGAAAAAAAATGAAACTTATAAAAGGTATTTGTTTTAGGAACTAATTTTACTTTTATTTATTTAATATGCATCTACAGAAAGTATAAGATACATAAGTAAGAAAGACTATTTTTAAGACATGTGAAACAGGTAAATTTTCGTCTTATTTCGAATAATTTGAGGAAAATTGCAGAAAAATGAGACAGATAAACTTTTTTTTATCTGTAGTGATACCATTGTTAAAACGAAATCTGTCACTGAAAAAATGTATGTAAAATGTGTCATCATAGTAACGCTTTAACTGCCGAGAATATTCGAAACTAATTGTTACTATGTATGGAACTTAGAATTATATTGAATGAGTTTGTTATAACATTTGTTGTTCGTTTACATTGATACACAAAAAATCTGTTACACTAAGATCTATAGAGATAATTAAGTTACAGCGTATTTTAGTTATTTCAAACATAATGAAATCGATATGCATTATAGAGTACGATTCGATGAAGTTAAAAAGAGGTGCAGGGATGGTATTAATTCGCCTCCTTCGCGCCTTCCTATACTGTCACAGAAAATTTTATATTTTATATGCTTTAGAATACAGATATAAATATTTAAATGCATATATCTATATATATATATATATATATATATATACATATTTTAATCTTATCTTACGGTAAAAGCACAAAATATCAATCATATTTACTATTAGATCAAAATAGATTTAAAATATCAGCTTTATTAACGTTGCATACTAAATTTCAGAGCCCCGAAATTCAGAGACCATAGGGTAACGGTCCAGTTGGGCAGTGCTTTAATCACATCCAGATACTGAGGTGTATTACAACATGTTTTCTGTAAAATGTAGAGTGTATAGTATTTATAAATCTTTTACAAGGATACACTAAAAGATGGCAACATTAACTCCTTTAGAGCACTATACGGTAATTCGGTTTCATTACTGTCTATGAGCGATACTTACATAACTAAAAGTGCATTTTTATCTATTGTATGCGTTTCTAATATTAGCTAAACTTATGTTTATTACGGAGTGTTTATAAATTCTGCTGATAATATACATGTCTTTAGAAAAGAATTCTTAAGAATTATCGTTATAAGCCTGACTATTGCACGGACATGCAGAGCCACAGGTCCACCATTTCAGAACTTTCTTGGGCGGGGGGGGGGGGGGCAAAGATTTTGTGAGCTAAGTTATATAGCTAAGGCTAGGATCCGCGCATCTACCCCCCCCCCACCACCACCACCACCTTCACCACCACCGAACGAGAAACGTAAACATGCTTACAAAAACAGTAAAAACTTTGAATACAAAAACTTAAGAACCAATTAAATATTTCGTTTTAAACAGGTTTCCGTCTTAACAGGTAAAATTTCAATATAATGCATATGAAAAATTTTCTTTTTAGACAGGATTCTATAATAGGTTACATTTTTATAGTTATCCCCAAAGACTGTTAAACCATCCACTCTATAGTATAGTTCTGAAAAGAGATGTATTACAGTAAGTAAAACTTATGAAAACGAAGCCTGTTTATAACAGAATTCTTTCTCAAAGGGGGAAAAGAAAAGAAATTTCGATGAAAAAAGATCATACAATTATACTTGCTAAGCCAGAGACCTGTCTAAAATGAAACTTTTTTCTAGTGTTTTTCGCACTTCTTTTTTTCAGGTTTTACTACAGGGGCGCCATTTCAAAAGTTTCCTGGCAAAGGGCAAGGAAAAATTTTGTTCGTGGAACTGGGAACGGGCAGAATTGCCAATGTGCAAAACTGCACAAATCTCACTGAAAATGGGGAAACCCCGCACAATAAAAATGTTCCGTGTGATTTTGTCTCTTTAACTTCTTTAACGGACATGTGAATAGTCTGCGAATTTTTTCAGTGTTCGTGAAAGTCCACGATTTTTTTTTTCGAATTCCGAAAATCAATTCATCAATGGGTCACAGAAAAAATTCGCGAATTTTGCAAAATTTTGAAAAAAAAAATTCCCCAAATGTTTGCGGAAAAAAATCGCTAATTTCTCCATACGACCGTGGAAAATGTTGCTAATTTCATCAGAGATCGCGAAAAGAAATGCAGATTTCGTCAAATGATTGTACAAACTAAATTCTCGAATTTTCTAAAGAGATTGCGAAAAAAATTGCGAATTTCAAAAAAAGATTGTACAAAAATTCCCGAAAACTTACTCAAACAATCGAGGGGAATTTCGTCAAACGATCGTGAAATAAGATACATAATTTCGTCTAGCAATCGCGCCAAAAATTACAAATATTATTAGTCGGTGGTAGAAAAAAAAAATCACGAATTTCAACAAATGATCATGGAAAAGAACCACGAATTTTGTCTAAAGATCTCAGAAACAAATATGAAATTTCGTATTGTAAATTTCGACAGATGGTCGTGAGAAAAAAAAGCAATTTCAATAACGGTTGCAGAAAAAAAATTGCGAATTCCGTGAAACGATCGCGGAAAAAATCGCAACTTACGTCGGATGATCGCGAAAAAAAAGAATCATGAAATTCAATCAGTCATGAGATAATCAGCAGGCGTCATCATGAATAAGCAGCAGATCATGAATAAGTCACGAAATTTGCAACTTTCGTGATCTACAGCGATAAGAAAATTTTCTTTAGTGATTATCTGCAAGTAAAAGTAAGGTAAAGCGTTAATTGTTTCGGATTGCGTTTTCACTATTATGAGGTGGGTTCGTATTAATACTATTTTTCATAGAAATCCTGAATATTTTTCAGATAAAAAAGCTACATATTTGAACATTAATGAATACTGTATTATATCTTCATTTTTCTACATAAAATGTATAGTTTATATTAAAGATATAATTGTAGACTTCTTTTGCAATAATTGTATTAAAATAAGAATTAAATTTTCTTTCATTTCGGATCGGGTTGCCTTTCAATGGAAATCATTTTAGCGGTTTTCGTATTTACATGAAATTACAGTCCTGCGTCAAGATATGTTAACATATTTTCTTCGTTGCGACTGAGATACATTTTAAGTTTTTCTGATTGTGCTTTATCTCGGTCGGAGTCAGGATGACCTGGTTTTTCATAAGGAAGTCCTGAATATTTTTTAAATGAAAAACTATATATTTGACTATTAATGGTGGCCGATAGTAATAACTCATGTGTTCATTTCTGTACATAGGGGATAAAATTATAGACTACTTTATTATAAACGTGTTTTTTACTTTGGTATTTGGTGGAAGTCTGTTGGTGTTTGGGCTGAAGAAATTGTATTTGACAGGTGCGCGCAGACTCCATTCCTAGGCGTTGAAGAAATTTGAGAGTGTTCCACACATAATATGGTTTAATAAGGCAAATAAATAAATAATTTGATAACATTGCAGTAATTGCAGTAAATATAATGTGACACTAATAATCCAAAAAAAGTAATAAAGTTGGATAAATAAGAACTTTTATTGTACTCGCCCTTCAATCCCCCTCCCCCCCAAAAAAATCTATCAGAAAAAAACTGTACCCCTGAATTTCTAGAATGAGGGACTAGTTTTCCTATCATCAAGTTGTACACAGTTGAGAAGCAATTGATAAAAGAAAATGTCTCTCATGTATTTTTTAAATTAGCCAAAGTACGATATAGGTCTCACCTTAAGAAATATGGAAATATTTTTATAGGAAATATTTTTTATAATCATTAATTTCTATGCATAAAGCATTTATTTAATGCATATGTTTTTATTGCAGTCAAATCTGATAATTTACTTTAGCATTTGAGAAATTTTTAAACTTTTGTTTGAGTTTGACAATTGATAGTTTATAAATTTTCTGAAAAATCAAATTCCTTGGGGAGAGGGTACTGCCCTCCCCAGCCCCCCTCAAATGGAACCCCTGCCACCTCATTTGATCGGGTTCACGATGGCCGGAATCAGGATGCCAAATTGTGTAAAATTGGCCAAAAATTACCAATATTCCTTTTCGCCAAAAAGACTTTCAAATATTAAGGAAGGGCGTTTCCTCTGCTTTCCTCCTCTACTTCCTGTTGCTCATGCCCTCCCCCTCCCGCCCCCCAAAAAGAATGAGCTACATCATAAAAAAACTAATGATTAAAATTGTATTATAAAAACATATTAGTACATTGTTTTCAAGTGAAATTATTGGCGTTTTTCTTTTAACGCGGCAAGTTAAAACAATTAATGATTATCAATGCGCGGGGGGGGGGGGGTCTTTTAGATATTTCATGACATACATATATAAACAATGGTGAAGGTCGCAAACATTTATCCCATAAACCAATCTAACAATTTTTTTTATTACATCCCTATTTTTCTACTAGATATTTTTTTTAAATTGTGACTATCTTTGTTGTGTTATCAAATTAACAGATGGGAATACTACATGGTATAAAATTTATGTATGTATACAAAAGGCATGAAGATTAGTAGTAGTTATAGTCACTTAAGCATACTATTTATGAATAAATTCAAAGGATAGACAGAAGATCGGCCTTCAAAATAATATTTGCCCCACTTCTCTACGTAGTCTAAGTCGGACCAAGGAATTATTACAATTTACAAGTTGTATTAGCTCAGTCGGAAAAGAATTTTTTTTTCCTTTTTTAAAAGTAAATTATATTGGGTGCATTCATTAATTAAGAAAATTCGGAAATTCATTTGGAAATAATGACCCTTTGAATATCTAAATAACATACACTATGGTCAGTGAAGCTATATGTTCAGTTCTTTAGAAATACATGGTAAATTTCTTACGATTTCATTAAAATAATTGGGAATTATTTACTTTGGTGGCAGACATACTAAAATAACTTTTCATTTGTATCATAATCGTATTATAGCTTAGTATCATCATATGTTACAACATTGAGTTGTCACAATATCGTAAAAAAACAAAAAAAAAAAACAAACAAACAAAAAAAAAACTAGAACGCAATTTGGGCATTTCAATTCCAAAATAATGGCTATTTGAAAAATTGAATAAATTTACAGTTAAGGGAACTAGATTTTCAATCCATCAACTCATTATTAGACTATGTTAAAATCATTTGATTTCAATAAAAGTTGTTTATTTTGCTAGACGAGACATTAAAAAAATATATGGCTTTCGATGAATGATTTGGGTTAGGACCTTGTATGAAAGAGGGAAAATATTATAGCCAGTTGGTATTTTTTATTCTATAATTTAAATAATTGCTCAAGAAATTTGCTATAGCTATCTCATATGCATTTAATTACATTCCGTAAGGAGATTAAAAATTTCGCTACAAATTACCTTTCTTAACAAAATAATGAAGTTGGAGGGAATAACACCAATTTGTTTAAATTTTATTAAATCTGATGCATTATATCTTTAAAAGAATAAAAAAGAAGAAGAAGAAATAACCTATTGTTTCGGTTGGCGCCGAGAGGGGATGTTTAAAATGAATTTAATTGAAATATTGACAATTTACGCTATTAAAATTAGGCCAGCAATTTCTTTTTAATATTTTGCATTCACTGAATATTTTAAGTTATTTCAGATCTTTATTTCGTAAGAAATTCACGCTCGAAAGCTACGTTTAATAAAATCGTGAATTTCATATTTGATTTTTTCATTATATTTAAAACACTATATAGACAGATATTCTTCTATCAAAAAACTAGTTAAATGAAGAGGAAAAACTTACATAGCAAACCTGAATTATCGAAGAAGCTAAACACACAAGAGTTGCCATTCCTGGATTATTGCCGCTTTAGTGAGTAACCGCTAAATGGAGAGGAAAATCTTATATAGCAAGCCTGCATTACTAAAGAAACCAAACACACATGGGTTGCCATTATTGGAGTATTACCGTTTTACCGAGTAATCGTTAGGAAACTCCCTGGGTTTGAGGCTGCATTTTTACACACCGCCAGATGGCGTTATACAGATTTTAGATTTTACATAACACACGGTGTGTATGAATGAGTGTAGAATAACGCTTTTCTGAGTAACTTCGAAAAAAGTGGTGCAACGTATAGAAAAATGCTTCAGGAACGTCGTGGTATGCTTAAACAAATCGAGTAACCGGCAAAAGTTACTCGAATTGAAATTGGTTACTCCGTACGTTGGTGTTTAAACCACTTTAGGTACTCAAAAGGGAGGGTAGGAGAGTGCACACACACACACACACACACACTTATATATATATATATATATCTTTCTGCCTTTTTATGTGAATATTTGAAATACGCACTGCAATATTTTGAAAGATGGATTTTAATAGAGTTTTTGTATAATTGTAATTCAGTCGACTATGCATGTCGTTTTTTAAGTTCTTAATAAATTTCTAACACAATATTATTTTTTTCTTTTATTGTGAACGAGTTATTTCTGAACCATTGTTTTAATCATTTATCTATAGAAACGATGCCTTGGAGAGGACATTTATAGAGATACGATTTACGGTTATAACACATAAAAAGTCCTGAAAACTTTACAAAATCTGTAATTTTGAACTTTTAAACACTGGTCCAAGCTCCTTGTTTTGTAACCATCATAATAGCCACTAATTTTCAACAAAACATTTTCCTGTTTAACAAACATGTTTTACAGACAAGCGTGATAAATTAACATCAAATAACATTAACATTTAATAAAATTTATTTTTTTAAATACTAGGGGGCTCTGCCCCTTACGCTCGTCAACCCACGTTCCGACACCGCAGACTCTAACAGCACGATAATTTGATCGGCTTTAAAAAGATTTCGGAAGATTGAATTATAATTTGAATCTGACAATTATAATCTGACGTAATTTTCACCAAACTTTTCTTTTTCTTTTTAATATTCACGTAAAAATACTTTTGCTAGAAATGAAATATTATGATCATCTTAAAATATTAAATAAATGTCTCGAGCAATTTTTAAATTTAAACTGTTTAGCAATATTATTTTTTGTTCATTTTATATAATAAGTGTAATGTGACGTAAATGTGACGTAAATTCTCCTATTTAAGACTTCTAACGCATGTTTATGAATTTATTATTTTAAAATATTCTGACTCTTTTAAAATTCACGTGTAATTATAATTTTCATGACATAATTTTCAATGAGATCCTGCTTTTTATATTTTCTGTTTATAATAGTCACGTGTAAAATAAATTTTTAATTTGAAGTAAACATTGTTTGCGCTGTTTATACAACTGGCAACAGTTTACATCAATAACATTTTCTAAATTTTGTAAAAAATATCTCTCGAAATGCTAAAAATTTGAATTTAAAATTGAAATAGAACCTCAAAAAATGAGTCAAATGAGAAAAATAAATACAATCTGCACACCGGGAACATATAACGTATAAAATTATCTAAAGATGATTAAATTCTCATGTATAGTTTTTGCTCCAATAAAACTTTTTTAATGGAACGATTTTGTCTAATTTTAGCATTAAATATCTCTTAAAATAATTCTTCGATTTAAAAACTGTCTGCAACAGCGTGTTTATCAAACATTTCTCTATAATACCACCGATTTTGGTATTTTTGTATGCAACAGTTTTTTTTTTTAATATTAACGATGAAAGGCCCTGCTTAAGCATTCAAATTGGATGTGGATCTACCCGTAATATCTACGCAGATTGTCATTGGTCCATTTTCAAATCAAAACTTTTTTTTATATATAGAAGGATTGCATGTTTAAATTCAGTTACACAGCTAAAAATGTTCAGCTGATTATTTATAGCAACCTGAAAACGATATTTCGGTTTCAGAAAGATTATTAAAACATTGTACTAAAACAACTGGGAAGTGCTTCCGAAAATGATTGATATCAATTTAAACGTCGTTTTTATAAATCTTTATTAAAATTTGAAACTGTATTGGTTTCTGATGTTTCTAAAGTTAAAGAAAGATTTTTGGAATCGAGGACAAGTCACATTGATTATTGTACATTTTTATATTATATTTTCTTAGATTAAGAAGTAGGGTGGAGCGAAAAAAATGAATTTTTTTAAATCAAAAACGGGTAGGTGCCAAAAGTTGCCCTTATACTAGTACATCATCTGCGTGCAATATTACCACTGAAAAAAAATGGCTTGAGTCTGCGATTTTGATCCAAACGTCGAAATTTTGGGTAAAGTTTGACATTTTTTCAAAAAAATAAAAAAATTCCTATAGAGTTCGCTATTATTTAAAAGTGTTGTTTAAACCTTTATCATTATTTACTTAACATATTTAAACGATAAAACGATATCTTTGTTCTGTATAACGGGAGCAAAGCTGACAACTTTTGGTAAAAAAAGGCGTTTCAACTTCTTTGTTTCATACAGCTAACTGTTGTTTGGAATATGCTTTCAAATCTACCCAAGAGGCATCACGTGGAGGTGGCTGCATTTTATGACACAACAGTGCATAGCTTGACCACCCTTCTATCTGTGCACAATGTTTTATTTATATATTGAATTGTGATTTTTTATCAAACACTGGCATAAGTTTTCTATGTATCAACCTATTCCATCTCTTCTCTGTATCCAAAGACGTTGGGTGATGCTGCTGTGACACTCTTTCACGTATATTTCTACTGCTTGTGTATAATAAGGTAAGCAGAGTAATGCAGTGAATTAATGGAATCTATTCAGCCGCCTAGTATCTTCACCAAAATTGCATCCAGTTACTGCATAGAGATTGGGAGTTCTGTTCCAACAACATTTTACAACATTTAGGTTTTCATCTTTGAGTATGCCATCATTTACTCTACCTCTTGCATTTTTTATATCCTGATAAGCTTGTTGTTTAATGTGATGGCGATCGTCATCAAAATTGTAATAAGAATTTGCTCCTGATGTGAAAAGCTGCCATTGTCCTAAATAATTTTTTTTAGTATTTGTCTTTTGCTGTTTTCTGTGATGTTTAGTAGCCGACTAATTTCCCATAAGTGGACCAATTTTTTAGATGTGGATTATATTTGGTGTAAACCATCCTTAGGCATAAACATGGATTACATACTTTGTGAGTAAACCAGACTATGATGATCATTCAGTGCATATATAATGGCAAATAATTTTATGCGCCTTTGTGAGCGATCTTGCTTAGGACAAGTTTCTTGGGTTCCTATTCGCTATTTCTTCTGAGCAATATCTTGATGAAATAACTTTGCAAATGTCTAGCATGTATGTGCTAATTACACTTTTCTCGAATTCAGGAAATAATGTTTGAAAATTACTCTCTATGGCTTCAAAATTGAAATAAGAAGGGAATAAGCACGTGGACAAAGATTTTCCTATTGGTCCGGCGAATACCAGTGGGTTAGAATATAAATTTGCCAACGACCTTGTCTAATAAATGATGCAGAGGAAATTCGATGGACTTGGTGGTGGCGTAGGATCAATTGTAATGGTTCATTCTAAACATGTCCCTCTCAGAATGGATGACAATGACTAATAGAATTATCTGCCTTCGATAAGCATGCCTTTGATGCCCATCAGAGTCTCTACGTTCACCCAAAAAGTACCATGTTATCCAGGTTTGACCCCAGGATAGTTTACAATCAAATGTAATCCACAGCTAAAGAAGGAATCTAAAAACTCATGGAAAATTACTCGGCTACTAAACAACACACAAAACGGAATAAAACAAATACTGAAAAAATGTTATTTAGGACAATGGTTGCTTTGCATACGCAAAGGAAATTCTTTTATCAATGCTTTCTGACGATTGCCATCATATTAAACAGCTAGCAGCTCAGCACATAATAGTTGAATGATGAGAGTAAATGATGGCATACGCAAATCTGAAATATCGACAATCAACCTTGAAGCGGATAATTATATAAATCTAATTCATTGGAAAAGTGTTGTGGTAACAGAACCTCTAATCAATATGCATTTATCGGGTGCAATCTTGGTGAAGATAATAGACGGCTGAATAGATTACATTAATATCATCCGCACTGAATTACACTGTGTGTCTTCTCTTACACAAACAGTAGAAAAATACGCAAAGGAGGTCACAGCGCAGCATCCAAAGTATGTGGATTCAAAGAACGGGTGTACTAGGTTGATAAAGAGAATACTCATGCCAGTCATGATAAAAAATCACAATTAAATGTATAAATAAAACATTTGAGTTCAGATGGTCGGGTGGTCGAGCTATGCACTGTTGTGACATGAAATGCAGTCACCTCCACGTGGTACCTCCCGGGTAGTTTTGAAAGCAACTAGTTAAGAACTATATTCTAAACAACAATTAGTTTTCTGACACAACAGAGTGGCAACGCCTTCTTTTCACCAAACGTTGTCAGTTTTGTTCCAGTTATACAGAACAAAGATATCGTTTTATCGTTTAAATATGTTAAGCCATTAATAATAAAGTTTTAAATAACACTTTTAACTAATAACAATCTCTATAGATTTTTTTTTAATTTTTTGAAAAAATGTCAAGTTTTACCCAAAATTTCGAATTTTGGAACAAAAGCGCTGACTCAAGCCATTTTTTTTCAGCGGTAATATTACACGCAGATGATGAACTAATATAAAGGCAACTTTTGGCACCTACACGTTTTTTATTTTAAAAATTATTTTTTTTTTTGCTCCACCCTATTAAGAAGCATTTCAATTTTTTACATTGTAGTGCGCACTTATTTAACATGAACTTTCTAAGTACACTTAAAGATTTATCTCAAAATTAAAACCGAGAGAGAAATTCTTAGCATATCAGATGTATAACTGCTAAAGTGTAAAATTAATGTGAGTCTAGAGTTTATAATGAAATGTAAAACGGAGTACCTCAACTTGACAAACAAAACGAGAAAATAATTATCACAAGCACGAAAATTTAAACTGGTTGAATTCTTTCTTGATACGAATTAAAAAATTAATAACATCCTCATAATTTGGAAGTTTCGTAGATTCCTGCGTGAACATTTTGATACAAAAGAATTTGCATATTTGTGAAAAGAGCTGTTTTAACATTTACGGTTGATAGTTCTATTTGGGATATTAATATCAGACGTAATATTTTTACCAATTATTTAATGGTAACATGCTAACTTTCCTAAAGTTTTAAATATTTTTAGTAGAAATTATTTAAAATTTAACATATATGAAACATACTTGGCAAATTTTCTTAAGTTTCCATGTTACATAATTTTATACTGTGAAATGTAAATGTTGGTTAGATAATTAAAATGAATTTTAATGTATAGAAAATTGTATAGTTAAAAATATGAGTGTTAATTAGTTAATTATTTGCAAAGGAATGAAAATTAGACACTACTGTTCTCTGTAAAATATATCAAAAATTCCATTAACATGCTGATTCTAAACAATTTATTAATATTAAAATAGCAATTAAAGCTTTTGTGCAGGAATATTAAAAAGCAGTAAACCAACGTTTAAAATGCACAAATAATGCTTGAAAAGCAGCAAACAGCTGTTTCGAATCGACATAGAGATTCTTCTTCAGTGCAAGATAGGGGAAAAGGAACAACGTGCTAGAAAAAGCAAGGCTGAACAAAATGATAGACAGAGACGCGCTGGCCTATGCGGGTAGCGAAGGCACAAGAAACAACCAATGAGAGAGAAGCAGTAGAAACTACTGGGTGGACAAGTAGCGACATCTACCGGAGAAAGAGAGAAAAAGAAACCATAAAAGGGGGAAATTAAGTTAATGCTTTCCAAATACTTGGAAAAACAGGAGTACTAGATAAGTCATTGACTAAAGAGTGAGTCGCCTAGATAACTGGCGTATTTACCAAATCTCTTGCCAGCGTGGCCTTTCTTATATTGGCCAGACTAAACGTGCTCTTAGATTTCGTTTAAAAGAGCATGAAGGTTATGTTAAAAATCAGGAGCTCAAACGTTCTTCTATTGCTCAACATTCTTGGTCTTCTCAAAATAGGTTCGATTTTTCCTCAGCCACCTTATCCTTAAAATGTTCTTCTAACCTTGATCTTGATTTTTGGGAAGCTTACCACATCATTAAAAATTCTCACTCTTTAGTTAATGACTTATCCAGTACTCCTGATTTTACAAGCATTTGGAAAGAATTAATTTAATTTCCCCATTTTTGGTTTCTTTTTCTATCCTTCTCCGGTAGATGTCGTTACTTGTCCACCCAGTTGTTTCCACTGCTTCTCTCTCATTGGTTGTTTCTGGCGCCTTCGGTACCCGCATAAGGATATATAAGCCATCGCGTTTCTGTCTATCATTTTGCTCAGCCTTGCTTTTTCTAGCACGCTGTTCCTTTTCCCCTATCTTGCACTGAAGAAGAATCTCGCTGTAGATTCGAAACAGCTGTTTCCTGCTTTTCACGCATTATTTGTGCATTTGAAGCGTTGGTTTACTGCTTTTTAATTTATTAATATCCTCCTAGAAATAACAAGCAAATATATTTTCTTATATAAAATAGCTAGTGCTTTGTTCTAAAGTAAAGTGTTTCCTTTTTATAGAACAGTGTTTTTTCTGTGCTTTAATGCATGATCATTTTTCATTAATAAACCTCACTAAAAATTGATTAAGAATTTGCATATGAAAAGAGACTTTATCTAAAAACATAAAGTCATGTAAAGTTCTGATGAAATGCACTTTAATGGTTATTATCTAAATATAATATTAAGGTACAGTTATGAAAAAAATTGCAGTGCCCCTTCCTACCTCTGCTGTAAGTAATTATGTAAAAATGTTACTTGTACAATTCGATTAGCAGTAATGTTCAGCATTGATTATAATGCATTGTTTTTCGGGGGCAACATCTGCATATAGAATTTCTACCAAAATTGATTTTTTTCAATAATAACTCATAATTTTGACATCATATTTAGATATTTCAGTAAATCTTACTTACATCAACGAAACCCAAACAGGTTCAATCAAATAGTTTAGGAATTACGGAAGTTAAGTTTTGGAACTTCCAATGTTAAAATAAGTTTTAATCTGCCAAAACATATTACAACTCTTTTAGTATTAAAAGCATGTTAGAGCATAACTTAGAAGCTACTGCGCGGAATGAGATGTCATTTTGGACTTGTATACTTGAAGATTTAAAAAATCTATAATATTTATTCAAAATCTAATTTCAAAATATTTCTAATATGTTTTTGATGATATAACTAACTTATGTTTAGGTAATATATTTTCAGAATTACTTTTGAGAAGATCATAAATAGTAACATTTTTTTTTTTAAAATAGAACTCAATCTCCAGCAAATTTAAATGTATATATATATATATATATAAATAGCTATTAATTAAACATATATATATATATATATATATATGTGTGTATATATATATATATAGCTATATATAACCATTAAAAAAACATTATCGACCATCATCAAAAACCGCAATAGGATGCCACAAACCTATAATATACAACTGAATGTATAAAATAAAGTGCCTTATACCTGATTAAAAGAATTAATATTTAGCAACCTGAAAACGATATTCCGGTTTCAGAAAGATTATTAAAACATTGCAATAAAAAACTGGGAAATTCTTCCGAAAATGATTGGTATCAATTTAAACGTCGTTTTTATAATTCTTTATTAAAATTTGAAACTGTATTGGTTTCTGATGTTTCTAAAGTTAAAGAAAGATTTTTGGAATCGAGGACAAGTCACATTGATTGTTGTATATTTTTGTACGTTTTTATATTATATTTTCATAGATTAAGAAGCATTTCAATTTTTTACATTGTAGTGCGCACTTATTTAACATGAACTTTCTAAGTACACTCAAAGATTTATGTCAAAATTAAAACAGAGAGAGAAATTCTTAGCATATCAGATGTATAACTGCTAAAGTGTAAAATTAATGTGCGTCTAGAGTTTATAATGAAATGTAAAACGGAGTACCTCAACTTGACAAACAAAACGAGAAAATAATTATCACAAGCACGAAAATTTAAACTAGTTGAATTCTTTCTTGATACGAATTAAAAAATTAATAACATCGTCATAATTTGGAAGTTTCGTAGATTCCTGCGTGAACATTTTGATACAGAAGAATTTGCATATTTGTGAAAAGAGCTGTTTTAACATTTACGGTAGATAGTTCTATTTGGGATATTAATATCAGACGTAATATTGTTACCAATTATTTAATGGTAACATGCTAACTTTCATAAAGTTTTAAATATTTTTAGTGACAATTATTTAAAATTTAACATATATGAAACATACTTGACAAATTTTCTTAAGTTTCCATGTTGCATAATTTTATACTGTGAAGTGTAAATGTTGGTTACATAATTAAAATAAATTTTAATATATAGAAAATTGTATAGTTAAAAATATGAGTGTTAATTAGTTAATTATTTGTAAAGGAATGAAAATTATACACTACTGTTCTCTGTAAAATATATCAAATATGCCATTAACATGCTGATTCTGAACAATTTATTAATATTAAAATAGCAATTAAAGCCTTTGTGCAGGAATATTAAAAAGCAGTAAACCAACGTTTAAAATGCACAAATAATGCGTGAAAAGCAGCAAACAGCTGTTTCGAATCTACAGCGAGATTCTTCTTCAGTGCAAGATAGGGAAAAAGGAGCAGCGTGCTAGAAAAAGGAAGGCTGAACAAAATGATAGACAGAGACGTGCTGGCTTATATACCCTATGCGGTTAGCGAAGGCGCCAGAAACAACCAATGAGAGAGTAGCAATTGAAACTACTGGGTGGACAAGTAGCGACATCTACCGGAGAAAGAGAGAAAAAGAAACCAAAAAAGGTGAAAATTAAGTTAATGCTTTCCAAATACTTGGAAAAACAGGAGTACTAGATAAGTCATCGAATAAAGAGCGAGTCGCCTAGATAACTGGCGTATTTACCAAATCTCTTGCCAGCGTGGCCTTTCTTATATTGGCCAGACTAAACGTGCTCTTAGATTTCGTTTAAAAGACCATGAAGGTTATGTTAAAAATCAGGAGGTCAAACGTTCTCCTATTGCTCAACATTCTTGGTCTTCTCAACATAGGTTCGATTTTTCCTCAGCCACCATTATCCAAAAATGTTCTTCTAACCTTGATCTTGATTTTTGGGAAGCTTATCACATTATTAAAAATTCCCACTCTTTAGTTAATGACTTATCTAGTACTCCTGATTTTCCAAGCATTTGGAAAGTATTAATTTAATTTCCCTCTTTTTTGGTTTCTGTTTCTCTCCTTCTCCGGTAGATGTCGCTACTTGTCCACCCAGTCGTTTCCACTGCTTCTCTCTCATTGGTTGTTTCTGGAGCCTTCGCTACCTTCATAGCTGTGTCGTAGTCGATGGGGGGACGCGGGCGGACGGCTTCCCCTTGCTTTTTATTTTCCAGGGGGACGCTAGGAACCTGGAGGACGCAGATTTCCCAAATTTATTATTATTTTTTAAAGGAAAAGCTCTCTAATAAATTAACAATTTTAAGAATAAAAGCATTGAATTTTTATATGTTCCAACAAAATTGAAATCTTTAATAAATTATAACGTGCTAAATATATCGAAAATGACATGTGATACTGAAATTCGTTATTTGAGTTCTTTGCTAGAATAGTTCAACTAAAATCACGATGAAACCGTGATTTTAGAATATCGATATCTGTCAACCAGAGCGGACTCTACGTAGGTCTAAATAGGGTAACTTTAATTATAACCACCCTGTATATATAACATATATATTATTTAAAAAAGGCATTTAATATATTTATTTTAAAACATTTTGTGTTATCGAAAGAAAGCCAATTAGATACTAACGGAAGTATTTTAGTTTTTCAAAACATCAAGCAAAATTATATAAAAAGACTTTCGTTCCTAAAATTTCAATATATTTTCGTTTATTATTTTAATAAGTATGAATTTCTTTTATATATTAAAGCATTCTGAAATATATAGTTATAGACGTCTCTATTTGTTCCTTTTTATAAGAAAGATATTACTTCTACATAAGGCAATAAAAACGATTTTTCTATTCCTATGTTTTAAATTGATAATGGCGGTGCGGAATTTATAAACAATTTTTACTCAAATATTTGTGTTAGATTTACTGTAAAAATAAAAGTTTTTATTTCCTCATTGAAAGAGTAATTTCAAAACGATTTATCTTCTTGATTTCATATTTCGTTTAAATAAATATTTAAATAAGAAACTACATTTATTAATATTATTGTAAAAATAATATTAAAATAATTTTACTAAAAATTCTTTTTTAAATATATTTATTTTATATTCGCATAGCTATGTAATTGAGTTTAGAAGAAATTTATAGCAGTGAATGCCAGTTCTAAATACAAATAACAAAACTGTAAACAGAAAAATAAATAAATAAATAAATAAGTCTCGATGAAAATTATTTTAAAAATTATAATAGGATTTCAAAATTGAAAAATATGACATATTGCCTATTTGTCTAAAGTGTTTATTTTCTCTTTAAATAAATCGAAATATGTTTTCATTTTATATTAATATATTTGCTGAAATATTATTGCAATAAAGATACATATTATAAATATTTTCATTTCATTATTTTGTATTATGCAAATTTTAAAATTAAATTTGCTTATTGAATGCTATAGCTTTTGTTTTAAGAAATACTTTTAAAAGGTACTTACTTACCAAAGGTGTGTATGTATTTTCTAAGCAGTTTAGTTTTTAAAATTTTTATTTCATTTTCTAAGCACACAAATATGCAAATACCGATGGAATGTTTTTCACAAATTAAACGTATATGAACTCTGTTTCTTTGTTTGAGTTCTGCTTTTATTTACCAATTTGTATGTGTGATTAATACATATAGTGAATGTTTGTTATATCTACGAAAATTGCGATTTACTAGCTGATTTAAAAATTCTGTAATTAATAGAAATATATTAATCAAAGTTTTTACCATACTTAAGCTAGTTTAAATTTTATTTTTTTTATATCTCTTCTGAATTCCGATACATTATAAATATTTTCGATCGCTCTTTACGTTGGAGCGTTACAGAGTGCCTGAAAGCGTTTAGCACAAGCGATCAAAAATAAATAAATAAATAAATAAAATAAAATAAAAGTCGATTACACAGATAACGACGAAAATGGTCTTTCGTTTGAGAATAATGTCTTCTATAAGTGCATGTTCAAAATAAGCGTATTTGGACGCATTTACACTAACATTGTATATAACACCGAACATCACAATTGGAATTTTTAATAATTCTCACGTCTTTAGTAATTTGCTTCAAATAAGGCGTATGTATTTTTTTTATGTATGTACAACAATTACTTCGGAACTACGGGACCGATTCGTATGTTTTCTGTTTTATCTGAAAGAAACTCTCCAATCTTTCCCGTTTAAATTTCATCAAAATTAATTCAGTACGTTTTAGAAATTAGCCTTTTAGGACAAAAACAAATAAATCAATATTTTCTCCCATTCTCTTGTACGTTAGCCGCTTGCGAATGTCATGTTGTATAGCTGGATGCGAAGTGCTCATCTATGTACGAGCGGCCGATGTACAACAGAACTACGAGAACTCGATGAAGAACTGTATTTTTACAGTGGAATGATTTACACTTTAATACAGGTATATACAAGTTCCCTGAAAATTTTCGAGTTTAATTGATGCGAAGGCAAGCAATTGAAATTCATTTTTTCTTCGTTAAAAAGTTTATAACTGTTTCTACACCATTTGAGTTTTTGTATAAAAAAGAACATTAAGTTTTTTTTTTTTTTTTTTTTTTTTTAATTGACATATTTTCTTGCGTTTATTTTGTATACTCTATTTCATCTCAACTTGGAAGCACTGTGAAAAGTAGTAACAGAAACATGCCGACTAGGAAAATAGTTCTACGTTATTTTTAACACTTTCCAACAAAGTTGAAAAGTGTTTATGCATTCGGTTTGTCTGTACATGCTCTAACTCCCGTAAATATACTCGGATTTTCATGAAATTGATGATTCATATTTAGGGTCATCTAACCATGCTTGGTATTGCATATGAAGTAAATATTTCACTTAGGGCTACCCAAAATAATTCCATTACATTATGGTATATGGGGAAAAATCATTTGCAGAGTATTTTAATGACCTTACGTTGCTTCAAATGTATTTAAACTGATATAAATCACTGAATTTCACATCAAAATTATTACGACAGAATACGGTATTCATAGCATTTGTCGTTCTTTTACAGGGACACTCAAAAGAAATTGGTTTCAATAGCGTCCTTGAGTAATAATTGCTCAAGTGCGTTTTCCATTTCGGCTTACGCTTTTAAATTATATCATATATCGTGCTGCTCAAAGTATTCGGATAATTTTCCGATTGTAGATGTGAACTGCAGAAATTGCGTTTTCAAATGTGTTATAGTTTCCATATGGTTGAATTAGACATGATATTTTAACTTATTAAACTATAAAGTTTTGTTACATTATTCTGAATCTGTTGGGAAGTGTTTCACAATCTACGTTGGCCGCATGATTTTTCTTTCTTGTTTAATCTTAAGTTGTGAAAATGCGTAGAAATTTATATGGTTATGTTTATAAATTACCAAATTCGAGATTTTGAAGCAAATATTTACAATAATTCATCTGTTAAAAGTATTTAATAATTAAAAAAATGTATTTAAAGCGAACGTATAAACGTCTTTTGCCGAGAAATCAATATTCAAGGCTAAATATCTGGCGCGCTTTTTAAGCGTCCGTGCCAATTTCAATGCCCTGTTACTCCTCGCATTCTTATTGCTCTTATGAATAGTTTTAATAAATAAATATATATATTACTGTCAATTATTGTTATTATTTGTTCCTTTATTAATTGAGTATTTGAAAAATTTGTTACGTTACATTATTTGAATCAATCTTATTTGATTTATAAAATTCTGATAAAACATTAACTCAATCCAGGTTTTACATAGAGAATTATAAAGTCGTACGAGTAAAATAATAAATAGCCAGTATTTTGTTTTAATCCTTCTACTTTTGCAATAATAAATTTATAGCAAATTGGAGCTAACGAAGAATGTAAGAATGACATCGGCTTATTAAAAATTATTACTTTATTTTTCCCTTATATCGTTATTAAAGACATATTGGAACTAGCATTCTGCCATTTTTTCTTTCAGTAATGAATACTAAATTATTAATTATCATTTTAGTTAGTAAAACATAAAACTGTATAGCATGTTCCTAATTAGAGATATAATTGTTTAATTATTATTAAGTGCATAGGCGTAGAGTTATATGGGCCCGTGGGGCTCGGGCCCCTCCAATAATTTTTTCAGGTGGGCTATATTTTTTTACGCCAACTGACATCGAAAAAAATTCAGATTTTGTAATTTCATACAATTTACAAAAATTTTTAGCGTATAATGTTTTCGATGGATAATTGTTCTTTCTCTAAATTCGCTATTTACTTTTATTCTTTGTAAACAAGTAAAACAACTGGGAAATTTTTGCGTGGCGTATGGGAAAAAACTAAGCACACTCCATGTGTGTTTTTCTTCCTTCTTTGGACACTGGGCACACTTTCTGGGAAGAATTTTTTTTCTAATTCGGCGTCATAGACATTGGGCAATAAATTCACGTTTTTAACGGACAACAAATGGTGTCCGATATGATCTGATTAGAGCACAAATAAGATGGTTCGCCGTTTCCCGAACCTACAAAGAAAGTGACTCCAATTTACGAGCTTTGAAGAACTCGGGAGGGAGGGGGGAGAGGAGTTAAGTTTTGTTGCAAATGATGAAACTAGAAGCTAGGAAAAATCACCAGTGTCTCCAATGCATAGAATATAAAGGGAGACATTCTTTGTCTCTAAATCATGCATAAAGCTCATATTTATTAAAATAGTCCAAATCTACCAAGCGGTGTCTCTGTAGTAAATGACGATTCACCAGGGTAACAGTAAACGTACATATTCAATTGTTCTTATTCAGGCCAAGCAAGAAACCCTTTCTCAGACCCATTTTCTTTCATTAATATCATGCTGAGTAGGGACCGGGTCTAATTTTTTCTGTAAACCCGGGCCAGGCCTAAACTTAATTTTTTTCCATTCCGTTTTGCACTGACATTTGATTCGATTTTCGTGATATTTTCAAGCTTTTAGACGTTCATATAAAAGTATCTATCTGTACAAGCATACAGGGGCGTCGCCATGGGGGGGTATGGGGGGGGGGAGCCTCCCCCCCCCCCCCCCAATATATGTGAAGTTGGGAAATTTGAGCTTAGAGTTGGGAAATTCTAGATTTTTGAGGCATTTTCTTTTTAAAAGTAATAGTAAAAAAATTACGAAATTTTTATTGTTTTGGTGATTATTTTGAGTACTGCAACAGTAAACAAGTTAAATTATCAAAAGAAATACAAAAAGAAATCTGCCACACTCAATCTATCATTGTATTTTTCAGTTCTACAATAATATTGTACATCTACCAGACCTAAATTTCTCTACTCCTGTCCATCAATAACTGACTAACCAGTTCCTTTATTTCCTCCAAAACTTTTCACCCTACCTCCCCTTCACCTCCCAAAAGAGAATCCAGCTATTTTAATCCAAAGGGATTGCAGCTTCTTTTGAAAATTGGAGATCACTTGTAGCACAACAGAAAGGAATGTTAGTAACCTACTTGAAACACAGCTATAGGCAAGATTTGATGAGTTTTCACAACTTTTTTGACTAATTTTGTGATTTTTGGACAATATTTTACTCATCCTCGTGATTTTTTTGCCGCAAAAATTAGTTAACCCTTCGCTGCCAAGTAAAAAGCGTTATATGAGCAAATGCGGATATAAGAAGTCGTTAGTTTAGATAAATTTGTCACATTTTACTTTTATTTGTGTGCGGAAATATATATCAGTCCTGTTCGTTTATATTCATATGTGTTTATAAAATTTTAAACCAAAAGTTCAGTGTTCTGTGCTTAAAGCTGTTCTAAAAAGTTACTATAAATCTCAGCACGAAGAAACCCTTCATAATAGGAAAAGAGTTTTCGTGCAGGATTTTGGAGCATCTAAAAATCCATTCGAGGATGAAAAAGGTAAAAAATGGACGATTTTAATTTGGAACAGAAATATGACCATGAAAGCAGTCCATCAACTGAAGAAAAATCGACATGCACCAGGGCCGAAACTAGCCTTTTTGGCGCCCGGGGCAAACATGGATTTCCCCCCCCCCCCCTCCACCACAAAGTAAATTTACAAAAATGAATTTTACTAAATATCTAACGGACAACTTATTTTTAAATTTAAAATATATAAAACTGAGCTACGTAATCAGATTTGTCAAACTATGAAGTTACGGATAGAACTTAACCAAACCTTATATATACGTTTTCCACAATGAACGTCAGGCTCCAGTTGAAAATGGAGATATTCCCCTGAAGGGACGCCGTGATAGTGATTTTTGTGCAATTTTCTCAATTTTCAGCAGCGTAAGTGAAGGATTTATGAATATGTTTCGACAAAATTTTATATTTAGAGATAATGTATTAGGCCAAGGTTTGTACAAAATGGTGGAGAAAATAGGCCTCAACGAAGGGCTGCGATTTTTTTTTCGGACGGGCGCAGTAGCTGTTGAAAAAATGAAAATATACTGAATCATGCAATTATCCAATCGAGGTTTATTCTCCATATTTGTAATATAAGCTAAAATTTTCTTGTGTTAATATATTTGTAGATCCATTAAAATCTTTGAAAAGTCATTGAAAAGAATTGCATTTTAATCTTTTTAAACTTTTTTTTTTTTTTTTTTTTTTTTTTGCATAGTCTAAATGAGGTCGATATCTAAAAAAAGAAAGGTTTTACTAAGAATTTTACTCTGTGCATTCCCCTTCCCGCTGTCCTGGGCAGTCAGCGCCCATGGCAAGACGGAAAAAAAAAGAAAGAAAGAAAGGAAGCTCAACACTGTTCAGCGAAAAAAAAAACAAACAGCTTTCATGGAATTTTTTTTATCTAGAAGAAAAATCAGACTAAGGGGTCACTTCTCCTTTGGTAGTTATCCGTAGTGGACAGTAGGGTGTCCCACAATAGAGACTGACCTTGGAAAACGGTCAGTCGGACAGTCTTGGAAAACGGTTGGATTCTCCCTCAGATTCTCCTCACAGGAAATGATTTAAAAGATAGAAAGCAAACGCATAGGCATGATACTTTGAAATTTTGTATTGTAATGAATCTTTTTATCTATTTGTAAAGTTTAATGCATTTGGTTCAGTTTTCCTTTTAAATTTTCCAGTTGCGAGACATTTTTATACAAATTTCATAATATATATATATATATATATGCATTCTTGTGTCAAACGTCAAACAAAATCTTCATTTTGGCGCCCCCTTCACCTCCTGTTAAAGCGGCGGCCGGGGCACATGCCCCCTCTGCCCCCCCTAGTTTCGGCCCTGACATGCACTGTAACACTGACACGTTGCATTTGAATAAAATTTTGAAGAAATAAAGATTTCCTTACAGACAAGCTCACAAACAATTATGAATATTAGGATGTGACTGGAGAAGCTGAGTTCCGAAAGCACCGTAGAAAAACGGTTGCACCAAAGGCAATAGATAAAAATAATAGCACAGCAATGGACATTGATACACATAAGTTTTACAGAAAAGAATTATAAGAAATACAAGAAAATTTCGGAAATTTAGTTATGGGTTTATATGACAATGTTCCCCATATCAAGAAAATATTGCAGCAATGCATTCCATATTTAAATTACAATTGTGCAAGGGAAAAGTTAATAATGTTTCCACCTGGATATGAAAAACCGGATGTACATGACTTGCAGAGTCAAATAAAAATAAACCAAATCCCAACTCACTTAACAAACCTTTTACTCATGCCATGAAATTCAAAGATGGGTCACGCCGTCAAACTATATACTCGTACCTTAACATTCACAGCAGCTTATCTTTATGGCGTTGCATCTAATGAAAGAATATTTAGTCCAATAAATATTTTAAAAATATATATTGCAAGCTACAGCGAGGGATGACAGACTTGACAGCCTAATGCTTTTAAAATATGAAAGTGAAATAGGGAATTTTATTAAACTAAGCGATGTTATTAACAGGTGGGCTTCTTTGAAGACCACAAGAATTAATATTAAGTGAAAACTAGTCGGATGTGCCAATCCCGAAATTTTCTTCTACTCCATACATATTAATGGCTCAAAATTTACAATCACTGTGCCAAAATTAAAAGACAATTCTTTGCCTATAATAACAAACTCTAAAGGTATAGATTTGTTGAATTGCGTGCATTTAAAAAGGAGATATAAGCATAGTATTTTTCAAAGAAATCATTGAATTTTGGCACCCAGCCTCTTAGATGTCTGCAACCAAAATTCCTTACTCAAAGTGCACAAAAGCGACAGCTTTGGACAGTATAGACCCAAGCCTAATAAGGATCTATTTATGTGGAAGTGCTACTTATGTGGAATATGAAGTTTGACTAAATTCCGTACATTAGTTTTTGAGATACAGCTATCGCAAAATCGTGAAAAATGCTACATAGCAGCGCCACCTGCTATATGATATACATAAAAAGCTAATCTGTATCAAATTATGTCAAAGTTTAACAGAATATGACGTTTGATCAAATTCCGTGCAATAGTTTTTGAAATATAATTATCGCTAAAACCATGTAAATAGTGAAAAATGCCACATAGCAGTGCCATCTGTTGGACGATTTACACCAAAAACAAATCGGCACCAATTTTTATCAAGGTACAGTCAAACCTCGTTAACACGAATTGTTTCCGATTGCCTCGTCTAGTTGTATGTAATGTAGTTAAGTTCCGATAACACGAACTACTTTTAATACGAACAAAAAAAGTTTCCCCTTGAGTGTTCGCGTTAACGAGGTTCAACTGTATAAGTGAATCTCTAAAGTTTTATTAAATTTCGTGCATTAGTTCTTGTGTTGGAGCGCCCACAAAATTTGTATCCCATATAGACAGACAGATATTTTCTAAAAACAGTCGAATCGTGTTCAGGACTTGCTAAAACGTATAAATCAGTCTAAAACCGGAAGTCGAATTTTTTCACGAATCCAATACTTTCTTCTTGTAAAGATAGAAGAAAGTAAAAAGCGTATTTATTTTTTAGTAAACAAACCCATAATTAGAATTTTTATGTTTTCAGTTTCAGAATTTTCCTTTGGAAAGGAATTTTTTATGCAAAAGTATCATTATAATTATTACAGACGTTGTGCATATCATTTTAGTCGAAAATTGGAGCAATTTCTTTCAAGTTGGGAAATTTTCGAATTCTCCCCCCCCCCCCCCCTGAAAAAATATCTGTGGCTACGCCCCTGCAAGCATAGCAGGGCCGCTTTTTTGTGCGCAACCCTGTAGTATTTATATTATACATTTATACACTAGCTAACTGACATGCCCGACGTCGTCAGGTCTGTCGAAAAACAGTACATGACACAAAAAAACTCAACAAATCGAGAAAAACTTTAAAAAAAATCTGCATGAATACCAAATATATTTAAATGAAAAGAAAACAAAATTTACTATTTTGAACTAGAAGATAACCGGATTCTTTTTACTAATTTGGAAAAATTGTAGCGAATAAACTCTGAAAATCGCTAAAAATTCAAATATCGCAGATGACAAAATTTTGTTATTATGGGCTAAAAGGTTAAAACTGGATTCCATTTACGAGAGTAGAAAAATCAGCGCGGAATGCGAAAATTCTGTAAACAATGCATAAAAAGCCGCAAAAAATTCAAAAATCGCTGTACGAATTTCGAATAAACTTTATTGAAAATATAACAACAGTTATTATATTGGGCTAAAAATTGACATCCTTTTACGAATCTCCAAAGATAGCAGCGGAACGCTAAACATCGCATTAAAAATCGATAAAAAGTCAAAAATCGCAGAGGAAAAAAATTACTACAGCGTGTTACAAGTTTGAAATGAATTTCTTTTATAAATGTTAAAAAAAGGCACGGAACGCGTAAAAACGCTAAAAATCATGTTGAAATGCGTATTTTTTTTTTTTTTTTTTTTTTTTTTTTTCAGAAATTGCGAAAGAGAAAATTTGCTGTATTAGGCTGAAAATTTGAAACTGAAAAAATATTATGAATGCCAAAAATCATTATGGAATACAAAAAAAAAATTGCAAACAAACGCAAAAAAGAACATTAAAAATTCAAAAACCGCTGAGAACACAAATCACCATAGTGGATTAAAAACATTAGCCGGAATTCTTTCACGAATGTCAAAAAATCTCCACGGAATGCAAAAAAATCGCTCCAAGTGAAAAATAATTTACTACATTAAAACCGAATTCTTTTTACCAATGTAAAAAAGTCACTGCGGAAAGCGAAAAATCGCTGAAAATTGCATTAAAAAGCGCTAAAAACGCAAAGGCCAAAAATTACTACATGTGCTCTAAAACATTTTAACAGGAATTCTGTCACGAGTGTCAAAACTAAACTCGTTACGAAAAATCGTAAAATCTCGAATTAAAAATTCACAAAACTTACTGTATAATGCTAAAAATTTTAAACCGAATTCCTTTTATCAATATAAAAAAAATCGCTGCGAAACAAGAAATAACGCTAAAAATAGCATGAAAATATTTGCGAAAAATTCAAAAATCGATGTATGAATTCCGAATAAACTTTTTTGAAAAGACGACAAAGTTTATTATATTATACGCTAAAAGATTGAAACCTCATTTATTTTAATAATTTAAAAAAAATCGCCTCGAACCGTGAAAAACGTTAAAAATTGCATTAAAAATTATATTGAAAAAGTCTAATCAAAAAGTCCAAAATCGGGCTTTGGGGTGCATAACTAAATACATAGAGGTACCTTCATACGAAATTTTGTAGCTCTGCGTTCAGCGTTTTTTTTTTTTTTTTTTTTTTTTTTTCAAAACATAGCCGACAGACAAACTTCTTTCTTTATTATTATACACTAGCTAACCCGCCCGGCGTTGCCCGGGCCCGTGATAGTGACCTTTAATAATGCTCAGATTTGTATGATTTTATATCCTTTAATCCGATTTTGTGTGAGTTTATATTTTTAAATGAAAAAATCTCCAAAAAATATTGATCTTTTAATGGTAAAAGCGCTCGTAAGAAGTAATTTTCTGTTTTTCACACATAATTTTTTAAAAATAGTTTCTTTTGGTCCGAACTCTTTAAAATTTTTATCGTTATAAATATAACCGTTTCTCAGCGCGTGTAAAATTTTCGTAAAAAAATATTGATATCTACTTCTAAAAGAAATATGTTTTCTTCTTAATTTTTACTTTCTTCTATCTTTGCAAGAAAAAGTATTGGATTCAAGAAAATTTTCGAATTCCGGTTTTCGACGGATTTACACATTTAGCGGTCACAGATCCCGAAAACATGTTTTTACAAAATGTCTATCTGTAAATCTGTCTGTGAGTTTGTATATGACACAAATTTCATGGGTGCTCTATCTCAAGAACTAATGCACGGAATTTAATAAAACTTTAGGTTCAATTAGTCTCTGATATACTGAATAGTTGTTGGTGCAAATCGCCCTATATCTCAAGAATTAATGCACAGATTTTCATAAAACGTCAGATTCTGTTAGTCCTTGATATTGTTTGGTGCAAATTGCTCAATAGGTGGCGCAGCTATGATGCATTATTCACGATTTCCGAAATAGCTATATCTCAAGAACTAATTATCAGATTTTCACCAAACTTCAGATTCAGCTATATCTTGATATTATTTCGGGCTGATTACGTTTTCGTGTAAATCGTCCAACAGGTTTCGCTGAAATGCTGCATTTTTCACGATTTCCGCAATAGCTCTTTCTCAAGAACTAATGCACGCATTTTCATCAAAGTTCAGATTAGGTTAGTCCGTGATATAAAATGGTGCTGATTACTTTTTGGTGTAAATTGCCCAAAAGGTGGCACTGCGATACAGAATTTTTCATGATTTTCGCAACAGCTCTATCTTAAAAACTAATGCACAAATTTTCATCAAACTTAAAATTCAGTTAGACGTTGATATATGTTATTCTTTATTACGTTTTGGTGTAATCGCGCAATAGGTGGCGCTACTATGCTCCGTTTTTTACGATTTCCGCAATTGTTCTGCCTCAAAAACTAATACACGGAATTTAATAAGACTAGATATTCTGTTACACTTTCATATAAATAGATCTATTTTTAAGCTTGGGTGTATACAGCGCGACAGGTGTAGCTTTTGTGCTCTTTGAGCTGAGAAATTTTCTTGCAGACATCTAAAAGGGTGGATGCCAAAATTCAATTGTTTGTTTCAAAGATGCGATTCTTATATCTCCTTTTAAAATGCACACAATTTAATGAACGAACCTATATCTTTAGAATCCTTATGATGGAAATGACGATGAGCATATATGCTCCTCATGACAATCTATAGATTGTCATTTAATTTTGGCACTGTGATAATGAATTTTGAAGTATTAACATGTATGAGATAGAAGAAAGTTTTGGGATTCTCACATCCGACTAGTTTTTCTTGTTTTCGCGTCGGGTTCTTTAACATAAAAAAATAGTTTTCGTCATCTGAACTATCTGAAATTTTAATATGCTATAAATATAACTGTACCCGAGTACTCTATAAAATTTCATGAAAAATATGCATATTTAATAGTGAAACGTATGCTGAAGCCAAGCGAAACCGCGCCGAAACCGTTTTTTAGCCTTTTTCGCCGAAATATTCTAAGATTTTATTGTTATTATTTTTAAATACTTCTACTTGTTCTAACATTACGAAACTGTTCTAATAGATGTAAAATCCAGTCGGTCGAAATGCTCTAAAAAGATTGTGGAAAAAAGATAGTCTCGTCACGGTGAGGCGCGAAGTGATCTGCGGTCGCGAATTTGTTTAACGAATTAAAATTAGTCTTTTAGAAAACCGATTAAACCGGCGACGAGAAGAAGATCTTAGCTTTAAATACGTATTTTTTGTGAATCAGTACCTCTAAAATTGAGCCCTGAGTAAGCGTTGGCGAAAGGGAGAAAAAGTCGACTGAGAAATCCTTTTTTGAAAAAAATTTTCAAAGAGTTAAGAACCATATTTGTTTAACTGATTGCGGCGTTTGAGACGTAAATGTATGAACTATAAGAATATGTCATCCGTTTTTCCGTATTTCAAACGGCACGGCTGATGGTCATTAAAACAAAACGTCAAAAAAAAAAAAAAATGCATTTACTTCTTTCCTTTCCGCTCGAAAAGCAGGTTCTGATCATGCACGAGCGCGTCTCAGCCAATTTTAAAAAAATCTCTTTTTTGATGAATTTTTAATTAATATCTCGGCCAATTATAAAAAAATTAATAATGTGAGCCTCGGGGGCATCCATGCCTGCATTGAACTATTCTCATATAAATTGTCAGACCTCTGCGGGTAGTAGATTTTCCTAGCCATCGACAATAAACACACACAACAAGCGATCTTGTCTTTTATTATAAGATTATTATATATGCAGAGTAAAACCTGTTAAAACGAATCCTGTCTATGGCATAATTTTGTCTTAAATGGAAACTTTTCATGCTCCAGAAGAAAAGATTGCCGTACAATTTTACTTAATTAACTATAAACCTGTCTTAAACGGAATATTGTTTCGGTGGCTTACGATTGCTCTTACGAAGGTACTGTATGGATATACGGTTAGCCTGTGTAAACAGAACCTGTCTATAACGAAATCTTCTCTAATGGCAGGCATTTCATGATCCCATTGAAAGGAACACTTTGAATTTTTACCTGCTAAGGTAGACAAAAACCTGTATAAAACGGAAACTGTCAGCGGTTATTTATAATTTTGTCTTAGCAGGTTTTACTATTTTTGTATTCATTACTTAGTAAATTAATTCCCTGTTCCAGGAGGGTGTAGACCCCCTCCCCCCCTTGTCTGCGCCACTGGCTGAGCCCCTCCAATAATTTTGAAAACTCTACGCCTATGATTAAGTGGCTACTTCACTCATGATAGCTAAGGTCGATCTCCACAAGGGTCCTTTTTTACATTTTCGATTTTGTTTAGAGATTTTATTTTTTTACTAGGATAATTTCACTTTCGAAAACGGTTCTGAGAAACAAAGAACCCCCCACAGCCACCGACCCCCCACTGCAAAATAAAAACCTGGATACATACTTGACAAAGTAAAAAAGGTTTTTTTTAGAGATCGAGCTCAGCTATACAACGCAAAAGGTAAAAAAATAATTTAAAAATGCTGAAATATAATCGAGATCTTAAAAAAAATCTTCCATAGTATTAACATTAGCAAGCAGGTGTTTTTGCTTGAATGATGTAGCTCTTAATTTTAAGTGGTGTTAACAATTTAATATTAAATGTAGTTTTTAATTGTTTTAATAAATGTATTTAATAAAGATTTCCATAATTATTATGAAATTTTTATATCCGCAATGTTATTATATACTACTAACCAACGAAATTACTGATGTGCATGTTATATAATTTTTGTATTTTCTAATATGATAATTTTATGATCTTCTATGATAATTTTATTATTTAAAGCATAAAAATATAGATTATATTAGCAATTAGAGATCTAACTGTTTTGGAATAAAATTCTTGGTAGCAATTTTGTATTTTAAAGCAGGGGAATGGGAGGGGGGGGGGACATAAAAATTGGATTTACATTTTTAAAAAGTCTGATTTTAATTTTTAAAACATCAGATTATTTTTATTTAAAACACGATCATGACTATTTACACCCTATTATCTATAATTATATGTACATTAAAGGTCAGACGGGCTCAGTCTGAGAGCGTGAGACCTAGCCTTTTCCAAATTTCTGCAAATGGTTTGATATAAATAATAAATTTGCTGTTTTAAATAGATTTTCAGATAATATGGTTTTAATATTTTAACTGATTATAGATAATGCTGTCCGGTTTTTCCGGTAAAATTCAATCGGAATTCGTACAGCATTTTTTTCTTTTAATTAATTTATTTTTTAATGAGATTTTTCGAATTTTTTTCTTTTTGCGGTGATTTTTTTTTTCCTTTTTTACATTTGTAAGAAACATTCAGTTTAAAACTTGGCGCTTAAATATAGGAAGCTTTCCCCACGCGATTTAAAATTTTTAGAGAATTTTCAATGCGATTTTTTGCGCCCGATGTTATTTTTTGATATTAGTGCATGGAATTCGATTTCAAAGATTTATCTTAAAACAGTACATTTTGCCATCTTTTCAATAAAGTTTTTCCGGAATTCCTGCAACGTTTTAAAAAAAAATTCGTGAATTTTAGATATTTTTCTTATTTTGCGGGCCGAGCAACGTCGGGCGGGTCAGCTAATATAATATAATATAGAGCTGAAATCAATTGAAAAAATGTTAACAATAACACAAGTATAATAATACAGTTAATTATTTTAATAAATGATTATATAATAAAATTAATTTCACAGGAATTTGAAAACGTACTGATTTTTGCACACACATTATATTTTTTCGTCAAAATTGCGCTTTTCTTTGCTTATTAGTAAACCCGAGCAGACCCTGCTTTCTACGGCAACGACTGCAATTTGGCTCTTGTAGGATAATCAGCTCTGACAGGTTAAGGTAAAACGTAGAATAGTTATTATTTTTCCCATGATTTATTTTTATTTTTCTTTTCATTATTTAAATTTTATTTCTAGATATCTACAATAAATTGACATTTCGAGTTTTATTATTTAAGTGATAGTCTTGTTTTATTTTCATATTTTGTATTTGATATTGCATTAGATTTCATAACTATTCATATGAAACTGAATATTTTATGATAGAGAATTTTGTAAAAATTCGATAGGAAAGTTCAATTGAGGAGTGCATAGAAAAATCGTTCAGTTAGATGGCGCTGCGAATCTATGAACGGCTACACATTCCACACACTGCCATGATGGACTCTAAGTTTGGAATGCAAAAGAAAAAGACTACTTTATTTCTTTATTTTATATGTTCGACGATTTATCAATAATGTGACAGGGTTCATACGGGTCCTTAAATTTCCAGCCTAAGAAATTCTTTACCAGTATTTTCTTACGGAAAATCTCTCCTTAAATAAGGCGAAATTTCGTCCGTTTAAACTAGATTTATGTTTCTATAAAAAATATTCTAATATTTGGCCTTGGAAATAACGGTACCCGTACGAACCCTGTTTGATTATGAAAAGGTGCATTGTGTCTCCATATAAGGGTGTACGGACTAAAAATATCCAAAAGTTATGGCATATTTTTTACGGAACTACCCATTAGAATTTTTTTTAAACTCATTTAAATAGAAAGAAGATCTCACCAACTTTTAATATCAATAGATTTTGCTGTGTGTACTTTTTTTAGAATGACAAACGTCTAAACAGTAATACAGTTTTCCCCAAGTGTTTCGTAGCATATCAGGAGTTATTAGACGAATTGCTTGAATGATACCCTTCTTCAACTCACCCACAGTAATTTTTTATTTAAATACAACGGATTTAATGAATACCCGACAAAAAAGTCTAATGAAGTCAAAACCACAGACCTTGGAGGCTAGGCGATTGATCCCCGTCTTCCAATCCAAATTCCAGGAAATGTCATATTCAAAGCTCAGTCCAGACGCCGTACAAGTCCGGGCATTTTTCGCCCAATTGGAAATTTACATCTAATATTATTTATTTACCAATTCGAATAATTGTGTTAAAATTAATCTAGTGTAATTTAGTATCCAGCGTTTTCTGGAGTTCCATTACCTGAGATTTTCTCTGCTGAGTTCAACCAGCTTTCAGACCGGATGCTATAATCATTAAGGTTAGCTGGGTGAGAAAGTTCCACCAGATTCGTCCGAGATAACTCAGATGGCAGAGCACTGACGGCTTCAGACAGGAGATCCCTGGTTCGAATCCTGGTCTGGACATTTTTCGCCCAGTTGGAAATTTACATCTAATATTATTTATTCACCAATTAGAATAATTGTGTTAAAATTAATCTAGTATACATAGTATAGTCTAGAATAGCATATGATAAGGGAAAATATCACCCGGCGATTAGGAAATATTCTTGCCATATATATATATACCATATTACTGCACCTACCAACTAACGTCATTCTCAACTGGAAACGCTGCATTATTAGTTTTAGTGCTTACAAGAACCGCGAGTTTGCAAGGAAGATGTTTACAGTTTGACAGTCGGGTATAAAAGGAGCTTAGGTCATTTAAAAAAATGTTAATTTATGCTTTCTGTGTTTGATCCTGGGAATATATTCTCGGCAAATTATCAGCATAGAATCGATTTCTTAGTAGGTAGGAAGGTGGCGTCTTAGCTACGAAAAATTTAGTAGCAACAAGTCCCGGAAATAGGAAGATGAAAAAAAAAATCAGAAACAAATACACATGAAAACAGATACAATTTAATTTTTATTTCTATCAGTTTTTAAATTCCTAATAATAGTAATACTGTCAGATACACGACTATGCAGTTTAAGGGGACTGCGATGATATCATGGTTACCAAATCTAGTAGAAAATAATTATTTTCATTGTAAGACAAACTTAAGATGCCTGCCTACTTTTAAAATGCGGTTTTCGGTCAAAAATCAGTTTTCCTGTATTTGGTTTAATATTAAAACCTCACATTTTACCCTTCTGAATAAGTTCTGAATTTTGTTTCTGTCTTGCTTAGAATTTGAGTTACAGGCATTTTAGTATTAGTCAGTCGCAAGTTTTTTAAACTAAAATTAGCCCTCCGCTACCGAAACGACCGTAAACAGAAACAAAGAAATTTTTAAAAACCATCAAGAAAAAAATAACTAATGTAAATAACATAGATGGCAAAATTTTTAAATCAGGGACTTTTTTAAACTGGTAAATCTGCAGATCAGGAGCCTCAACGTCAGTTCTGCAAGTCCTTGTTTTTAGACACACTTTGGTAATATTCAGTTTCCTGCAAACCGCAATTTAAAGTTTCCAAATTATGTAATTATTTATAAGAATAAAATAGTTGGATGTGCCAATCCCAAAACTTTCTTCTATCTTATACATCTTAATATTTCAAAACCTAGTTACACATGTTAATACTTCAATATTATCAGTTCAATACTATACCAACTTTGATTTTCATCTTAAATTTCTGCTCAAGTCAATTAAACGGACTAAAAACGAGTTAATCTATATCATGATATTTGTTAAAATTATTAATTTTTCCTTATTCTGTCGTTATCAGCTGTTTGCGAATAGCCGGCATAGCAGGAAGCGAGTTCCCGCCGCTGCATCAGCTGCCGATGCACAATAGAACTACGAAAAATCAAGAAAAGTATACAAAAATCGCTAGCACGGAGCCCCTTTACCGCGCAATATTTCCAAATTCAAGGAGAACCTGTTGGCCAAAGCCAAAAACAAGCACAAACATTTTGGTTCAATTGTATGCATAATTTTATACGCTGTTCGATGGTACAATAATGAAAATGGCACAGAGATCGGAATTATAGCGCCCCCTTCTTTCGGAATTTTTTCAAGTTCGGGGAGGACTTGTTTGCCATAGCCAGAAACATGCACAAAAAATTTGGTTCAATTATATGGATAACTCCATACTCTTTTCGATGGTACAATAATGAAAATGGTACAGACATCGCAATTATAAAGCCCCCTTCCGGCAGAATTTTTCCAAATTCAGGGAGGACCTTCGTGACATGACCAAAAATAAACACATAAAATTTGGTTCAATTCTATGCATAACTTCATACACTTTTCGGCGGAAAAATATTCAAAATGGCACAAAAATTGTACAAAAATCGCTATTACAGCGCCCTCTACGAGCGATTATTTTACAAATTAAGGGAGACCTCCTTGCCATAGCCAAGAACTTAATTTTTTTTTTTTTTTTTTTGGTTCAATTCTATGCATAACTTCATACTCTTTTCGATGGTGCAATATTCAAAATCGCACAAAAATCGCTATTACAGCGCCCCCTAGCGGCGAATTTTTTGCAAATTCATGGAGGACCTGCTTGCCATATCCAAAAACTTAAAATAAAAATTAGGTTTAATTCTATGCATACCTTCATACACTTTTGGACGGTACAATATTCAAAATCGCACAAAAATCGGTATTACAGCGCCCCCTACCGGCGAATTTTTTCCAAATTCAGGGAGGACCTGCTTGCCATAGCCAAAAACTTAAAATAAAATTTTGGTTTAATTCTATGCATAACTTCATACACTTTTAGACGGTACAATATTCAAAATCGCACAAAAATCGCTATTACAGCGCCCCTACCGGCGAATTTTTTCCAAATTCAGGGAGGACCTGCTTGCCATAGCCAAAAACTTATAATAAAATTTTGGTTTGATTCTATACATAACTTCATACACTTTTTGATGGTACAATGGCTACAGACAGACGGACAGACGGACAGACGGACGGACGGACAGACGGACACACAGGCAGACAGACAATTTCTATAAACATGTTTTTTGGAATCTCTGACCCCTAAAACATACAAATCCGTCGAAAACCGGAAGTCGAAAAAAATTTCGATTACAATACTTTCTTCTATTGAAGATAGAAGAAAGTAAAAATTCGAAGTTTTCAGACATTAGAAGCATTAAATTAAAAACGTTAGGGAAGGATATTTCGAAATTTTCATGAACTGTTAATTCTGGTATATTTTTTAAATAACAAAGTAGATTTCATCAGGGGGGCGGAGCCCCCCTGAACTCCCCGTGGTCTTATTAATTTTCATACGTAACTTTTTATTGATTGCGCTAATGGTTAGCGCAAATCTTAGATTTCTTTTTACACTTCCGAGCCTTATTTTTCAATACTAGTAACACAGAAAATGATTTACATTGACGCAATTATATTAAACGTTTACGTTTTATGAATGAAAATGTAATTTCTTTTAAAAATAAAATAATTTTCATTCATATTTTATGAAATGAGGCGGCATTAAGAAGTAACACCCGTCAAAAAACATTTTTTCAGGCAATCTAGTTAAAGCTTGGTTTTTAAGGATGAAAATATTTATTTCCCGATACAATGACGTCATTTTCGACAGCGATAATTTTGCGGTGCGTAATTTTGATATTTACTATATATTTGCTTTTCAATTTTTTTTTTTTTTTCTCATTGGAATTTTCCATTAAGAATTCTGTGTGCAGACGATAAACCATGAGATATAAGTAACATTTTTTTTTAATAATAATAATTAATATTATAACACAAGCCCCTTTTATTTCAACCTCAAAGCGTATTCGTTTTATTTTTGATATATGAGATGAAATTCTTCTTCTTTTCGTATTTTCACTTTATTTCTAATATGAAGGCGTATTCATGTCTATTTTTTATTTCATTTTCCTCTCGCACATAAAAATCTTTCAAATCAAAATTAACTGTTTAGGATAATTTTTTATTCCGGGATTGAATTTTCGTGGCAACGGTTTTAAAAAAAAAAAGATTGTTAAATTTCATAGCAAAATGTCAATTTATTCCTTATGAAAATAATGAACTTTTTAATTTAAAAGAAAAATATTTGAATAAAATAAATAGAACATAGTCTTTCTTTATTTCTGTGGTAAATTCCATCTATATGTAAAGACACAAAGGCATTAATTCGTCCCTTTTGACTTTGATTTAACTTCAAACAATTACACATACTTTCGCATTTACGATATTTTTAGGTGTAGTTCGCTGCTAGGTAACAGTTAAAAGATAATAAAACCAATTAAATATGTGCTTTAAAAAGAAAATTTATATTAAAAAAAATATTTTATATTATTGAAACACATATATAAAATCCCTCCTTAAAAGTTATACACCGAATTTAAAAACTCTGACAAATGTATACACAAAATTTGAAACTAATTGCCGAAACGTCAGTGAAGGCTTACTGTGGAGACACGAAAAGTTTTGGTTTCCGTTAGTCTGTCTGTCTGTTAGTCTGTCTGTCTGTTCCGCGATAACTGCCGCAAAAAGCATCCGATCGGCTTGAAATTCACTGGCCATGTTGATGAGGTACCCGGACTTAGCTGTATAGTTTTTGGTTAAATTTGGTTCATTCGTTCGGGAAATATGGAACATTTTATTTTGCTCTATAATGCTTTTCAATGGCAAGTCAGACGATTTTCAGATTTTCATTTGTTGAAAGAAATGGCTCATATGAAAAATGGATTTAAATGGTAAATTTTTGATGCTGAAATTTTTAAATAACATTATTAAATTATTCCAATAAATTATGTCAATATATTTGCGAGATTTTTTTAATTAGGTTTATAATATTGGGAGGAATTTTATGCATGTTTTCCAATAATATAAAGGATTTTGTTTTATCAAATTGACATAATGCATATTTCATTTTTTTTCTTTTCATTCTCTGTTGCCTAGCAACGTATTAGGTCCTAATAATATTAGTATAATTGCGCGTATAATGCTTGAGTAAAGCCAACGTCAAAACAGATGAATTAATGCATTTGTATCCTTGCATATAGAAGGATTTTAGCCCAGAAATAAAAATAGGCAATATTTGATTTATTTTATTTATTTTATTGAAATATTTTGCTTAAAAATACAAAAGTTCATTATTTTCATAGAGAATAACGTAACATTTTCCCATAACATTTACCAATATTTCTTTAATTGTTGCCAAGAAAATCAAAACCCGGAATAATATTTTCTTTTAAACAATTTTCAATTGAAGTGTTTTGTCGTGAAACAGGAAAATGAAAAATAAAATTAAGAATAGAAAAATTAATATGGCTGCATATTAAAAATAAAAAGGAAACTCTCGAGTATTTCTTAATATAACAAGATGAAAAGTTTTGAGTAAGTACGCATAGCAGGTGAATTAGACGTCATTTATCGAAAACAAAGATGCTGGAATAAAAAGATCTTGGGTAAAATAAAATTAACTATTATTCACGGAGGAAAGAGATAGATGGAGATGCAGTAAGCCGTAGTTTGCACTACGATGTGCGTTATCGCTCAGATTTAAATGCCCTCATTCGGCCCAAACAAAACAAGCACGTGGAACAGGGACCAAATTCTTTGACTTCATCCGTTTTTTTTTTTTGTTTTTTTTAAGCACGTCTTTGTGTTGTGCCGAATGTAGCGGATTTTAAGGTTACATTTTTGGCGTTACTTCAAGATTTATTGTCTGTGTACGGTTAACATGAATATTTTATTTTAAATTTAAATTTTATTAATTTATAAAAAAAACTCATGCTTATCCTTATAAATCACAGTGTAAAAAAAATAAATCTAAGATAAACTATAACCATCCGCACAATCAATAAAAAATTACGAATGTAAATTTAAATAGACTACGGGGGGTTCAGGGGGGCAGAGCCCCCCTGAAGAAATGCAATTTTTGATTAAAAAGTTACCAGAATAAGTAGCTCATCAGAATTTCAGAACATCAATGTACAACCACTTGTTTAACACTTTTAATTTCTGAAACTTTACGAAGTATCTTGTATGCTCATAAATATTTATGTAATTTGAAAACTTTAAAAAGCGATTTGTAGGAAGTTGAATATTATGCAATGAGTGTTAAAAAACAATGACTTGCAAAGATGACGTTGAGGCTCCTGATCTGCAGATTTACTAGTATGAATAATGTATGGTTTTAATTAGGAAATTTCATCATCCTTAATTTAGCATTTAAATCTTTCAATCATATGAGCCATTTCTTTTCAACAAATAAAAATGGAAAAATCGTCTGAATTGCTATAGGAAAGCATTAAGTCGCAAAATAAAATGTTCTACATATTCCGAACGAATGAACCAAATTTAACCAAAAACTATACAGCTAAATCTGGGGATTTCACCAACATGCATCCTTAATTTTAAGATAATCGGATGCTTTTTACGGCAGTTATTGCGGAACAGACAGACAGACTAACAGAAACCAAAACTTTTCGTGTCTCCACAGTAAGCCTTCACTGACGTTTCGGCAATTAGATTTTTAATTTAACAAGGTGGAACCCGCCGAGTTTCGACGAAAGAAAATGTTTACAAAAGAACTGTTGCATCAAATTTATAAACATCAACAACAATAATTAGGATAAAAAATTCATCTTACACTAGTTAATTTAACTCTCCAAAGACATATTTTAACCTAAGATTAAAAAAAAATACTTTTTTCATAAACTTCAACTGTTAAAATTATTGAAAAATTAAACTTAATTCATATACGTCATCAGTAAAATATAATCAAGATAAGTAATTTTGATTAAGTTATTAATTGATGCTTGGTATTACGGAATGAAAAATCCGGAAAAATGATTTCACCTTGACATAATCATAGAATTTTTCTACCCTTACATCTAAACCAAATCAAGACATTTTCCACGTTTCACATCCATATTAACCATTTAAAAACATTTTAATGCGCATTAGGTTATTAATAAATATACTTTCAAGCTTGAAGTCACGTTTGTCAACTATTACAACTTTTCATGTTAAAATTCCCACTCGTAATTTGAGGTCTTACTATAATCTCTGTACCTGCGCGTAAAAATTTCAGAAATGTATAACTTTTAGACGTATTCAAAGGGAAATATCGCGTTTTATCAAATAAAATTATCGTTTACTTTTAAATATGACATCATTTTCAGTCGCTGAAATATTTTGCCTATTGACTCAAACTCAATATCAGCGAAATGAAAAAATAGTGAAATATAACAGCATCATCAGGAAAATTGTGTCTTTTTTAAAGCGTAGCGTCATTTTCTGTTCAAATTTTAAAAAATATATTTTTAATTGTAATGAGAAAATGGCATCAGTAAGAATATAATCAATAAAGATAACTAATCCACTTTTAATAGAAATGAAGTACTTCAGTTGCCACGATTAGAAAATTGGTATTAAAAACTATAAAAAAATTAATATCTCAAAAATAAATTAAGATACAGCTTTCAAACAAATTGCATTTAAAAGTGCATTGTTTTCTGCATACGAAGGTGTAAACATTTAAAATGTGGGATGTTTAGAAGTTTAAAATTTTGCAGTAGCGAAAATTGCAAAAGCGAAATTTCATTTCAAATTTCAAAGTGTTGCCATTCGCAGAATGACGTATGCGTTACGCACAGATATGTTTGTCCTTTATAATATAGATAGGTAAAATATGGTTTTTAACCCTCTCGCTGCGTAATTCTTTGCGATGAGCGTCTTTTACAGAATTTTTAATCGTTTATCACCGGTTCTTTAAAGCAGAAATTTTTGACTATCGTAAACGGAGAAAATGTCCTGATTAAATAAGACAAAGTTTTCGCTAAAAAATAACTGGTGGGAATAACTAAATAGTATTAATTTGACGGAAAAAATGCATGCCCGAGCATATCTCGGGCTGCGCAGTGAGAGGGTTAATTACATTTTCTGCTTTTTCACAAAAGGCGATTTTTAACATTTTGCTTTATCACATAGCATCGTAACTCGAAAAATAGTAATTGTAACGTTATAAAACTTTGCAAAAATTCTCTAAAGGAGTTTATTTAGGCAATGTGCCTTTCTTAGGTGCGTTCGTAAGTATATAAATACGTAGCACGTATAGTCGTCGTTCAGTCCGTCCGTCTGTCCGTCCGTCTGTCCGTCCGTCCGCGTATAATAGAGCAAAAACTACCCAACCGAATGGTCTGAAATTTTAAATATATGATTGTTGTAAAATTTTGTCCAGCCATTTCAAATTTTATGAAAATCGGATGTATAGTTAAATTACAGGGACAGTCAAAAGTTTTTCTTTACATTACGGCCAATGGGAAAAATTATTGCACGTGCATTTTAATGATGTTAAAGCTTTCCGAATGGTCTCAAATTTTAAACATATAATTATTGCGACATTTTGTCGAGCCATTTCAAATTTTATGAAAATCGGATGTATAGTTTAATTACAGGGACAGTCAAATTTTTTTCTTTACATTAAAGCCAATGGGAAAAATTATTGCAAGTGCATTTTAATGATGTTACAGCTTTCCGAATGGGCTGAAATTCTAAATATATAATTGCTGCAAAAGTTTGTCGAGCCATTTCAAATTTCATGAAAATCGGATGTATAGCTTAATTACAGGGACAGTCAAAAGTTTTCCGTTACATTAAGGGGAATGGGAAAAAATTATTGCAAGTGCATTTTAATGATGTTACAGACTATGCACTTATGAATTGCAAATAAATACACATTCAGTACAATGTGGGGTGCAAAAAATATTTATAAAACTAGTTATAGTACGAACACACCTCATTTGCCATGTTTGACGAGCAATTTCCAACTTGTTATGATTACAGTCCGTTATTTTTTCTATTTTAGTTGATAAAAGTTATGAATTGTCATATATTTTCTTGATTTTTCTGTGTGCAAAAAAGTTAACTTCTATATTTTCATTAATATCAAAGTTATAGTTATGAAATTGGTTCAATTCATCAAGAAAGTTTCATTAATCGTAATAATTTTTACAGAATGAAAATATCTTCATTTAAATTTGACTTTTGATGTTTTGAAAAAGTCATGTTTAGGATTTTTTATGTATGTTTTGAGCTTTAAAATCAAAATATTTAAAAATATACATATTTTTACATGTTATTCACAATCCGTAGCTATATTCTGTAATATAATGCACACCAGTAAGCAATTTTTCCAAAAAAAAAGAAAATCCCTTCCGAAGATAGGCAGGGAGTTAGTATAATAATTCTGAGTTCAATAACTCAAAGAGGATCGAGTTTAAGTGACATCGGTAGAATTTCACGTAGAAGGTTTAGAATTAAACTATCGTTCTAGTGTAAAAGATGGAGAAAACGCTTTTCGCTTTTTCCACGCCGATGCCAAACTTTGAAAATACTCACTTCCATACTTTGTATGGAATCTAACGCCGAATTCTCGACAAGCGGTTTAGATCTATGAATTGATTTTATGCAAACTTTATAATTCGGGCAAAGATTGGCCAAAAGTTCAAGTTGTTATGTAGGGCGTCATTGCGAACGTAAAGGGGAGCTTTTTTAATCCTGCAAAATAGTTTGTTTTTTCAAATTTCTGTCTATAAAATTCGATTTTAGCTACCGAAAAGTTAATCACCGAACAATCTATCGTCGATCTGTATAATTAGAATTTACTCTTAATAGAGAGTCGATGATTCCAAGATAATACACAATTTTGGACATTTACGGCTCGGTTCACTTAGATCATAATTTCTGTGATATGCTTGAATCTTGTCATTACATGCTTGAGCATTAATGTTTATTTTGTTTTTATATTTATATACTAGCAATTTACAAGGGTTTGTGTTTGTTTTCATTTAACACATTTGTTACATTTCCCTAGACACACAGTCAAATTACAACATACAATGATATATAAAAGTTACCATAACTGTCAAAAAACCCGGCTGAAATCTGAGAAGAAACATGTTTCTATAGCAATAAATCAACTTTTGTGGAAACAGAAAATTGAAAGAATTGTTTTGTTTCTTTGTAAATTCATTTTTAACACTTTCCAACAAAGTTGAAAAATTAAAATAAGAAATTACTAGGCGCAGTACAATATAAATAAATAAAAAACAACATTTAAAGCACAAAAAAACATTTTATTTCATGTTGTAATCTAGTTTATGTAGCTATGGCTACCGAAGCTAGTTTGCTTCAAGAAATAAAGTGTTTTGGTGTTTTAAGCGTTGTTTTTTATTTATTTATAAAGTTGAAAAGTGTTTATGAATTCGGTTTGTCTATCCGTCTCTCCTTCTGAACACGGTCTAACTTTGATAAATATACTCAGATTTTCATGCAACTGATGTATGTTAATGATGTTTACCATACCTACCATACCATGCATGTTTGGTATTCAATAGGAAGAGTGTAGCGTTAATAGTTCATTCTCAGGGGCACTCAAAAGAACTCCGTTAAACTATGGTCAATGTGAAAAAATCGTTCGCTGTGTATGGTAATTACATTAAATATTTCAAATGTATTGACATTGATATAAATTAAATTTCGGGTAATTCGCAGTATACTCTCCTTTGATAACTGCGCCAATGTGGCAACCCTGGTCTATCGGGCTGCTCCTCTGACGTCACCAAATATGGCAACCCTAAGATTTTTCTCGAGAGAGTTGATGGTTTAAACTCCTTGTTTTGTAAGCTGCTTTCTAATTGGACGCTTATTTTATTGTAAAAGGCTTTCTTATTGGACAAAGAGGAGAATCAGGGAGCATTTTGAATTTGTTTGGAAAAAACGTTATTACTGCTGCAATGGATTTCATGTTGACAAGTTCTGTGTGTTTCAGTCGCGTATTTTTATTATTTGTTTTCTCAATCTCGTATATTTTGAAACAAGTACCTATCTGGATAAATGCTTGACAGGTGTGAATAAATATTCGATCAGTTATTATTTTTTTTTTTTACCTGTATTTTTGAGCGTTGATTGAATTATGTACGAAAGAGACGCCGATTGTTCCAAGATATGAATGACTAAAAGTGACAGATTGAGTGATGCTTTTGAATGACATCCTAGAGCACAAGGTAAAATTATGAATAAAAAACGGGGGGTTCAGTGGGGCAGTAGCCCCCCTGATTAAAAAAAGCCCCTCTGATTAAAAAAAAACACAACATTGTTTTGCTCACTTTACTGTTAACAAACGACCTTTTTTAATAATTTGGGTAAGTGAAAGTTTTGTTTTTTGGTATATTTGATAAAATGTATTTTAAAATATATAAAATGTATTTAAAAAATGTATTTCGAAAAAATTTGAAATTTTACAGGTACTTATTTGAAATAATACAGGTTAAAATAAGAGAAAAATAACTGATCGAATATCTATTCTCACATTTTAAGCATTTGTCTAGATAGGTACTTGTTTCAAAATATACGAGAAGAGAAAACAAATAATAATTTTGCGTACTCTCTCCCGGATGTTGTAGCTCCGAGAGTTAGTACGCGAAAATGCGCCAATTTGGCGATTTTTGAAAATCGCGCCAAGAAGGAGAGTAAACTGCGATCGCACCTAAATTTCACTACAAGATGATTGCTATGTAATAGGGCGTTCATAGTATTTATCGTACATTTAAAGGGACACACAAAGAAAATCGGTTACAGTACTGTTTTTGAGCAATAATTGCTAAAAGTGCATTTTCAATTACGGTAATTAACTTTTTGCATGGTACTCATTATGTGTAAATTGTGTATCTGGTATATAGCTATGAACAAAAGATTTGTGTCATTCTCCTTATTTGCAGAAACTGCTGAGGGAGAATATTTAATTGTGTATTTCCTAACTGAAGTAAATTTTTGCATTCATGTAGTTTATAGATACAAATCTATATATCATATAATGCTCAAAGAATTGGGATAATTTTCCGATTGTAGATGAGAATTGCTGAAATTGGGTTTTTAAATGTGTTAATGGATCTCCAAATGGTTCAATTACCCAACGTATTTCAACTTATTAAGCAGCAAAGTTTTATTACATTATTCAGAATGTGTTGGAAAGTGTTTTATATTCGATGCATGCTTTTTGTTTATCTTATATACAATTTTTTATTACCTTTTCATGAAAATATGAATATTGTCACATCTTCAAATGAATTAATCATATTAAGATACGCGTTTAATACGCTTTTAAAAGCAATTTTCATATCAAACTTAATAAATTCCTTTTTGTAAAAATAAAATAACTTTTTCTACAAATTTGACCTGCTGCTTATTCAATAAATGTCTGATTTTTTTAACATACTTTTACATGTACGTCACTTTTTTATTAATGGCTTATGTGAATAATTCATTTTTTTTCCATTCTGTTTTATTGCTTGAAGTACAATTAAATGTGTAAAAATAATAACAATTAAATTAAAAACAAATAATGCGAAGCTTTTAATGAGGTGTTTTCCATTAAATATAAAATAATTCTTTGTCCGCAATTTTTAATCGTTTCATTTTATAAAAACTGTTTTATTTGGAAACTTTTTTCTGCTGTCAGTTCTTAATTCTGAATGGTATCTTATTCTTTATGTATGTTTCCTACTGTTTGATTAAAAAAAAAAAAAATCTAACCAGCAGTTAATGGAATTTTCTTCACATAATGGAAGGCATTTTATGATGCACATTTAGTTAATTATGCTAAGTAATTTGTACAGAAATGTAAATAAAATGGTGCACAGACTAACATCAGTGGAAATGTAAAATGTTTTTTATTATTATTAGAATAATTACTTTAATTTTCACAGTATTTACAAAATAACACATTTAAAAAATGCGTATGTAATACGGTTAGGAGTTACCCTATACATAATTTCAGCTTATTTTGTTTTATGTTAAACGTCAAAATATATGTTGTTAAATTGCTTTAAGTCTGAATATCTAATATACGAAAAATTTAAACAGTCTTCGAAGTATATTTTGGCTTTTTACATTATTTTAAAATGTTGCTGGATGTTTATTATTTTCCAATACAATTACAAAGCTTATTAGACTTTACACGGATATATATTACCTACATGTGTCCAATAAATTAACAGTGATTTTGCCATTAATTTAGAAAACGAAATATTTCAAAAATAAGAAACTGAATAAAATATCGCTTTTATTAATAAATTATGTACTTTTCTTAGCAGATAAAAAAGTTTATACTGCCTTGAATGCAGTTATAATTTATACAGTTATAAATTAAAAATAACTGTTTAAAAATTAATCATGGTAGAATATAATGTATTCCTTCCGTGCATAACGGCAGAATTGTTGGCAGAATAGTTGTAATAATCCTGTTACCTCATTAGGATATAAAAAGATTACCATTTTCAAGTAGTTCAAATTTTATAAATTCAGGAATTCGCACTAATTGAAAGATTTTACTAATAGATGCATTGCAAATTAAATATTTCCAACTGAGCGAAAAAATGCCCAAGCCGTGAATCGAACCCAGATCCTTGGCTTATATTGCCAATGCTTTACCTTTTAAGGATACCTGGGTTGACAACCGGCGAGCACATTTCGCAATATAACCATATTGGATTGTAACTAAGATGTTATTACCAATTAGGTTATCTGAGCGAAATGTGCTCGCTGGTTGTCAGCCCAGGTAGCGTAAACGGTAAAGTACTGGCAAGGTAAGCTAAGCATCTGGGTTCGAATCCGGGACTTACCATGTTTTTTTAATCGGAAATATTCGATTTGTAAGATAACTTTACCAATCAGTATGGTTGTGTTCAAAATAATAGTAATTAATACATACTCCTCAAATAATATCGGACCAATGTCACAGGGCAATTGATATTTGAGAATTTCTGTCTCAACTAAAATCACTCAGCAGTTTCGTCTACTGACGTATCACGTGACTACCCAACACATTCTCTTTCAATGATTTTTTTCTTCATATTTTCTAACCTTCGAAATTCTTTCATGTTTCAAGAAGTTCAGTTTATTTGTAATACAGAAAGTCGGTGAAGGAACATGTTCATGCTAAAAAGTCACGTTTTCAGCGTTCTCATTTTCTTCACAAAACATTCAATTCTGATATTGTTCTGATCTAATACAGGATTTCTCGATATATATATATATATATATATAAATCTAGAAATCCGAAATAATTTGTGCGCTGAGAATACAAAATGTTAGATAACTTTACCAATCAGTATGGTTGTGTTCAAAATAACAGTAATTAATACATACTCCTGAAATAATATCGGACCAATGTCACAGGGCAATTGATATTTGAGAATTTCTGTCTCAACCAAAACCACTCAGCAGTTTCGTCTACTGACGTATCACGTGACTACCCAACACATCCTCTTTCAATGACTTTTTTCTTCATATTTTCTAACCTTCGAAATTCTTTCATGTTTCAAGAAGTTCAGTTTATTTGTAATACAGAAAGTCGGTGAAGGAACATGTTCATGCTAAAAAGTCACGTTTTCAGCGTTCTCATTTTCTTCACAAAACATTCAATTCTGATATTGTTCTGATCTAATACAGGATTTCTCGATATATATATTGTGTATATATATAAAAAAAAAAGAAAAAAAAAATTCTAGAAATCCGAAATAATTTGTGCGCTGAGAATACAAAATGTTAGATTTGAAATATTGTCTTTGTTGAATATCTTGAACTTTTCATTTTCTCGACCCATCCTGAAAAATTCTGATGCACTTAAGAATCTGTTTATAGCGTTTACTTTGTTTATATGAAAAACACGTTGAAATGAACAGTTTTTAAACCGAAGAAATATTTTAAGCACTATTAGTTATTGAAATCGCTGAAGACATTTTCGTTACATAAGTTTAAAGGTTAAAGATCTATACATAGCAATTTAACAATATTTTGCAGGTAAATACTTAATATGATTATGTGATACAGTGTCTAAAAAAATTATCGATTTTTTGTTAACTTTTTCCATTGAAACTTTCATTGTCTGAATCGCGATGTAACTCATTATTTGAATTTATTTCTTGAAATGTGACCGGTTTTTATTTATTATTTATAGATTTTAACACTTCGAAGGAGCTAATTTATCCAATTAACACAACTCATTTTATCAGTTTAAATTATTCCCAAACATTGAATGTCACTTTTGACATCTGCATGAGCTGTGAATAAATCCCAATCTATTTCATATAACATCACTTGTGTGGTTACGCTTATTAACAACTAGCATAAAGTGAGAAGCAGGAAATAATCAAATTTGGTAAAATGCTATATTCTATCCATTTAAAAATGAAAAGACGTGAGTAGATTGATTCACAATGCTGATTTTCTGTCGCAGTTTCTTTTGTATAAAATAAAAAGATAAAAATGAATCCAATATTAAAATAATAGTTTAAATTGTTTACCAAAGCAATAAAACTAACAGTGGTTTAGCGCACACATACAATGAGAAGAAAGAGAATGTATTCCTTTTCCTTAAATAGGTCAGGAACTAACATTAAAAAAAAAATAAAGTAAACCAAATATATATATATATATATATATATATATAAATATTAAGTTTCTTGAAGGAAAACTTACTAAGCTTGAAAAGAATTTTATCGGAATTCATTGGAAAACCGTATTCATTTAAAGATTTTCTTTTTATATGAGTTTGATAGTGTCGACGTGTTTTTGATTAAACATATGTAATATACACCGTTATTTAATATAGATTTTTTAGAAAAAATAAGTAAACGAAAATTTTGTGTAAAAACTAGTAAAAATTTACTTTGTTACGAGCTTTGTTTGGATTCGCGAAGTATTATTTAATAAGATAAATATTTGAAAGTAACAATATTTTTTTATATTATTCTTGCATCTTTATAAAGCAAAAACGTTATTTTATGTTTTGGCGCATTTTAATTTTAGAAATGTAAATTCAGTCAAATGACTGAGAATTTCCTCGGAATTTTTTATTTATGATATAAGAATGGTATAAATAAAAATATCTTCGAAGCAAAATTTTACAAAATATTTATATAACGAATTTAACAATTAATTTTATTTGTTTACAATTATTATTACAAAAAATATATAATATAACTCTTTTAAAATGCGTAAGTATCGTCTGAGTAAATGATTTCACATAATAAAAATAAAGTGAATATTAAATACGTGATATCTGACTTTGCTAACTAAGCGTAAACCAACAGAGTGAAAAATGTCCAAGCCGGGAATCGAACCTGGCCCCTGGAAAACGTACTTAATATTCCATAATTTCAAGCGTAATTTCACTGCTGAAAAGTAGTTGACAAATTCATTAAAGAATACATTGTGTATTTGATTTCTTAACGTTGAAAAATATTTTTATAATTGAATGTAAATAATTGAATTTTCACAAATTTTAATTCATTTAATATATGCTATATTTTTCATTAAAAAAGTATTTTAAAAATTTCATAAAAGAAATCGTAACTCCGTGATTTATTTTTTCTTCTGAAAATTTACGTGTTTCATTTTTCATTTGTAAAAATGCGTCCGTAATGGAAAAACATGTAAAATAAATTAATCAAAATAATATTTTTTAAAGGTTATTCTGTAATATATATATATATATATATAATGTTGTGCAAATCTACAGATCATAATTTATTTTTATGTTTGATTTCAAGTCAAAACACTGAATAGTTTTTTTGTAAAGTGTTCGACAAAATGTAATTTGTGTAGCCCAGTAGAGGACTCGTTTCGCTCATCATAATTACTTTCTTTTAAAATAAAATAAAATAAATAAATAAATAAATAAATAAATAAATAAATAAGAAACAAAGATAAAAATCTACTATACAAATTATTGTAGTAGAGTTTCTATATTTTATGTAATTTGCATTTTCCTTTCAAACTTACCATTCTTCATCCGAAACAAATAGTAATCTACTTAAATTATTTTAGAAATGTTTTAGAAAAAGAAGTTTGTGTGATTCACATGAGTTGACAAGTTTCAATTAAATTACAGCTTGTCTACAAACCTCAAAATGCATTTCCATTGCTCTAATAAGGAATTAATTATAAACTTTCAGCAACTTTTCCTATACTGGATTTAATATTAAAGCGTTCACTGAAATTCGAATAGGGGAAATTCAATACTAAATAGAATGTGATTTATAATTCTATAATCTTCTCAATACCATAGTTGGAGTGAATTTTATATGTTTCTTTAAATAGCTTATAGAAATATAATTTAAGATTTCCGAATTTGTTATATTAATGTTATAACCAGTATGAATCATAAGATTTCTGTAAAGATTTACGATTCATGCCGCGCTGGATCCATATCGAATATAGATGAACTTGCTATACCAGGGTTTTTAGCTGACAAACTTTTATATTTTTTTCTGTACAGCTTATAAAATAACGTACAACGAAATAAAACAAATAACAATAAATTTACGAAACGAATAAAAAATCGATAATTAGAAATTTATAAGTAGTAGCACAATGTGAATTTCATGGAAACGAAAGGAATGGTGTAGTCTATTTGGTAGCTAAAATTACTTCTAGAAGAGCTGTATCTGCAACCAATAGTTAGTAATCTGGTAGTCCAAAAGCTATGTCCAATATCTATAGCTATTGAAGACATCAAAGGTAGGAATTACTGAAGAAATATATGTCAATGCTTAGTCGCGTATCTTGCTACTTCTGGTATTTATTCTCATTAGTAACATGCCTCAAACTGAATATTTTAATCCTTTAAGCGTCCTAATCGTGATTTTCCGTCACATTGTTTTTGGATTCAAAGGCTTATTTAACTCAAAATTTATATTAATGTTAATTTTTTGAAGTGCATAAGATAAATAAATATCTAAGGTTATCAAATACAAATCCCCATATCAATACTTTCCATAGCTATTATTTTATGAATTGTTAAACATGCATGAACAATTCTGCAGGACGCTTAAAGGGAAGCCGTTGGTTACTATGTGTTCCTAATCATACTATGCTATACTATTTCACGCATTGAATACGAAAACGTAAAATTTTATCAAATTGATAGCAATCAATAGAACAATGATAGAAATTCTGTTAAGTTTCAATACGTGTCGTAAATGGTTGAAATCATACCCTTGTTCACATTGCTAAACAAAATTGCATCTGCTTGTCAACCAAATAACTAATTAACTTTCGCTACGAGCGGGTGAATGTAATTATTTAACATCAATCTAAGTCAAATTTACATCGCTACTATCATATGAAACGCAATTATTTAACACTAGCAGACCTACCCGGCTTCGCTCGTGTCAATAATAAGGGTCCTCCCGGGTAAAATACATTAAAATGTAATAATACGGCAATGGAAATAACAATAACTGAGATTGGTGCATTCCCGTCCACGAAACGTAAAAAAGACCAATATGAAATATAAATATAAGTAAAACAGTCTTAATTACATCTACTATTAACTATACCATAATAATATATATTTCAAACAAATGTCAAAACATATATTAAAATATTTTATTTGCTTAAACGACGTCATTTCAATAAAAAACGCATTAAAAATAGTAAAAATTTACACTTTCGACTCTTTGATTGTGACATCTTCAGAATATACAAAAAACTACAAACACAATGTGTGACATTAATTGTGACATTATACTGAAGATGGCAACGAGCTAACCCATAAATTGTCCCTTTACTGAAATGTTTCTTAACTTCTGAACATCATACAATTTTGTTTTTCACACTGTCGAATAGAAAAAAGTTCTTTCAAATGAAATTTATTTGAAAATTGTATCTCAATTTTCTCATTTGAATGGATTTTAAAGTATTTTTTAATCATGGATATTTTAAAATTTGCATGCAGCCCAATTACGAAAGATAAACCTTTTTCTCTTAATGCAATATTATAAAGAAAAGACATTGTTATGAGTAAGTCTAGCATCTTATTGTTGGTTGCAACAACCTAACCCAACCATACGTTTAACATTTACTACAATTTGACCTTTAAACATCGCACATTTGACTGTTCCAACGTCTAATAGATTACAAAAAGTACTTTCAATAATATAACTTTAAAAAGCATATCTCAATTTAAAGATTTTTTATCCATTTTAAATTAATCTTCAATCAGGGAGATATTTTTAAATATACCTGTAACCCAATTAAGAAAGTTATATTCGTTTGCTATTAATGCAATATTATAAAGAAAAGACATATCTATGAGTAACGCCTAGCATCATATTGTTGGTGACAAAAATCTAACCGTACCATAAATTACGCTTTTACTGCAATTTGATCTCTAAACATCATACATCCAATTATTTCAACGTCTAACAGGAAAAAGAAACACTTTCAGTAATTTATTTGAAAAGTTTATCTCAATTTACAGATTTTTTTTATGTTGTTTAAAGTAATTTTCAAGCTTGAATTTGTTTTTTAAATGCCTGCAACCCAGTTACGTAAGATTAACTTAATTTCTCAAAAACATTGTAAATAATTCAGTATTTGTTTGTTTTCGTGTGCTTTTACATAACTAAATTGGCAAATTGCAGTATTTGCTTGTTTTCGTGTGGAAATCTCATTCCGGCTGCTTATAACTTGGCTTCTTCTGAAATAATTTTAATTCATCTTACACTATTAGTTTTTCAGTTAATGTTTTGGTGCGTAACATTGTTATACGCTTATTAGCCATAGAATTATAGGGGATAATACCATAATGATGTGGAACCCGATTATGATAGATTACTCTTTTAAAAATTCTGAATCGATTTTATTGGAACTTGCATTGTTTGTTAGATAATTTTATACGGATGGTTTTTTAATGTTGCATATAGTTTTACGTCGCTTTGTTATAAAATTATGGAAGAAAGTTCAATAGTCAGGTGAGCCCGATTTTAAAAGATTAGCCTTTTTTAATAGTTCTACTGGACAGATTTTGGTGAAATTTGCACTGTTACTTTTCACCCAAATTTCTAGAATAGTTTTAGTATATAACATTTTGTTCTACATGCTTTGTTATAGAATTAGCTGAAATATTCTATAATCAGGTGAAACCAATCCTGAATGATTTGCCTTTTAAAAAAGTTAGATAATTTTTGAGGAATAGTTTTAGTATATTGCATATCCGTCTAACATTCTTAGACCAAGTTCTGCTGTAAATGATCAACTAAAAAATTTGGTCCTTAACAGACGAAATTTTGCCTTACACATTAGGAAATGTAATAGCGCAGTGATGATTGTATCGCTTTTAGCCATACGAAGGGCATTTGAGATAAAGATACACATTGCTTTAAAATGGAAGATCAAATTCACCGATATATTTCCTTTCATTCAAGATTTGTTCAAAGAAACCGATCACAGCAGCCGGCGAAATGTGCTACTCAGATAAATAAGCAATCGCTAAAACGAAACTGATCACTAAAACGAAAATACCAAAAACACTTTTCCCTGTAGTTGTTGAGAAATCTAATCAATATACTAAAGGTTAAAAATAAATTCGTGTTTCAAATTAAAAACGATTTTTATTTATGTTTTATTAACGGGCAGTATATCAGGTAACACATGTATACACATTATTATTACACATATTAACACATGTATACAACGATTCATTGCCAGTAATTTTTAAATGGAAAGTCATATTTCCATTCATAAAATCCAAATCCACAACCGTTAAAATGAAAATGACAAACATTTCCAAAAGCGTTCAATCGAAATGTCAGTCATGAAATTTTGTTTAAAAAGAAAAAAAAAACTTACCCTTAAAAATAGTAGCTATGTTATAATTTCTATTTAATAAAAATCGTAGAAAAATCGTATTTTATATAACCGTATTCGACATATATCGTAGAACGTTATCACTGCATTTCAAGTATTAAAACATTTAGCTGAATGATATAATTAAAGATACAGAATTACAAAGAAATGGTTGGTTGGTTGATTTGTGACGGCCGATTATCTACACTAGGGATATAGGCCCGAGGAGGAGTGCCCTTCGTGGGGGTCTTTCTAAGGGAACCTAACCCGTATTAACGCATGGAAATCCATTGCTCGAAGAAAACCACGAAAACTCCGAACGATTAGGCCGACGGGCGCGATTGGGATCGAACCCAGCACTTCCCGTCTACCAGTTTCGAGAGCAGAACCTCTCAGCCACTGGTGGGGCAATTACAAAGAAATACGGAATAAATTGTAGCAGCCGGTTTTTAAAACCGAGTTCATTAGAGAGTTTTATCCGCCATCTTGTTTCAAAATGGCGGCTATTTAAATTTTAAAAAAATTAAAATTTTAAATGATCTGCAAGAAAAAAATAGAAATTGAAAAAGATTTTTGTCTTATGTGTTTAAGCTTGATACAAAGATTCCGGAGAATTTTTTGCTTTGTCTTTATCTTAAAAGATGGCTGAGATATAGCAGTTTGAATTTCTAATGTCGGTGACATTTTGAAAAATCTGATATTTGCCTGCGACATCACTCGTATATATCAACCTATTCCGATGTGAGTGATCATGTGCACAGGAATTACTAAGGTCTTGACCAAGTTCATTGATTAGCTTCACCCATCATGTTGTTTTAAAATGACGGGCACTTCAAGATATCCTCGAATTTGGCAACCAAATATAAATAACTTTAAATAGAACTAGCATGGATAAAGCTGACTAATTTCGCGAAATTCTCATTTGTATTCAGTATTGACAAAAATTAGTATTTAATCCTCTATAATTGGGTTCCACTAATTTGAGCTCCGTGTGTTGGAATAATATAAGCTGGCTTTTTAAAAATAAAGAATATGAAAACTATCCCTTCCTCCAGGTACTGGCCGGAAAGACTTTTGTAAAAAATACACTTGCTTGTGTTTTGCACCAAGTATAAAAGAGCAGTGGAGTTTTCATAATCAGCTCGACGCCCAAGCCAAAATATATATTGTAATGGAGATTTTCGAAAAAGGACAATTGCAAACAATAATTTAGGCGTAATTTTGTACATGAACATTCAATGCTTATGTACATAGATGTACATATTACATACATGTACATATTACATAGATTGATTTAGCACACTATTTTCACTGTTATACATATTACAAGAATTTTCTGTGCGTTTTGAGTGACACCGAATAAATAAACATAGGTAAATATTCTCTACAAATAATGTTGTATAGTTGAGGAATCGAACAAGACAGGGCTTTTCGAAAAAAAACACGGACTTTCCAAAAGGTCGATACATTTAATATAGCGCTTATAATAACATTCTCGGAAATTGTTCAAGAACTCTAAAATATTCCAAATGAACCTTATATGAGATTTCAAGTTTCAGATTTATCATAAAATTAGGTGAATATTATGCGAGTCAGTAACATTCTTTTTCAACCTGTGTAAAAGTACTTACAAGGAAGGTCTCCATATGGGTATATTCAGAAAAATCTGAAAAAAAAATTACAGAGTGTTCTTCTCATGTGTATATATATGTTTATAAATTTTTTTTGGCGGAACCGCGATAGAATGTTCGTAAAAAAATAATGAAAATTTCGTTTATTTGGCGATTTATCATCGGTTGGCGATGAAATGAAATTTCGAAAAATACTTTTTTATGCCGAATAATCTTTAAGATAAAAATGTTTCATGTTGAACTTGTTTAAATAAATTTAATGTAAATGACTTTAGTTTTGTCAGTTTTTGATTGATTTAACTATAGTTTTGTCATATATATATTTATAATGAAAGTTAAATATAAAATTTTATGAATTAAAACAAAATTAAAATAAATTAAAATTGTTTCAATGTCTCAAAATTAAGTCCAATTCAGCACTTTAAATTCAATTCTGTTGCTATAGAAACGACAAATCCTTTGAAATGAATAACTGATAAATGAATCTTGCCTTTATTTTGGAATACGCTTAAATATATGAAAGTATTTTTATGTATGAGATTGTTTTTAAAGTAATAAAATTAAATAACAAGCAACATAAATATATAATACGAAAAAAATGCATTTATAAAACTCTCTCATTGTTTAAGTTTAAATTCATTAAATTCTATTTACACGCATTCTAAAAATCAATTAACAATCAATTTTCAGGTGCACTAAAATCGTTTGCTTTTGGCGAGGAAAAGTATTGCTCGCCAAATAGCTTGACGCTTTCGCGCCAAATACTCGAAAGTATTTTATTTTTTTACAGACTTTCTACTGTAATTCCGGCGCTCAATTTGACTGATCCTGAAGTAGTTTAATTAGTATTTTTTTCAAAATATTCTGAGTATGCCCAGTATGGAGACCTTCCTTGTTAGTCATAGTTATTCCAAATTACTAATTGTACTTTATTTTTAATTATTCACGAAAATTCTTAAATTCTTTCTACCCAATAACATTTTCTAAAAATAAGTGATATGGAACAGTCACAAAAAAGCTATAATGCAGACCCGATCATGGAAGATGTCACCGGGAAATTTAAAAATATAAATTCGTGAAGACTAATGCATCAACCAGCAGATCATGTAGGGATTGGGCGTTGAATATATCGGACGACATGGTCTTCGAGACCATTATAGATCTATAAAATTATGCGCAGATAAATCTCACTAAAACTAAGGGATATGCAAAAAATCACCAAAAAAAATATATTTTTGAATTATATAGATATATCTTTTAAAATGTGCACCCAATAAAACAGTTTAGAACATGAAACTTTAGAAATGGATTTTCTTTCTCCATAGCACGGAATACATTATTCTTGTACTTTTTTTTTCTAGAACACGGAGGATTTGGTATCAGAATTTACAATCTAAAGAAAACATAATTACATATGATTATTAAAATGGTTCGAGAAAAAGAAAAAAATATCTGAATATCATGATATTTTAAAATTTTTCTTGGAGTTTCAAATACGAATGTTTTAATAACAAAAAATTATATTGAACAGTTAAAAAAAAAAAAAAAAGAAATATATTTTGTATATATATATTATGTTATATTAAAAGGTATGTAAATATTTTTGAAATATTTAATACACATTTATTAGTGATAAATTTGAGATAAAATATTTAAAAAAAAATTCTCATTTTTTACTTTACTCCACAAACATAATTAAAATAAAATAGTACAATTCTTTATTTGACTAAGAAAATACGCATTTAGAATACATGTATGTGACATCTGCGAAATTATACTTAAGTACAAAAGAAAAAAATAATCTAAGTACGTATTTGCTTAATCTTCTTTCTTCATCTTACGTTCAGAATCACAGTTTAGCATGAAATTATGTTAAAAGTACACAAAAAAATTAATTAAAATTCCAGCGTATGTGAACAGAAACTTAATTATTGCATACTGAAATAATGTGTAAAGAGGAGTAAACGAGTGCAATGTGTTTAATCATAACAAGCCTTATTACAAGATATGTTTTTCGCCTGTTTTCATGCTGTTGCAAAGCTTTGAGATGTGCAAAAATCTATTTGATTTCTAAAACGCTCCATTAGCAGTTATTACCATATTTTATTGAGTGCATGTTTGTAATACTCTTGCATCGCAGATTTTTTTTCTAATTTGTATAATGAAAATCAATATTATTTCTTTTATCAATGTTTTTTTTAAGTAATATTATTTTTAAAAAGTTTAATTTTATCTTTTTATTTTGACAGAATATTGGAATACCAGTATCAAACTGAAATTATTTTGCGCTATTTACTCTTTAGATTATTATTATTATTATTATTATAGATAATTATTGATTGCTAAAGCATAATATAAAGAATATATTTTCAATAAGTTTAATTTTATCTTTTTATTTTAACAGAATATTGGAATACTAATATCAAACTGAAATTCTTTTGCACTATTTACTCTTTAGATAATTATTATTATTATTATTATAGATAATTATTGATTGCTAAAGCATAATATAAAGAATATATTTTCAATATAAGATACCTGTTTTTAAATGTGAACTTATAATGTAATGAAAATTGTAAAACTGCATATAGTAGGGGGGAAAACAACTGGGCAAGTTTGACCAAATATGATACAGAGATTTTCCTTTAATATTCCTGTCAAAACTCCCAATCATTTAATTTATAAACCCAAATCATTAATTTATAACTATTAAATACTTATATAGATGGCATAACCATAAACATATTCAAGTGAAATTATTTAAATATAATTCCAAATTCCCAAATTTTTAAAGTTTAGCGAAGGTTTAAATAAAAGTTGAAATTTCTAAACAAGAAAATATTTTCAGCGAAATTTAAAATGCTGAAATTTCTCGGAAATTTAGAGGATGAACTAGGAAAATTCTAAATTTTGAACTTTCTCAAAACAAAACAAATTGTTACAGGAAATTTAAATTTCCGAAATTTCAAAAAAATTGCAGAAGTTTAAACAAAATTTAAAATTTTGCCATTTCTATATTTTTTTTAATTAAAAAAAAATAATTGTTTAAAAATTTGTCAAGAAGTTTTGGTCTTGAAAGTGCATAAAAATTTACAAAAACTCTGGAAAATTGAATCTATTAGATAATAAAAGCTATATGAGGGGAAAACATCATTCTCAGACGCAAAGTTTCGAATCAGAAACGTTTTGAATAGTAGGTAAATGCTTTAACATCGAGCCACCTAGTCCACGTTAAAATGAATTAAATTAAGGCTCTGTTTTATATCCAACAAATGGCTGAATATCATTAAATGAATTCACTTAATTAATATAATGTATTACATTTTACAAATTTTATTAATTGTCATGTGATCGAAGATATTCAGCTATAAGTATGCAAAATTTCAAGTCTCTAACTTATATAATTTCTGAGAATGAATTCTGTGACTGAGATATAAGCAGAGGAGTCAGACGAATAGGGTTTCGTCAGGTGAACGAAACCCTAAATAGAACACTTTCAAAATTATCTCGTTTGGACGTCTTTAAATACTACTAAACCTGAAAATTTTTTAATTAATTTTTCAACTACATTTCAGCAGTGAAATTACGCTTGAAATTATTGAATATTAATGATGTGAATTATCACATTGTGATAATTCACATCATTAATATTCAATAAACCTGAAAATGCTCAGATTTGGAGTTTTTGGAAATATAGTAAATTCTGTGGAAGCAAATTCGATGGTAGGAAAGTATACTGCAGAAATATTGGGTGAGTGAAATTTCTACCCGTTTTGAGCATATGCAAATGTCAAGTGGTATACAGTCGTTACAGCTTATGTTTCGAGGACAGGAAAGGGGATAATAACAAGCGGAACAGTAGAGTATGTATAGGCACAACATTTGTCAGAAGAACTCATGCTGAATGGGAAACAACATAGCAAGCAAGCAAGACCACGTCAGACATTGTTTACGGTACGAGTGTGATAAAGCCATTATAGTAGCCGGAGCTTGCCGCAGCATTTGTGATGTGTATAGAGAAGATTACGTGGACGATAGCACCTGCTATCATTGGTTTAGGAAATTCTGGGACGAAGACAGGAGCTGTAAAGTTCATGCCCATTTTGACGCCGATCAGTGGTTTCTGACGAGGATCCGGATAAAACCACAGCAAATTCCCTACATCCAACAGTCGGAAAATTGGCGGAAACGTTCTCAGTACACAGAAGAACAGTCAAAAGACGGATACATGCGCTTGGCTTCATCACCGATTTCTATCATTGGGTACCACACCAGCTTACAGTAAGGCAACGACAAGAGTGGATCAGCCCCTGTGTTTCTTCACTTTCCTGTAGCAGTAGGGAAAAATTTTTGAACCGAATGAGAAATGTGTACTGTACAGTAACATGAAGCGTCAAGGGACCATGGGCCGACGTTGCAGAAGGTACTCCACCGACCTAAAGAGGAGGGCTCCATTCCAAAAATGTTTTGCTCAGTGAATTGTTTAATGCCAGGGGAATAACCAACTAGGATGTCTTCGCACCCAGCCAAATGATCAAGGCAGGCCTCTACTGCCAACAATTGGACAAACTGTAAGCAAATCTCACGCCTATGCGGCCAGCATTCATCAATCGCGGAGGGGTTCTCTTTCAACACGATAAAGTCAGCTCTCATGTTGATTTAAGGACTTGGCAAAATTTACTGGGCGTCAGCTGGGAACTTTTACCTCAGCTGGCGTATAGCCCCGATATTGCACATCCGATTTATTACCTTTTCTTATCGTTGCACAATGCCTTTGCTGACCAAAACTTCATTGATGTGGATACTGTAAAAACGGTGTTACAACAGTATTTTGACTGTAAAACAGAGGAGTTTTATTGGCGGCGTGATTAACTCACTGCCAGACAGATGTCAGGAGGTCATACATAATGATGGTGTTTACGGGAATTCACAGGTACTTAACTTTTTGTGTTCTCTGCCTTTTTGTTTTCGCTAAAAAACGGGTAGAACGTTATGGGCCTTTCCAACAACATGTCACATGTGGGGGTCGTAAAAGTTAGAAAAATGCCACCTTTGGGCCTACTATCGCGCCTCCTGGAATACATCCTCTCCCCTCTCTTTGAAATACTTTTGCAGAAATGTGTTAGTGTGCACGGTAACTATATAGAAAAGGACTAGTACAATTTAACAGTTCCAATAATTTTCGCTCAATTATTTCTATGTGAGGGCAAAAACATAATACACCTTCGTATAATTACAAAAGATAATTAATTATGAGATAGGAATTTGTTTTTATTATCCTGATATCTCAGATTTTAAAACACAGAAGAAAATCGAACATTTTACCTATTTTAAGATTTGGAAATTTATAAAAGTAATTTAGCTGAAAAAAAGGAACTAGTTCTATTAGCAGCATTGAGTAAATGATTTCCTAAATATACTCAAATACATTTTCTATAGTAAGACGGAGTCATTAATTTAAACCAACTCATTTCGAGGTTTTTCTTCGTGTTTGTTGGGACACATTAAATGAAATTTTTCTCTTATTAGGTATTTTACTCTTAATAGGTATCTTAGAGTTTTATCACTCAATGTTTTCTATAAAAGAAAAAAAATCTCTTTGGTAAATTAAATGACGTTATTTTTCAAACTTTATATGCAAAGAAATGCCATAGTTTACTTACTACACAAGCAATCACACTTGAATATTCGGTAAAATTCATATTACTATATTTTAACATAGACTTTTTGTAAAACTAAGCACCATGCAATTTAAAACGTATGCATCCTTGTTTAAGTATCTGTAACTGAGCATGTTTTAGAGAATTTAAAATGAAATAAAATTAAAAATCAAACAATATGATTTATTTTTTCGAAAAATAGACTTTCATACTCAAAAAATAAGAATGCATAATTAAAAATCACTTCCTGTAAATATGAAAACAATTATAAATAAAATGATTTCCTCATTAAAAAAATAACTCATTTTGTTATTAAATTTTCTAGCTTCTCCCGATTCTACCGACTAAAGCAAACTAACACATATAGGAACCATGTAGAAAAATATGGGTATATATAATGATTTGGGGGATGGAGGTATGCTGCTTACCTATGTCGCCAAAGATCGTAATGTTCGTTGAAACAATTTATATAATTACGCTTGTGAAGCATAAAGTTTTATTGGTTATTCTCAATGTAAAATTTTTTTTAAAGGATGCGTTATTGTTATCTTTTTTCACTAGGGGGCTCGGCCCCCTACGAGCTACGCTCGCCAACCCCCGTCCAGACACCGCAGACTCTAAATGCATGCTAATTAGATCGGCTTTAAAAAGATTTCTGAAGATTGAATTATAATTTAAAAAACACTCGTGGCGTATAGTGGCGTACTCCCTATAAACGGATTTCTATTCATTTCTCCATGATTGGCAATTTTAACGCCAAATCCGTTGCCGTACTACTTGATTATCCCGTCGACCAATTTCGTCAAATTATATAAATCGCCAAACCACTCGCCAAATTATACAAATTGACATAATTTTTATTTTAAATAACGAAAGAACAAATAAATTAGTACAACATTAATAAAAATACAAATAAAACGTCGAAATAAAAGTAACTTGATGACGTAGACACGTGTAACAACATTTCAAAATAAGCTAATACAAAAGGAATTAAGTAAACAGTCTTTGTCTCCTGGTATTTTTTAACAAAGCGAAAAGAAAGTTCTTTTAAATGAGACATTTTAAATTAATCGTTTTTAATCTGATGTAATTTTGAAAAAGCTAAATCTTTCTCTTTTAAATATTCACGTGAAAATACTTTTGTTAGAAATGAAATATAATTTGCGCTTTCCTAACAAAAATAGTTGAAAAGATCCTCTCAAAATATCAAATAAATGTCTAGCGCAATTTCTAAATTTAAACTGTTTTGCAATATTATTTTACGTTCATTTTATGTAATAACTGTAATGAGACGTAAATATGACGTAATTTTTCCTATTTAAGACTTCTAACGCACGTTAATGGATTTATTATTTTACAATATCCTTTCTCTTTTAAAATTCACGTGTATCCTTTTTATGACGTAATTTTTAATAAGTTCTTGCTTTTTGTACATAATTATTTAATTCTAATTCCAAATGATTTTTTCTGTTTATAATAGTCACGTGTAAATAAATTTTTAATTTGAAGCAAACATCATTGTTTGCGCTGTTTATACATTTGGCAGCAGTGTACATTAATACCATTTTCTAAAATAATGTAAAAAATATCTCTGAAATGCTGAAAATTTGAATTTAAAACAGAAATAAAACCTCAAAAAATGAGTCAAATTAAAAAAAGAAATACAACGGGAGCTTCAAACGTATAAAATGTTCTAAAAATGATTAAATTCCCATGTATAGTTTTTGCTCCTATAAAACTTTTTTAGTGGAACGATTTTGTCCAACTTTAGCATTAAATATCTCTTAAAGTAATTCTTTGATTTGAAAACTGTCTACATCAGCATGTTAATTAAACATTTTTGTATAAAACCACCGATTTTCATATTTTTGTATGCATTATTTTTCTTAGTATTAACGATGAAAACCTCCGGTCACAAAAAATTCAAAACCGGCGGCGGCGGTGACAGCGGTAGTTACTTTTTTTTAAGAATAGAGAGATGTTACAAAATTCCTTTATTTTCTTTACTTCGAGAGAGATTTTTCTAAAACTGCTTAATATTTTTCATACAATTTTTATTACAAACAATTACAAACCAATATTAATTTCAGGTTTCCTTTTAAGATTACTGACTGATTACACTGTAAAACTAGTATGTTGTGGCCATCACAAAACTTTCTTCTATATAAATCACGTCAATTAAATCATTTAAATAGTACAAGAAATGATAACGATTTAGCACCAATTCATATCAAAGTGTATCTGAATTCGAAGTTGGGTGAAAATTCGTGCATTAGTTCTTGAGATAGAGCTATAGCGGAAATTCTGAAAAAAATGTAGCATAGCAGCGCCACATGTTGAGCGATTTACACCAAAAGTAAACAGCACTAATTTATACATTAATTCATGTCAAGGACTAACTAAATCTGAAGTTTGATGAAAATCCGTGCAATAGTTCTTGAGATACAGCTCTTGTGGAAATCGTGAAAAATGCAGCACAGCAGCGCCACCTGTTGAGCGATTTACACCAAAAATTAAACAGCACTAATGTATACACCAATTCATGTCAAGGACTAACTAAATCTGAAGTTTGATGAAAATCCGTGCAATAGTTCTTGAGATACACCTCTTGCGGAAATCGTGAAAAATGCAGCACAGCAGCGCCACCTGTTGGGCGATTTGCACCAAAAATTAAGCAGCACTAATTTATATCAGGGACTAACTGAATCTGAAGTTTGATGAAAATTCGTGCATTTTTTCTTGAGTTAGAGCTATTGCGATAATCATGAACAATGCAGCAAACCAGCGCCATCTGTTGGGCGATTTTCACAAAAAAGCAATCAGCACCAAACTATATCCTGGACTAACTGAATCTGAACTTTTATGAAAATTCGTGCAGTAGTTCTTGAGATACAGCTATTGCAGAAATCGTTAAAAATGCCGCATAGCAGCGCCACCTGTTGGGCGATTTTCACCAAAAACTAATCAGTTCCAGTTTATATCAAGGTCTAACTAAATATGAAATTTTGTGAAATTTCGTGCATTAGTTCTTGAGATAGAGCGCCCACAAAATTTGTGTCACATACAGACAGACAGACGGACAGACAGACGGACAGACAGACGGACAGACAGACAGACAGACAGACAGACTCACAGACAGACATTTTGTAAAAACATGTTTTTTGGAATCTCTGACTCATAAAACGTGTAAATCCGTCGAAAACTGGAATTCGAAAATTTTCATGAAACCAATACTTTCTTCTCGTAAAGATAGAAGAAAGTAAAAAGCACTGTAGATTTGCCAGAACAAACTCGATCACGGTGAATGTGCTGTATCTTTCTTTGGTTTCCTGACTATATTAACATGGAAAATACAGTAGTTGCGTAAAATTAACAGCACAATGTGCTGGCAATTTGGACACATTTTTTTTACAGCACAAACTGCTGGCGTCGAAATTGCCAGCACATTGGGCTGTTAATTTTACGCAACTACTGTATTTTCCATGTTAACATAGTCAGGAAACCAAAGAAAGATACAGCACATTCACTGTGATCGAGTTTGTGCGCGAGATGAACAATACTTTGTCCTGTAAAAGTGTCGCTTTTTTTACAGTGTATTAAGATTGGAGATTAGATTTAATTACTGAAAACTATATGCCTGTGTGTTTTTTTTCTTCTGGAGGTAATGCTGTTATGTGTCATAATATGTGTAGATACTTTGTCTATGATTTGATGAAAATGTTTTAGAAAGTTTTATCAAGATTATTAATTCAAATTGAATATTTTTTTATATATTTTATACAAATGGATTAAGTTTATAATAATTAAAGGGATGATCTCAACTGTGTTACTCCAACTGTGAATGTGAACTATGAATATGGAATGAATTTTTATACAAATAAACAGTAGTAATTAAATAACAAATCAGAAAGTGGCCTAAACATAATAATAAAAACGCTATTGTCATATAATTCTGTGAAACACTAAAAAAAGATTTCCAACTGATATAGAATTGTGGCATTTTTAGTAGGGCCTTTAGGCTTGATATTTCCTGCCTTGTATAGCATTTCTTCAAGAGCTGATTAGGTGAAAATTAAGTATAAACATAATGATTCTTCGTTTAGTTTTAGTTAATCAGAAAAAAATGCGTTGATAATGCAAAAAATAGTAAAAAATGAAATTTTTGAGCTTCGTTTAATGTTAAATTCTTTCAAAAATGCATTTAAAATAGGGAAATAACACACACATATTTCCGGAAAAATTTATTTTTCTAATTATAAGGAATTTTTTTATGTATGTTTAATAACAATATCTAATTAGAAACATCAAATAAAGACATCAGAAAAGACTATCAAATAATGAGAGACTATGTAAAGACATCAAATAAAGGGAACATAACATGTATTGTTTAAATTTTTCGTCCCAAGTCATATTCTAGAGGGGAAAAAATATGTTTTAAACTTGGCTTTTCCGAAAATTTAATCAAGTACAAAATCAAATTTAAAACAGCTCTCTTAGATGAAATATTTTAAATAATAAAAGGCGAACTAACTTTATAAATTTTCTAGTTCACCGAGTTCAGAGATTGTATCCTTTTTTCCATGCGCTCACTTTTTAAAAACTTTTGCATTTATTTTCAGAGACAAATGATTCTGTAATTTTGTGATATGTAATAGCAAAAATCGGTCAAGCATACATTTAGACGTTGTCTTTCTAACTTTATTTGAAGAATAGAAATTCCTTCATATCATAGACTTTAGTTATTTATTTTTAAAAAGGTGCTTTTTATTCAGTGATTTTAGATGACCTAGATTTTATATTTTGATCTAAATAATACAAAAATTCAAGGTTTGTGATCATCCACATTTCGAAAGTGGGTGTTTCTGTTTTCTTAAAAAAAAATTCCAATACATAAAACATACATTACATACATACACAACACAGTATACATAAAAGTTGCTTTATAGAACGCGAACTGTTATTTAATTATTTTCATTATTGAGCTTGTATCATTGAATCGTTTTATATATTTCATATATATTCCTCAACATTCCTCCTCCTTATTTGTATGTGTAATACATTTTCTTAATTTACTTTTCTTCGACGCAGTAATAAATACTCTAAATGACACAAAAATTGCAAAATTTATCTAATAAAAAACTATGAATATACAATAGTCATTATCTGAACATTTAATATTTTATTTTTATAAGATTTTTGAACAACATATATATGAATTAAAAGTAATTTTAGAAAAATATAGTTTAATATAAATATATTTCCTTTTTAATGAATGCGTATTATGTGTTGAACAAAAAATGTTATATCACAGATTAAAAAAAAAAAAAAAAAAAAAAAAAATGTAATGTGGAAAATTTATGCAATACACTTATATATATTGAGGTGTTTCACAGAGAAACCTAATAGCGTACATCAGAACACAAAACTGGAATGAAATATACAGACTGGGAATATTCTTTTTAAATATTTTTATCTTCTCAAAACTACTAATTATATATATCGAGAATAAACTGATGCATTAACCATTGATTCCAGAGCGTGCCATTTGAATTGAATGATCAAATATTTTCTTACACTCTTTTAGGTAGCTTTTATTACAAAAAGCTACCTATTGCAGCCGTTCGGAGGAAAACGATTCCAAAAAATTTTGGTATATTTTCACCGATCATGACCTCTAGACCCCAAAACCACCCTCCGTTCAAAATTTATATATATATATATATATATATATATATATATATATATATCCATATATATATCCATATATATATATATATATATATATATATATATATATCTGATCTTTGTCAAACTGTAACTCTCGTATTTATGAACTGATTTGGATAAAATTTCGTTTGTATATAGTACATACCAATGTCTCGACCGAGTTCGTTCGCCAGCTTCATCCGCCATCTTGTTCTAAAATGGCGGCCATTTAAAAAAAAAAATTAAATTTAAAATTTAAAATGAGGCACAAAAAAATTAGACATTGAAAAATATTTTTTTTATGTGTTTGGGCGATACGACGATTCTGGAGCATTTTTAGTTTCGTCTATATCTTAAAAAATGGCTGAGTTATAGCACTTTGAATTTCTAGCATGGCTGACATTTTGAAACTATCTGATTTTTGTCACGCGATAATATACGTATTTATGAACCGATTTGGATGTGACAAGGAATGTGCATAGTACATAGTAATGTCTCGACCGAGTTCGTTGACCAGCCTCATCCGCCATCTTGTTTCAAAATGGCGGCCATTTAAACCCTTTTTTTTTAATTAAAATTTAAAATGAGGCACAAAAAATAGACATTGAAAATTATTTTTTTCTTATGTGTTTGGGCTTGATACAAAGATTCTGGAGCATTTTTAGTTTCGTCTATATCTTAAAAAATGGCTGAGTTATAGCACTTTGAATTTCCAGCATGGCTGACATTCTGAAACGATCTGATTTTTGTCACGCGATAATACACGTATTTATGAACCGATTTGGATGTGACATGGAATGTGCATAGTACATAGCAATGTCTCGACCGAGTTCGTTGGCCAGCCTCATCCTCCATCTTGTTTCAAAATGGCGGCCATTTAAAAATTTAAAAAAAAAAATAAAATATAAAAGTGAGGTACAAAATAATTAGAAATCGAAAAATATTTTTTTTTCTTATGTGTTTGAGCTTGATACGAAGATTCTGGAGCATTTTTTGTTTCGTCTACATCTTAAAAAACGGCTGAGTTATAGCACTCTGAAATTCTAGTGTGGCTGACATTTTGAAACGATCTGATTTTTGTCACGCAATAACACGCGTATTTATGAACGGATTTGGATATAACTTGGTGTGTTCATAGTACATACCAATGTCTCGACCGAGTACGTTGGACAGCATCATCCGCCATCTTGTTTCAAAATGGCAGCCGTAATTTTTTTTTAAATTTTAATTTAAAATGAGGTACAAAAAATTAGAAATTGAAAAACATTTTTTTCTTATGTTTTTGATGTGTTTCTTATGTGTTCTATCTTGATAGAAAGATTTCGGAGCATTTTTCGTTTCGTCTATATCTTAAAAAATGGCTGAGTTATAGCACTTTGAATTTCTAGCATGGCTGACATTTTGAAACGATCTGATTTTTGTCACGCGATAACACGCGTATTTATGAACCGATTAGGATGTGACAAAGCATGTGCATAGTATATAGCAATCTCTCGGCCGAGTTCGTTTGATAACTTCTTCCGCCATCTTGTTTCAAAATGGTGGCCATTTAAAAATTAATTTTTTTTAAATTTAAAATGAGGTACACAAAAATTAGAAATTGAAAAAGATTTTTTTCTTATGTGTTTCAGCTTGTTACAAAGATTCCGGATCATGTTTTGTTTTGCCTTTATCTAAAAAAAAGACCGAAATATAGCAGTTTGAATTTCGAATGTGTGTGACATTTTGAAAAATCTGATTTCTTGCCTGCAACAGCACTCGTATATATCAACCGATTTAGATATGAGTGAGCATGTGCAGAGGAATTACTAAGGTCTCGACCAAGTTCATTGGTGAGCTTTGTTGCACCCTTTATGTTGTTTTAAAATAGCGGGCTATCACCGATAATTCGGTTTAATAAAATTCGGGATATCACCGAATTTGGCGACAAAATATAAATCACTTTAATAAAACCAGCTTTGATACCGCTGACTAATTTCGCGAAATTCTCATTCATATTCAATAGTGACAAAAATTAGTATTTAATCTTCTATAGTCGGGTTCCACTAATTTGAGCTCCGTGTGATTGAATAATATAAGCTGACTTTTAAAAATAAGGAATATGAAAGCTACCTCTTCCTCCCGGCACTGGCCGGAAGGACTTTTTAAAATATTGTCTCATCTTTTTAGTAGTTTTGCACAAAGTGTAAGTTTAAGTTTAAACTGAATTTCATATAAAAAATAAACTTTTAATACTTAAAAAATAGATTTTATCATTTAATACTTTAATATTTATTAAATTACGATTGCACGTTGAGAAATGAATATTTAAAAATTCTAATAAAATAGTTTAAACAATGCTTCCATTTTTTTCTTTCGTATTGTCCTAGTTAAAGAAAAAATGAAGGATAACAAATATTGTTTTAATAAATTCACTTGCTTGAGCGTTCTACCAAGGTTAAAAAAGCAGCAAATTTTTAATAATTGAATTCAGTACCTACGCCAAATTTATGTAGTGTAACGAAAATGTTTTAGGGAAAACATGACCTGCATGCAAAAAAATGAGAAGTTATGAACATTAAGTACAAAAGATTAATTTTTTCTAAAACTAATTTTACTTTTACATTTATTATAAGTAAAACAAGATACTGCTGAATTAAAATACCGCCAAAGTTCAAAAGGTAAAAACTTGAATACAAAATCCTGTAGATGGTGCTATGTAAAATGTGTTCTCCTTCGTTTTAAATATAGCGATATTATCATGTAATAAAATGAATGACAGAAAATAGCACTGATAGAATCCTAAATATTTTCAAACAATATGTATATAATTTGAACACAAAGAAAACAAATTTGTGGCAACATGCCATTTATAAAATTCGAAGTTTCTTCAAAATGAGTAATGACGTCATATTGGTCTTAATATACATTCATATATGTCACTTGTTATTCCTTTATTCCGATCTCTCATTACGTATACTGAAATGTAAAGGATTACGCTTCCATCACAAATAAAATCTGAGATGTAATTTATGAATAAATGCTAGCGAAATGAAAATGTATTACGTTACACAGCCGTTTGACATTATTAGGTAGATTTCGTAAGAAATACTACCTATTACAGATTCTCCTCTATGTCGGAATTTATAAAACATTTTTGCAGATCTACGCGGATCATAATCGCTGGGATATATATATGTATATACATAGATAACCATTATATAACATTGTCGGCTGGCTCAAATTTCACATTATTCCAAAATATCAGTTTCACGGGGCGTAACTTTTTAAATATATATTTTTTAATTCTGGGTAAGAAGGCACATAACAAATAGAACAACACATAAACACAAAAAATAATAGCGTGAATATAACTTTTTACATTGCATCCGTTAGCACACCTTAAAAAGCAGAACAGAACTAGACGAAATAACAGCATTTCTCATTTGGCGGAGCTCGCGCAAGCCGGTCACGTGATTGCCTGTAAAGTATTTCTGGAACGGGTAGCCCGCGTTACAATATTACAATTCATCATCTTTCTTTTTTTCTTTTTTCAATTTTCTTTTTTTTATAAATAAAAAATAATAAAGTGAGTATCAGTACATTACACTGACATTATATCTAATAAAGCTGGATAAACTACTATTAATTTAACTAATCATTAATGAATTTTTGTTAGTATTAAAAAATAGTAATTAGTAATAAAATTATAAAATATAAGTCAAATTATTAGTAAAAAAAAAAAAAAAAATATTAAACAATTAACTTAATAGTAGTACAGAAGTATGAACATTTTAAATATGAATTTATATATGTACATATATATATATATATATATATATATATATATATATATATATATATATATATATATCACATTTCTATGGACGCGATAACGTCCATAATTCGGCACAAATCTCTTCCAAACTGATACATAAAATCAAGGGGAAGAAAATCTTGGTCAAGTTTGTTAATTGGCAAAATCGGACCAAAAGGAGGGAAGCGGGGACACATTTTGTAAGAACAGAAAAAAATCTCCATAACTTCTTAGTTGTAATACATACCAAATCAGTTTAAAGTATTATTACATCTAGGAAAAGGCCCCAAAAATCATGTGTGACAGATGTTTGATATTATTAAAAATGGGCTCAAGGGTAGAAAGAAATACGATTTTAAGAAGAAGAAAAAAATTCATAAGTCCCTTAATTCAAAATATATCAAATCCTTTTATTTTAATTATCTTATATTATTCTTAATTCTTATATGCTTATGCTTCTTATGCTAAACATCTTCTATATTATTCTTATTATCTTATATTATTTTATATTATTCTTAATCTTATCGACAACTTTTATAATGACACGTTTTTTATATAATCAACTCTTACATAAAAAAGGGTGAAGCAGAAAAAAATTCATAAGTTTGTCAATTCACAAGATATCAAATCCCATACAAGTTTATTATAAATCTTCTTAATACTATCTACAATTTTTATATTGCCAAGTTTTTGATAAGACCAACTCTTATAGCAATATATGTATATATACATATATAGTTGTTAAAGGAAAAAATATCGTATTAACATGATTCTGATAAAACCAGCTCTTATAGATAAAGGAAACTAAAAACGTCTCAACAGCGGCCAGATAAAATTGTTAGACTATAATACAAAACACTATTCATATTTATATAATTTATTATAGCCATGTTCTTTGGATTATGCCTTCTCTAAAAGTAGGGTTATGAATCTATATGAAATTTCTAATTAAAAATTGTATTTAAATTCAAAAGAAAATATAACGATTTATCCTTCAGAGACATTTCGAAAAAAAAAAATGAAATAAAAATGTCTGTATGTTAATAAAATAATGCGGTGCAGGGATGTTTAAATTATTTTATTTATGCTAAACATAATATAAATTTCTCATATTTAAAAAAGTAGATTAATATGATTGTAAAATTTATAAAAAAAAAATCAGTGAGATGTCTTGTTTTTCGCTAAAATATCATAGCTGTTAAAAATCACATTTCAAAGACTGAAGAAATATAGCTTGTTCTATTACATCATCAAGAACAGCAGAGGAAAATTTCCCTCGCGCAGAGATTTCCTACGCGTCCAGGAATTAGAGCGCTCCGACCCAAATTGTCGATTTTCAGCGCTAAATTTTAATAATAAGCGCCAATTTTTGCTTTATTAAACCCCAGAAATTCTGCCCTTTAATACGGCGAGAAATATTATTAAAATTTAGCTGTAGCAATCTGTCAATTGGGTCGGAGTGCTCTCATCCCTGTGCGCGTCAGATACGAAACGTATGGAAACATTTATTTTTCAGTATTATGCTATTTTTTTGAAAAAGCGTAGAACAATTCTTGAAAGGTAAAAATAGATCTTTACTGTGAGTGAAAGTGACATAGTAAATATTTCGTTGAATATTATAAGTATTATATAAATAAGAAAATAAACTACAGCATTTAAATTTGTTCATTTCAAGATTCATTAATCTAAAGTTATTTGAAACATAGTTCTGTCAAAGTGATAATTAAAAAGATAATTAAAAAAATTGACGTCAAAAATGTCAAAAGGGAATTCATCATCTGAACATGATTTCAAAAATTTCTGAATTTATGCGTCATTTAAAAATAAATATGATGCTTTCATTAGTTTTTTTTTTAATTATTTATAAATTTATTTATTTATTTATTTTTTTCATAATTATAATAGTTTTGTAATCATTTCATCAAATAAGATTCTAATGTTCATATATTTCTGAATACAGATGCGTATAAGTATTTGAATTTATATTAGTGAAATAAAACGCCAAACTTCTAAAAGATTATTTATATTTCAATAACGTTGAACAACTCGATGATTGATTTTCTCATTTCTGGAAGCACGTATGAAAATTAGTAGATGCATAAGATCAAGTTTAATATTTAGTAGCGAACTCATATTCAGAAACCAAGAGCATGTTTTAGGTATGTATTTGCTTTGATACGAATATAGTTCGTTAATATCATATTTTTAAAGATTTGAATTAGATTATTGTCTATGTTTGTCCTAAAGGCATAATTTATTTATTTTTACGAGCAATTGAGTAAGCATCAAAGACAAAAAGCAGGAAAATCAGGAAATATTAGAAACACAATCCTTTTTTATTTAATGATGTACAATAAAATTGGAGACAATGAAATGTTTACTATATTAACGTTTACATAATCTGTATGCAAAATCATTTGGAATAATTTTGCAAAAGGAAAACAAATAATAATGCCCATACACAATATACATATGCAATAACTACCTAGGCTTTTTTAAGATAAATTCTTCCGCAGGAATAATGTTGTGTCAAACCCTTAAACGTCAAGTTGTCATAAAAGTGAAATATTCTCTTGGCATGTTTTCAAACTCGAATTTTATGTCAACTTATTTTTTCACGCTAGCTTGTCAGTAACTTTTGAAAGAAACGTTATCTTGATGTTACGATGTGCATTTTTATTGTTTATTTTGGATGATGGTGGTAAATCAGACGTATGATACATTTCAGTTTTATTTAAAGATCTTTTGTCTGAAATATATTAAGATAAAGTGTTAATAAAACATTTTGAAATATATAAATACAGTCAAGCAAAACCGTTGTATTACGTTGATAGATATTCTATGATTACTAAACCAGCTGGCATTTTCAAATGTTACTCGTTGTCGTGAATATTTATCGGCGGTTTAAAAAATCTTACAATATTTCTAGACGTAATATGTATCTAGTTTTATTTTTATCAAACTTACTTTACATCGAATGTAATGTAATGACTTACGGCATTACAAGCTATCTCTAACTAGACGTTTACCCTATAGTGATTGGTCTGAACGATTTTCTTGAGAACATATGTTAAGGGAACAAAATGGCGTACTATAAATAATTAATTAATTAAGGATGAAAATTGAAAAAATGACGATTAGTAAATTATACTTATATTATACTATTAATATGAATTATATACAACATCTAATAATTCATATAATTTTAGCTATTATGCAAATTTATTTTTAGTTGTCGTTGTTTTAATATGATAGATACGGCACTTAAGTATTCATTTAAATCACTAGGATACTTTCAAACTTTACATGCTTTGTTGAATATGCGGGGAAACACTTAATGAATTCTCCTGAAACTTCGCCAATGTAAGGGAAATATATAACATTATACAGGGTGCAATATGTTATCTATCGCCGACCTTTAATTTCTCAACCGTTGGTCATAGACATATAATTCCAATTACAAAAACGTTTCAAATGAGCTAAATATTCATGTTGTGGCATTATTTAAAGTAAAAAAAAAATCAATTTTATAAAAATTACGAAATCTAACTTTTTATACGGTCCCCCAGTCCCTATACTTATATTTAGTATAAGTTTACACACATTATAACCGATATAACGCAAAAAGTTTGACATCTGTACTGCAAAAATTGACACAGTTATTAAATTTCAAAGTTTGAGATTTTTGCACATGATTTTGTCTTTCATTCAGGGATCAGTTAAAAGATGAATTAAAGTAATTCAAGATCAAAATCAAAGTACAATTCCGCTCCCATTTATCTAGCCCTTAGTGAGTATGTTTTATTTTCAGGTTGTCCGTTCTATTTACTTTGACGTTTGAATGTTTTTCGACCCATAACAGTTAGCTCAAATTTTTAGATGAAATAACCCTCTTTGGTGATTCCCCGATTTGGCGATACCGGCTAAAGATGGTTTAGCCGTAAAAAGGACATTACACACTGACTTTGATCTTGAATTACTTTAATTCATCTTTTAAACTGATCCCTCAATGAAAGGCAAAATCATGTCCAAAAATCTCAAACTTTGAAATTTAATAACTGTGTCAATTTTTGTAGTACAGATGTCAAACTTTTTGTGTTATATCTGTTATGATATGTGTAAATTTTTACTAAATATAACTATAGGGACTGGGGAACCGTATAAAAAGATAGATTTCGTAATTTTTATAAAATTGATATTTTTACTTTAAATAATGCCACAACATGTATATTTAGCTCATTTGAAACGTTTTTGTAATTGGAACTATATGTCTACGGCCAAAGGTTGAGAAATTAAAGGTCGGCGATAGATAACATATTGCACCCTGTATATTTTACTGAAGGTTTCAGTACGAGCACAATTACTCACACCAACAATATATCAGTGTAACACAATTGCAACACAATACTGTAATATAAAATGATACAAATAATCTTTAGCAATAGCACATGACTAGGTTGATACTGTAGAACATTTCTGATAATTTGTATAAGGAAAACATGTATAGAACTTTAAAGATTTCTTTAAAAAATACAAAATTTAAATCGAATGTTTTTTGTTTATAGCATGGAGAGTTTTCACCCAAAAGTTTACGCGACTTTAAGCAAACTTGACAAATTTCTTTAGAAACGACATAGTGCAATTATAATATAAATATCAAAATATTTCAAGAAATACAAGTATGCATTAAATAATATTCAAAAGCGCTTTCTCGAACAATACTAAAGTTTTTTTTCGTGAATTGCTAAACAACTGTACTTATCAACTTATATAAAAAGACCAATCGCACATCGCACAAATTCAGAAAGATATCAGCAATAAAGGGAACTGAACTTCAGCTGTTTTTTTAAAAAAATAATGGGTTTTCCCAAAATTGTCATTTTATTTTTTTTCTTATTCTTATTTTTTTTATTCTTTTTTTTTTTATTCTTTTTTTTTTTTATTTAGGCGTTTACCCAGGTCAAAATTCTTGCTAGTACTAGCATCAGAAATATGCTAGTTTTTGCTATGTATTACTTTGTCTGCTAGATTTTCAAGCTAATATATGCTTTAAAATGCTAGCCAGCATCACATGCTATATAGCTAGCTTACACAGTAATAGCATGACAAGCTATATACAAGCATTTTATGCTTGTTTGCTGTTTAAGCTTCTTCCAAAGCATGGTGTGGTAGGTACCTTACCGTGCTATTATATCCTTTTTATGCTTGCCAGCATAATATGCTATGCAGCCAGCTTAGGGAAAAACAGCATAACAAGCTATGTACAAGCATTTTATGCTTGTTTATTGTTTAAGCTTCTTCTTAAGGATGGTGTAGTAGATACATTACCGTGCTATTATAAGCTTTTTTATGCTTTCCAGCATAATATGCTATGCAGCGAGCTTAGGTAGAAATACCATGACAAGCTACGTACAAGCATTTTATGCTTGTTTGCTGTTTAAGTTTTTTTCAAAGCATGGAGAGGTAGGTACCTTAACGTGCTATTATATGTTTTTTTATGCTTGCCCGTATAATATGCTATGCAGCCAGCTTATTGAGAAATAGCATGACAAGCTATGTACAAGCACGTTATGCTTAGTTGCTGTTCAAGCGTCTTCCAAAGCATGGAGAGGTAGGTACCTTAATGTGCTATTATATGCTTTCTTATGCTTGGCAGCATAATATGCTATGCAGCCAGCTTATTAAGAAATAGCATGACAAGCTATGTACAAGCATTTTATGTGCTTATTTGCTTTTTAAGCTTCTGTCAAAGCATGAAGAGATAGGTACCTTAACGTGCTATTATATGCTTTTTTATACTTGCTCGCATAATATGCTATGCAGCCAGCTCAGGAAGAAATAGCATGACAAGCTATGTACAAGCATTTTATGTGCTTATTTGCTTTTTAAGCTTCTGTCAAAGCATGGAGATGTAGGTACTTTTACATGCTAATATATGCTTTTTTATGCTTGCCAGCATAATATGCTATGCAACCTGCTTTGATAGGAAACAGCATGACGTACTATGTGCCAGTAAGATATGCTAATTTGCTACACAAGTCTCTTCCCAGTAATGATGAGGTAGATACTTAAATGAAGAATTGTGTGCTTGTTATTGCTTGGCAGCATCAAATGCTTATTATTATTTTTTAATTTATTTATTTATTTTTGTCTTCTTTTAGTTACTCGAAAGTATAAATTTGACTATGTTTTTTGAAAATAGAAGAAAAGGAAATTTTAATTATAAATTAAATTTATTTTTCAAATCCAGGGAGACACAATAGCTCTATTTCACCTCCGTCCCCCCCCCCTCCCCAAACAGTAAATTCTTAGTTTCTCTTTTATTATAAGCTAAGAGAAAAGATTAAATTTCAATTTGTTTTTCGAAAATCGGAGAAAAAAAATTAGTTACATTTCAAATTCGAGGGAGGCTTAATGGATCACCTAAGCCCTCTTCCGTTAACGAAATATTCAGGAGTTAGTGTTATGGAGGTTTCACTGTATATTGCAATTTTTCAAGATGTAAAATATATCTTCTATTTTTTAAATTAATTTCTATGGGGGTGTGTTAAATTCTATGAGGGATTTAACTTCTATGAGAGTCTTCTAGAGGAGCCCTCCCCACCCCGCCGCCTATAAAAGAATTTTTTTCTTCTGTTTCTTAGAATTTAAATATTCTAACTTACTCGAAAAGAAATCAGTATATCTTTAAAAAATGTAGAAAAAGAAAATCTTGTTCATTAAAATCTAAAATCCGGGCTGGCCCTCTCCTGAATTCAATACTGTCTTAAATCACCCATTGGAGATTAGTTTTTAACATCTAAATATCAAAATAAACAGAACAAAAAATTATTTACCAAAGCGGATATAGAAGAGAACCCCCCCCCCCCCGCCCCCAACAGAAGATTTTTAACTGATCTTCCTCTTACTGTTAAATTATTTTAGGTTACCTGTAAATTATAAATTTTCTATATCTTTAAAAATGGGAGAAAAATAAAATTTTGTTTATTAAATTTCAAAAGCTAAGAGGGGGAGGGCTGTGTCAGCGCCACCTGAATTAAATACTGCCCCTTGAACACGTTTGAGATAATTTTTTAACACATAAACTTAAAAAAATTAACAAATAATTTCCATGGTATACTTAAAGGGAAAAAGCCCCCTCCCGTTACCCCGAATTGGAAGAAATTTCCTCGCTGCACTTTCTCTTAGTATTTAATTCTGTTAAGTTTCTCGAAAAGATTAAATTTGTTATGTTTATTAAAATCAGAGAAAAAATATTATTTTGTTACATTTCAAAATCCAGGGGCGGTAATTTCCTTTTTCGAACCACTACAACGTAAATTCAATACTGCATTCGTCCACCCGTTTTAAATAAAATCTAAACACATAAATCTAAAAAAAAAAAACCTGAAAATTAATTTCTATAAAGGATTTATTGGGAAAAAGCGCCCCCCCCCCCCGGTTTAGATAAAATTTTAACACATAAATATTTAAAAAACTGAAAATTAATTTCCGTGAAGGGTTTTTGGGAAAAAGCGCCTCCCCTCCACTCCCCCATCATAAAATTCGTAGCTGTTCATTCTCTTAGTTTTTAATTATTTCAATTATATAATTAAAAAAAATAAAATAAAAAAAAATAGAAAAAAGAGAGAGAAAAAAGAGAAGAATAAAAAGAAGAAAAAGAGAATTTTTAAAATTAAAAAGAGAATTTAGTCAATTAAATTTCAAAATTCAAGGAGCAATGTTTCATGTAAGAAATAGTTCATAACAATCGAATTGAAAATATGTACAATTGACCCCCTCCCCCTCCAATAAGGACTAATTTTTAAAATCTTAACCCCATCCTAAATTGATAAATTCTATCCTAAATACACTTCAAAAACTTTTATTTTTCTGCAACAAATAATTACGACCATATTCAAAACATTCATTAAGCAATGAAAATTCCACTAATGAATTATAATAATCAAGCCCTATTCTAATTATCCATTAAACATAGGAAAAACCCTAATAATATATTAACCTTATTAATTGAAACTTGGAGGATAACAGCATCGATAAATTCCGTGTCTTTTGAATAATCTTATAATAATTGATAACCCTCTATCTTATAAAAATATCAACACACAGCAGAATCAGCTCTTCACCCATTACCCGCATTTAAAATCGTTTACAAACACGACCCCGGTGACGAAGTAAGTAAAGCATCAGGCTTCCAAACCGGATATAATGAGTTCTGTCCTTCTCAGAGGAAAAGAAAAGCCGACCTAAGTTCCCCTTCTAAAAGCTGTAGGTACTTCAGAAATTCTCTAAAGATGGCGCCACCAGCGTCATTATTTTTCTAACCGGGAGAATAGCAAAAAATAAAAGCAAGTGATGCTAGAAATGTAATGCCAGCATAGCAAAAATTAAAAGCACGTGATGCTGGAAAATTAAAAGCAACTGATGGTAGAAATGTAATGATAGACTAGCAACAAATAAAAGTTTCTGTTGCTGGTGAATTACTTTTAGAAAGCAGAAATTACAAGCAAGTGGTGGTCTTGATTGTTGCAAAGCCAGCAACATATTCAAGCAACACACGCTGGAATATGTATGCTGGCCAAGCAGTAAAGTGTTCCAATACACACCATCACTTGCTGGGAATTATGGTGGAACCAGCAAATGTGTTATGGTAGTTTATGCCAGTTAACTTTGCTGGGATACAGCATTTAATGCTTGTCTAGCAAACAAATACCAGCATGAATTTCGACCTGGGTATTAAGGCGTTAGAGTCAAGAATTTTTCAAAATTTAGCTTACCTATCGTTACTTGAAAATTGAAAACTTATTTTGAAGCTGTCAGTAGTAAATATTTCTCATGCCTGATCATCATCTGAAAGACGCGTATTATGTATCAATTTCTCAAAAACTGGAGATAAGTGCCTTATATCTTCAACAAAATGCATTACAAAACATTCGAAACTTTCGCTTGCTGATACAGTTCCTTTTTTCTTACAAAGATAAATTGTATTTAATAGGATTCAGATCATTCATTGCCATTTTATCAAAAAAACGTGATTTCTTTTTTAGCACATTTCCATTGCTAGTGTAGCATAAATATTTTTGTAAGTTTTAAAATCGAGTGAAACGTTTTAAAACTTGCTTTTAATAAATACAGGCAGCACCAGTACGATTAATTATTTTCAACAGAATCATAGACTAACCTTCCGATTGCATATTCCTTTATTCTTTCCAGCAACAAACTCTTTCGGCAAACCTTTATTGATGGAGCTACACTTTTATTAAGATAGTTTATTTGATCAGTGAAAATATACATTGTCGGGCTAGCTCAAATTACATTCACACATAAATTTCACATTATTTCAAGATATCAATTTCTCGGGGTATAACTTTTTAAATATTTTTATTTATTCTTGGTAAGACGGCACATAACGCATATATAATAACACGGATATAACTTTTTACATGTTACCACAGCTCAAAACAGACCAGGACTCTAACTAACCAACAGCATTTCTTATTCGGTAGAGCTCACGGAAGCCGGTCACGTGATTGCCGGTAAAGTCTATTTTTGCCACGGGTAGCGCGCGTTACATCATGACTTTTGCTTATTCATGGACAAATTCTGATTCTCATCCATAGCATTTCGCTCATCTCAGGCAAATTTCGACTTTTCACCTTCTAACCATAATATTGCTCTTGTAATTTGTTATTCTTCAGCTGTTGGATTCTTCTCCTCAAATACATAATCTAGCTGAGACATCCTATAATGTCTTAATAATTATAAATGTGTTCTTTATGTGCATCCATCATCATAGATTGTTTGTGGGTTTTTCCACTCTTCAAACACAAATTTGTCTCCATATTCAGAAGCCCTAAAATTAATTTGTGAATGACTCATGCTGATTGAAGAGACGAGACTACGCAACAAGATTTGACTAACGTATCAGGTATGGGATTTTTGTAGTTCCTTTTCCATTGCAGATGAAATACAGTTATGATCTACAAAACATTTCATCCACTGCTACTTAATGATTCCGTAAGAATCTTGGAAACACTCCTACAACTGCATCATTTTCTTTGAATACATTTGCTACTTTTAGATAGTGATAATTTCTGAAAATTCGAAAAGGCTAATGCCTCCAAATTCAGGATCTCGTAATAATTTCAGCGTTTTTTTTTTTGTTTTTTTTCTTTGGGGGGGGGTGTTGTTGTTTTTACTTCTTTGTTTTCCTAAATCGTGATTATTTTTTATGACTTCATGAGTACCTCAGAATTTCCGAAATACAAATACTGTGATTTTGAGTGATATTTTCTACTATAATTTATTACTGGTAAATTTTCAATAACTGTAATAATGTCATTACAAATAAATAAAAATTGTAATATATATAGGATTTAATAATTTCCTTATTTTGCATATAGAAATAAGAGAGAATACGTTATTGTTTGGAGATAAAAACATAATATATAAAATTCTAGCTCAAATTTAAATTCAAATAAAAACATAGAAGTTAAACATTCACTCAATAAACATGGAAATTTATTTTTCGCTTTAGTGAATATAACAGTCAAATGATAGAAGAGCTATTTACTACCTAAAATATTTTTTTTAAATCATTGCATTGTTAGGTTGTAAGTGTAAAATTCTGTTTAGTAAGATCTCCTTATTTTCAAAGAAATTAATGTAATAGATGAGATGTTTATGGCTAGATGAAAGCGACAGTGGGGATTAAATACATGAAAGCAACCGTGGGGAAGAAGATGACATTCCTGAAAATATAAATGAGGATGAGTACAGCGAATTTTTCATGTTATCTGAAAATAAAGATTAAATTTGTTAGATAATACATATTGTAAGTTTCATTGTTTTTATTGCTGTATAAATGCACTTAAATATACCTCTAAAAATTTGGAATGTTTTCTTCTTATGATTTTACATCACCCATTTAATATTCGGTGTATAAAGACGAAAAAATAAGTGATTTTATAGAGAAGTGTTTTATAATCTATGTCGAATGTATGATTTTTCAATTTTGTTTTTCTTTGGGCAGGATCTGACCACAAGGATACACTAAAACCTGACAAGAGTAAAAACAACATGATGAGAAACAGCTAAATATTGAAGAAAACAAATTTCGATACGTAAGTTACTTTATACTTTTCCGAATATTCACAATTTTAAATAATGCATGTTTTGTTAATTTAAGAAGTAAGAATGCATTATTTTTTTTAATTGTACAAAAAATTGGGTTAGTTTAATTTTCGTTTACCCATCAGAATACCAGTTATTATTTCTATCCGGTTACCAGATTATTTTGTCATTGTAACGTTCAACAGTGCTAAATTCTCTTTTGATCATCCTAATTTCTTATATCACGATTCGTTTTAGTTAGATGTTTTTGTGCATTTTCGTATACAATATTTTTTCAGTCATAATTACCAAAACATTGCAAATGTATATATTGGAATTTCAAAAATGCTTTTCACTGACAAAGAACAGGCATAAAAACGGTAAATTTCGGTCAAAATTCCTTCAAAAGTTTTATAAAAACATAGGTTTACTAAAAAGCACAATTAGTGAGTCAAGTAAAAGCCCAATCAACCATGATTGTATCGGACATATTTGATAAAAGGCGTGAATGCATTTCATTCAAAAGTTGCTGTGAAGATAAATAATGAAGGATAATTGAACTCTATGTATTTCAATAATATATGTTTGACCATTATGAACAATTTTCCTCTTTACAAACGTTCTATATTATCGATTTCTTGAAGCTTTAATAGCATACTGTATGTAATACAAAAGACTGGGAATCTGTTACGTGTAAATGGTCGAGAAATGTTAGTACGTTCCTGCATCAACAACATTGACATATTCAAATATTTCTGCTAACGGAATTATTTAAGTAAAATATTGTAATTTCATGATATTCTGCCAATTTATTTAAAGACATTAAAATACACTTAGACAGAAGTGTACTTAGACGAAACACTAGACGAAGTATAACTACATCAGAAACATAGTGTAGATGTCAAAAATTTAAAAAATAAATCCACCATCGCAATAGATTTTAAAACTATCAAAAAATTAGCAAACTACAATAGTTTAAATTACGCATTAATAAGAGAAGTCATTGAAATAATCACGGCGAAATCTGAAACCTGCAATGATATAGTTCACGCAACAACTAACAATAAATTGCGACACATTTTAAAAATAGTTAAAAATGACATGGAAAATTTAAAAAGCAATGACTAGCGAGAGAGAGACGGAAACATCTGTAACTGAAGATGCCTCGGTAAGAAGAGGCGAAAATATTTTTAAACAATTTTACATTTATGTTTTGAGTATATATATATATTTTAAACTCTTTGACATCTACACTATTTTTTCGGTGTATATTAAACTGTGATCTCTTAGTGTGTTTTAATGTCTGTAAATAAATTAGTAGAACAAATGAATATTATGATTAATATATGCCATTATAAAAGAATACATTTATAAAACTAGTGTCATTTTTCGAATAACATTTACAATGGAATAATGATATAGCAAAAATATTTTAGGGCTAATTCTATTTTAATTATACAAGCTATTTAAAAAATGAAAAAAATATATACAACAGCCTTCAAATTTGCATTATAACACGCTATAATCGTTTTTTTTTTTTTTAATTTTACAACAAAGTTCAATGTTAACGGTATATATAAATATTAATCAGACACTACAAACAAATAATACAATAATCCCAAATGGAATGAAAAATTAGCCAAAGCCAGGAATCGATCCCGGGACCACAGCATCCAAGGCTGCCGCCCGGGTTCGATTCCTGGCTCTGGCTAATCTTTCACTGCAGTTGAGATTATTGTATTTATTGTTTTTTTGTCTATTTAATATTTATATATACCGTTAAGAGTTAAATGCAGGCGTGATTTATGTGTGTTTTATTAAAGTTGTTAGTGTTTATTAATTCGGTTTGTCTTTTCCGACTTTCGGTCCGTGTTACTGCCATGATTTTTTATATGCTGCTGATGTTTACTGTAGAAAGTGCGGCATTGGAAATGACGTGTGTTGCATTTACAGCTCATTTACGGGACATGCACAAAAGATTTTTCTTGCAGTCTATGGGTAAAAACGTTTTTGGTGCATTTAATTGATGTTACGATATTTCAAATATAATGAGATTGACACATAAAATTCAGGTATACTGCAATATTTTTTTTCAAGAGTACAGAATAAGTAGCATTTGTAGTTTGTTTGCAGAAATGAACAAAATGCATCCATTACATTATTACCTATGTGAAAATCGTTTGCCGTGTAATTTATGAGTTTAAGAAACTTCAAACATAACGAAATAACAGAAGTGTACTGAATTTTGTAGATTGTGCATAGCTTTTTACCGTTTATTTACTGAGACACATACCATAATTCTGTCAAAGGATTGACTAAGGTTCATAATTGCTGGAAGTGCGTTTTCTACAGAGCTATGCATTTTTAAACTGATCTAATTTTGACTGTATTAGGCAATGTGTTTAAATTATATAGATTGCATACAGGCCAACTCGAAATACTTAGCATACACACTCGGACGAACTGAGCAATGGCTAAAAATGGATTTTTACGGAGTTATTTGATTTTTTAATTTGCTTCATTAAAGTCATTTTGTTCTACGAAAAAAAAAGAAATTTCGCAATACAATCCTGTTTGTGTTGGAATGTATTTCATAATACAAGTCTTATGCATGTTTTTCGTTCTTGTTATACATACTAGCTTGTTAAATGAAGTATTTTTATGATATTATCTTAAATGTGATTTGAACAAATAGCAAAATTTTGAATTTTAATATACTATTTTTTTTACAAGTATAGTGACACTCTTAAAAAAAGAATTTTTGTAAACAATGCAGAAAAAGTTGAACCTTGTTTTGTAGAGATGATTTCTTTTCTTTGTATGTAATTTCTGAAAAATGTAGTTTAAATTGTCGAAAAGATAGTGAAAACTAAAAAGTCGTCTTAAAAGAATAAATAATAATAAAAAAAGTAATCACAATTATTATTAATGGAATTTTAGTAAAAGAAAAAAGTTATTGGGATTCATTAAGCAGAAAAGAATTATAATTTACGATTTTAATTCGAGTGCAAGAAAATAAAGAAACTAGAAAACAGGAATTGTGCTTTTTCAGAATTTAGTCTCGCCCCCGATGATAAAAAAAACATGTATATATAGATAGTACAAAACATATTTCAACTTACAGCACACGATTTTATTTTATCTAAAATGACGTCATTCACATCCTCTTAAGAAGTCCACATTTACGATCCACGCTTAAACAACTCCAGTAAAGTAGGCATAGGATGTCCCTATCGCGAAATAATACACAAATGCAGCAAAAAGATGCCATCATTCAAGAAACTCGACCGGAAAAAAATGGCTGTATAATGATTCATAGACCTTCATTTGTTTGTAACATTAATATAGATACTTAAAATTAAATGTAGTTTTTAATAACTCCATATTTTAACAGAAATCATTCGTTTATATTTTTTCAAAATAGCAAGTATTTTAATTACATTTTCTTTCCGTTGTTATAAGAAAATGGCTACAAAAATATATAATTAATATTTTACAACCATTTTTCCTTTAGTTTCTACAGAAATGGAGTACTTCCGTTGCCAATATTAAGCAAATGTCTCTAAAAACTACAAAAAAATAATAATAATAATATTTCAAAAATAAATGCAGATGCAGTTTTCAAACAAATTGCATTTATAAGTACTTTTTTTTTCTAATACGACGGTATAAAAACTGAAAATGTGCGATGCTTAGAATAAAAAAAAAAATACTATAGAGTATTTAATAGTACTGCTTTGTTTTATGGCTGGCTTCTGTAAGGTAACGTTATTTTTTGGAATACACAAAATAAGCTGTGAGAAAGAAATAGCATACCGTACCATGGGTTACGGTAACTTTATCATTACTTTCCAGAATAAGTTTGTGGCAGAACAGGCATACTTGCATACTTCTGTGCAAAAATGAGTTCTTTAATATGTCAGATGACCTGCTGTTGAGAGGGGGGTGGGGTAGAAAATTCTAAGATCACCCTTAAAATCACGGTAGAAAAATTTTCTTAATTTCCATATTTTTCCGATAAAAGTAAGAAAAAGTTTTCATTATCTAAAGTAATTGGTGCAAAAGAAAATCATTTCAAACATTCATAATTAACAACAAAAGATTTCGTCGCCCTTCAGTGTGTTACATCAATGTTTTTCCCCTTCTTTCAATTTACATTTAAAAATCATTTAAATTCACCTATTTTGCGCTGAAAATACCGAAAAAAGCCCCAGATCAACATTATAAACGTGTTTGCGATAAAAAAAAAAATCCATTACAAAAGCAAGAAAATAATGTACGGGTGTTTTTCAAACCTTTTATAAAACACATAAAACGTCACGTTGAATTATTAATCAAGTTGAATTATTTATTCACGTCAGAAAATGCTTCAATTTTCTGGTGTTCGTGTAGTTTATTATCGAATTTTACGGATGAAGTCTTGAAAACTACCATTATTTTCAACGGATGGAAAAAATTTCTTTTCGTGAAAAACATTTCTAAAACCCTTTACAGTATACTTTAAGTTACATTAAAAAAAGAGCATAACTCATTATCAGAAAAAAATATTTTTCTAATACATATACATAAAATATTTGTAATCTTTAAATGTTGTCTTTTAACCCCTTGAGGGGCAAGCAATTACGTTTGTAAAATGCTGAATTTCCACCGGAATCTTTGAAAAATTCTATTTCAAAATAAGTAAAGGCAATTTTACGGCTTATTTCCACCAAAGTTAGGAAAGTAAAATCTAATAAAATTTTTCTGGTGTAAAACTTCATTAATTGTAGGTGGTACATAATATATACCGGTGCTCCTCAAGGGGTTAAACATTTGACGAATGTTGAAATATGTATAATGTTTACTATGGTTTCATCAAAAAGTCAAGTCTAATGCATTGTATTTACATATGTATGTACACGTCTGTATATTCCAATATACAAACTGAATAACTATTTTCCTTTTCTATAGCATAAAATAATTCTTTGAACAAGGTGCTGGCATTAATAAAAAAACTTTCTAAAAAACTAAAATAAATATTGAACTTAAATGATAAAAACATTTATGAAAATTTTATTAATTATTTACTATAAGAAAAATATAATTTGCTTTTTTGTTTTATTAATATATATCAAAATATCTAAAAATAAGTATTTTCGTTACAAAAAAGTTTCTTTTCTTTTCAATTAATTTATCTTATAATCATTTATTCGTTATTAATTTGCTTATCCGTTATTTCTATATAAAAATATGTTTGATTAATAATATTTATTTTTCTATTCTCTAAATCCGCTCTGTAAATATTCCTTTTTTAATTTGTACCTCAAAAATATTCATTGAACTATTTTTTTTTACTAATAAAAGAGCCTATTTGGAAATCTAGGTATTCATATGTATATAAATATTTTCTTTTTTATGCATACTGTTTAAATTATTACATAAATCTTTTGAATTTTTGTTAAAAAAAATTAATTTTGAGTGCTAAACTAAGCTGTATAAAAATTTAAAGTCTTTTACTTTCATGTTTATAACACATATTTCCAATGGAGTCTCAACACATTCACGACAGTAAACGAGAATTTTGGTTTTCATAAAAAAAAACCCATCATTGTCTAAGGGCGTGGTTTCTACCCTACAGAAAATGCATTTATATCATGTTGTTCATATTTTTTTAGATTGTAAGACATTTAATATTAAATTCGTACATTGAAAGATATTTACTAATGCATAAACTTTGGAAACCTATCTAGAACACCAATTTACAAAAGACTTTCAGAACAGGGGGGAACTTCTACTGTTTTAAAATTCATGTTTGATAAAAATTGCCCTTTTAGCGATGTGTTAAGTTTAACTCTTCATTAAACATTCATTATAAAAATTTCTTTAGAATAATTTTTTAAAAATAAACCATTTTTTAATGGATGTCACATGGCATAATTCTGTAAAAATGTATGTTTATACTTCATTAAATACTAAAAGAGGTTAAACAAGCAGGAAGCAGTAATTATGCTTTTTCAGAATCTAGTGTTGCCCCCAATGATGAAAAAATATATATAGTTATTGTTACGAGACGGAACCCGTCGAATTTCGACGAAAGAAAATGTTGAAGAAGGAACTGTTTCATTAATTTATACTAAATTTACAATATTATTTACAATAAAAAATGCACCTTATATTGGTTAGTCTAACGCTCAAACAAATATTATTTTAACCAGATCACTGCTCTTCTATAAAGACGTTCTAAAGTTTTTGTAATACTTTGCGTTTTATCAGTGTGCGATTTCAATTGCGTTATTTTCAAAAGTGACGTATTTCCTCCTGTGACGAATTTCAAAACCGCTGGAGTGAAAATGGTACCCTTCTACAAAATTTATTTCTGTTTTAAGACTTAAAATACCCCGTTTTATTTTTTATAAAATGAAATAATTTGCATCCATTGAAGAATTCCACATCTATAAAAATGTATGCATAGGACGTCTCTTTCGTGGAATAATTGACAAACTTAGAAAGAAGCGATGTCGTTAACTCGTAAAAAAAAAAAAAAAAAAAAAAAAAAAAAAAAAAAAAACTCAGCTATCAAATGATTCATATGCTTTCATTTGTTTGTAACAATAACATGGATACTTAAATTAAAAATAATTTATAATAGTTCCATGTTTTATCAACAATCATTATATTTTCTCAAAATAGCACATATTTCTTTGAGGCGCCTGATTAATGTCCCCATGATTTGTGCCCCCATACGTCATTTTGACGTCACAAGAAATGGGGATATAAATACAGTGCTGGATCATTTCACTTTTCACGAAATCCTGATTAATGTCCCCATGATATATGCCCCCATATCTGAAAGGGACACAAATCCAATGCTAGAGAAATTTCCTTTCGTTGAGAGCCTGATTAACGGCCCCATGATTTAAGTCCCTATACGTCATTATTTTGACGTCACAAAAAATGGGGGCACAAATCCAGTGCTCGAGCATTTCACTTTTGACGAAATCCTGATTAACATCCCCATGATATATGCCCCCATATCAGAAGGGGACACAAATCCAGTAATGGAGAATTTTTCTTTCATTGAGAACCTGATTAATGTCCCCATGATTTATGCCCCCATACGTCATTTTGACGTCACAAAAAATGGGGGCACAAATCCAGTGCTGGACTATTTTACTTTCGACGAAATCCTGATTAACATCCCCATGATATGTATCCCCATACGTCATTTTGATGATGGGATTTTCAGTGTAGATGGGGACTTAAATCAGGGGGCATAAATCCAGTGCTAGAGCATTTTATTTTCTCAAGAATTCCTGATTTACGACCCCATGATATATGTCCCCATACGTCATTTTTACTTCAGAACAAAGGGGATTCAGAGTTCGTGCAGGATTGGCCACTAGAGTTCTGCACGGGCAGGAATTTCCAGCCTGATCTCGGCCCAGTGTAAAAATTAAAAGTTCGGCCCGGGACAGGTGCGACCCGTGACAAAATTAATTAAATCAAGTCCGATCCGGCCCATTCAATTTCTACAGAAAATCCAATTTTATAAAACACACAATTAACGATTTTTTTAACTCCTTAACAGTCGCATTAAATTACGGTTTAAAAATTGAAATTGCTTACTGGCATCACTTTTTTGAAAAAGAAATGTTCATGTTATTTAATGACAGGTAAAATGATACCATAATAAAGCCAGTTACACTATTTTACAAAACTGTTGGGAATCAATCAATATGAATAAAAAACACAGCCCATGAATATCACGGCAGCGGGGATTAAAGGGTTAAAGAAGACTGGATATATATTTTGGGTGAAATTTTACTTGTACTAGAGGGCTCAGCCCCTGCGAGCTGTGCTCGCCAACCCCCGTTCAGACTTTGAAGCTTTTAAAAACATGGCAATGTGCTCTATTTTACAAATATTAGCAGGTTACGGAAAATTGAATGATATTATTACGAATGGTGATTATCTTCTGCAATCAGGTTGCCACGCTTTTCCGTTTGAATAGAGTATTTTTCTTTTACCATGGCCTCATCCATCGCTATCACGATAGCTGGCGGCTATTTTTGGGATTGATAATTAAGATCAATTATACATTTTAAAATCAGCTTGCACAAAAGGGTAAGGTTGAAAATTCTGATGTCTCTAGCACTTTTATAACAATGATATAGAGTATAGACAATGTTCATCCTTTGATATCGAGATTAAAAAACACCGTCTTCTTAGGAATAGCTACGGTATTGAAAATATTTTTTTTAATAAATTTTACGCTTATATTTTATCTTTTGATTTAGTTTCCGATATTTCCAGGAACAGGCATAGCTTATGCATAAAATCTTTTTATATTTTATTGAACCATCATACATATTTTCATGTTATTTTTTTAAATTTAAATTGTTTATTTGGTACTTTTTCACTATAGGGGTCTTGGCGAAATAGAGAAATGGTGGCAAACTGGCCACCCTGGTGTTTCCGCGTCAACGAGCCATTTGCGCCCATAGATTGCTATACAATATATTATTGTTACAGTGACCTGTACCTACCCTTAAAGTTTGTACCATGAATTCATGATCGCCCTGTATATATAAATAAATCCATATATAAACAAGTATAAAAGTTCATTAGTTTTTTTTTAATAGCTGTTTATATCATTTGGCAACAAATCTCATTTTCTGAACCCGAATTACGCCAAGCTTTTTAAAAAAGGTCAAGGCCCCCCATAATGGAAAAGTACTGTTTATTTTTATTAATAAGTATATTCGAGTTTACAATATACATACATTTAACGTCTGAATTTGAAACTTTTAAAAGACTAAATAAAATAAATAAATAAGACAGACTTGATTGCAGTTAAAAAGTAAAATTTATAAAAAGTTAAAAATACTGAAAACGTATGAAGTACAATCAGTAAACGTTTCGCCAAGCAACTCGCAATGCCTCAAAGGCATATATACGACTTTTCTGATATGTATTTATCGAATAAGAATTCGTACAAAATAAATCGAAAATATTTTGGGCATAAATTTAAATGTTTCTAGGCTGCATCAAGGAATGAAATATACAAAGAAATTTGCTAGCAACATTTTTTTTTTTTTTTTTTTTTTTTTGTACACCAAGTGATTCCCAATGTGACGTCACATGTCCATAAGAAAATCGTCTTAAACGAATAGTTTTGAAATATGACGTAATTGTCGCCATTAAATGCATTTCACATGTACATTATTATAAAGTTTTTTTTTTCTCTTTTAAAATTCACGTTTAAAAAATATTTTCAATTAAAAAATGTTTTGGAATATCATTATTTGAGCTTTTTAAATATGACCAAATTTTAATCATGAAAAGTTTTTCAAGCGTAATAATTTAATTATTTTAAGCATTTTACATATGACGATATTTATCCTTTCGGCATTTTACATATGACGTAATTTTTCCCATTAAGTGCGTTTCTCGCAAAATAACTAAAATAGTTTCTTATTTTTTTCATAATTCACGTGTAAATACAACTTTTTGACGCAATTTTCCCTATTTCCTATTTTTAACACGTGGTCATTTAATTATTATTTTCATTTCTATTTTTAGTAGTCGCATGTTAATTAATTTTTATTTGAGAGAAATGTATACTAGTTTGTGCTGTTTTGTCAATTGGCATCAGTATAAAACAAGTCGGTAAGTGTGGTCACAAATCGCACAGAGGGTTTCGTTTAATATTCCTTTCAAAACACTTTCTTACAAAACGCCCAGTACATTTATCGCCATTTAACCCCTTCTAAATTTTGGTAAATCCTCCCTAAACTATCTTAAAAGTTTCAAACAGATCGCCTTGTTATATTTCCTAATTTTGTTCGCGCCCCTCCCCACTCTCGAAATGTGACGCGTCATTCTTTTTTATAATTTTTATTATGTTTTATAAACTATCTTAAAATTTAAAACAGATCGCGTTGTTAGGTTTCCCAATTTTAACAAAATCACGTTCTGTTAGTTACACATTCCACCACCAGGAAGCGCACTCTATTCTTAACAAAACTGTATCTGAACGAAACTCCGTTAAATAACCTATCAGTAGATATAATTACTCGAGGGGTGGCGGTCTTAAGCAAGAATTTGAGATACTTACTGAAATTACTATTCGAAAATAATGATAACTAAACTTTTGACATTTTTCTATTAAATAAGTAGCATTTATCTCAAGACTCGGTCAATAAACCGTCATAAAATGGTAAAAAAAGAAGAAAAAAATTAGCGTCCTTTAACCCCCCTCCCTACGAAATTTCTCGCGCCATTCTTTTAAAAACTTTTTATTATGTGTTATAAACTATCTTAAAGTTTGAACAGATCGCCTTGTTGGATTTCCTTATTTTAACAAAATCGCGTTCTGTTAGTTCCACATTCCAACACCAGGGAGCGCACTCTATTCTTAACAAAACTGTATCTGAACGAAACTCTGTTAAACAACATATCAGTAGATATAATTACTCGAGGGCTGGCGGTCTTAAGCAAGAATTTGAGATACTTACTGAAATTACTATTCGAAAGCAGCGCTAACTAAACTTTTGACATTTTTATTTTAAATAAGTAGCATTTACCTCAGGACTCCGTCAATAAACCGTCATAAAATGGTAGAAAACGTTAAGTAAAAAAAAAAAAACATTTGCGTCCCCCCCCCCCCCCCCCACTCCACGAAATTTCTCGCGCCATTCCTTTAAAAACTCTTTATTATGTGTTATAAACTATCTTAAGGTTTGAACAGATCGCCTTGTTGGATTTCCTAAGTTAAATAAAATTGCGGTCTGTTAGTTCCACATTCCACCACCAGGAAGCGCACTCTATTCTTAACAAAAGTGTATCTGAACGAAACTCGTCTGTACAACTTATCCGTAGATACATTTGTCGAGCGAGTGGCGGTCTTAAACATCAATTTCGAATATTTTCTGAAATTACTATTCTAAAATAGTGGTATCAATATTTATGACATTTTTAATATTAAATAAGTAATATTTATCTCATCCCGCCCTAAAAAAAAAACGCACGCAAAACGGTAGAGAATGCTACAGTTTAAAAATGTCTTAAGCAAGAATTTAAGATATTTTCTGAAATTACTATTTGAAAATAGTGGTATCAACACTTATGAAATTTTTATATTGAATAAGTCACATTTATGCTGTATTTTTAAAAATGTGACACCGTTCTGAACGATGCTACTATAAAAAATCACGTGACTGCCTTTAAAAATAAGCATTTAATAGAAATAAACCAATTAGTGAAACAATAAATAATAGCTTGTAATCCTTTGACGAAAATTCGCGTTTTTTGAACTGCCATTTTCCGAAACCGTATTTTTTTTCCGCGATCATTTGACGAAATATGCATTTTTTTTTTCGCAATCCTTAGAATAAATTCGCGTTTTTTCAATAGTCCTTTAACGAAATTCACGTTTTTTCCAAGATAGTTTTAGAAATTCGCGTTTTTCCGCACTCATTAAACGAAATTCAGGTTTCTTCCGCGATCATTTGACAAAATTGCATTTTTTTCGCGATCCTTCGAATATATTCGCATTTTTTCAATGACCTTTCTACTTTCTTCTTTGCGTTTTTCCGTGACAATTTTACGAAATTCGCGTTTTTTCTGCTATCCTTTGAAGAAACTCGTATATTTTTTTCATTTATTTGACGAAATTGGCGTTATTTATTCGATCATTTGACGAAATTTGTGTTATTTCCGCGATCTTTTGACGAAATTTCAATTTTTTCAATGGCCCTTTGACGAAATACGTGTTTTTTCTCGGTAATTTTATGAAATTCGCACTTTTCCCGCTATCCTTTGGCGAAATTAGCGATTTTTTATGCGAACAACGGACGAAGTTGATTTTTATTGCGACCATTTGTCAAAATTCACAATATTTTTCAGTGATTTTTTTTTCAGAATTTTCGGACAGATGACCGATTTTTAAAAAATTTTGGAACAGAATGCGTTAAATTTTCTGAAATTCGAAACAGAATCACGCCTGATTAAAATTGCGTCATTTAGGAAATTCTTGAAGCATTTTTAAGTATGAAATTCTTATGCATTATTATTTTCTTTAAAAAAATTTTTTGTGTGTGTGCAAAAAAGTTACATATTTTATTTCAGAACGCGCTATATGTACGTAGAAAGAACTTGCTACTTGTCGGTTATAATTTATAGTGCTGTAAAATAAAAAGAGAATACTCTTATATTGGATGTCACCAATCCAGCCCCCCCCCCCCCCTTCTCCCACGGTCTTAAAGAAACAGAAGTCTATGAAATAGGGTGTGGGAGGCTACTATCTAGGTCTAAAACAATAAGAAGTGAGTGGTGGGCATGTACTTCTAAATAAATTAGCAAAATTTTTTCCGATATACACGAAATTTCTACTTAAATTCGACCAGAACCCGGCAAAAATTAATTTCGTCGATCCGAAACCAAAATATTAAACCTCAGTGGCGTAGTAGTCAGAAATTACCACGTCTGATTACCACCCAGCAGATCCAGAGTTTGGTTCCAAGCTAAGCAAGATTTATTCAACCTTCCATCTCTTCGGGGTCAATAAAATGTGCACGAAGCTTGCAAACACTGAAGGTCCCGCGTTAGGCTGACAACCTGATCGGGGCTCATTCTGTATACCACCTCGGAGTCCACGGTGAAGAAAACAAGTTTAGTACAGGCTTTGATCCTTAATGAATCATAAAGCAACTGGTGTAGTTTAAGTTAGAAACCAAAATATTTGAACTCGATGTGAAAAAATTAAGCCATATTTTAATACAATTATGGAAAAGTAATATACAATGATATCATTAATATGAGTTTTACCTTTTTTGTATAAAATTAAATACATTATAAACCCATTAATATTCATACACAGTTTATTATTATTATTATTATTATTATTATTATTATTATTATTATTAACTATTTAGGACATTTTTGAAAAATCAGGTTGTCTCGTATTCCACACAGAAAGAGTCAAAACCTAACTTGAAACATTTAAAGTCAACGCAACACACAACGAAAACAATTAATGGCGGCCGGGTTGGGTACAATCGGGTTACTTGATCTGCTGCAGTACTCTAAAGTCTACACTAGACTGAGCTTGTCCCGAAGCTTGGCTCGGAGAAATTTTCTTTCATTAAACTTGGCCGGCCATAATTTTTAATCTGATGACTCGAGCCGGGCTCGGCAGTATTGATATTTTCTGAAGATTTGAACAAAGCTGAACTTCATTTATCGAAGAACGTCCCAGGCTTTAAATTTTTTCTCGAGATTCGTCCCGAACAGGGCCTGTATTTCATTCTTTCCGAGCCGTATCAATTGAGATTTTTTTTCCCTTACTAGTAATACCATGGGAACTTGCATTCTTAATTAGTGTAAAAAGGGAATGATAAAGAAACATTTCTTTGTTGTATTTAATTATTTATATTTTTACTTTTTTTAAATAGTTTAACGTGTTTGTTAATCACGTGAAAGAAACTTTACCAAAATACTGTGAATGACTGATTTTTATTTTTAAATATTACATGTATTCAAATCTTATTTTAGAGCCTGAGTAAAATCTTGTGCATTTAGATGGATGTTTAAACATACAAATAGCTTTAAATAATAAAACACGTTTTGTCATTTCAAATAACAAAATTTTTCATATTTCGTTTTCAATTTATTTACTGTTAGTAGTAAGTAAAAAAGAAAGAAAAATAATGCGCCAAATTCAAATTATAAAACACAGAATACTGAACATAGTAACTGTAACAAAACTTCACACTTTATTAAGGTGATAGACGGTGTCTAAGTAAAAAATTTTGAAAATGTATAACGCATTTATGAATCCTTTTTCAGCAATTACCATCTTTAGTCAGATAATATCCGACTTCTTTTGTACAGCAAGAGTATGATATATATGGGGCATTCTCACAATCTTTTGACTTTTAAGTCCCTGAATAATAATTTTTATTTTAGTACATATTCTTGTGTTTTCTTTCATATCATATACTGGGGGAACATATCACTACATGATTGCATAACAATATTAACGAGATAAATAAATTTTGCACGATGTTGGGGATCCAAATACCAGGAAAATTCCTGTACCGTCCCGTGTCCCTGATGTTGATTTTTAAGTTTGGAGCTGTCTGTATAAAATTGTTTCAATAAAAGTAATTCGATGCAGCTTTTTTTCGAAACTGGGACAATTCTTTTATATAAATTTGTAGCAAAAAATTAAACTGCACACATTTTTAGGGTTGTTATTATTTTTTAAACTCTGTCCCTGGGTTTTAGATTCCTTACCGTGACTCTTCTAAAATTATACAGAAAATCACTTCAGATGCAGCCACATAATTTCTTTTAAGTTTTTATGATGCAGAAGTATGCTAGAGAAAGAATGTCTAAGATTCTTTGACAGGAAATTTACTGCAGAATTTAAATCAGCATTTAAATATCAATTTGAAGCATCGTGGCTTTATTGGTAGTCTTACCGTCCCCAAGGTTTATTTCTGCACTTTTCGAGGTAAATTATTATTATTATTTAATCCAATGTAAATAACTGTTTCTAAAAATCACTGAACATTGTGACTATCACTTAGTCTTAACATGATGTCTAAAAATAGTCGTAATTTTCCTTACCGTCCCATCCCTACCATCCCTTTTTTTTCCATTACCGTCCCTTTTTTCCTATACCATCCCCTTTTCTTTCCGACAATGTTATACCAAAAGTTTGTACTAAAAATACTACATTGTTGTTATTTCTTATTTGAATGTTTTGTGGGTACTATGCAAATTCATTATAAGTAAAAATTTAGAAGAAAATAGAAAGTTAGAGTGGTAAAATGGTAAGGAAAATTAAACTCGCAAGTTTAACTTAAACCTCAGTTAAATAACAAAAATTCTCTCTGCTGACCATTTTTTCTTTATTTTGAATCATTACGGCATTTGTCTATTAGATTAAAATGTTATTTTAGTAAGTTTAATTTCACCAGATTTTTATTCCCGAAAGTCAAAAGATTGTGAGAATGCCCCATATCTATCTTCTATCTATCTATCTGTATATATATATATATACATACAGATCACAGGGCTTAATTTATAACAAAAAAAGCACGTGATCTCTAATTTTCTGTACTAATAAAAACTTTCGTTGCAACAACCTCCCTTTTCCTTGTACCTGTATTTATTTTAATTTCAAATAGTATGCAAAATTTAAAGCAATTTCTTACTCGGAAAAAAAATGTATATATACACTCGTGCATATAAAATATATTTTGACTATATCTAATATTCCTTTACATAAAACATAATCTAATAAATAAAGAGAAAAAAAAATTTAATCAGGGAGTGGGAAATTTTCAAAAATCCCATTACTTTATATTGACACAACACTCGTGGCTTCTGTGAGCATTATTTACAAACGCTGGTGGGTTTCAAATTCCGATTAATATTTAAATATTGGTTAAAAATTAAGAAATACTGGAGCTGTTCCTATGAGCTTCAGTGCAAATTAAACACCGCGAGTAACTAAAAAGTTGATCTTTAAAAATATTTTACAAACATGAACAAAAAGTAGTGAGTAACCAATACACAACCACAAGTAAAAACGGCGGATAGAGTTGCGAATAATTCCGGCATTCCTCGTCGCCATTTGAAAACAACTGAGACAGAAAACCATTGAGTGTAGATTTGCGAGCACTAGATAGAAGCATGCTCCTATGTGTGCGACACGCTACATCAAATATGTAAGGCCTTTGGAAGAAAGACTCAAAGGATTGTAAATCGGAGGAACAGGAAAATGTAATTTAGGCTTCCGCATTTTGGAAACGCTGTTTCGCAGGGCTCCAAAGCGCAATATCTATGAGCTGAGGTGAATTCCTACCAACATTTAAATAATCACTAAAAGCTAAGAAGTACCAGAGCTGTTCTTCGGTAAGCTCCGGCGAAAATTAAACACTGTATATATATATATTACACAGCATGTAAACATTTATTTCAGCTTGGAAACGATTTTTCAAAGGGTTTTTCACAGTTGAAAAATCCACTTAATCAGTTTCCACCAAAATCCGAAAATGTACTTGAATTATTTTGTGCAGCCTTGCGTAATGTTTATAAAATGTGACACACCAAATGACATGGAAAACTAGTCGGATGTACCAATCCCAAAACTTTCTTCTATCACATACATGTTAATACTTCAAAATTCGCTATCACACTGCCAAAATTAAATGGCAATCTATGCATCTCATGAGGATTCTAAAGATATGAAATTCCGTGCATTAGTTCTTGAGATATGACTATCACTGAAATTGTCTAAATCCAGCAAAATGCTGCCTAGCAGCGCCATCTATTAGATGATTTATACCAAATCCTAATCAGCAACAATTTATGTCAGCGTCTGACTGAATCTGAAGTTTGGAGAAAATCCGTGCATTAGTTTTTGAGATAGAGCTATAGCGAAAATCGTGAAAATTCCTGCATAGCAGCGCCACCTATTGGGTGATTAACACCAAAACCTAATTAACAACAACTTGTGTCAACATAGAACTAAATCTGAAGTTAGATGAAAATTCGTCCATTAGTTCTATAGATAGAGCTATTGAGGCAATCGTGAAAAAGGCAGCACAGAAGCGCCACCTGCTGGGCGATTTACACCAACACATAATCAGTAGCAAGTCATATCAAGGACTAACTGAATCGGAAGTTTGATGAAAATCTGTGCGTTAGTTCTTAAGATAGAGCTATTGGGGAAATCGCGTAAATCCTACAAAATTCATCATAACAGCGCCACCTGTTGGGCGATTTACACCAAAACGTAATCAGCATCAATTCATATCAAGGACTAACTAAATCTGAAGTTTGATCAAAATCCGTGCATTAGTTCTTGAAATAGAGGTATTGCGAAAATCGTGAAAAATGCAGCATAGCAGCGCCACCTGTTGAACGATTTACACCAAAAACTAATCAGCATCAATTTGTATTAGGGACTCACTGTATATGAATTTTTATTAAATTCCGTGCATTAGTTCTTGAGATAGAGCGCCCACAAAATTTGTGTCACATACACATAGACAGACAGACAGACAGACAGACAGACTCACAGAGTCACAGACAGACATTTTGTAAAAACATGTTTTTTGGAATCTCTGACCCCTAAAACGTGTAAATCCGTCGAAAACCGGAATTCGAAAATTTTCATGAATCCAATTCTTTCTTCTTGTAAAGATAGAAGAAAGTAAAAATGGATAAATTTTAAAAAGCCGGCCACAATTGAAAACGCAGTGTCAGCACTTATTGCTCATAGACACTACTGTAACCGAATACATTTGTTCGTCTCCGTATAAGAAAAGAAAAAAAAAAAAAAAAAAAAAAAAAAGAAGATAAATGCTATGCACACCACACCATATTCTACAGTAAGCAATGTGTAGTGCGCATCTGTCATGTATGTCAGTTTCATTACGTTTGAAATAATATAGCGTAATTAAAATACACTGCAAACGAATTTTACCTATAGGCCATAATGTAATGGAGTTCTTTTCTGCAGCCCTGTACATGATCTATATAATTTATACAGAAAAAGTAATATTTAAAAAAAAGGGCTAAATATAAGATAACATACTGCAATTGAAAACTCATTTTCAGCAATTATTCCTCATAGACAGTACTGCAACCTAATTATTTTGTGAGGTTCCAAAAATGAACGATATTCCATTCTTGTGTGTACCTGTAAATGAATGACAAATACTATGCGCACCATATTTTATAGTAGACATTTTGTAATGTACTTCCTTGTTATATATCAATTTCAGTATGTTAAAAATATTATAACATCACTAAAATGCACTAAAACGATTATTTCCCATAGACCGTAATGTAGTGGAATTAATTGAGCGTCTCTGTAAACGAAATATAAATGACACACACTTCATTTCCAACACCGAACATGCCATGGTAAACCTCAATACCTATATACTTTCTATGAGAGTATAAGAATGAATTCTTAAATTCTTTTCTAGGATGTCAGCGATTTTTATCAGTTGATTTAAATTAGCGATTAAATCATGATTTTAATCAACTGATTTTTTTTTAAATCATTGATTAAAATAATAAATTTTCTAAATGTCTAAAATGACATAAAAATGAATTAAAATGTAAGATGAATATAATTTGGAAAGTTTTTACAGGTATTTTGACTTAGTAATAAACAAAAAAAAAAAAAAAAAAAAAAAAAAAAAAGGCTTTAAATATTTGCTTCAAAGCTTAATTTCTGAGTATTATAAAAAAATAAGTACAATAAGTTTCTAAAAAGGATAGTTTTATATGACATAAAAAAACATTTCATTTAAAATATTTAAATATATAATTTGCAATGTCATAATTTTCTTTAACTAATCAAATAATTCATTCGTTTATATAAAATAAGCATAGCAGTATAATAAATTTCTGCAAGTAAAAGAATAAAATAGCTAGAATCATTTTTTTTCTTATTCTACATTTGCAATAATAAATTTACAGCAAATATTGGAGCAAAAGAAGAACGAAAGAATGACATCTGCTCAACAGTTATTGTAAAAGAATGTATAAGAGAAAAAGAACTAATTAGTATACAAAAGTTAAGCACAACAAGAGCTTTTCAGTATAGGTTGACTTTTTTTTTTGTTCTTTTTTTTTTTCTTTTAGGTAGCTTTCATTACAAAAAGCTACCTATTGCAGCCGTTCGGAGGAAAACGATTTCAAAAAATTTTGGTATATTTTCATCGATCATGACCCCCAGACCCCGAAACCACCCTCCGTTCAAAATTGATATATATATATATATATCTGACCTATGTCACACTGTAACGCTCGTATTTATGAACCGATTTGGATGTAATTTGGTGTGTACATAGTACATACCAATGTCTCGACCGAGTTCGTTGGCCAGCTTCATCCGCTATTTTGTTTCAAAATGGCGGCTATTTAAAATTTTTTTAAAAATTTAAAATTTGAAATGTGGTATCAAAAAATTGAAAATGGAAAAATATTTTTTTCTTATGTATTTGACTTTTATACAAAGACTCCGGAGCAGTTTTTGTTTTGTCTATAACTTAAAAAAATGGCTGAGTTATAGCATTTTGAATTTCTAGCGTGGCTGACATTTTGAAACTTCCTGAATTTTGTCACGCGATAAAAGGCGTATTTATGAACCGATTTGGATGTAACTTCGTTCATACATAGTGCATACCAATGTCTCGACCGAGTTCGTTGGCCAGCTTCATCCGCCATTTTGTTTAAAAATGGCGGCGATTTAAATTTTTAAGAAAAATTTAAATTTGAAATGTGGTACCAAAAAATTGAAAATTGAAAAAATATTTTTTCTTATGTATGTGACCTTGATAAAAAGATTCGGAAGCAGTTTTTGTTTCGTCTATATCTTAAAAAATAGCTGAGTTATAGCATTTTGAATTTCTAGCGTAGCTGACATTTCGAAACGTCCTGATTTTAGTCACGTGATAACAGAAGTATTTATGAACCGATTTGGATGTACCTTGGTGTGTACATAGTACATACAAATATCTCGACCGAGTTCGTTGGCCAGCTTCATCCGCCATCTTGTTTCAAAATGGCGGCCATTTAAAAAAATTTAAAAATTTAAATTTAAAATGAGATACCAAAAAATTGGAAAATGATAAAGATTTTTTTCCGTATGTGTTTGACCTTAATACAAAGATTCCGGAACAGGTTTTGTTTCGTCTATATCTAAAAAAATGGCTGAGTTATAGCATTTTGAATTTCTATTGTGGCTGACATTTTAAAACGACCTGACTTTTGTCACGCGATAACAGGTGTATTTATGAACCGATTTGGATGTAACTTGGTCTGTACATAGTACATACCAATGTCTCGACCGAGTTCGTTGGCCAGCTTTATTCGCCATCTTGTTTCAAAAGGGTTGCCATTTAAAGAAAATGTAATTTAAAATTTAAAATGATGTATTGAAAAATTGGAAAATGAAAACGATTTTTTTATGTGTTTGGCCTTGATTCAAAGATTCTAGAGCAGTTTTTGTTTCTATAAGTTGGCTTTTATAAAATATAAGTTGGCTTTTTTAAAATAAGGAATATGAAAGCTACCTCTTCCTCCCGGCACTGGCCGGAAGGACTTTTTTACTTTGTAACTCATATACGGCAAAAAAAAAAAAAAAAAAAAAAGGTATTGAAAAGGTAGCAAAACTTTTTTCTTATAAACGAACCATTGAAAGCTAATATTTCTCACTGGGATGTGATATTGCTATTATTTAATATTTTGAGGATTTCGGATATTCTTATATTTACTCTGTATGAGTGTAAGAATAGATTTTACCCATTTTCATAATTTTTTTGGTTAGCATACACATACATTTGTGTAAGTTTAGATTTAGATGATTAACAGTAATTTTTTCAAGTACAAATGTAAAACGAGTTGCAAACAATATTATTTGTTATTTTATAATTTATGTATAATTATTATATATAATTTTATTATTTGTGCTACTAATGAAATTACTTAGTTGCAGGTTTTATTAATTTTCTAATTTACTTACTTTTTCCTCTAGGACACTTTTTAAGGGCCCCTTTTGAAATTAGCAAAATGTGCCCTGCCCCTGTTGAAATTGGGAAAATGCCCCCTGCCTTTTTAAGAAATAGTGAAATTCACCTGTAGTTGTAGCCAGAGATTTCTTGTAAAAAAAAACTTTCCCATTCCACAGTATTTCTAAATCCGTGTGCCCAAAACATTACAAAAATAACAGGACTTTATTTCTTTAGAAAAAGAAAACAAAACAAAACAAAACAAAACAAAAAAAAAAACAGGATATTATTAAAGCATGTTGTTATTTAATTGTATTTTTCAATTTGTAATTAATAAAATTATTAAAAATTAATGACACATTATTTATCATACTAAAAAATTATACACTTTTTTTTTTCTTATATCGTTACTAAACACATTACTACTAATATATTTCCTCATGGAATAGTGCTGTTTTTTGAACTAGCATCCTGCTTCGTTTTCTTTCTAGAATGAATACTAAATTATTAATTATCATTTTAGTAATTAAAACATAAAAATGTATATTACGTTCCTAATTAGAGAGTTAATTGTTTAATAATTATTAATTTTAAGTAGTGTTAGCAATTAAATATTAAATTCAATTATTAATAATTTTAATATATAAAAATATCACTGGTATTTAATATGGTTTTACATAATTATTGCAAAATATTAATGTATATAATGTTATTGTATGCTATTAACTAATGAAACTACTAATTTGCAGTTTTTATAATTTCTGTACCTAATTACTAAATAATAATTATAATTTTATTCAGGGCCAGTGAGAGGGGGGGGGGGCGACACAGAGGGCAACTTCCCAGGAGCCCGGGACCAAAGGGGCTCGGTTTCAGATGGAAAAAGTACAGGAATTTTATACTGTTCCAAATCTTATCTTGCTCATACTTTTTTCCTTTGCAATCTGAAATACATTTCTTAGAAGCGTAGTTTAGAAGATTTTCAACAAAAATCACAGGAAACTCCCCCACTGAGAGAACTAAAAGCTGTAAAATAGTTGATCATTTTACTACTCACGTTACCATAGTACAAATAACCCGCAACTTCCTGCCTTCCTGAAAAATGACCAGATCATAGGGAGCTATGTCTACGCCTTGAGGCAATGTCGCAAAAGTATTGTTTCTTTTACCTCTGTTCCTCCGCGGGTATTCAGGTATTATCAGGTAATAAGCTTTCAGTGAATGTCTAATTGGGATTTTTTTTTTTCTAAATTGCTGGTACATAATACTTGTTATATTTATGCTTATTCTGTACAAACTTTTGTTTCTGTTTTTTATTTATTATTATTATTATCCTTAGGTTCTTATTAACTATATATGTTGCAAAGTATAGATACAAGCATAACAGAAAAGAAAACAAGAATAAAAAAACTGAAATTTTTGATTTTATAAAAGTTATGAGTAAATACATATAAAGAAAATTACCTAAGAAATAAGTAAAAATAAAGATTTCGAATTTACACAAAATAATTATTTTCATTACCATATTAAAGTCAGTATGATGTAGTCATCAAACTTGATTTAAAAAATTAGAGGCCCAAAGTATAGACATTCTTGAGACCCTCTGTGTTACTCACTTATGACGTCTTATATGAAAAACCAAAATATCATTGTGGCTAAAATATTATTATGCGAGTAACAGGGACATGATCAGAGGGCGATAGGGTGGAGAGTTGTATCGGTGCCCTAAGCTGAAAAAGGCCCCGTGAGGAACCGTTTAAGTATATGCATATAGTAAATACAGGAGATACAGAGGGGCCACCTGACCTCTGTTCGGGGCCTCCAATTTCTGCTTGTATTCCTGGTGAGTGAGGTTAAACTTAACCCATATTATGAGAGGAAAGAAAAACTCGGAAAATAGAAATACTTTAGTATATTTTTATTATCATTTAAAATATCAAACTTACGTATAACTTCATTATACATGAGATTCACCATATACACAAAATTAAAAATGATATTCAAAATCAGCTGCCTTCCCCCAAAATCTCTTGATCCTATACCTATACCTACTGAACCTGATGGAAAATAAAATCGTCATGCTCATGTTTGCTGCTTGCACAAAAATTGAAGCGTGGTATTAAAGTTGCTTCCCAATTTTCCCTAAATTCACTTGAGGACAGGTTTTTTTCTGATCTAGATTTATGATCGTGAAAAAACGACTTGGGCCCATAATCATGATAACTGGGGATGCTACACAGCTCTATTCTTCACTTTCTATCAAAAATTATATTGATGCTGAGGTATAAATTCCATGCACAAAAACTGAATTTAGTGGAAAGGATATTTTTATTGTGAGAACGCGGAGAAATGCCCGATATGTCCAAGCAGCATAAGATGGGTTAAGGATTCGATCCCCCTTCCTTAAAAATAGGTGGAAATTGTCCCCCCCTCCCCCCGTTGTCTATAAAAAGTAAAGTTTGAGAAAACAGTTATTTTCCTGCAGTTTTTTTTCTGTTTAATTCAGAGTCAAAAGTTTTATGCAATAGACTTAAAACTTCTTTTCAGAATGAGAAATAAAGACACATTGATTTCCTGTGATGAAATGATACATCGTTCAAAGTACTTTTCCCAGATTCAAGCCACCTGCTTGTCTTGCGATTGGCGAACTGGTTACTGAACAAGAGCTTGCTTGGTTCGAACAGAATCAGGTATGGATGTGTGTAGTGGGTCAGATTCCATTTTAATCTGAAGTCCCGATCTGTTTAGCTCATGTGTGCAAGAGATGACCATAGCATCCCTAACCAACAAAAACAATCGCAGATTCTCTGAAAATTACTTTCATAATTATACTTAAAACTGCATAATTTTAGCCACAAGAAAGAATTTTTCATTAAAATCTTTTATTTTCACAATTATGTGCAAAACCTTTTCGTTTTGTTGCTTGGATTGAATAAATCTCTGATAAAATCACGCGCATAACAAGAGGCTTGTGCAAAGGACATTTTTTTCCACGAATTTGTCCAAGAAAAGACTAATTAAGCTAATTATCACAAAATGAAAAATCTCAGCCTCAGGTTCATTTGAATCTGTGTATGTGTATCTTTATCCAAATTTGTAGACCTCTACGTGCGATAGATTTCCCTAACCGTCGTCAACAAACAAACAAATACGCAGAAGACACACAGACAAGAAACCCTTCTTTTTAATTAATATAGAAATTTTAATATAAAAAAAATATAAGTACTTTTACTTAATGTGTGTCTATTATATTTCATAAATAATAATATAGTGTTATCATCAGTTAGAACATCATAACAAGCATTTTAGACTATTAACCCCTTCGCAATAAGCGTCGTTTAAAGAATTTTTAATCTCTTATCACCAGGGTTCTCGCTGCCACTCGCCATTGCGCCAAATCGCGACAAAATGCTTCATTTGGCGAGTAAAGGAGCGATTACATTCGCCTGATTGCGAATGTTTAATGATTACTCATTTTTTTTTGTGAGTGTGTGTCAGTACAGGCGACAGATTATTAGCGTTACTGAACGATTGTTGCCGATTATCATGTTCAATGGCATCGAATCATTAGTGCAGTTTTCAATCTGCCTTTGAAGTATGGTCTCCAATGAAAAGCCATAGAATTTTGGAAAAAATATATTTTTTAAATGCAATATATATTTTATTGTTTATATTTAAGATTTTTCAGGATTCATTATATGTAATATCTTAAAATCGTGAGTAAACTTCGGTCGTAAAGTTTTGTTTCATAAGATTTTAATGAGTTAAATCGGGTTTGGGAATTTTTCCTTGATTGCGTGAGACATTAAAAAGAACTTTTTTTTTTAATAGTTTATGTTGCGCATCGTTGAATTTAGATGAATAACTGATGTATAAGATGTTTAAAAAAGTAGTTTATTTTAGAGTATATTGAAAGAAAGTTAGATTAAGGGGTCAAAGATCGATTTTTCAGTTTTTCACGACGAATCTATTTTGCTAACATTTTTTTCATTTGGCTACTGTTTTTTATTTTTGATTAGCCAAATTGCTAACGTTCATTAAAAGTAAGCGAGATCCCTGCTTGATATGAAACAAAAGCATGAGACGAACAGAGTTTTAAGGATTTCAGTCATACTCAGCGTCCGAATTTCCCTCACTAATGTTAAACCTATGGGTGCATTCGTATATTTAAAATATCTCCTGAGAAAAATAATAATTTTAACTTGCTATTTTCATTATGCTTCTTAAAGGAAGTCTCTTTTTTTTCTTAGTTCTCAAAATATTCCTAAAATATCTGCTTAATTCCATATTTTGTACGTTAAAATTTGATAAGCTGTGAGTAAAATTTCCTATAAAATTAAGTATATATTTTGGAAATATAATACGATACAATAAAATAAATATATAAATACGATAAAATAAATATATAACGAAGAATAAAAACATCCTGTAAGAAGTGAAAACAGAAAAAAAAGAAGTTAAAATTATTAATTTCTCGAAGAGATATTTTAAATATACAAATGCATCGCTAAGCGTTTTCATCAAAATTTCTCATATCTTATTTAAAAAAAAATTCTTTTACGAACGTATATGTAACGTACTAACTACGGCCCAACGTATACTCTAATACTTAGCTACACGATAGTGTGAAAGGGAAGAGGGCGAAGTAGGCGGTTGCCCCGTGCGCGGAAATCGAGGAGGGCGTCAAATGTATACTACCAATCTCATTTTTCTTCTTTTTTAATGTATACTATAAATAATTAACACTTTCCAACATAGTTGAAAAGTGTTAATGACTTCGGTTTGTCTAGCCGTCTGTCCACGCTCTAGCTCTCGTAAATATGCTCGGATCGCTCTTAAATTTTTGGAAGTTAGTGACCTCTACCATAGCACGTTCCCTATTTCAAATGAAGTTTGTAGCATGTTTAGTTCATTTACAGGGACAGTAAAAAGTTTTCCGTTACATTACGGCCAATGGGAAAAAATCGCTTCAAATGATTTTTAATGGTGTCACTCTCTTTCAAACATAGTAAAATTGATATTCATTTAAGAAGCCCACTAAAATATGTATTCTGTTGAATATACGATGCAAAGAATAGTTATTGTTCATTTACAGGGCCACACAAAAGAATTCCGTTCATAATCGTATAGGGGAAATTGTTTGCGGTGTATTTGAAAAGATTTCAGATACTATATTGTACCCGAATTACTGTATATTAGTAATGATTGCTCGAAATGCATTTTTAATTATGATATGCGCTTTTTTAGGGTTTCGTTCATCTGTCGAAGCCCTATTCGTCTCGCTCCTCTGTCCGTCTGTCACAGAGCCCGTTCTCAGACACTATACATGTTGGAGACTTGAAATTTTGCATACTTATAGCTGAACACCACAGATCATACAAAAAATCGTAAAATTTTGAAAAAGTCGTACAATTAACCCTTCGGGCTCCCATATGTGTATTTTAAACAATTCTTTCTAAGTGACCCCTATTTAGGTTGGAGGCGTGAAATTTTGCATACTTATAGCTGAACACCTCGCATCAAATGACAAACCATAAAATTTTGAAAAAGCCGTACATTTAACCCTTTGAGCTCCCACATGTGTATATTAAACAATTCTTTCTAAGTGAGCCCCTATTTAGGTTGGAGGCGTGAAATTTTGCATACTTATAAACACCACATATCATACGACAAATCATAAAATTTTGAAAAAATCGTACATTTAACCCTTTGGGCTCCCACATGCGTATTTTAAGTAATTCTTTCTAACTGAGCCCCTTATTAAATTTGAGATTTGAAATTTTGCATACTTATAACAGAACACCTAAGGCCAGGCGACAAATCTTAAAATCTTGAAAAAGTCTTACGTTAACCCTTTGAGCTACCACATATGTATTTTAAGCAATTCTTTCTAAGAGAGCCCCTAATTAAGTTGGAGACATCAATTTTTGCATACGTATAGCTGAATACTTCAGACCACACGACAAATCATAAAATTTTCAAAAAGTCTTATATTATTTACTCTACCGGGCTCTAACTTGTGTATTTTAAGCAATTTTTCTGACCTCCACCCTTTTTACCCGGGGAGCACTTTTCCAACCTTTGCCGACACCCCTTTGACAATTCTTTCATATTATGCACCATAGCCTTACATATTTTAGATCCACTTTTTACCGCCAGGGGCGCCAACTTATCTCGGGTGCTATCGGCCCAATCCCCTCGACTAATATATCTACGGATAGTATATAAAACGGAGTTTCATTCGGATAGAGGTTAGTTTAGAATAGAGTGCGCTCCTGGTTGCGAAATGTGGAACTAAGAGATTTTTCAAAAGGATAAAGTGTTTTGAAAGGAATATTAAACGAAACACTCTGTGCGATCTTTGATCACACTTACTTACTTCTTCACTATATTTATGCATACTATAAAGTGCGTATAAATGTATAATTCATATACAGAGCTACAGAAATGAATTCGTAAAGGTTACTGAGTATGAGTATAAATTGCTTAATGGTAGGTTTTAAAGGAGTTATTAGAGGTCTGCACTGACCCGGCCGGAATGAAGGCAAATTTTTAAACGGGCCGGGCGGGCGAAATGAAGGCGAATTTTCAAACGGTCCGGGCCAGCAGAATTAGGACAATTTTTTCAACGGTCCGGGCTGACAGACAAAATAAACGGGCCGGGCCGGCAAAAAAATTAATCGAGCCTATCGGCCCGATATAAGAATTTAAGCGAAGCAGATAAAATACGAGCCATTTTCAATAAATATGATTTTCTCGAGAAGTATGAATGTGCGTCACGAGCCGATGCGAGTTTAACAACATCAATACAGAAATGTAATATGTCCATCGTACAGATTGGCATCGTACTGTTACAAGATGTCTGATTCCGAGTTTAATTTTTTTTTCAGCAGACTCGTGCCAGGACGGAACTGGTCTGAATCGATCTCAGGATATGTAGAACAGTCATTGGGTTTTATAGTATTAATAGTGATAATGAAACTCTCTTAACAGTATCTTTGGAAATATACCTTAAGGTGGTTCTCATATTCACTGCTCAACAATGCGAAGCTTTCAGACACATTTTCTGACAAAATGTTTAACTATAAAGGTATAAAATTGACAGGCCTGCCTATTGAAGGCATTTGGAAACGAATAGCTTTTTCCATATTTGATAAATTACAGAGATAACAGAGATTCCTGTCACGTGACTGTACGTTTTTATCCTTTCCTGTGCTATCGCTTCCGGAAATTCGATTCAAAACGCTAACTTTGACAGTATTTTCAGAAAGCTATATTGCTTTTATCTATTTAAAAAAACGACATTTACATAGCTTCTGAATAAGAATACCTGCCAATCTTACGCGTTTCCGAAAAGAAAAGAATTCCTAAATGTGTCGAAATGTAGCTCCTTTGGATTTGAGAAAAGCCTTAAGAATGAGAGAAATATTTTCAGAAATCTACTTTTTATTATACAGCTTCAAAAGTTATCATGTTTTTAATCCTTTATTCTGAACTACATTAGTCTTTTAATGAATCTTTATTTCCATTTTGAAATGTCTGTAGACACGATGACTAAAACACTGTAAGTAATCGTTAATGTTTACTATTGTGTGTTTTCTGTTTTGCGAACATTATAGTAATGTAAAATATGCTGTAAAATGTTCCCATAAATATGTATGTAGTATTCATTCAAAGAATCTTAATTGTATGTTGAGAAAAAACCATTTTTTTTTTTTTTTTTTTTTTTTTTTTTTTTTTTTTTGTAGAAATTGTGTCGGGCCGGGCCTGTTTTCACTGATTTTTGTACGGGCCGGACCGAGAACTGTAAAAATGCAAACGGGCCGGGCCGGGCTCGGGCCGAACTTCCAATTTTTACAGCGGCCGGGCCAAGATAGCTTTCGTTCGGGCCGGGCCCGGGCCTGGAAATTCCGGCCCGTGCAGACCTCCAGGAGTTATGCATTTTTACGCTGAACTGAATTTAGTGTACTAAGAAATATTTGTAGAATATAGATAAAATAATATACAGGGCCCCGCAAAGAGTTGGATACATGACCGTCTATGGGTGATAATTTCTGGAAATGTAATTTCAGTAGTTTTAAGCGTGTTTTAGTTTGAATTAAATTTTAGCTAAATAGTGGCATGTACTAAAGGTATTAGGTAAAGTACAGGGCTGTACAAAAGTATTCAAGTATGTTTCCATATATTAGTATAAATTGCTGAAAGATTAATTTCAACCTGTTATGCATTTGCTTGCTAAACTAAATTTTCCCATTAGTATGTATATCAACATGGAGATCGAATATTGTTCAAAAGAATTGGAATACATATTTGGCTATGGGCGATAACTACTGAAATCAGATTTTTAAATGTTTATTTAGTTATCTTATTTACCTTATTTTCCTAAGTAACGAAGTTTCGTTAAAGCTTTCAGGGAGTGTTGGAAAGTGTTTCATAATCTATGCTGTACACATGATTTTTCTTACTTGTTATATATGTAGATAGATATAGGGAATTTTTCCTCAATGAAAGTACGTACTTTTTACATTTCAAAGTTATTGCATCGTCCATTACCCCACATCCAAAAGCAAATTACTGATTAAGTACAATTTTCTAATCAACTGTTATACAGTATTGATAGATGCATTTTTTCCACAACCATTTCCCAGATCCGCTTTTCCATAATATAACTGCAAATTTTATTTTATTTTATTTTTCTTATTTGAAATTTCTGAATTAAAAGTTTTAAAGTTCCAAAATAAGCGCGAAATATGTATTCAACAGAATTTATTTCTGTTTGTGCACTTCGCCAGTTTTGTGCCATCTGTCACAGTGAAGTCGAAGATTGGGGTCGACAAATTTAAACTTTGGCCCAGGTGCACTTTTCTATTCGCACAGTCTGCTGAACTAATAAACTTTATATTTTTAAATCGTATATATCATAGAAGGATAATATAATATAGATACTAAAATGTATGAAAAATACTACTACTTTCACATTTAATATGCATAATTATTTTTTATTTTGGAAAATATCTCCTTTACAATATTTTAAATATTTATGGTTTTCGTTCACGGTTACTTTTACTAAATCTATACATTCCCCGACAATTATTATAAACTTTGTAATAAATAAAGTTAATACCCACTTCCTTCTCACGATTACCCTTTCAGGAGCAAAGTACTTTTCTTCTTAAAATTTTGAAATGACAGATTCACGGCAGGAATTAGAAACAATTTTATTTGAAAATAAGTAAAAGCTTTGCTTCAAATGCAGTGCAAATGCAAAATTTTATTTCAAAATTCTGGTGTCAATGTGGCATTTCGGAATTAAAATTAAGTGGGATATATTATATCCCACCGCTCCTCAAGGGGTTAAACATTTAAGAATAAATATAGACCAAAAACATGCAAAGGAAAGGTTATTTCAAATTTTATAGAGAGACTCGGAGCCCCTAACAAGACCTCAATTGGAGAGGGACCCTGGTTGAGGTCTGCACGGGCCGGAATTTCCAAACAGGAATCAGTAAAAATTTCTACAAGAAATTGTGATTTTTCTTAACATACAATTAAGATTCCTTTAAAGAAAACTGCATACATATTTATGGGATACATTTACAGTATATATTTGAAAATTACGATGTGTTTGCAAGACAGAAAATACACAATAGCAACATTAATAATTACTAGATTCTTATAGACATAGACGTTTCAACATTCAAATAAGGATTCATTAAAAAATTAATGTAGTTTAGAATAAAAGAAAAAAAAAGGAGGTTTAGAAACATCATAACTTTTGAAGCTGTATAATAAAAAGTAGATTTGTGAAAATATTTCTCTGTCATTTATTAAGGCTTTTCTAAAATCCAAAAGAGCTACTTTCTGACACATTTCTGAATTCATTTCTTATCGGAAACGTATAAGATTGGCAGGTGTTGTCATTCAGAAACTATGTAATCGAATGGCGTTATCGATATTTTAATAAAGGCATTATATCTATGAGAATATACTGTTAAAGGTAGCATTTTGAATAGAATTTCGGAAGCGACATCACGGGAAAGAAGAAAACCCGAAGCCATGACAAGAATATCTTGTATGTCGACAAATAATTTATTTTTCAAAAATGGAAAACGCTATTCTATTCCAAATCCCTTCAATAGTTAGGCTTGTCAATTGTATGCCTTTGCAGTTAAAAGTTTGTCAGAAAATGTGTCAAAGTTTCGTGTTTGAGAACCACCTTAAGGTATAATTCCAACGATTACGTTAAGGCTGTTCTCAACTGTTCTGCTTAACAAGAGCAAAACGTTTTAACACATTTACAAATTCATTTTTTAACGGAAAGATATAAAATTGGAAGGCCTGACTATGGAAGCGATTTGAAATCGAACTGTGTTTTCCATTTTTTGATAAATAAATTACCTATTGAGTTATAAGCAATTTTGATCACGTAACAAAGACTTTTTCACCCTCCCTTGGGTAGTTATTCTTCTTTCACACGGAAATTAGGTTCAAACGCCCACTTTGACACTATTTCCTGAAAGATCTATTGCGTTTGCAAAAAAAAAAAAAAAAAAAAAAAAAAAAAAAAAAAAAAAAAACCGAAAAACGCAGTTCGATTACATTATTTCTTAACAACAACACGTGCTAGTTTTATGCATTTCCGAACAAAAATAAATTAAAACTTATGTCATAAATTTGCCCTTTTGGATTGTAGAACAGACTTAAATAAAATAGGAAGAGCACTTATTTTCTTTTACGCAAACTTTTCTTTCTCAGCAGGATAATTCAGCCAGTTAACTTTATTGGTAATAAATTTGGTGTGATATTTATGAATCAGCTCAACAGAATAAAATCGCAGGTAGTGGAAACGCAGAAAACGGTGGACACGTAATTACACAAGATTGACTTTTTTAACACAATAATTATAATTGGTAAATAAATCATATGAGATTTAATTTTTCGAACAGGGCGAAAAATGTCCAGGCTAAGATTCGAAGCAGGAATACCCTGGCTGAAGCCGCCAGTGCTCTACCAATTATGCCATCCTGGAGAAGCTGGAATTACTAATTCACCCAGTTGCCTTACTAATTATAACATATGGGCTGATAATTATGACCAGCTCAACAAAATTAAATCGCACATAATAGAAACGTCAGAAAACGCTGGACACGTAATTACACCAGGTTAAATTCATTTAATACAAAAATGTCCCCGGTCGAACTTTAAATTTTTGCACCGGGCCGGCCAGGACTTGAAAATTCCGGTAGTGCAGATTTCAAGTGGTCTATTCTAAATAGAATCTGAATTCCCTTTGTTGTGACATAAAAATGACGTATGGGGACATATATCATGGGGTCGTAATTCAGGAATTCTTGAGAAAATAAAATGCTCTAGCACTGGATTTATGCCCCCTGATTTAAGTCCCCATCTACTGTGACGTCATCAAAATGACGTATGGGGATACATATCATGGGGATGTTAATCAGGATTTCGTCGAAAGTAAAATACTCCAGCACTGGATTTGTGCCCCCATTTTTTGTGACGTCAAAATGACGTATGGGGGCATAAATCATGGGGGCATTAATCAGGCTCTCAATGAAAGGAAAATTCTCCATTACTGGATTTGTGTCCCCTTCTCATATGGGGGCATATATCATGGGGATGTTAATCAGGATTTCGTCAAAAGTGAAATGCTCGAGCACTGGATTTGTGCCCCCATTTTTGTGACGTCAAAATAATGACGTATGGGGACTTAAATCATGGGGACGTTAATCAGGCTCTCAACGAAAGGAAATTTCTCTAGCACTGGATTTGTGTCCCTTTCAGATGTAGGGGCATATATCATGGGGACATTAATCAGGATTGCGTGAAAAGTGAAATGATCCAGCACTGTATTTATATCCCCATTTCTTGTGACGTCAAAATGACGTATGGGGGCATATATCATGGGGACATTAATCAGCGCCCCCATTTCTTTCAGTTGTTATAAGAAAATGGCAACAAAAATACATAGTAATCTACTATTTTCCCTTTACTTTCTACAGAAATTGAGTAATTCAATCGCCACTATTACAGAAATGGCCTTAAAAACTACAAAAAAATGTAATGTCTTAAAAATAAATTCAGATGCAGTTTTCAAACAAATTCCAGTTAAAAGTACTTTTTTCTTAATACAACTGTGTAAAAATCGAAAATGTGTGATACTTAGAAATTAAAATAATTGCAGAAAAGATAACAGTATTTAACTGTACAATGATACTTCTATTTTGTTTTACGGCTGGATAATGTAACGTAACGTTATTTTTTAGAGACGACATTTTAATTGTTGCCTGAAAGAAATGACATAGCGTGGAATAATAAAATCATAAAAATTGTTAAAACTGTTTTTATATATAAACAGTGTACTTGTTTTTGCTTCAATGAAGGCTTTTTCAAAACAAAACATAACATTCGATAGATGTACAATCTATAATTGAATGAATTAAAACTCCATCATTCCGGTTTCTCTCTGATTACTCACATTTACTTTATTTTTACATTGGTGTTCATTTCCATATTCGTAACCGAGATATAACACGACCCATTATTTCGCATATGGCTAATGATGCTGTATCCTACATATTGATTTTTTACGTGTTGCAATTTCAATGGATGGATAGCAGGTATAGACTTCGCACAAAAATATATTCTGTTTTCATTGACATTGATTTGGATAGATTCTTCTTGATATAATCTCGCAATTATTGGGGCTTTTCAATTATACTTTCTGTCAGTTATGTATTCTTTTTCTATAATTAAATTTCTAGCTAGCGAAGATTATATAAAAAAGAAGTCTTCAAAATAATTCGTGTATATCTGCGCGTATTGATGAAAATAGCTCAACGAGAAATTTCGTTTCTGTTTTCAATTATATTCTGCGTTCTTCCTTTTAAATTGAGCGACATTTTGGCAAACTGTGTATTATCAATAAAACTACAGATCCCATACAATATGCTGTAGATAGATTATTTTTTAAATAAGGGAAGGTGGACTAAAATGATGTATAAAATAAAATAACTGTTTAAATAAAATTTTGCCCCTAAGCTAATATGTTTAAAACTGTATTTTACATTATAAGCATATTTTAATAATATTTTGAACCCAAGTTGATTAATGAAAAAAATAGATTTTTGAAAAATCCAAAGGATCATTTTACCCATATAAAAGAGCAAATGATCCTTCATTTAAAAATAATTGTAAATTGTTTTTTATCGGCAAAGTAAAGTATATAAAAGTAATTATGACAATACATTATATATATAATAACACAAAGTGTATAACGCTTCCGGGGGGGGGGGGGGGGGGGGGTTGAACTCATCCGGATTCTACTTCGCTTTATCATATTCCATTTGGCCATTTTTATTGAAAATTATTTTTTCGAATTAAACATCATAAAAGTTACCCTTTTAGAAAGATTATTCAAAATAAATTAACATTTCAGAGATGACTTACATTTAATTATGTACATATTCTGAGATAACTTCAGTTGAGGTTAGTTTCGCCCTCTCCCTCCATAAGTAAACATTCCTTTGTATCGCATTTATTGTGAACTTTGAGCTTTGTTGGCGCCATCTATCGGTAGTTCAGCTATCGGCAATTAATCAGTGAAGGACTTCTTATTTAATTTTTTTATTATTATTATTATTCTGATTTATAAGAAATTGAAGGTTATTGATTTTTTTAAGCAATGAACGAAGACGAAAGTTAATTGACAATATATTTTAAAATAGCATTATTGATTCCAATTTGCATATTTTTTGTGAAGTAGTTCTTTAAATTTTGTGAGTGAAGTTCTTTCTTGCAAATTAAGTTTCAATTATAAATGGGCTGTTTTTATAACTATTTTACCCCCAACTGATCCTATTAGTTAGATAAGATAAAATTTATTCCTTCATAATTCTTTTTTATAATGCAATGCTATATCATTCTTTTGAAAATGCAAACACGTCATTCTGACGGGCTACCTTCTAGTAATGAAAAACAATAAGTTTTACAATCAAATAGCATACATAATTTATTTTATGTAAATTTTGAAATAAAAAGTGCCACAAATAATTTTGAAAAAACAATAAAATGGAATATTTGAAAATTATGTTCCAAAAATAATATTATAATACTTGGACTCAAAGAAAAAGATTTGGGCAGTCACGCATTAAGCTACCATGATGGCTAGGACCCGGTACCGGATTTTCTTCAACCTATGAAATTGTAGTAAAACTATTCGCATAATGGATCATTTTACCCGTCAACATGGTCGTCCAATTTAGGTCATATAACTCAATGACGCCGAGAAACATAACAAACTTAGCAAGAGTAATTCGCGTCTAAAAATATACTCTATTAAGTAAACCAAGTCATATTTCTGTACATGAAAGACTGTATATTTAAATAAATATAAAAGTTAGTGCTTTCTTATAACAGATGTTATAAAACCCACATTTTCAAATAATTCTATTCAGACGCGTAATACTGCGATCACTTGAATACCGCCATTGCTTGTTCTTCACTTAGCACAACTAGTTTATGTGTTACCCTGTAGCTAGGGTGACCTGTCTGGAAGAAAACATATCTGGACCGTTTTGCCCACTGGGATCATTGTTGGCCACCTTCCCCTAAAGATGGTAATTTCCGAAATTGAGTTTTCAAATGTATTATGCGTTTTTACCATTGTTTACTTGAAAATTATATTTCACGTTATTAAGTGGTTGAAGGTTCTCTTACAGAATTCTAAAAGTGTTGGAAAGTGTCTAATAATCAGTACTTGACGCATGATGTTTCTTTCTTTTGATTCTTCTTTTCACGATTGTTGAAAAGTGTTCATGAATTCGCTTTGTCTGTCTGTCTGTCAATCTGTCTGTCCGATGTTTAACTATTGTAAATGTTGTCAGATTTTCATGTAATTGATATATGTCATTGAGATTTATTATAGTACGTTGGGGTTTTAAAATATAATGTGTAGGATTCATTTTTCGATTCCTAGTGCGCTCAAAGAAATTTTGTTGCATTGTAGTCTACGGGCGAAACATTTGCAATGTATTTTCATAATGTTACACTATTTGAAACGTACTGAATTGAATGTGGTATTTGTTACCCAGTAGTACTACAAGATGGTTACTGTAAAATATGGTGTGCATAGTTTTTATCGTTCAGTTACGAGGATACATAAAATAGTTCGGTTACAGTATTGCCTATAAGCCATAACAGCTGGAATTATATATTTAACTCTGATATTCGTATTTTAAATTGTCTATTTTTTGCATAAAACTAGGTGTGTATAAATTCTATAGATAATGCACACTGTTACGGCTTGTCTTGGCACTGTTTTGAACGCACCTCCTTGCGCGTTTACCAGACTTTGCTGTTTGACAAGGGCAGTCTTTCTCATCTGTTGTTGTTGTTCGCACGTCGAATGTTCTTATAAAATAAAACCGTATTTAGTGAGCTATTTCGTTAGATAAAATGACCATGGGGTCATTACTGTTAGTAATAACGTCTATTATAGTATTGGTGTAGCATAATTATACAGATTATGTCTTTAATTCGAGTGGTATTGTCCTCGAAAACAACATCGCAGTATGTTTCGTAACTGACTATGGTGTCAGTCCTGATACAAGTTCCTGTATATCTACCCTATATATATATAATCCTAATAAAACGGATATTATGAAACGAATTTATTTAACGATTCTATGAAACGACTGATTAAACAACTGATTATGTTTCACGGCGATTTCTCCTAAAATACGGAATACTTCCTAATGAAATGAAATCTTCCTATTGATCTGCAGATCTCAAAACTGGTATTAGAACTTTTAAATTCGAATTAGTTTTCGAAATATTAATTTTTTTCTAATTTTATATGCTTTTCTCTAATGATTGCAAATTTGAATCATAAGATATTTTTTTTCTTCAGATTTTAGAAAAGGTTACAATTTTAAACTAATTTGGCGACCAGTTTGGCATCTCTTAAATGTATGCTAAGAAATGTATCATGTTACTTTTATTCATAATTCAATTTGTATTTCATTATCATTTTATTTAATACAAACTGAAACATTTAAAATAAATGGCTTTCACTTCTTTATTTTTTTTTAAACGAAATGAAAGAAAAATATTAGGCACATATGTTATATACGCACCGGGGTACCTAATTGGCGCCAAAATGGCATTATTTTGGTTGACATGGTAACCCGGCTTTTGTTGTTTATTTAATAATAAATGTTTATTTATTTATTTTCCGTTTTTTTAATTACATAAATTGTTTTGTTCTATAGTTAATTATATTTTTGGTTATTTTCGTTTAAAAATAATAGAAAATAATTAAAAAATACGGTACCACTTACTTATTCCGTCGACCCATTTCGCCAAATTATTGAAATTGCCATAATTTTTATTTTAAATAACGAAAGAACAAAGAAAATAGCATAACATTAATAAATATACAAATAAAACGTCGAAATAAAAACACTTGACGACGTAAAGACGTGTAAATTGCTTAAAGTCGAGTGAATGTGACAGTTACGATCAACCATTATTGGCATTTAATCTTATAGTTTGGTGATAGATGTTTGGTCGACGGGATAACTGAGTAGTACCAAAAATACATATGTAACTGGTATTCGAAAACGATGTTTTCGCCAAATTTTCGTAAAAAAAATCACGCCAAACCCAGTGCGAATATGACATCTGGCCAAATATTAAATGGTGTAACAAACGATGACATTTAATTTCAACTTCAAAGCAATGTTTTAATTTAGCACTCGAAAAAAAAATGCTAACTGGCTAGTTGAAAAATAGCTATTGGCGAGATTTGCACCCGGCTAGCGTAACAGTACCAAGAATTCTGTGCGACCATGGAAACTTTTATGTAGTTTTATTCGAAAAAGAAATTTGATTTTTTAATCAAAAGGGAAAACTTTTGGCACAGATGTCATTTACGGACCCATATTGGCGCGATTTTTTTTCTGACGCCAATGTCATATACGCAACGCATACTTAACTGGCGCCATAGTATCGTTATTTTGCTTGATTTGGTAAGCCGGATGTTGTTGTTTACGCTGTTGATGTTTATCCCAAATTAGCGTCGGGAAAAAAATCGCGCCAATATGGGGCCGTATATGATATCTGAGCCAAACTTTCATATGAAAAGCGAAGGGATCAGAGCGTATTTATTTATGGCAGTTACATGACTTGGACTATTATAATACAGATGAAATGATGGCCATAGAATAACATTTGGCGTCTCATCACCTGTACCTGGCTAACATTAAAGTACCAAAATGGCACCAGGAATATAAAAAGCGAAGTTGTTCGCCCGGAACTGTTGATGATAGTCACATGACTTAGGCTATTGTTATAGAAATTGTTTTAAAATACCGGGAGACAAAGACTCTCTACACTTAATTCATTTTTTAGCTTCTTTCCAAATGTTTAACTGATCCTCTTTAATCAATCACGAAAACAACCATTGGATGTCTTAACAGCAACTGATTCGGCCTTAAATTTTTTAAATCAAAGGAAATTGAACGGAAACCCGTTTACAGTGAGATCTGCACATCTTTTTTTCAGTATAATTCAATCTTCTATAATATTTTTAAAACCGATCAGATTAGTGTGTTTTTAGATTCTGCGGTGTCTGAATGGGGGTTGGCGAGCGTAGCTTGCAGGGGGCAGAGCCCCCTAGTATGTATATAAAAAGAACTGTTTGTTATTAGACTCTCTTCGAATTATTTGACTATCTTCGCATTTATATTTGAACTAGTTACAGTCCATAATCACACTGCAAATCTCTGAAACACTTTCTACTCACAATACATCACATTTATAAACGTCTTAGGTGTCAAGATGTGTTTCCAATCTGTTACATGCATTCCCAGGTGTTTCAGATTGTGTGATAAAATCCGTTTCTCGAACATAGGCTGTAACTTTCGTAAAGAATTAACCGCAAGTACAACGCATGCTTAAAACAGAACGGATTCAAAACGCATCTCGGTAAACGCTATATTCAGAGTTGAATTCAGGCACTTTTTTCCGGAGGGATTTCTGTTGCTGCGGGGTGAAGGGGTGGGGGGTTGCACTTTCAAAAAATGGAAATTTGAAAAATCCAGGGGGGGGGGGATTGAATCTGAAAGGAGGGGCAAGGGTTCACGAGTCACTCCATTAATTCATCCATGGACACATGTTTTTAAAGCGAAAATCAGCTATTAATGCGAGTTAATAGGGTTACATGTTACGTGCATTGAATGTCCTGTCTAAACAAAGTTCTGCTCCCCGCTCCGTAGTGACGTAGCGTAAGTGGAGCAAAGCGGCATAAAAGCTTCCTTCCAATAGATCTCCGGGAGGGCAGAGACACTCCGGAGCGAGTCTGCACCCCCCCCCCCCCCCGAGAAACACTTTCTCTTCGAGTAACACTACAAGTAATAAACTGCATTCCAGTGGAGCCGCAAAGAGGAGGAGGGGGAGGACACTGCCCTTTACTGGATTTCTAAATTCATTCTAAACTAAATTTAATTAAATTTCTTTTACCTGAAAATCTAAAAAAAAAAAAAGTAAAATATATTTTTCCCTAGTTTCTCTAAATATTTTAAACACCGAGATAAAAAGAAACTAATTATTTTTCGTTCGGAGAGCACCTCTGAACTGAACTCCCCGTGAAAGATTATTTCTATTTCTGTTTTTCTTTTTTCATTAATATTTTTAAACATATCTTAAATGTGGGGCGCTTCTGACGAAAAATAGTGTAAAGTATATTTATATTATTTGTCAGGTTACATCTTTTCCAAAATATTTCCCCTTCCTGGATCTCGTTCAGCCGGCGCCCACGCTACAATTTTTTTATGATTTATTTACCCCTGCCTTCCCTGAAGAACAACAATCTGAAAGACACAAAATGTTGTTGCATAAAAATTTATAGCATAAGAATCTGTATAATAGCCTCTGAGGAGGCGGAGGGGCCCCGTACATTTTCAATTTCAGCGCCCCCGGCCACTTTGCTTGACTTTTCTTTTGAAAAAGAAAATTCCTCGCTCGCAGCCAGCGATAACTCAGTCAGACATGCGCAGTTGATAGCTATAAAAGCCGGCGAAAAGACCCTTTCAAATCCGGACATGCGCAGTTCCGATCCTGCGACAATGAACAACGAAGTGATACTGTAAACAATGGACAAAGTTTCGATGAGAGATGGAATATTGGAATGTTTAAAGGTATGTTATTTTATGTTCTACATTGTCTTATAAGTAAAGATTCTTTAGTTTAATGTCGTCGAATATACTCGCTGTTATTCTATATTGAAAATATTGACGATCACGCTCACGCTTGACATTTTGCTTATAAGTTTTCGACCAACATTCAGACAGAAGGCGTATTATCCATTAGGCTCAGTAGGCTGTAGGGACCCGGCGCTGAGAATTTTGTTCTTTTTTTTTTTAATGTATATTATCGAGCTAATATCTTATTCAATAGAGGATCCCTTTTCAATATCCCTTTCTTTATTAACTTATTGAATCCTGTAATTCATTAAGATGTAGATTGTATCCCAAACACTACTTACTTTCTTCTGTATTCATATAAAGAAAATATTGGATTCGGGACATTTTCGGCTTCGACTTTTTGATGGATTTACACATTAGGTTACATAGGGGCAAAGTAGTTTCGTAAGTAGAAATATGAGAGGGGTTTGTTTTTTAAACACAATAAAAAGTTTTGTAAACATTTTTGCGAAGGGTCCTTTAAAACACCTAAAAATTTCTTAAACCCTGACTTTAAATTAATATTTTTAATAATTTCTATTTTTTTTTCTAACATTTTCTGTCTCTTCTTACAGCCATATTTATGTAAAACCTCTATCATTAATGTCTATTTTATTTATTTTTTGAGGGAGGGGGTTGTTCGTCCCCTCCCGCAATACCCACAACAACTCATTATGCACTTTTTTTTTAGAAAACTATGCAGTTACTATCAAGTATGTAGTACAAATATATTAAATTTATATTAGGTTCATATGTAGTTTGAAAAGCTATTTTAGGGAGCAAATGGCATCTACTACTATTTATGAAATTCTTAATTTGTTTTATTATCACAGTTCAATTTTAAATAGAATATTTACTGTTTGTTTTTATTAAAAAAGTTAAACTGGACCTCTTTATAATGGAACCCTGCCTAAAATTTCAAATGAATAACAATTAATAAAATTGAATAATAAATAAATAAATGGGTAATGAAATTAATAAATGACTAATTTAAACAGTTTTATTTAATACAAATAAATATTATTTGTTAAATTCAGTAAAACTTGTCTTTGATGGAATCCAGTAAATTAAATACACTAACAAAACTTCGCTTGAATGAAAAATAAGTACAAAATAGTTTTTCTTTCTTTCTTTTTTTAATATGTTCATTTATAAGTATTCAATATTTATCTTGAAAATAATGCCCAATTTCTCCACTGCATTTCATTATTATTATTATTTTTTTTTTTAAGAAAAAATCAACAACATCCAATTATAAAAACTATTAAAGGTATTATTCCCAATTTTTTTGTGTTGTGGTGTTTTATGGCACCCAATTATCAACATGAGGGATATAGGCCCGAAGGGGGGGGGGGGGGGTGCCCTCCTGTGGGAACTTAACCTGTAAACCATGGAAAACTCCGAACGATTAGGCCAACAGGCGTAATTAGGTTCGAACCCAGTACCTCCCGTCTACCAGCTTTGAGAGCAGAACCTCTCAGCCACTGGTGGGACATTTTTTTTTTTTGTGGAATTAGCACCCTCTGATTGCTATATAATAAAATGCCTATTTAAATATATATACACTTATATGAAATAATTATGATTTTTAAGTGGCTAGGAATTACCCCGGAAATGAGGTAATTCTTGATCACCTCTTGGGTAATTATCGGTCAGCATCTTTTTTGATGTAAATAAAGTAGTAAAGTTAATTTTTTCAAGACACTATTAAAATAAGAAATATCAATCTTGTAAAAGTTTTGTTCATCTCATAATTGTGGAATGCATAAACTTGGGTATAAATACAAATTTATTTGATGTGCGAAAGTCTCTTTGTACATTTTACAAAACATTAATTAGCAAAAAAGTTTTTGTAACATTTATAAGCAGTATTTATTACTTCTTCATCCACTGTAAATGGATTAATTAGTACCTTAGAAATTTATTGGTCCATAAAATATATAACTGAATATGTATATGTTTTCGATTCTACCTCGCTTAGGCCAACTGAAGTTTCCGCCTCCCTTTTCAAGAAATTTTACACAAATTTCAATACCGATCTTTATCATATAATACTCAGCATAATAATTATGTTTCTCTATTGCATTTTGTATACTTTTAAGCACCATTTTGCAATGAGATAGTATTTCTACTTAATTATTTAGTCATATAGTGTGTCTTATACTCAGAGCATTTACTGTTTTCTCCCTTAACAAAATGATGCTACTGTACACTTATGCTTAAAAAAAAGTTGTAAGACAATAGTTTTTGGGGAGCACAGCTGTAATAGATAAAATACCAAGTATAATTATTGTAAAATTACATTATTAAGCACTGACCAGGAATTACCCCACAAATATGGGCTTAGTTCGGCTTGCTGATATAAATGTGTTTAATATAGTAGAGGAAACTTTTATAATCACTTTTAAAAACTGTGATATGTCAAAGTTGAAATAAAATAAAGTTAAAAATAAAAATAAAATAATTAACGCTTTAAGAATGACACAGATTGTAAAAATCATGTGAAATATGTAAAAATCAAGATCAATGTTGTTTTGCAGAAATTTGAGTAGTAGTTTTAAATGAATAATTAAATATTTATTTTATAAAAAATAATTATATACTATATATATATATATATATATTTATTTAAAATATTCATTTATTGAGTTTTAAATGAATGCATACATTTCAAAGCAAAGGGTTCAAAGTATCTTTCAGATTTTTTACATTTTAGATAAATAATTATTTTGATAACAAAAGTTAAAAATGACCAAGAATTACCCCAGAAACTCAGTGATCAGGAATTACCCTGGGTGACCCTAAATAAAATAAAATTACAGTATTATATTAATTAGGCATGGACACTGAACCCAATTATAGAAAATTCACTGCCTTGAAAATGTTTCTTAGAAAGTGAGAGCTAATGAATTTATTATAAAAGAAATATTTCTTTTTTAAAACTGTCTTTTTAGGATTTTCTGAATTGATGTCTCAGCATATTATCATAATTTAACTAACCTAAAAGTATTAATTGATTAAAATGTGTATTTTTTAATAATTGCATTTTAATCTTTATTTATATTTTCTATTTATTAACTTAAAACTATTTCATCGTTGCAGTTTCACAGTGACGATGGCTGACCTTTCTTGGCAAGCATGGTTTGATGCATCAGTAAATACATTGTTGTTGTAGTTTGTATACAATTGTAACTCTAAAGAATAGTTTGTGATTTATCACCTGTCGTGATGTTGTGAACTAATGGAAAAATGCCTTAAAATTAATTTTTCTAGAGCTATATTATTGGTTGTATTGTCATTAGAAATCAATTGTAAAATTTCATCTTTAAATTCGAAAACTAAGTTGAATTTTAAATAAGAGTGTATCAAATATACTAATTACCGTAAAGTACTGAAAGTAAGCTCCCATGCGAATGCAAGCTCCCCCTCATATATATGAGTTTTTCCTTTTTTGAAAAAGTACCATTTATACGCCCTCCCCTTCAAGTTTTATTTTCTGATGCATTCAATCCTTCTGTTTTTTTTCAGGAAATTCCTTAAGTTTTTTGTTTCCATATTTCCTAAATGAATATATCTCGTGCAATTTATTTTTATCCAATCTCTTGTTTTTACATATATCATTGTATCAGAAAGGTATATGTTCTCTATATTATTGTTGTTTTCCTTGATTTGTTTAAGTTTAAAAATTTTTGTTTGTAGTTCTTTCATATCTGAATTAAATTATTTTATGTAAATTTGTTTAATTAATTTATTATTTTTATTGATGGAAACTGGAAACTATTTAGCTTCTATGAAAAGGAATTTTAAGACTAAAAAATGTTAATTTGATCTGATTTTATATTGGAAGTTGTATAAATTCTGTGAAATTTCAAATATAACCCCCCCCCCCCCCATACACACAAGCACACCTTGCCCGATTTTTCTCTACTTTTCACAAAAGATCCAATTATAAGCCCACCTTAAAATCATTAGAATTTGCTGTATGCTAAAGCAGGGCTTACTTTCGGTGAATAAAAAAATAAACGAGGAAAAAAAAAGCTCATTATTAACTGAATGCAGCAAAACCGACTTAGATGAAATCTCTTTGTAATGAAAACCTGTCTTAAACATTATAAATGTATATCTTTCTCATTTGTTCTGTTTCATTTTAGCTGTGCAGGAATATACAGAGGTTTTGATGTCTAGTAGTAAACACTCTGAAGAAATGACGACACAGAGACAAAAAAGGGACAGTGGCATTAACTCCCCGCAGCCGTTAAAACAGGTTTTTTCCCTTTGTTTGATTTATTATATTTTTGTGAAAAAGGAATTTTTTTAAATTTTTCTATCTGGTGAACTTGCTTTGTTTGCAGTTTGCTCAATTTAATTTAAAACCCAACAAATAAAAAATAAATTAATAATTTGTCTGTATGGAATGAAATTTTGTAAAGGGGCCTATTTTACTAGAGTAATTTTGTGAAGAGGCCTGTTTCATTAAAAAAAAAAATTGTGAGAGGTCCTGTTTTATCAAAAAGAATCCTTCATTTGTTAAAATAGTTTATAATTAAATTATCGAAAGTTTGACTATAGATGCCATGTGAAATACGTTCGCTACATACAGATTGATTTTGTTTCTCTATATTGTCTAGAATATTGTATATTTTTTTGTTACATGCACCAAAGAAAATGTGTGTTCTCTTTTATAAAGCTGATTTTTTTCCTATGTGTCAAATTAACTTCATTTTTTCCTGATTGTCTTTTAACGATTTTTACTGCGAAGTATACAGAACTCTGTCATTGTTATCGCCTTTTTTTTATTTAATTTAAATCAATATTGAAGTTTTTTTTTTTTTTTGGAACAGTTTTTAGGTCTTAAAAAAAAGTTGGCTAAAATTTAAGAAAAGCCAGGCTAATGATTTTTATTGGTTTTAACTGGCTTTTTTGCTATAATTGTATTTTATAAAGTGGAAAATTTTAACTTTAAATCTTAATGTTTTAAATGATACATTGTAAAACTTAACTGAGTTTAAAAACATTTTCTTAAACTACACTTAGAATTTCATAAAATAACATTATTTAATGTTAAAAACATTTGTATTTGAAATTTGAATAATATTGGTATGAAGCAACTTGTAGTTGATGCATAGAACATTTTGATACACTATAGGATACCGGTTGGTTGCTTTACTTTATTTTAATACACCTTGATTGCTTGTTTCTTATTTTAAATTTAAGCAATAAATACTTATTGATATATTCATTAACTAATTTTAACTTTTTCTTAATTAAAATTATTATAATTGAGACCTTTTAAAACATTCATTAAAAAACTCATTTTCATTATTAATATAGAAGTAAAGAGGTAAATACAGGGGCTAAGAATCTTCCATATTTCATTGTTTAAAGAAAAACCCCACGCCTTGCAGAAGCACAAAATTTAAATTATTTAAAAATTTTTATTTGGTTTATTTTAAAAATAAATAATCAATTAACCTCTCTCAAAATGATGTTTTTTCGCATTTGCTCTCCCCTATCCTCTGTGGTATCAAATATGTATAGTTTAACTTTTATAGCTGTTTAATTTTAAATTTCTTTTCAGATCTATTTAATACTGTATTGTAAAAGTAAATAAATAATCTGTTACCTAAATTATCCACATTCCTCCCAAAATTTCTGCTTCTCTACCCCTGCTCCCCTTTTTACCCTCATCTCATGAAGATCACACATATGCATCTCATGAAATTAAAAATCTTGAACATTGTTTAATTTTTTTATTATATTTCTGATTATTTGTAACAATATTTAAATAACCATCTAGATTATTTCTATCTCCCCCCCCCCTTCTCCAGCATGAACAGTTTAAAATCTTTGAGAAATTGCCCTTTTTTACCCTAATTTTATAACTGTCTTGTAACAAAAATTTAAAAAACATCTAAATTTGTCCCCCCCCCTAAAAAACTTCTCCTTCCCTCCCCCCCCTCCCTGCAGCAGTCAAACTTCAAAAGATTTTTATGCATAACAATATTCAAATAACTATCTAAAGTATTTCTGCGCCCCCTTCCTGATTAAAAAAAGTCTTCTTTCCTCCCTCCCCGCCCCCCTCCCCCACCTTCCACCAGCATGCATAGTTTGAATTCTTTAAGAAATTGTGTTTTCTGCTCTTTATATTATAACTTTCTTGTAACAATAATAAAAAAATCAAATTACTTCTTCCCTACACATAAAGTTGTCTCCTCTTCCCCCCACCCCCTGCAGCACACAAAATCTTTTTAAATCTCGTAAGATTTTTATGCTCATGTATTGTTGCTTTGTAGCAACAATAAGTAATCATCAATCTTTCCCCTTAAATTTCCATTCCCCATCCTCCGGAAAAAGCTGAATTTTTAGACATTGGGGAGGGGGAGTTATTTTAGAGAACATATTTATTTTAAAACATAAAATATACATGTGATTCAGGAGTGAGAATAACCAAACTACAAAAAAGGGGAAAGTTAATACAACTGAAAATGTTCTACTAACAATAAGAAACTTAATAATAAAATAAACAGCCTGAAATTCAAAAGGAGGGAAAGTGCCGTGCTCTGCCCTCCCTAAATAACACCCTTGATGATATGTTTTAATATCTATTGAGTATCAAATTCATTGACTGATGGAAGTTTTTTAAGAGGGTGGGTCACGAATTTGAGAAAAAGATAATCTTTATTTTTTACTAAATATCAAATTTAGTTTAAGCAACTTAATTTTGAGTAATTAGTTATTATAGCAAATCAAATATTAAAACCATCCATAAATGATATTGTTCTCTTACCATTTTTAAATTGCAGTGTAGATTAACTTTATTTTGTACGAATTTGCTTCATTATTAATTTTAATGTATTATAACAAAAGAATTTCAATTTTAACATTTAAACATGTAAAAAGGTGGTAAAATATGCTCCTATTTAACTGTCATTTTATAACAAATTATTAATATTTTAAAATATAAAACTTCATTGAGATCACTAAACAATGATAAAAAACACAATACTGCCATTTCAGATCATATAAAATTGATTCAAACCTGATGAAGAATCAGTTTCATATGATCCGAAATGAAGCTTTAGTGCTTATTATATTATTTTTATGGTGGTCAGAAAAAAGTTTTCTAAAAAAGTTTAAAATGAAGTATGAAACACACATGGATCAGATGAATTAATATAACCAAGGATCTATAATTAGACTAATTGAAACAATGAACCTACAATGAGGCCCTGAACATTAAGAATTGTTTTAAAACATAAAATCATTAACACTGATTTTAGATATATTTAAAATTACTAGGGGGCACTGCCTCCTACGAGCTACGCTTGCCAACCCCCGTTCAGACACTTCAGACTCTAAAAGCACGCCAATTTGATCGGCTTTAAAAAGATTTCAGAAGATTGAATTATAACTAAAACACAGTGGCGATCTCCCTATAAACGGGCTTCTATTCATTTCTCTTTGATTGGGGAATTTTAAGGCCAAATCAGCTGCTGTTAAAAGCAGAGTCAGATAATATAGACGAACACGCAAACGCCATTCGCAGAAAAATTTCAAAATTTGCAGACAGTTTTGATGCTTGTTTTTTTTTTTTTTTTTTTAACAAATTTCTTTATATATATAAAAAAATTATCAAGACCCTGAGCTGAGAATCGGTGCGATGCACGTTGCAGACTCTTGAGAAGGTTTGCAGACTATTTTTCAACTGGAAAAAAAAAAAAGTTTTGAAAATTCTTAAGAAATAGTCACAATATTAAGGAATGGTTTGTCTCAAAAACAGTAGATAAACTGTTGAGTAAGAGTTCATCTCTTCCATTCATGGACTAATAACTTTTTTATTTTAACATTCATTTATTCATATTTCAGTTATTTTATAGAATAAAATGACAGTTTTGTTGAGCAATCATAAATTGATATGTTTATTTTAAGTTAATGATTAAAATATTTCACATTTTTCATTAGTTTTCTGTCATTCATTAGTTGTCTGTATTAAGCATACCATTCAATACTACATTTCTTGACTAAGTTTTAATAATGCTTATAAATTAATATTTTTCTTTAAGTGGTGTTGCTTAGTGGCACTCCACTCGCATATAATTTTACCTTTTTGCTGTTAGCAGCGATTTAGAACTCGGGAGGGGCGCAGCATTTTTTTGCAGAAAATTTTTAAGAAATTATTTGAGTTCGCAGGCAGTTTTACATTCTATCTAAGTCTGGTTAAAAGGTACAATGGCTGTTTCCGTCTTTGATTAAATAAAATCAGTTAAACATTTCAAAATAAGCTAATGTAAAATGAATTAAGTAAACAGAGTCTTTGTCTTCCGGTATTTTTTAACAAAGCGAAAAGAAAGTTTTTTTAAATAAGGCACTTTAAATGTAACGTTTTTAATCTGACGTAATTTTCACCAAACTTTTCTTTCTCTTTAATATTCACGTGAAATTACTTTTGTTAGAAATGAAATATTATTTGCGCTGTCCTAATAAAAATTGTAGAAAAGATCATCTTAAAATATCAAATAAATGTCTCGTGCAATTTTTAAATTTAAACTGTTTTGCAATATTATTTTTTTTTTCATTTTACGTAATAACTGTAATGTGACGTAATTTCTCCTATTTAAGACGCATGTTAATGAATTTATTATTTTGCATATTCTTTCTCTTTTAAAATTCACTTGTAAATATAGTTTTTATGACATAATTTTCAGTGAGTTCAATTGCTTTTTATATTTTCTGTTTATAATAGTCATGTGTAAATAAATTTTTAATTTGAAGCAAACATTATTGTTTGCACTGTTTATACAGTTGGCAACAGTTTAAATTAATGCCATTTTCTAAAATATGTAAAAAATATCTCTCGAAATGCTGAAAATCTGAATTTAAAATAGAAATAAAACCTCGAAAAATGAGTCAAATTAAAAAAATAAATGCAGTCTGCACACCGGGAATTTCTAACGCATAAATTGATCTAAAAATGATTAAATTCCCATTTATAGTTTTTGCTCCTATACAACTTTTTTAATGGAACGATTTTGTCCAACTTTAACATTAAACATATCTTAAAATAATTCTTTGATTTGAAAACTGTCTGCATCAGTGTGTTTATCAAACATTTCTCTATAATACCACCGATTTTCATATTTTTGTATGCAATATTTTGCTTAATATTAATGAAGAAAGACCTCTGGTCACAAAAAATTCAAAAAGGGTGGTGGTGACAGCGTTAGTTTTTTTTTTTTTTTCTCTTTTAGAATAGAGAGATAACAGGCCTTCGCAACACTCGGCAGTTCAATTAGTTGGAAATAAAGTGCAAAACAGGGCTACACAAAATAATTCTGATACAATATTGCCTATGGGCAGAAATTTTGATTTAGATTCATCAAAATTTATGTAGATTATTGTGACGCATAGCTGCCGTTTCCGAATTAAAAATGTTGTATCTTGTAGCATTTATATTTATTTTATAATGTCATACAAAACAAGTCCGATATATATGGGCAGATTTCTTAAAATGCATTTTAATGATTTTAAAAGATTTAAAAGCTTGTTTTTTTATTATTACACTAGATAGTACCCATCAAGAACTGGCGGTAAATAACTTGAATGTTCCATTAGAAAAATTCTTGGATTTTGAATTAGTTGCTTTTAAATTAATTATTGAAATCGTGACAAATTTTTATATTGCATAAATGATTCCTATTTCTTGAAGGCGAGCTAGAGGGTGCTGTCAGTCTAACCTATTGAATGAAGTGAAAGAACTTTATAATTTACAACTGAGTAAGTAGGGTGTCAATGATTTAAATCATTTGATTTAAATCAGCGATTTAAATCATGATTTTAATCAAGTGATTTTTTAAAAAAATCATTGATTAAAATCAAAAATTTTTTTAATGTTTAAAATGACATAAAAAAGTATTCAAATCTAAGATGAACATGACTTGGAAAGTCTTTACAGGTATTGTGACTTATGAATACACAAAACAAAGCTTTAAATAATTGTTTCGAAGCGTAATTCCTGAGTATTGTGAAAAATTTAAGTACAGTAAGTTTGTAAAAAGCATGGTTTTTTATCTAACAAACATAAAAAGCATTTAATTTTAAAATGATATTTAAATCTAATATAACTTACAATGTCATCATTTCCTTTTAATAATCAAGTTATTCATTCTTTTATATACAATAAACATAGCAATAGAGTGTCAATGATTTTAATCAATTGATTTAAATCAGATGATAAAATCACATATTTAAATAGTGTGAAAAAGCATTATAATGAGTAATGGAAATTATCACTAAATCACTTGTAAAAAATGTAATATTTGTTATTCTTAATTATAACAATATTAAACTGTGTAAAAACAAGTATTACACATTTAAAAAACATCTAACTGTTAAATAACTTCAAAACATTATTTAATATTTAGTAGCTATTCAAATACTTAATAATGTTGTGGGGAAAAAAATCTGATTTAAATTTCAAAAATACAATTTTTGTAATATATTTATAAATTATGTGTGAGTTTTCTGTATACATTGCTACAATTTTTGATCAATTTGATATACACACGCTTTAGAACCTGTGTAAAATTACTGGCTGCTTTATGAATTTATCAAACTATTATTTATCACCTTTTTCAGCCACTTTTCAAAAATATAGATTGTGTTCTTAATTATACAGTTAATTGTTTAATAATTACAAAATTTAATCTGTATCATCAATTTGAAAATAAATGCAATTTATCAATAACTTTAAAATATAAGCAGTATTTAATATTGGTTTACATAATTCTTACAAAATATTAATGCACATAATTTTGTATGCTACTAAAGAAATTTTCAATTTGCAGTTTTTTGTAATTTCTATAATTACATAATTAAAATTTTATTAATTAAAGCAAAAAAACATAGATTATGTTAGTAATTGGAGGGTTATTCATTTTTGAAATGCTTAATTCTTGATAGATGTTTAATATTTTAACACAAGGAAAAAAATCAAAAAAATCTGATTTAAATAAATCCCTTTAAAAAAAACAGATCCCTTCGCTTTTTATATTCCAGGCGGCCATTTTGGTACTTAAATGTTAGCCAGCCACAGGTGTGATAAGTCGCCGAATATTATTCTATCCCCATTATTTTGTTTATATTATAATAGTCCAAGTCATGTAACTGCCATAAACAACGGGCTGATTCCTTCGCTTTTCGTAAGAAAGGTTTCCATTTTGATTAAAGAATCAACATTATTTTTTCGAATAAAACTACATAAAAGTTGCCATGATCACAAAGAATTCCTGGTACTTTTATGTTAGACGGGTGAAAATCTCGCCAATAGCTTTTTTTTTAACTCGCCAGTTAGCATTTTTTTATTTTTCGAGTGGTAAATTAAAACTGTGCTACTTGGTTATCCCATCGACCAAAAATCTGTCGCCAAACTATAAGATTAAATGCCAATAATGGTTGATCGTAAATATCACATTCACTTGACTTTAAGGAAGTTACACATGTTCACGCCATCAGGTGATTTTTATTTCGACGTTTTATTTGTATTTTTATTAGTGTTATACTAATTTATTTGTTCTTTTGTTATTTAAAAAAAAAAAAAAATGTCAATTTGTATAATTTGGCGAAATTGGTCGACGGGAGAAGTAATAACATTAAAACGTTTCTTTGAAGTCGAAATTAAATCTCATGATTTGTTGCATTGTCACATACGCACCGGTTTGGCATGATTTTTTTCTTTTTTTTTTTACGACAATTTGGCGAAAACCTCGTTTTCAAATACCTGTTACATATGTATTTTAAAATTATTTTCTGTTATTTTTAAAATGAAATAAGAATAAATAATAAAAAAAAATAATAACTATAGAACAAAACAATTTATAACATTTTTTGTAAATAAAAAGAAAATAAATTCAAATAAACATTTATTAATAAATAAGCAACAATAGCCGAGTTACCATGTCAGGCAAAATAACGCCACCCCGTTGCGTATATGACATCTGTGTCTAATATTTTTCGTTTCGTTTTGTTTAAAAAAAAAGAATGAAGTAAAAGCCATTTATTTTAAAGGTTTCAATTTTAAATGAAAGTTTTGTATTAAATAAAATGATAATGAAATACAAATTGAATTCTGAATAAAAGTAACATGATGCATTTCTTAGCATACATTTAAGGGAGGCCAAACTCGTCGCCAAATTAATTTAAAATAACCTTTTCTAAAATATGAAAAAAAATATCTGTTATGATTAAAATTTGAGTTGCCATCATTAGAAAAAAAGTATTTAAAATTAGAAAACTAATTCTAATTTTAAAATTCTAATACCAGTTTTGAGATCTGTGGATCAATATGGATTTTTGGTGTTAATTTCATCGCAAAGTATTCCATATTTTAGGAGAAATCACCGTGAAACGTAATCAGTTGTTTAATCAGTCATTTCATAGAATCGTTACATAAATTCGTTTTAATTCGATTCATTAGGATTTTATATATATAGGGTAGATTTATATTTAAATATTTATCCACTGGAAAATTGATAACTGAATATATATATATACATTTACATACATACCAAATTTAACTTTATGAGTTTAACGGTTAAAATGACAATTTTTATTGTTTACGTTCCAGCATTTAGTGTGGATTATACATCGGCGGATTTCACAGAGTTGACTGTATATGTATATTACATATACATAATATGGTTACATTTATACATATGCAGGATTCTTGCTGATCCATTTGCGTTAAATTCTTCATTGAGAAAAAAAAAATATCAAAATAGCAAGAGCTTTTTTATTATTATTCTGTGTACATATTGGGAACATTTTCATTTCATATTATTGAATGATTGATGTTGCTTATTACATTTAGCTGTACTGTACCACTTACATCACTTTCTTTTCTTTTTTCTTTTTTTTTTTTTTTTAAGGTTGAAAATTGCTTGTGATCCAGGAGACGGAATTTCTTCTCTTATTATCAACATGGCTTTATCGTACTCAGAAATCTTACAGTTTTCCGTGATATCGCAGAAAGAGATGTGCAGCTTACGGAGGAATAAAAAATATTTATTAGTATAAATAATATTTATTAAAAAACTGTGGAAGGCTGTAGCAGCCATTTTGTATCTTGCACATGAGCTATTAAAATTTTATTATTTTTTTTATTATTGTAAATAAAAACTTATCTTGAGTGGTCAAGCAGTTTTAGGTCTTATTTTAGTTGCTTCAATTCCTAGTTATTTGTTTTAAATTTAAAGTAATATAGAAAATAGTTATTGTGAATATTTAGATCCTGTTCTTTTATGAATTTATTGAATATATTAATGGGCACATTCACTAACTTAAAAACACCCACTTGCTAATGTTAATTCTATGGACATATTTTTTTTTAAATATTTTGTTTGCATGCCGATATTTTTAAACAATTTTTTTCCTCTTGCATTGAATAGCTGAGGTCAATCTCAACGAAAACCCTTTTTGTTTTTTCGATTTTGGTTGCAGGTTTTTTTTTTTCTTTATGAGGATATTTTCTTTTCGGAATCTGTTTTGAAAGTGAAAGTGCCCTCATAAAAAAAAAAAAAAAAAAAAAAAAAAAAAATGCCTGCAACCAAAATCAAAAAAGTAAAAAATGGCATTGTCAAAATCGAACCCAGCTATCCAATGCAATCATTTAAAACTATTGAAATACAAATGAGAAATTTTTAAAAAGTGAATTTATTGCAGATTTGAAAACTGTAAACAATTTTTATTTTTCTGAATTGCACAATTCTGTTTAAAAGTGCGAGGCAGATTTTAGAGATGGAAAATGAAATTCACATTAAACGGTTTGATAGATTCATTTGTGAAAGCTTTTTGTGTGTTCATCATTGAATGAAGCATATGGTATGTCAATGATTTGTTTAATTCATAACAGTATTAGAATCTCTTTTTAACCCTTTAATAGGTTTTTTTTTAAATAATTCAACAAAATGCTTATGACGACTTGAGAAAATGAACAGGCATATATGGAATTCATAAATAACACAATTTTGTTATGTGTAAATTTAATTTATTATGCATCATTGTTGATACAACACAAAACTTGTAATTAGCTTATAATTAAAAAGTGCATATTACAGACATTAGAATGCATAACATGTCTGAAAAGATTAATTGTAATATTTACTGTGAATTGCCCGGTAGCAGAAAGTTCGAAATGGGAGATGACCGTCGCAGATTTTCTTTCTCTTTTGTAGATTTTTTTTCATCGAACCTTTATTTTGCTTCATATTATGTTTAACTCTTTATTATTTAATTCAAAAAGTTAAGATTATTATTAATAACAATTTATAAAATGCCTAAAAACGCTACAGGTAAGTGATTGTTTGATTAATTAATGCTTCAGTTGTAAAAATATTTTACCTGCAGATTATTTTTTGCCCCTGAAGTATCTGTCTCAGACATTTGGAGAAATTTCTGCTACTGGGGTGAATTGAAAAAAATCCAATATTAAGAAACAAAAAAATCAGTCTCACATTTTGGATCAAATAAAAGTTAGATTTGTGAGTGTTTCTATCCTTTCTATTTTGAGAATATATGTAAGAGAATGTAAAATTTTCAATAATATTCCTGGTTTCTTTAAAAGTTTAAGTAGAAATTAAGTAAGGTAAAGTTTTAAAACTTTGTTAAGAGAAGCAAATTTTTGTATGCTTAGTGGGGTTTTATATTACATGTTAGTAGTAATAATTGAGTTTTATTAAACAAAAAAAAATATTTTTATCATAATATGGAAAGTATACATTTTATTAATAAAAACTTTCAAAAATGCCTTTAATGGTAGTAAGTGTGAATATTTTCGTATATTCATGTAAAATTTTAAATACACTTAGTGTACAAAAAAATTCAAATTTTGTGTTTATTACATAATTTTAAGATGATATAAAGATGTAGATTGTTAATCTGTAGCCAATATTTGTCTAAAACTTCTGCATTTTCAGTCTTCTTTCTCATTTTGTATTCCAAAAATTTTTATAAATTTTTGTTCTTTTATACTTCCAGAAAAAATTATCTAATTATTAAGTTCATTTGAGAGAATACTAGTTATTTTGATTTGTGAATGTTTTCAAAGACAAAAAATTCTTTAGAGATTTATTGTTTAAGGATATTTTTACAAAAAGAAAAAAAAGTAATTTTTGACCAGGTATTTTAATATACAAGAAATAATTTAAATATATATCAATTATTAAATTTTCTGTTAATTGTAGTCAATATGAACTCGGTGTTATTTTGCTATTGCTGCTGTGAAATCATAACATTGCTATTGAGTAGAACGGGGAGCATCAAAATTTGCCAGTTAAGTTTCTTCCGAGTTCAATTAATTCACCTAATAAGAAATGGGAGATTAAAATAAGCTAAGCACAGTTAGTCTGCTGCCAATGAATCAAAATAAAATTATTGGCAAAGGCACTTTACAAAATATATTTTTTCTTTAAATTTGAAATGGAACCAAAATTTTAAATGCTCATTCTCTCATATTTAATTTTGTAATACAATACAGTAACGGGTGACCAATAAACAGAAATGACACGCTTATTTTTCTACTTACTGTTGCATGATTTTCAAAATAAATATTTTTAATACCAAATTAAGCATTTTATTTAGTTTATAGAAAGTACTACAGATTTTTGCTATTAGAAGATGTTCATGTTCATTTACAGCTAGATTTTTTTCTTTAAAGTGGTAGTGCTGAAACTTATCGGATAAGTACTAAAGAAATATGGGAAAGTATATAGATGACATTACACAGCTTCTTTTATAAATCAGTTGTAAACATAGATGATGCAGTTTAGTATTGGGCAATTGATATGTTTTTATCGATTCTCTTGACTGTGCCAAATATTTCTTTATGACTACAGCCTATCAATTGCTATTGTGTCTGATATGATCTCATCAAGAATCATACGCAATGAATGAAACCAAACTATCTATGAACCATCAGAATTAGACACAACCGATTTATGTCATATTTCCCCATAGACTTTTGTTAACTCCTCCCCCCTCCTTTTCACGTGAGACGCACATAAAGTTGTGTCGAGCAACGATCGAGTACAGCTTCGGCACTCAGTTTTGGTAGTGAGGATGTCAAATTTATTGTGTTTCTAGTTTAAGTCATAATTTCTTAATGAAGTGCATTGGTTTTTCCAATCTTTTTTGTTGGCAGCTGATTTTGGTTAGGAGATGTTATGGTTTATGCTATTCAGTTCTGTGCGATTTTGGGGTTGTATTTTCTTTTTTATCTCTAGTTGCTTCTGGATTTATCACAAGGGTTACCCACAGTGAATTTATCCTACACTTGCATATTTAACCATTTTCTATAGGGGCATTTTAGGTTGCATTTGGAGCATGTATGGGTCAGGAGACATATTTTCAGCAGGGATTTCGGCTTACCACATTTCTAATTTAAATCATAATTTCTCGATGAAATATATTGGCTTTTCCAATCTTTTTTGTTAGTAACTAGGTTGGAGGACTGTTAGGAGACATAGTGGTTTATGTTATTCAGTTCTGCGGGATGTTTGGGGTACAGTTCCAGTTTTGGAGTTTTATTTATTTTTTTAATTTTTAACTGCTTCTGGATTTTTCACAAAGGTCACTGCCCACAGTGAATTTATGCTACAGTTGCGTATTTATGCATTTTGTATAGGGGCCCTTTCCTTTTTATGCAATTATCCCATTTTTCCAAGCTCTTTTTCAATTGCCCCCTCCCCTCCTACCCCTATAGATTTTCTCTTTTTCAATTCTCATTTCCCCCCGCTCCACTTCCATCTTTTTCATTATCATGACCCTGACAGTTTGTCTCTACTTACGTCCCTCCTGGCCCCTCCCTATCCTTATAAACATTTTAACTCATAAGCAAATTGCAATTAAGAGCAAACACTAAGGTCTCTCAAATTAGTACCTTTAGATCTTCATCCTTAAATCAGACTTTTTCTTTTAGATATTTGTCTTTATTTTTGAAATATAAAGGGTTTTTACCCTTCTTTCCATCCTTTATATTGTTTTTCTATTCTAGGTTTTATGTCTTTAGGATACTGGACCTATGACCTATCTTTCCCTAAATTTGTTTCATTTGGACATCTTTTCTAAGCTTTAGCAGATTTTTACCCCCACCACCATGTGGCGCTTTTGTTACTATGCGAACAGTATTTCTTGTTTTTCTCACTCTCTAACTATCCGATTTTCATGCAACTTTCACCTTTGTACCTGTCTCCATTTCGTTTTGGTTACCATTGCATTAGGATCGATCGTTTTTCATCTTGCATCATTATCCTTGTTACCATGTTCTCCATTAGGTGGCACTCTTTCTTTCTCTTTTTATTATCTATTGTTTTGCATCTTACATCATTAATCTTGTTTTCCCCCACCCTTTGTTTTACTTCTCATCTTCCCCGTTAGAGAATGCTCTTTCTTGCACTTTTTTGGGGGAATTTGTTTTTGACATTTGACATCACAGTTGGTTCTTAGAACATTAAGTAAACATTATTTTAATATTAGACAGTGAATTTTTTAGATAATGTTTACTGTAAGTTCTAATAAACAACTGTGATGTCAAATGCTTATACAAAAATGTGCAGTAAAGAAATAGAGCACCCTTTAGCGGGAAAGATGAACTAAAATAAAAGTATGGGGTAAAATGTGTATGGTGAATTATGTAAGATATGCAAGCCAAATACTAGTAAGATAATAAAAAGGGGAAGGAAGAGAGCCCCCTGATGGAGGAGACGGGAACTGAAATGAAGTGAAGGATGAAATGATTACATGTACAAAGGTGAAAGTTGCATGAAAATCGGATAATTAGAAAGCGAGAAAACTAAGAAATACTGTTCGTATAGTAACAAAAGCGCCACATGGTGGTGGGGATAAAAGTCTGCTAAAGCTTAGAAAAGTTGTCCAAATAAAACAGAAATTTAGCGAAAGATAGGTCATAGGTCCAGTATCCTTAAAAAATAAAACCCAGAATAGAAAAAAAACATAAAGGATGGAAAGAAGGATAAAAACCCTTTATATTTCAAAAATAAAGACAAATATCTAAAAGAAAAAGCCTGATTTAAGGATGACGATCTAAAGATACTAATTTGAGAGACCTTATAAGCATATTGCAATTAAGAGTAAACATTGTGTTAAAATACTTATAAGGGTAGGGAGGGGCCAGGAGGGACGTAAATAGAGGCAAACTGGCAGGGTCATGATAATGAAAAAGATGGAAGTGGGGAGGGGGGGAGTGAGAATTGAAAAAGAGAAAACCTATAAGGGTAGGAGGGGAGAGGCAATTGAAAAAGAGCTTGGAGAAATGGAATAATTGTCGGAAAAGGAAATGGCCCCTATAGAAAATGCATAAATACGCAACTGTAGGATAAATTCATTGTGGGCAGTGACCCTTGTGATAAATCCAGAAGCAGCTAGAAATTAAAAAATAAATAAAACTGGGACTGTACCCCAAACATCCCGTAGAACTGAATAACATTAAACCAATATGTTTCCTAACAAAAATCAGTTACGAAAAAAGGATTGAAAAAGCCAGTATATTTCATCGAGAAATTATGATTTAAATTAGAAACGTGGTAAGCCTGAAATCCCTGCTTAAAATATGCCTCCCTATTCATATGTATCATGCTTTCTGCTCCAAATGCAACCCAAAATGTGTAACGTGATGTTTTAAAGGCGTATATAAACGTGTGCCTTGAATGTGTTTCAAAAAGCGATGCGTGTGAAATGCGTTTAAAAAAATGGCACACGAACACATTATTTAGCACCTGCAGCAAAACGCATTTTACTATGCTTGAAGCACTAGGAAACACATTATGAACGTATTTTTAGCATTCAAAAGTAGGACCCTTTTGGTGTTAGTTTTGTGTTCTGTAATGTGTTGTGGGGATTTGCAGTGCAATTTACATACACGCACACATAAGAATTATAATACTTTTCCTTATATTGACGAATGCCTTAAACGGCTAAAGGTGTATTTTATCTGTATTATGCGCTTCCTTACTGATTTAAATTTTAGCGCAATATGCCGTATATATAAAAATCTACAGATTATATACAGGGAATCACAAAAGACTTTGAATCCTTTACCGATTATACATGGTTTTTGCCAAAATCGTGTTTTTCGAACCATTTATGTGCTTTCGAAATGTTTATTTAGATATCATCTTTGTTGGAAAGTGTTTCACAATATATACCTAACGCATTATTTTTCTCTTATTTTAGCGCTTATTTTTTTTTCTAAATAGAGAGAATCAGTAGCATTAGGATTGATTATCTTCTTCAGTGAAGCAACTATTTTAAAAATGTATAATTTCTAACTTAAATGGTTATTTAAAATATTAATTAATTTTATGAAAATTTACTTTAATATTTAATATTTTTTTTTCATTGACGTTTTTTGAGAAGAAAAATGTGTTGTGTTGAATTTTTGTTTATTGCGCATATGACGATTGGTGCAGTAATTGCATTTCTAATTAATTGGAATACAACAACTTACACAGCTGAATTTTATAGATATATTTAATAAAGATATTGCAAAATTATCTGCATGTGAAGCAAAGATATTTGTAACGTTGTTGTGTTCTGAAAAGTTTTGCATTTAAAAACTCTTTTTTTTCTAGAGTGTAAATAACAAAAATACACATTTGGGGAAAATGTTTGCAAATTAAAAACAAATTGGAGCTTCTGTTAAAGCACACATTTTCAATTTGAAATGGAAAAACATATTTTCTTGTAGTTTTAATACGTAATTGCCTATTTTTGTTTTTTAAATACATGAAAAACTTTTTTTTGGATTAAAACTTATGACTCCCACCTTAATAAAATTCTAAATGAGTAATTTCACTAAGTAATATGCTCTCTAACATTAACTTAAAATTTCATATAAACAAGCATATTTTCATTTTTCAATTTTTAAAAAACATATCATATCATAAGGTCGCAGAATCTAAATATACACATTTTTAAGTGAAATTAACACTTTTCGTTTAAAGTGTCATTTTTAAAATGAACAATAAAGGAGGCTCAAAGTTACTCTGGCTTTTCCGTGTAATAACACGTTTTATTGAGAATAAGTTTCCTCTGTATTCAGAAATATTCTATGTCATTAACATAGTTAAAGGTTTCAAAGAAATGATATATTGTGTGAGTGACTTAAAATCTGTTACATGAAAGAAATTGTGAAAATATTATCATCATTTTTCATCGACCGCATTCAGGTACTCTAGTGTTTCTTTAAACGAAATGGTTCAATGCAATTTAGTAATATAATTGACAATAAATTGTACTACAGATTACGCTGATGGTCTACGCCAAAATCCTCTCTGTAAAAATAATAGTTGATTCTTATAGATTCCACTCTACTACATATAATATGGTAGCGAAATTACTGTATTATGTACCATTTTTTTGGTAGGAGCTTTTGCTTTTAAAATTAAGGTATTTTATATCTTGCTAAAATATAAGTGGAAATTTTCTAAACCGTAAAATGTAGATAATAATACGTAAATTACCTGTAAACAAATGTATAAATATGATTACCCGAGTGACAGCGGCATAAAGAATGAAAATGTATTAGTGGAAAGTAAATAGTAAATTTGGAGACGAAGTGGGGAGGGGGAGATAAAAAGAAAAGACACGATACAAGTATCAATAAACTAGATTTTCATGCTGTATTTTATCAATTTGATACCTAAGACAGTGAAAGCACCTTTTTCTTGATTTCAATTTGATCTAGCATTGCAAATTAATGTAATAATCCTTCACTATTTGTTATTATTATAAAACTGTTTATCGGAATAATGGTACGAGTTGGAGCAATTTAGATAACGTATTTAGAATTAGAAATATTAGATCTGTACACTTTATATATTTAAGTTGCATGAAGGAAAAATTTGAATTTGTTTTGCCGATCAGTGTTATTTTATATTTTAATTATATTTATAAAATAATTACAAAAAATATCAATAGCTATTACAGTTCATTTTTTTCAATATATACTATTTTAATTTTTTAAAAAGGAACAGAAAATCATGCGTCCAGCATAGATTATGTAACAGTTTCCAACACATTCAGACAGCTGTAACAAAACTTCATACTTTATTAAGGTGACAGATGATGTCTAAATTAACAATTTGAAAAAAAAAAAAAGTAACGCATTTGAAAATCAAATTTCTGCTATTACCATAAAAAATCGGAAAATTTTTCGAGCTTTTTTTCTGTGTGGTCAGCCCTTCATATGACCTGCAGATTTGAATGTATACTACATAGTATGCTAAAAGTTTCTTCAGTTAAATGAGTAGCCCAATTGAAAATTTACATTCAGCAGTTACCGCGAATAAACGGAAATGTACTTGAGTACTTTTTTTTTGCTGGCCTGTATATGATCTATAACATTTATACACATCAAGTATTATTTAAAAAAAATAGTTCAATTTAAAAACGAATAACGCATTAAAATACTTAATTTCTGCTATTACAATCCGTAAGCGGAAAAATATCAAATTTTCTTTTTGTGCAGCCTTGTATATGACTATAGATTTGTATGTGTACTGTATAGCATGCTAAAAATTGGTTCAATGAAACGAATAGCACAGTTGAAAATTTCCATCCTGCAATCTCCGGGAATAAACGGAAAGGTACTTGAGAAGTGTTTGTGCAGCCCTGTATATAATTTATACAATTTAAATATGCCAAGTAATATTTAAAAAATAATTTAGTTTAAAAACGCATACCAGAACTGAAAATGCTCTTCCAACAATTACTGTTCATGCGCATATCGATTGAAATAAAGATTGTTCATGAATTATATGAACTAAAAGAAACACAATCATGGGTATATGTGGGTCAGTATCTGAAAATTGGACAATTTGCATCCACTGCCAATAATATTTTATTAATTATACTAAAACCGTAAACTGAAAAAAGTAATATAGTGTAACATTTATTATAACAATTACCACTGTTAAATGGTCGTATAATGATGTATAAATAATTAATTTTAAGCTTTAAACGAACGATATCATCATTTCAGTCCCTGTCTCCAGGTACAAATATGCAATATTAAATGTATGCTGTAAAACTTTTTGTAAATATTATTAATTTTTCCGATTATAAATTTATACATGTATGGGAAAATATAATTTTCCTTTATTAGTATAGATTGTATCGTAAAATATTGTAGTACATATATTTGTCCCTGAGGTTGACTATCATCTCAGCCCCGCTAAACAGACATGTAGGTTAACAGACACTAGGTGGCGCTGGTATATTTATTTCCATTGCAACAACAACTGAAGTTCAACTAGCCACCATGGATGAACGTAAGGTGTACTTCTCTTTGTTTCATATTTAGAAATATTATTTTTTTTGTTCTGAATATGGATGAGTATTTTTTATAGCATCATTCATGTCCCCATATTTAACCTTTTATTTATAAAAAAAAATCCTATTGCAACTTTCATTATGCAACATACAAATGTCATACGGCATATTTAATAATTTACATGTGTGCAAAATGATTCAACCAAATGGCTGTGCAGCTAGTAAGACAAAAACTTCACCTTAGTCCTAATCATCACAATCCCAATTATTAGACACTGATTATTATGTTAACAGACACTTTCTTCCATAAAAGTTTATCCTACGCATAAAATATACATCCTTGATCTCAAAGCACTAGAGCATTTAAAAGACAAAAATGCATCATAGTATATTATTGTATGTGGTAGTTGGTACATTAATTAAAAAAAAATAATAAATATTTTGGAATGAAATACTCCGGTTCTCAAATATTGACCCATGTATACTTTCATATTTTCTTTTTCCAAGTTCAATAAAAGATTATTTTTAAATAAAAAAGTAAAGAAAAAACGAACATTTCTAGATTAAAATGTACATGAGGTAAGCAAGAAATGTAATTTTTATTATAGAAAAATATTAATTGGATATTTCATTTGATCAATTAGTTCATCAGATTTCAACTGTTGAAAGTTTGGTTGATTGATTGATACTCACTATTTTCCACTGTTTTCTGAAAAAATATTTTATTTATTGGAATGCGAAAAACTGCACATTGTAACCTCAAACATTCTTTATCTGACACTGATACGCATAGTATTAGGTATGCAACCGTTTGTGTGGTTATTCCGGAGAAACAGATAGGTAGACGGAGAGACAGGTAGACAGCATATTTTTTAATGATATTTTTTGCTATACGTAATCTAAGAATTCCAAGAACTTAGAAAGGATGTTTTGCTGAAAATCACAGGTATACACTTAAGTTATATATATATATGTATAGTTTATGCCGGGTGTCCCAAAAATGACTGATAAATTTTAAAATTTAATAACTTCCAAACAGTTACTGATATTAAAAAAATTCTTGCAGGAGGGTTATGTACAATGTCAGGAGTTTTTTTACAGTAATTCTTGATTTTAGTTCGAATTTCAAACAATAGATGGCGCTGAGAGCAATAGGTGATCAGTCCAGTCCCGATTTTTGGTTCATTCAATACATTTTAATCTCCTTTTTACCCATGGAAGAAGAAAGCCTCCGATAAATCGAGCATGGATTTAGCGGTTATTGCTTGCAGCGCCACCTATCTATGATATTTGTAATTAAATTTGAGAACTGCAGCCTAAAAACTCCTGACATCTTACATAACACTACTGCAAGAATTTTTTAATATCTGTCACCATTTGCAAGTTATATATATGTATAATTAAATATATATGTATAGAAGAGCGATTATTTTGAAGAAACAAATTCAGTAATGCATTAAATCAAATAATGCATTAAATCGAGCTTACTTTTACAGAAAATTGCATACATTACAAGTAGTTCTTACGGGGAAAGGAACCATTATTTTAAAGTGTTCTTTAAATATTTCGATGTTTATTCAACAGCTGAATATAAATACGCGATTTAATAAAATGTCAAGTATGCTATTGCAGGTTTCTATAAAAGTATTAAGTAAATCTTTTAAGGAAAGTTATGTATTGAACTTCAAAGAAAAACGAACATAGTTCAGAAATCTTAGGAAGAAGTATTCAAAATATATTAAATATTTAATATATCTTCAAAGAGTAGAATATTTAAGTGTTTCATATTGTTAGTTGTGAATACTTATTCGCAGAAAATTAAATATTTTAATTTTATTTTATATAAGGATTCACACGTATACGATTATCTTCATATGGATAGTTTAAGTATTTTTTAACTGAAGCAAAACATTTTCAAAATTGTTTTTATTTTAAGCACTGTTATAATCAAGAAAATGGCAATTTTTAGATTTTATAGCTGGATTCCACAAGCTTAATGTCCGACAAGAGGGTTCGGCCGGGCCTGGGCGTTTATTATGTCGAATGAATGAGGTGGCTTGGAGATCATTGTATGTCTGGTGGCGGTAGTCGTTGGTAGATTAAAGGGGTAAACCACCGCTGTATCGTGCAAAAGGTGGCAAATCGGCCATGACTGGAGGGCGAGTCCTTTCTTTCCAACACAAGCTTGGAGAGACTGCAGCAGCCCCAATAACGGTAGATCCTGCCACAAAAGACTAAGACCTAAATTCTGCAAGATTAATACATCGACCAGCCGATTCAGGAGGGTTGGGGCCTTTAAGTCTTCTGACAACCGCCGTGGGTTCTATGTCATTATACCGCTATAATACTCACCGTAGTACAAACTGTGCATTAAAAGTAGTACAATAGAAAATATTTTAAAACAAAATGGCTAAAAAAGGTGGATATATATGATATTTGTCCGACTTTTAGCTGATGCTGAATAAATCCTAAGGTGTATGTATGTTAATTTGTGTTTGCATATTAATGTGCTGAAATTTGTTATGTTCAACTGACATAATTTTCCAATCGAATAACCATTTTCGTTTTCTCGTGGCAAATCAGCGATTAAAATGAATGATATGTTCTCTTTCTTGTGTCTATGGATGCATTATCATTCTAATAAAATATTGGAAATCATTTGAATATTCAAAATTCGGACAGTTATTATGACATCATTGATTCTATGTGAGCAAAACTCAATATTTAAACTACTTTATAATTTATATATCGTTCATAAAGAAATAATGATAAATATATTGCGTTTTTAATATTATTTATTGGATTTTATTTAAATCTTAAAATATTTGTTTTAATCACATTAAATCATATCGTAAGCATTTTATAAATGTATTGCAATATAAATGTTAGGACTAACAAAATAAATTCATTTAGATATTGTAATTTTTAAAGTAAAAAAATACAATAAACACATTACCACCTACAAAAAATATGAATAATATGAGTACAGGTTAGAAATTTTCAGGAGAATCAAATATTTCAGACTTGTTTTCGTATGATGCACCTCCATTTATTTCGTATTGTTCACATCTTTCTTATTTTAAAATGATTTCTATCAAATACAAAACTACGAAATTTGTTTCCTTTTGCATTTTTTAGAAAATAGGGCAGTCTTTTCCTTCTCAAAAATCCAGCTTGATGGGAGAAGACGAACTTCATGCATAATACAATACGAATTTTTCCGGTACAAAGTAAAAGTTTTGCTAAAGCTTGAGTCTACAGAGGATAGACTTTGTCTTAAGCTTTAGTCTTGATAAGTGTTTAAAGAAATTACTTTTATATGTGTCATTTTGTTTCAAAGTCCTATTGAACGCATTTTATATGCGACAGATTTAAATTAAGTGTGAAATATATTTAAACATTTAAAAAACGGAACGTGTGAAATTTAAGGATTAAAATTCATTTTTTAAAACGAAGATGTGAAATTCAAAATAAGCGTTAAAGAAATGATTCGATATTATTTAATGGTGTGAAATGGAAAATACACATGAATTAATAGTTTTGAACCTTTAACTAGAAGGAACTAGAATCACCCAACCCCGGCACCCACCAAAATCTGGCATAGGTGTTTTACCCTGGGTGGAAAATCCCCTCTACCATCTAACTCAGCCCACCCAGGGCAACGTAGCACAGAAAATCAACAGACAATTATTAAAATTCTAAACGAAATGAACAAAATAACATATAAAATAAGTGCCCTGACACTTATAACAAAATACAAAATATATACAGAAGTTAAAGACTTTTACAACTTGTAACATATGTCTGTACTTAAAATAATAGGTTCAGACAAGATTTACAGACAATTTTGACAAGCTTTATAACTGTCTGCTTAAAGAACCTAAAAACACAAACTTAAAGTAAAAAAAAAAAAAAAAAAAAAAAAAAAAAAAAAAAAAAAAAAAAAAAAAAAAAACTTTAATCTGCTAAATGAACACTGTCAAACTTGCCAGAAGACATAATGGATTTTCATGAAAGTTCTTTGTAAGTTCATAAGAGTTCAAAAAATATACTTAATGAAAGGATTTTTCTTATTGAGATCATTATAGATAACTTTCAATTCGATCGAACCATGAGTACATTTCGCGTATTCCATTCCTCGGTTCTATTCTGGATATACACAAATGAGTCCCTCGAGATTCGGCAACTTTCAAAAATAGAATGGTCAGGATCCCCATTGAACCTTTAGCTATAGGATTCAGAAGTGAGCGAAATTCAGAACTGTATTTTATGAAAATGTAATAGAAAACTATACAGAGCTATGAATAATAGATAAGCCAAGTATAGAGACGGTTCTTTCTGTGAAGTAACCCGATAGCCTTTGACCAGTGGTTAATATACTGTACACAAAATGAGGAGGTTGGGACGAAGCTCACGCGTTCGAAAATAGCGCGGACATCTCGGAGTAACTATGCAATATTTTCTAAATTTTTCCTGCACTGTAAAAAAACCTCTGTTGATTTGCCAGAACAAACTCGATCACAATGAATGTGCTGTATCTTTCTTTGGTTTCCTGACTATATTAATATGGAAAATACAGTAGTTGCGTAAAATTAACAGCACAATGTGCTGACAATTTGGACGCATTTTTTTACAGCACAAACTGCTGACGTTCAAACTGCCAGCAGTTTGGCGCGAGATGAACAGTACTTGGCACTGTAAAAATGTCGTTTTTTTACAGTGTGTAACAGAACAAAAACTCTCGTCACCTTCCCTTCCAATTTGCTCTTTGAAGGCATGCACAAATAGCAATAGAGCCAAAACTGAACGATGCTTAAACTTTTATAGAGACGGAAGACTCACAGTGACACGAAAGACATGTTTTCTTGAACATGGGTATAGTGCTCCAAAAAGACATAAAATTTGATTGATATTTAGCAGTTTTATATTCTTAAAAATTTGATATTTAGTAGCTTTATATTGCTAAAGGTGGCGGTGGAGGAATATCTATCTGAATTTCGAATTTATATGGCAAAATGGAGAAAATCAACAATGTTAAGCTTAAACCTTATAATTTCAAAAACAAACTTCGAACGTGGTAAGGAGTTTTAATTAGTTTTGTAGGCTACCGATCCAAGGGAGTCTAAGCGGATGTAAATTATTATTTTAAGTGAAATTAAGTCAATATTAATGTTGTCAATGGGAACAGTATTTAGCGATTTATCACATCGCCAAACTCACATAAATAAACGCTATTTTCTGATTTGTAAGTAATAAACATACTCTTTAGATTGTTTCAGGTTTGTATGTTTAATTTATCTTGTAAAGATTTCATGAATCATTAATCCATTTTCCTTTCCTTTCCCCCTTTTATTGCCCCTTAACATTAATAAAAAAGCGAAAAGGTGTTTCTTGTATATAAAATAAATTTTGGTTTGTTTTCAGTTTTTTCAAATATAGCATAAATTCTGCATTTATATTTTAGCAACTATTCTTAAACTTATTTCTCGATGTTTTTATGCCTAAATAAATGAAATCTTATAGAATATACTGACAAATGTTGGCTAAAATATGATTCAAAGTGATGTGTTTGTTACAATTAAAAAAATAAAAATAATGGCAGAAATATTTAGCATAAAGTTTTTTTGAGTACGTTTTAACTGAATTTTTATTTTCCATCTTGATTATTCACAGTATATATTAAACTATATTTGATACGTTTTATACATGAAAACTGTTTTAAATTTAATAGTATTGAGTTTTTAAAAGTATCAAAATTAATTTCTGTACATTATATAGATTATAATGTTTAATCTGTTTATTTATTTAATTATTTTTACTTTCTTGAGCTTTTTTATATAGATCTTAAACAAAATCTTTTTATTTTGTTTCGGCGTCTTTAGATGTTTTATTATAGGAAATCTCTGAGAACGCTAACAAAACCTATCCTGGATATTTTGACAATTTTGAAAGATATTGGAATATTAATATTTTTTTTTTCACAGCTGTCACTCTCACTTCATATTATTCGTATTTTATGTTGACAGAAAAATGCAGTGAAAATAAGAAAAAAAAGGCATTTTTAAAATATAAAGTCAAATGAAATTTTCATATGGGCTTTTTTACGTATTTTAATGTATTTTAGTAATTTCAAAATGGTTCATAAAGAACTTTTGGGATCTTTTATCCTATGTTTTGAGAGGTATAATTTTAATAACTTTAATGTGTAAACATTTTTTTATCTGTTATATAGCCTTGAACAGTTTTCAATGTAAGTTTTTTTTATTTTAATAGTGAACTGCCACTACAAGTATCTTACCGAAAATGTACTTACCTACAACTACAAATAATTGTTTTAAAAAGTAGAGACTGTAAAATATAAACTGCTTTTTTAAATTATTATCTACGTCACTGCTTTTAGATTTTACTGAGTTGTTTGATATTCAATTTACACTAAGAAATTGAGAATATGTATTAAGTATTACAATTGCCCTTCGTTATACTATCACGTCTGCGGTATACAATCAAATAAATGCGAAATAACCGAGAACATGAAAGTATTCATAAAAATAACATACAAGAAATTTTTTGTGTTATTATCTCAAATGATACTGTATGCACATACTAAAGGTTATATACTATCAGCGCAATTTAATAGTAATTTTATGTTGATATGGTTATGATTATTGGTTATGATATTGTTGGTGATCTCATAGTATCCGGATATCGGATCACAATATCGTAATACAGCAGCAAAAGAGGGGTGCGCGTAATACACCGTTATATACGGTGCATTTCCTATATAATTATTTCATATCAATTTATCAGTATAATTTTTAAGCTCATTGCCAGATGAAATTTTTTATTTAGTACACAGTTTTATTTTTACGCTGTTGGGTATTGTTATCTTTTAATTAATGATTTCGTTTTTCATTATTTAAATATTTAGAACTTCTTTATATTTTATTAGAAGAAGTAAATTTCTGCGTAGTAATTTATTGAGTTTTGTACGCGTTTCATATATATTTTTTAAAAATACATCCGTGTTCGTAAAACACGATAATATTTGAAGCTCTATAGATATGCTCCTGAGTTTTTACTGTTAACGATTTCGTACCATTTGTTATGAAATACCACCATTTGATATATGCTTTTAAATACAGATAAGTTATAATTTGATCAAAGTAATTTTTAAAACTCCAGTGCCGTTAATTTACTTTTCTATTAAAAAATTGTCTAAAAAGTTTCTGCAAAACCTTAGAAAATGTTACTAAGTACATTTTAGAATAAAACAGAAAAAGCAATAGAAAAACACAATCCGTCTTATCTATCTTCTTTATAAGAAAAAAAAATGCAATTATGCGTTTGTGGGACATATCAAAAGTCGGGAAAACAAAATAAATCTAATAAATTTAAAAAGGATCAATTTGCACTAAACACTTGCTTATTCGAATGGAATGCAAATACTTTCATGTAATGTTCGAACATATTTTTTAATGGATCGGAATTGAACAGCTTTGTGCTTTTTCTGTGTAATGAAACGATCCATCGCGGTTTCATTCATTCATATTTCATAATACATAAAAATAGTTAGTTATATTTAAAACATGTTACAGTTAAGTGTGTTACATATTTCTAGAAGAATTATTTTTATAGTTTTAAAATAAAAGAATCATTAAAAAATAAGTTAATATTTACATAGTCGGGTTTTTATCATGTTTTAATACGTTTTTTCAAACTCACATGACGTTACATATTCACCTGCTGAGGTCCATTTTATTTCCAATATGACGTAATATATATATTTTTAGGTAGATTTCGTAAGAAATACTACCTATTGCAGTCGTTACCATGGTGCGACTTTTGAAAAATTCCTTCATAACTTTTCATTATAGGACCCCAGGAACCCAAAACCACCCCCATCTAAAAAGTTTATATATATATATATATATGTATGTATGTACTAAATTTTGTCCGCACGATAAAAGTCGCAATTATGCACGAATCATCTTCAAACTCGCCAACAACTTTGAGATGGCTAATATCTCGGCGGGGATTGAAAATGGGCGAAATCGGCCCAAGAGTGTGGAAATGGGGAGGGTTCAAAATTTTGAATACTGTCTTAATATGATTCTGATAAAACCAGCTCTTACACAACAATGGCAGGAAAAAAATAAAAGTTTTTCGTTATAGCAGTTGCCAACAATTAAAAAAAAACCAAATAGTAAAATTCTCACCACAACAATTACTTTTCTTTTGCAAAATTTTCACGTGTAAAATTAAATAGTTTGACAAATTGAAAACAAATTGAATATTACGTCATAAGTTTTTTCCTAGAACAAGATTTCAGCATGAAAACTCAAAATAAATAGTTTGACGAATTAAAAAAATATGTATATTTCGTCATATTGGAAATTATAATGGACCTCAGCAGGTGAATATGTAACGCCATGTAAGTTTGAAGAAACGTATTAAAACATGATAAAAACGCGACTATGGAAATATTAACATATTTTAACACTTTAAGGGTCTCTGAATTTTTTGTAGCCATTTTTTAAACCTATTCCATATATATGTGTATGTGTATTCGTGTATATTACAATTTTCACAAAAAGTTTAGCTCCCTACAGCTCGCTCTTTGTGAAGAAACTGGGTTTTATCTCTAATCTTGATTTAAGTTTTGTTGGAGAATTTAGTACTTAACATTGAAATCTACCTCCGCCTTTAGGCCCGAGCCGGCAGGGATTTTATTTTAATTCGTCAAACTATTTATTTTATTTAATTTTTCACGTGAACTTGCAATAGAAAAGCAATTGTTGTGGTGAGAATTTTATTACTTTTTTTTTTAATTGTTGGCAACTTCTATAACGAAAAATATTTACTTTTTCCTGTCATTGTTGTGTAAAAGCTGGTTTTATCAGAATCATGTTAAGACGGTATTCAAAATTTTGAACCCTCCCCAATTCCATTCCCTTGGGCCGATTTTGCCCATTTTCAATCCCCGCCGAGATATTAGCCATCTCAAAGTTGTTGGCGAGTTTGAAGACGATCCGTGCATAATTGCGACTTTTATCGTGCGGACAAAATTTAGTACATACATACATATATATATATATATATATATATATATATATATATATATATAAACTTTTTAGGTGGGGGTGTTTTTGGGTTCCTGGGGTCTTATAATGAAAAGTTATGAAGGAATTTTTCAAAAGTCGCACCATGGTAACGACTGCAATAGGTAGTATTTCTTACGAAATCTACCTAATTCTAGATACCTTTAATTAGTGTGTCGTGCATTAGTTTTTAATGCAGTAAGACTTAATTAATTTAATTAACAACAGTAAAAGTATTACCTACTCTTTTGAAATGCTAAAAGAACAATTTCATTCAATTTCAGTTCATGAACAATTCGATATTAGCAATGTTTAAAAATAAGTAAAGACTTGTTTGTGTGTGCGAGAGTATCTGTCTCTGACCGCTGTGTTTTAAAGAGACAATTGCACGATGAGCTACAAGATTTGACAGGAAGGTACCAGCATATCTACAGATTTCCGCCTCGAACACCAAATTTTTTATTAGAATTTTTTTTATTTACTTTGCATACGATTTTAAGCGTTTTTTCACATTTCATTACTAAAATAAATCCGATTTAATTCATTTAGCACAATATAGTAATTTTCGATCCCTATTCAATGAAGTTTATTCGAAATTCGTAGCGATTTATAAACTTTTTACGTAAATTTGTTTATGAGATATTTATCGTTTTTTTTTTTTTTTTTGCATTTCGCTGCGATTTTTTAACATTGGTAAAATTAAACTTTTTCAAACTTTCAGCGTATTGTAGTAAATTTTTTTCCTCCGCGATATTTGAATTTATAGAGATTTTAAATTTCGTTTTCTTCGATTTGTATTGAGATTTTCAGAGAGTCCGTCTGTCACAGCCATTTTACTGGTAAACTATGGAACGTGGAAAGTTCAAATTGGGGGGAAGCAATAAAGATTATTGACCCACATATTTTCGAAATCTTAAACATTCACAAATATATTTACGAAACATGTAGAGGGGCTAATTAAGCTACTTGAAAAAAATCTTTTCTTTGTATATCGTGTGGGGTATCGTTGGAAAGCTTTCGTAACGCTAAACTCGAAAATTCATTTCGTTTAATTTTTGGTATTATAGTTTCAGAAATATCCTTGAAAATGTCGTGCAAAAATGTGTCCCCCCACCCCCATCCCCGTCTATTTCCGAATCCTCTCAAACTAAAATTATGGAAAAATTAGAGGTAATAGACGTTAACTTAAACCCTGCAGGAAAATTATACCGATTACCCTACGTTACATAGTTTTTGAGAAAAAACGCATTTTTACGTTACACACAAATTTTGATTTGTGGGCATTCAGCCAGGGGCGGACTGGCATAGTTTGGCCAACCCCGCTAGACTTATGCATTGGCCCACCAATCGACAACCTTCTTGTTAAAATGTTTAAATACTGACTATGAATACGATTCTTTGCTCTAACTCTATAAAGATAACTTAACTCCAAATCTAGACATATTAGCATCTTTGGAATCGTCTTTTTTAAATTGGTAGTAATTTCATCGTGAATAAAAAGCTTGTGGGTGGGGGTAGGTTAATTTTCTTAATTTTTATTTATCTTTTGAATATGTAAACTTTAAGCTATTAAATTAATAAATGAAAACATTTTATATATCTAATGGGAATTCTGTTCAGATATTTTTATTCTTTGTATTAAAAAAAATGTTTGGTCCAATGGCGGGTCCATTGCACTGTCAGCATCGGCCAACAATATCGTTAGAATAGCTGATGGCTACTTGTGACGAGGCTCCCAACGGGAAAAAGTCATCATTCACCCTAACCTATGCACATTGACAACACCTAGGAACATCCATCTCTGAATTTGGATCCAGGCCCCTTTGCGTGGAAGGCTAACATGCTAACCACTACGCCGTCGAAAAAAACCTTAGACTTGTCTGTACACTGCATTATAATTTTTATATTGGAAAGTGTTAGTACTATTAAAATTGACACATATACATTCATTATTTGTTACTTGAAATATAATTCTATTCATTTGTACATTTTATTTTGTTATTTGAAATTATCAACATATATACACTTTGTACATTGATTAATGTTTGTTTAAAATATGAATATAGTACCTGAAAATTGAATAGTTTGTTTTATACCCTCACTACTAACTAATTAGAATCTCAGATATCTTGATAACTCTTTTGAACTTGAAGCGACTCAATCTGTTATCTTACCATAATCGTAATCAAAAGATCATTGAAAACTGAATAGGATAAAATCATCTAACAGCTCTTGTCCTAGAGATGAACGAAAGCAGTTTTTTTTAAATTTTAATTGTTAAGAACACTCATTCACAAGACACTTGAGTACATGATAAAGTCAATATGTACTTATAAGCTATGTATAAGATTGGGAAAATATGACTATAGGTATTCAACTCGCACAATAATTCTAATGCACAAGCTAGATTTTTTTGCATTTCTTATTAACTTTACAGCGATTCGCATCATCTTTTATGAGTTCTTCTGAATCGCTCGTTTCTTTGCTGTAAGCGGCTGAGAGCTCACTACGTCGAGATTGTTGCTGCATAACGACTGTTTATAATCAGCATAGTGCCAGAAAAATTACAGCAACTCTTTTCTGACACAGTTTTTCTTGACTTTCGCCAAGCCAGTCAGAGTACTAAGAGCTTCTTCAACAAGCTCATTTAACAATGTAACCTCACTGAAGCGGCGAGGATCAAACCAGGCAATGTCTTTCATTAGCAAATGATTTCCAGTAAATCTTCTATTCAACTGCTGAATAGCTGTGTATAAGATGTCATTATAAACGTTTACCATAAATACTTCCGATGGTGATCCGATAATACTTCTTGCCCCATCGTGAGAATATTCACAACATCGACGCGACGTTTCGCTATAGATATTCTGTTTTCCCGTAGGAAATTCTCAATGGCAACGGTGTGCAACTTTTCTATTAGTTGCTTCTGAAGATGTTGCGCAAATTCAGAAGCATTTTAGCATTTTTCAGAACCATATCAAAATTATTTCTGTACCAGATTGGACTTTGCTTGCAGCAGTTAAGTAGTGCAGGCCACTTATCTGCAGATCCTTCGATGTGGGCGTAGATATATTGAATAGGTCGCTGAAAATGATTGGTATTAATATACAGTAAAACTCGAATATAACGCTCACCGCTTAAAACGCTTTTCCGCCTTTTACGCTCATTTGTCCCGATCCCTTGAACCATACCCATAAGAACAATATAAAATTCCTCGCTTTTAACTCTCCCCGATTTAAATTCTTTCCCGCTTTTAACGCGCATTTCATTGGTCCTTTGAACAAAGAAATCCCGGATATTACGCTTTGATGCCTTGGTTTACATCCGGAGTTCTCATTTTCTCGCCCGTACAAAGAGAGGATACGTGGAAGTGGCAGGCAGCCAACGCACAAAGACTATGTAAAAAAAAATCAGCCGGTTTTTTTTCATTGGATCAGAGAACAAAAGAATTTATGCCGTCCATCTCAGCAGCACCTGTCTGTCTCTTACTTCAAGCAAACTGTTTGCGCTTTTTTTCATTTACACAGAAGTAAGTAGCATCGCTGCCGACTCCAATTAGGTGCAACATGGAAGCTAAGAGTATGAAAAGAAAGACGCTGACACTTTCGAAAAAATTAGAAATTCTAAAAAATTATAACAAAAAATCACCTATTCTGAGCCAAAAATATTTTGCGTTATCTATGAATATCGCGTCGTCGTCTCTCCGGACTCTTCTTCAAAACAGAAAAATATTGAAAAAAAATGCTGCGATTGGTGACTCAAAGAAAAAGAGTGGAAACAGGAAAATATGAAGACTTAGGAAAAGTTATCTACGAGTGGTTTCTTGAGTCAAGATACTGCAACATACCTATCAGCGGATCTATAGTTAAAGAAAAAGCTGCAGAAGTAGCCCAAAAGCTAAGAATTGAAGATTTTACTCCATCTAATGGGTAGTTAGACTGATTTCGCACCCGCCACGATATTGTGTACAAGAACCGCTGCTGTGAACATAGAAAATGCAGAATTTTGGAAAAAGAACACTCTTCCAAGGCTTATTAAAAACTATGCCAGTTGTGATATTTATAACGCCGACAAATTTGGCTTATTTTTTAAATCGATGCCTGATAAATCCTTAACGTTAAAAGGTGAGCAGTGCCATGGAGGGAAGCTCAGTAAAGAACGTGTGACTGTGCTTGTTTGTTCCAACGCCGATGGGAGCGACAAACGCAAGCCTCTGGTGATTGGAAAATTGGCCAAACCTCGCTGTTTCAAGAGCATCAAACGATTGCCCTGTGACTATGCACATCTACGTAAGGCTTAGAAAATGGAGGACGGGTCCCCAGTTTATTAAATATGTTTCTGATTTTCATGTCGAGATACGGAAGCAAAATAGGCATGTCATACTATTCGTAGACAATTGCGCAGCGCATCTCCAAGAAATACCAGATATTTCAAACGTCTCTCTGGAAATTTTACCTGCAAATACCACAAGCGTACTTCAACTGATGAATCAAGGAACCATAAAGGTTTTAAAACAACATTATCGCAAACGTATTTTGAAACGATTTCTACATGAAATGGAAATAAAAAGTAGTAGATCTTTTGTAACTCTCCTCGACGCCATGAACTACCTTAGCGCTACTTGGGATGCAATCGAACCTAAAATAATTAAAAATTGCTTTAAAAAGGCAGGCTTCATAACGCACGCCGACGATGATATGGATGCGGCTGAAGAGAGGTCGAATCCTATAGACGACGGACTGGCAAGCTGTTTGCGAGCATCCTGCAGAAAATGCACACAGCCTTCTGAACTATCTTAACATTGATGAAGACGTTATCACAAGCAACGTTAGGAGCATTGACGACATTATAGGGGACACTGTACAGGTAGCAGCAAAAGAAGAGGACCCTGATGAAGTTGCTGATGACGATGTTCAAGAGCGCATCCCAACGATAGCTGAAGTAATGGAAGCTTTTAGCACTTTCCGCGTATACACTGCTTCAGTAGATACCGTCGCTTCACATGAAAGTATCTTAAGACACATAAAGAAAGCAGAAAACGCTCTTTTATGTGATCGTTCGTCCACTCGTCAGACGAAACTCGAAGAGTTTTTTATTAAAACAGAATAAACAGTAAGTAAAAGTTTATACCCCTGAAAGTGGTGCTCAAGAATACAAATGTTACATTTAAAAAAAAAAACAAAATATTATTATTTGTTTCTTTCATAATTTTATTTTATGTTTAATATAAGGATAAAGATTCCTGTTAGAAATGTTAAATATATTTTGTAGCTTTTTTTTAATGCTAACAATTCTTTTACTTATTATGATTTGAAATAATAATATACTTTGTAAACACTATGTAAATTTGTGAAATTTTAAATGAAGGAAACGTTTTTTACCTATACTGTGGAATTTCCTATTTTAAATAATACACAAAAAGGATTCCCCGCAATATTTAAAGCAGATAATCTAATATTCTCAATTTTAAAATGCCGAAAACCTTCTCCCGCATTTAACGCTCTTCTAGCCCGGTCTCCCGGAAGAGCGTTATATCCGGGTTTTACTGTATACTGAAATTTGCACCAAATGTCCATCAGTGATCTTGCGAAAAAAGATAAATGTGACGAGAAATGGTCCATTTCGGTGATAACTTGTATGCACTGCAATGTTAAAAACTTATGTCGACCTTTAAAAGGATTTGAAGATTCGTCAAATATGCTCGATAAGTGCTCGATTCCTACTCCACCACATAGTAGAGTTTACATTTTGTAATCGGGAAGAAGTTTATTTCAACTTACAGACTCCTTATTCACTGAAGTCCATACTTTCATTCGCTTATATGACTTCTGAGCTAAACACGGTTTTAGCGTGCATTAAGTCAAAGAAGTCCGTTGTCAATTTGTAACATTCTGTTGCATCTCTGAAGACCAAATTTAGTACATGCTGTATATTTGGATTGTCCTTTTTCAATTGTGCTGCAGACATTTATATTCCGTTCTCATATTTGCTGCACCATCAAAAGAAGTGCCAACTATTTGTGAAGAAGGGAGTTTAAACTTTTTAAGGTCTAGTTTTACTCAGGGATAGAGGACTTCCCCTGTTATTTTGGGGGGCATCAACCATTTTTAAAAAGTAACCTTCACTTTACAATGCTGTACATAACGAACACAATGTGCCAACTGTTCCATTTCCAATATATCTTGTGTGAAATCTTCTTTAATACTGAATGAACCTGACTGTTTTACTTCTTCGGCAATGTTTATTTTCATCTGCATGGAGTGATGAGCAATTAACTTATTTATAAACTGACAGGAATGTAATCAACGAACCTCTTCCATACCGTTTAGGATTTTCATTTTGTTCTTCTTTCTGCTCTGTTCTAACTTTCTTCCTACTTTCTGAAGTTCTTCGTTCTTGGTTCTCTTGATAGCCTGTGCGACATAACCGTGCAAAATTTGATCATATTTAGATAGCAGCCGTATCAATTCAAAAAAATTGTCGTATTTAACGTCTATATTATTCAAGGCTGCCGCTGCCTCCTTTCGTTTTTCTCTATAAGCTAATCCTTGCCTTTCAAGATCTTTGATCTGTAAATTATCCCTAGATATGTAAGCTAATCCTTGCCTACCTTTTGTTAATACGTAAATGTCCGCAGACCGACCCATCCCACCGCACCTTCCCACCGAATTTTCAGGTCCAGCCCGGTGTAAAAATTAAAAGTTCTGCTCTACCCCGGCTCGGCCCATTTATATTTCACAGTTCATGACCCGGCCTGAACAGAAATCAGTAAAACACCATAACTTTTGAAGCTGTATAATAAAAAGTAGGTTTGTGAAAATATTTCTCTGTCATTTATTAAGGCTTTTCTCAAATCCAAAGGAACTAAATGTGTGTGTTCGCGTTGTTGAGCAGTAAATTTGAGAATGTATATTTCCAAAGATTACGTTAAACAGAAGTTCATTATCGCTATTAATGTTTTTACAAAGCATATTGCTTGCCTTACGAAACCTGAGAACAATTAAGTCCAGTTCCGGGCCGGCTCGACAGTGTAAAAAAAAAAAAAAAAAAAAAAAAAAAAAAAAAAAAAAAAAAAAAAAGGCTAGCCTGCTCTCGACCCGGCACGAGTCTGCTGAAAAAAAAATTAAGCCCGGGCCAGACACCATGTAACAGTCCGACGCTGATCTCTACGCTGGACGTGTTACATTTTTGTATTGATCTTGTCAAATTAGCGTCGGCTCGTGACGCACATTTTGCACTTATTCTGGCGAAAGTCATATTCATTGAAAATAGCACGTATTTTATAAGTTTCGTATACATTTTTATATCGGGCCGGTAGGCCCGATAATTTTTTTTTTAACGACCTGGCCCTTTTATTTTGTTTATCAGACCGGCCCGACCCATTGAAAAAATTGTCCTAATTCTTCCGGCCCGGGCCCGTGCAGACCTCAATTCCCTATATCTCGCTTTCTATAAGTAAAGGGCATGTTTACAAACAAACCCTTCCGTCAACCAATTTACAACTACATTATTGTCGCAGCGATCATTGCAGAAATCGTCTTAGCGACGTAGGGCAATCATATCATAGGCCAGTGAAACGAAAACCGATCAAATTGCCCCAACTCAAGTGTGCAGTATGAGTTATAAAGAACGGACAGGTGTTTATTGCTGATCCACAGTGATTCTCAACCTACAGTGACGTCAGCTGCCCTTTACTTATACAAAATGAGTAATTTGCACAAATCTTCCAAAAATTGCTGATGGGAGAGGGAAAGGAGAAATTAGACTTAATCGATCAAGAAAAAAAAAACAAGAAAAAAAAAAGAAAAAGAAAAGAAAAGAAAAGAAAGGAAAAGAAAAAAAAGGGAAAAGAAAAATTGAGTTTCATAATTATTTTTATTTTAGTTTTAGTTTTATTGAAAAGAAAAAAATCAAAATTATTATTATTATTTTTGGCCCACTATATGTGTTTGGCCCACCCCGTGATCGCGGAGTAGCGGGGTGGGCCAGTCCGCCCCTGCATTCAGCAAAAGTCTTGAGGCGCGCTGATGGTACCTTTTGTAGCAGAAGTAAAGAAACATTGCTTATAATGATTTTTGAAAAAAATCGTCGGTAATTAGCCGAGATATTAGCCTTTAAAGAGACAGACGGTTTGGGCATACACGATGACAGGGGTGGCGTACTCTATGTACCATCGTCTTTTAAAGCGTAGATAACAACTTTCAGTGATACATTTGTGTAATGCAATGCCCAGTAGCAGTATAAAAGCAATAAAGGTCAAATTGTTAGTAACACTTATTTAATTAGAATTAATTGCATAAATACTATGGGATTCGCAACTAGATTGCATTGGCTGGATCTCTAAATACGCCTCCCGTGTCTTTAAAAATTAATTAAAAACCTATCTGGAAAAACGCAAAACGGGCCCAGACGGCGTTACAACTTTGCGATCTCCTTTCGAAGCACGCGCATCATAATGCCAAGTTTAAATTTTGGACAAGTGTTTTGTTTTAGATAGACTGTAAAAGGAAAATTACAACGCTTTATAACAACGCTGAATTTAGTTTTATAAAATGCCAAGAAGTTTGTGATAAAATGCCAGTGAAGTTTAAATATGCGCTACTTTTATTGTCAATACCGAATTAAATTCATCAAAATAATATATAAACTTTTTTACCAAAAATAAAACTGACTTCAAAAACTACTGCAAAGTAAAAAGCGCACTTTTTGCTTTATCGTGCAATCTGATTAAAATTTACATGTTCTCATTTCTTGGTACAATTCAGATGTTTTCATGTATTAATTTAGTTTGCTTCTGTATTATTTAGCATTTTAAATAATGGTTGGCAATTGAGAATTGTAAATATGACTGCCGATTAGAAATTGTGAAGAAACATATTGAAGAAGATCCATTAGTGAATTTGAATGGGAATATCGCCAAATTAGTCAGTTACAGCCAAGTTGGCTTCATTTATGACAACTTATTTTGGTCGTCAAATTTGGCGATATTTCATCAAATGGCGCCAAGTCTGGCGACAACTTGGCGATAACGCATATGAATACATAGCTTTATGCTTATGAATGAAAAACCAGTTACAACAATGAAAGATAATTTGCGAAAAATCCTTTATTTTATTGGTTTTTGTTGAATTACTAAAAAACTACTCAACCAATTTCGATGAAACGGAAGTGGTACCAATTCGAGAGTATCCTCTTTCAATTAAAACCAAAATCACATAAATCGGACAAAAAGTTCCGGAGCAATCGGTGAACATACATAAAAAAAAAAACATACATACGCGTCGAATTGATAACCTCCTCCTTTTTTCGAAGTCGGTAATAAAAAGATTGGGATAAGATTAAAAAAGGAGTTATACAGAATAGCAATATTTGATATTATTTAGGTTTTATATCTCTTTGAACGTTTATGGTATGCAAATTAATACTTTTTTATCATATACAGCTATACCCAACCCTGCGTTGCATAGTTTTTTTTTTTTTTACAAAGTCTTATTATTATTTTAGCAACGACTTTTTAGTAATACAATTAATAATTGACATATTTATTGTAGGAAAAGCTCATACCGCGAGTAATTATCGCACTTGTCCGTTTATTTCGAGTTTCATGCGAGTTTCTGTCATTCCCTTGCAATGCGGTGTTCTTCGGCTAGTCATGAATAAAAGCAATTGATTGTTGGCAATTTGAAACTTAAATTGAACGAGGCAACGGGGTATTGAGGAAGACAGCCCCGTAAAGAAATGAACTTTTATTCTAAAAAAGGTCCAATAACAAGTTGCTGAAGATCATAATTGTATGCAATAGTGTTTAATATAACAATTCTTCAAGGTTAAGCTTTCTGAATCATTGGAAAATCTCAAACGCTTAGATACATATAATCTAACATCATTTAATTACGGATAACAAAATTTTAGATCTTGAAGTTATATAAAAATAAAATGTTTTTCAAAATTAAGTTTGAGGCCACTTATTTGAGATTTACTAACTTATTGTTAATTTTTATCTTAAGGCTACTTGTTTAGCTGGTGTACTCAAAGGATTCGCCACAAAAGAATGAAATTAGCTTACTCATGAATTTCACTTTTTCTATATTTTCAGCATTTTAGAGTCAAGAGGACTCATTGATTGCAGACTATATTGATGAGCTAATATGAAATTGTAACGCTATAAAACATAAATAAAGCACTCGTCTCCAAATACCCCAATCCCTTTTATCCTATGTGAAAATATTTTGCATTTACTTAGCTTAGAATTTGTGTGCATTCTGTTTGTTCCAAACTGTAATAATGAAAAAAGCTAAAATTTCTGAAATTAAAAAAAAATCATCTTCGGTAATATTAAAAATTCAATTATAAATTTACTTTTACAAATTAAAAACGAGTAATTCTATATACAAAATACTCAGCAAGCATTGTTAGAAAAGCTAGATTTTCAATTAAAAAAATCATTTATTAAACTACAACATTTTCCTTTTTACTCTTCTTAAACTATTCGGTTTGTTTTATGAAAAGTTTAAGATATAGCTGTTTATCCTATTCTCGTGCATCTTTAATATTAATTTTTATAAAATGCCTATCATTAATTCAGACAATAAGGCAATTTCTGCAGCAAAATGTACTTCATATTTTAAGAATGTTTAAAGTTTGAAGACACTTACATATTTAGCTATGGGCGGTAACTACTGAAATAAGATTTTTAAATGTTTACTTAGTTATCTTATTTACCTTATTTCCATAAGTAACGAAGTTTCGTTAAAGCTTTCAGGGAGTGTTAGAAAGTGTTTCATAATCTATGCTGTACGCATGATTTTTCTTACTTGTTTCATTTTAATGTTAAATAATTTGGACTGAATCCTAGAACAAGCGAAGCATTTGGTGACATTGAATTTTGCGAGGCTTTTTTTGTTGTTGTTGCCAGTTTGTTTCTTATATTCTTTCCATGCCTACTGTGATTTGATCTAGTATTTGGATTGGTTTATCAAGGAATTAAATTTGAGTATATTGGTTGGGTTTCTTGAAATACGTTTGTGACGTGAGATTTGTATTGAGTTGTCTTTTTATTTTCATGTTTTGTGAAGTGAGTTGAAGTGATTTTATTTTATTTATTTATTTATTTATTTATTTATTTTTTTTTTTTTTGCGTATCGTATTTGTAAATGTATATTATTATTGTAATTTGTTCAAGAACATTTTGTGAATGAGACTATTTAGGGATAATTTTATCTTTTATACTGTGAAGAGAGAAATTCTGTTTTAAGCGTGCTTTTTGTAATTTTTAAAAGAAGGTTATAAGAGGAATGGCGTCAATTATAAATAGAAACTCAAGTATGAAAAATAAAGTTAAGTGAATCTTTATTGGTTTTATTTGATAAGTATTGTATTTTTTGTATTTGTGAAATTCCGTATTTTCCCTGCTACTTACTGGCGAAACTTGCGAGTTTCGCCAGTTTAACAACCAGTTTAACTAAAAAGTTTTTTTCTTGTGACGACTGAAGAATTATGTGATTTTTTCCATAACTGACTGGTGAATTTCTCGTTATTTTCATATAACAGTTTGAGAAATTTACTATGCTTCCCTGCGACATAATGATAAATTTTACATTTTTAAAAAGTAGCGAAATTCTTCATTTGATCACAGAAGAAGGAAATTTCAAAATTCGTCAGTCGATTGGGAGAAAAATTGCAAAAATTCAATTAGTCGCAGGAAAATTCTGTTAAGAGGGGCCTCTAAACAAGCCAATTCGAAATATTTTTTTTTTTTTTTTAACAAGTTACAAAACTTTAAGTAGATAAAACCAACGTTTACTCGTCTTGTTAGTCTTCAAACTTTTTAAAAATAATAGCATTTTCATTATTTTAGAACGTATTTTTTTTTCTACGGAGCCCTGGGTTAAATTTTATTATTAATATATAAATATTTCAAAGAGGGGGGGGGGAGGGTTTATTCTAGGATGTTGATAGTTGATCCAAAGGGGGCACTTTTCTAACTACAGCCCATCCTCTCATGTGACATATTGTTCGAAAGGCATGTCACTATGTTGTGCACCTCCCAAGCCCCTCCTCCACCTGGGGCTTTTTGCCGACACACCTCATGCGACATATCGTTGGAAAGACCTGTGACGACTTATTCATGTTATGCACCTCTGTATCCGCATCTCTCACTTTGCCCCCCCAGGGGCACTTTTCTAAATTTTGTCGACACCCCTCATGTGACTTATCGTTGGAAAGGCCTGTGACCTCTTATTCATGTTACGCACCTCTGGTACCTTTCGCCCTCACTTTGCCCCACCGGGGGGCACTTTTCTAAAATTTCCTGACACCCTGATGTGACATATTGTTGAAAAGTCCTGTAATCACTTATTCATGTTATGCACCTCGTAAGCTCCTTCCCCCTATTCACCCCCAAGGGCACTTTTCAAAAATTTCAGAAAAAATTTTAATTTCTTGCTTAAGATGACCTCCACACCCTCGAGTAACATATCTACTGATTTGTTGTTTAACAGAGTTTCCTTATTTTTTTTTTATGAATAGAGTGCGCTCTCTGGTGGTAGAATGTGGAACTAACATAACGCGATTTTGTTAAAATTACGAAATCGAACTATGCTATCTGTTTTAAACTTTAAGATACTTTATAACACATGATAAAAAAATATATCTCTTCACTTATCTTTATCTCTTATCGATTTCTCTTATCTTTATCGAATTCATTAAAGTTCTGCATACTTACTGAAAGATTGGGAATTGCGAGGTCAAACCCACCAAAACAAACATATTTTATATTCGATATCAAGAATCTGCTAAGGAATGTAAGTTGACAAAAGGGGTAATAAAGAATCTCAACAAAGGATGCGAGGATATTACCCTTAATAAACAATTTACTACCTTTGTACGCTTCTAACGGAAAGTTTATCATTAAGTCCGCTAAGTTCTGAACTTTAATTAAATGTCATAGATTGCGCGAGAAAGATTTTAATTGTTTGGAACAAGAGACTGTTAAATATTGCAAACACTAATCATCGGACGCTTTGAGGTATTATTATGTTTGATTGAAACGATTATTTCGTGGCTCATAACGTTGTTTTATGCTGATAAATTAGTTGGAAATATCTCTTCTTTGTTATTACTTAAACAGTTTAAATGCATATATTAAATAAATATAGGATGCATACATTAAATAAATATTAATTAATAAAAAATAAATTATATAAAAAAAAACATTTATAACATTAAAACATACTAGATAGTGCCCTTCAAGATTTGACGGTAAATAACTTAAATGATTCATTAGAAACATATCTGATGCGTTTTATTAGTTCAATCCCGCATTTTATTCGTTTTCTGATTGGTCTATACAGTTGTCTGTATTTTCCCTTTACTTTCAACAGAGTTGGATACTTATGTTGCCACTATGAAAAAAAGAAATAAAAACTACAAAAAATAACTCAGAAACAAATTGAGATGTAGCTTTCAAACAAATTGCATTTAAAAGTATATTTTGTTCTCTATACGACGGTGTAAAAAGCAATATTGTGGGATGTTTAGAAGTTTAAGAATGAAATTTCATTTAAAATTGGTCCAGGAATATTAATGTTTAATCCATGGCGTACTTAATGTATGAAAAATTTAAAAATCAGTAGAAGTTTAAAATTTACAGTACCGAAAAATGTAATCCATAGCGTACGTAATGTATGATCAACTCCGCGCGATTTATTATGTCTTAAATTTTAGTCTTTGAAAAAATCATTTTCCAAATGTGCGTTGTAATTTGTGAAATTGCATTTTTTTTTTTTTTTTTTTTTTTTGAAAAAAAAAAAATAACAATATTTATTTTTATTTATTTATTTATTTTAAACTGCATAACCATTAAATGCTGCCATGAATTTTATTTTTATCAGTCTCATTTTCTAAAACCTTTGAAACTTTATGCAGCTAACGATTTAAAAAATAATTTTTTTTACTTGAATTTTATTTTACATTTTTATTATTTTTTAAATATTAAACCATGAATATCAAGGTAATTTCATTTATAATTCTTATATGAATATTTTTTTTATTTTTTTTTGAGTTTTTCGTTTTACGGAAAAAAATGGCAAGTTTTTCTTTCTGCCACACACGTATGTATATATATTCTTGATAATGGTCAGTAAAAATAAGAAAAATTGTAAATCAGCTCAATTTATTAGGGTTCCATACTTGAAAGTAAAAACAGAACCATTATAAGATCATTCCTGTGTCTGTCTGTATGTCACAGTCCTTTTACTCGTAAACTATGCAACGTGGAAAGTTCAAATTGGGGGAAGTAATAAAGATAATTGACCCACATATTTACAGATTAATAAATATTCATAAATATATTTAGGAAAAATGTACAGGGCTAATTATGTTACTTGAAAAAAGATCCTTTCTTTGTACATCGTGTGGAGTATCGTATGAAAGCTTTCGTAACGTGAAATCAAAAATATATTTCATTTAATTTTAGAGAATATATTTTCAAAGTTATGGTGGAAAATGTAGAGCAAAAATACACTCCCCCCCCATCTAATTCTGAATCTATTGAAACTAAAATTATTAAAAAAATTAGTGGTAGTAGACATTAATTTAAATCTTGCATGAAAATTATAGCGATTACCCTAAGTCACATAGTTTTTGAGAAAATCGCATTTTTCCGGTACACTCAAATTTCGATTTACTGGCTTCAGCAAAAGTGTTGAGCAGAGCTCGAGGTACCTTTCACTGCAGAAGTATAAAAACATTGTCGATCATGAATTTCGAAAAAAAGCGTCGGTAATTAGCCGAGATATTAACTCTTAAAGACACGGACGGTTTGGACATACATAATGACAGGGACGGCGTACTCTATGCTCCATCGGCTTTTAAAGCCTAGATAAATATTTTTAAGGATATATTTATGTAATGGAATTTCCAGTAGCAGTATAAAAGCAATAAACGTCAAATTGTTAAAAACAGACTAATTTAATGAGAATTAATCGCATAAATACTATGGGATTCGCGACTACTTTCCATTGAGTGGCTCTCTCAATACGCCTACTATGTCTTTAAAAGTTAACTAAAAACCTATATGGAATAAAAAATATACAGAATAGCTATATTTGCTATTATTTAGGTTCCATATATATCTGAACTTTCATGGTATATATCCATTTATACTTTTTAAGCCCGTTTTAATGAAAACGACAGCAGCGCCCCCTTGTGGCGAAATTTGAAGATACCCACTCAAATCGAAAACGAAAAGAGATGGAGCAAAATTTCCAGTTAGACAGTTTTAGAGCATCAATTAATTACTAGAATACGACATTTGGTTTACATGGATAAGATAAATCTTCGCCTCTTTACACCAAAATGTTCGAAATCGATGCACTCCATTTTGTGTAAACGTTTGAAATAGTCACAAGTATGAAGAAATACGCACAATTTATGCTATAAATACGAACTTATCTCAATACATTTTGACAACATCACACACAAAAATAAGACAAACTGTCTCACAGGGATAAAAGTTAAAATCGGATGGCTAGTGTGTCTAGCCACCCAATTTTAATTCGAAAACTGACAAATGGCACCAAGAATATTTTAATAAAATTTTGCTTTTGTAATGAAAGTGCAAATTAGCGGGTTTTTGTTTTCTGAGAAATTCGTTTGAATATTCTGGTGTCAGTCAGTTTACGAACAAAATTTTTCTGGCCCTGAAAGGGTTATTCTAAACTTTTAAATGCATTGGAAATTAAATCTTTTCAGACATTACAGCACAGTATACCGTCACAATCTGCAATTGTGCACTGCTACATTTCCGGAATATGAATAGGCAAAGTAGAATCGTCGCTCATCGATTTCGGACATTTTTGTGTATGCAGGCGACGAATTATCTTATCCATGTGAACCAAATATCGTTTCGTACTAATTAATTGATGGTCTAAAACTTTCTAACTGGAAAATTTGCTCTACCTCTGTTCGTTTTCGATTTGCAATGGCTATCTTCCAAATTTCGCCACTAGGAGTGCTGCTGTCGTTTGCATTAGGTCGGGCGTAATCGCTGTACTGTACGTTACTTCACTTGTATAGCTGTAGCTCTCTCTGTTCGCGAGTATTTTCATGTTAAAGGGACTTTCCTTTGCACCCTATATACTATACAGCTATACCCAACCCTACGTTGTATAGTTTTTTCGAAGTCTTAGTATTCTTTTAGCAACGGTATTTTTTTAATAATACACCTACTAATTCATATATTATTGTACGGAACCCTCTTTACGCGAGTAATACTCGTACTTGACCGTTTATTTAACTGATAATTACATGCAAAATATTTTAAATAAAAAATTATTATTATTTTAAAATATTGCTGCATATTAAATTTTATTTAATTATAAAGCATTCAAATAACAATAATAACGAAATAAAAATCATATAGCTTCTCCGGCTAATAAAACATGTCATTATTGAAGAGAATAATCGCCAAAAATATTGCAGAAACCATTTTGCAAGGCGTTGGGCTCGAACCCATGTCCTCTACAAAAATTCAGAGCTTTAAACCGCTGCGTTTGATCGCTACGATAGCAAGGAATCGTTCAATGTTCCTCTAAGTTAAAGAGGTTCGAAAAAGAGTTGACACATTCGCAAATGTGTCAATATTGGTCTTACTGATCGTGATCTTACATAATTCCCTTTATGTTTTAATATATATGATGTTTATTTCGAGGGCATAATAGATAAAATAAACTTTTTCTATTTATTTAATATAAAATAAAAAATTTACCAATTCAAAGGACAAAATATTATTTCCTTTCTAAAGCTGCGTTTTGTCCGTATTCTTTTTTTAGAAAAAGAATACAGAAAAAGACCAGAAATTTGAATATATGCATTGTTTACCTGCTAAAATTTTAACTCACATAACAAAATTTGAACAAAATTAACAAAGTTATAAAAATACATTTACGAGGCAAATAAACACTTTTATTTATTCAGAGAGACATGTTTCATCGCTTAGGCGGCAACGTTCTCAAGGTTTATAATGATACAAAAATACTAGCTTTTATTTTATTTTTTATATTTTAACTGGTAAACAAAAATCACAAGATCTCATACATAATCAACAACTGCAATATTAAAAATGTATATTTGTGAACGTAAATTATTTTGTACTATTGTTTTAATATTTTGCAGAGCATCTATTTCCAAATTTTAGGTATGTCCGATTAGGCTGAATCGTGGCATATATTTTCACTGCTTAAAAAGACCGCACTTGATTCTCGAATAATGGACGGCAAATAAAATCTTGATGAATAAATTATTCTACTATTTTTAGAATTAATCTGTAAAGGTTCTCTATTATATAGTCTGGCCAAAGCTGTTGTCTTCTTGCTGTATTTGATGTCTGCTCTGTCTGATGTTTGTTCCTAGTTTTAAGCTAATGTTAGTCATTCTTATACAAAATTGCACTTTTTCATTTTCTTTGGTGTAAAGTGTTGTAATTGATGTCTGCTGCATGTTCTATCATCCTAGTTTTAAAGGTTTTCAATTACTTTTTTTTTGCGAGAATATTTGTAAACATGTCGATCTGAATAAATAAAGGTATTTATTTGCTTTGTAGATGTATTTGTATCAGTTTTAAAAAATATTAATTTATTTTGATGTTTTGAAGTGATTTTCATAAATAAATAAATAAAAAAAATGTACAAATGGGAGGACAACAAACAGTACTATGATGAGAAGAAAAATCTCAAGAAAAGGTGAAAGTCAACTAAATATTTTTTTTTTTTGTTTTAGAAGTTATTTTATCTTTGTTAATAATAATTACTTTAATATCTAAAGAATGATTCCAAAAATGTTCTCATTTTAAAATAGTCGCAGTGGTTTTATACATATCAATCCAACCTTAAAAAGCAATTTTAGCATTTTATAATACTTTTTTAAATAGTTTCCGAATAGAAAAAATAGCAAATCGTTTTTAGGAAGATGTCGTTGCACTCAAATTAGGTTTGCATTCTGTAAACCAAAGAATTATAAGCAATTTTTTTAGGATAATCAAAACAAATTCAAAACCTAAATTTTGTTAAATATATATTTCACAAATAAGAAGTTTAGGATATCACATTGCTTGATGCATAACACCTTTAAAAATATTTCATTTTATATTGTAATTAATTAAATTATGTCCTCATTTGATTTTATAAAACTCAGTGTAATTAAGGCATTTTCCACTAAATTTAATCTCATACATTTTAATTGATATATTTGGTACTAAATTTATTTTATTATAAGAAATAATTAAAAGCTAAATTAACTACACCCTTTCAAAGAATCTGAATGCAAATAACATTCGTAAAACAGTACTTATTGCATTACATAATATTTTGGAACAGTCCATAAAAAAAAAAAAAAAAAAAAAAAAAAAAAAAAAAAAAAAAAAAAAATCCTGGAGCATAAAGATATAAATATATCTACTAACGAACAGTTCAAACATTCAAGATTACGCAATTGTAATATATTTACTGAAGCATTTTTAAAGGAAGAAATGATTTCTTTTGAACAGTTCTCTGTAGAAATCATACTCAGATATCAAATTGTTAATGTATACATTTTTTTTCCTTGGTTGAAATGAGGTTTAATTTTTTTTTAATTAACTCAAGGTAGCCGTTAGAAGAAGAAATAGAAATTCCTTACAAAACATTTGAAAAGAATGGCAATAAATCAGAAAATTAAGTTAAATTTCAATAAAATGTTAAAATATTTTAAAAGCAAAAGATAAATTAGGTAGCAAAGTAATTCAATAATAATAATTTTATTTCAATGACTTTTCTGAAACTGCAATCGAATTTATTCTTAGAATGAGATAGAATATTTCTTTTAACAAACAGGTCTTTATTACAATAAAAAATTTTCAAAAAAAGTTACTCATTTGGTGATCCGAAAAAAAAAATAAAGCCTAAGAGGTTTTATTTTTTACTAAAACTATTGTAGACCATTGTTGGAACTGTTAATTTTTAGGTAGCTTTCTTTACAAAAAAGCTACCTATTGCAGCCGTTCGGAGGAAAGCGATTTCAAAAAATTTTGGTATATTTTCATCGATCATGACCCCCAGACCCCGAAACCACCCTCCGTTCAAAATTGATATATATATATATATATATCTATATATCTATCTATATATATATATATATATATATATATATCTGACCTATGTCACACTGTAACTCCCGTAATTATGAACCGATTTCGATGTAATTCGGTGTGTACATAGTACATACGAATGTCTCGACCGAGTTCGTTGGCCAGCTTCATCCGCCGTTTTGTTTCAAAATGGCGGCCATTTAAAAATTTTAAAAAAATTTAAAACTTGAAATGTGGTACCGAAAAATTAAAAATGGAAAAATATTTTTTTCTTATGTATTTGACCTTTATACAAAGATTCCGGAGCAGTTTTTGTTTCGTCTATATCTTAAAAAATGGCTGAGTTATAGCATTTTGAATTTCTAGCGTGGCTGACATTTTGAAACGTCCTGAATTTTGTCACACGATAAAAGGCGTATTTATGAACCGATTTGGATGTAATTCGGTGTGTACATAGTACATACCAATCTCTCGACCGAGTTCGTTGGCCAGTTTCATCCGCCATTTTGTTTCAAAATGGCGGCCATTTAAATTTTTTAAAAAAATTTAAAATTTGAAATGTGGTGCCAAAAAATTGAAAATGGAAAAATATTTTTTTCTTATGTATTTGACCTTTATACAAAGATTTCGGAGCAGTTTTTGTTTCGTCTATATCTTAAAAAATGGCTGAGTTATAGCATTTTGAATTTCTAGCGTGGCTGACATTTTCAAAACGTCCTGAATTTTGTCACGCGATAAAAGGCGTATTTATGAACCGATTTGGATGTAACTTCGTTTATACATAGTACATACCAATGTCTCGACCGGGTTCGTTGGCCAGCTTCAACCGCCATCTTGTTTAAAAATGGCGGCCATTTAAATTTTTAAGAAAAATTTAAATTTGAAATGTGGTACCAAAAATTGAAAATTGAAAAAATATTTTCTTCTTATGTGTTTGACCTTGATAAAAAGATTCGGGAGCAGTTTTTGTTTCGTCTATATCTTAAGAAATGGCTGAGTTATAGCATTTTGAATTTCTAGCGTGGCTGACATTTTGAAACGTCCTGATTTTTTTCACGTAATAACAGGCGTATTTATGAACCGACTTGGATGTACCTTGGTGTGTACATAGTACATACAAATATCTCGACCGAATTCGTTGGCCAGCTTCATCTGCCATCTTGTTTCAAAATGGCGGCCATTTAAAAAAATAAAAAAATAAAAAAATTTAAATGAGATACCAAAAGATTGGAAAATGAAAAAGATTTTTTTTGTATGTGTTTGACCTTAACACAAAGATTCCGGAACAGTTTTTCTTTCGTCTGTATCTAAAAAAAAACGGCTGAGTAACAGCATTTTGAATTTCTCTTGTGGCTGACATTTTAAAACGACCTGATTTTTGTCACGCGATAACAGGCGTATTTATGAACCTATTTGGATGTAACTTGGTCTGTACATAGTACATACCAATGTCTTGACCGAGTTCGTTAGCCAGCTTCATTCGCCATCTTGTTTCAAAAGGGTTGCCATTTAAAAAAAATTAAATTTAAAATTCAAAATGAGGTATTAAAAAATTGGAAAATGAAAAAGATTTTTTTTATGTGTTTGGCCTTGATACAAAGATTCCGGAGCAGTTTTTGTTTCTGAAAATTTGTTCTTTTGTTGATATCTTTAGTATTTGATCTAAGTATTTGATCTTGATATAAGTATTCAGGAGCATTTTTTGTTTATTTTTACCTTAAAAAATGGCTCAGATATAGCAGTTTCAATTTCTATTGTGGGTGACATTTTGAAAAATCTGATTTTTTGCATGCGACAGCACTCCTATGTATTAACCGATTCCGATGTGAGTGAGCATGTGCACAGCAATTACTAAGGTCTCGACCAAGTTCACTGCTTAGCCACATCCACCATGTTGTCTTAAAATGACAGGCACTTTAAGAAATTGCCGAATTTGGCAGCCAAATATAAGTTACTTTAAAGAAAAGCAGCTTGGATGAAGCTGACTAATTTCGCGAAATTCTCATTCATTATATTGATAAAAATTAGTATTGAATCTCCTATATTCGGTTTCCACTAAATTGAGCTTCGTGTGTTTGCATGATATCAGTTGGCTTTTTTTAAATAAGGATTATGAAAGCTACCTCTTCCTCCCGGCACTGGCCGGAAGGACTTTTTATAACTATATCTCTTGTGAAGTAACAATTTTCAATGCTTCAAAAAGATTTAGTGAATCGTATGCATTAACATTTCTTAAATATTTCTTTGTATATGAGTTTTTGATAATTTTGTTACATAAATAAGAAAATTATTATTAAACTATTGAAAATGGAAGCATTTTGCTGTGTGGGCTAAGAGGTAAACATTTAAATTACTTATGTTCCGATTCATATTTTACAATTATTTTAACACAATAGCAATGCCGAAATATACATAGCTTATTTCTTGTCTATCAATATAAATGTACTGTTGTTGTTTATGCACGTTAATTGCCACCGACATTAAAGATTCTGGACGGTAGTTTAGAGATAACCGGTTCTTTTCAAGAGAGTACCCATACCAGAATTTGTTAGATTTACAAACTTATCAAATTTCTATTAAAGATTCAAAGTCAAAAAATGTATAACCCTACAGTGAATACATTTAAAATTTTGACCTATGTTGTTAAAAATGCACGCATGAAAATTTTTATTAGAAAATTCTATCTCAAAAATTAGAAAATTCATTAGAAAATTGTACCACTATTACTGATCGTTCCATAGAGACCTGTATTCTAATTGATCCAAAATCAGAAGGATGTCCCATTTTAATTTCATCACCATTATATCTGGGACAATATGCTTCTAAATAGCCACAAGCAAAAATATGCGTTTTGAAATAAATCAGAAAAAAAAATTATTGCGTAGTTTTGCAATTTCCTGAAAAGCAGAGATTCAGGAAATACTAAATCGTTATTTCCTCATTTTATCAAATTACCATTTATAATGTTTCAAAAGTTCTTCTCTACATTTATCTTAAGAATGAATATTGATTTTTAAAAAAGTAAAAAAAATATATATATACTATTTGTGTGTTAATGCTAAATTTCGAAAAATCAAAATTCCAGTTTTAACAACAGTATTCGACATTCAGAATCTAATATACCAACTCAAAACCTATGAGTGTCATATGGTATCTATCATTTCTGTCGTTTTCAACAAAGTTAACTTCAAAGAAAGAATTTCGTTACAACCCTTCATTTTTTTAACCCTAACTTCTGGAAATTACAACATATCATGTTTTATCTTGTCTCTAGGAATCATTTATGGTTTTGAAGATAACAAATGGATGCCATTTCATAAGAGTAAAAGTACCTTTATCAAGAATGTAATACTGAGTCTATTTTTAGCATTGTTATGACTACATGAAAGTGTTTTATAGCGAAAACCTCTTTTCATAGAAGTGTATTCACATAGTATGTAACAAGTACCACACTGTGAGTCAAAATTAAAAGTCTGCATAAAAAGATAGAGATTTAACTCGTAAGCACACGCGCTGGGAGAAATCTGACACCAAACACATTTTTTCATCGAAAAAAAGATAATTTTTTTTTTTTTTTTTTGATGACGCTTCTGAATTGCCTTGTACCTTTCAAGGTCAAGAAAGGGTGGGTGAAGGAATGTCTTCCCTTTGTTCACTAGGTGGGGAGAAATATGGCTATTAAGATAAAATATTCCCGCGTGTGTACAAACGTTTCACTTCATTTCTTACGCGGTAACATACACTAAAATAATTTTAATGAAAGAGTAAGATAAAAGATACTTGTATATATTGATGAAAGGTTTTTAAATGTAAATAATATTATTTTTGTGAAATAATTCATGTTTTAAGGTGTAAAATAAATCGTTTGCATATTTTCAAGGAAAAAAACGTGGTTTTTAAAGAAACTGCTACAAAATCTGAAAATAAATTTCAAAAGCATAATTTTTTCCCTAAAAAGAAGTAGTACTGATGCATTTTAGAATACGGAACAGTAGATTCGTTCTTCAAACGAATTTAGTTAAAAAATAATAGGAGACAAAATGGGCTGAGATTTATCCCACCCGTATGCCAACCTTACAAAAGTTGGCGCGTGAAGGTACGGATTAAGATGTCTTTGGAAATTTCAATTTTGCTAATTTTTTTTATTAAGTTAAAAATACTTTATTAAAATATCAACATTTTATAACAAAAAATGATTTAAAGATAATAACATAACTTTTACTATTAATAATTCTTAGCAATAATAATAATAATACTAGGTTGAGCAAAAAGTTCTGGGAAATTTGTGAAATTGCGTTGTTCTGCGCAAATTAACAACAAAAGCAACAAGGACTATTCTTCAAAGTAGAGACCATTATAGTCCATGAATTTCTGCCATCGTTCTGCCAGATTCCGGATTTGCTGGAAATATATATATAATTATTTATTTGTGGGATCATGTACATTTCGCTCATGAAATTAGTTTTATGGAAATTATGATTGTTACTTTTCGAAATTCCATAATTAAATGAGTATGTAATTCTCAGAATTTAGAGCCTTCGAACTTTCTAATCAATACAATAATGGCCACAATTAATAGAAACCAAAGAGATGTTTTTAAACTCCGTCTTACAGCACCATAAAAACATCATTTTTGAATTGTATATTTCAATCTTTTAAATAGACGACCTTAAATGTATACCAGTTTGAGATGATTATTGCTCACTATAGTGTATTTTTTTTAGTGTCTGATTACGAACAAGTGTTTGATTAGTTATTAATAAAACAAAGATGAAAAGATTTCATTTATACTTATCCAGATTTTATAGGAAAACCCCCAATAATTAGGAATGTAATGTAATTTACTTGAATGAAATGCTGTCACTTGCTAGGTCCGATTATACCTGGAACGATGACATTGCCCAAATCCATTCTGCTTGTGGTAAGGTGTATTATCAATATGTATGAACCAGATAATCTTAAAGTGTAGATAAGGATTAAAGTGACTACAACAATTTTTTTTTAATATTTCCTTAATTTAATTAGGAAAATAGAAAATCAGAAATTTTAGAGAACTATTTAAAAGAGAGTAGTTCAGTTCGAAATAAATTACATAAAAGGTACAAAAAATGTATTTAATTTAAATATTTTTAATCATCATTTTACAAAAGCGTTTTCGAAAGGTAATCAGTGATAATTTCTAAAAAAAAAAAAAAAAAAACAGCATTTAATATATAACTACATTTAATTTTACTTAAATACCAATAAAATGTATTGTAAAATATGCAATTATAAAGTGTAAAAAAAATAATATAAAACTGTTTAAATCGTTGGAACAAAGAAAAATACAAAATACAATTCCCAACATAATCTGATATGGAGTATCCTTTAAAAAAATTATTTTATCTTGGTATTAATTTTACATTCACACTAAAATAAAAATCTGTTCTTCTTTCATGATTCTTGTTGTAACCAGAGAATCCTCAAAAATGCAACAGTGCTGTAGCAAATGTTTAATCTGATCTTATGATTGTTATTTTTTTTCTTGTTTTGAATTTTCTCTTAACAATGTCTTGTCATGTATCGCAACGTTGTCTGACAGGTGCACTGTTAAGAGAGATAAAAGATTTATGCTTGAAAATTATTTTAAATAATCACTGAATTTAGCTACAGTTTTGAGACAAATGTCATTCGAAAGAAGCCCTTTTATCCAATAATATATAAGTTTAAATTTTGAGATATTTAAAAGTAAAAGTAATAAAGCAAAAGTGAAAGCGCAGGTGGTAGCTACTATCGTTATGCATTACTCAAACCAGAAACTGTGCTTGGATGCCGCCCAAAAGTGCATGCACCTATGCATTTTTGAGGAGAACAAAAATGTCCTTACTGAAAAAGAGCTGGTTTGTTTCTAAAAAGATAATGAAAAAAATTATAATTTATTTTTCCCAGAAAAATTTCGACGCAGATTCTAGAAAAATTGCATTTTAAAGTATTTTTTTTTCTTACACGAAGACGTAAAATCTGAAAATGTACAATGCTTACATGTTTGCCGCAGCGAAAAATGCAAAACAGAAATTTAACACGTTGAGTGCCAGGGTGGCTGACACTGAAGCTGAAAAATTTACAATGTTTTGAGTAATTTTTAATAAAGTTTTTTATTGAAAATTTGATTGTTACTCTGTAATAAATAAAAGGTATAAAGTAAAAGGTAAAATTTTCAGTAATTACTTAAAACAATATATATATTTGTAGTTTTATATCATATTTTATACCGTCAGTCATCGGTGAATGACTCATTCTAAACGGAAAATTCAGTATCAGTCACCGGTGACTGACGTGGCACTTAACGTGTAAAGAGTCAGTCGTTGTTAAAAGCAAAATGACGTCAGGTTTATGAAGAGACACGTTTGTGTTTATAATATAGATAGCTTTTGTATATATTAAAAAGGATAAAAAAATATTTAAATTTTAAATCTGGTAGACGTAAGCATATCGTGATTAGTATAAATTAGCAATTTATAGCATAATTTTCATCATCAAATATCTTAAGGCTATGGGTAAATAAAAAAAAAATAAAACAGCTGCTAATATTTATATCCAAAACAAAGCAAAGGAAAATGTTTTAATCCATGAAAGCCCATAAAATAAGAATTATGACACAGCTAATTTTAAAAGATTATTCTCACTGAGAGATGCTAGACTTTTTTGTTTGTTTTCTTATTTAAACTGACATTTATTATACAGCTTTAAATTAACAGCAGTTTTAAGAGAGAAACTTATTACTGGGTATTTCTTTTTTATGGTAAGAGAAGATATTAATATATCCGAAAATTTTTTGTTTTCTTAAATTTTAAATGCGGCCAAAAGTGAGAGTAATATTTTATTTTGTATAACAATTTCTCTCAGATATAAACATATAAGATTTGCAAAAGTGCATTTTCTAATTGTGAAACAGTTGAATATTTATAAAATTATATTAAAAATATTTAAATAGTTTCACGCACCCACTGTATGTTTTTTAATTCTTTATACAGATTATTATGTCAACATGAGAGGTTTGCTTACATTTTTAAATAATATTTAAGATTATTATATAAGTAGAAAATTATTATTTACATGCTTATGAACTTAAAGTAATTGCAAATATAAAATTTTGATTCCTTTCAATTGGAATATTCAGTGAAGCAATCATATGAATTTTTAATAATTTTTCTTTTCGCATTTGATTTTTTTAATAATACTTTTAAATATTTTTGAAATTGTTTCTATGCAAATTGTAAATTGGTTTTACAAAATCCTATCAAAAAACGGAGGGAAATGCGTCTTAATATATAAAAGACGGTAAAGGTAGATAATACAACAAATATTTTATAAAAATGCATCAATTATTAAATATAAGTGTGTCATACTACCTCCAAAAGTTTAATTACGCTTTAGAAAAAGTAAATCTCACAAAGTTTCATTTTAGTTATACGAGATGTGACCTATATTTCCAACGAACAATTAAGGAAATCTAATTGATATTAAATATTTAAAAATCATATTCCAAGGCTTTCAAATAAGCGCACCTCCAATGACAATGGATTTATGGCAACATTCATTTAACTGCTGTAACTTCCTACAATTCCGCAAACGATACTTTTTAATTCCTTTGTTACCATAACTTGGATGAAACAGGGCAAAACGGAAAACCTTATCATTATCTGATACTCGAAGCCTGAAAATGAAGCAAAATTTAATCTAATTTTGTGTACACACTCCGCACTTATCCTTTCACCATACCATTATTTTAATTACAGGATTATTTCGTAACTTTTTTTTTTTTTTTAACTAGTCATTGGGGACCACCGTAACACTTACCCATAGGCATAATATAAAATATGAAAAAAAAAAAACATGTGTAAACTATTTATAAAATGCTTTGAAATTCCAAAATAAAATTTAAACGTATACAGTGCGTGTAAAAACTTTAAGAACAGCAAAAAATATAAATTTTTTTGATATATTTCAAATCAGATGAAAAAATGTTTACTATAATGGGTATCATAAAGTTCAAAAGCTCATAAAAAAGTCAACAAAATTCATCTGTAAGTATTTTATTACGAAAATAAAGTAAACGTAAAAAAAAACACTATTTCTGCCTGTGTAAAAACTTTAAGGACAGCAAATTAAAAACAATACGGTAACGAAAAATCGAATTCTTAATATATTGCGCATCCACCATCGCGTTTAATGACTGCAAATATTCTATCTTTCATGGGCATTATTAATTTTTGGCACAGTTCGAGACTGGTTTTTACCATTCATCTTCAATCGTAGATATGAGTTCTGAAGCTGAGGGAAAATGTCTTCTATTTTTATAAACTCGTCTTGCTAGATCTCCCCACAAGTTCTCGATAGGGTTTAGAGCGGGACTTCTGGGTGGCCATTGCAAAACTTCAATATTTTCCTTTTGAAATCAGAGTTTTGTCTTACGGCTTGTGTGGATAGGCGCGTTATCTTGCTGATAAATCCATTTCTCTCCTGCCAGAAGTGTTGCAACTGGTGAAATGTGGTCAGAAAGAGCTTTTAAATATGCCTTTGAATTAACTTTTCCAGAAAAAAATGCAAATTACCCAACGCCGTTGAACAAAAAGCAGCTCCATGTCATAATGGATCCGACGCCTAACTGACGTTTTTTAAAAAATTCTTTTTCTTTTCTCAAATCATGCCAATAATATTCCCAGCGTTCAGGATCATCTGAGTTCCATTTCTTTTCATCGCAAAAAATAATTTGTAGCGATTTGTCGTCCTAAGTCATCACTTGTCTTGCAAACTGTAAATGCTGGGTTTTGTGGGTAGTCAATAAAGGGGGTTTACACAATTTTTATGCGTACTGGATATACCGAAATTGATTAACTGCGTTGAAGATTGTTTTTGTGCACATTTTGAATCCACTCGTTTGTAAAATTTCTTTACTTGAGTATTTTTCAGTTTATGCTAACTTTAAAACTTTTCTTTCATCTCTGTGTGACAAGACTTTTTGTCTGCTTACAGCGTTTTTACCCCTATAAAACTCATTTTTTAATCTTAAGAAATTGTTAATGACGATGTTAGTTCTTCTCATCTCTTTTGCAAAGGACCTAAAACTAAGTCCTGATAATGCAAAAGATTTACAGCATCTTTTTCATATTCAGTCAGATTCAGTGCTTTTGGCATTGTTATAAAACTAGCAAAACTCTTAATAGAAAACGCCAAAAAAATAACTATACAGAAGTGTTTTGAATGTGCAAATGAATAATAATTACACATAATATTTTTATAAAAAATAGTGGTGTCCTTATAGTTTTTAGACATACAAAAATAGCGTTTTTTTGCATAATTATTATTTTTTCGCAATGAAAAGCCCACAGATATATTTTGTTGACTTTTATATCAGTATTTCCACTTTATTATCAACATTAAATTACCATTTTAACTATCGCATTTTAAATTTATCAAAATTTTAAAATTTTTTTACTGTCCTTAAAGTTTTTACACGGACTGTATTTAAATATTTTTAAGACATAGTAATGCTCTGTTAATGTATTGCGGGTACTGCTTGATTATCCCGTCGACCTATTTCGACAAATTACATAAATCGCTAAACTACCCTCAAAATTATACAAATTGGCATATTTTTTATTTTAAATAATGAAAGAACAAATAAATTAGAAAAACATTAATAAAAATACAAATAAAACGTCGAATTAAAAATCACTTGATAACGTAACAAATACGTGTAACGTGTTTAATGTCAAGTGAATGTGATATTTACGATAAGCCATTATTGGCATTTACTTTTATAGTTTTAAAGATAGTTTTTTGGATGAAGAAATAATCAAGTAGTACGGAATTTCGTAAAAGAAACATCTCTATAACTCCAAAAATGTTAATCATATTAACTAACAGTTTACTACTTCGTATTAAGCGACTCATTTTCTATTAAAATATATCTTTTAATTGAAATTTGAATGAAATACAGAGTCATGAAAAAACGAAGATCGGGAAAGTAGGATTACAAATGTCTCGGCAACTAATTATCCGATTGATTTCATTCTTTATGCAAAATTTATGTTATTTTATTGTCTTTTGTATTCACTCCTTAAAATAAAACATTTAGAAAATTTTTACATACCTTTAACATAACGAATACTTCGAGAGTCCGTAAAAATAGTTCCGGATAATCGAGGTTATTGATATTTAATAGGCTTTTTTCCATTATTACATATAAGTACACACCGAATTTCAAATCTCTATCTCGATTTGTTCGGGAGATAGAGCGTTTACAGACATACAGACACACAGACAGACGAACGGCAATTTTTTCTTCTAAAAATATGTTTTTCGGAATTTCCAGTGTCTAAAAGTTTAAATCCGTCAACTTTTTTTTTCGATTTTTAAAACGATTACAAGACTTACCCTATACTACTTATGATGGGTAAGCAAAAACAGAATTGTTTATATAAAGTCATATCATCCGGTCTTTTTCCACAGCTAAGTACATGGATGTACCAATTTTACAGAAAATGAAAAAGTTTGATTGTCTTTTAAAAATATACATTGGATTTTACCTTACCACTTTAACTGAGGAACTTAACTAATAACAATTAATTATATGTCTAATGATTTAATGCCTAAACACATAATAATTCGTATAACAATAATGCATACACTTTGCTCTTAATGCATCTTCCAAACGGTGTACTTAATAAAAAAATATATTATTTCATAATTAGTAATTTAAGAATTTTGTACTATACACATCAACTAATCACCCAAGTTTTAGTATTTTAGAACATGAGAAACTAAATATACATATGTAGTTCATAGAAAATATGTATTAGAAATGAAGGTTAGTAGGAAAATATTAAGAAAACAAATGATAGTACTGATAGTTTTGCCAAATGTCCCGCAAAATCGGTGCTGTACATACACTAGACAGCAGTATTAAAAAAAAAAAAAAACTTATTCGCCTTATCTAATGGCAGAAATACCTACGATTAAAAATGGCGAAATAAGCTGTAAGAAATTAGTGGTATGCAGAGCATTTTGAGACCTGATTTACCCGGGACGCCTGGCAACACTATCTGAACGCACTTTTGAAAAAAGTATCTCAACGTTTATGCCTATAGTTTTATAAGATTTAAAACACGAACATTGTATTTCATCTAAAAATGATTGTGTTATATCTCTATTAAATTGAACAATAAAATGTTATGCGTCTTAGAGTACGATTAAACATTAAGAAAATAAAATAACTAATAATTTAGTATGAGAGATATTAAGGTATTTTAAACAATTATAATTCGATTAATATAAAAAGTGTGAATTAATAGTTTTTGTAAATAGGTTTATTGTAATCTCTAAAATATTTGAATTATATGAATTCCGAAAATTTTTTACTTAAGTTCGTATTTTATCTAGCTACTTTTAAGTTTTTTTTTTTTTTTTTTTTTTTTTTTTTTTTTTTTAACAAAAATATTTTCTTTGATATTTAATAACAAAATGATATAAGATTCGAAATTCTTTGAAATGAAATATCCATAAACTTTCAATATTAAATCAACGTAGTATTTTTCTGCGAAAATTGCTTTGCAAATCTAGTATTCTTAAAACTGAAAGGACTCATATGTAAGATAAGAACGTTCAATTTAATATTTTCGAGAATCTAAGGCAATGTAAGGTTTTATTTATTTATGTATTTATTTTTTTACACTCTTGCTTAAAAATTGGCACCAGTAATTCCGTTCACTTTATTATACATATTTCTGACTTAAAGTATAAAAAAAATAAATTTTAAATCAGTAAATAAATATATTTTTAAAATAATTTTAACAATTTAGATATAAAAGATTCGTTTAAATTAGGGGTGCACAACCTTTTTAAGAGAAGGGCCACTTCCAAAAATGCCTGGGTTGTCGAGGGCCACATCAGTAACACAGAGATAATTATATTTCGAGGAGGTGGGGGGGGGGAGATCAGTGGCCTTTAAAAAACATGGTTTCCGAGAAGTGGCAGTTTTACCCTTTTAGGTTCCTCTACCCAGTCAACATACCATATCAAATTCAGTTGGCAAAGATATATCAACAGTTTGTGTTTGTATATATAACAGAGATATAGCAAAGCTTATTTTCAGGAGGGAAAATATTCATTGACTTTATTCGTCATGGATTAAATTTTGCTTTATTAAAAGTGCTAAAAACAAACATATACATGAAAGTGGCTAGTGTCGAAAAAACTGTAAACTTTATGAACGAAGTTAAATTGACGTAACTCACAATTTTTCTGCAGCCGATCAACAAAATTTTTGATTTTCTCGCGCCTCATCGACAAAATTCGCGATTTTTCCACACCTTATCAACGGCATTCCGATTCTTCCGCGCCCATTCAACGAAATTCGCTATTGTTAAGTGACTGTCAAAATTTTCAATTTTTTTCCGTGGTTAACTTTTTCTCGCGATTAACTTCCGAAACTTGCGATTTTACCGTAGCTGATCAACGAAGTTTGCAACTTTTTCGCACTTAATCGACAAAATTCACGATTTTTCCTCAGCCCGATCAACGAAATTTGCGATTTTTTTCGCGCCCGACTGCCAAAATTCGCGATTTTTAAGCGCCCAGCCAACGAAATTCGCGATTCTTAACTGACTGAAATCCTTGGGAAAATTAGCGACTTTTTCTCGCGATAAACAGAGAAAACCCACTATTTTTCCGAGATTTTTACGCGCCTGATCGACGAAATTCGCGACTTAACTGACTGGCGAACATTTAAATTTTTTCTCTCTTCAAATTGCCGAAGTTCACGACTTTTTCTCGCGATAAACTGACGAAACTCACGATTTTTCTGCAACCGCGATTAACGAAATTTCCGATTTTTTCGCCCCCGATCGACGAAACTCGCGATTTTTCAACTCCCGAGCGGCGAAGCTCGTGTATTTTAACTGACTGACGAAATTTGAAAATTTCCCGCGGCAAATTCGCGATATTCGCAGCTTTTTCTCGCGATAAACTGACGAAACTCGCGAAATCTCCGACGCGATCGACGAAACACTTGATTTTTCCGCGCCTGATCGACAAAACGCGCGATTTTTCCGCGCCTGATCGACAAAACGCGCGATGTTTCCGCGCCTGATCGATGAAACTCACGATTTTACCACAGCCAATCGACGAAACTCGCGATTTTACCGCGCCCGATTGACGAAAATATTTTTCCACGCTCAGTCTATGAAATTCGCAATTCTTAATTGAGTGACGAAATTTGAAATTTTCCCGCGGCAAATTGGCAAAATTCAGGACTGTTTCTCGCGATTTTCCCGTGCTCGATCCACAAAATTAGCGATTTTTTCGCGCGCGATCGACGAAACACGCGATTTTTCCGCGCCCGATCGATGAAATTCGTAGTATTTTTCGACTAGCAGCTGACGAAATTAGCAAATCGGGAATTTCCTATATTGATACAAATGGTATCGACCGGGCGATTAATGAAATTCGCAATTTTTAACTAACTAAAGAAATGTGCAATTGTTTCCCACGGCAAATTGACGAAATTCACGATTTTTTCCTGCAACCTAGTGTCAAAAATTGCAATTTTTGCAAATTATAAATTGATTCGCGGGCCACTTGCTAACCCATCGCGGGCCACTTTTGGCCCGTGGGCCACAGGTTGTGCATCACTAGTTTAAATCATTCAATAATCTTATATACAAGACGTTTTCACAAATATTAAATTAATATATATATATATTATGAAAATTAAATTTAAGCGCTTTATTAAAAATATTCCATTAAATTTTTCTTCATGACTCTACAACTCTTGGTCATTTAATTATTTCCTAAAATTTCCTTATTCACGAAATATGAAAATCATTCATTTTACTTCAATTCATTTCTATTTAAAATGACTAAATCAAAATTTTAATTCTTTTTTCAAAATCTATTTTAAAAACTATTGCATGTATTATTATTATTTTCAAGGTCTTTCATTTTTTAATTAAATCCTAAATGCCGATATGAATTCGATTAAAATTATCAGTTCAGTAATTCTAATTTTGTTTTTGTTTTTTTCTTATTCTATTCTTTTTATTCTTAAAGCCGGTTTCGTGGATTTCTGAGAAAACATCGCTTTCCTTTAATTATCTTTCGGGTTTAAAAATACAGTTCCACTCGTTCACAATTCTCACTGGCTTCTCGACATCCCTGCATTGCCGAAAAAATCATTCCGCTAACAGGTACCAATTGCCAAACATGACTTAGGCGCGTCGATTTTGTGTGTCACCAGTTGTCTTTAAAACTCATGCCTGTCACTGGGAAAAGATACATTCTGAGTAATAAATAAGCGTTTTTTAAGTTGTTTAAATGTAGTTTATGATGAATAGCTGCGCAAAATAAAGCGGTATAAAGTTGTAAATATTCTTTATCGTTGTGGAGAATGTTTTACTCCGTACGATACTTTAATGATCTAATTGAGATGTTTTCCGTTCCTCAATTATGGATAAACCACATGTTTTTCGAGCCTGTGTGAAGTTATTGCTGATGAGTGTAAACTAGCTATTAATATGACGGCTGCAAACTTTCTACAAATAATAACGGCTGAAAATTTTCTATAATAATAAGTTAGTAAAAGTGGTGCTGGTTGAAACTTTAAAACTCTGTAATGAAGTGATCGTTTTTAGAAGAATCTTTAGAAATAATCTTGAGATTGAATATTTTGTTATTTCTGAAAGCTTCTCGTCATCGTTACAATAATTTAATATATATATATATATATATATATATATATATGTTACATTATTAGATCTCATTCCGAGATTTCCTTATATTATTCTAAATTACTACTCTATATTCACTAAATCGTTATTCTTAAATAATCTCTATCGTTAATTCTGTTAAATTCCCTTTAAATATTTTGTCTCACTTGTCTATTTTGCTTAAATATTACGCTCTTAGCTTAAATTAAATGTTCGATTTCTGATCTTTTATTCTTTTAGATTGTTCTTTTAGCAACCATTTTTTCCCCTTCCGAGAATTTACTTGCCGGCGCGTATTCCGGGGTTTTCCTTTTTACCTTGAAATTCATCCACTCGCTCTGTCAAAACTCCTTCCATGGCGTGATATCTTTAATTATTAAATGGTTGAGAGCGCGACCTACGTTATATTTGTATTACTACGCTAGACGCGCAAAAAGCCGATGCTGGCAGTGTTTCCTCAGATTTTGATCGTATTTCCATTTGCCATATCATCGTCTGGTCGCCATCCGATGTATTCTATTATCTACAACTTTGCTTACCCCTACATTACCACTATGAAGCGATGGCTAAATATCTCGGTGGAAACTGGGCCGCCGAAAGATGTTAAAATAAAATTCTGTGTTGACTTTATGTATTGTATCAATTATTCTGGCGAAACTACGTTTGATAAATGTGTTCCATGGCCTTCACTCGTTGACTGCAACAAAATTAGAATAACCATGTTGATTACTACAGAAACGTTCCTTTTTAGCTTATCCTAATGCATAACTTCTATTCAATTACTATCTATCGAAGTTAACTCCATTTTCGAATCATCATATAACGTCAATGTCATAACCTTTAACACAATAGGATTTCCAGTTTTCGTTGCTATTAGTCGACAGGATCGACTTTACCTGTACCTACATTGCTGTATTATTGCTAGAGATGATCCACTACTAGTATTATGACAGCCAGGTACTTCATTTCAACTAGTAAACCCTTCCAATGTTAGAATAATCTAACATATATATATATATGTATTTATTTATTTAAAATACCTTTGAACCAAAATTTATCTGACAACTTCATATAACGATGTTAGCCAAATTCTAAATGAAGATGGCATGTAAAAATATAATACATTAATTATTATAAAAAATATTATAGTAAATCTAATCGGCATACAGAACCCACAAAGAAAACTCAAATATTGAAAAACCTAAACAACTTAATATTATAATATCATATTTCTTATAAAATATAGTTGAATAAAATAAAAGTGGGAAAAATATTTTCAAATAGTGGAAGATCAATACAAGCCTGAGCATGGTTCCATACATTTGATTCACACCCCATGAAAAACTACTGCATTTAGAAGCATGAAAACTAGTAATTCTTTGGGAAATATATGGTAACACATTGAAGAAGATATTTTTTAAGTAGAAGATTTATTCTAAGTGATAATTTAATGTTGAAATTGGTCAAGATAATTTAGCTACATAAGTTTTGTATGATCTAAAGCATTGCATAGAATTTAACCATTTTTTGCAGGACGAAATTCGACTACATTGAGGTTTAATATTTGTTAATTTGTTCAATATTTTAAGTATTTTTAATTTTTAAAATTGAAACTTTAATTTCCCGTATAGAGATTTAATTACAATTTTAAAGTAGCCATTTTTACCGACTGTTACAGATTTTAAAATGACCAAAGTATAAAGCTTTCAAAGTCTTTTCAAATGAAAAATATAATTACCTTCAATATTAAAGAATAAAGACTTTAAAATATTAAAATTATAACATGCGAAAAGCATTTAATAAGGAAAATTACGTCATACTTAAAATAAAACTAGAAAACATCGTAGTTAAAACGCTTTTCTTATAACACCGTTAAAAATGTTCTTAAAACTGTGAAATTTCTTATTTAAAATTTTTATACAATTAAATTTTCAAATGTTTAATTGATCTTAATTAATCAAACATTAAAACAGCCGTTATCTACCGCGACAGTGTTTGAGCCGGCCTGAATATCTGAGAAAAATTCGTCAGTCATCACGGGAAGTGAATGATGTCCGACTACAGAAGATCATCTCTGGATATTATAATATCATCCAATCTTCCGTAATTGGGTAATATTTTTAAAACAGAGCAAATGAGAGTGTTTTTAAAGCCCGCGGTGTCCTCGACATCGGTTGGTGACCATTTCTCGTTGGGCAATATCCATTAGGGTAACATGTAATTTTTCGTAGTACTCAATAGAAACTATTTTCTGTGAATATTTTATTCCCTATTTTACGTTTTTTTTAGCATTTTTAAATTGTAATATATAAATAACAAGCATAAAATACTGAGGCAATTATAAAAAGGCTTAAAGAGGATTTTTAATTAATTAAAACTATGATATGAAATTGCAAAATTAAATTTCTTGAATCTATAAGAATTATCAATTTGAAATTCACAAAAATAGAAATTACGAGTTTTGATGTTTAATCTTCACTAAGGAGCAAAAATGTGCAAACAAATTTTAAAGATCTGTAATTTAATGACAAATATTAATATTTTCTATAACAAATTTGCATTACACTTTACAATTAAAAACTCATTGTTTTATGTTGTTCGAATTTGCATTGCGTATACTTTATAAATAATTTAATTGTATACTTGCACACTTTACATCTCATCTACGCTACCTCTCGTCAAAAAATATATGAAAAATGAAAACCACAATGCACTTTTCTAGCGTAATATTTAAATAAGAATGAAACTTTGTTGAAATTAATAAAATGTTATTAAAAAATCAGCTTCTAACATCTTTGCCAATCTTTGATGCACCAAAAAAAATATTTAGTTAGTAAAAAAGGTTTATGCTAATGTGACTTTATTTTAAAAGTTGAAAAGAGTTAGAATAAAGGAAAGTTCCTTTGGGAATTTGTCAGGAAATTTTATTTCAAAGGTGACTAATTAAGTTAAGACCTTTCTGAGATTACTGAAAGTTCAGAGATTTTTTGTAAATACATAACTAAATTAAAGATTGAGAATTTTTTACTTCATATTGCACCGAAACATTTTTACCAAAGTTTAAGCAAATTAGTTGTAGGATAACTTGAGGTGAGATGCCGTGTTGTACAAGATGCCGTATCAACGTAGTTTTCATATGAGCAGGCTATGTAGTGAAACGCTGCTCATTTGTAAGTAAGAAGGTTCCCTAGTGATACTTCAATTTTCATTTGCGTTCTTTTAAAAAAAATTTAAGTGGTACTTTTTTATTGCTATTTCGTCTTAACACTTCTGGTAAGTGTCCAAAATCTTTTACGTGAATATTTAATTGCCTATATAAGTCTTAGTTTAAACACCGGAGAAATAAATCTGATGTTTTTACAGAGTGCTGGCACCTGACCTTTCTGCAAAACATAAATGGTGGCCGGTTCCCGCTTCTTCACGTCAGTGTGTGTGTGTGGGGGGGGGGGGGGGGAGGGGGGTTTGCACCGGCGTCTTGCCCAATACTTTGGGGTGAGTCAACGAAAATTTTTGGGGGTAAGCTGTCGATTATTTCCCGTTGCAGTCAAATGCCTGGTTGTTTCTTCATTGTTTAAATTACTCTTGGCTATTAACTAACTTGCCAACAATTTTAATCAGATAATTTAAATCAGTGACTAAATCGTGATTTTAATCAACTGATTACAAAAACAATTGATTAAAATTACAAATTTTCTAAATGTTTAAAATGACATAAAGAAGTATTTAAATCTATGGTGAACACAATTTGAAAGGTTTCTATATGTATTCTGCCTTATAAATATTTTTTATTGGCCTTATAAATAATTGTTTAAAATTATTAATTTTAATCATTGTTAGAAATTTTATGTTAGATGCAGTTATAAAATAATTTTAATAAATGTAAATATCGATAGTATATAATATAGTTTTAGATAACTAGTGTTTTCTGCCCCCTACGAGCTATGCTCGCCAACCTCCATCCAGACCCGCAGACTTTAAAAACACGTTAATTTGATCTTCTTTGAAAATATTATAGAAGATTAAATCATAAATAAACGACTAGGGGTGATCTCCTGTAATCAGGTCTCAAATAATTCCCCTTTGCCTGGGGGGTTTTAAGACAGAATCAATTGCTGTCGAGGCAGCTAACTGCTACTTTCGTGATTGATTAAATTAGATCAACCGAACAATTTAAAATTAGCTTGTACAAAATGGCTAAGTAAGATATTTTATAAAGATGCTATAAGAATTTTTTTTTTTAAACATAACTTTTAAACATATTTTAAATGTATCGTTTTAAATGTGACGTAATTTTCACCAATGTTTTTTTTTTTTTTTTTTATCATTTTAATATTCAAATAAAAATAATTTTAAAGACCTATAAAAGCCAAACTAAATCGGTGTGACAATAGCAACTGCGAATTTCCAGGTGTCTCAAGTCTTTCTAAAAAGGAATTAGATAAGAAGTCAAAGCGTAGAAAGGCAAAACCTTCAACTGAGGATGATATGGATGTTCATTAAATTCCGTCCCAAGATTCAGAAGACGAGGATTTTTTTTTTTTTAAGTGAACGAGAATGATTGTTCAGAGTGACTAGCAGAGTGCATTAAAATCTCGGAAAATTGCGATGGGATCAAGTGCATTGAGTGAAATTGTTGGTTATATAGAAGCTGCTCAAATTTCCTAAACAGATGTGCAGTTTATGGCAGACCTGAGATATTTCTAAAAAGAACAAAGGGACATATGAAAAACATTAACAAAAAAACTTGACTGTAAAGCACGTTATCACAGTGGCTTACCGTAGTTAAACTTGGTATAATGTTTAAAACTAGGCATACTTGAACCATAATTCTTTTAAATGCTAAGTGGAACATAATATATTAAATAAATACTATACAAACAAATTTATTAACGTAAGATAAATAATTATATAACAAATAAATATTAGTTTGTACTTTTATTATATTGCCGACGTTTGATACATTCATATTTTTATAATTCCCTAATATTAAGTAAGTTAACAACTTTAGCATGTCTAAAATATTAAAGTTACTTTTATTCGTCCGATTATGTTTTATGCTGCTTCACAAAAATTATATTTTACATTGAAACTCCATAAGGCATCTGACCCCCAGATAGTTGGCCATCTTACCCATACCTATGGGTAGATGTCGAAATGTAAATGTTTACAAAAACAAAATTTTCGATGCTTTCTTAACATCTGTAAAATGAAATAAGTTTTTAAATCATACATAAGAGTTTAAACTTTAATAACAAGTCAATGAATAACAAATAAAAACAACAGGCGATTTTTAAAACAGTTAAGTCAAAAACTACGGCATCTTCACCCAATCTACCCTATATTCTTTAGTAGAACAAGAATAAAAAATAATAAATGCTTGATTTTTTCTCCATTCTGCTACATGACTTTAAATATATATTTTTTTACATCCATAAAATGGGGTTTTGTATTGTTTCTTGTTCGATTTTAAACAAAAGGTTCTCAATGTTATCATTCAAGTCTTTAAATGACGAGCATTGCTTACCAATTTGATAAACTACGTGTGCGAGAATTACCCACGTATTTTCTATAGGGTTCAAATCAGTGCTAATTGCCGACCATTTCAAAACCGATATTTCAAAACCGATACCTTGTTTAACTAAACTATGTTGACGTTAGTTTTGAGGTATAGATCGACGAATTATCATGTTGAAAAATACATTTTTTCTGACTAATATACCGCCAAGAGGGAGCAATTAATTGGCGAGTGTCTCCGTATAGTTCTCGGAGTTTCTACGACCACTGATGAATGCTGCGGAAACCTGACCACTTAAAAGAATAGCCCACATACCATTTCACAACCACCTCCATGTTGTCTGCTAATTATTCTAGCGGGTTCATTGCGGAGATCATACCAATAGTATTCAAACTCATGAGGGCCGTTGAAGTTCCATTTTGTTTCATCACTGAATATGACATTAAGCCACTCATTTAAATGACATATGTTGTTTGGCCTACTGTAATCTAGCTTTTTTATGGTCTAGTTTCGAACATGGTAACTGAGTCATTTTATGGTTTTTTACGTATCCCGAATCCTAAACTTACTTCAAACATTTATTTCGATATTTGTACTTTAACTATAGGTTTTATTTGGGAAAGAGGATAATTAACAGTTGAAGCCAAGTTTTGGATGCGGTAGTCTTTGCGGAAAGTTGTCACTCTTGACATTCGCGAAGGAGATTTTCTTTTAAAATCGTCATTATGAGCCAAAACTTTTTGGTTTTATTTTTGATTTTGTTAAAGTTGTAAAACTGTTTATTCATTCATTACATCTAATGACACAATTGAAACACATAAAAAATAGGAATTAAAATGTTTCATAAATTTTGTTCAGTGGCACATTTATTTCTTATTTTTAACCTAATATAAACTTAACAAACCAAATCACTAGCTATTAAATACGTAAAAATTAAATTCTTAGATCTTATTTATAGCTTTGGAATCTCTCTGCCAAATACGGTACTATATAAAAAATTTAAAGTATTATTTATTATAATATTTCACGAATACCTGTCATCTATAAATGAAAGCATCAGAATTAACTTCACTGTTGAAAATTTGCAGCATTCTGGCAGGTTATTTGACCTTTTTTTCCGAAAACGGCTACACAACCGTAATTTTAACACTATTATGACCATATTATTGGCCATTTTATGGTCAGAATATATATTATGGTTATAAAACCGTTTTTCCAAAAAACGGTCGAATGACCTGCCAGAATGCTGCAAAATGTTTAACAGTGTATGTTAAACATATTAAAATTATAAAATAATTCATATAAAAAACTAATCGAGCTTCCATTCACATTTTTTAACCTATAATTCATACTTATTCACCGAGATAAACATATTTTATGGAACTACAATCTGAAAGCCAATTTATTCAATTGATTACACTTTAAAATATTTGATTCAAACTGATTTGATTCAATAAATCCAACTTTGCGTTTCTCTTTTAGTGAAGTTCCGTTAGAAAACGGTCGAATGACCTGCCAGAATGCTGCAAAATGTTTAACAGTGTATGTTAAACATATTAAAATTATAAAATAATTCATATAAAAAACTAACCGAGCTTCCATTCACATTTTTTAGCCTATAATTCATACTTATTCACCGAGATAAACATAATTTATAGAACTACAATCTGAAAGCCAATTTATTCAATTGATTACCCTTTAAAATATTTGATTCAAACTTTAAATCAATAAATCCAACTTTGCGTTTCTCTTTTAGTGACGTTCCTTTTCTTTAAAAATATTCGTTAAATTGAAAATTTGTTGAATGAAATATTTTAAATCAATTTTTTTATCTAATTCCCCTGAAGTCTAAATGAACATGTTTTTGTATACAAAAGAGGTCAGTCTTTTCTATATTCAGATAGATTCTGTAAAAATAACATAAATAGACTCCTTTTAAATTGATGTTAAACGGTTTTGCTCAGGAAAGTGCGTCTTTTCATACAGAATATTACATAAACGTTTATTGGTATTAGTTATTTATATGCATGTTGGGAAGCATTCTATTAGTGTATAGTTTTATTTGGGTTCGTTTGAATGCAAAGTTTATTTAGACTTATTTTTTGTGCTCTATAAAGTTATTGTGATAGCGAACATAAACCACTATTTTTGTTTCAGATAAAAAAATTGAGTTATAATTATCGCTTATTATTCAGAAAAATACATACAAATTATTAGTTTTTTTAATCGCTATTTTTTAGAACTTTTATCTACATTTGTATAAAGAAAAAAAAAGATGTTAAAAAAACAAATTATGCTGAAATTCTCTGTAATATGTTGACAAAGCAACATAAAATAGTACTCATATCTATAAAAATATTATGAAGCAGAATTATTTGTTTCTTTGTTTGTTTGTAGGAATTAATCTCTAGAACTACCGAAGCGATTTCAGACATAATGGTAGGAACACAATGGCGAAAGTCTCTGTTCAAGCATAAGCTACTTTTAATCTCGATACCACTGATCCCAAAAGAATGAAAACCGAAAAACTTACAACAAACAATAACGATTTATTTTAAATTGTTAAGGATAAAAATTTGAAATGTGACATGGAGTTTGCTTTAAACCTTTTCAGAGGCAAGCGCACTCCCATTGTTAAAATGTTGAAATGAATGAATGTCACCGAAATTCATGTACAAATTTATTTCAAATACGAAAATGCTATTTTTCACGTATCTAAGAAACAGGAAAAAAGTATACAAAAAATCTGATGCCATTGTAGCATTTGGGAATTAAAATTAAGTGGTTTGTTAAACATACCACAGCAACTGGAAGGATTAAGTCCCATGTTCTTGTTATTTTTTTTTTAATAAATTCGAAAATAAAAACGTGAAAGGTAAATTCTTTTAAAATCCTGATTACTCTAGAATTACCAAAACAATATCAAAAATTCTTTCAATATTACGAGGATGTCTTCTTAAACATTATTTTTGTCTTCAGAAGAGGAAAAGAGTAAGATGTTCCAAAATTAACAGTTTTTATTTTAGTAATCAAGAGTGGAGAAATTGAAAAGTCCAAAATTCGGATTACTCTAGAACTACACTGTTAAAAATATCCCTGTAAAATTACGGACAGAGGTCGGCATCAGAGATTCCAGTCTTAACCGTAAAAAAAAAAAAAAACCCATGCCCATCATTTTGTGCAGACCGTAATTTAACAGGGGAAAGATATAATGCACTTCAAAACACAATAACACTTTACTTACTGTTCTGCAGCACGTAGCACGTTAGGTAATCATCACAGAATTGCTTTTTTGGCGGGTTAGAAAATATCTTATGGCCGCGATTAAGCGACATTATTTTTCGTAACACGACTAAAATGAAGGGTTACACTCTAGCGGAGGAAAATGGATAGGGTCGTACCGTATCTTTTTAGTGGATCAGACCATTTTTCATCAAATAAGGCTGTTGCCCGTGAAAATTGAAGAGAAAACGCTCATAAATTTACAGTTTTTTCTGAGAGTGTACCGAAAAAAATTCCAAATTTTTAAATGTAGGATGACAGGTTCTGTTTAAAAACAGATTTATTTTTATCTCGTGGTGCTTGCCTTCCACATGGTGAAACACGAAAAACCTTATAAAATAAAGCGTTACGTGTTGGAGAAAGAAATCTTAAAGTTTAAACTTGGTTTATATTTGATATATAAATGACTTCTGCAAGTTTTATAGATGAAGACAGAACTAAGAATGCCTGAAATTCAGATACTGCATTTTTGATAATTAGACAACATAATATTTAAAAACGCATTAAATATTTAAAATAAGAGCTTCACTGGTGTGGCTGATTGTTTTTGCACGCTTTCCTATGTTCTTAGAGCAAACAAACTAAGAAACCGATTTTTCTGGATTTTTTTTAATCGCAGTCACCGAGATCCCGTGGGGATACATAATAAAACTAGTCTGATGTGCCAATCCCATAACTTTCTTCTATCTCATGCCAATATCCCATTTTTATTAGTTTTATTAGTATTTTTATTAGAATTGTGCATAACTTCGTACGCTTTTCGATTGTACAATATTGAAAATTGCACAAAAATCACTATTACAGCGCCCCCTTCCGGCGGAATTTTTCCGAATTCAGGGAGGACCTTCTTGCTATGGCCAAAAACATACACAAAAAATTTGGTTCAATTCTATGCATAACTTCATACACTTTTCGATCGTATAATATTCAAAATGCACAAAAATCGCTATTAGAACGCCTCCTACCTGTGGATTTTTTCCAAATTCAGGTAGGACCTTCATTCTATGACTAAAAACATACACAAAAAATTTGGTTCAATTCTATGCATAACTTCATACACATTTCGATGGTACAATATTCAAAATGCACAAAAATCACTATTAAAGCGTCTCCTACCGGCGGATTTTTTCCAAATTCAGAGAGGACCTGCTTGTCATAGCCAAAAACTTTTAAAAAATTTTTTGGTTCAATTCTATGCATAACTTCATAGAATTTTTGATAGTACAATGACGACACACGGACAGACAGACATTTTGTGTATGCATGTTTTTTGTGATCTCTGACCCCTAAAACGTGCAAATCCGTCGAAAACAGGAAGTCTAAAAAATTTTCGATCACAATACTTTCTCTTATTGAAGATAGAAGAAAGTAAAAGCAACATAAACACTACAAAATTCATTGTACTTTTCCGGTTATAGCTTTATCATCTTTTTAAAAAATATTTTGTCATTCTGTTTCCAAAAACGTCTTTTCTGGAGCGTTATTACATTTTATTTATCAGGTTTCCTTTTTGTTCTGCAGTTTTAAACTAGCAGCCTCATGTGAAATACAAAATAACAAAAAATATCTGCTTATTCAAGGTACATTTCCGCCTCTAACTATATCTTTAAAAATATATATACTAATACATATTATTAAAAATATATACTTTTCTGAAGTTTAATTTCAAGATTTCACTTTTGTTTTCCCATATTCTGATTTTTTCCTGGATACTGAAATTGTCAACAAAATGCACACTTTTTCATTGTTTGATAGACCGGGGCGAGTTTACGCGGGTTTTTTTAATGAATGTGTTTTAACTTAGAAAATTTTAGACAATGTGGTTTCATAAAGCAGTAAATAAAGCCAAAATTTGTGTATTCAGTTGTTGCCCTATTTGTGCTTTTAACCAAAAAAAATGTTTTTTAGACCCAGGTCTATCGCGTAAACTTGCCCCGGGAATGGGGCAAGTTTACGCATAATATAAGTGATACCAATGAGTAAGTAAATTAAATATTTAATCAAATTGAAATGTTTTATTTGTAACTTAAATCACTGTTTAAAAATTAAAAAATTAAAATGAATTAATTAAAGAGAATTTTATAGAGTAAACTGAAAACATAGGACTTATTGCTAATTAAAAACAGAAACAATTTAGTTATCTTCATCACCATTGTTATAATTTTTACAAACAAAAAATAAAGTATTTTCTCTTGAACACTTGTCATGTGACCACTTTTTCATCTAACAAGGAGAGGGCCAACCTTGTTAAACACAGATTTTGATTATTTTAATACATGGTGTAGGGTAGAGACCCCTTAGTGTCAGGTTCAACGGATTTTACCCAACGCTCCTTAGTTCTTGAGAAACCGGGGGTCTAATAATAATACACAACTTAAATACTTACTTTGCAACCTCAATGATTGGTTGGTCGTAGCTCATTTGGTATGGCGTTTGCCGGCTGATCCCCCCCCCCCTCCCCGTCCAAAAAAAAAAAAAAAAAGAAAAAGAAAAACACATTTTAGTGTATTTTTTAGGTTCTATTGGTAATTTTGACTCAAAACATATTAATATTTATAATTAAAAAATATAATTTTAGTATCGTTTAACGAATTTCGCAGAGGTAATGTTTCATTCTCAATTCCTTCCCAGATATCATTTCTTGTTTAAAGGGATTTGTGTCAGGGTTTTCGTTCACTTTTGCATGGGTAGGTGTATAATTTTTTACAATTGGTGAATAGAAAAAAAAATGTGTGTTTAAAAAAACATCTTTTCAAATGAGAAAAATAGTGATTTTAAATGGGGACTTTTTAATTTAAAATAATGTTTTTCGAATTTTTATGTATAGCCTAAAGCTACATATTTAACGCGAAAAACAATCCCATCTAGCAGCTTTCTCGTATGTACCATTTTGTGTACTGTTACAAAAATGTCTATTTTATAACTAAATGTTTATGTACATTTTACGATAGTTTGTACATTCTGAGGAAAACTGAATTTTTACCAATAACATCGAGTTAGAGAAATCTAACTCAATTAAAATACTCTATGAAAGCCACTCACGAAGTTCCATGTTCATGAACTAAAAGCATCACCATTCTACCATGTATCAGGATGGTAGAATTATGCTAGATAAGGGATTTTCATGGAATAATTTTATTGAAGCGAGAAAATTAGATATGTTTCTTTTCGAATTTCAAGTTTTTTCATTTAAAAATTCTATATATCGCCCCACCCCTGGCACCGTACGCCGGAACTGTTGAAATTTCTTCCGGAGGCAAATGCTTGAATTCAATACTGATTTTAGATACATTCCCAATTTTTGAATTAAAAAAATGTTTTTAGCCTTCTCCCCTCACGCACACACATGGCATTGTACCCCAGTGAGAATCAAACATATTTTATTAACTAAAACATTATAAAACATTCTCAGATTTAAATAATTCTGAATCTGAAAATGTAATGTTTCATGATGAGATAGAAATCCAACGACTACACTTTCTTTATATCTCAATAGTGTGAATGAATAAAAATTTTGTTTTCATAGCTATATATTTTTTTCGTATTATATGCATATAGCATCTTAACATTATTTAATTCATAGCAAAATTTATTAAGAAAAATTCTATATATTTAAAAAATAATAATTAAATGCATATGGCTCTAATATTAAAGAATGCGAAATTAGCAAATTTCTATTGAAGCGTTTAGACAGGTATTCAAAAAAGCGTGCCTATAAGAATAAAAATTTAATCAAAATTCTGCAAGGTTTGTAAAAGATATTTTCAACATTTCATTAACTCAACCGTACACACTATTTTGGATGATTCGGCAAAATATTTCTTTAACGGTATCGAAATATACATAATTATTAAGGATAAAATCCTTGCAGCTACCTACAAACTTATTTTCATTGAAAATAGCTCGTTAAAATACAAAAAATGTATTGAAAATTTAGATAATCACATAAAAGCTATCAAGTGTAAAATGTAGCAGAGCTAACCTTTCAGATAAATAAGAAAATAACTCCTCGCAAAAATAAGATAATTTCTTTTTTTTCTGAAATAGAGTTTATCCTTCAGAAGTAAATGTCATTAACATGTTTTATTAGTTTAATAGAAATAAGTGAATTATATAACTGCAGGAAATATTATGAATGGAAGATTTTTTGTTCAAATGTTGCTGTGTTGTCACTTTTTAAATGAGTGTCATATTCAGTGCTGCAAATGTATTCTTTTAAATACCCCCCCCCCCCTTGCTATTTGTTGTTAATTGTCATTAAAAGAAAAGACATAGTAATTTTGTTCCAAACTTTGCATAAAAAATTAATAACTTTAGCAATATTCCATAATAAAGATACAGAATTCTATTTCACTTTTATTTAGCAACTTATTCGGAAGAAAAATAATAAATGTATAATACGGTATAAAAAACTTTAGTTCACGATTTTGAAAATTAACCATATATTTTCATTTTTCAAAGGGTTTTTATTCTTGGTAATAAGCGCAAGCAAGTAATTTTTTTTTAATTATAATTTCCGCTCAGTTTCTTTTTTAACCGTTTGAGTGCAGAACAAATCTTGTGAATTTATGCCAAAAATGCGAATGTGTTTAGGTACATATATAAAAATAATTACGTGTAAGCCGACGTCATAAATAAAAATCGTACGATTCGCTAGTGAAACCAGCTTAAATGCTCCTAAAACTGAGACAAAAAATAGGATAGCTATCACCCTCTCCGAATTTTAGCAAAAAACAGATGGAGTGCTGTCGCGCTTCGCTCAATTTTAGTACACAAGAAGAGGAGCGCTATCGCTCTTCCCGAAATTTTGGCACATAACAAAAGAAACGCTGTCGCGCTCCTCCGCACTCAAACGTTTAAGATAGGGAAACAGTAAAAATATTAAAATTATTTATATATTCTTTCTAGAATATCTCAATTCTAATTTCAAGGCATAATCATAATGTATTTAATATAAAACTGTTAAATTAAAAACGCATATAGTAATATATATATATATATATTGGGTGAGTGCAAAAGTTCTACCCGTTTTGAAGATATGCATTAGTCCAGTGGAATATAGACGTGGAGCTGACGTTTCGAGGACAGGAAAGTGCCCTATAACGAGTAGAGTAGTAGAGTATGCATAGGCACAACATTTGTCAGAAGAACTCATGCCGGACGGGGATCAACATGGCAAGAAAAATAGATCACATCAGACATTTTTTACTGTACGAGTATGACAAAGCCGTTACAGAAGTCACAGCTTGTTGCAGCATTTGTCAAGTTTATGGGGAGGTTGCCAAGGACGATAGCACCTGCTGCCGATGGTTTAAGAAATTCCGGGACGGAGACAGGAGCTGTAAAAGTCATTCCCATTCTGGACGCCCGACAGAGGTTTCTGATGAGGATCTCGACACAGCCATAACAAATACCCCACATCCAACAGTCGAAAAAGTATTGGAAACATTCTCTGTACACAGAACAACAGTTGTAAGACTGATGCATCCACTTGGCTTTATCACCAAGCTCGATTAGTGGGTACCACAACAGCTTACAGTAAGGCAACGAGAAGAAAGGATCAGCACCTGTGTTTCTTTGCTTTCCTGGAACAGTAGGGAACAATTTTTGAACCAAATTGTAACAGATAATGAGAAGGGGTTACTGTACCGCAATATGAAGCGTCGAAGGACCGTGTGCCGATGTTGCAGAGGGTACTTCATCGACCTAAACAGAAGGACTTCGTCTTGAAAATGTTTTGCTCGGTATATGTTGGGATGCCAAGGGAATAACCAAGTAGGAGGTTCTCGCACCAAACCAAACGATCAATGCAGACATCTACTGCCAGCAATTGGACAGACTGTAAGAAAACGCAAATCTAAGTGGCCAGCACTCATCAATCGCGGATGCGTTTTCTTTCATCACGGTAAAGCCAGGCCTCATATTGCTTTAAGGACTCGGCAAAAATTACTGGAACTTGGTTGGAAAGTTTTACCTCACAAGACTTTTAGCCCCGACCTTTCACATGAGATTTATTACCTTTTTATATCGTTACACAACACCTTCGCTCGCCAAACTTTTAATGATGTGGAGACTATAAAAAAGGCGTTGCAACAGTATTTTGACTGTAAAACAGAGGAGTTTTATAGGCGTGGGATTCACTTATTGTCAGACTGATGGCAAGAGGTCATACTTAATTATGGTGCTTGCGTGGATTCATAGGTGCTTAACTTTCTGTGTTTTCCATGTTTTTGTTTTCACAAAAAAACGGGTAGAATTTTTGCACTCACCCAATATATATATATTGTTTTATGTTTTACTATTTTGATAAAGCATAAAATATCGTTTACTTCTACAATCAAAGTTTCTCAAGTTGCGATAAAACGCATCTTATAAATCTTTTGCGTTTTTCTCATTTCAAATGACTTACTGTCACACTGTTTTCATTTTGAAGAATACCATATATTAGATTTTACAGTGGATTCAATTAATTTCTCCATTAAGGGGTCACACGAATTTCAAAATTGGAAATAATGAAAAAGAAAGACCATTTTTAACGTGTAATATCTTAACATATATATAATTTTAAATCACAATTTTTATTGGGATGAAATATATATGTCCTTTCATTTCATGTATTTTAAAAATTTCAAGATGCAGAATTAGCATTTATAGGGGTCTCCAAACTCTAAGACATTTGAGGAGCAGAAAATTGGTATAATAGATTACACGCAGAATTACAAAATGAATGTTGCAAATTGAATAAAATAATTGGTGCCTACGTATACTTCAGATTATAATAATTACCGAACCTAAATAAATTTGTATTTAAAGTATTATACTATTATACTTAAAAAAAAAGAAAGTTGTATTTAACCAATACAAAATTTTAAAAATTTCAGAAGTATAATCACCTAAAAATATTTTTTGAACAATAAAAAGGAAAATTTATGTTCAGCTTATACAGACTAACATGAAATATATGTTTTGAAAATTTCATGGAAAAATATTCAGAAATGTTTGAGATATCCTGCGCCCAAAAATGTCATTTGGAGAAAAATTATTTCAAAATTTCGGAATAGCCTCTTCAACTATTGCGCGGGTATAATTCTAAAAGCCATAACTTCTGTTCAAATGGGAATTTCAAGAAAACAATTTTATCAAAATGTTCAGAAAAGATAGGAGTTTAAAATCTAAAAGAATGAAAATTTTGAAGCTTTAACCCTCTCGCAGTGTAATTGTTTTACCAAAATAACTTCAAAAATTGTGGATTTAAGAATTTTTATTCTTCTGTCAGCGGTTTTTCAAAACAAAAAAAATGTCTAATTTAATCGCGAAAATGCTCCGATTAAATAAGGCAAAATTTACAATAAAAAATAACTGGTGGGAATAATCAAGGAGGGTTAATTAGACGGAAAAATGCATCCACGAGAAAATCTCGGTTTCCGTAACGAGAGTGTTAAGTGTTCTGAGATCTCTTAAGACACATATCAGAACAACTCTACATGATGAACCAAAAAATGTATCTCACCAAACCAGATAAATGTCATTATTCCAGGGTCCGATTGTAATATAAATAAATAAATAAATATATATATATATATATATATATATATATATTTGTCCATGTTTTGTCTATTCCATACGAAATGATTTTTATATTAGGCACAATTTCGTGCTGTAAACAGGGGAAATCCGATCGCTCACTGGCTGCCCCATACTGAGACGACTCCACTGTACAGTGTGCTAACGTATAGTCAACGAAAAAAAAAAAAGAGATATCCATTTTAATTGTAAAATTATCGCAGAGATAAACGAAACAAAGTAGTTGGTCGGGAATTTAGTCTTTTTCAATGCAAATAAAATAATAAGCTTAGGACACCTTCAAACAGAAAGTATCTCAAGTATCTAATTTTGACATCATATTTTAATTTTTCGGAAATATTTGCGAATGTTTAATCCTTTTGGCCCTGGTTGTTACAAATATGTTCCTTTCTCTTAAAATGTTTTAAACGATAAATAACGCCTTGCTGATACTTATAAACCTCATAATCACACATGTGCATTCTGTATTTTGACTTTTTAGTGGACACATAGAGCCATTTAACTTTGAAATAGTAAAGAAAACTAAAAAAGCTGACGAAAGTTTTAATTTTTTTTTTTTTTTTTTTTTTTTTTTTTTTTTACTTTAAGAAAAATTTTTGGGTCGAAAAGGTTTAAACTTAAATTTGGGACTAATTTTCCGAATGAATAATTTGTGATAAACGAGAAAAAATACTAGTATGTTATTATTTCTGTTAAATCCTGTTGTATTATTACATTTTTCAAATGTTTTCAAAATTCTTCCTTTCACTACTGTCATATGCAAAAAAAACGCGAAATAACTACATTCGTTAGGTTTCAGAAACTAACATATCCGTTAAATATCAGCAAAACCTAACTTCTGTGATTTGATTATTTACTTTTAATTTTATTAGCATAAAAGGGATTTTTAACCCCAAAAAAATCAGGGCCGAAAGGGTTAAAGTTTCGAACTCCTAATCTTAAATCCATTTTTAATCATTCAAAAACAGATTGAAATGCGGAAAGATTGAAACTCAATGCTACTTGGCAGGACATTTTTTTTATTGCATTTTTTTTTTTTCTAGAGACTTTAATTCTGCAATTTCAAAAGTATAGCTACGCAGCATTACGCAGCGTGGACTTTAAGTATAGCTTAAATAACTATTCGCATTGACATCAGATTTGAAAAGGTTAAGAATAAATTTTAACATTAAGAATTCCAAATTTTAAAACTAAATAAATCCTAAATCGCTCGACCGAACGAATTCCTGTTCTGTTTCATAAGGTAGAGTTTTTCGAACAATTGAAATATGTCAAAATTAAATTTTTGTATTGAAATTTTCAATATCAAACTTCAAACAATTTTAGTGTGCCATACTCTTAAACTTATTCTTTTAACTTGAATTGATTGGAGATTTTATTCCAAGTGTTTCCTTATATTTTTTGGCTAAGTGTACAATGCCTTCGTCTCCGCGATTAATGCTACTGATCATTGAGACCATCGTAACCTTTTAGTGATGCAAACAGTAACATGCGTAATAGTCCCATTTCACCTCACGAATCAATACATTATAGGCTGCAAAAAAGCAGCAATCCATTGTTACGTTTCTCTAGAGCACGTAACTTTTATTAAGTGTACACGGACTCAGTAGCCCACAGGCAACATAGCCGTTTCTGGCAAACGAAGATTATGAATTCCAAGTCATTATGATTAGTCCTTTATCGCAGTGTTTTTGAAACGTGCTGCAGGCAAATACTCTAAATTCTTAAAGTATGTTTAGTACTCGTTTGAATAAGGGAGCATGAACCATATTATATGTACAATGAAGATTAAAGATTTTATTCCCAGTCATATGGTTATTTTCTTTTTTCGAAGCTACATTTTAGTGATTGAAATGTATGGTGTGTTTTCTGATATTTTTTGACCAACTGTACAATGTCTTCGTCTCCGCGATTAATGCCACTGATGATTGAGGCCATCGTAACCCTTTACTGACGCAAAGATTAACGTGCGTAATAGACCCATTTGACCTTAAGAATCAATCCATTAAAGGCTGCAATAACCAGCACTCCATTGTAACTTTTCTCTAGAGCACGTAACTTTTAATAAGTGTACACGAACTAAATTGCCCACAGCCAAAATACCCGTTTCTGGTAAACGAAAATCGGTAATTCCCAGACATTATGATTTGCCCTTTATGGCAATGTTTTTGTAACATGCTGTAGCCAAATACTCTACATTTATAAAGTATATTTAGTACATGTTTGAATAAAGCAACACGAACCATATTATAGGTATAATGCAGTATGTGCCATAGTTCATTCTCCAGTTAACCATGGTTATTTTTTCGTTGATATGTTTATGTTTTAGTATCCTTTTGTAATGTTTTAGCGTCCGTAAACTTTAGACAGTTATTTAGTGTCGAAAATACATGTCTTCTTTAGAGCTTAGAACCTTTTGAATTTCCAACATTCAATATTAGCATAAAACGGAAATCTGTAATAATTATAATTTAAGTAAATTATTAAAAACAATCTCCAACTATTTAATCACAAATGCCCGTGGTGTTCACAAAATCTACATCCTTTAATCGATCTTGTAGGTAAAATACTGGAATAACAAATATAATTGTCCACCAAATATAAATTTAATATTCAAATCTGCAGTAATAATACATTTTTTGACATTTTCACCATCATAAAACTCCATTGTTAAATCATATATAAATTGCTAACAATAAATTTACATTTCATACAAATTAATCATATATAGATACGCTTCAGAATGCAACCCTTCCTTAAATTTAAAACTAACCTTCTCACAGTGTAATAGACAGTATATCACTTATTTTCTTTTTAAAGATAAGTAGAAAATTTGTTTAAATGTACTTACATTGTACATCTATGTTCAAGAGACTAAGTTTAAGGTTAGCTGGAAATTCATTAATTTTATGTAAATTAAATCGGTGTCAACTAGTGTTTAATTAAGTGTTCGAGAGTGAAAGATTTATGAGCGGTGTATTGAATTATGAGCATAACTGAAACATCAATCGTCCTCATCGGACAGGGAATTGAATATTACGCGGTAATAAGCTAAGTGCAGCTTTTAAAATGAGAATTATTCTATAAAAGTTTTAAATGATAGCTAAAAAAAATTAAAAATATTACAATACTAGGGGGGCTCCGCCCCCCTGCTTGCTGCGGTCACCAACCCCCCGCGTAATCACTTCGTGATTCCATTCGGTATCGCGAAGCAATCCCTATTTTCTAGTCAACCCCAGACGTAACTGTTTCGCGTTTCCTTTCTGGATCGCTTCGCGATCTCTTATTTTCTATGCATTCAATTTTTCGATTCCACTTCGTAAAAACGCGCTCTATCCCAATTCCAGACAATTTTATTTTACTACTATATATATTTTTACACTATATATATATATATATATATAGTGTTACTAATATTGTAAATAGTTAGAGTCTGTACTTAAAAATAATATAAATAGTTCAATTATGCTCTATTCGTAAGCTAATATTAGTTTTTGTTGCAGTGAAATAACTCAATTTGTTGATTTTCTGCAAGCAAATAAACCCTATTGGATTTCAATGGAAGTCTGTGAACATTTGGCGAAATACTGGAAATAGAGCCATGTTGGCGTCACTTTTGAGGACTAATTTTGGTCGCCAAATTTGGCGATATATCGCCAATTTGGCAAAAACTTGGCGACGTTTGGCGACAGGGCCGCCCTCCCTAGGTAATCCCCTTTAGGCGTCACAAAGCTCTGACAAATCAGATGCGTTTCGCGGTATCTACGCAGATTTTCGTTGGTCCACTTCTAAATCGTTACTTTTTTTTATATACAGAAGGATTTTAGATGAGTGATCAACTATATAAGTTGGAGATACTGTTAATGATAATTCTCAAAAAACGTATTGCGTTCAAAAAGGAAAATTTGAAATGATTCAAAACCGTAGTAGGATGATTAAGGAATTCGTATCCCTAAGTAGATCCTTGGCTAGTCGAAAATAGCATGCCTAATAAAACATGAAATGGCATTTCCCAATCAGCTAATATTTTTTAAGGTTTTTGCAATGAGACTATTCAGCGATTCCCGACCTTTATTGGTACGCGACCCACCTTTAAATAAAAAGAATAGCGATCCTTCTAATATGAGTGTGTTTCTAATATCAGTATGGAAATTTAGTATGGCATCTATAAGTTGTCGGCATTCCTATTCTATAAAAAATGCAAATTTTCGTACGAAGGATGCATTATCAGCAAAAACAAGAACTGAAAATACCGATGCGTGTAAGTTTAATAAAAATTAAAACAAAAAATATCATGAAAAATACGTTTAATTATTAACAAAACAGAGTCAAACAATCAATCACTGAGATTTCTGACACTGGTGTTTATAGATGAGGGCATCTATATCAGAGTTAAGACTTATTAGTTTTAACCTTTAACCCCTTTCTACACGCAGTTTGTTTCTGTACATGTTTTTCTAAAACAGCAAATTACAAAAAGCCGTGTTAACACAAGTATGTCGTGTTGAACCACATCAAACACCTTAAAACGGATTCAAATATTTCTGGATATTCCACTCCTATGTTCATCCAGAAGAAAATGAATGATTTTTCCAGGGTTGTTATAACGACTGTGCGACTACTGACATATCTCAAAGCAATGTCATAACGTAATACCGACTGACTGTTTAAGAAAACACTGTCTTCTCACAATGTTTTAGTTTAAGCTAATAGCTTTCATGATTATTGCGGTTGTAAAATATTGTATTTGTTATATATTTTTTAAACAGGTGAAATAAAAGACATATTTTTGTGGCAAACCTAGAATGTTCCGCAGCCCATAGTTTGGGAACCGCTGTTCTATTCTAATTTAAAAAAAGACCTATTGTGACCCAATAAACCCTATAGTTTCCAGGCTTATTGCTATGAGGCTATGCTGTTTTAGTAAAATTAAAAATAATGAACAAACATTTGTTAAAACTGCCAGGTGATAAGCATTTAGAGGATGTTTATACAATTTTAGTATAAAACTTGACATCAGAAACATATAATGATTGTAAACAAATATGCAATAAAATTATCTTATGCGCTTTGGCTGTCGACTTAATATTCATAAATTAACGGTATAATTTTAAAAAATATACTTCAAAAATGTATGATTAGAATCCGTGTATAACACATGATTTTCATTTTTTACCAGCATTACGCAGAGAAGATGGGTGCTAAAGGAAACATATGTTAAAAACTTTGTAAGAAAACATATGGGGACGATATATTGCTGAATAAAAAAATAAATTATAAAATGTATGGAATATTTTTTAAGATAAGTAATAACTAAGTAAACTAGCAATGTATAATCATGTTATATAATAAAATTTCATGGGATATTTTTAATGAAGCGCGGAAATATACTTTTCTTAATATGTATATTTATAAAATGTTTTAAGATCTTTCTGTTCTTTCTTGTACTAAAATTATGCATAAGCATTCACTACCTTGAACTTATTTTAATAAGCTTCCATTGAACAAGGTTGTTTGACAAATATTTGGCATTTTCTATTTAGTTTAAAACTGCATAGGCTCATTACAATTTGCATAAAAATATGAAGCCGATTTTCAAACAATTAGTAATTTCGTGTTACGTCTGTAGCTAAATAGGCTCGTTGAAATAAGGCTGATCGGGGGACAGTTGGCCATTTTCCATCAGCTCTAAGCTTCATAATTTCTTAGCAATAAGCCTGAAAATCATAAGTCTTACTGGAAAAAAGCAAATGATTTTCAAATTAGCTTAGCCCTTTTCAAAGAGCAAGATTTCGCAAGTATACCTTAGATTTATAACGTAATTATACCAGATTTTGAAATACATTAGGCAAACATACAATTTAATATACAGCATTAAAAGTTCTGAAATTAAAGTAAATGTAAAAAACAAAAGATTCGAATTATCTTTATAGTGTAAACAGCTCAATACACAAGTTTAACAAACAGCAACAATTTATTTTAAGCAATACCAGTGATTAACTAAGTCCATATTAACTAAAGGCGATCAAAAAATAAAATCTAATCTCTAACAACTGAGAGGGTACACAGACGCATATTCAAAATCTAATTCAAATCGAATATTTAGCTCAAACAAAATGTCTTCCTGATAGTTCTGTAGAAACAACATAAAGGTATCTCTATCTCACGACAAAATATATCTTGAATTACTGTACTGTACACTTTGCGAAGAAAAGCAGAAAAAATTGCATATTTACTCACAAAACTTTAGAATAGATAACATCAAGACAGCAAGCATAATCTCAAAACTTAGTCTACCACAAAATAGCTTCTTAATTTTGATCCCAAATTCAGTTCTGACATACTAGAATCAAACACTTATTGAAATTTAAAAATTTACAAGGAAGAATTTTAATCGTACCTAATGGAACACATTTTTATTTATGAATCAAAAAAATATCTAATGAAACTATACGAAGCTTATCTTTCTTAAATTCTATATTTTTACTTTCTTCTATCTTTACAAGAAGAAAGTATTGGTTTCATGAAAATTTTCGAATTCCAGTTTTCGACGGATTTACACGTTTTATGAGTCAGAGATTCCAAAAAACATGTTTTTACAAAATGTCTGTCTGTGAGTCCGTCTGTCTGTCTGTCTGTCTGTCCGTCTGTCTGTCTGTATGTGGCACAAATTTTGTGGGCGCTCTATCTCAAGAACTAATGGACGGAATTTCACAAAACTTCATATTTAGTTAGACCTCGATATAAACTGGAACTGATTAGTTTTTGGTGAAAATCGCCCAACAGGTGGCGCTGCTATGCGGCATTTTTTACGATTTCTGCAATAGCTATATCTCAAGAACTACTGCACGGATTTTCATAAAACTTCAGATTCAGTTAGTCCAGGATATAGTTTGGTGCTGATTACTGTTTTGTTAAAATCGCCCGACAGGTGGCGCTGGTATGCTGCATTGTTCATGATTATCGCAATAGCTCTAACTCAAGAAAAAATGCACGAATTTTCATCAAACTTCAGATTCAGTTAGTTCCTGATATAAATTAGTGCTGCTTAATTTTTGGTGCAAATCGCCCAACAGGTGGCGCTGCTGTGCTGCATTTTTCACGATTTACACAAGAGTTGTATCTCAAGAACTATTGCACGGATTTTCATCAAACGTCAGATTTAGTTAGTCCTTGACATGAATTGATGTATAAATTAGTGCTGTTTAATTTTTGGTGTAAATCGCTCAACAGCTGGCGCTACTATGCTGTATTTTTTGCGATTTCCGAAATAGCTTTATCTCAAGAACTAATGCTTGGATTTTCAACAAACTTCAGATTCAGGTATACCTTGATATCATTTAGTGCTGTTTACTTTTGGTGTAAATCGCTCAACAGGTGGCGCTGCTATGCTACATTTTTTCAGAATTTCCGCTATAGCTCTATCTCAAGAACTAATGCGCGAATTTTCATCCAACTTCAAATTCAGATATACTTTGATATGAATTGATACTAAATCGTTGTTATTTCTTGTACTATTTAAATGATTTAATTGACGTGATTTATATAGAAGAAAGTTTTGTGATGGCCACAACATACTAGTTTATTATGAAATAAAAATTTCAGTATACATTTTGTTTTTGAATCAAGATAGTTTAACAAATTCATTATAACGCGATACAGAAACATAAATATAACAAATTAAAAATTTTATCACGAAGTATTCACATAAAAAATAAAACGATTAGCATTGTTTCATTAACACCGACTGTGAAGCATTGAAAATTATAATAGTTTTCAAGCATCGTTTTTTACTTTCTTCTATCTTTACAAGAAGAAAGTATTGGTTTCATGAAAATTTTCGAATTCCAGTTTTCGACGGATTTACACGTTTTATGGGTCAGAGATTCCAAAAACATGTTTTTACAAAATGTCTGTCTGTGAGTCTGTCTGTCTGTCTGTCTGTCCGTCTGTCTGTCTGTCTGTCTGTCCGTCTGTCTGTCTGTATGTGACACAAATTTTGTGGGCGCTCTATCTCAAGAACTAATGCACGTAATTTAATAAAAATTTATATTCAGTTAGTCCCTGATATAAACTGGTGCTGATTAGTTTTTGGTGTAAATCTCTCAACAGGTGGCGCTGCTGTGCAGCCTTTTTCACGATTTCCGCAGTAGCTCAATCTTCAGAACTAATGCACGGATTTTCATCAAACTTCAGATTCAGTTAGTCCTTGACATGAATTGAAGTTTTGAACATTTTGGTGTAAATCGCTCAACAGGTGGTGCTGCTATACGGCGTTTTTTACAATTTCCGCAATAGCTCTATCTCAACAACTAATGCTTGGAAAATCAACAAACTTCAGATTCAAGTATACTTTGATATAAATTAGTGCTGTTTGTGTTTTGGTGCAAATCGCTCAACAGGTGGCGCTGCTATGCTGCAGTTTTCTGAATTTCCATTATAGCTGTATCTCAAGAACTAATGCAAAAATTTTCACCAAACTTCAGAATCAGTTAATCCTTGATATGAATTGACATTTTGTACAGTTTGGTGTAAATTGCTCAACAGGTGGCGCTGCTATAGAGCATTTTTCCCGATTTCTTCAATAGCTCTATCTCAAGAACTAATGGACACATTTTCATCAAACTTCAGATTCAGTTACTCTTTGATATGAAGTGATGCTGACCACGTGTTTGTGAATATCGTCCAATAGGTGGCGCTGCTGTGCTGAATTTTGCACTATTTCCTCAATAGCTCTATCTCAAGAACTAATGCACGAATTTTCATCAAACTTCAGATTTAAGTACACCTTGATAAATGTTGATGCTGATTATGTGGTTGTGTAAATCGCTCAACAGGTGGCGCTGTTATGCTGCATTTGTCATCATTTGCGTAATAACTCTATCTCAAGAACTAATGCACAGATTTTCCCCAAACTTCATATTCAGTTAGACATTGGCATAAGTTGATGATAATTAGATTCTGGTGTAAATCACCCAATAGGTGGCGCTGCTATGCTGCATTTTGATGGATTTATACGATTTAAGGGACAGTAATATCTCAAGAACTAATGCACGGAATTTCATCTTTTTAGAATCCTCATGATGAGAATAGATGCACTGTGATAATGAATTTTGAAGTATTGACAAGTATGAGATAGAAGAAAGTTTTGTGATGGCCACAACATACTAGTTTTGGAAGTAATGAATAATAGTTGGGGGTAATGAATAATAGTTGGGGATAATGAAACGTTATTGAAATTTAGAAAGGTAAAAAAGGCGCGTAATTCTATCCAGTCATATTGATTATTGTCTAAATGTGGACTGAGGTTCAGTATTAAAATTAACCAATCATACACTGTTAAAAGGAAGAATAAAACACAGAAATATTATTGGCAATCGAGACACCAGAACTATTTCCGTACTTTAACGGAACTCTTCCTCGGTAAATTACAGAAAAATTTCCTTTTTTTTGGCATTTACGGGGGAAAACTTCCTTAAAATACGGAAATAGTATTGGCGTCTCGATTGGCAGTAGTATTTCCGTATTTTAGTCTTTTTTTTTTTTTTTACAGTGTATAAATAGTAATAATAATACAGAAAATAATTTATTCAATTTTTATTGTGTCTGATTAGAAAAGGCAAGAATGGTTTCAATCTATCTTAATATTTAGTATGTGCAAAAAAAAAAAAAGAAATAATAATGATGATAAAAACACCCCTAAAAAAATAAGTTTCTTAATATTAAAAAAAGCATATAAAAACACCTTTATACACTTTTTAACAAACTTATACAATCTATGTACTTAAAGGGAGATAGGATAATTTTTACAAGTACCATAGATTTTAAACATTGCCCAAAATAATCATCTCCGGTATCGCTGAGCCTACATGATCTTGTATATTTCCAACTTTATAGACTAGATCTATGATTCCATGAGCACGACGCTAAATTCAAGTCCTACCATCAGTGTGACACAGTGGTATTTAAGGTTCATCACTAGTGGTACAATGATCTTAATATCAACGGTCTACTACATGAATTACCTCGCTCATGCAAGATGTTAAGTTTTGTAGCGTGCATTGGCAAGTGTTAATCTGCAGGGTTGTCTGCTCCTGAAGCACATTTGGTGCAGCAAGTGCTACACAACCTGTCACTTGACTATTTATATGACTGTCCATGTTTCAATTCGCTTTTCACCTGAGCTACATTTTGATGTCATTAACTGCGCACGATACAACTGAATATCAGAGGTTCAAGTTTATTCAAACCTACCTATTCCTCGTAGTTCATCACATTATACTTTCTGTTCTGAATTCGTAAATATTCGCTCCGTTTGCTTATTGTCTGGAACGAGAAAACATCATTGTTATCTCTTCTTGAAAGACATTGATCCGTATGGCGAGCATCTATTGTATGTCTTCAATCGAAAGCCCAAAATCGCGAGTTTTTAAATTGTGTTAATATTAATAGTTGTCTATACAGGTTAATATACCCCACCAACCTATAATACCGTAGTGACCGAATATGCGTAGAAATGTGGAAACATTGCAAAATTATTTCCATAATATTGGCTTACTTTAACTGAATTATAGTTCAGTGTAGAAATAAATTCATCTACAATGCTGCAAAAAAAGAATTTAGGTATGAAAATTGTGATTGAGTGGAAGTGCATCTTTATTTGCGTTATTCATTTTTTCAGCAGAATTAAATTTTAGTACATTGTGTAGTGTGTATAAACATATGTAGATCATAGTCGTATTCTGTTTGAATTTTATAATTTGTGCCCTGAAAAATTAATATATTTTATGCTCTTTTAAACTCAAAATTTACATTTTTCTTATTATTTTCATTTCAATTTCGTTTCTGAACCGAAAAATCCCTTATTTCGAACATTCTTTTTACTTTTGAATTTCACAAATATTGAATTTTTTTGATGCGATTTTATATTTAGTACAACGTTAAATAACACAGTATCATACAAAGAACGCAAAAGATTTCATTTCCTTTTTTATCCAGGAAAATGAGAAATAAAAATTTCTCTTAGATCATCCGGATCATTAGATCATCCTTAGTTCATCCAATCATCCAGATCACGAAAATGATCTTTGTAGTCTTAGTAAAGTGTAATTTGATGCAATAAAAAAAAGCGTAAGCTCCCAGAGAAAGCTTTGAGATATTTTCTATCTCACATTCTATATGTTTGTTATGAAATAAAAATTTCAGTATACATTTTGTTTTTGAATCAAGACAGTTTAACAAATTAAATATAATGTGATACAGAAACAGAAAAATAACAAATTTAATAATTTATCACGAAGTAGTCACATAAAGAATAAAACGATTAGCATTGTTTCATTAACACCGACTGTGAAGCATTGAAAATTGTAATAGCTTTCTAGCATCGTTTTTTGGAAGTAATGAATAATAGTTGGGGATAATGAAACGTTATTGCGATTTTAGAAAGGAAAAAAGGAACATAATTCTATCCAGTCGTATTGATTATTGTCTAAATGTGGACTGAGGTACAATATTAAAATTAACCAATCATACACACAAAAAAAACGGACTAAAACGGGGAAATTCTTTTGGCAATCGAGACGCCAGTACTATTTCTGTACTTTAACGGAACTTTTACTCGGTAAATTACAGAAAAATTTCCCTTTTTTGGCATTTACGGGGGGAAACTTCCTTAAAATACGGAAATAGTATTGACATCTCGATTGCCAGTAGTATTTCCGTATTTTTGTCCTTTTTTGGCAGTGTATAAATAACAAGTAAGAAAAAAATCATGCCTCAAGCATAGATTATGAAACACTTTCCAACACATTCAGAATAATGTAACAAAACTGCACTGTTTAAAAAATTAAAATATTACGTCTAATTGAACCATATGGAAACGCATAGTACATTTCAAAACCCATTTTCAGCTGTTCCCATCCACAATCGGAAAATTGAACGAATTTTTTCAGCAGCCCTGTATATGATTTATAGATATGAATCTTTTAGCTACATGCAAGCCAAAATTTAGTTCACTTAAGAGATACATATACTTCAGTTGAAAATTTACTTTCAGCAATTTCCTCTATTAAAGAGAACGGTACGTGAATACTTTCGTGCAGCCCTCTATTTGAGGTATGGAATTTATATATAACGAGTAAGATGCAAAAAATTAAATTTAAAAGCGCATACCGAGTTTTAAACCGTACACTCCATCAATTATTACTCAAAGACAGTACAGTACTGTAACAGATTTCTTTTGCGTGTCCCTGTAATTGAATAATAAAAAATGCTATGAATGTCCTGTTCTAACGTGATCGTAGTGAAATTCAGTGATTTATATCAGTTTCAATACATTTGAAATAGCATAATGTCATTAAAATACTCTGCAAACGACTTTCCCCCATATTCCATAATGGAATGGGATACTTTTGAGTGCCCCTGTAAACGAACGATTAATCCTACATACTTCATATACAATACCAGACATGCTTTGGTGACAATAAATAACCCTTATCAATTTCATAAAAATTCGAGCATATTTACGGGAGATAGAGTGTGAACAGACGGCCAGACAAACCAAATGCATAATCAATTTTCAACTCTGTTGGAAAGTGTTAATAATAATACAGAAAATAATTTGGTGAATTTTTATTGTGTTTAATTACAAAAAGCAAGAGCGGTTTAATCTATCTTAATACTTAGTATGTAAAAAAAACAAAGAATTAATGATGATAATTAAAAAAAACTGAAAAAAAAAAGTTTATAAATATTAAAAAAAACATATAAAAACACCTTTATAAATTTTTTAACAAACTTTATGCAATCTATGTAATTAATGGTAGATAGGATGATTTTTACAAGTAACATAGGTTCTAATCATTGCCCAAAATAATCATCTCTGGTATCGCTGAGCCTACATGATCTTGTTTATTTCCAACTTCATAGACTGTATCTATGATTCCATGAGCGCGACGCCAAATTCATGTCCTACCTTTAGTGTAACACAGTGGTATTTAATGTTAATTACTTCTGGTACAATGATCTTAATATCAACGGTCTACTACATGAATTACCTGGCTCATGCAAGATGTTAAATTTTGCAACGTGCATTTGCAAGCGTTAATCTGCAGGGTTGTCTGCCCCTGAAGCACATTTGGTGCAGCAAGTGCTACACAATCTGTCAACTGACTATTTATATGACTATCGATGTTTCAATTCGCTTGTCACCTGAGCTAAGTTTTGATGTCATTAACTGCGCACGATACAGCTGAATATCAGAGGTTCAAGCTTATTCAAACCTACCTATTTCTCGTAGTTTACGACATTATACTTTCTGTTCTGCATCCGTAAATTTTCCCTCTATTTGTTTATTGTCTGGAACGAGAAAACGTCATTGTCTCGCTCTTCTTGAAAGTAAATGATCCATATGACGAGCATGTGTTGTTTATCCTCAATCGAAGAGTCTAAAATCGCCAGTTTTTTAATTGTGTTAATATTAATAGTTGTCTATAAAGGTTAATATATCCCACAAACATATAATGTCGTAGTGGCCGAATATGCGTAGACATGCGGAAACATGACAGAATTATTTTCATAATATTGGCTTACTTTAATTCAATTTCAGTTCAGTATACAAATAAATTCATTTACAATGCTGCAAAAAATAATTTAGGTGTGAGAATTGTGATTGAGTGGAAGTGCGTCTTCGTTTGTGTTATTTATTTTTCAGCAGAATTAAATGTTAGTACATTATGTAGAGAGTATAAAAATATGTATGTCATAGTCATATTCTATTTGAATTTTATAATTCGTGCCCTGGAAAATTAATATATCTTATGTACTTCAAAACTCAAAATTTACATTTTTCTTATTATTTTCATTTCATTCTCGTTTCAGAACCGAAAAATCCCTTATTTCTATCATTCTTTTTACTTTTGAATTTCACAAATATTGAATTTTTTGATGCTATTTTATATTTCGTACAAGATTAAATAACACAGTATCATATAAAGAACGCAAAAGTTTTTATTTCCTTTTTCATACAGGAAAATGAGAAATAAAAATTTCTCCTAGATCATCGTACAATAATCCAGAACTCGAAAACGATATTTGTAGTCTATTTAAAATCTAGTTTAATGCAAGAAAAAAAAACGTAAGCTCCCAGTGAAAGCCTTGAGATCTTTCTTATTTTTTTCTCTCTGATATACTAGTAAGCTTGTTTTAGACTACGAAAGATAGTTTTCGCTTGTCTTAAATTACATGAAATTTTCAATCAAGGATGTTTTTTTTCCTCGATGTTTTAGCAGAATGAAGGATTTCATCATAGATATTTTCTGCTAAGAAAAAGTATTTTTGAATTTCTAGCGAACGCTAAGAATAGAAAATATATATAATGCAGTTAGTTTTAAGATCGCATATTACATTTAATTTTGTATATATAATATTTAATCAAATGCCTTAATTGAGAAATAACAATTCTTTTTCAATAAGATAAAATGTTTTATAATACTAGAGAGCTATTGTTTAGCATTTATTGAAATTTTTTCGTTTGTATAACGATTGTGATGTATGATACAGAGAGGAATTTTTTCTATTTTTTTTTCATCATTTAAAATGTTTTATGATTTTTTAGAAATAAAATCGGAATATTTATAATAGTTCTAACTCGCTTTAAATGTCTTCAATTGAATGTTTTAAATTCAGTTGGCTTATTAACACGAAAACACTCTTAAAACTACTGAAATTTCATTTCCAGAAATTATCTTCCAGAGGCGGCCATGTATCCAATTCTTTGTGTGGCTCTGTATATCACTTTATCTATAATCTACAAGCATTTCTTCGCAAACTTAATGCAGTTCAGTGTAAAAATACATATCTCATTTAAAAGCCACCTTTAAGCAATTTACGCTCCTACTTAGTAAACCATGCGAATTCCTTTGTGTATCCCTGTATATGAACTATAGCATTTATGCACACCATATAGTACGCATAAATATAGTTAAACATAAAAGCGCATATAAAAATTAAAAATGAATTTCCAGCAATCATCGCTTATGTACAATTCTTCGGACACAATATTGCATCTGAAATATTTTGTGTATCCCAGTAAATACTATGCACTTCGTATTATACATGAAATAACTTATAGTAAACCTTAGCGACGTATATTAATTTCAGTATGAAATATTGTAACAAAATGGGAATATGCCCCAATCAATTCTCACACCCCCCTTCCCATACCGTTATGTAACGGAATTCTTTTGTGGCCCTGTCAATGATTAACTAGTAAATCTGCAGATCAGGAGCCTAAAATTTCAACTCTGCAAGTCATTATTTTTAAACACAGTTTGATAATATTCAATTTCCTTCAAACCGCAATTTAAAGTTTTCAAATTACATAATTATTTATAGGAATACAAAAATACGAAGTTTTCAGACATTAGAAGCGTTAAATTAAAAACGTTGTTATGTAAGGATATTTTGAAAATTTCATGAGCTACTAATTCTGGTATTTTTTTTATATAATAAAATAGATCGCTTCAGGGGGCTCCGCCCCCTGAACTCCCCGTTGTCTCATTAAATTCACATATGTAACTTTTTAATGATTGCGCTAATGGTTATTTGTTCAGGCAATAGAGACCGTATAGGGACTCTACCTAGCAAAATTAAAGGTAGTACTGGAAATCGGCTTTCTAGATGTTTTTTGGGTCGCTGAATCCGAATTTGTAACTTTCCACCAACGCTTCCCCGGCAACACCCCCAAATTTTGATAAAAAGCCCCCCAAAAAGGTTTTTATTAAAATAATCAATTTTTTAATTGTTTTAGAGAAAAAGTATCTAGAAATTCAGGAAGTAGACAAAATTTCCAACAAATTCTTAGCCTGTATCAATACAGGTCTGATATACACTTATACTGCTATCAGCAGAGGAACTGTAAATGTGCTGTGTAAGATACCTGTTACAAAACTGTATGTTGAATCCATAGAAAAGTCAGATATTGTTGACGACAGTTCGTTATTTGAATTCTATTTCATTCAATTACTTTATAAAAATACAGATTTAAGTTGAAAAATATTCAGAGCCAACTTTGTTTAAAAATAGCTAAGTTAATCATTAAAAATAACTTTGGTTAAAATCGGATTAACTTTAATACACCTGGAGCTTTTCAAAACAGCTTAAATTTAAATCATAGCTAAAACCGTTTTCTAAAAACATCGTAAAACTCAAACTAAATATCTTACTGTAACTTAAACTCAAACATATTAAAATCATAATGATAACTTTAAAGAAATGAACAGAAAAGAGAGAGCGCCGCAATTGATTAGGGAAACGCAATTTATACCTTTGAACTGGACGATTCCACTTTACAAAAAGGGTAGATCCGAGAATAGTCGACTACGGAACGGCTAACGCCATCTATGAAACACTTTAAATTTAATGTCAGTTCTTTTAAATTAATTTACGTTATAGGAAACAATTAACATTATATTCCAGGTAATGAAGGTATTGCTTTTAAAATAAAGAAGTTCTATAAGCATTAAAATGTAAAAAGAAAAGCTATTAAATCAATATAAGTTTACGTAAAGTTTTAAAACCATATTAGCCATAAGTGACAAGTAAAAACAGTTGAATAGATAACAAAGCCCCCCACTTGTCACTCATGGGAAAGAAAAATTAAACAGTTAACAAATCCCTAGAATTTCCAAATTTCGCTCTGAATTTACAAAGGTCAAACAAAAATTCCATCTGAACTTTTACCATTACATCTTCAATCTTCTCATAAAATCCAACATTTTTATCCAAATATAACTTGTCGCCTTTTAAACAGTAACATACAATTACTAAACATTATAAACATTAACAAGATTTATAACACTATATAACAAGAAACAAATTACCCTCATGCATCTAAAATGCAATATTTCCAATCACAGTATCTAAAATTTAACTCTGGTTTAAACTTCAACAGTCCATCAGCTTCAATTAATATTCCTAATACATTACTAGATAAATTCAAATCTTTCTGAAAAGCAAATCGTTTTAATACAACATCTAACGTGACTTCATTTTAAAACAGTTTCAATATAGTTTCAATACATTTTCAATCAATATATTTCAATATAAATTTCTGAAAAATTATACATATTCAAAACTTTATTATCACATTCATCCATCATCCTTCATCATACATGGGCCCATGATTCCATTCTCTTTCATAACACATAATATACTCTATAAATGTTTAACTCATAATTTCATATTTCCACTGTATATAATAAATGCAGATTTTTACATGTCAATAATTCAAATTACGCATTCAGATTTCTATTTCAATAACTGAAACAAGATTAAACATTCCTTTCAAATTTAGCTCAAAAAAAAACTTAAACTGATAAAGTTCATGGTTAATCTCAATAAACTTACAACAATGTTAACGTAATGAAGTCGACTTCATGTATAATTAAACTCTTATATTTAAGTTTCACCAAGTGAACCGGGATACTAAAGTGGCATTTCCAACATTAAAATGAAGGACTTACTGAATTAAACTTTAACATGCCCGCAAAAAGGGCCTTCCTGCAACAGTTACACCTTCGTCCGACACTATCCCCTGTAGACTCTCTGGCCGGATTACATTTTCACCTTTCACGAGACGTTACGAAAGGCCGCTCGAATCCCGGAGAATGGAAGGGCAAAGGGCACATATTGCATTCCGGCGGGATTTTAAATTGGTTCACAAGGCTAAACTAAATTCAATTTTTACACATATAAAATTGATCTTATACATAACCTTATATAGTCAAAACTTAAAAATACATCATTTATACAGAAGCTGGACTATCTAGTACAATAAATATTATATAAATACACTTTAAGGCAATGAGGGGTATTTAACAAAATTTAACAACAAATTTAACAATCCAAGAAAACCTTCAATTTAAACCCTGATAATTCAAATTTACTAAGGGGCTTGGTGAAGATGTCCGCGTAATTTTCTTTACTTTTAACATACTTTACTTCAAAAATATTTTTATATACCAAATCTCTAATAAAAAATAACTTTACATCTATGTGCTTCGTTCTGTGGTTTTCAATGGGGGATTTGACAAAACTAATGGTGGCCTGATTATCAACCAATAATAAAGATTTTTCCTTTCTATCACAAATTATCCTTCGACCAATGCATTCGTCCATTATTCTATCGAACCATAAGAGCTCTCTTGCAGCTTCTGTCATCGCAATAAATTCAGATTCCATGGTCGATAAACTTATACACTTTTCCTTAAAGGGCCTCCGCATTATTGGTGATTTATGTAAAAGTAATAACTGACCTCCCATTGAAGTTCTGTCATCCCTGTTTGTGGCAAAATCGGCGTCTGAATATGCAATTACATGTACATTTTTACAATTCAAATTCAATTTTAAAGATTTAGTAAAACAAACATATCCCAAAAGCTTTAATAATCCATGCCAATGTACTAATCCAGGGTTATTTTGAAATTGGCTAAATGTATTTACTGCATAAGCAATATCGGGCATGGTTCTATTAGATAGGAACGACAAACATCCTAAAACACTTCTGTATGGAATTTTAGACATTTCAAATATTTCGTTATCGGATTGAGGGGATTGGGTTTTTGAATAAACTACACCTTTGCTTATTGGGAGTGAAGTGATAGGGAACTTAAACTTTTTAAATTTTTGAAAAATCTCATCAATATATGGAATTTGATGTATTGCTAGATAGTCATTACCCTCCTCGAATTCTACACCCAATAGTTTTCTGGTTTTACCTAGTATCTTAAGATCAAGATAACCAGTCAAAAGTTTAACAACCTTTTCCACCACTCTTTCATTTTTACCGAAAATTACTATGTCGTCTACATAAAGAAGCAGGATAATGTTATCATCAAAACTATACACGCAATTGCACCATTCAAACTTAACAAACCCTGTATCATGCAAAATTTTATTTATTTCAAAATACCACATTCTACCAGACTGATGTAAACCATATAAAGCTTTTTCTAATTTACATACTAAATTTTCGTTTTCCACAAATCCTGGAGGTTGGGACATATATATTGTTTCGGCCAAAGGTGCATATAAATAAGCACATTTTACGTCGCATTGTAGGTGTGTCCATTTTTTACAGGAGACTAAAAGGGAAAAGAAAAATCTAATAACGGCAAAGTTAACCGCCGGTGAAAAAGTTTCATCATAGGTTTTCCCCTTTATTTGTTTGAAACCTTGTGCCATTAGGCGGGCCTTATACCTTACAATTTTGCCCTTGTCATCCTTTTTTAATGTGAAAACCCACCTACAACCTAAGGGTTTAGCATCGCTTGGTAACTTAACTAGTTTCCAAACTCCCCTTTCTCTCATAGTTTTCAATTCTTCTCTCATGGCCTGTTCCCAAAATTTCCTTTGTGGGGATTTTAAAACTTGTTTATAGGTAGTTGGTATTTTGATGTCATCTAGTCATATATCTTTATTAATATCAGAAATCTCCGTATTTGAACAAGAACTATCCTCTTGACCTGAAACCACTCCTTTAAATTTATTTGATCCGTTAAAACAGAAAATATGAGGTTAAAATTTAAGATGATGCTTTTTACAATACTTTTCTACATCGTTTAAGGATCTCAACCTTTCAGATTTCCCCTGTTCGTAATAGTAAATGTAGTTACGATTACCATAAGCACTCGGGGCAACTTTTCTTAACCAAACAGTATCAGAGAGTGGAACCCCCCTCAAAACATCTTTACTTGATTTTATTTCCTCTGTGGAATTCTCCTCCTCCTCTGAAGAGGATAAATCTGGAGGTTTATACGAAGGGAAATAATTTATATTTGGGGTATCATTATTTTCAACCTCACCTTCAAACTCTTCATCAGATTCCTTATCAAAAATAGGAGATCCTATTTCTTTTGAACCCATCACGACTCCACTGCGCCGGACACTATCTGGGAGTTCCTCATTGAAAGAAACATTAATGGTTTCAATAATTTTGTTTTCTTCAGGTAGCCAAACCCGGTAACCTTTAGTACTAAAGGCGTAACCAACCATTACCCCCCTTTTTGCTTTTGCATCAAGTTTCGACCCAAGTTGCTTGGGAACACCTATATATGCTATAGCTCCAAAGGGTTTTAAGTATCTAACGGATGGTTTAGAGCCACTATAAAGTTCGAAAGGAGTCTTCGACTGAGATTTGTGACAAATGCGATTCCAAGTATACGTAAAATACAACGCTGCCTCCGGCCAGAAACTTCGTTTTAAACCACTTTCACTTAAAATTGATCTGATGCCGTTAGCAATCGTTTGATTGTATCTCTCAATAGTCCCAATCTGTTCAGGGGAGTACACGTCCGTAAATTCGTGTTTAATGCCTCTCCCTTCACAGAAAATCCTAAAATTATCATTTTTAAACTCCCCGCCATTATCTGATCGAATGTACTTTACTTTACGTTCGAGAAATCTCTCCGCCCGGATCACGTGATTGCGAACAACTCCAAACACTTCGGATTTTTCCTTTATGGGAAAAACTGTGGCCTTACGCGAAAAATCATCAATAATTGAGAGAAAATATCTCTCTCCATTTCTTCCTTTCTCTCTTACAGGCCCCCAGACATCCATAAACAACAACTCGAGGGGACGTTTAGATCTAATCCTATTAATTGATTTAAATGACGTACGTCTATGTTTACTAAGTTTACATATTTCGCAAAAAAATTTTCCCGATTTAACCCGGGCAAGACCTCTAACACTTTCATTTTTGGCCGTATTTTCTATCAAATCTGGACTTACATGCGCGAATCTGCGATGCCAAATTCTGAAATCATCTTTAGATAGATGGGACGATTCAAATTTAACCTTTTTAGGAACTAAACTTGGAATTTTAGGATACAAATGATAAGTACCATCCCTAAGAAAAGCAGTAAATAAATATTGACCATCTTTGGATACCTCCACCTTACCGCCTTCACCAGTAAATTTTACACCTTTTACATCCAATTTTGGACCTGAAATAAGATTTTTCCTTAGTTTAGGGGAATACATTACAACAGAAAAGAAAAACAGCCTTTGGCCAAGCTTTAACTTTACATTTCCCTTTCCTTCAATCGGAAAAGTAACACCATTTACAGCAACAAACATTTTTTCATCTTTTAAAGGCTTAAATTTATAAAACAAACTCTTATCACGGCAAAAATGGTGTGAAGCTGCGGTATCAAATAACCAGCTATTTTCGCTTTCACTACCACTCAAATTTGCCTGAATATAAAACAAGAAAGGATTGTTTTTACCTTTTTGTTTAACGCTGTTAGAGTTTGTTGGTGGTTCCTTCCCTTTGCCTCGGCGATTCCTGTTTTTCTTAACTGGAGACTGGACACGTTCGGAACTGGATTCGGAGGCATCAGACACACTAGAAACAGATGGAACACGACGGTTGTAACTTCTAGAGTCTCTTCGGCGTTGTCGACAATCCCTCTGTAGATGGTTTGGGCTCCCACATCGAAAGCATCGAAGTCTACTTTTCTGTATATGTTGAGTCTCAACGAAAAGTTCTTTACGTTTGTCTAAATCTCGCAGGGCTAATCTTGATTCTTCGGTGATTAATTCCATTAGAATACCGTTGAAAATAAACTTTTCCTCCTTCCAACGTAATATAACTTGCACTATGCTGTCGAAATGGCTTGGGAGATGACGCAGGAGTTGAAATGATTTATACACCTCTTCAACAGGATGACCAAGGTCGTTCAGTTGATCGGCAATTCTATTTAACCTGGCAGCAAATAAATCTATCTTTTCATCTGGCTTTACTTTACAGGACATGAACTCGGAAAACAGGAACATATGCCGTGATCTATTATCAGGCTCGAAATGTTTCTTTAATACATCCCATACATCTTTGGGATTATTTTTGTTCCCTATGATTTTTCTAAAGTCCTTTCCCATATTTAAATAGATTGTGGATAAAGCAATCCTTTTCCTAGTATGAAAATCTTTCACATCCTTGGCTGTAATTCCCTTATCGGCATCAATTTCAGGTTCCTTCTCAATTCCAGCGACAATATCCCATGCGTTCTTCTCCAACAGAAGGTATTTCATATCCATTTGCCAAGTTGAGTAGTTTAAAGCTCCAAGCTTATCGATCTGTACTGGCATACTCGCCATCTTCAAAAAATATCAGCCCCCCTTCTTAACAAACACAAATGTCTTTGAAATGGGGCTAAAATTTATGACTCTTCTTATTTAAATTCAACACTCTTCTATTATCCAGGTATGGCATTGGTTACCCATAACCTCTTCTCTTAGCCTGTATCAAAACAGGTCTGATATACACTTATACTGCTATCAGCAGAGGAACTGTAAATGTGCTGTGTAAGATACCTGTTACAAAACTGTATGTTGAATTCATAGAAAAGTCAGATATTGTTGACGACAGTTCTTTATTTGAATTCTATTTCATTCAATTACTTTATAAAAATACAGATTTAAGTTGAAAAATATTCAGAGCCAACTTTGTTTAAAAATAGCTAAGTGAATCATTAAAAATAACTTTGGTTAAAATCGTATTAACTTCAATACACCTGGAGCTTTTCAAAACAGCTTAAATTTAAATCATAGCTAAAACCGTTTTCTAAAAACATCGTAAAACTCAAACTAAATATCTTACTGTAACTTAAAGTCAAACATATTAAAATCATAATGATAACTTTAAAGAAATGAACAGAAAAGAGAGAGCGCCGCAATTGATTAGGGAAACGCAATTTATACCTTTGAACTGCACGATTCCACTTTACAAAAAGGGTAGATCCGAGAATAATCGACTACGGAACGGCTAACGCCATCTATGAAACACTTTAAATTTAATGTCAGTTCTTTTAAATTAATTTACGTTATAGGAAACAATTAACATTATATTCCAGGTAATGAAGGTACTGCTTTTAAAATAAAGAAGTTCTATAAGCATTAAAATGTAAAAAGGAAAGCTATTAAATCAATATAAGTTTACGTAAAGTTTTAAACCCATATTAGCCATAAGTGACAAGGAAAAACAGTTGAATAGATAACACAAATTAGATATATGACATTATGACTTATATGACATTATGACTTTTTATACTTCCGAGCCTTATTTTTCAATACCGGTGGACAGAAAATGATTTACATTGAGGCAATTATACTAAAAGATTATGTTTTATGGACGAAAATGTAATTTCTTTTTAAAAATAAAATAATTTTCATTCATATTTCCTGAAATGAGGCGACATTAAGAAGTAACACTCGTCAAAAAATATTTTTTTTCAGGCAATCTAGTTAATGTTTGGTTTTTAAGAATGAAAATATTTATTTCCCGATACAATGACGTCATTTTCGAGAGTGATAATTTTTCGGTGCATAATTTTGACATTTATCATCTATTTGCTTTTCAAAAGTTTTTTTTTTTCATTGAAATTTTCCATTAAAAATTAAACATTTCTGTTAACCGTGTGCAGACGATAAACCGTGAGATATTGGTATCATTTTTTTTTTATAATAAGAATTAATATAACACAAGGACCTTTTATTTCAACCTCAAAGCTTATTCGCTTTATTTTTGATTTATGAGGACATTTTCACCTTCTTTTCGTATTTTCGTTTTATTTCCAACATGAAGACGTATTCATGTTTTTTTTTTCATTTCCCTCTTGCACATTCAAATTTTTCAAATCAAAATTAACGGTTTAGGATAAATTATATTATGCCGGAATCTGATTTTCATGGCAACGGTAAAAAAAAAGATTATTAAATTTTATAGCAAAATGTCATTTTATTTCTTATGAAAATAATGAGCTTTTTAATATAAAAGAAAAATATTTGAACAAAATAAATAGAACACAAACTTTCTTATTCTGTGGTAAATTCCATCTATATGTAAAGACACAAAGTCATTAATTCATCCCTTTTGACGTGGACTTGACTTTAAACAATCACACATACTTTCACATTTACGATATTTTTAGGTGTAGACCCGTTGCTAGGTTAAAGTTAAAAGAAAAGTAAAACAATGAAATATGTGCATTTTAAAAAAAAGTAAATTTGTAAAAGAAAATATTTTATATTATTGGAACACATATATAACCCCCCCCCCCCCCGTAAGTTTTACACCGAATTTATAAACTCTGACAAATGTATACACAAAATTTCAAACTAATATGAATAATGTATGGTTCTAATTAGGAAACTTCATCATACATAATTTACCATTTAAATCCTTCAATCATACGAGCAATTTCCTTTCAACAAATAAAAATGGAAAAATCGTCTGAATTGCTATAGAAAAGCATTATTGCGCAGAATAAAATATTCTATATTTTCCGAACGAATGAACCAAATATAACCAAAAACTATACAGCTAAATCCGGGTACTTCAACAACATACTCACTTAATTTCAAGCTAATCGGATGCTTTTTTCGGTAGTTTTCGCGGAACAGACAGACTAACGGAAACCAAAACTTTTCGTGTCTCCACAGTAAGCCTTTACTGACGTTTCAGCAATAACTATACTTTGCTCCGCATATTCTACAGAATGGATATTTTAGTGCACTTCATAAATGCATATCGATTTTATTATGTTTGAAAGCGTGTAATATCATTAAAAATCCTTTGAAACTTTTTTCTTCATTGGCCGTATTATAACGGAATACTGTCCCCGTAAATGAACTAAACATATTACAAATTTCATTTGAAATAGCGATTGTGCTATAGTAAACGTCAATAACATCCAAAAATTTCTGGGCAATCCGAGTATATTTACGAGAGTTACAGTAAGGACAGCCGGACAGACGAACAGACAAACACAGGTCATAAACACTTTATTGGAAAGTGTTAAAAAGAAACTGGGAAAAATCACCAGTCATTTAATTTTACACTTTATTTAAAAAGTAAATTTCTATTAAATAATTACCGTATAAAAATTATAAATATTTTTCTATATAACACTGAATCATCAAACCTGACTAATCACCAGATTTTTTAATACAATTATTGATTAACAATAATATAATAGAAATACTCGCTTCCTTTAATAAGCAAAAACTGTAATCATATGAGTCAAATATTACGATTCAGAAACAGAGGTAAATAACCCCTTTAGGGGCGGCGGGATGTATTTTATGCCACATACGATTAATAAAGATTTTCACCCGAAAAAATTTATTACATTTTACTTTTCTCACTTTGGTGGAAAAAACTTGTAAAATTGCTTTTCTTTATTTTGCAATACATTTTTTTAAATATTCCGGTGTGATTTCGACATTACAGAAACACAATTACTTGCCCCTTAAAGGGTTACATTTCGAGAGACAAGGAAAGTGTACTATACTTCCTAAATGAAGTATTATTATTGTAAATGAACCTGATTTTATGTACTTTTATATTTAAAAGAAACTTTTAGCATTTTTTATAGTCAATATTTGGAATTCTTAGGATAATAGAATTCTACAATATAAGGAATTACATTATTATGCTAACAAATGCCACAAGGTTTTTTCTTACGATGGATTTTGCGATAAAAACTAAATCATAAAATATTTTATGAAACAAACTTCTGGTCTTTAAAAGTGATGTTAGTAATCTTTAAAAAACCTATATTAAAGAAAGGAAATGAAACCGAAAGCTCTCAAAGAAACCTCTCATTCCTCTTTCGTGTGTACTATTAAACTATCTTTAGGATAGAAAGATAGCTTTTCGTTGTCTTAAAAAGACATAAAAGTTTCAATTGAAGATGTTTTCTTTCTTCAAGCATTAACCCGATAAAAAAAAAAAAAAAAGATTATGTAGTAGACGTCTTTCACTACTTATAAATACTTGAGGATTTTTTTAGAAACTTGAAAAATTAAAGAGTAAAACAACTAATGCGAGTAATTTTAACCTTTGCAAAATGTTTGCATCCAATTCTTTTTCGACAAATACGGTAAAATGTTATATAATTAATTTTGTAAATGGACAATTTGTAGAAAAGAATATAACAATATTAGGGGTGTCATAATAGAAACATAATGAAACTGATATATATATTTGGTGATTTATGTAATTTGAAAACAATTTTTAACTATTAGTAATAATTAACAGACACTTCATTTATAAAACAGTCGCGTGCAAAAGTTTAAGACCAGCAGCCAAATTTTGGCATTTTAACAGAAAGCATCATTAACACCGAATATTACGCCATCTTATGCGTCGATTGCGTCAGTATCGTTCGCCTGCTATAAATAGCTCCCCCGTCCCCCGTCTCATTCCACGCCTTTTGTTTTGTGGATTTATCCGTAGACGGTGCTGTTTTTAATCTTTGTAATGGGTAAAAAACCGTTACTTTCAGTTGCAAAAAGGGCAGAAATACTTGTCCTGCATAAAATTGGCTTTTCTGAACTTGAAATTGCTAAGAGGGTACAAGTGAGCAAGACTGCTGTTCATCAATCTGTCAGTAAATTTATTATTTCGGGAAAGTACACTGACCTGAAGAGAAGCGGTCGGCCAAAAAAAACAAAAAAACTAGTGCTCGTTATGGTCAGGTGATTTCCTGGAAGTTTTGTGGTATAATAAATCGATATCTTTGGTCAAACGTTTTGAAATAGTGCTCAAGCTGAAGTCGGTGCCTTTTGCAGCCAAAGTATGTTTACCTTTCTTACAAGAGGCTAGGGGAGATCGCACTACCATCATTAGAATCACTTGATAATCACGAGAACTTGTGTTTCTTAACCGACCGCTTCCCTTCATGTCAGTGTACTTTTCTGAAATATTAAATTTACTGAAAGCTTGAAGAACGGCAGTCTTGCACACATGTGCTCGCTTAGCAATTTCACGTTCAGAAAAGCCAACTTTATGCAGGGCAACTGCTTCTGCCCGTTTTGCATCTGAAAGTGACGATTTTTACTAATTACAAAGATTAAAAAACAGCACCGCCTACGGTTAAATCCACAAAACAACTGGAGAGGAGTGAGACCGGGGAAGTTATTTATAGCAGGCGAACGGTTCTGACACAATCGACACATAAGATGGCGTAATATTCGGCGTTAATGAAGTTTTCTGTTAAAATGCAAAAATTCGGCTGCTGGTCTTAAACTTTGGTACACGACTGTAATTATTTTCAAGAACAAAGCATATTCAAGACGTGCTTCATTCTAAAAATGTTTACTTCAAAGTTAGATCATTCAATGCTAAAATACAATTTGCTGAATAGCAGTATTGTTCTTCTTGGCATTAAAAATACCTTGATGATGGTTCAACCCCGAAAATGGTTTCTCCTTTTTTTTAAAAAAATAAGCTGTTTAATCTTAACGAATTATTCTATGCATTAACATGTTATAGAATTTGATAACATTTAACTGTTTATATACTGGTTCGAACGGTGCCTTAAATTACTTAGAGAATCATTGATGACACTTAAACGCTATCTATTCAAATTAAAAACACATTTAAAATATAAAGCAAAAATGGCATCAGTAAAGTTATAATGGTTAATGATTAAATAATCAATTGGCCGAAATTACAAATAAGTCACAGAAAATGAAATATAAATTTGTATTGGCTTATAAAAACAAAGTACACGCGTTTAAATATTTTTCCCCATATTCAACGTGCAAATAAAGAAGCACGTCAAAAGCAGTCTTCTTCATTAATTCCCTGTTCTCAGAAACAACGAAAATAACAATATTGCCACCAATTTAAAAACAAACCGTCAGACATGCCAGTTTATATGTCTTATATATATATATAGATTCTTGTGAATATGAGGTCAATAATTGTACACATAAATGCAAGAACTTTAAATATTCAACCTTCGTTGTATGTAAAGATTGTTTTAAGAAAAAGATTTAAAAAAAAAATAACAAATAAACTTTTCAGCATTTTTCAGTTCTTATCGAAAAGGGAAGTAACCACTTTGCCGACATTTTGAAAAAAAAAAAAAATCATTGGTAGAGTTCAAAATCACAAATTAAAATCATTAATTTTAAATTAAAATATTTAAAAAAAAGCTAGTGCAGTCTCATCTATAAATGAGCAGCATTCATTCAAAAGAATATATATATATATATATATATATATATTATATATATAAAACCATTATACATTACAAATCGTCATCAATTTCCAATTACTAAAATCAAATTAATAAATTAGCTAATATTCCTAACACTGACATTATACAGAATAAAGCTGGAACCTGTAACAAGTAATACAGAATCATGCTATATACCACTGATTCACTAGCATATTGCGAGCGATAAATCTATATAAAACATATGAAAAAACCACATTTTGATAAAATCCTATTAAAGACAAAATATACAATATCCAGTTATATAATGTTGAACCAGAAAAAATATATATATATATATATTATAAATAGTTCAGTAGAAAGTTCAGGGAAAATGACGAAAAAAAAAAAAAAAAACAGACGGTTTATGTCTTACAAATATAGAGATTCTGTGAATATGAGGTCAATAATTGTACACATAAATGCAATAACTTTAAATATTCAACCTTGGATGTATGTAAAGATTTTTTTAATTGTTTACTCAATATATGATAATTTAATTTATATTAAACTATTCATTGTTAAAAGCGTATTTATATTTTACTAGCAGCCCTCGCCCGCTACGCTGGTCGGTTTCTCCAAACGAAACTTTAATGAAACGAAATATATACGTGCATTTGATCTTGTGTTTTATAGCAATATATACGTTTATCTCCAATGATCTTCGCATTCCTGAAAACAATATGAGCGCCATTACGGTTTTTATTTTCTAATGTCTCAGACAAAATTTGGACTGTTAAGGAGCAAAACTTTTTGTTGATTATTTACTACTGAATATGGAAAAGAACAATATGCAGCATATGAAAATCATCCCTGAAAATTAAAAAATGCAAATCTCATCAAAATCCGTTCAGTAGAACCTTCTAATAAGATTCATTTCTCATAATCGGTTCACCAGATTATAAAAAATTCACCTGTAATTCTATAGCAAAGCAATGTATAACAATATGTGTCATATACTAATACCTTTCCTGAAAAATTATCTAATAACAAGAGCTAATTCCATGGAACTCAACTCAGCAGAACCTTTTGAAAAGGCTAATATTACAAAATAGGATTAACTGATTAAAGAACATTCGCACATAATTCTATAACTACGCAACGTTGAATGATATGTGTTACATACGAAACCCTTTCTTGAAAATTTATCTAAAAATGTAAGACTTCTCAAAATCCATAAAAAAAAAAAAAAAAAAAAAAAAAAAAAAAAAAAAAAAAAAACTCAAGTTGCAAGTGGTCGGACCGAAATTGCTATTTGTATTTTATGTGTGGAGTGACAGTTGAATATATCTTTCATAATCGCGTTAACGTGATTGTAGAACTTTCAGGAATATAGCGTAGGCTATACGCCGTAGAACTTCTGGATTTTTTTAGAAATTCTGCACGCCCTCCAAAGCTATAACATATATGCTCTGTAGTATATACCCTCTGCCTGTAGATTTATCCTACTTTTTTACAACTACACGACTGAGAACTTTCCTCATAGCTCCATAAATAAAAATGTAGAATGATATGTTAAATATTGAAACAGTCCCTGAAATATTAACTGTGCAACTCCAATCAAGATACGTTCAGTAGAACTTTAAATAACAGGTCTTTCACAATCGGGTTCACCTAGATTTGGAACTTTCTCTTGTAATGTGATTTTCTGTAATCTGATTTGTAGTCAAGTTTGTGCTTCAGAAAAAACAATACCCCAGAATAAAACTTCGCTATAGAGAAGTATCATGCAAGGAGTAACCATACAAGGAGTAACCATCATCCACAAAAAATTATCTAACTAACAGTGTAACCCCCATGAAAATACATCCAGCAAAACTCAAATTATAAACGGGGGTGGGGGGAGGAAAGACAAATTTGCATTTTACATAATTACAGTAGATGTATCTTTCACAATTGCGCTCGTCTTTCTCTATAACTTTTCCAATAGCTCTATAACAAAGCAACATATAATGAAATGTTATATACTAAAACCATTCCTAAAAAGTTATGTAACAGTGCCACTTGGATCAAAATCTGTTCAATAGAATTTTTTTTAAAGGCTGCCTTTGATAATCAGGTTCACTTAAATTTTTAACTTTTTTTCCTTTATCTATATAAACTAAGTAACGTAGAACACTGTGTGTATATACACAAAAAAAAATTCCCAAAACTTTGCATAACTAATAGTGGCATATTCCATCAAAATATTATAAACAATCGCAATGAAATGCAAATTTCCGTTTAAATATGAAGTAGATGATGATGATGATATGATTTTCTGTAATAGAATTAATTCAACGGTGAAATTTTCGCTTCATACTTAAACGACGCTTTCAACATTATAGCTAATACACCGATTGGCGATTTATCGGATTACTGAAGATTAACCAGGAATCCCATGAACAACTACATAAAGAAGTATGAATATATGACTTTTGTGATACTTTTATGTTAGCCGTGCGCACGTAATAAATCAACAACGATTGTTTCCATACCTTATTCTTATTTTATTATTTCCATTCAAAATATAAACATTTCGCTCATTTCATTTAAAATATATATAAAATTAAAATACATGTCTTACACTAATTTAATTGAAAAAACTCAAAAGTAAAACAATAGTAGGAAATAATGCTATAACTTAAAACAAATAATTGTTTTTAATTTACACATGCGAAATGTAACTACGGCTATTGGCAATTTAAAAAATGCTAATGGCGAGATTTACACACGGCTGACATAAAAATACCCATTTTTTCTTCTTATCCAGGAGCAAATGATAAATCGCGATGTATTATTTCAATTCCAATTTCTTCCATTGAAAAAAATGGTACTTATGTATTATTCGGACCATGAGACAGATCACCAAAAAATGATTGACAATTGCCAATCTTGTTTATCGTTTGTCAATTACGGTCAAAACAGTAATTTAATACTCTTAAATACATAACCTTGTTAAAAATGGCAAATTGTTTAAAGTAAATAAATAAACTAGAGAACAGGAATTCTGCTTAGTAAAATATATAACATATATACCGTAAATAAAATATATAACATAAAACTACACAATATAAACTATAATTAAAAAAAAAACTATAATAATAAAATAAATTTAAAACTATAATAAATAAACTATCAAATAAACAAAGGCTAAGGGTTACTGTATTTAGTGTAATTGTCGCCATGTTTGGCGCAGTTGTATCTGACATGGCCCGGATGTAAGTACCAAAGATTTTTTTAAGTCGTACAAACATTGCTTTCATTTTTAAATATTTTTACTTTATCACGTTAATTTCTCAGTGGATCGCTGCCTTGTTTTTTTATTTTATTTTTATTTTTATTTTATTTTATTATTTTTTTTTAAAACCAATGTATATTTATTTATTTTTTTCAAACTCATATAGCCGTTTTAATTCTTTAACCAAAAGAATTAACAAAAAGATTTAATTTTAATTTCTTCCGTTGCTACAGTAACGGATGTACAATATGAATGAATATGGGTGAATTATCACTTGTAATGTTAGATATTGTTTTGGCGCCAAAGACATCGACAAATAAGAAAAATAGGAAATATCTCGTGAACTATTGGACTTAGAAGAATTTGGTTCGTACCATAAATTAGATTTTTAAGGAATTTTTTTTTTCAGTTCGTTCTCTTCCCCCTCCCCTCCCCTTAGGGGTGGAATTTTAGAAAATCTTTTCTTAGCGGCACTCTATGTCATAAGAAATATTTTTACCCCAATTTTCTAAATTTTATGTTCAGTAGTTTGGGCTACGCCTTGATTAATACAAAATTCAGACTTTCTTTTATATGTATAGATTTTCTGCCTTTTAAAGTTTGATATATTTCATTGTTGCATTTTCAAAGCCATTTTAATGAGCAATGTTGGACACATAATTGACAAGAATGTGTTGTAATTTGTAAACATTGTATCCATTAACAGTATTTGGCATTATGACTTGAGTTATGATAACGGGAAAAAACCTTCAATTTAATTGACTAACTTATAATTAAGTTTTAAAAATATTAGAATATTGTATTTATAATGAAAAAACACCTGTTTACATATTTCTGTAAGATCCAGCATATCAGGAAATGAGTGAAAAATCATAAGACTAAATGCAATATTTCGAGGGAGAAACAGACCGAAAGTTATAAGAAGTTTTAAATAAAATGTATATTTTTAACTTGAGACACCAATTCTATTATTTCCGCCACCTTTTAAGTAAAATAGTGAGCTTATAAAAGGTCATATATCTTTCATATATGAGTGAAAAATTGTTTTCAAAATTCTATTTTTACCTACAGGTACCAAGTCTTTTAAAGAAAAGAGTGTAAAGATATATCACTATTTTTATGTATTTGTGAGTTGCTCAAAATATTTGACCGTTCTCCAAAAAATTAAAATCAAAATTATAATAGTTATGGTGTTAGTTTTTAAATAAACTTTGATTCCTATTTATTGCAAAATTGTTCAACTACTTAGTTTTATTTTTATTTATTACAAAACTATAAATATAGATTTCAGATGCTTCCAAAACTATTAAAAATATTCCATTTAGAAGTTGTCGAGGAAATTGTACATAAATGTCGGATCCTCTGCATGTGTTTTCTCTTTTCATTCTTTTTATGGGTGAATTCGCATACCCGTTTTTTTTTCCTATTTGGCGTATGTCCAATATGTAATTTAGCCACAGACGAAACTATTGAATGAGTATTGAAATCGCTATAGAAGTTCTCCAAAAAATGATATATCTACGTCAGGTGTTTCACGTGTGATTTTGCAACTGTTTTTGCCCACAATATTTTTATCTTAGATTTAACTTACGTAATCCCCTGTCAATATCAAATAATTATGTATGTTCTTAATCCCTCAAACGTCTCCCGATACATTCACGAGAAATCGCCCATGAATGTATGGGGCGAGACGATTGAGGGGTTAATTAATATATACACATATATATATATATATATATATATATATATATATATGTATACACTGGTGGACAAACGTTAAGGACGAGCCACAAAATGCCAATTTTCATTCACGCGAATATTCAAAAGGAAGTAATATAATTTGAATAATTACTATCCCTGCAGGTCAGCTAGCCCATATAACATCTCATTCAGATCACACATGGTCACAAGAGTCACATTCACTACGGCGAAACAAAAAATAGGATATTCCACCAATATACTGTAGAACGGCTAGGCAAAAAGACACTATAATCCTACAAACAGATCAAGACACACATACAGATAAACTACTTAAAATTATTGAGAACTACTTAGAAATTAAAGAAAACATAGAAATAACCTACAAATTATCTAAAAGTTTAAAAATTATGATCACAGGCATACCAACATCGGTTACAACAACAAAACTCCTGAATTACATAAAAGAGAATACTACGATCTGCAACATAACAATTGATAAAATTCCCCAGAAAGAAAAATCACCTAATTATCACATAATCTTAAATCTAGACTTCAATGATGCACAAACATTACTATCTAAAAAATCATTGTTGGTAGGTCTGAATAACTGTCAAATTCGTATCTATAGACCAATTATCCGTTGCGGCAATTGTCAACTTTATGGCCACTCGTCGACCAACTGTCGCAGAGACTCAATATGTGCAAAGTGCTCGCGTGGACACCGTACTGGAGACTGTCCTTTCGCCAATGACCCTTCACAATTTCGCTGCACAAACTGTCACACGCGTAATGACTATCAACAACATACAGCCGATTCCAGCTCCTGCCCAGTGTATCAGTCGCAGTTGACTGATAGACGCAGAGATAACAGACTCTGACCTTGACCTTGTCTAACTGAACTTTATATATCTAGAACAATTACTCAGAGGACTATCCTCACTGTATATACATCACTATCATAGAACTTTAAATTATTTAACAATATTTACAATTTTACTTCATTATCTTCATATCTTTTTTATCATAATAAGTGTATCAGCATTTGTCCTAATATTTCTGCTGCGGCGGGGATGGCCTCCAGTTATGGGCAGTGGGGCCACCTTCGTTGGGCTTAAATTTATCCTGTGATTGTCTTTTTAGTTCTACCATCGCTCCGTGTATTTCATATTTTCTGTCAAAAAGAGGGGGGGGGGGATTTATTTATTGGTAAATAATTAAATCTCTAAATTATTATACTACTTTATCAAAAAAAAAAAAAAAAAAAAAAAAAATCATAGGTCCACGTGGTGTATGGAAGGGTGATTTTGAGATTGTTTTATTTTTAAGAACTTAAATACCACTGAAAATATTGTAAATAAGTATAAATATTTTTGTTTAAGGGGGAAAAAGGGAAAAAATATTTCTTACCAAATGTAAAGATGAATCCAAATACTTAAAAATTTTTCAAATAGCACACAAAATTCCAAAACATATAAATCATAATTGAAATAAATTTCTAGGCTCGCCCTGAAACAATAGGGCAGCCAATTGTGATTGGTAAAGAATCGCCATCTTAAATAATAATAAATTTTCACAGGCTGTCCGAGGACACGGCACTTGCTCTTGTGCTCTCTTCGGGGTGTCAGGCGAGTCGTTCCGAAGTCTTCTTTCCCGGAGACTGGGGATCTGAGCTTGTTTCCGCAGGTAGTAAAACTTTTCCCTGCCCTGGGCTTGGGGGTTACACCGAACCATAAGCCAAAAGCGGGTTCCCAGGGTGGGTGCTTACTTACTTACGTCTCTTTGGTGAGTCTCAAATGACTACTATGTGTGACTCCACTGACAGGTCACTGTAACTGCTGCTTTGTGACGAGTCACCAGGTGACTTTAAAATGTCGTTTCATTGAGACTCTCGTGTGACTCTCATCTGAAGACTCAATTTCAAAGTCATTGTGAACGTTGCATTATGATAAATCACCATATAATGTCACATTAAAGTCACATGGTGATTTTTCACCTTTTTTTACAGTAGGGTCTCTGTCACCATTTGACAAAGTCATGTGACAGAAAGCCACCATGTGACTTTAATGTGACATTATTTGGTGATTTATCAAAATGCAACGTTCACAATGACTTTGAAATTGAGTCTCCAGATGAGAGTCACACGAGAGTGTCAATGAAACGGCATTGTAAAGTCACCTGGTGATTCGCCACAAAGCAGCAGTCACAGTGACCTGTCAGTGGAGTCACATATAGTAGTTATTTGAGATTCATAAAAGAGACGTATGGAATTTCCTATTTTTTGTTTCGCCATAGTGACTGTGACTCTTGTGACCATATGTTACCTGAATGAGATGTTATATGGACTAGCTGTCCTGCACGGATACTCATTATTCGAATTACATTATTTCCTTTTGAATATTCGCGTGAATGAAAATTGGCATTTTGTGACTCGTCCTTAACATTTGTCCACCAGTGTATACATATATATATATATATATATATATATATATATATATATATATATATATATATATATATATATATATATATATATATACATATGTATTAAGCTGTTCACTGTCTTTATTTCATTCCGGTGCAAATATAAAAATATATAATACTTGCATCCCATTAATTTTGTTTAAGTATTCGACTTACATCTATCAAGATATTATTTCTAATACTAAACTACTAAATTCATAATCAAATGCTTTTTAGGTGCGTTCGTAATTATATAAATACGTAGCACCTATAGTCGTCGTTCAGTCCGTACGTCCGTCTGTCCGTCCGTTCGTCCGTCCGCATATAACAGAGCAAAAACTACCCAACCGAATGGTCTGAAATTTTAAATATATGATTGTTGCAAAATTTTGTCAAGCCATTTCAAATTTTATGAAAATTGGATGTATAGTTTAATTACAGGGACAATCAATTTTTTTTTTTACATTGCGGCCAATGGGGAAAATTATTGCAAGTACATTTTAATGATGTCACAGCCTTTCGAATGGTCTGAAATTTTAAATATATGATTGTTTCAAAATTTTGTCGAGCCATTTCAAATTTTATGAAAATCGGATGTATAGTTTAATTACAGGAAAATCAAAAGTTTTTCTTTACATTACGGCCAATGGGGAAAATTATTGCAAGTACATTTTAATGATGGTACAGCCTTTCGAATGGTCTGAAATTTTAAATATATGATTGTTGCAAAAGTTTGTCGAGCTATATCAAATTTTATGAAAATCGGATGTATAGTTTAATTACAGGGACAATCAAAAGTTTTTCTTTACATTACGGCCAATGGGGAAAATTATTGCAAGTACATTTTAATGATGTTACAGCCTTTCGAATGGTCTGAAATTTTAAATATATCATTGTTGCAAAATTTTGTCGAGCCATTTCAAATTTTATGAAAATCGGATGCGTAGTTTAATTACAGGGACAATCAAAAGTTTTTCTTTACATTACCGCCAATGAGAAACATTATTGCAAGTGCATTTTAGTGATGTTACAGCATTCCGAAAGGTCTGAAATTTTAAATATATAATTGTTGCAAAATTTTGTTGAGCAATTTCAAATTTTATGAAAATCAGATGTATAGTTTAATTACAGGGACAGTCAAACTTTTTCCGTTTCATTATAGGGAATGGGAAAAAATAATTGCAGTGCATTTTAATGATGTTACAGACTATGCACTTATGAAGTGCAAAAAAATATACATTCAGTATATTATGGGAGGTAAAAAATAATTATAAAACTAGCTATAGTACGAACGCACCTCATTTGCCACGTTTGACGAGCAATTTCCAACTTGTTTCTCTCTAACTTCATTAACTTTTTAAATTCTGGTACACGTTTTCTTTCTTTTTTCGCAATTAATTTGCATGCAGACATTAACTATATCAGAATGAAATAATTCTGTTTCTCTTTTAAATCATCTCTAAAATATCTTGTGAGTTTTTTTCACCCATCCAGTCATATTTCTCGCTACATAATTACAAAGAAAATGGTACACACTTTATGCCATACCATTAATTATTATATTATACATATTGTTTTCCATTGTGTTGGAATGTCTTAGGATTTCATGATAACCAGCTAACTTAAGTTTTATGTGACAATTCCTTTGAGTTTTGCTTTACGAAAAATTTACTGTGCCGAAAAATTTCAGATAAAAAATTTAAATCTACATTTTAACTATTTCTATTTATTACTGAATTTGCTTTTCTTTTTATGTTTTAAAACCTAAAGAAGTTTATTAAAATTGGCATTCTATTCAGTTTATTATTATTTTTTTTTAGCTATGAAAACATTCCTTAAAAAACAAATATTATAAAATATTGTCTCACGTATTAATAATGTTTTGTTACTGACTGAAACATTTCAATACCAATTTTTGCACTATGGTATCTAAAATAATATGAATAATCTCTAAATTTTGAATAAATTTATTCCTTTTCGAATTGCTGCCCATCACTCAAAATTCTTTATCAAAATATTCCATCCCATGCATTTATTGAGACGACCTATTCTTTGAAAAAGTGTTAGAATAACAATGTTGAAATTAAATTATGCTGTTTTATACCTCTCATTTTTAGAATTCCATATGTCAAAAGGTAAAAAAGGAACACTAATATGATCGCTTTGTTGTCCGTCTGACTGTCAAGACCAATTTTTAACAGGTACGGCGAAGCATATTGAATTGAAAGCAATATCAATTGAAAGCAATACGTTATATTTTCCCATTGTTTAGTAAAAATTTCGAACCTCTAGATTAAAGTAAAAAAAAAAATGATACTGGGTGAAAACAACATTCACGGAAAACCTCATTATAGACAATTCCCGTAATAAATCGACGTAGAATTATAAATTAGGGATTTCAGGACTTTTTCTTATTTACATGTGCTAAAAGATATTTTCCGTGCTAAAATGCGAAGTTTTGAGACAGTACACTACAGGTTTTTAGAGTAAATCCTGTAGGATATTTACTTTAGTATCTTGAAATTTGGCACACAGTACATGTCAAGTAAAAGTCCGAAAATCATTAACTTATTCGATGTATGTCGATTATTACTTGACAAACTTTTGAAATTTCATAATCAGATCCAGTGCAAAAATCCCCCATAACAGAATTTATTTTTCGGGTTTTATTAACACAATAGCGACGGGAAACGAGAATTTACGTTTTTATTCATAAAGCATCATTAGCTAAGGGCGTGTCTTCTACCTTACAGAATATGCATTTATATCGTGTTGTCCATAATTTTCATAGATTGTAAGAAATTATATATTAATCCGTACATTAAGAGATATTTACTGATGCAAAAACTTGAAAAATCTATCTCTAAAACTACTTTTAAGAAGGACTTTCAAAAGAGGGAGGAGCTTCAATTGTTTTTAAACCTGATTTAATAAACTTTGCCCGTCGTCAATGTGTTAAAAGTGGTTCCTGTAAAATTTTCTTTCATTGTTGTAACAATCGTTCCAATTCTCAAACGCTCGAAATTGCATAGTGGTAGCCACCAGCATCTAATCCTCACTAATGTTTGTTATATTTCGCGAATTTTACCAAATTTGCCGAAAATAGGTGTCTGTAAAAGAGATCAAAATAGCGATAATAGACTAATTTTTTGAAATCGCCATTCAAATTCAATATTGACGAAAACTGGAAATCTTGCACAATCGGGTTCTACGCATTTTATCTTCGTGTGTTTGAGTACAATAGCAGATTTCTTTAAAACGATGAATAGGGAAACTATCTTTTTCTAATGGTACAGGCCGGAATGTATTTTTTAATTCTAGCCAATCAGGCCGTGCATAAAAAAAATATATAAAATCTTAATACAAAAACAAAGCTGGGTTAAATACAAAACTGTAACTGGATGAATTATTGCTTTATGATACAACAATTACAAGAAGCACTGAAGTTTAAGTTTAAAATTTTCCCCCCATATATTTGTCAATAAACCAGGTACTTACAGATTTACCAGCTTTACGGTACAATGGCATAATGTATGAAACCTGGAGAGTGCGAATTCTACCTGCAATTGTATGTTTAGCTTTTATGAGTAAACATACCACATCAGTGAATAAAATGTTTTTTAATAAATTAAATCTATAAAGCTTTCAAATACAATATACCGTTTGGTCTTGGAGAAATGGTATTTTTGGTTAAAATCTAGTGCAATGAATGAAAAAGTCGTAGTAAAGCCGGTCCTGCAGAAGAAAAAAAAAAAGTTTGGTCACATGGCTGATGACGAATAAGGACAAGTTGTTAAAGTTGGTTAATATGTAAATTAGCAAGTAATATTTAAAAATATTGCCTATTAATTTTCTAAATTTAAGAAATATAGGCTATTTTTAATATTACACTTTTAAAATTTGTTCTTTGTGTGTTTATTTATATATTTATTAAATATGTCATTTTAGTATATATTTATCCTTAAATGCCGGGTGTTGCTTTTCGGCAACATACCCAATTTAGGCTCGAAAATACTATTAGAATAATATTGAAGCTATAATACCTAATGTTGTCAATAAAATACATTCTGAAAATATTATTAAATCGATTTTCAACATGTAGATGGCAACACTTGTGCTGTTTAAGAATAAAGATAGATTTATTTTTTCAATTGTTGCTACTTGTTATTTTTTATTTGTTTGGAAGCTTGCGAAATACCCTATTTTGTTCTGCAGTGAGCAAGTAAAATTTATTTCTTATTATAGGTCCTAAAATTCTTGTGTGTTTAATATTATAGAATTTTATCAAGGAAAATTATTTTTTAAATTAAAGACCAGTATTGCCCATTAGTAACACACTGTTTTTTAGCGGTACACCATACTTAAAACAAAATATGATTTTTTAAGTATTTTTCCCATGATTTATTTAATAAATGACAGCCGAAAAACATTATTACAATGATTTTTGAAAAATTAGGCATTTAAGGGTTAAGTACAAGTACATATACACACACACACATACATGAAATGTACGTTCAATAAGATATTTTTTGCAATGCAGAAATCGACATGATTTAAAAGACAAATAACAATTAATTTGTATTTAAAAAATCGTATTTTATATTAAACTCTTTTGTTTTTAAATTTTGCGGTTGTTAGTTTATAATTGCGAGATTTCGAACGTTCCAATATTATTTCTAATCTACGTCTCCTAATTAAATTTAATAATGTTTCGGTCTAATTATACATAACCAGTAAGATTATTCTCTTAAGTAAAAGATAAATTCTCATTTATTAACTAGAAACTTAAAATAAGTGATTCTTATTGTAAATTTTCTGTGAAATAGTTTTCAAATTTTATATTGACATTTTGTTCTAATATCTGGTAGCTAAAGATTAAATTTTAGATAATGCGATTAATTTTAATACAAAATAATATTTTTGAAGGCTACACTCCTTGAATTTATTAATTTATCTCTGGTAAATAATCTTCCTTGAATATTTGACACCGTAAGATTAAATAATGCATGAATGAATTTGGCACATCGGTAAAGCAGTGCGATACCAGAAAATCCGATAATGTCATGTGAGATCAGATAAATGTATTAATTTTATTTCTAATATTCACGAGGAAGGTAAATTATTTGATAAACTATAAATTAAAAAGTTTGATTTCATAATATGACACATTTGTGGAATACGATTTGACATTAGATAAATAATATGTGACAAATATGATAAAAATCCAATTCAATGTTTGATTAACGTCAAATTGTGTTTCTGAATGGTATGAATCTAAATTCAATCATTTTTCATAGAAAGAGAAAAATTGTTAAAAACGAAATTAAAGTTGAATCATCATCATCATCAACATATTATTACAAAAGAAAAAAAAATCATTTTACAATAAAAATTTTGATGTAAAATTCAAAATGGTATTTGAGGAGAAAAATATTAGATTACCACTGTATTGTGTTTTTTAATAGTACGAATTTAAAACAATTACGAATAATTTTTCTTAGAGAAGTTGTTAAAAACGAAATTAAGTTTGAAACAACATTCCATTATTTCAAATAGAAAAAAAAATCGTTTTATAACAATAAAAATTTTGCAGTAAAATCCAAAATGACATTTGAGAGAAAATATATTTTTAGTTATTTGAAGAAGTGGAATAAGAAATTTCTTAGTGTTTTTTACCTTACAGCCTTCTTCTTTTTTTTTAATTGAAAAAAAAATATATAAATTTTTATGGGGCGGTATACAAAAGAAACTAGTCAATTAATGTTATACTTATGACAAATGAAGAAATGCAGAAAGTATTGATTACTATAAACGTAATGACAAATTTTCTTGTTTTCAACAATTTTGCTGTTTCAAATTCTTACATTTAAGAAAATTTTGATTTTTTTTAAATATTTATTTTATGCAAAGGTTTACTGAATTATATATACCGAATATTTAAAATATATATAATGGCTGTTATCTATTAACATTTTCAAATGCAAAGCACTTATATCGGTAAAATATTGACTGAAACTAGAATTTATGAACAAATTTATTTGAAAATAAGTAAAAGTTTTAATTCTCGCACATAAAAAAAGAAAATTTATATTTCAAAATTTTGGTGCTATCGTGGAATATGGACAGTAGTACTAAGTGATTGAAAATGGGCCAGCGTCTTTCATTGTTAATAAGCTCATAACAGAAATATGCATACAATGACAAGAGGTGTAAAAATTAAGTATAGAATTTGAGATACTGCATTTGCTCTACAATGGGTTTTATACATATTAAAATACGGTTTTGTCTTTACTTATACATCTGTGCATTTTCTGTAATTTTTATTTAGAAAATCTAACTTTTTGTCTAAGAAGGACATTAAACAGGGGAAAAAAATCATGCGTCAAGCATAGATTATGTAAATCTTTCTAACACTACCAGAAATTTTCAATATTTCTAATAACAAAACTTAATATGGTAAAGAAGATACATAAATAAACATTTTAGAAAATGTATCACCAATTACCGCCCATAGCCTTAAATGCGCTTCAATTCTTTAGTGCTGCTCTGTATACGATATATAGTATGCTAACTTGTAGCTTAGTAAAAAACGCATAACACAGTTGAATATTCCCCTTCAGCAATCTCTATCAATAGTTGGAAACGTACTTAATTCCTTTGTACAACTGTATTGTATCTTGCACAACCGCAAATTTGGCGATTTCTGGTATTTATGGCTAAACAGTGTAAGAAGCAGATTGAATAAGACACTGAGGTAAAATCTACCTGGCCCCATATAGGAAAAAAAAGTGTTTGATTCGAATAATATCAACCCTCAACAATTACCGACATGATTCGCGAATTTTATTGATGGGAATCATACTTTTTTTTTAATTACCCGTATCATATTTTTCAAGATCAATAAAAGTTTCTGTTTTTATGTGAGGTGAATAATAGAAAGAAATTATAATAAAAAAAATATTAAGGGAATTTTAAAGTCTATATAGCAGATATTTTTTCATGAATGGGGATTGTTTTTCTTTTGTAATTTAATTCAAGTTAATAATAAAAAGAAATAAGAAAATATATTAAGGGAATTTTTTAGTTTATATAGCAGATATTTTCCTGAATGAGGATTGTTTTTCTTTGGTAATTCAACTCGGTTCCGAAGAAAAAAACCAACCAGAAAATTATGTTATCATTTGATTTGATTGAATAGCATAAAAATAAGTATTTTTAGTTAAAAAAAAATGTTTTCATAATGTATTAAAAGTTTTAATTTACAAAATAGTTATGATAAAAATCGACATAAAAAATGGATATAAATAATTGAATTGCTATCTGAATTTATAATTATTTGATTTTTTTCTTTAAATTGTTTTATAATGAATAAATTTCAATAAAAGAATGATGAATTGTAAATATACGATGTTTTTCGTGGGTGATGCGCTATTTTATTCTTTAAAATGTACTTTAAATAATCAAAATTTGCTTATCAAAAATTGTAATAACTGTAAAAAATATATAAAAAATAAGAATCCAAATTTTTAATCTTCATATATTAAAATGAAGCTGTTTTTTTAATATCTTCGTCAACATCTGTATTAGGGTGGGCCGAAAAAAACTTTTTTTCTCTTTTTGATTCGCTATACCACGGAAAACTTGTGTCTAGGGTAGCTTAGTATAATGCAATAACAAAATAAATAAAGTTTTACGTTTGGCGGTAGCGCATCGGGCTTAAAATTTGAGAAAAAATACGATTTTGATAATTTTTCTAATAAATGGAAATAAATCAAATAACTTATATAACAAGCCGCTATAGACATATTTTAGTAGAAAAGAGTATAGGAATGATAAATAAATGAAAAAAAAATACATTTCGCAACACATTGGCAGCGGATTATGTTTAAAAAAACGCATTTTTTTTTAAATGTCAAATTTTCATTGAAATAAAACTACTTTTCTGATTGTACTAGTACCTGATCTGATTACATTTATCTGATTGTACCTGAGTGTAATTTCACTTTGTAATAAAATATAGTCCTTTACTTGTCTTTACTATCTTTTGGAAGTTTGAAGTAAGATTTGCTTGAAAAACTAGGCATTGAAGATCTCGAGAAAAGTGTCGTTCTTATAAAAACATCTCTGGACCAAAAGACTTTTTATTTATGCCTCGGTTACCAGCTTCACGCACCGTTCTACTGTTTGGAATTGGCATGGGAATCGGTCAGATTTCCACTGGGCCGCTGTTTTACCTGATTCGACCTTAGACCAAATCTCTTCGTTGGTGCCTCTTCTCAGAAAAAGGTGGTGGTGAAAGTGTAGTAGAGTTCCAGTGAATCATTTCGATGTAGTCTGTAGCTAGAAAAATGATTTTGGACGTTTGAAAACAACTGATTGACTTTCTTTTAGAAGCTAAGTTTCTAGCCTTTATAATTCTTCTGAAATATGACTCTCGTATATGATTTCTTTTATCTACTATCATACTCAAAAGCGAATTTTCTGGATTGGCAAAAAATGCGTTTCTCTCAATTACTTGTTCAATGACCTTCAGCATATTTTCAGAGAGGCATTTTGACGGTTTTATAACTTTCAATACATGCTCCGGCCCATTTGTGAAGTATTTACTTTTCTTTTATACTTAACCATACAGGTACATAAGACTTTAGGAGAAAAGAAACTTGTGTTCGTCTGTTGGAGTTTTAATACTGAAATGCAACTAGAGAATTCTGTTCTCCGTCGATACGCTCCTTGAGTGGAAAGTGTGCCAGGCTCAGAACAGATAAATTTTAAGGACAGCTGCCTGCTTTTATAGTAAAAATAATGTCCAGTAGGTACTGCTGATTTTTGGTTAAATTTTGCCGGTCAGTTCTGGAAATTCACACTCAACACTGCTAAATTTACCACTGGGAGTTTCTCACATTTCCTGAGCTGCGTGCCAATCGAACTAGTGTTTTTGGCTCAGTTGTTTCACCATCTAAAGTTTGAAACAAATGCCGGAATGGCAATTCATTGAAATGTAAGAGGCATACACCATCACCTCTCCCCACTGTAGTGGTCTTTTAACTTCTTCTCCGATGTGAATAATGCCGGTTTTCCACACCGCATTAGTAACAGTGCCATCAAATCCAATCAACATTTTTTTTGTTTCCTTTACGTCCGCACTCCCAATTTTACCAATACCATGCATTCTTTGAAAGTACAAGAATTTATGTTCAATGATGGGTATATTTTTTGCTTTTTCACAGTTACAAATAATAGAGACAGGACACTCACAAACCTCAGGGACCATTTTACAATTGCAGTCTAATATCATTTTCACTTACATGCAGAGTCATCAAACAGTAACAAAGATTTTTTTTTTCTTTTTAAATCTTCAACTCTCTTTTTCAACTTTTACCTTTCCCTTATCACGCTTAAGGGACTCCATATAATAACGATAACTGTCATTGTATGCATTTGTTACCTGAACAATTCTGTAAGGCGTTACTGTCAGTATTGAAGCTTTATACACAGATTTAACTTTTGGCGTCACAATAATAGAAACGTGAGAAAAATTAACTGACCTGTTGTTTGATTTCAAAGCTAAGTTGTAATTTTCATGGAAGCAACACTTGAGAACTTCTTCATAAGTTGGAATTTATTCACCGATAACTATTTTGGGTGGCGAAATAACGGGCAGGTAAAGTCACTGCGAGTAATGCTTTGGAAACAGCCATAAGAGAGCGATCTAATCACTTATTAAGCGGTCATTAATTAAATCAGTCTTTAAGAAACGCGATTGAAACGCACAAGAAGAACACACTGCTAATCATTGCCGGCAAAGTTCTAGTGATCTACTCACAGGAACCGTTGTGTCATAAAGCACACGCATGCGTATCGCACAGCGCATTGTGAAGCGCCAGTACAAGTAGTATTGACGGGTTCCAATTCGCAGCAGAGCTCGTCGCGTTGCACTGCCACCAGAGTAGAAGGACTCATAATATACATTGAATGCATCAATTTAAGGATATTTTAATTGCTTTGCGCTACCCTAATTGAAGTAATTTTGTTTCTTTTTTTTTATTATAATATGCTTTTTGATCTTTCTTCTAAAGCCTTTTCACTATAGCAGTTTTTTATCTTTTTCGTTTATAGTTTTAAAAAATCGAAAGAAAACTACTGCTTTTTCAATAAATTTCGAATTTTCAAGTGCGATGCGCTACCGCCAAACGTAAAAAAATGTTTAATTTGTTTTTGCATTTTACTAAGCTACCCTAAAGCCAAGTTTTCCGCGGTATAGCGAATCAAAAAACAAAAAACAAAAAATGTTTTTTCGTCCCACCCTAATCTGTATATGTTATCATTGGCCATTAGAGTCCTGAAGGAGCCGGGCTGCACACGACCCCAAACCCTATACACTTAGCTCGTATATTGAACTTCAGGCTGTTCTCAACTGCTCTGCTCAACAAGCGCAAAACGTTTTGACATATTTACAAATTCATTTTTTAACGGAAAGATATAAAATTGCAAAGCCTGACCATGGAAGCGATTTGGAATTGAACTGTGTTTACCGTTTTTTGATAAATAAATTACCTATTGAGTTATAAGCGATTCTGATCACGTGACAAACACTTTTTTCGCCCTTTCTTGAGCGGTTATTCTACTTTCGCGCTGCAAAACGTCCACTTTGACACTATTTTATAAAAGATCTATTGAGTTTGCAAAAAAATCGAACCCCCCCCCTCTTAATTACATAGTTTCTGAACAACACCTGCTAGTTTCATGCATTTCCGAACAAAAATAAATTAAAACTTATGTCATAAAGTTGCCCTCTTGCATTTGAGAACAGCCTTAAGAGATTTATGGTGTTGTTTATGTCTTATTTTACATTTTTTTTCAATTATTAGTTTTATATTGTAGCCTTAAACACTATTTTTTTTAAAATTCTGAATTAATTGAAATAATTTGTTAGTTAATGAGTTTATTAGTTGAATATTTAATATTAAATATTCGTTTTACATAATGAAATAAACTTTATTTTAACCTTTAAAGCAATTTAACAAGAAATTATGTCATAAACAAAATTATGTTCTCCTGTCATTTTAATTATGAAGTAAATTAAACAATATATGTACCTTGAAATTACCTACATAAAATTTTGTAAGATGGAAAACTAAAATGTATTTCTAAGAAATTTAAGATAATTAAATGACATTAGCATGCTAATAAAGTTATTGAAAGTCTGAAAATTTACATAAAAATATCACTTTAGCTAATGAAACTAGAAGCTAATTTGCTTTTAATGAAGGCTAAAAAACAGTAATGAGAATGCTTACTTTCAAAATTTGACTTATTTTTAATGATGTCACATGCTTGTTTAATTTATAATTTATGTTGTTTTCTTATGCATTGTGTTAGATCATTTTTGGTGTACCATGCATGTTTTTTTTTTTTTTTTTATCATTGTTGGAAGATGTATTGTATTCTTTTTATAATTTCTTAAATTAATTTTATTTATAATATTAATGTTAAATTTTTAATTGTATTAGCCGTAAAATAACGATTAGAACGTAAATAAAAATAAACATGAAATTAGTAAATTAAAATTTTTTATGCCATTTTTTAAGAAAAACAAATATTATATCCTTTTTTAATAAACCAATTTGGTACATTGACCCCTAATAATAAATATGAATTTCGTAAGAAGCTATGCATATTTATGAAAACTAGAAAAAAGGAAGGTGTTTAGATACGCAGATCAATAATATTCATGAACACTTTTCAACTGGTATGGAAAATGTCTAAAATAAAATTACAAATCATATTATTAATGAATGAATTAGACATGAATTAAACTCTCCAGACATGTTACTTGCATATTTTTAAGTACGTATAAAACAAAATTTTGAACAAGTTCTTTGTAGAATTTCAGCTATTGCAATGAAAATTATAGACCAAGTTTTTCTCAAAAATTTCCCAATTATTACAGTTTCACTTTTAATTATTACATTGAAATATAATAGCTATTAAAATCAATAATAATTCAACAATATGCATTTAAAATTATTTTATTATTATTATTATATATGATTTATGAAAAATAAAATTCGACATTTAGCGTGGATAATTTTAATCATTAAAAAACTTTAAATTAAAGAAGATGAAATAAAATAAGGTATTCTACAGCTCCGAAAGATAACGTGGCAAATAAGGTGCATTCGTACTAAAACTAGTTTTATAAATATTCAGATCTTGGAGCAATAACTGTTGCACTATGCAAAAATGCATGAGTGCAAAATTTATTACGATTACACAATTTACATTCAGAAATACTGAAATAATACGACTCCATCTTAAATAGGATGTAATCACCATGGCAACCTAGAATCATTAACTGAAAAGTGATATCATTGAATTAATGACGTATGATAGGATTTTATACAATGAAGAAAACGTTTATTAATATCTGTTTAAGATTTGATTCGATTTTCATAAAATTTGAAATAACTAGGCAAAATTCTGCATCGATTAGGGTAGCCTGGTATAATTTTCATACAGAAGGAGCTGGGTAATTAACAGACAGCCGTAATACTTACGCAGTAATTGGAGTCTGGTCAAAACAATTTATTTTTTAATTAAATTGACTATTTTCCAATTTCAATTAGTATTTTTTAGTAATAAACAGATTTATATGTCTTGTAAAAAATTAATTTCATAATACTGTAAAAAAAAAAATTTGTGTTTAACATTTTGCATCACTGATTTCAGATTTCAATTTCACGGGTGTCGCCACACTAGCAGAAGATGAAACGTATTCTTTCGATACTAGTGTATGTTATCTTTTCGAAAACAAACAAGTAACATTATTTGGAATTGCATCTGGCAGAAAACAAAATTTTTGTAAAACTGGCGCAGACATATTATCAGACAGCCTTCGAGGTAATTTCCAGTCGATAGTATATGTTACAAAATGTCTTTTTGGTAGCCATACATGATAAATTGATTGTTTGGCAGTAGCTTATGGAGGATTCCGTGTCAAAATATAACTTCCAATCATTTGCAAGATAAAATGAAAATACTGGTGGGAGCTTAGGCTAAAATGTTATTGATATCTGTTTTCAAAATCTTACTGTTGAAATTGAGTATTACTTAGATTTTATCTGAAATCCATTTCATAATCAAATAATGCCACATATATATGCCATATATTATAACCAAACATTCAGTCTGGGACAAGTCGGAAAGTTATTTCACAGATATAGTCATGAGAGAAATCTATTGGAAGTTAAAATGGAATTTTTAAACTGACTTCGAGGTGATCGATATTGGTGGCCAAACAAAGATCACGTTCAATTTGTTGTCAAGTCCTTTTAGATTTTTGGACCTATTGAGAGTCTATCTGTTTTTCTTTTCTTTGTTAAACACATTGAAGATGTGAAGGATTTGTAGATCAAACTGAAAAATTTTTACAAAGCTATCTTTACTATAAAAAACTAAATTGGTTAGGCCATTTGAAATTAGTGCTGTGTATGAATTTTGGTGTATTGATAAAAAGCACTTTAAGCGGCTGTTTTTGGTAATAAAATTAGCGTCGGGTTCATGTTTTTATTTAATGTTTTTTTTCAGCATTCAGAACTGTTTAAAAGTGCTTTTTGAAAAAAAAAAAAGCCTATGTTAAGGTTACTAGACAGCCAATTTCCGAATTGCCTTCAGTGATGTTAAATCTAGGAGGGGGTCTGATGCATTCTTATATTTAAAATATCTCATCAGGAAAATAATATTTTTATGTTCTTTTTTCTGTGTACTCTTCTTAAAGAAAGCCTCCTTTTTCTTAGTTATCAAAATATTTCTAAGATCTATGCTTAAATTTATATGAAGTGTTAAAATTTTACTCACAGTTCGTCAACTTTTAACACATAAAATATTATATTAAGCATAGATTTTAGAAATATTTTTTTAAACTAAGAAAAAAAACAGACAGCCTTTAAGAAGAGTACACAAGAAAAATAAGTTAAAAATATTTATTTCCTGAGCAGATATTTTAAATATAAGCATGCATAAAACGCCCATAAACTTAACATTACCGATTGAAATTCGGAAACTGACTGCCTAGCAGCCTTAATTGTCAAAAAGTAGTTTTAAACATTAAATTCAGAAAGTAAAGTTTCGGATTTTTTTAAACGAAATTTATGGGTTCTCTAAATTTCCTCTACGGGGCTGTAAAATGCACCAGGTCTCAATTCTAAGAGAGTGCTTCACGAAAAGTGGTTCATTTGTCACTGGAAAATTTTTGTAGTTCTTCGAATCTGCTTGATTTAGAATTTACATTTTTAAGCACAAATTTGGCAACTTTCGGAATTAAAATCAAAATTTTGTTAGTTAATTCAGTATTTTAACTATTATTCATCTAGAAAATTTCTTTAAAAAAAAACTAAAGAAAAAATATCTTTTAATATTTCTACTTTTACATTTTGTGGTCGTCAAAGCGATTGGTAATATTAGATATAAAGTATCATAATTATATATTATTATATTCGACATATTCATTAAAAATGAAAAAGATTTGCACGATGGTCATTCAATTAAAATGAAACAGTAAAACATTACTAAGTCAAATTAGGAATATTTAAATAATAAATTTAAAAAAATCCAATATATCTCCCAGAAAAGTAATTAGAAATTATAGATATAAAACGCTAGAGAAATTATTTTACAATTGCTAAAAAATATTTTATTCTGAATTATTACAGCTAACGAACTGAACTTTTAGATATTGGAAAATATTTATTCAAAAATCCTACATTATGTGAAGTCGCTAATTTATCACAAAGCAGTCTTGTTTGAAAATTTGACACCTTAACATTAAATAATGCATGGATGTATTTAGCATATCTGAAGTGGAGTAAGATGTCACCAGAAAGATAATGCCCCAACAGTTCAAATAAATTTCATAATATTATCTTTAATATTGATGAGGAAGGTAGTTTATTTAATAAAATTTAGATTAAAACATTTTGAATTCATAACACAAACTCGTGAATATTAGATCTCGGGAATTTAGTATTCGTTGCAGTAATTTAAATTAACGACTGAAGGAATAAAATATTGTTTCAGTATCAATTTTTCGATTATTCATTTTTTAATATATTCAATGAACGAATTTACTTTAAAACTTGTTTAAGAATGAGCGAAAGTATATGTTTCTATATAATTTATTTATTTAAGCAGATAAGAGAAAGTTTTTAGCAGTACAAAATTGCGATCACAAGCAAATGTCCAGATTATCATAGCTCTGTAAACGCGTGGAAAGAGGGTTAGCACTGTCTCAAAAAGAAAGGCCGTTTAACGTTGACATTTAATAAGAAAAAAAGTTAAATTACAATAAAATAAACTCACAAAAATTAAAAAAATAAATAACAAAAAAAAGTAAAAATATGTACGTATATATATATATATATATATATAATTTAAAAAAGAATAATATGGTGAAGAACCGGAAAATAAAACACTATCAAAGCATAAGGTCGAAAAAATTATTCTTAGCCATTATTTTCAGGAAGATGAAGAGTTGACCGATATCTTCCACAGCGTTGACGTTAATCATATATAGAAATATTTTGGATAGGAGGATTTCGTATAGCAAAAATATATTTTGTAATGTTGCTAGGTATTTTTTAATGACAGATTTGATAGGTGGAAATTTTAAACCATGCTGAAAGGTCGAATATATTAAGTACAATGGTGAATAAACAATGCCTTCCAACGTCTTGTTTAGGATCTGTTGAATATTCTTCAGTTTGGTTTTAGATGCACAACCACGCATGTTCTCATAATAGAGAAGTATCGCACGCAGCAAATTCTTACACAACAGTATTTTATTCCCATAACATTTTCACAAATCTACAGAAAATAGCCAATAGTATAAGTGTAGAAGTGTAGAAAACATATTTTCCTAGCGGACGCAGAATGTTCTGCCTCGAAGATACTTAAGAACAAAATGAATATGTGCAGTAGGGACTTTTAATTTTAGTAATTTATAGATCAGGCCCGAAATCACAACAGTGTTGAAAGCCTTCGCGACATAGATAAAAATCTGAACCAAAATGCTCAGAATTGCCAAATTACACAACAGAATTTTATTTCCCGTATCATTCTACAGAAAATAGCCAATAGATTGTGGATAAGTGGAAATATCGGAAATATATCATTTCTAAAACCAGAGACCCAATTTCGACACTTATTTCCGCATTAACACTGGCAAGGTGTAGAAAAGGTAATTTCATAGTGGACGCAGAATGTTTTACCGCAAATATATTTAAGAACTGTTCCCGCCAATAGTTCAACCATAAATCATTACTGCACACAACTCACAATAAAAATAAACTTGCGGACTGTATTACTAATTAAATTTTAATTCCCAAAACAATAAATTGATCGAGAGCCGATATTTACACTACTCCTCGGATTGGCGTCTCGAATCCAACTCACAAGTTTTCAAACATTACACATAGATGGCGCTTCTAGCAGCAACATACCGCCGGGCTTTGAATGTTGCAAACATTCAATACTATAAATACGATATCAATTTAGGATACAATCTCAATGATATAGATTTTTTCTCAGCATGTACACTAAATGAAATATTAAATTTACAAATATAAACACAAGAATGTAATAATACACAACACTACAAAAAAAATTGCTTAATTAAATAAAATGTATGAATTCAAGTAGTTAACGTGGTTTCATTCACATGAGTCAAAAAAACAATTTTTGTTACTGGCCTTTTATATGTGCCATTTTTATCCTTTAAAGTTATAACTCTAACTATTTCATCTTGGTCTGGATGGATTTTAACAATTCTTGCCAAATGCCATTTTAAAGGGCTATAATTATCAGAATTTTTTACTAAGACTAAGTCTCCCTCTTTTATCTCTACCCTTCCTTTATACCATTTGGGTCTATTTAAGAGCTTATTTAAATATTCTTATGACCATTTTTTCCTAAGATGTTGTGTCAATTTCGGAACTAATTGCCACCTGCTCAACCTATTCATAGGGATTTCAGTATAATTCGGTTCAGGTCTAAGGCCATTAAAGATGAGCCAATAAGAAAATGAGCAAGTGTCAAAGCTTCAACATCATTTAAATCATTTGAAAGTGGGCAGAATGGATGAGAATTAAGAACAGCTTCGATTTGAATAATGAGAGTCAAGAGTTCCTCATAACTTAAAATAGTTTTAGCTACAACACGCTTTAAATGATATTTAAGTGATTTAACACTTGCCTCCCATATACCTCCAAAGTGAGGGGTTGAAGGGGGATTAAAATGCCACTTAATTCCTTCATTAGCTAAATAATTTTGAATTTACTCCTCACTTTTATCCTTAAATAAATATCTGAGAATTGCTCTTAATTCTTTATTGGCGCCAACAAAATTTCGGCCATTATCACTAAAGATATCAGAAGGTTTGCTCGTCTCGCAATAAAGCGTTTAAACGCTGCTAAAAACGCCGCACTTGTTAAATCATTGACAATTTCAAAGGGCAAGGCCTTTGTAGTAAAGCACACAAAAATAAAAATAAAAAACTTTTTTACCTGTTTGCTCCTACCTGTCGAATTTTTTTACCTCAAAACGACCGCAGTTGTCTAATCCAGTACGCATAAATACTCTATATACCGATACTCTTGCTGCTGGCAAATCAGCCATCTGTTGCAACGAATTTTTAGAATTAATTTTTTTTACGAATAATACAATTAAAAATTATTTTTCGAACTACATTTCTGCCAGCTAAAATCCAGAATTTTGTTCCGATGAGGGACATTGTTGTTTATGACCCTGCATGGAAATATAAAACATGAAAATAATTAATAACACAAAATGTAAAATTGTGGTTAGAAGGAATAATCATAGGATATTTTTGGTGATCGGATAAGTTACTGTTTTTCAGTGTACTACCAACACGAAGGCAGCCATCACTGTCTAAAAATGGACACAAGTTTGTCAATTTGCTATTGTTAGGGATAGCAGCACCTATTTCTAAACACTGGATTTCTTTCACGAATGAAGTCCTTTGAATGTTCTTCATAATGCACAATAAGGACTGAGAGAGTTCACTGCTAGATAAAGTTCCAGCTGTATGATATAAAGGGTTTCTACAGTTATATATGAATCTTTTACCCCATGTTACTACTCTTGGTCGTTTGATGAACGAAGAACAGTTATTAATGATGTCTAAAGGTTCAAGAGTGTTAACTAAGGCACATACTTCAGTCACTGATGGTGATTTCAATTCACGCAAAAACAACTCATTGGTTTCAGCAAGATTGTTATCAGGACACTCAACCAACTCAGACTGTTGTAGGAATTCAGGGCCGAACCACCACAGATCACACTGATGAATCTTGATGGGATCTATACCTCTAGAAATAAGATCGGCAGGGTTTTGCTTGGAAGGTACGCAATGCCACTGTTCAACTGAAGTTAAACTTTATATAATCGATATCCTGTTGGCTACAAATGTCTTAAGATCATTGGATTCCTTTTTTAACCATGAAAGTACAATTGTGCTATCTGTCCAAAAATAAGTTTTAGAAACTTCTAGTTTTAAGACACTTAACACCTTCTTCATTAACTTAGATAGCAGGACTGCAGTAGAAAGTTCAAGACGCGGGATAGTGACATGCTTTAGAGGAGCTTCTCTGGACGTACTAGTGAGTAGTTTAACAGCATAATCACCACAAGAATTAGTAGATTTCATGTAAATGACCGCACCATAAGCAATTTCAGATGCATCGGAAAATACATGTAGTTCTACACAAATAGACTGAGCAATAAGAATATATCTAGGGATACTGATCAGATTTACACTCTCTGAGGAAGTAAGAAAGTCATTCCACTCCTTATTTTCTTTTATTGGGAGATAATCACATCAATCTATTTTCAGCAACCATAATTTTTGCAGAAACATCTTGGCTCTTGTAATTATTTGACCTATAAAACCCAAAGGGTCAAATATTCTAGCAATTTGTGACAAGACTGATCGTTTAGTGTATAATTCACTTTGCTCTATAATTAAGTTAAACCCAAAAATAATTCTGGCTGACGCTTCCACAATATTCCCAAAGTTTTTTCTCATTAGAAAAAGAATATTCAGATTCTGAATTATTACATAAAATAGCAAAATTATTTACTGCCCATTTATGGAGATCCATGCCTCCCCTATTTAACAAAGATATCAGTTGTTGCTGAATCTCCTTAGCTGTGTCTAAATCATCTGCCCCTGTTATGATGTCATCCATATAGACATCCTGCAACAACACATTCGCAGCTAAAGAAAATTCATTTCCTTCGTCTCTGGCTAATTGCATTAAGGTTCTTGTAGCTAAAACGGAGCACTAGTTGTGCCATAAGTCACAGTACATAACTTGTACACTTTTACTGGCTCATTCAGCTCAGGTTTAAATACTATTCGTAATAAATCTCGTTGACTCGGATGTATTAATATCATACGATACATTTTTTTATATCAGCTACAAAAACAAACTGGTGCTTTCGAAATCGTGACATTATAGAAAATAACTCATCTTGGATTGTTCCTCCGTTAAACTGCAAACTGTTTAATGATTTTCCTGTAGAAGTCAAGAAAGGAGCATTGTACACGACTCGTAATGGTGTGCTACTTGATTCTGTACGGAACATGCAATGATGTGGAATATGATAAGTGATTTCTGGCTCTTCAGATTATATCACTTCTTCCATGTGACCCATACTTAGATATTCTTCCATAAATGCTTTATCAAGATCATTAACTTTAGGTTTTCTAACTAAGTGCTTCCATAATGATTTTAAAATATTCATTGCCTTTTGTTTTGATTCGCCGAGACAAGACGGATCTTCATTTAGTGGCATTTTCACCATGTATTGTCCATTTTCAGTTCTAGAATAATTTTTCAGAAAATGCTCTTCACAAATTTCTGCTTCCTTAGTTTTAGAAATCTCAGACTCTCTCTCTATGTTTTCTATTTCCCAAATCTCTCTAATTATTTTTTCTAATTCCAAATTATCTGTAATTAGCCCACAATGTGCATTACTTTCATCCCTACCCGGAAGGCGTCCACTGACAATATACCCGAATACACTGTTTTGTAACACAATTTTAGTATTTAATGTTTGCGGATAAATTTGGCCTGGTCTTAAAAATTCATAAAAATTTTCTGCACCTAAACGCAAATCAATCGGGCCTGGCTCATTAAATTTTTCATCGGCTAATTTGATGTTATTTAACACTGTGATAGAAGTTCCAAGCGGCCTAAACGGCGCAAATTCTGTCATTTTTGGAAAGACTAAAAAGTCTAATTTTAAATGAAAATCCTTATCTCTATCTGAAACTGTTGTGTTGACACTAGATCTAACATTCAGCGATAAATTATTTATGCCTGGAATAGAAATGTTTGTCTTTTCTCTTTTCAAATTATGTTTATCTACTAACCTTTTTCTCATAAAGTTAGAGTTTGCGCCAACGTCTAATAAACCTCGTATTTCATGAAAATTACCCAATTCATCTTTTATTAAAGAAACAAATGTGGTAAGTAACACAGCTTTTAAGTCATTAGCCAAATTACATGTCGTTGAAAATAAATTGTTTTGATTATTTTTTGGGTAAGGCTGAAATACCGGAGCCGAAACATCCAAATTAGATTTATTACCTCCTTTGTTTATGTGACTCATTTCCTTTGAAATTACCTCTTGGTTTTAAACTTTATTTTTTGTTCACGAGGAAAATGCAACGTTACATTGGGCCTTTTCCTATAAATAATATACGAGAATTCTATTTACAATCGACCACTTTATGATTCATAAAACAGTTAAAACAAAGATTTTTTGCCTTTACCAGCTCAACTCTATCACTCACTGACATATTTTTATAAACAGGGCATTTATGAAAACGATGATTTTCATTACATGACAAAATACATTTAGAATTTTTTACATGAGTTAGAAAAACTTTAGAAACTGGTCTGGAATAATTATTTTTATTATTCGAACTAGAATTATCAACCGCAGTTTTTCCCTTTTATGTGTAATATAAATCTATCTCCCGAGATAACTCAATTGGGTGAAACCAAGAATCTCCGTGCCTAACATTTATAAAACACATAACATCCTTATCAAGCGCCTGACAAATTTTATCAGAAATCACTAACTTTTTTTAAGTTTCAAAATTTGTCACATTTCTCAATTTTAAATAATGATCCCAACTCGTGTTAATCGGGATGCAAATTGTACATACGTTTCATTGGGTTGACATTGTGCTGTTCTAAAATGTTCTAAACAAGTTTGGGGAGTTGGCTCAAACTCTCTATGTACTATAGCTTTCACCTTTGAATAATCTTCTAATTCCCCATCCTTAATGTATGTAATAACATTTGTTGCCCTTTCCCGTAACAGAATTAGAAGAATTTTCGATTTATACTTTTCTGGGACATTTTTTGAAATTAAGGCCCTTTCTAAAGACGTAAAAAAATACCCCCAACCTTCCGGTCTAGACGGAATTTTGATTGCAAGTGTTCTTATACTTTTAATGAGAGAGTCTAAAGATTTTATACCTTCTCCTTTTTCGAAATCATTTAATTTTAAACTTTTGGTTTCTGCTTGAGCCTTAGCTAACTCTAATTAAGTCTAATAGCTAGCTCTAATTTTGTACGTTCAATTTTTAATTTTTCAAGTTCTAGTACCTTCGCTACCTCATTTTTTCTCTCCTCTATAATATTATTGGCCATTTCTTCTATCAATTTAGAATCTGCTTTATATTTTTCACTTTCCTTTATTAAATTCATTAAATCATAATTAGTTAATTTTATATCAGAAATATCAATCACTTACTCAGAAGCTATCCTCTGGTAGTGTTCTTTTTTCGCGCTTTTGAACATTTTAGTAATTAAAGTTCGCAATAAATAAATAAATCTCACAAACCTCCAAAAATAAAGGCGAATCACTTTTTCCAAACAGCTGAGCCACGGCAGAAAAATATTTTGTTTCTTTTATTTATTTCATTTGTCTTCTCAAAATAAACATTTTTAGATAACTTCGTTTATTCTCTGCGTTAAATGATCACTTATGATTGCACAACACTGCACTGAAAGAACATAATTATTTTTGTTCTTGAATCAAAACAACTGCTTGACTTAAACTCTTCGTAATAAAGTATATATATATATTTAACACCACATTATTAAAGTAATATTATGATAACTTTTTAGATTTATACTATTAGTATAAATACACGCCACACTAGTACAAACGCCACAAATCTCATCTAAAGATTCGTATCGGTACACTTGTAACTCGTAGAATCGAAACTTCACTTAAATACGTAATTAAATGCTTGGTTTTTACTCCGGCGAGGGGGACCAAAAAAAGATGTTCCCGCCAATAGCTCTTTCTCAAATAATCATGCACACAATTCACAATAAAAATAAACTTGCGGACTGTATTACTAATTAAATTTTAATTCACAAAACAATAAATTGATCGAGATACGATATTTACACTACTCCTCGGATCGGCGTCTCGAACCCAACTCACAAGTTTCGAAACAATACATATAGATGGCCCTTCTAGCGGCAACAAGAACAAAACGAGTATGTGCAGTAGGGACTTTTAATTTTAGTAATTTATGGATCAGGCCTGAAATCCAAAAAGTATCGAAAGCATTCGAGACACAGAAAAAGTGAAAAGGGAAAATTCAACAAAATTCAAAAGTGAATCAATATGCTTATAATTGTCAAATCCAACATCGATGTATTCAAGCACGCGGCGTTTAGTGGAGTGTTTGTGTCTGAAATCAAACTGTCCATGTATTTTTTTGTATCAAATGTAATGCGTTCGTTCATAATGGTAAAAATAAATAAGCCTTCATATGTACATGTACAGTCGTGGAAAAAAAAGTAAACACCCCTACTAACTCCTCAGTAAATTATCACAGAAGAAAATAACTTGTACAGAAAGATTGGATTTAAAGTCTACTTTTATAAGAGGTATATAAAATTTGCTTAGGGGGCCCTCTATATATTAAAATGGACCATAATTTTTTTTCAATAACAGTACACAATTCTGACAGCATAAATGAACTCTACACCATTCAATTAGACTAAAAACAAGTTTTTATGCAATCCGTACAATAAGTTTCCGAGAAATTATTTATTTTAAAACGAGCGTATTTTAGGGTCTGTATCCAAATTGAAGTTCTCGATTATTGAAGTTCTCGGTACTCAATTGTCGACCCAGAGAGCCTCCTTCTTGATCAAGGCATCTTAAGTGCTACTTAAGCAATCATTGAAGATTGCTAGATTACAGGATAGCAGAAGAAATTTCAAAGTATCTAGTCACTTCTATCATAGATGGCCCCTTAATCCACCATTTTGCCGTTTTGTAACCATAATTTGAAAACTACTTGGAAGACAAATGTGAAATTTTGGATTTTCATAAAGCAAGACTTAATAAATCTAAATCCATCAAAAAAAATTGTAGGTGGCATTTCATAATTTTTTCGAATATTAATTTCATAATTCATAATTCATATAGTAAAATTATAAAAATTGCAAATTTAACGTATTTATATTTGGGTATGTTAGTATTATTGCTACACAAAATATTAGAACATTAAGAGCATAATTTCGGGAGATATAAATAAAAATATGAAAATGTAACTTAACATTAGAAGCACTAAATTTTATACGTTTATAATTCAAAAACTTGTCATTCAAATGACTTGAAACTTGGCTAGGCATAGTTTGAACCGAAGTTTTGAAATATCTCGTTAAAATTGGGTATTGCCATTGAAAAAAAATGAAGTTTGGATTCGTTTCAATATGTAAATAGCCTCCTAGGCAAATTTTATATACAACATTTAAAATTAGACTTTATTTCCAATCGTTCGGTACCAGTAACTTTCGTCTACGATAATTTGTTGAGGAGTTTGTAGGGGGTGTTTACATTTTTCTCCACGACTGTACAAAAAAACAGCTACACAGGAATTAATTGTTATAGAAAACAATTAAAAATTACATAGTAGAGTTTAAAAAAATAATAATTCACTGTTTTAACTTTTACAAGAAGTATAATGAAAGCAATGCTCTGTTATAAACTATATTATTTGTCTTGTATTATTATGTGTCATCTTTAATACATACATGAAAGTAATGAAAATGTGTTTCGAAAAATAAGTTACTTAACAATTCATGATATAACTAAAAAACCTTTATAAAGGAAAATCTTTTGTATCCGTTTTGTAATGAGTTATCCAAAGTTAGTATAATAAGAAAAGTTATAATTACCCTTTTTGTATAGGGGGTGGAGGGGCTCACCAGCATGCTAAGGTTTAAACAAACCAATGCACAAAATCATGTTGCAGATATAAAAAAAAGAGCCAAAAGTAATCAACAGCTTTTACTTTCATATGAACAAAATAAGACAAATAACATTATTTTCGTTTAAAAAAAGCTTCAGTCTGAATAAATATTACACATGTAATCTGATATGTAATTTGTAAGAAATTATTTTCTTTTAGTTTGTTAAAACAAATAAATCTAGTGCTAATTGCTATAATCTAATAAGTATTTTTCCCAATAAAATACATTTACTGAAAATTAACATAAAGTAATACAGCGATGCCTCGGTTTTCGTGATAATCCGTTTGAAAACAATCGGCATAATCCAAAACCGAGGAAAACCGAAGCAATTATTTCCATCAGAATCTATTTAAATCCAATTAATTCTTTCAGAACAAGCTGAAATACGTACCAAAAACACATTTTATAAATAATAAGTACAGCCTTTATTATTAAAAACAATAGGAACTATAGTGTTCTCAGCTTACGGTATGAAGACACTATATCTGGGGTCAAAACTATTTTGATCTGATGGTAGTAGGATTAGCTTCAGAGTCAAAAGACCTATGTCTCACAAAAATTCTGTTCCAAATAGTTTGTTTCTGCCGCCTCTTTAAAATTTGTCTATAATGGGCCGAGACTTATCATTAAACTACTTGCAGGCACTGTCCAGTTGATTTCTTTCCATAAACGCTTGTACCTTACTCCAAATAGAGAAGATGTCCTTGATATGTGAGGAAGGAATATTCTCAACTGTCTCTTCCTCCTCATCTGAAACAACTTCATGATATGTCGTCTGTTGCACTTATAGGTGAAGGTCTTGCAAATCTTCAGTGATGAGTTCTTCGCTGTGTTCATCCATCAACTTTTCCCCATCCTCACAACCCAATTCAAACCCACGGGCTTTCCAAAATAAACCACTGACTGCACCACATATCTAGGGTCATCAAGAGAAGGCTCAAACCTTTCGAAATTTCTCTCATGCACACATCGTGGACATACTTTCTTTCTGGTAGAGTTCATCGTCCGGGATATCACTCCCTGCCAAACCTTATCTATGAGTCTAATGGAGTTGAGAATGTTGAATTTTTTTTCCAGAACTCTTTTAAGGACAATTTTGTATCTGATGCCACCTCAACGCACCTTCGAAATATTGCGGTTTTGTACAGTTTCTTGAGTTTTGAAATAACATTCTGGTCCATGGGTTAGATGAATGGTGTGGTGTTAGTGGGCAAGAACATTTTAATGATAATAGAATTTTTATAGAAGACAATATCAGGAGCTTGGAAGAGCAAGGGCGAATCCGAAAAATCGATTTTTTTTGCTGTTTTTTCTGCCTCAGATACATGTAGGCAACACGTAGGTAAGTCGTTTTGCCCTAGTTTGCCCTCAGTATTATCACAGTGTCGAACTAAAGTGAGTAGTATCCTATTACATAACACTACTTGCAAAACTTTGAACTTGATTTCCCAACACCCCAATTTCGGGATTCGCCCTTGCTCTTCCAAGCTCCTGATATGTTTTCCAAATCTGAGGACGTGCAGAAGCATTGACCATTACAATGAGGTACTTCAGGCGCAGCTGATTATGTTGGATTACTGTAAATATGTTTACGTATAAAATAATGCATAATAGAAGATACTAAAAACAAATAAATGACCCTAATGATGGATCCCCAATGCCTTTTGCAGTGTGCAACCTCGAAGTGGCATGATTTTATATTTAAAAAAATCTATCGAGTCGAACTTATCGAGCTGAATCGAATGAACTGCATTGGGCATCGTTTACTTGACTTTCTACGAACGCTCCGGTATTTAATATAACTACTTCTACATTTAATTATGAGAACTATAATATTCTTACGAATTAGTGTGTTAGAGTTGTATGTAAAATTTTATTTATAATTTACAATAAAAATTTACAAATTGTTTAATGACTTTGATGGTATCGGGTTTTTTAAAATCTCTCAAGTGTACGATCTAACGAGGAAGAGTTTTAACAGGCTATAAAATACGCATACATGGAAATCGATTTATTGGTCGTAACAAAGCAAACTACGGGCTTTTTACGCAAGCAATTGCTACTATTTTTCTTTATTCATGAGATACGATTCCTCTATACTTTGTATAAGCAAACTCTTCGACATTGTAGAATGAAGTATTACTTCATCATAGTTTTCAATGTTTAACAAACATGAACATATTCAACTGAAAACAAATGCATGCATTAATAGTGTCGTAAATGCCATATTAACTTCCAGATTAACAATTCTAACCATTTATTTTATAAAACAGGTTCTATTTATTCAATACAAAATAATGTTCTAATTTACATATTTCTATTAATATTCGATTTAGTATAGCGCGATTAAATTCTAACACAAACAACTTCAAATGACATCGAAATTTTGTGAAACAATTATACGCCAATCACATTTATAAAAATATAAAATAAAATAAAATTATGTATAAATTTCGCGACATTGTTTCATATAAAATAAATTAATAATGTATAAGGAGATATATAAAAAATGTAAAGGTAAAAGTTTTATTAAACTTTCGTGAAAATACAAATGTTTGGCATAATTAATCACATCTGGTTACTTTTGTTCTAGATTTAAAAAGCAAAACTTTTTTTTCTGTGACTAACATAAAAGAAGATAGATATCCGCATTTTTGCCTCCCATATTTTTAAAGATAACGTAGGCAATTGATGTTTATTATTTTATCAATTGGAAAAGTATCTTGTTTCTTTATGAAATACTTTAGCTGTATCAAAACGATTTTTTTTTTTGTTATTATTTTTCGTATGATAAATATGTTTCGTTGGTTGAGTAACATAATTTTTTTTTTTAATAAATTGAAAAGAGAAAACCAAAATTAAAAAAATCTTTTTCTGCTAATAAGGCTGCTAACGATAGTATAGTAACTCTCTAGTGGAAAAATTAATTGAATTTAAAAAATCACTGTTTTACTCGTGAATGACCACATTTGCATTAGTCATGAGATGAACTTATCAGGAGCCCTTAAACAAACTCAGTATTAAAATGAAAGTTTTATTTATTCACAACTTAGAACTATAAAACAAAACATCGTGTTTGAGAAACAAGAATGAAGTTCAGTTGCCACTATTACAGAAATGGCATTAAAAACAACCTAAAAATTAATATGTAAAATATAAATTGATATGCATTTTTAAAACAAATTGCAGTTAAAAGTGCTTTTATCGCCGATACGAAAGTGTAAAATTTGATAATGCGCGATGCTTAGAAGTTAAAAAAAATGCAGTAGAGGTTATCCGTATTTAACCGTACAATAATGCATCTGCTTCGTTTTACAGTTGTCAAGGGAAAGAATACGTAATTTATATATGAATGACTATTTCCATTTTTTTTCCCCGTGAAGATTTGGACATTAAAAATGCACGGGGCATTCGCTTTCTCTCTCTCTCTTTTATGGGTGTTTATGCTAAAATTTGTTGCAAGATGTATTAGGAATACTTTTTACTAAATCTTAGTTTGTACACAAACAGAAAATATTAGAAATTAGATACACTGTATGAAGAATGTATTATCGCTATATTAATTTGGAATATGATATTAATTGCTGAAGAAGGAAGTTATAAATTGCTCTGTTGTAGTTTCAGTAGATGGTAATTATAAAATCATTAAATGAAAATAAGTCGGAAATTGTATGTCAAACGTGTCAAATGAGGTGCGTTCGTACTATAACTTGTTTGATAAATATTCAGATCTTAGTGATAACTTATTAGATGTAAATTTCCAACTGGGTGAAAAATGTCAGGACCAGGATTCGAACCCGGGACCTCCTGGCTGAAGCCGCCAGTGCTCTGCCATCTGAGCTATCCCGGACGATTCTGGTCGAACTTTTTCACCCAGCTAACCTTGATGATTACAGCATCTGGTCTGAAACCTGGTTCAGCTCAACAGAATAAATCTCAGGTAATGGAACACCAGAAATCGCTGGATACGAAATTACACTAGATTAATATTAATCATCAAGGTTAGCTGGGTGAAAAAGTTCGACCAGAATCGTCCGGGATAGCTCAGATGTCAGAGCACTGGCGGCTTCAGCCAGGAGGTCCCGGGTTCGAATCCTGGTCTGGACATTTTTCGCCCAGTTGGAAATTTACATCTAATATGATTTGTTTACCAATTAGAATAATTGTATTAATATTAATCTAGTGATAACTGTTGCACTCTTATGCAAAATTACTTGAATACAAAATTTATTACGAATACATATATTAAATTCCGTAACATGGAAATAATATGACTGTATCTTATATATGATGTAACCACCATGGCAACCTAGAATCCTTACCTATCATGGGATATCCATGAATTAATTATGGACGATAGGATTTAACAGAAAAAGAAAACTTTTAAAGTTTAGATTCGATTTTCTTAAAATTTGAAATGACTGGACAAAATTCTTCAAAGATTATATATATGAAATTTAAAACCATTCGGTTGGGTAGTTTTTGCGCTGTTACATGCAGACAGACGGACGGTCCAGAAGACGACTACATGTGCTACGTATTAATTTAATTACGATATTTCTCCATAGATCATAATGCAATAGAATACTTTTGAGTATCCCTGTAAATAATCTATAAATGCTATTTACTTTATTTTCAATACTGAACGTGGCATAGAAAATCTCAAAAATATTATATCAATTACCGAGCAATCCATCAGATTAACCAAGTTAGAGTTCGGGCAGACAGACGGACGGACAAGCCAAATTAATACGCTTCAAACTTCAAATACTTCAAACACTTTCAATTATGTTGGAATGTGTTAAAAACCCATAATTTGTTCAAATTTGACTTTCAGAAATTTATACCTTTAGACGGAAGCATTCTTGAATAATTCTGTACAGTCCTGTCTTTTATCTATTATCTTTATATACATGCCGCTACTTAGCTTAAATTTAATTAAGACTGAAACACGCTTAAAATTAGTGAAATTACACTTCCACAGATTATCACCCGCATATACGGCCATGTATCTAATCATACTATCTATATTCTACAAACATACCTTAGTATACTAAATATAGTTCAGCGTAAAAATGTATAACTATCTTAAAAATCAGCCTTAAGCTGTTTTCGTTCATACTCAGTATTTCTTACGAATTCTTTTGTATAGCCGTGTATATGATGTACAGCATTTATACACACAACGTAATATGCAAAAATTTAATTAAACTTTAAAACTCATGTCACAATTAAGAATGGACTTCCAGCATTCATCACTAATATATTGTACTTCGGATACAGTATAGTATCCTAAATCTTTTCTGTGTCCCTGTAAGTGCCATGCGCTTTCTATTACACAGGAAGTAACTTGTAGTAAACCTCGGCAACGTATATCAATTCCATTATAGTTCAAGGTGCTTAACATAATTAAAATTCGCCGCAAACAATGATTCTCTCTATACTATTATGTAAAGGAAATCCTTTGTGTGGCCTTGTAAATTAATAAGTATTCTTTCCATTGCACAATCTACCAAATATATATTTTATAGATCTTCATAAATGTATATGAATTTCATTGTGTTCGAAAAGGTCTAATATCATTAAAATGCTCTTGAAAAAAATTTTCCAATTGGACGCAATGTAATGGAATACTTTTGACCCTTCGTGTAATTGAAGTATACAACTGATTTTCATAAAATTTGAAATGACTCGAAAAAATTCCGCAACAATTGTATATTTTAAATTTCAAACCATTCAGTTGAGTGGTTTATGCGCTGTTATATGCGGACAGACATACAGGCGGTCAGTCAGACGGACATACCAGATGACGACTATAGGTGCTACGTATTTATATAATTACGAACGCACCTATAAATGGAGTTTCAACAGAACCAAGACAATTGTATGAAAATGAATATACATTAACTGTTTATATATAGCGATAAAATATTTGTTAAAAAATTACATCTTAATATGCTTTTCGCCATTTTAAAATTTATATCAGGTTATCATTAAAAATAGCTATACATTTTATTCGTAAATTTTACAACGATGTTCATTTAGATGCTTAGCATTTTTTAAGCATAAATTATTTATTTAAAACACTCGTAAAAGTATATTAACCAAAATTTATTATAATCATTTGTTTAAAATTAAATATGTACTTTAAATTTCAACACATTTTTAAAATAAACAATAATAGTAGGTGAGCCAACTCCCCTGAATAAAAAAATTTCCCAATTTTTGCTTAGTTAATCTCTTTCTGTGTGAGCTATTATTCACATCTTCAGCTTGTGTGCTATTATTCACATTAACCTGTTTATCTCTATTCTAAAAAAAAGTCGGAATATGCTCGTCAAACGTGGCAAATGAGGTGCGTTCGTACTAAAACTAGTTTTATAATTATTCTTTGTACCCCATATTGTACTGAATATATATTTTTTTTAACTTCATAAGTGCATAGTCTGTAACATCATTAAAACGCACTTGCAATAATTTTTTTTCCATTCCCCGTAATGTAACGGGAAATTTTTGACTGTCCCTGTAATTAAACTATACATCCGATTTTCATAAAATTTGAAATGGCTCTACAAAATTTTGCAACAATTATATATTTAAATTTTCAGACCATTCGGAAGGTTGCAACATCATTAAAACGCACTTGCAATATTTTTTCCCCATTGGCCGTAATGTAACTCAAAACTTTTAACTGTCCCTGTAATTTAACTATACATCCGATTTTCATAAAATTTGAAATGGCTCAACAAAATTTTGCAACAATTATATATTTAAATTTTCAGACCATTCGGAAGGTTGCAACATCATTAAAACGCACTTGCAATATTTTTTCCCCATTGGCCGTAATGTAACGGAAAACTTTTGAATGTCACTGTAATTAAACTATACATCCGATTTTCCCAAAATTTTAAATGGCTCGACAAAATTTTGAAACTATTATATATTTAAAGTTTCAGACCATTCGGAAGGCTGTAACATCATTAAAATGCATTTGCAATAATTTTTCCCATTGGCCGTAATGTAAAGAAAAACTTTTGACTGTCCCTGTAATTAAACTATGCATCCGATTTTCATAAAATTTGAAATGGCTCGACAAAATTTTGCAACAATCATACATTAAAAATTTCAGACCATTCGTTTGGGTAGTTTTTGCTCTGTTATAAGCGGACAGACAGACAGACAGACGGACAGACGGACGGACTGAACGACGACTATAGGTGCTACGTATTTATATAATTACGAACGCACCTAAAAAAAAGTAACTAACGCTGTCACTGCCGCTGTCAATGAATTTTTTGTGACCCGAGGTCCTTCTTTGTAAATATTAAGAAAAATAGTGCATACAAAAATATGAAAATTGGTGATATTATACAGAAATGTTCGGTAAATACGCTGAAGCAGACACTTTTTAAATCGAAGAATTATTTTAAGAGATATTTATTGTTAAAGTTGGTCAAAATTGTTCCATATCGTTTAAAAAGTTTTATAGGAGCAAAAACTATACATAGGAATTTAATCATTCTTTCAAAGTATATACATTGAAAGCTACCGGAGTGCAGACTGCATTTATTTTTTTATTTGATATTTTTTTAAGGTTTATATCCATTTTAAATTCAAATCTTCAGCATTTTCAGAAATAATGTTTACACATTTTAGAAAATCTTACACATTTTTGCCAATTCAAAATTTTTTTCACAAATAATAACTTCTCAAATAAAAATATTTCATTTACATTTAAAATTTATTTACACGTGACTATTATAAACAGAGAAAACCCCTATGAAATTGGAATTAAATGTTTACTAGGGTGGTCACAAGTGACATAGGGATTTTTTCTTTTATTTTATTTTTATTTATTTTTTTATTTTTTTTTTTTACGTTCTCTTCGGCGGGACCCTCCTAAAAGTTGCCAGTTAGTTAGAAAATGAGATTGGCAAAGTTTCAGCTCAAATGAATAACATTAACCCGTGCCTCATCGAGGTTTAATTCTTGAAAATTTGCGATTTTTGGCAAAAAATTGTCGTTTTTCGTTCTTTAAGTGAAAACTATTTGTCTTAGAAACCTGATTCTTGTTTTATTTCATAGAAACTGTTATTGCTTGAACTTTTACTCTCATCAAAACATATATTTAATGAACATTTAGTATTTTTTTTATTACTTTTGATAATTTGTTTGTATTATTTTCATTAATAGGCAAAAATAAGTGAACAATTTTTGTATCTTTAAAAATATTTCACGAATTATAATTGATTATTAGTTACCTAGTTCTGTATCTAACAAGAAAGAGCTTCTGCATTTGTATTGCATTTGAACCTCTGAATTTCTCTTTTCCCTTTTGATGTGATGGCAGAAGTGTAAGATTTTTTAAATTGGCCAGATGTCTCATTAAATCATCGACAGTAAGCTAATAAGTAATTGACAAATTTTGTGTATTTTATTTTATAATATTCGCAAAATAAAACTGAACGTCAGAGAAGCTGCTAGACTTAGAGTACATCCACCAGTTAACCACAGACTTTAATTTTAAGTAGAAGTGCAATCGACTCCGCAAATAAATATTTCGTAAACAAAGAACTGGGCTCATCAAAAACAGATTTAAAAATTCCGGTTTAGAGAGAACTGTTGTTCACTGGGATGGAAAACTGCTTCACCATTTTTTGAATAAAGAAAATATAGAGTTGATAGAAGTTTTAATTAGTTGTGGGGATTACGAACAGTTACTACGAGTTCCACTGCTTGAAAACAGTATGAGAATAATTCAGGCGAAAGCTGCATTTTCAGCAGTTGAAGAGTGGTAGGAAATTGGTAAAATCCAGGCAATGTGTTTTGATACAACTGCAGTAAACACCGGTCGCCTCAGAGGAACCTACATTTTTCTATAGCAATTTTTAAAGAAAAAGTCTTTTGTTTTTACCATGTCACCACCATAATTTAAAATTATCCTAAAAGATGTTTTTGATTGTAAAGTGGGCATAATCGCTGTCCCTCAGCCAGATATTTAGAAAAACAATTCTGATTGGGTAGTCTAAATTAAACCAGAGGAAGCATAAAAATGCTATTGAAGATGAAATGCCAGATATAAATAGTTAATTCAGAAGAAATTTCAAGTTTTCTTACAGGACCTTTTAAAATTTAACAGCTTAGTGATGATTATAAAGAGTTTATCCAACTTTGTTTAATTTTTATAGGACTAGTTCCTGAAAAATACTTTTTTTCAGAGGACCCGGTGCTTTTAATCATGTCAGATGGATGACACAGGCCATGTATTCTCTCAAAATATATTGTTTCAGGGATAATCTCTCAATAACAAATTTAGAAAAAGAAGGTATTGGAGACACTTGCATATTTATGTGTAAGCATGCTTCAATACTCCCATTCCCATTTTGGAACCCAACCCAAGACCTGCAAAAAATCAAAACACTTGTTCAATACAGAAAAATTGATAAATAAGTTGTAGGCTCTCTCGCTAAAATGATAAACCGCCTTTGGTATCTTAACTCGGATCAAGTTCGGAGCATTTTCATTTTTAGATGATAATTTGGAAAAAGAATGTCAACATAAGCATGGATGTAAAATTAATGTCATTTAAAGAAGAAATGATGATGATGATTACAGAGCAACAAAAAGTTTCAACGAAGTTGATGATTTATTGAATAAAAAAGTCAATGCTTTTGTTTCATCTGAAACTATAAAAGAATTTTAAGGGATTTTATATTAATAAGCATTTTTTAAATACTGATCCTAATGTATGGTGCGAAAATAAACCTTATTTGAGAGCAAGAAAACAGTGCATGGTTTTAAAGTTGTCAATGACGAAGCTGAAAGGGGAAGAAAATTAACCGAGATTTCAATTCCTGTTTAACAAAAGACGAAAGACAAAAATAGTATATGTTAAAAGTTGTATCTGAATGTAGAAAATTTTTTCAAGATTCTTCAAAAGTCACCTTATCTAAGCCATGACCACCTTACTCCTTTCCGGCGCAGTGGTCTTTTTTCGGGACTACGTAATTTTAATTACAAACTTACAAATGTCACGAAAAATATTTTCATAAAATTTTCCTTTTACAATGAAAGGTTATAGTAATGTTTTTAATTTCTAAAATAGTCGATTGTAAATTTTGATGTAGTCAATCATTTCATTATTTTACGAACAGAATTTTTCTGTACTGGAATGGATTAACGTGCCAATTGTAAAATAATAATTTATTTTCTTTATTATACATCCTTTCTTGTAACACAACTTTAATAATAAAATGCTTTTGAGCATTATTTGTTCTCATTTTTATACTTTCTTTGCCCCTCCCCCTTATTTTTTTATTTTTTAAGTTTAAAATACGATTGCTTTCATTTTCTTTGGAATTCTTTTTTAAATAAACACTTTATTATGTAGAAAATGAAAAAAAAAAGAAGAAAAACAAAAGGTCGAAAGGAGATGAAATAGAATGTTACAATTTTTTTCGCATTTTAATAAAAGGTAATTTTTTAAGATTCGGGTGAAGTCTGGTCCTGAAAAATGCGCATATTTTTAAATCTATACATTTTTAGAAAACAAATGGTGTGTGGTTCTTCAAAGCAAAACCTTTTTTATAAAATGAGACATGAATTATGTTTCTAGGTTTAACTGTATTTATTTCATGAAGGAAAAACAGCATTTCTTTGCGAAAAATCTCATTTTTTTTTTTAACTTAAACCTCAATCATTTTTTTCAAACTCAAACTTCAATAATATTATCCAAATGAGCTGAAACTTGCCAATCTCATTTTCTAGTCTATTGGAAAATTTTTGGGTGGTTCCCAGGACAAATTCAAAAATTGATTTCTTGTCACCACACTAATGTTTACGTGTTAAAATCAGGAAAACATTAAAAATTACGCCATAAAATTTATTATACACATGAATATATAAAAAGGAAAAATACTATAAAATAATAAATTATTTAATCTGTGTTAAAAGTAGTAAATGCGGCTGAATTTACGTTCTATTTCAAATAGCCAAATAACATTGCCAAATAATTTAAATTAAAATATATATTTACACGTACACGAGAGATTTTTTTCATATTTCGAGAGGATCGTTTTAACTATTGTTGCCAATTCTTTACAGCGCAAATAAAAATATTTTCTTTCTAGCAATAAAAATATTTCAGGTGAATATAACAAAAAGAAAATATGTTGAAAATTACGTCAGATTTAAAACGTGTGATTTAAAATCATTTTCTTATAGCGTTATTAAAAAATACCGGGAAGCAAAGTCTCTGTTGACATAGTTCATTTTATATTAGCTAATTTTAAGATGTTAACTAACATTAATTAATCAAACACGAAAACAGCAATTGACAGCCGTTGATTTGACCTAAAGTCCCCTAGTAAAAGAGAAATATTTGGAAACCCGTTTACAGGAATATCGCCACTGGTTTTTAAATTATAATTCAATCTTTCGTAATCTTTATAAAGCCTATCAGATTAACGGATTTTTAGATTCCAAACCGCGGTTGGTGAGCGTAACTCTTAGGGGGCAAAGCCCCCTAGTGAATAACAGCAAATAAATAAAATTGTTGTAATTGCGGCATTTCCAGTAATTCAGCTTTTTTCCTTAAAGGGGTCGCACAACCAATAACTTTTCAAAAGATCAATTTTTGGTGTTTGTTTTATTCAGAAGAATTAAACAATTTTGAACAATATGCAAAAAATTGCATTTAAAAAGCTGCATATTTTTTGAGTTATAATCATTTATAATCCAATAAGTGTAATTGAATGTAAGTGGATATTGAAAGGGTCTAGCCGGATAAGCATAGCGAAATGGCCCCCACCGCCGAAGTTTGAAAAAACATGTGTTCTAATAAGACTCACCATGAGAATACAATATAGGGTGTTTCTAGCCTCTGACCTTAAACTGTCCTTGAGATAATTGGGGAAGTATGCGCCGGCGCTACTATTTTTTAAATACGTTTTTCTCAAAAAGTACCAATGCCAATTACTGAAGAATGTACTAGTTCATATTACATATTTTTTTCACATTTTTACAAGAATTTTAACATAGAAAAATAAACAAAAATATTTAAAAAAAATTATTAGCGTAGTAATTTTGTATTTACACCAACCAAAAAATTACAGAATAATGCTCAAAGTATGTATTTTTAAGAAAAATAGTTTCGTTAAAATCGAAGATGCGCTTTTTGAGTTATAACAAAAATAATGCTAGCAACTTACTAAACATTTCGTAACTTTCCCTCTTTGTATTTTCCGAAATACGCTGCTATCAATGCATTGGTCGATTCGTGACATTTCCACTCGGGCAGGATGCGCAGTGTGCCAAAATGAGAGAGTATTTCCATACATAACATTTCCCTATAGGTTTGATTCGTGTTTGTAAACATTCTGTTATTTTGGCGTACTGCGCATCCTTCTCGCGTAATAATATCAAGAACTGACAAACAAAATGGTAACATTTGCCTGCGATGATTTTCACACAGAAGAAGGCTATGGGGTATGTATGGAAACATCATCTTATTTTGTCGCACTGCGCACCCTGCCCGAATAGAAATATCACGAATCGATCAATGCATTGATAATAGCGTATTTCTGCAAAGCGCATCTTCGATTTTAAAGAATATTTTTTTTTCTTATAAGTACATACTTTCAGCATTATTCTGTAAGTTTTTGGTTGGTGTAAATATGAAATTACTGCATTAATATTTTGTTTTTAATATTTTTTTTTTTTATTTTTCTATGTTAAAATTTGTGTAAAAATGTGAAAAAAATATATAATGTGAACTAATATATTCTTAATAATTGGCGTTGGTTTCTTTTTTTAACTTTTGTACTTTTTGAGAAAAACGTATTTGAAAAATAGTAGCGCCGGCGCATACTTCCACGATTATCTCAACGACAGTTCAAGATCAGACGCTAAAAACACCCTTATTGTATTATCATGGTGAGCCTTCTTTCCAAGCATGTTATTTCCAACATCGGTCATGGGGGCCATTTCGTTATGCTTATCCGGCTAGACCCTTTCATCATGCCTTTTCTTAGGTTGGTAAATCTTGTGTTTCCGCGCTCTGTTACTTTCAAAACATATAAGCTAAAGTTTTAAAATTTTAACCTCGTATATGTTTTTTCACAGTCTAGAGGTGTAAGATACAAAAAGGCATGACATATATTGTAAGAACATATGAAACATAAGATAAGAAACAAAAAAGATTAACTTTTTTATTATTTTTATTTTTCTGCACTTGAAAAAAATTATATTTTTTCACAAACTCAAACGCCCTGTGCCTCATAATTTTTTTACTAAAATTGTTTCTAATAAACATTCATAATGGAAAACAATTAGTTTTTTATAATATTATTCTCGAAAAATGTATGTTATCACTGTAATAAATCAATGCTATAAATTTACGAAAACTTTATTCTTTTCAAATAATCATTTCTATTTAACACGTAGATTGTGCTATTTAAAAGATAATATGAAATGTACTGAGGCAGGTGTACCGTGAATAAAGTAACTCATGCATCCGATCTTGGCGCTACATATGCAGAACACACATTCACTGCGAAGCTATTCTTCCATAAATAAATATATCCGAAATCCATAATTCTCTCTGTGTTTAATGGATTGACAAATCTCAATGGATTGTGTGTAAAATGGATAAAGGAGAATTGTTTCTCACGTAAGGCAGTATTCAATTTCAACAGCTATCAGCAAATAGAAAGTGAACTTCATTATTGTTATTATTGCAAATGTCAATGTGAATGTGCTGTATTCAGTAATTATTTGATAATGAGGACGCCACAATAATGATTCGTATTACAGAAAGAATGAAAAAGTGTTATTTAGATATCAAGATACAGGGAATTATAAATAACCAAAGATATGTCTCAATAAGCAACTATTTTTTCATGCATTCACTATGGTAGTTTAGTACATTTATTTAAATAGTAAATCAGTTGTTATGCAGAATATTTTAATAAAATTAGACATCACACACATAAATGGATGTATGCGTCCTGTACTGCGGTAAAAATAATATGAAAAATTATATTATTAGCCCCCGGAACGGTATGTTATTTCTTTCTCCATGCTTATTTTGTGTATTCCAAAAAATAACGTTACCTTACAGAAGCCAGCCATAAAACAAAGACGTACGATTAAATAACAATGTTTTTAACTTCTAAGCATCGCACATTTTCGATTTTTATACCGTCGTATTGGAAAAAAAAAATGTTCTTTTAAATGCATTTTGTTTGAAAACTGTATCTCCATTTATTTTTGAAATATTAATTTTTTTGTAGTTTTTACAGCCCTTTACTTAATATTAGCAACGGAAGTACTCCTTTTCTTTAGAAAGTAAAGGAAAAATAATTCTAAAATAGTAATTATATATTTTTGTTGCCATTTTCTCATAACAACCAAAAGAAAACGTAATTAAAATACGTGCTATTTTGAAAAAATATATAAACGAATGATTTCTGTTAAAACAATAAAGCTATTATAAACTAATGAATCATTAGATAGCCGTTTTTTGTTGTCGATTTTCTTAAATGACGGTGTCTTTTTGCTGCATTTATGCATTATTTCGCAATAGTGATGTGCTATGCATGCTTTACTATAGATGTTTAAGAGTAGATTATAAATCTACTCTTATTGTTAAGCAGATGCGAATGACGTCATTTTACATAAAATAAAATGTGTGCTGCAAGTCTTGAAATTGAAATATGTTTTGTACTGCAGTAGAGTCCGGCTTAACTGAGTTATTTTCTTCTGGAGAAGAAAATCAGAGTTCTAATTTTTTACGACTTCTCTTTCATCTTCAACTAACACTTCGTTTATAATGACTGTTTCATAATAGTGGAAGCCATCAGCCAATCAGAAGAAAATGAAGTAATGGAACTGCCGGGGTGACACTAAATTCTGAAAAAGCAGAATTCCTGTTCTCTAGTTATTATTTTACTGTAACTAGATTTTTCTTTGTGTTAAAAGATTTTTAAAAAGTACTTTGTAGAAATTACTCGCTTATCTTTGCAATTTTTTAAATTCAATTTATTTACTGAGGGAGATGTCCAAACGTGCATATATAATTTTTATAATAAAAGCGGAATAATTAGATTAAATTTTACTTCATCTTAAAGGATAAAATTATTGAAAATATTTATTGTAAAATATAAATATAGAGAGAGATTATTGACACTGTAATGCATTCTAATTTTATACTGCTTTGCCAGTAAACGTATCACCGTAAAAATAGGCAACCGACTTATTAAAAGGTTTAGATTTGATCATAATATTCGCCGATAATAAAAAGAAAATACATAGTAAATGTCAATAAAATTCATCACAAAATTATCTATATCTGAAATGACGATATGAATAGTTCATAATTGTTATTTACATTCTTAAAATCTATAAAATTAATTCGATTGCATAAAAAAATAACGAGTATTAATTCTTAAAGCTGTTCATCTGAGAAATTAGAGGAATTTATTTTTTAAATAAAGTTGCATTTTCGTTGGTAAAACAGAAAGGTATAATATTATTGCGGCTAAGAAAATTTTTTTTTCTCTCGACCGTTATCGGAATTAAGGCTCCGTAGCTCGAAGTATATTGCAGACAAGCATGTAAATTGTAGTTTGGCAACCAGATTTTAATCCCATATTTCTTTTAGCTCTAAAATTCTAAATTTTTTAGTCATTTTTAAAAATATCTTTTTTAAATATTTTGTTATAATAGATTTTTGTAAAGTCTTGGATGCAATGAATACATATACGAATTTCATACTAAATACATTAAAAATATTGCTGCAGTAGAATTTTCCAGCGCTGTTTTTTCGTTTTACGAAGAAAGATTCGTTGAATTCCAATTTTTAACTTGGCCGTATTATTTTCATCGTTTGCAATTGTTTATATTATTTGCACAAAATTAATTTTCCTATGACTGACTTATGTAAAGGCCCCTACAAATGTTGAGTAATTATATTTGTTTTTATTTATCGTGAGTGAAAAATGTTTTGCTTAACAATTACATTTATTTTTTAATTTAATATTACGTGAACGAAGTCACAGGTAACAGCTAGTTAGTCACAAATAATCTTTCACTAATATCGCAATAATTTGATTTTATTTCTTTTAAAGGAGAGATGTTTATGTATTAGGAAATAATGACACGAAATGCTCTAGTCTTTGTAATTTTTTTAAAAAAATGGATTTACATAATTTCTTTTGATTAAATATGTTTCAAATATATGTAGGAAGACATGCACGATAAATTTTCAAATTCACCATAAATTAATTATAATTAATTTAAATTAATTTAAATTAATTATAATTAATTTAAATTAATTTAAATTAATTATAATTACATTTGAGAAATAAGGATGCCATTCTGCGTTTTTGGATGTTTATCTCTAATATCCTCTCTCCATCCATCAATAAATATTTTTTAAATAGTTCCAAAATCTTTTACAGAACATTTTAATATCGTATGCAAATTTAAGAATAAATCAAACATTTTTGAGAAAAGATATTGAATTATTCGTTTTCTTGAATTTATTATGTTGTTAAAAAAAAAAAAAAAAAAAAAAAAAAAAAAAAAAAAAAAACTAGACCCCTTTTAGAATTTTTTTTTAAAAGAAATCACAATTTAATTATCAAAATAATGAGGGTTTTTTTTTTTTTTTTTTGTTTCTTGACAGAATGTCGTGTATCATAAAATAGTATTACTGCCATGTATTTCTTTTGTTGCTAAATCCTTTCTGATATTTTAGTACTTCAAAAATTAGTTCCAACAGAGCACGGTTTATTTATTTCCGTTCTCCAACAAAAATGCATTATCCAAATTACTTAAACGAATACTTGGAAAATATTGCTTGAAAAGTAATATCCGCTGGCTCGAATTTCCACTTCACATAATTTAAAGGAATTGCTAAAATCCTTGTGTTGAAGTCACGCTAAATATGGAGATTAATTTACTTTGTAAAACTCGACGTAAGTATACAGGCAGAATAAATTATACATTATCTATTTATTTAGAATACATTTGCAAAATGTCATCTTTAAGAGTTATTCTACTATTTTGTTCAGATATTATTAAGTCAAATATTTATTTATTAGAGACATCAGCATATATCTTATACATTGTTTACATAGTGGATTTTAAATAAGGCATACAGTCAATGAAAATATTTAAAAATCTTTTACAATTATGGGTTTAGTATTGAGATACTGAAACATTAGATGTTATAATTTCAGCAAAACTGCACTTTTCTAGATTAATGTGTTTTGTTTTTTAAGTGTTGGAAAAATCCTTTTTGTCAAATTGGGTCTTTAATAAAAATAAATTTTAAGAAAGATTTTTGATGCTTCATTTTGTCATCTTTTGGGGATCGACAAAATATAGAAAAACGGAATGATATTTTTTTCTAAGTTGATATAAAGGTATAAACAGGGAAATAAATATATTGATATTCTTACTGAGCACGACGACTAAATTGCCTGATTTTGTTTTTCAATAATTTATGTTGCAACCGTTTTCCATTATGTTCTATATCTAGCAATTTAACCTCCTTTTACAAAATAAATAAATAAATAAATAATCAATACGCTTAATTGTAACGAAAATTTGAGAATTGTCTACTTTCCCAAATAGATATTATTTTAATTAAAAATTATATGTTTTTGGTAATAAACTGTCTATAATAAGTTGCTGCAACGTGTATCAGGGGTTTTTTTTATATATAGGGTGACCAGAATTAAAACACACCAACTACAATCTATCTATATAGTTAATTACACAGTGTATAAGCTTAAATTTTTTTACGCATACTATTTAGACATAGAGAAACGGATTACGTGAAAAAAATAGTTCCACAAATCTCCGAAAAAAGCGCTGCATAACTGGTTATATTCTGAAAAGACACACGTATGCAAATTTTATTTGGACCAAACATTTACTTGACAAGGGCCTTATCGACGCACGGAATACTGCTAAATATGGTTCTTTTAAAATCCGCACTCTCTGGACAACTTGTGCAACAGCGGAACTTAACTGGTCGACTAAGATACTTCTCACAAGCGGAGTGATACCTACTTTCACATCTGTCAACTAGACTTCCTCAATAAATAAGAGTTCTTCAGTGTCTCCATAGCGAAAAAGCACACGGATTAAGATCCGGAGAAGGAGATGGCCAGGTTTTTGGAAACGCAGGACAGACAACATTGTCATTATTGGAACGTTTCAGAAGAACACTCTCCATGACACTCTCAATATTTTTATCCTCTTATTAGCCTCCGGTACGGTATGGTATTTCTTTCTCCCAGCTTATTTTGTGTCCAAAAAATAACGTTACCTTACAGAAGCTAGCGGTAAAACAAAGCATTACGATTAAATACTCTTTAGCAATTATTTAAACTTCTAAGCATCGCACATTTTCAATTTTTATACCGTCGTATTGGAAAAAAAAAAGTTCTTTTAAATGCATTTTGTTTGAAAACTGTATCTCCGTTTATTTTTGAAATGTTAATTTTTTTGTAGTTTTTGGAGCCATTTGCCTAATATTGGCAACTGAAATACTTCATTTCTGTAGAAAGTAAAGGAAAAATAGTTTTAAAATAGTAATTATATACTTTTGTTGCCATTTTCTCGTAACAACCGAAAGAAAATGTAATTAAAATACGTGCTATTTTGAAAAATATATAAACGAATGATTTCTGTTAAAACAATGAAGCTATTATATACTATATTTAATTGTGAGTATCTATGAATCATTAGATAGCCCTTTTTTTTTTTTTCGATTTTCTTGAATGACGGAATTTTTTTTCTGCATTTGTGTATTATTTCGTGATAGTGATGTACTATGCATGCTTTATTGTAATGTTTAAGAGTAGATCGTAAATGTGAAACTCTTAAGCGGATGCGAATGACGCCATTTTACATAAAATAAAACGTGTGCTTTAAGTCTTAAAATTGAAATACCTTTTGCACTGCAGTAGAGTTCCGATTAACCGAGTTATTTTCTTCTGATGGTTTTCGTGGTTTCTATTATTATGAAACAGCCATTATAAATGAAGTGTTAGGTGAAAATGAAAGAGCAGCCGTAAAAAAAAAAAAAAAAAAAAAAAAAAAAAAAAAAAAAAAAAAAAAAAAAAAAAAAATACGGCCATTTTTTCCCCCTCATTCTGACCAGAAAATCAGAGTTCTAACTTTTTACGGCTGCTCTTTCATCTTCACCTAACACTTCATTTATAATGGCTGTTTCATAATAATAGAAGCCATCAGTCCATCAGAAGAAAATGAAGTAATGGAAATGCCGGGGGCGACACTAAATTCTGAAAAAGCAGAATTCCTGTTCTCTAGTTTTACTTTTTCCGTAAGGGTAATGGTAATAGATATAAAAACTGAAAAAGTTTACTTCGCATGTGATTTTACTATTACTTTTTTTTGACTGATTTCTGTTGTGCAGGACCATATATCGGTGTTTCTCGAATTAATTTTGTTTTTGAATAATCCGTTAAAAGCTTATGTGAATGAAACAATTTTTATTTTATTAATTTTCAAATCCTTCCATTTTATTTTTTATACAAACCCCTTGAAAATTTTGGTCAGTTACACATTTCTTTTAACATGATCTTTGCAGATCATTAATGATATACTGAAAAATCGAAAATTACAATCCCAATGAAAATTACACTTTTAAAGATTATTTCTAGAAATGTTTTTTAAAGCTATGTTTTTTAAATGTTTTAAATGTTTTTTAAAGCGATTTGATTGAAAAGCAATTTTGGAAATGTCCTTTTTATGGCATGGGAGTTTTTACGAGAAGAAAATGTATGAAAGATTTTTTAATCTTTATTTTGTCAAAATTTATAATGCACAAAAAAGAGCCTTTTTGGAGTATACATTCATAAATTGAGATTTTTGCTGAGAATAAGTAATAGCACTCCAGATATTCATTAAATCAGTTACATTGTGAACATTTCTCGTTATGTTCTGTGTGGATTTCTAGCAATCGAACCTTGTTTTACAATATAATTCAATACGCTCAATTGTGATGAACACACTGTTAAAAATTTGCAGCATTCTGGCACGTCATTTGACCGTTTTTTCCGAAAACGGTTACACAACCGTAATTTCACACTATTCTGACCATATTATTGGTCATTTTATGGTCAGAATACAGTTAAATTATGGTTATGAAACCGTTTTTTCAAAGAACGGTCGAATGAACTGCCAGAATGCTGCAAAATTTTTAACAGTGCATATATGACATGTCAGTTCTCCAAAATACATATCATTTTAATGATAAAGTGTATGCTTTTTACTATAGCATGACAATGCTATGTTGTTGCGACATAATTTCGGTTATCGATCGATCATTAATCAAAGTTTAAAGATACCTATACAGGACTTTCGTGAAATGTTGAAATACATTTTAATTTTTTAAAGCGATTGAGAAAAACAGAAAATGTAAATTGTGAAATTAAAGTTCTGTAAATAAAACAGTTTTTTTTTAAAATTAATTTTGAAAACATTGAATTTTAAATTGTTATGCAGGCCCCTTGATGACTTTTTTCAGTCACACATTATTTTTATTTTTGCTATATTAAGACCATTTTTTGCTATATTGCAAAAGATAAAAAACTTCATAATCTTATCGCAAAAATTAAATGAATTATAAAGAAGTTAGAAAAGCTGACTTATACTCTTTTAATTGATATTGGATCAATGTAAATAGGCTTTCTGCTTTCTGTGTCGTTTTTCGGATAAAGATTATGCTATCAACTGTGATAACAGATCACATATACGTCTAAATAATGCATACCGTAAGCAGAGATCATGTTAAGAGACGGGTATATATTTCAGTCCTACATAACAAAGTTTCAAAATGCAATTCTAAAAACAACCATCACGAGATACATGTAACATGTATCTTACTTTTAATGTACCATCTTATTTTTAATGATATGAACAATCTTACACCAAATAATTCCGATTAACTCAAAAGAGGCTTAATCACGATGCATAATCTGTAGCTGCCCATATATAATACTGGTGACTCGAAGCAACGAATAGATAATCTTGCTGTATGAGTAATTTTACTTTTATTTAATTAATCTATAAGTACTCTATGTCATATATATTAGCTAAAGATATAGTTTTAGGTAAAGAGTGCTTTATGTCTTTTCATAGGGTAACTCCGGGAGAGTCGCCGCATACGGGATAGATGCCGCACCCCTTGTATTTCTTGTAATTATCGATAGATGGTCGTCAAACGCACAGTATAGGTGCGCACTCAGATTATTTTAACCAATGTATAGCATGAATCCCATTTCGATGTTTACTTGTAGAAGTATATAATCCTTAATTTGACGTAAGGGCATGATTTCACTGTCCAAACGTTTAAACACGTTATGTTTAAATACTTTCCATACACTAATTACAAAATGCATGCATGATTTCGAAGTCAAAACGTAAGTGTAGCATTTGTATAGAGTACTGTGTGTATGAATACGCCATTCCCCTTAGCGATGGTATTGTAACTGTGATGACCGATGTCTGCACCATGCAAAATGGGATACATGCCGCACTGCTTTCCGGTATACATGCCGCAGTTCTTTTGTACGGTATGATTAATTGCTATTAACTTTTTCTTTTCTTTTTGCACAGACTAACCATGTTAGACATGTTATCAAGTTTACTAAAACCAAAGGAGAAAAATTGGAAAATAAAAAGTAAGAAGGGCAAGAAAGGTGAGAGTAAAGACGATGATAATGAAAAATTGGATTACGCGTAACGCAGACGTTCTTTGCAAACTACTCCAAAAAAGAAGAAGTGTGATTGGCTTCGTTACATCATGTGTTTAAATGTAGTTACGTAAAGACTGTACTTTTTCGACACTTTTTCTGTAGATTGAAGTCGATCTCTTAACCCATTCGGGACCATAGGTGCACATAAACGCCTTCATAAAGAGCTTACAAAATTTGTTTCTTGCACCAGTAAAAAAGAAAAGTAATATTTGCTTTGTTTAATTAGAGCATTTTCATGATTATTTAAGTAAAGGTAACTTCTTTTAATAAAGTGGTACCATTCGAATAAAATTTGTGCAAAATCCACTGGTCCCGAAAGGGTTAACAAATGAATTATGTAAACACAATTTTACTTTTTTTCTTTTCCCTTTCTAATACATTGATGTAACGTTGTTGCTGAAATAACAATTAAAATTTAATGTAAAAAAAATAAGTCGATAATTTTAATAGTGATTGTAGGCAAAAATTATTAATTTGAATCTACTAATGCGTTTCATTGTACTCATTTAGTTTCATTTTGTTATTACATTCATAACTATAGTCCATATATGATTTTTTTTTTCTTTTTTATAACTTCATTCTATCCTTATTACAAGCGCGGCATAACTACCGCACAAGTGCGGTGTCTCAGCCTGAATGTACGGGTGAGGTTTTAGAAAAAAATCGTTCAAAAATATTAATAATTTGTTTTGAATTTTTTTGTCGCAGTATACGCGTTGTGTATTTAACATTAAATAGCACAGCATGTTTTTTTTTTTTTTAATTTTATGTCCACCGTGGGACTTTATATACAAATTCAAAAAAATGTGCGGCATAAATCCCGGAATTACCCTATTCTTTTTAAATTTTCTTTTTGTGATTCAAGTAGAATATTGCAACGTTACATCGTTTTTGGTAAACGCGATTAAATATGATAGTTCATCATGTTCTATTGGATCTATTTTCCTGCAGACGTCACGTTTTAACACTTTCTAACAAATTTGAAAAGTGTTTATGATTTCGATATGTCTCTCCGCGCTCTAACTCTCGTAAATATATTCGGATTGTCCTGAAATTGTTGGATGTTATTGAGGCTTACACTATCACAATCTGTATTTCCAATCAAGTTTGTAGCATGTTTCGTTCATTTAGAGGGACAGTCAAAGTTTTCTGTTACATTACGGCCAATGGGAAAAAATCGTTTCAAATGATTTTTAACGGTGTTACACTCTTTCAAACATAGTAAAATAGATATTCATTCATGAATTCATCCAAAATATGCATTCTGTTGAATATGCGGTGCAAAGAATAGTTATTGTTCATTTACAAGGCCACACAAAATAATTACGCTGCATAATGGTATAGCGGGGGAGAGGAAAATTTTTTGCGGCGTACATTAAATATGTTAAAATATTTCATATATAATGAAATTGATATACGTTGCTGAGGCTTACTATAAGTTTTTCCATGTATAATACGAAGAGCATAGCATTTATACGGACACACAAAAGGTTTCAGATAGTATATGCTACGCGAACTACTATATATTAGCAATGATTGCGGTAAATGCATTTTTCAATTATAACATGAGTTTTTAAGTGTAACTAAATTTTTACATATTATATTATGTGTATAAATGCTGTAGATCATATACAGAGCTACACAAAAGAACCTTTAAAGATTACTGAGTTTGAGCGTAAATTGCTTAAAGGTGATTTTTAAATGTGTTATGCATTTTTACGCTGAACTGCATTTAGTTTACTAAGAAATGTTTGTAGAAAATAGATAAAAGGATATACTGAGCCACGCAAAGAATTGAATACATGGTCGTCTATGGATGATAATTTCTGAAAATATGATTTTTGTAGTTTTATGAGTGTTTTAGTTTGAATTAAATTTTAGCTAAATAGTAGCCTGTAATAAAGGTACTAGGTAAATTACAGGGCTGAACAAAAGTTTTGATGTATGTTTCCATCTATTAGTATAAATTGCTGAAAGAGATATTTCAACCTGTTATTCGTTTTCTTTCTAAACTAAATTTTCCCATTATATAGTATATATATCAACATACTGATCAAATATAGGGCTATTCATAAGAATTGGAATACATATTTGCCTATGGACGGTAACTGCTGAAATCAGTTTTTCAAATGTTTGATCTGTTTTCTAAAATGTTTACTTACTTATCTTTTTTAACTTATTTCTCTAAATAACGAAGTTTGTTAAAGATTCTAGGAAGTGTAGGAAAGTGTTTCGTAATCTGTGCTTGAAATATGGTTTTTCTTTCTTGTTTTAATTTCTTAGAAGTTTTTGATTTAAGACAGACATTGAATTTCTTAAGTTTATACTTTAATTTTTTTAACTACCCAGGAAAATATTGTAAAATGGATATCTTCGAATTTTGCTCATCGGTGTTTATTCTCTCATTATTTATTATCCACGCTCAGAAACAATCTATTTATAGCGCTTTATTTATAACCGTTATTTCTTGTGATATCGCTTACTTATTTATTAATTAGGTATCTGTTTAGGAGTAGAGAGAATGAACTCCCTCTTTATAAAGTCTACTTCAATGAGTGAAATTCCAAGATATCTACTTTACAATATATACATGGGTTTTTTGTAAGATCAAATTGTAACGTTAACAACTTCAAAATCTGCATTATTGCAAAACGTACCATTAAATTTTAAAACGTAGTCTGTAGGAAATTTATCCAACAGAATTTGATCAACTATCTGGTGAATATGACATCCAATTCACTGAAGCATAAGGAACAAAGCAATATTATAAAGGAATGACAAGCAAAACAAACTTGTTTAAAACAAAGATGAAAGAATATATAACAGATATAACATGAAAGCTACAGCTTTAGCCAGACTATTTAATATAGAACCTTCACGGATTAATTTAAAAAATAGTAAAATATCGTGCCATCGTGATTATAATGTTCATTAGTCCAGTGAAATTAGGTTTTTTTCTGGACATAATTATGAGAGTTTTGAAACTTGGTAATATTGTTTGGAAGGATCTAGTAATGAATATACTAAAAGTGCTGATGAATGGAGGGTGAGCGCGAGGGGGAAGGGGGTAAAAGAAGGTACCATTTTTCGGTTTTTTGATAATATCTCATAATCTATAAGTCCTACGAAAAAATTTCTAAAGCAAAAGTTAAAGAGAAGTAAATTCTCTATATAAAAGGTTTTAAACATTTTTCTCTAGAAGCCATAGTTAACGAGATAATCGCATTCAGATATGAAGAAATTTGCCGAAAGTCACAACAGTGCCAGAGAGCGGGTCAATGGCACTTGCATTTCATCTATTTAACTTAAATTTAAATGACCGTTAAGAAATGTTGCGGTCAGGTGAATGGAAGCCTGAACAATAATTTCAACAAATGACATTTTTCTTAACTATAGATTATGTTATATAGATTATATGTTCCGTAATCGGGTTTGATGTCATTTTAAAAAGCTTGGATTAACGCCAATTTAATTTCCTTCTGTAACTTTTGTTTGATATACTTTTTTTTACATAGATTATAGACATGTTGAGCCTTCAATCCGTCAGCACCAAAGAGGAATACGACAAGTTTGTTCGATAGAGCTATTTCGGGATTCGACGCAGCGACAAGTTTTCGACAGGAGTCTGGTTTGATATAACCATTGAGCAAAAACTAATGCTATCTGTGAAATGTTCTCTTGGCTCACACAAAGACGAATAATAACTGGGGTCTGGGCGCTACAGCTACCTTTCATATTTGTACCGCCCTGGAAGAATTCCGTGGGTTAACTCTTTCTTCTGGTGAACAACATAAGGATTTTCGTGAAGCTCGGATGAATAGAGATGCTGCGGATATCACCAAACTTTCAACTTGATTTGAAAATCACCCGCCCTTTCCTCAGATAAATATAATTATATCAATATCTTCTGGGGTTACTGGAGATGAAACTATCACCTGCTTCAAAACTTTGGAATTCGGGAGTAAAAAGATGATTCAGGTGTCTACCAAATGTTACTAAGGCTTAACATTTTTGCCTATAACCAGTTGCACACTGAATGAGGTTTAGTGTTGCCCCAGGGGCAACAGGATCGGTGGTTGTGATAGGCACTCACGTATGAACGAGCTTACGTTTCCAACGCCAAATATCAGGAGACAGTTCATTTCCCTGCTACAGATGTATCTGTAAAATTCTCTACAATTTTGTACTAGAAATTTTTTCGTAGGACTTATAGATTATGAGATATTAACAAATAATCGAAAAATGGTACCTTCTTTTACCCCCTGCACCTCGCGCTCACCTCCCATCCATCAGGACTTTTAGTATGTTCATTAGTAGACCCTCCTAAACAATATTACCAAGTTTCAAAACTCTCATAATTATGTCCCCAAATGACCCAAAATCTACCTAATTTGACTGAACTACATCTATTATCCGTGAGTCATCTGAAATATAAATGTTAAGCGAGAACATATGCAACGAATCCGTCTCATTTGTTTCAACTACAATTTAGCGCTTTGAAATTTTTTAAATAAGATAAAATAATTCAGGTTTACAGTTGATAATTTTTTAAGACACAGCTTTCATGATACCTGATTTCTTCCTATATTTGTTTTTGAAGTTCACATTATTTTATTTTTTGGAAAATTATTTATTTTATAATTACCGATATTGAACATTTAGCCTATTATCCATACGAAACTAAGGTCTATTTATTAAAAGTTTGTGTGTGTGTGTGTGTGTGTAATGTAATCACTTTTATCACATATATTTTTGTTATATTTAAGTTTTATGTCCCTCATTAATATTATTTTTTGTTTTTTTATCAATAAAATACCTATCTATATTATAAAGACCAAACGTGTCTTGTGCTTAACGCTGACGTCTTTTTGCTAATGGCAATAGCAGACGATTAAATTTCGCTTGGAAACTATATCACAATTTGTTTATAAACTGTATCGCCATTTACTAAATTTTTATTGCTTTAAAATAATTTCTCGCATGAAATTTTTCCAAATCTATCTCTATCCTGTACCGACTATAGCGAAATATAAATCCGTTTCAAGTTAATTTATCTAAATAGCTTATTATTCATTTCCAGCTTATATTCTATAACGAAATTGATAAAACATCCATTAATCAATAAGTAAAACAAAAACAATATAAAAACACAAATCTAAGACTTGCAATCGAATTTCACGCTTAAACCACTGAAATGAACCTAATCAAAAAGGGATGGTATGATTTTAGTAATGTTAGTGGATATTCTGAAATGTATATTAAATGTAAAAAAAATAAAAAAATATATTAGAGTTATGAATTGAAAAAACGCAGTAGATCCGTGCGTGTCCTTCTCACCGTGATCAATGAGATTATTTGTTGAAAAGCTTTTTTTTTTTTATTTATTTTTTATTGAATAACCGGTTTTACGATATATAAATATATTACATCAAAAGCGTCTTGCAAAATCTTTTGAAAAATACCTCATTCATTATTGTGTTTTTAGTATGTCCAGGGGAAAAAGGATAATTTTATTAGAAATAATTTATACTATTGTTTTCACCTATATTCTGTTACCCGGGTAGCCCGGGCTTATCCCCTAGTTTTAATAAGACATCGATTTTCCATTTCATCATCCATTTTGAAAATAGTAGGTATGTTTAGTGCTCTGTATTACGGGACTCTATTTGAATATTAATAGTTTTCTCAGCATATAATTTATTATGGATCAAATTCCTTAAAATAAATTCCTTTCTTATTCTGGCTTTCGGGTACACAAGCTCATAATGAAAATTTAACCCTCTAAGTGTTTGGGGCGTAATATTCCGTTCACTAAGCTCATGGTTTCACAACAATATAAGCAATATTTGAGATAATATAGATCTATATATAATATATATCTTAAATTACATTGAAGGATGATAAATACTCTCAAGGATTACATTCATATTTGTAATTAAGTTTTTTTTATAATGTTGAAAGAATCATATTTTCTTAGCATTTTAAGCAAAATGCGAAGAAAACAACATTACAATTTTACCCATTTGCACGACTCGGAGGGTTTAAACAAAGTAATATGACATGATATTCAGCAGACCATTTGTCTAAAGTATTGTATTCTTTAATAAGCCATTTTTCATAATAAGGCGTCATAAATTAACTAATCTCAATAACTTAAAACTCGGTGATGACATGACGCAAACACTTTTTTACACTAAAGTAAATTAACCAATGTCTCCAAATTGCTGTTCTAATTTTCATCCATTAAATTTAATTGACTGCATTTTGTGATGATTTTACGTAGAATAATCTGCCTGATGACTATGAGAATATTGTTTTATATAAAATGTCATTTAATGCATTTTTGTGCTGTTTTTTAGATTTTTCGCGAGTGCATGCGGCATAAAAAAACAATAGAAAAAATATAGAAATACAGATATTTACAAAATTTTGCAAATAAAGATATTGCTTGTCTTATAAAAGAAACAATTTCACGCCAGAAACTAAATCTTTTACTAGCTTTCAAAATAGCTTTAAATTTATTTCATATTGCAATAAAATATTTAATATTCCAAAGTAAAAGAAATTCCAATTTTTACAAATCAATACCGAAATTATTTTGTGCAGCATTTTATATTCAGCTACCATTTTATAAAGACCTGTTTTGAAATGAAGATATGATTAGAAATTTATTTTTTTTTTCAAAGTGTTTTATCTCATCCCAGGTAGAATAAAGTGTTATTAATGTAAAAAAAAAAAAAAAAAAAAAAAAAAAAAAAAAAACTTGTTCATGGTTAAATATTTTAAATTTATGATTAACAATGCAGTTCTTTTTTTTTTTCAAGAAATCCCTCTCTTTCTATGATGCTTTTTGTGTTTATTCATATAAAAGCACCAAACGTTAAATTACCTTTAATCACAAGTAAGATAAGTAAGTAACTTTATAAACCAGTAAGAGTAAAATAATTTGAAGCGGTTCTTGTTCTCTTCGATTTTTATAGAAAAATTAAAAAGTATTCTGTTTTTCGTGAATATTCTCAGAATCCTCCAATGTAAAACATACTATACGCCACTTCAGTATATCAATAAATATACATCGTGATATTTATTATGATCAATGCCCGTTATTTACTATGGCTGCATTGTAAAAAAACGACATTTTTACAGCACAAAGTATTGTTCGTCTCGCGTTCAAACTTGATCACAGTCGTATGTGCTGTAGCTTTCTTTGGTTTCTTGACTATATAAGCCTGAAAAACAACAATAGTTGCGTAAAATTAACAGCAAAAACTGCTGGCGTCCGAATTGCCTGCACAATGTGCTGGCACATCTACAGTAGTTTTTTTTTACTGTGTAACACAGCGGTTTGATTAATATCTTTTTACATATAGTGTTTCGATAAACACTGATGATGATAATTTTTTATGCCATTTTATAATTTTAAAGTTAATAAAACTAATTATTTCGTGTGCATTTTTATTTTTACTCCAGTTTATTTCCAATAAAATGTTAGTGTGAAACAAAGATTTAATAGAAATTTACTTTGGCAGGGTATGGGTTAAAGAATATTTCAACGATAAAGCGTTCCGGATTGTAGAAATTACTTGTATGTGCTTCTGTTGGGTATTTCCTAACCTAGTACAGTTTATGGCCGGCACCATGAAAAACAAATAAACTAGTTTTCCAAAGCGATATGCATTTCAGTTATACGTTATTTTATCGATATACATATATTCGTATAATATGTCAATATGAAATTTGTATACATTTAACGATAAATTTAAACTTAACCGGATACGTATAAGCGTATATCTCTTAAATGTATTATTCAAGTATACATATATTTAAAGTATATTTTAATACCAATCGAACCTGCCAATATTACGTCACTGAATGGAGAACAAGGCCGAAATTGATGGCGTTACCGTAGCAATCCATATAATGTTTCATACATGGGATATCGTTACTTTTACACATAAATAATTTAATTTATGTTACTCCTTATTTTATTGCATTAAGTGAAACAAATGTTATGTAAATTTACTGTAATAGTTTAAATTCATTTATATTTCTTAAATTTGTCATTATGGTAATTATATGCCATTGTGAATAAAATGTTTTAAATGGTATTCCTCAATGTCTCTCATCATCATAGTAACATTCGAAAATTATATTATTTTTTCGCGAAATGAACGAAAACTGTTTAAATAGTTATACGTTGAACCACTGGGGTAAGTTCCGGATGTACGTTGTATCGTATATACAGTTTCGTAAGATACCTACTACCGTGACCAACGATAGACAAGGCCAGTTCATGATTTTAATGTCGTCAAACGGACCGGATCATCTAAACTCAACTTCACCTTGTTAAAGTATTACGAAAGTGCATAACGCCTGTAAAAGATGGCTTTTTAAAGTATATTACAGCTTTCTAATGTGTATTTATTGTTTTTATTCATAATCTGTAAAGTTTTGTGCTCCTTTAGACATACTGTTTTAAGGATTTGGTGATTTTTTTATTAGTTAAATTTATTATGGTTTTTTGATCTGTCATCGCTGTGCTAGAGCTTTATATAGGTGTTTAAGCCTACTACAAATTGCTATATAGTTTCATGTTTTCAGAAGTACATTTGTTTCACTGCTTATCTTAAGCTATAATCTACTTATTTTATAGGCCGATTCGCTGATTACAGTTTTATTTTTCGTCATAGAATTGAAAGCTTTAAACTGTGCATTCTATTAGTATATGTTATAGTTTGTAATTTTATGTAGCATGTAGCTTATGTTTACTTTTAATTTTCTCCCTAAAACCTTTCTACACAGCAACCTAACGAAGTAAAATTTACTTCTAAACATATTTAATTTCTCATTTTGATTAGATTTAATAGATTTTGTATAATTTAAAATGTTACTGTATCTTGACTTGCTATAAGATTTTTAAATTGCATTTTAAAACTTAAGATAATCTTCAGATGAATACTTTAATAGTACTGAAATATACATATTCTGTATTTAAAAAAAGTAATTCTGAAATACAGGAATATTTTATTTATTTCTCAATAAGCAAATGCTATTTCATTTAAGTTGCTGTAAAATAGATTTTCACAATCCTTCGAAAAAAATACATGTTAAAAAAGGATTTTGGATTTTTCTTTTACTTTTGATAAACATGCCATGCTGCATTTTACTAAAATAATTATATGCAAACACAAAACTCAGCTCAAGCATCTCGATTTCTTTCCAATCAAATAAACATATTTTGAACCAGAAGCTTGCTTAAATGAAATTTAAATAAAAAATATATACATTTTACAATGTTTCTGTGTTTAAGTTTATAAAAAATGTGCAAAATAAAATCTAGTTTGTATGTATTTAAAAACAATTCCCTGGAATGTACTAAAACTCTTCCATCTTAAACCTAGATCCAAAATTTGTCTGTGAGTTTGAAGATTTATGTTTTCGCTTCAGAATCTTAACTATATGATCTTTAGTGAGAATGGTTTCACATCAATCTGACATGAAAGTTTTGTGGCCCAAAAAGTGTCACAGAGTGTGTGTTGAGTATTTTTAACATCACATTCTTCAGTGACATTTCTCCGGATAAATTTTCTGCATAAAGTTGCTTTTATGTGCTTGAGCTCTGTGCTTGGTTCAGAGTTAAAAGTTTCTTCAAAATCACGTGACTAGCACTGCAGGTATGTCTTAAAATACTAATATATTTGTTATTTCTCATCAGATAGTTTAAATTAGATTTTTTTCCATTCGCATAAGTTTTTTATTTGAATTCTATTATATATAACAATAAATTTTTATTATAAAAATGTACAACTGAAATAAAAAGTTTCTTTTTTTAAATGTGTTAAGGCTTAGAGTATAAAATAAACAACTACCAGTAGTTTAATGCATTTTGTGCGTCACGCTCCGACCCATTGCTCTCATGGTCGTGACGTCATTAGCTTGACGTCACACTATGAACTGGCCTTGTATTTCGTTGGTCACGCTACGGTACCCTTTGCTGTAATATGCGCATCCAAAATCTGTACCCCGTATAATAATTTTTATTATTTGTATATTCGTATATACGTTTAAAAGGAAACGCTAAGATAAACGCCTGAACGAAAAGCTATACACAAGACTCCCTTTGCCAGGTTCAAGATACCGACAAACGTCCAATAATTTCGTATAAAAATAGAAAACTACTGGGTTCAGCAAAAAGTTCTGGGAAATTTGTGAAAGTTGCGTTGTTATGCGCAAATTAACAAAAAAAAACAACAAGGACTATTCTTCAAAGTAGAGACCATCATAGTCAACTACCTTCGCCATCGTTCTTCCAGATTCTGGATTTGTTGGACGTACCATGGCGGCTCCTTGAAATCGAAAAACTCTTGACATGCTTCTTCAACTTCATTCGTTCAGAATAGTTAGACCTTTTCTCCAATAATGCCAGATCAACACACGCAAATCATACTGTTCAATAGGAATTTTGGAGCCGAAATTTCTGAACTCCTATAGATATACCATTGGTACTCTTATATACGATATAAATTCTCGTAACTATTAGATTAAAAATTTCCCAGAACTTTTTGCTCAACCTAATATTATTTTTAATATATGAAAATGTTTTTTGCACGATAGTTTTTACATTAAGTGCATTCTCACATTTTTTTACTTAACAACAAGACGAAACCTGTCAAATTCGACGAATTAAAATATTTAAAAGAACCGAAAGATTGAATTTATATTAAACAAGTAATATAAAAATTTTGTTTTTACAGTCAATTCCTACTTAGGACATCAAAGAAAAATTTAATATAATCCCTTAAGCTAATATCAATACAAAAACCCTTAACGGGTTAAAAGTTTGTGACGCAGCACTTTATCTTATGCTATAAGAATTTTAAATATGGAACTTAAAAATAATGATATCAAATTTTGAGTGACGCTATGCTATTAATTATAATCTCTCTATATATTATTTATTTCATCTTTTTATTTTTTTATAATCGCATGTGCAAAAATTATGTTCAATTTAAAAAAACGTATAAAAGTTTATTCATTGATGCTTTAACATTTACACCTCTCATAAATTCCAAGTATGAGTTTTAAAAGATATGATATCAAAATTTTAGTGACGCTTTGATGTGGCTTTAAACGATTTGTTTTAAAATTAAATTTAAATTATTTTTGTTTTGGCTAAGATATATTCACACATCTAAATAATAGTTTTAATTTTCCAATATACTTTAAATATGTCACTTTCACTGAATTTATATGATGCATTTAAATGCATTTATTTGAATAAATTGATTTATCCTTTGTCCAATGCTACTAAAAAATTAAAATAAGATTTACGTAAATAATTTTTTTGCCTCATAGTATCCATTTGAATACATTTCACTTAGTTTGGATACAATGACGCAAAAAAATTATTTACGTAAATCTTATTTTAATTTTTTAATAGCATTGGACAAAGGATAAATCAATTTATTCAAATAAATGCATTTAAATGAATCATATAAATTCAGTGAAAGTGACATATTTAAAGTATATTGGAAAATTAAAACTATTATTTAGATGTGTGAATATATCTTAGCCAAAACAAAAATAATTTAAATTTAATTTTAAAACAAATCGTTTAAAGCCACATCAAAGCGTCACTAAAATTTTGATATCATATCTTTTAAAACTCATACTTGGAATTTATGAGAGGTGTAAATGTTAAAGCATCAATGAATAAACTTTTATACGTTTTTTTAAATTGAACATAATTTTTGCACATGCGATTATAAAAAAATAAAAAGATGAAATAAATAATATATAGAGAGATTATAATTAATAGCATAGCGTCACTCAAAATTTGATATCATTATTTTTAAGTTCCATATTTAAAATTCTTATAGCATAAGATAAAGTGCTGCGTCACAAACTTTTAACCCGTTAAGGGTTTTTGTATTGATATCATTACTTTTTTGAGGTTATTAAAAAAATAAATAAAACAATGAACACACACAAAAAAAAATTAAAGACCAATACAAAGAATTCATAGTAAGGATTTCCGTTCACCTTCAATAGGGTGTATCGATTTTTAACTTTTTTTTTGTTTCCAAATTCCAAGTTGATAAAAAGTTGCTACTAGACACCACAACTTACCACAAAAAATTTTGGATTTTTAAAAAAATGTTTAGGTCTCCCGCACAAGGCCTAAAGTTTAGAAATTTTACTTAAAAAGTAAATTTTTACAAAATTTTTAAAAAAACCTAAAACATTTTTTTTTAATTGCAAGTTAAAATTCCACTAACAATAAGCACAAAAAACGATATAAAATGTATTTCAAAAACTTAGCACAACATTTAGGTCTCCCGCACAAGGTCTAAAAGTCGTAAATTTCAGCCAATTTTTGAACATTTTTCAGTGCTTTGATATTTGTGTTGTTGCTGGTTTAAAAATTAAATGTAACTAAAGCCTCATTAGGCGTGATTGGAATTGTTGAAATAAGTGAAATAATAAATCACATTTCAATACGTCAAAGGTCAACTTGAAGCGATGGGGTGGGGGAAGGCCAGACTGTCGCGCCGCGGTGACGTGACACCTATGAATCAACGCGCAGACTTGTCAGTAGTCGTATGCCCGCAAGCGAGCATTACGGTTGTGTTTTAGAGCTATAGTCTTGTTTTAAGAATCAATTGAGTGAGTGTTGTTGTTGTTCATTATGAGTAAAAAACCGCATCTAACTAAAAAACTACCGACAGGCCGGTTATCGGGCAACCTATTGATGTGAGTGAGTTTAATGTTCTGCCAACCAAGATGGATGTTTTGAAGTATTTTGAGTGGGTACGCATTGAAATGAAACAAGAGGGAATACATCAGCCTGCAAAGAAGGTAATTGCGTTAAGAGTTGCTTTAAAAAATGAGGAAATATGGAAAAGAGCTTCAATTCCTGTTTGTGGTACCAAAAACACAATATTTATGGTTTTAAAACTGTATGAGAAGCTTGAGAAAATTAAAAAGTGTTCAGGGCCTAAAAGGAAGTATCCTAACTTCCACAAAGATGCAGTAACTAGCTTTCAGTCAAAAACTGAAACTGCATTGTTTGATATTTGTACTTGCAAATGGGACCTCAGCAACTGTATTTGCTCTATTGACAAAAAAGTCCCGGCACTAGAACACGAGTTTTTGCTCGACCAACGTGGCCCTAGATTGATGTCAATTGCAGAGTGTGACAAAAACGAGACTAAAAAGCTTAAAAAGCGATTAGAAAGAAAATCTAGGTCACAAGCTTTAATGCAGGTAGTTGTAAAAAAGACTGAGGATGAAAACTTAAAATCTGTTGATAACATTGATTCTGGTACAGATGATTCAATGTCTCACACATCATGTCAAGATAGTGATTTTGAAATAAATGTACTTGATATACGAGTCAAAAATGTGTTTCAAGTGTAGAAGTAAAACAAGAACTGCCACAACGCTTGTCTTTTTTTTCACGAGCTTGTGACCGCAGGGGCATTTCTAGTAGAGCTGGAGCTCAGTTAGCTACTGCACATTTGCGAGATTTGAATGTCATTACTACGGAGAACCAAGAAGCAGTAATCGACAAATCAAAAGTAGCACGTGAGAGACTTAAGTCTCGTAAAGAAATAAGCTCAACTCGAACCTCCCATCTGTTGGCCATTTACTTTGATGGTCGTAAAGATGAAACCATAACAAAAGAAATTGTAGCTGGTAAAAGTGTCCGAAAATCTTTAATGGAAGAACACATATCTATTGTTGAAGAACCTGGATCCAAGTATTTCGGTCATGTAACTCCCATAAATAGAACAGGAAAGGAAATAGTTACATCACTTGTAAAGTATTGTGAAGAAAAAACTGTCGATCTTAAAAAACTAAAAGCTATTGGTTGTGATGGTACGGCAGCAAACACAGGCACTTCAAATGGAGTTATCATCTTATTTGAAAATAAAATACAACAGCCACTGCAGGCAGTTGTGTGTCTACTACATTTAAATGAATTACCATTTAGAAAAATTATGGTTGCTCTTGATGGGCCAACGTCTGGACCAAACACATTTAGCGGGCCTATTGGTAAACAACTTCTAAGCTGCCCAAATCTGGATGTTGTCAATTTTGCTGCAATTGAAAGCGATATACCAGAAGTTGATCTTAAAGGGTTGAGCACAGACCAAATGTATCTGTACGAAATATCCAAAGCCGTATCAACAGGTACATGTACAGAAGAGTTGTCCAGACGAAACCCCGGAAACATCTCGCACGCCAGGTGGCTTACCCTGGCAAATCGAATCCTTCGTTTGTATGTAGCCATGGATGATCCGACCCCTGAGATGAGAAAGCTTGCAGAGTTCATAATGAAAGTCTACATACCATCATGGTTCTCAATTAAGTGCAATCCCAAAATCCCGCAGGGTTCCATTAATTTTTTTTAAATGATTCATTTCAGCAACTACTTGGAAGACGACCTAAAACATGTCGTCCATGCAACGTTACAGAGAAATGCATTCATGGCTCACCCAGAGCATGTTTTAATATCTATGTTGTTTGATGAACGAAAACATATTAGAGTCTTGCCTTATAAGAGAATCCAGAAAGCTCGTGAAACAGAAAAGAAAGGGGTAAGGATATTTAAACCCCCTCAGATCAATTTTAATGCTAAAGACTATATAGATATGATTGACTGGCAAACCACTTCAGTAACCGAACCTCCTCTTGTTACCGATATGAGCCTAGAAGAGTTACAGTTAATTGCGGAAACGGGGAAAAGTGGAAGGGTTGAATTTACAATTCTTTCTCACAATCAAACTGTGGAACGAATTGTGAAAGAAGTCACAGAAGCTTCAAAGCGAGTGTGTGGGATGATCGAAAGAGATGGTTTCATTCGTGCCAGACTGGAAGATCGTAAAGAGCTATCTACGTTCGAGACCAAGAGCCAGTACAGAACCTCAGTGAAGGATTAAAATGTAAGTAAGTGTTTTTTGTACTACTTTGATTTTTAATGTTTTTAAATAACATCTTTATCTTGCTGTCTTCCATGTAATATTTGAAATTCATTGGTGATCATTTCTATAATTTTGTAAAAATCTGTAGGCCTACGTAAATACTGTATATAACTTTCGTTTCAGCTTTTGAAGACAAGATGAAAGGACGAATATTTAAAACAAGTCAGTTAATTTGAAATAGAACAAGAAAACTGCGCTCATGTTCTATGACAATACACCAGCAACATTTTGCACTTATATACTACATTTTATTCCACGTTATAATATTTTATACATTTGTAATAAACAATAGTAATCACAAATAACAATAGAGTTTATTTAAACACCTTTATCAAACAATTTACATCGTTAAACTATCTTTTTTAAGGTATACAACATTTATATATTATTTATGTAGTATGTATATATATATATGTATGTATATATATATATATATATATATATATATATATATATATATATATATATATATATATATATATATGTATGTATATTTCTTTATTTATTTATATTGTATCATTTTATGCCTCCTGTAACAAAAATACACTTAAGTCTGATGTTTTTAACGAAAAAAAAATGGTTCATTTACACTATAAAAATTACGAAAGTTTCGTCAAAATTAACAAACTTTAGGTCTTGTGCGGGAGACCTAAATATTGTGCTAAGTTTTTGAAATACATTTTCTATCGTTTTTCATGCTTATTGTTAGTGGAATTTTAACTTGCAATTTAAAAAAAGAATGTTTTAGGTTTTTTTAAAAATTTTGTAAAAATTTACTTTTTAAGTAAAATTTCTAAACTTTAGGCCTTGTGCGGGAGACCTAAACATTTTTCTAAAAATCCAAAATTTTTTGTGGTAAGTTTTGGCGTCTAGTAGCAACTTTTTATCAACTTGGAATTTGGAAACAAAAAAAAAGTTAAAAATCGATACACCCTAACCTTCAATCTCTCCCCCCTCCCTCCCCGCAAAAAAGGATGACGATGCTTCCATTTTAAAGAGCACCGTGCAATGAGATTTTTATAAGAACGCTTTGGTAAGATATGGAAGTAATGTACAACATGCATGTTTAGAGGGTATTTCTGTTGGGTTGTTTCAGAGATATAAAAAGCTATGTTACATTTTACTATATAAAAAATTTACTTTGTTAAGAAAAATAGCAAGAAATATTACTCTTTAAACCTTTATATATATATAACAATCATCGCTCACTTGTAAAAGTAATTACATACATTTATATTAAATCCAAAACTAAAAATTTCTGCTTCTCCCTTTTCTCATTCCTAGTGCAAAAAAATTAAACATTCTTTAATTTTATATAAAATAATCTTTCACCATCCCTATTTAAAATTCTTTATTAACAATAATAATAAATCATATAAAATAATCCCCTGAACTCCGAAGATTCCACTTCTGCTTTTGGACCCACCTCTCCAGCTTACCTAAATAATAAAATCTTTCAAAAATTAGTTTGAAAAAAAAAAATCTGCCACATTTGTTGCTCACTAACATAAATAAATAAATAAGCACTAACTTCCCTAATGTACAGTCATGGAAAAAAAAAGTAAGCACCCCCTACTAACTCCTCATAGTCCAAGAGCTGTTAAACATTTTAGGGAAGGTATTTGAGGCACCCTGAAAATTTGTGAAACACTTCTTTTGTAATGGCTGAATACAAAATCGAATGTCTGGCTGAAGGATCGTGGCCCAAAAACTGTGCCAGACACGTGTCAAGTGCCATTTTTCGACTACCCAAAAAAAAGGTATTTGAGGCACGCTGAGATTGAGACAGAATAATATTTATGTTTAGAAAAAAATATTTTGAAAATGACAGACACTTTAGTCGGCACAAAAACTGTGCCAGACACGTGTCTGGCACAGTTTTTGGGCCACGATCCTTCAGCCAGACATTCGATTTTGTATTCAGGCATTACAAAAGAAGTGTTGCACAAATTTTCAGGGTGCCTCAAATACCTACTCAAAAACGTTCAACAGCTCTCCTACTATCAACAAATTACCGTAGAAGAAAGTTACTGGTACCGAACGATTGGAAATAAAGCCTACTTTTAAATGATGTATATAAAATTTGCTTAAGGGGTCATCTACATATTAAAACGAACCATGACTTTGTTTTTTTCAATAGCAGTACACAATTCTTACAGCATAAATGAATTCTACACCATTTAATTAGCCTAAAAACAAATTTTTATGCAATTCATACTATAAGTTTCCGAGAAAATAGTTATTTTAAAACAAGCCTTTTTTAAGGGCTGTATCCAAATTTAAGTTCGGTATTCGATTGTTAACCAAGGAAGCCCCCTTCTTGATCAAGGCACCTTAAGCGTCACTCAAGCAGTCAATGAAGTCTGCTAGATTGCAGGACAGCTTAAGACATTTCAAAATATCTAGTCACTTCTATCATAGACGGTTCCTTAAACCATCATTTTGCCGTTTTTTTAGCACAATTTGAAAACTATTTGGAAAAAAAATGTGAAATTTTGAATTTCCATAAAGCAGGACTTAATAAATCTAAATCCATCAAAAAAATTGTAGGTTGCAATTCATAATTTTTTCGAATATTAATTTCATAATTCGTATCATAAAATTATAAAAATTGCAAATTCAACGTATTTATGTTTAAGTATATTAGTATTACTGCTACACAAAAAATTAGCACATTAGGGGCATAATTTCAGGAGATATGAATAAAAATATGAAAATGTAATTCAACATTAGAAGCACTATATTTTGAATGTTTATAATTCAAAAACTTATTATTCAAATGACTTGAAATTTGGTGCCTAGGCATAGTTTGAACCGAAGATTTGAAATATCTCGTTAAAATTGGGTATTGCCATTGAAAAAAATGAAGTTTGGATTTGTTTTAATATGTAGATGGCCCCCTAAGCAAATTTTATATACATCATTTAAAAATAGACTTTATTTCCAATCGTTCGGTACCAATAACTTTCGTCTACGATAATAATTTATTAAGGAGTTAGTAGAGGGTGTTTACTTTTTTCTTTTCTGCGACTGTACATTTCACCTTTTCTCCCTCCCCCTACTCCCCAGCATTAAAATAATTTAAATCTTTATTTTTATACAGAAAATTTTTCTATATAAATTATCCTCCTATTCCTCAAAATTACCACTTTCCCACTCCAGCCTAGAGATTTCAATCTTTAAAGCTTTTGAGAAAAACCGATCTGCAAAGTCTGTTGCTTAATAATAAAAAATATACGTATAACCATGTACACTTTAAATTATTTTTCACACAATCAATTTATTGTCATGATAATAGTTGTTCTGAGCGAATAACGTGTTGGCTGGGCTGTCGTACAGATAGCTCAATTGGAAGAGTAGTGGCAATTAAAGCCAAGGGTTATTAAAGTTCACTGTAATTCAAAATATTTAACCCCTTCGCGACAAGAGCCCTTTGGTTAATTTTTAACCTTTTACTACAGGTTTTTAAAAACAGAAAATTTCCTGTAATTGAATCACAGAAATGCTCCGATTAAAGAAGGTAAACTTTACAATTAAAAATAAGTGGTGAGAATAATGAATGATTCTGAACACCTTAAGTGGCTAAGTATACCGGTCGCTCATCCCCAAGGGCTTAAAGATGCTTTTTTGCTATTATAACCTTTAGGATTTACAATATAAAAAAAATCTTAATCACTTCTGAGGTAAATAAAGACAGTGGAAAAAAATCAAGATGGCAATGTTTGGATTGGTAAATTCTAAGCTGAGCAATTTGAGCTACAAAATGAAAAAATTATAAAGTTGTAATAATGCCCTCTTCAGAGCAGTCACAGATACTAAATCTTTAAGGTTTTTGATGAGTGAACTTGAACTACAGATGAATATAGTAGAAGATCTTTATAAAGCACACCTTGGGATGAGAATTTGTGTGTATTATTGAATTTTGCATTATTTAGATCATATTTCATACATCATTAAATTTACCTCGTATACATGCTTTGAATTACATTCCTTGGAACCAGAAATTATGCAAATTATAAAATTTTACATAATAGGTACAGATCACACACTATTAAATTACCTTAAAGCATGATCCAGATATGCCTGGGCAAAATACAGTCGGACCTCGTTTTCCCGACACCCGGTTTTCACGTCACTCCGTTTATCACGTCAGTTTTTCAAAGTCCCGATTTTCTGTATATGATTTTAATGCAAATAAACTCCGGATTTTACGTCGTTGAATAATTTTCAACTCCGGATATCCCGACGGATTTTCTTGTGGCCACACGGCGTTTTTCATCCGACTAAAACGGAAGCATTGCATTGCATTGAAACGTTCAGTAGTTATCTAACATACATTTCTGAAACAACGAATATTGATTACAATTCATTGCATAATATCGAAAAAATAATTGTAGGATCTAGCTAAAGCAAACCTTAATTCATCGATATTTCATGTAACAATAAAAAAATCAGTCATCATAAATCTGATTTTTATCCTTTTCAATTATCTTTTTTGTGTTTATTTTGTTTAAAAGTAATGTTTTATTGCTTAAAACTGCAAGAACAGTTATGAATTTAAAATTGTCTTAAATTAATTAAAAATACAGCTTTTTATAAACCTATTTTTCTCTAACTCCTGTTATCGCGACACACCGCTTATGACGACACTTTTTTCTGGACATTAGAGTGTAGGGATAACGAGGTTCAACTGTAATTATAAACAGTGGTAGCTCGTTACTGACAGTTTTTGGGACACTAAATGCATTGTTGGCAAATTTATTCCTTTTTCACTATTTTTAATAATAATGAAATCTTTGCCTTATTTTTGGCAGAACTTTCTTCCATTAAATAAGGCAAAAATTTAGTAAAAAAAAAATCTTTTGGAAGGCATGCATTTTAGTGCTGCAAGAAAAACCTGTCATGAGTTACTACTGATTATAACACCCATTTACAAAAAGATTTAATATAATAACATTGTTTTCATTACTCCAAAATAATGTGTTAAAGACGATAATGCATCAAATTTAGTGTTCCAAGAAATAGCAATATTTGTGAAATACCTAAGCTTCTTAACTGCAAAATTCATTGTTTACATATGAGAAATACATTACATTTTCTGCATTAAAATGTTTTAAGTGGCAGACTTTTGTGATTGAACAAGAACTGCTTGCAGAGTGCTTTTAATGATTTTAGGATATAAAATTATGGCTCTTAAACCGCTATTAATCCAATATAGTAATAGGGATAAAAAAATCATTAAATAGTTCATTTAAAAAAAATTATTTGTATTTTCATCAGATATACCGATTATTACTACCATGTGTTATATGTAACATATTTATTAGAAAAGTTACAACTATTTTGATGAAGTTTTGGATCCCCCCCCCCCTGACATACTGTCAAATTTCGCGAGGGTTTTTTTTCTTGTGATGTTCCTCCCCCGACCGAGAATGGAGCGGGTTTTTTACAATCAACTGATTAATTTTGTTTTTCTTTTATTGCTACTTTTTTATGTTAGTGTGGTGATCTTTCAAATGCTATTGCACAACGAGGCGATAAACGTGCTACTCTGTAAGTGATACGGCAACCCTCCAGTGTACAGGTGGAATTGATAAAAAGAGTTTTTGTAATCGGAATATGCGGAATGTTAAAGAATAGTGGATGGTTTAATGAAAGAAGAATAAAAACTTAATATTTAATTTAAGATGCGAGGCAGATTAATATATTAATTGAAATGGTTACTGGGTAATCACTTTATTAATTTATACAAAGTCTAATTATCATGACAGCTACAATGCAGCTGCTAAATGAAATTTTGTGAAACCAATCTTTTCTAAATAGTAACATGTTCTGAATTGTTCTTATTTACAATAATACTTCATTACCACAAATACCATATAAGGGAGCTGGCTACTTTTATATTTTTTAAAAGTAAATTATTTAAAGCTTTCTTTTAAGCATATTAACTTTAAAATTAAATAAAAACAAGTATCTTACTTTTGCAAAAAAGCTGTTTTATCTTATTTATCTATAAACTTTAATTACTAAATAAGGAAAAGTATCATGATGAAAATTTTTACTTTTAGGAGCTCAAAACAACCAGTCAAGATAAAATGGTTCATTTTGAGCTAATCGTGATAATTTAAGTATATAAAGTAGAATTTACTATCAGTCAAAAATATGTCAAAGACTGAAATCAGTCCTGAGATTGAAGGTCTTGCGCCCATGGCTGTAATCAGCCTAAAAGAAATGCTTCAGGGTTTTTTTTTTCTTCTGTTTTTCTTTTGTTACAGAGATAAACGGAAATAAGAATTTTTTTTTCCCCTTTAGGTTTAATTTTATAAAAATAAAATACTACGATGCTTTAATTTTTGAAGCTGAAAAGAGTTATATATAAAAAAAAAATAAATAAACGAAAGATACCCATATTTCGAAAAAGATGTCATTTTAAGTCAATTTTCGTTTATATAATGTTATTAGAAACGATTCGCAAATGAATCATTTTATAAACGGGATTGGAAATCTTAATTTTGATTTCTTCATACCTTTTATTTAAATTGTGCGTTCTTTAAAAATGAAAGATTTTGTTTAATTTCTTTAAAAGAAGTCTCAAAACACAAAATTAAATTAGTAATCTATCTGTGTTACACTCACATATCACAAGAAATACCTATGCCACACATGAACGTTATTTTGTAAGGAAAACAGTTATGAGTATTGTTGAAAATAAAAACAATTCAGAACATTATACTAATTAGAAAGGATCGGTTGCAAAGAATGCTGTCTGGATAATTAGAAATTGTACTCACTTTCTCCCCTTGGAATACCTTTTCAAGATCTTTGATATTTCTTATTCTTATTTCTTCAGTCAACTTCGCGTATCGCGTAGTGATACATGGCGAAGTCTTATGGCGAACGCGATGAATTTTCATTTCGATACGAGAATTTGCGATAAATATCGAATTTCGATACGAGAATTTTTTTTTAAATGTGAAATATTTTCTCCTTAAAAAATGTTTACTTACTATGAATAACAAGGAAATAAAATACATATAATTACAAAATACTGTTCCATTTAAAAAAATCAATCTAAGTATTTTAAAGCACATAATAAACTGTTTTTGTAGTTTAAAAAAAGATTTATTGCCAATATTCAGATTTTTAACTGTGACCTTAATTGCGCAAAACCGATGTGCAACGTTCTGTCTGCTAGCCCATAGAATAACATGTAATCCGCGATCCTAAGAAGTCCAATTTTTCATGCGGATTATATAAAAATTAAGAGTTTTCCTAGATACTAGGTTAGTGTTATCCACTTCATCAAAAACAGATTCATTTTACATATTGATGTTTTTAAAAAAATCTAGACCGTTTCGGAGAAAAAAAAAAGACAAACTTACACCATCGAAATTGCTTTCAAAATGGGTTTACAGATCTGAAAATATACTGCACGTAGAATTGTAAAAAATTCAGAATAGGATTAGACTGCAGATATAAGACTGTTTTAAAAAAATCAGAACAATAGGACCTATATTTGCTGAGTTATTAATAGGCGGCTTTTCGCATTTTCTTTGATGTCGAGTTAGCTGTATATATGAGTTCCGCCATCTACGAATTCTACGATACGACACGATACGATTTTAGGCTTAAGGCTGCGTCACTCGGAATACTACCGTCTTCCATGATTAGTTTTTGTTGCATTGTTGATTTTCTATAAGCAAGTAGGTTTACAATGGAACTCTATGGGAATTTGGAGAAATATTAGAGATATCGCCAAGTTGGCGTCACTTTTGGCGACTCATTTTGGCCGCCAAATTTGGCGATATCAAGTTGGCGACAAACTTGGTGGTACTTGGCGACATAATAGGGTCCCCCCTATGGTAACCCCTTATTGAAAATACTTTCGCAGGTCTTCAATAACCAATGGCCGCCATTTTGTTTTCCATGGAAAACTAAAATTAATTAATTAATTAATATTTGAATAAACTCTATTAACATCAATTGTCATCCAGTACAAGTTTAAAAAAATTTATTTCAACTTGATAGGATGAATAATGAGTATCTATATTATAAAGGACAAACAAATCTGTGCTTAACGCATACGTCATTTTGTGAATGGCACCAATTTGAAATTTGAAATAAAATTTTGGATTTGCAATTTTCTTTACTGAAAATGTTTAAACTTCTAAACATCGCACATTTTAAATTTTTACACTATCGTACAAAAAAAAATGCTCTTTTAAATGCAATTTGTTTGAAAGCTGTATCTCAATTTAATTTTAAGATATTAATTTTTTTGTAGTTTTTAATACCAATTTTCTAATCGTGGCAACAAAAGTACCCCATTTCTATTGAAAGTAAACGGAAAATAGTCGAAAATACGAGATACTGTATCTTTTTGTTACCATTTTCTCGTAAAACCTGAAAAAAAAAAGTTTAAATTAAAATATGGGATATGTCAAGAATATTGTCTTTTATTCCGTGATAATGACAACATATACATACTTTTCAATAGACGAAGTTTAAGACGGGATTGTAAAAGTGGATTGCTTTAGCGTATGCAAATGACGTCATTTTATAAAAAAGCGTGTATTTTAATTTTTAAACCTGAATTATGTTTTGTAGAAGTGCGTCATTTTCACAGCCCAGCTGCTTTGGAATTCTTCAGAAGTGAAAATGCTTCACTTTTGAAAATAATGTAATCGAAATCACACATTGATAAAACGCAATGTTTTACAAAAATTTAGAGTGTCTTTATAGAAGAGAGGTGGCATGCAAATAATAGCGATTTATATTACATAAATCGATGATTCTCGCCCGGATGGATTTACTTCGCCAAGTTAGACAAGCAAACAAATAATTTGAGGTTTAAAATAATATCATGTTCCTCAAGATTTTGTCAAAAACTAACTCGAACAAAAAAATATTAATGCTATTCTTTAGGACATTTTACTATAATTTTATCAAAATAACATAATTTGCTTAATTTAATTTTTTCCTAATTTTATATAATGTATATATTTAAAACACAAGTGTGTTTTTTAGTTACCTGTCCTGATCTTTCTGCTGAACCAATTTTACTAATATATATATATTTTCTAACTGAAAGTTGTTCATTTGTAGATGTGATCGCACTATCTGCTTTTATTTAAACATCCGCATTTTCATATTTTAATTTTAAAAGCATTTTATGAAATTTCTTCAAAATGGTGAAAATTAGATAGCTTCATTTTTGCAGGCAAGAGAGAAATAATGAGGTATTTTTATCTTTATTCATGCCATTTTCTGATAAAATCCAAAATTGTTGATAAAAATTGTTGTATAGGGTTTAGTGGCGCAAAATCCCATAGGAGCATAACATTAAATTAGGGGTATAATAACGGAAAACATACTGCTTTTGAAGACATACTGCTTTTGATAACACGCATTCATCCTCATAAATTTTCTCTATTGTATTTCCTTCTGCGTGTGTACTGATACTAAGTTTCAGACACTGGGCGAAATGCTTATTTAAGAGAAAGTTAAGTCATATTTAAAAGAAAATGACCATTTTCTTGGATAAAACTAAACATTTTAAAACAAATGCATCTAAAAACCATAAATTACGTAATTTTTTACTTTCCGGAATTGAGATTAGAATCTCAAGCAAAGAGTGCGTCTGTTCACATAAAAGATGTTGCTGACAATCGTGACTTCAAGTTTTGAAATAAAATGATTTTAAAAGGATCAAACAGAATACAATGTTTTTGCAAATGATTAATGTGGATATGAGAGGAGTGTATGCAAATTTTGAGAAGGTGAAAATTGCTGTTTTTCATTCCGGAATACCAAGCATAAGAGCCTCAATTGATTCCTAATAACTGATCTTTATTATATTTTACAGATTAAGTATCTATCTATATTATAAAGAACAAATGTTTCTGTGCGTAACTCTGACGTCATTTTGTGAATGGCAATACTTCACGATCAAATTTTGATCTTGAAATTTTCGCTACTGCAATTTTTTAATCTTCTGACCATCGTACATTTTCAATTTTTGTCGCATAGGGAAAAAACAATTTATTTTAAAACTGTATCTTAATTGAATGATTTATTATGTTTTCTAAAATATTTTTTAAGCATGATTTTTTAAAAGTTTATCCTATCACGTGCCGGTTTCAATACATAATAATAATAAACGTTTTGCACATAAAGCAACAAATATTGTTCAGCATTTGTTTCTGACTATTTCTGCATAACGAAATTAATACTTCCTTTATAAACAAATAAAAGTATAAAATAAAAAAAAAACACCAATCTAATATATTTATGAAAGACATATTAACGAAACTAACACTTCTTTTATAAACAAATAAAAGGATAATATTGAAAACACACAAATCTAACATATTTGTAATCGTACAATTTAAATTTTTAGATCACCAAATATGATTTTTTTTTCAAATAGAATTTGTTTCCAAAGTCCATCTCAGTTTACTGATTGCCTATGGTTTTAGAAAAAATTTCAAAGCATGAAATATTTATTAATTTATCTATATCGCGCGGAGCTTGATTACGAAAGATTTATCCGTTTGCTTTTAAAACAAAATAAAGAGGTCATCATTTTCTTACGGCTAATATCCATTAAAAAAACTTCCCTATGAATAAATAAACAAAATAATATAAATAAAATACAAATTTAACAGACATGTGTGCAAGCTATGAAATTATCAGAATATAAAAGGATGCAAATAAAAAGTAGCAAAATCTTGGTCAAATAAGTCTTACCATGCTAATAAGAAAATATCGCTTTTGATAAATTTCAAAAATTTATTTGATTGTATAATTCTAATTTTTATACGAAAAATGCTTTTTAATGTAAGTGGGCAATCTAAAAAAATATTGCATATAAAAAAAAATTAGTTTTCAATTAAAAAAATGTTTTCACCTATATTCTTTAACCCGGGAAGCCCGGGTACGATCCCCTACTTTTATTAAGGATTGAAAATTTGAACAAGATATATAAATATATAAATATATATAGGGAGAGTGTGAGCTAATAGTAGGAATTGAAAAAAAAATATATAGAAAATAATACAATAATAGATCAATATTTAATAAGTATATTTTCAAACGTGATGTTAAGTTAGACAGTTACAATTTTGCATGTAAACATTCGCGCTCTTTACTTGAAGTTTTAATCTGAGTGCCAGCGGAATCCAGAAATTTATTTTTAAACGCACTCGCAGTGAAACATTTAATTTTATCAAAGAAAGTACTCATTTCATTTTCACCATGACATCATTTTCACCAACTGAATACGTCTGAGATGAGCATCTCAATCTCAGAGTCAACGGAATTAAAAAAAGATACGTTAAAACATAAAAGCATTATGAGTAAAAATGTGTTATTTTATATAGTGACGTTATTTTCTGTTCAAAAGTTTTAAAAAAGTTATTTTTATTTGTATACTCTGTTAAAGCTTTAAGGTTATCTGAAGGATTCTGTGTTCCAACATATAACCGAAGAATGCGACTTGCTAACGTAAGCCATCGAAAATGAGCCAACTTTTCAGTTTTTTTTTTTTTTTTTTTTTTTTTTTTTAAGGACAGATTTGGAAAGCATGCACCGCTTGAGATTGATGTGCACATTTCAAGTAAATATTTGTGGTCTGTGCTCAAACCTTCAATTATTTTAACATTAGGAAGGTTGTGTTGTATAGCCAAGAACTTAACCACTGGAAGATCGTTACAATTTTCAAGCTGTTTGCAAGTTGTTTGTTAAAACACCGCCAAATTCATTAGGGCCCTTTCTTTTTCCATCTAATTCACGAAACAGGTGGCGCAAAGGCAATTCATTTAAGTGGAACAAACAAATCAGCCATTGCAGTGTCCTGATTAGATCTTTTTCTAATAAAGAAATCACACCGTTATTAACTCCAATGCTTGTGGCTGTCCCATCACACCCAACAGCAGTTACAATTGATATGTTCAAATGATTGTTATCGTTAAAGTACGCTATTATGCTATTTTTTTTAGCTTCGCCTATTCCAAAAGCAGCGGTTACATACCCTAGAAAGGATGAATTGGATGAACTTTTACTAAAGAAATATGTTCTTAGATGACCGTCTTTTTGTAAAATTTGTTTCCTTATTTATATTGCACAATTGTTTTATCTTTTCTTCCATCGAAAAAAAACCCTATATTTTCTACAACTTGGTTAAAGCTCCTTAGTATCTCTTTTGTTCGATTCTTGGCTCTCTCTCTTCGAATTTTCAGCCTATCAATTACTCTACTTTCGTTCTCTTCTGTAATCATTCCAACATCTTTAAGAACATCACTTGCGATAGTTGCAGAAACTCTGCCTGAAACCCCAGATTGGTCACAGACACTTGCTACTGTTGGAAGTTCTTCTAGCAGTTGCTCGCTTGTAGATGAATCCAAAAGAGAAGTGGGGGAATTTTTGGGATTGTATGTTAAGTTTCCTTTAGATGTTTGCTCAGGATCTGATTGAGTGTCATCATTTTCAGCTTTTCTAGTTGCCTTAACTGTTAATTTCTGATTGTACTTGTACTTTAATTGTTGCTGTATTACCTGTTGCTTCCTCTTTTCTCTTTGTGTTAAAATCTTGTAAATAACTTTATCGATTCCACTTATACAGATTTTTCTCACTGTTCTTTTGTACATAAAAACATTTTTTATTTAAACGATTCGTTTGCCTGCACTGACTGGCGACAGAAACATGTGACCAGACCATTGCTACAGCTACATGCTTCTCTTACTCCTCCGCCACCATACACCAGCCAATGATATGCCACCTGAATTAAGGTCACTTCAAACCACGTACTGTTCTCCTTTTGACTATTAATTTTCAGAACTAAAAAATGTTTTGCCGCGTTTTTAAGTTAAAAGTAAGGTTAAAACTTTCTGTTACGAAATACTGTTAAAATCTTTAAAAAAAAATGGAATTTAAAAGATTCAAGATTTAGTAGCATAAATATTAAAGGTATGCAGTATAAAACTAAAAATATGTACTGTAAATTAGTTTATGTGTATTATTTAAAAATTGAAAAGAGGCATTTGGTATTTAAAATATTTTTTTTTTTAACTAAAACAAATTTACCGAAATTCGTAAAATCTACTTACAAATACATATACCCAAGTCTTTTGCGGCACCTCTAAATATATTATGTTTGTTCAAATATTTTAATACTGTCTTAACAAAGGCATTAGACAACTTTTTATCCCTATTACATATCGAAATTAAAAAATTCTTTTTTTCGTTCCACCCTAGTGTACAATGGATAAAGGATTCTTGTTTCTCAGGTAATACGGTATTCAATTTCAACCGTTATCAGAAAATATAAAGTGAACTTTATTACTGCAAATGTCAATGTGAGTGTGCTTTATTCAGCAAATATTAGTCAATGAAGATGCCCCAATAAGAATTGGTATTACAAAAATTAAAAGGGGAAAAACAGTTATTTAGCAAGACACGGTGAATTACAAGTAATCAAAGATAAGTCTTAATAAGCAACAGTTTTTTTTTTTTAAATATGTACACTATGGTATTTTAATATATTTATTTAACTACCAAATCAGTTGTTATGCAGAATATTTTTATTTTTGCAACTTTTAAAATTCAATATATTTGCTGAGGGAGATGTTCAAACGTACATGTATAATGTTTATAATAAAAAATGGAACAATTAGATTAAAATTTACTTCATCTTAAAGGATAAAATTAATGAAAATATTTATTGTAAAAATATATAGAGAGATTATTGACATTGTAATGCATTCTAATTTTATACTGCTTTGCCAGTAAACGTATCAACGTAAAAATAGGCAACCGACTCATTATAAGGTATCCAAATTTATATTTGATCATGAACAATACGTCGCCGATAATAAAAATAAAATGGAATGTAAATGCCATTAGTATACACCGAAAAATTTTCGATGTCTTAAATGACGTCATCAATAGTTCTTAATAGATATTTACATTCTTAAAACTATAAAATTAATTCGATCGCATAAAAAAATAACAAGTATTAATTCTTATAGCTGCTCATTTAAGAAAATATGATTAAACTATTTATCCTTCTATATGTAAAAAAAAAAGAATCAGGCGTACGGCATAGATTATGAAACACTTTCCAACACTCCCTGAAAGCTTTAAGAAAATTCCGTTATTTAGGGAAATACGGTAAATAAGATAACTAAGTAAACATTTAAAAAATTGATTTCTGCAGTTACCGTCCAAATGTGTATTCCAATTCTTTTGAACAGCCCTGAATTTGATTTGTATGTTGATATATATACTATATAATGGAGAAAATTAGTTTAGAAAGAAAGCGCATAACAGGTTGAAATTTCTCTTTCAGCAATTTATACAAATAGATGGAAACAAATTTGAATACTTTTGTAAAGCCCTGTAGTTTACCCAGCAACTTTATCACGTCACTATTTAGCTAAAATTTAATTCAAACTAAAACACTCTTAAAACTACTGAAATCACATTTCCAGAAATTATTATTCATAGGCGGCACTTATCCAATTCTTTGCGTGACCCTATATATATAATTTTAATAGTATTCTACAAACATTTCTTTATAAACAAAATGCAGTTCAGCGTAAAAATGTACAACTCATTTAAAAACCACCTTTAAGCAATTTGCGCTCATACCCAGTAACTTTTACGAATTCTTTTGTATAGCCCTGTATATAAATTATAGCATTTATACACACCATATAGTATGCATAAATATTAGGAATCATAAAAGCGCATATCATAATTCAAAATTCATTTCCAGCAATCACCGCTAATGTACTACTGATACAATATAGTATCTGAACTATTCGTGTGTCCCTGTAAATGCTATGTACTTCCTATTATACACGAAATACCTTATCGTAAACCTCGGCAACAAATATCAATTTCATTATATATGAAATAGTTTAACATATTTAATATACGCCGCAAATAACCCCCTCCCCCTTATATCATTATGGAGCGGAACTCTTTTGTGTGGCCTTGTAAATCAATAATAACTATACAGTTACAGTTACAATAACTATACTAATAGTTTAACATATTTAAAATATGCCGCAAATACCCCCCCCCCCCCATATCAGTATGGAGTGGAACTCTTTTGTGTGGCCTTGTAAATTAATAATAACTATACTTTGCACCGCATATTATACAGAATGCATATTTTAGTGTACTTCATAAATGCATCTAAATTTTGCTATGTTTGGATGCGTGTAACATCATTAAAAATCATTTGAAACGATTTTTTTCCCATTGGCCGTAATGTAACGGAATACTTTTGACTGTTCCTGTAGATGAGCTAAACATCCCAGCTAAAAATGAACTGCAGTTTTTCTACAGAAGTGGAGTATTTTTGATGTTTTTCTATAGTCAACTATAGATTTTCTGTAGTGCAATCTCGACTATAAAAATACTTTAGAAATTCTGCGGCTAATGTGGCGTAATTTTGTGGTCCTTTATTTCAAAAATTCTCTGTGCTATTAACCTCAAAAATACTATAGTTTAAGTGAAGTCATCATAAACTTTTAAAATAATGAGATTTTGCGTCTGTAGTAATACAGCAGTATTGAAGTAATTTCATCTCTTTAATTTTACCAGTTTCCCGTCTTTCTCTTGGTGTTTAATTATTTTACTTGGCCGAAAAGTATAAATTTTATTATGTGTTAATCAGAGAAAAAGAAATTATTTAGTTAAAACCAAATGTCAAAATCCACGAGGGAATGCCGATAACCTCGGGCTACATCTCCCTCCCCCCCCCCCCCCACAAAAAATTACACTGTTTTTAACCTGACTTTATGATAAAGTTTAAATACATAAACATAAAAAAAACTCGACCGAAATTAACTACTAAGAGTGAGATATAGGGGGGGGGGGTGAATCTCTCCCCCAACAGAAAAATTCTTAGTTTCTGTTTAATTTTAAGCTATACGGAATAAATAAATTTTACTATATTTTTCAAAATCGGAGAAAATAATATAATTCCATTAATTAAATTTCAGACTTCAGGGATTGGCATGGTCCTTCCATCCCCCCCACCCTCCTTAACGGAATTTTTTTATTTCTTTTATTTTAAAATGTTGAAAAAGAATGAATTTTACTATGCATTTCATAAAAAAAAAGAAAGAAAAAAAGAAAATTTAATTACTTAAATTTCAAAATCCAGGGAAGGGAAATGGCTTTTTTCTCCTATCCCCCCTTCCACCGCTCAACTGATATTTCTGATATACTGCTTCTCTTTTATTTTAAGTTTCTGAATATAAATAAATTTTACTATGTACAAAATCGGAGAAAAAGAAAATTCAGTTACATATATGTTTCAAAATCCAGGGAGCAACAATGACTCCCCTAGGCTCCCCTCTTTTAACGGAAAATTTTGGTTACCTTAATTTTTAAGTTACTCGCAAAGAATAAATTTTACTATGTTTTTCAAAACAGGAGAGAAAAAATTGGGTTACTTAAATTGAAATATCTAGGGAGAGGTAATTGGTCTCCTATGCCACCTTCCCCTAAACGGAAATTCTTGTTTCCTTTTTTTTTAAGTTACTCGAAAAAAAATAAATTCTTCTATGTTTTCAAAATAGGAAAAAAAGAAAATTTAGTTTATACAATTTCAAAATACAGGGAAGGGCAATGGGCCTCCTATACCGTTCCCTCAACTGAAACTTTTTAGTTCCTCTTTTAATTTAAGCTAGTCGAATTAAATAAATTTCACTATTTCAAAACCGGTAGAAAGAAAATTAGTTACTTATATTTTAAAATCTGGGAGGAATAAATGACTGTTCTATAACCCCCCCCCCTCCCCCCCCGCCGCCTCCTGACGGAAAATTCTTGGTTTCTTTTTTTTAGTCACTCGCAAAGAATAAATTTTATTATGTTTTTCAAAATAAGAAAATAAAATTAGTTACTTACTTCAAAATCTAGGGAGGGGTAGTTGCTCTCCTATGCCCCCCTCCTCCCCTAAACGGAAAATTCCAGCTTCCCTTTTTTTAAACATACTCGAAAGAAATAAATTCTACTGTGTTTTTCAAAAGCAGATTTTTTTTTTTTTTACTTTAATTTCAAAATCCAATGAGGAGGCATCCCCCCCCCCTTTTTTTTCTTTTTCATAGCACACCCGGACCCGAATTTACAAAATGCACAATTTGCCCTTCTCCCCGAAAATACATGACTTCCAGTTCGTATGAAAATTACTTCTACTTTATAAAAACGAATGAAAAAAAAAAAAAATTCTTATTAAATATTTTATTTTAAATTTATATTGGAATATTTGATTATTGTTCACGCAACTGAGGCTGCATTTCTGACTGTAAATAAATATTTATTATTTAAATTAATTTTTAATTATAATTGATTTAATAATTATTAATAATATTTATAATTAATAATTATTGATATTTAATATAATATTAATTATATATTACATAATATGAATAATATAATTTAAATAATTAATAATTATTATTTATAATTAATAATTATTAATAATATATAATAAATTAATATTATTTAAATAATATTTTTTATTCTAAATTCTGTCCGGGATGCAGATACATTTTGCGCTGTTAGCGAAACGAGATTGACCAATCAGAAGCTCACATTTCGCGAACTTTTCCCTGGTTTAAGGAAGCAAGCTTTCTGATTGGTCGATCTCGTTTCGCTAACAGCGAAAAATCTATCTGGATTCCGGCGGATGAAGCAGTAGTGCTCGTACAACTCAACTTTCGATCTAGGCGGAATGTTTTATTAACAATACATGTGACTCGCGATTCGACCTTCGTCTTTTTTTCATAGCCCGTTTTGTTCGTATTATGCTTTCGCATTAATTATTATTATTATTATTTTTAAATGAATGTCAATAACCATAACATTGCGAATATTATGTACCGAGCTAATTTTTTAAAGAACTGACACCATGCCCGTTCGGTTTTTGCGTTCGTGTTCGTATACTATTTTTTAAATCTGACTTGTCCGTATAATACTTTGATTATTCTTTTAGAATGTGTATTTAAGATTGCTAAATTATGTACCGAGCTTGATCTCTCTTTTTGAAAGGACTATTATACTTCCAAAAAAGTGGGCCCTTTTTAAAAAATTCGGATATACTATTCAACAGTAGAAAATAAAAGTCGCACCAATAAAATATTTCGGAGGAGGATTTGTAGGTGCAAAATACTATTTATATGTATATTTTTTGGTTTTTCTTTAAAGAATAATAGAGGTGTAGCTGATTAAAAGCTAGTTAGTGTAAATTTAAGTAATTTATTGTTACTACAGAGGAAAAGAGTTCAATAATCTAAGTTTTTTATTGAATAGTTTTTTTTGTGTGTGTGTATTGTTCGGGTTATTTAATGTAACTTTTCAAGTAGTGCTGCTGGTTTTAAACATTTTAAAACAATGTGCATGACTTATTAAATTTTGGAATAAAATTAAATTTTAAAAGTAAACAGAAAAAGTATGTTTTCAGACAATGCAAAAATCTTACATCTATTTTTTTTTTTTTTTTTTTTTTTTTTTTTTAATCTGCCTACCCTCAACTGCTGCTGAAGATTAAACTTGAAGCCACAGCGGTTGTCCAATGGCCTGGAACTAACCCTTCCCACTTTTCAATGTTTTTTATTTAAGCAATTTTTCTTTTAAATTTGTCTGGCAACTTCTTTTAAAAAAAAATTCTGCCTCCAGTCGAGTGGTCAGTATTGATTAGAGTGTGTGCATGAATGTTTCTGCCTTAGTATACACTAGTACTTGGTATTCGATGCTCAGCAATTCTGCAAAGCAGCACTCAATAGACTGCTGTGTTTACTTGTGTAATAGTCTCACCCCTGATTTGAAGCAGAAAAAATCGTCAAACTATTTTCTTTTCATGAATTGAATGGATGAAAAAATTATGAAAGATTGGGTTCGCAACGTTTGGAAGAAAACGTCTTGAGCATTGCTAAAAAAAACAGCCATGCTGGTACTTGATAGTTTCCGAAGACATTTTGTTGATGATGTAAAGAAAAAACTTTCAGAAGGCAAAACAGATCCTGTGATAATTCCCGGAGGAGTCAAAGAGATTCTGCAAGACAATATAAGACGAGTATATGGATATTGGATAATCAATGGGAACAACGAGAAAATTCCCAGTGGAAAAGTAAGGCGCCCATCCCTGGAACTAATGTGTAGTTGGACATTACAAAGCTTGACTTTAATGACAAGCGATATAATTTCCAAAAAATTTTAAGAAGATGGGTATCTTTGACGCTTTGGACGGAAGCGAAGATGACATTTTATGGAATGACGGAGATTCTTCAGACACCGACTCTCATTACAATAGTGATACTGAAACCTTTAGTAAAAGAAATTTATTATGATAATTTTTTGTTTAAATTTTCACAAAGGTTATTTGTGAATTTTACATCTATAAAAATATTACCATAAAAAGAAAATGGTATTTAATAAACATCACATAATCGGGAAACATTTGGTAAGTTACTAATTTTATTATGTGTTTTTTTATACCAGTAATGTTTCAGCATTTCAGTGTACAATATTATGCAGTAGATTTCTCCGCATAATAGTTGCACCTAGACTTTCACAATAAAAATTTGGCAAAAAAAAAGTGCGACTATTATGAGAGTAAACACAGTACTATACAGTATGAAGTCGATTTTTGCAAAGAATCTCCACTACTTACTTAAGAGGTTTCTTCACTCACATGAAAACGCCTGCCCTGTAATATTAATCTTATAAGAATTTTTTTTAAAAGTATCTCATTTGCATTTCCATATTTTGAAATTATTCTGTATGCCAGCTGAGGTCGATCTTTACAACAGCCGTTTTTTACTTTTTTGATTTTGTTTGCAGGTTTTTTTTCTGAGGCTATTTTTGTCTGAAAAAGATTAACGTCCTCATAAAAAAAAAAAGTGTATTTTAGAGATCGTCTTTAGTTACCCAATGCAAACAAAAGCATGGGAATGCAAACGAGATATTTAAAAAAAAATCTCCAAAAGATTAAGATTAGAAAGTGCATGTACTTGCATGGGCACAGATGTCATATACGGGCGGGGTTTTTTTCCGACGCCAGTTTGCAGAAAGTTCAAAACTGGCAGCGGTCGTCACAGATTTTCTTTTCTGTTTTGCATATTCTTTTTCATCAAGCCATTACTTTGCTTCATGTTATTTTTAGCTCTTTATTATTTAATACAAAAAGTTGAGATTATTATTAATAACAATTCATAAAATACCTAAAAACACTACAGGTAAGTGATTGTTTGATTAATTAATGCTTCAATTGTTAAAATTTTGCAATATTTTTTATGACTGATTTGTGAATTTAGTATTTTCATTCTGTGACAGAGTCACAAAACTTGCATTTTTTTCCATGTCTGACTGAAAAAAATAATTAACTTTTGATCTGCGACTGATTGCTGAATTTTGAGATATTTTCATACAACTGACTGACAAATTTTGCAAATTTTCTTTCGACGGAAAGATATGACATTTGTTCCCCCTTAAATTACTTATAATCTTGACATTAATGTAAACATTACCCTTAATCTCTGATTCATCTGATGTAAACAAACAGCCATTATTTGTGACATTAGTTGTAGATTTGTCCCCAAATCACTAATTTATAGGCATTTTAGAATTTTTTCAATTAATAATATAGAATTAATTGTGTTTGCTTGATGTTTATATATGAAATTATCTAAAAATTAGGGAGCTTCACATTACTTTTCTCCTCAAGTGGGCACACCTAGAAAATAGTGTCAGAATGAACAAAGTAATAACTGTTCTTATGACGTAATTTTCTTTGAAAAAGTTTTGTTATGTGCAATTTTATTTAAGGAAGTTTTGGGATTTTTTTTAAAGAAAAATTATATGTGACATTTATCGTACTTTATGAAATTCATATTTTCAAACTTGCATTGATAATTTCAGTTCTGTTCAATTTAAAAAAATTGACGTATTTATGTTTGCTCTGTTTTTTTTTTTTTTTTTATTGTACTGAAATCTATCGGAAAAATTTGAGTAAAATATTTTTATAAATGTCATCCTTCAATTTAAGTATAATACATTATTAGCATTATATCTATGTATGTATATATATATATATATATGATGTGGGAACGCTGCATCTCCTGACTGAATTTATCCCTGTGCATTTGTTATGGTGAATGCTTTTCATTATGGGTGTTCTCAAATCCAAAGAGGCAACTTTATGACATAAGTTTTAAATTATTTTTGTTTGGAAATGCATGAAACTAGCAGGTGTTTGTGTTCAGAAACTATGTAATTGAAAGATGTTTTCAGACGTTTTACTTTACTGTAGAAACGCGGAATTCCGCTTTTTCAGCATTGAATTTTATTATTCCTGGGATCGATGCAAATATGCATTAAAATTTGTTAACATTTTTAATGAGGGAAGGGTTGTAGTGGGAGTGTATGAAATATAACAAAAACGTGACTACGAACCGCACCAAATTGAGCACAATTGTCAAAGGATCATGGAAAAAATGCAATTAATGTCAAAGAATCATCGGAAAAATGCGATTTTCGTCAAAGGATTACAGGAAAAAATGCGACTCCCGTCAAAGGATCGCTGGGAAACGCAATTTTCGTCAAAGGATCGCTGGGAAACGCAATTTTCGTCAAAGGATCGCTGGGAAACGCAATTTTCATCAAAGGATCGCCGGAAAAATGAGATTTTCATTAAAGGATCACGAAAAAGACACGATTTCCATCAAAGAATTGCAAAAAAACATGATTTTTGCCAATAGATCGTGTAAAATATGCAAGTTTATTCAAAAGGTCGTGCAAAATGCTCGAATTTCATCGAAAGATCGTGTAATATACGAATTTCTTCGAAGGGTCGTGGGAAAAACGTGAATTTCGCCAAAGAATCACAAAAAAATATGTTTTTTGTCAAATAATCGCAGAAAAAATGCAAATGTCATTGAAAGATCATGGAAAAAATGCAAAGTTCGTCGAAAGACCATGTAATATGCGAATTTCTTTGAAAGGTCACGAAAAAAAACACGAATTTTGTCAAAGAATCGCAAAAAAATGCGATTTTTGTCAAATGATCACGAAAAAAATGCATATTTCGTCAAATGATCATGTAAAATGTGAATTTCTTTGAAAGATCGTGTGAAATATGCAAATTTCTTCGAAAGATCGTGCGAAATATGCAAATTTTGTCAAAAGATCGTGTAATATGCAAATTTCTTTGAAAGGTCGTGGAAAAAACGCGAATTTCGCCAAAGAATCACAAAAAAATATGACTTTTGTCAAATGATCGCAGAAAAAATGCAAATGTCGTTCAAAGATCGTGGAAAATATGCGAATTTCTTTGAAAGATCTTGCGAAAAAATGTGATTTTCGCCAAAGAATTGTGTAAAATATGCGAATTTCATCGAAAGACCATGTAATATGCGAATTTCTTTTAAAGGTCATGGAAAAAACACTAATTTCGTCAAAGAATCGCGAAAAAATGTGATTTTTGTCAAATGATCGCAAAAAAATGCGTATTTCGTCAAATAATCATGTAAAATATGTGAATTTCTTCGAAAGATCGTGCGAAATATGCAAATTTTGTCGAAAGATCGGGTAATATGCAAATTTCTTTGAGAGGTCGTGGAAAAAACGTGAATTTCGCCAAAGAATCACAAAAAAATATGATTTTTGTCAAATGATCGTAGAAAAAATGCAAATGTCGTTAAAAGATCGTGGAAAACATGCGAATTTCTTCGAAGGATCTTGCAAAAAAATGTGATTTTCGCCAAAGGATCGTGTAAAATATGCGAATTTTGTCGAAAGACCATGTAATATGCAAATTTCTTTGAAAGGTCACAGAAAAAACAAGAATTTTGTCAAAGAATCGCGAAAAAATGCGTATTTCATCAAATAATCGTGTAAAACATGTGAATTTCTTCGAAAGATCGTGCGAAATATGCAAATTTTGTCGAAAGATCGGGTAATATGCAAATTTCTTTGAGAGGTCGTGGAAAAAACGTGAATTTCGCCAAAGAATCACAAAAAAATATGATTTTTGTCAAATGATCGCAGAAAAAATGCAAATGTCGTTAAAAGATTGTGGAAAATATGCGAATTTCTTCAAAGGATCTTGCGAAAAAATGTGATTTTTGCCAAAGGATTGTGTAAAATATGCGAATTTTGTCGAAAGACCATGTAATATGCAAATTTCTTTGAAAGGTCACGGAAAAAACACTAATTTTGTCAAAGAATCGCGAAAAAATGTGATTTTTGTCAAATGATCGCGAAAACAATGTGTATTTCGTCAAATGATCGTGTGAAATATGCAAATTTCTTCGAAAGATCGTGCAAAATATGCAAATTTCTTCGAAAGGTCGTGTAATATGCAAATTTCTTTGAAAGGTCGTAGAAAACTGGGATTTTTGCCAAAGGATCGTGTAAAATAAGTGAATTTCTTCAAAAGGTCGTGCGAAATATGTGTATTTCCTCGAAAGATTGTGTAATATGCAAATTTCTTACCACTTGTTCATGTTATGTACCTACGATGACCCTCCCTTTACATTCACACCAGGGGGGGGGTACTTTTCTAAATTTTGCCGACATGCATCATGTGACATATCTTTGGAAAGGTGTGTGGCTGCTTATTTGTATTAGCACCTTCATGTCCCTCTCCCCGCCTGCCCCTCCCCCGTGGGAGGGCATTTTTCTAAATTTTGCCATAGCCCCTCATGTGACATATCATTGAAAAGGCCTGTGACTGCTTAATCATTTTATGCACTTCTGGTGCTCTGCCCACCACTTTGCCCCCCCCGGGGGGTACTTTCCTAAATTTTGCTAACACCTGTCATGTGACATATCGTTGGAATGGCCTGTAACTGCTGAATCATTTTATGCACTTCCGGTACTCCTCCCCCACCCCCCACTTTGCCCCCCCCAGGGGTGTACTTTACTAAATTTTCCCGACACCCGTCATGTGACACATCGTTCGAAAGGCCCTTGGCTGCTTAATCATTTTATGCACTTCCGGTACTCCGCCCACTACTTTGCCCCCCTGGGGGGCACATTCCTAAATTTTTCCGACACCCGTCATGTGACATATCGTTGGAAAGGCCTGTGACCGCTTAATCATTTTATGCACTTCCAGTACCCCGCCCACCACTTTGCCTCCTGGGGGGGGGCACTTTACTAAATTTTGCAGATACCCGTTATGTAACATATCATTGGAAAGACCTGTGACTGCTTAATCATTTTATGCACTTCGGTACCACACCCACCACTTTGCCCCCAGGGGGGCACTTTACTAAATTTTCCCGACACCTGTCATGTAACATATCGTTGGAAACGCCTTTGGCTGCTTAATCATTTTATGTACTTTCGGTACTCTGCCCGCTGCTTTGCCCCCTTAGGGGGGCACTTTCCTAAAATTTTCTGACACTAATCATGTGACATATCGTTGGAATGGCCTGTAACCGCTTAATCATTTTATGCACTTCCGGTACTCCTCCCCCACCCCCCCACTTTGCCCCCCCCAGGGGTGTACTTTACTAAATTTTCCTGACACCCGTCATGTGACATATCGTTCGAAAGGCCCTTGTCTGCTTAATCATTTTATGCTCTTCCGGTACTCCGCCCACTACTTTGCCCCCCTGGGGGCACTTTCCTAAATTTTTGCGACACCCATCATGTGACATATCGTTGGAAAGGCCTGTGACCGCTTAATCATTTTATGCACTTCCAGTACCCCGCCCACAACTTTCCCCCCCGAGGGGGCACTTTACTAAATTTTGCAGATACCCGTCATGTAACATATCGTTGGAAAGACCTGTGACTGCTTAATCATTTTATGCACTTCGGTACCACACCCACCACTTTGCCCCCCAGGGGGGCACTTTACTAAATTTTCCCGACACCTGTCATGTAACATATCGTTGGAAAGGCCTTTGGCTGCTTAATCATTTTATGTACTTTTGGTACTCTGGCCACTGCTTTGCCCCCCTTGGGGGGCACTTTACTAAATTTTTCTGATACCTGTCATGTGACATATCGTTGGTAAGGCCTGTGACCGCTTAATCATTTTATGCATTTCTGGTGCTCCATCCACTATTCCCCCCCCCCATTTGGAGGGCACTTTCCTACATTTTGCCGACACCCAAACCTGTGACCGCTTAATCATTTTATATACTTCCGCTGCTCCGTGCACTACTTTGCCCCCCTGAGGGCACTTTCCTCAGGGAGGCAAAGTGGATACTCAGTAAAAAAAAAAATACATTTTTGAGGTCGATATAACTACAAAAGAACTGCAGTTGGAGAACTGCGGTGATTTGGCCGATTCCACTACAGAATTTTTGCGGTCAATAAAACTGCGAAATTTCTGCAGAATTTTTAATATTGATATAACTATAAATTTTCTGTAGAATTTTTGTGGTCAATACAACTGCTAAATTACTGCAGTTAGTAAACTGCGGTAATTTTGTAGTTCTATTGACCGCAAAAAATCTGTAGTGGAATCGGCCAAATCACCGCAGTTTTCCAACTGCGGTTTTTTTGTAGAATTTCTGCAGTTCATTTTTAGCTGGGATGCTACAAACTTCATTTGAAATAGGGATCGTACTATAGTAGAGGCCACTAACATCCAAATATTTCAGAACGATCCGAGTATATTAACGAGAGTTAGAGCGATTACAGACGGACAGACGGACAGACAAACCGAATTCATAACACTTTTCAACTTTGTTGGAAAGTGTTAAAAAGAAAAGCTTTGGAAATGGACCAATGAATATCTCTCTACATACCGTGAAAGGCAACTGATTGGTCAGAGCTTTTTGACGCTATAATGAGGGTTACCAGGAGAGGGAACCGGCTGTGTCGTCAAACGTCTCCAAGTTTCTCGCCAACTTGGCGCTATTTCCAGTATTTTGCTAATTTATATAGACTCTCATTGAAATACAATAGGGTTTACTTGCTTGCAGAAAATCAACAAATTGAGATATTTCAATGCAACAAAAACTAATATTAGCTCATGAATACAGCTTAATTAAACTATTTACATTATGTTTAAGCACGGACAATAATCTGGAGTTGGCTAAAAAATAGAGATTGCTTCCCCGTACCGAATGGAATTGCAAAGCGATTACGCGTGGGTTGGTGAGCGTAGCAAGCAAGGGGCTGAGAAGTTTTTTTTTTTTTTTTTTTTTTTTTTTTTTTTTTTTTTTTTTTTTTTTTTAAGAAAGTTGCATTTTTGTTGGTAAAACATAAAGGTGTAATATGATTGCGGCTAAGAAAAATCATTTTTTGACGACTGGTATCGAAATTAAGGGTCGGGAGATCGACGTATATTGGAGACAAGTATTTAAATTGTAATTTGGCAACCGGATTTTAATCCGATATTTCTTTTAGCACTAAAATTCTAAACTTTTTTGTCCTTTTAAGAAAAATCTTTTTTAAATATTTTGTTGTAATGGATTTCTGCAAAGTCTTATAGGTTGCAATGAATACATAAAAGAATTTCACACAAAATAGCACTTAAAAAATATTGTTGCAGTAGAATTCTCCCACCATAGTTTTTTTGTTTTACGAAGAAAGTTTCGTCGAATTCCATTTTTTTTACTTGGCCGTCATATTTTCATTGTTTGCAATTTCCTTTTTGCAATTGTTTATATTATTTGCACAAAAATTCACTTTTCTATGACTGGCTTATGTCAAGTCCCCTACAAAAAAGAAATTCCGCATTGTCTCCTATAAAATCTGATAAAGAGTTGATTAATTATATTTGTTTTTATTTATCATGAGTGAAATGTTTTGCTTAATAATTACATTTATTTTTTCTTTTAATGTTATGTGAACGAAGTCACAGGTAACAATAAGTCATAAATTATCCTTCACTAACATTGCAATAATTTTTCCCATCTAAAGGAGAGATGTCTATGCATTATGAAACAATGACACGAAATGCTCTAGTTTTTGTAGACTTTTATAAAAAATAGATTTACATTCTCATTTTCATTAAATATGTTTCACATATATCTATGAAGGTATGCACGATCAATTTTCAAATTCACCATAATTTAATTATAATTACATTTGATAAATAAGTACGGCATTCTACGTTTTTGAATGTTAATCTCTAATATTAATTCCACCCATCATTAAATATTTTTAAAAAAATATTCCCAAAATCTTTTACGGAATATTTTAATATCGTATGCAAATTTAAGAATAAATCCAAAATTTTTGAGAAAAAGATATTGAATTATTTGTTTTATTGAATTTATTATGTTGTTATAAAAAAAACAACTAGATCCCTTCTCGAAAAAAATATATTTAAAGAATGTTTTTTTAGTAATTATGTGTTGAAAATTATTTTCATTTTTTTTGAATAAATTGCAAATTATTTACTGAAATAACTGATTTTTTTCTCTTTTGTTTTGTTTCTTGACAGAGTTTCATGCATCTTACAATAGCATTACTGCCATGTCTATTTTTTTGTTGCTAAATCGGTTCTGACATTTGAGTAATTTAAAAATTAGTTCCAACAGAGCACGGTTTATGTATTTCCGTTCTTCAACAAAAATGCATTATCTAAATTACTTAAACGAATACTTGAAAAATATTTCTTGAAAAGTATATCCGCTGGCTCAAATTTCCACTTCACATAATTTAAAGGAATTGCGAAAATCCTTGCGTTGAAATCACGCAAAATGTGTATTAATTTGTAAAACTCGACGTAAATATACAGGCAGAATAAATTATACATTCTCTATTTATTTAGAATACATTTGGAAATGTCATCTTTAAGAATTATTTTACTATTTTGTTTATATATAATTAAGTCAAATATTTATTTACTGGAGACGTCAGCATATATTTTATACATTGTTTATATAGTCGATTTCTAACAATGGAAACACATTAATGAAAATATACAAAGATCTTTTACAGTAATGGGTTTAGTATTGAGATACTCATATAATGAAAGTTACAATTCAGACAAAATTGCACTATCTAGATTAATAAATGCATTTTTAAAGTGCTTTGATTTGAAAACAATGTTGAAAAAATCCTTTTTATCAAATTAGGTCTTCAATAAAAATAAATTTTACAAATGATTTTTGAAGCTCCATTTTGTCAACTTTTGGGTATCGACAAAACGTAGAAAAACTTAATGATAATCTTTTCTCAGTAGATATAAAGCAATAAACAGAGAAAAAAATAAATCGATATTTTTACTGAGCACGAAGACTAAATTGTTTAATTTTTTTTTTTCAATAATTTATAGTGTAGCTATTTTTCATTATGTTCTGAGCGGATTTCTAGAAATCGAACCTAGTTTTACAAACATAATTCAGTACGCTTAATTGTAACGAAAGTTTGGGATATGTCTACTTTCCCAAATAGATATTATTTAAAAATAGTTAAATGTTTTTGGTTAAAAATTATATGTTTTTGGTTATAAAATGTCTATAATAAGTTGCTGCAACATAATTTCTGTTATCGATCGTTCATGTATCAGCGGTTTTTTTTATATCCAGGGAGGCCAGAATTAAAATACCCTTACTACGACTTATCTGTATATTTAATTATTCAGTGTATAATGCTAAAAGTTTTTACACATACTATTTAAGACATAGCGAAACGGTCTACGTAAAAAAAAATAGTTCCAGACATCTCCGAGGGATAGCGCTATGCAAATGGTTATAAGCTGAAAAGGCCCATCTGTGCAAATTTTATTTGAACGTACCAAACATTTACGTGACAAGGGCTTTATCGACGTAGGGATTACTGCTAAATATAGTTCATTAAGATCTAAAATCTGCAGTCTCAGGAAAACTTGAGAAACTGTGGATCTTAACTGTTCGACTAAGATACCTCTCACAAGCAGAGTGATACCTTCTTTCACATCTGTCATCCAGATGTCGTGAATAAATAACATTTTTTCCGTGTCTCCACAGCAAAAAATCACACGTATTGAGATCTGGAGAAGATATGGCCAGGTTTCTCCATGTTTTTATCCTCTATTTTTTTACTTTTTTCCTATAAGAATAATGATAATAGAAATAAAAGCAGGAAAAGTTCACTTCGCATGTGATTTTACTGTTACTTTATTCCACTGATTTCAGTTGTACAGCACCATATATTGGTGTTTCTCATTGCTGAGATCTTTAATTTTTATTTTAATCATATACTTTTATACTATGACTGTGTAGAATTAGAATATTTAATTTTATATATAGTTTTATAATTTTTATATATGCTTGAATATTTCAGATCAACACCAGGACAATTGAGGCCAAATTTTTGCAATGCACACATGTATATATTTTCTCAATAATTAAGAATAATGAAATATCCATTAGATTAATTTTAACACAATTATTCTAATAGGTAAATAAATCATATTAGATGTAAATTTCCAACTGGGCGAAAAATGTCCGGACCAGGATTCGAACCAGGGATCTCCTGACTGAAGCCGCCAGTGCTCTACCATCTGATCTATTCCGGATGAATCTGGTGGAACTTTTACACCCTGCTAACCTTAAGGATTATGGGAACGTGCAGTGTTAATCATGTGATCACCAGAGCAAATTTCCATATACATTTCCAATTCTTTTATTACAAAATATATTTAAGATAAATTTGATGTAACTTCTTAAAAATACATGTACTCTACTTTCATAAACCATGTATAATTTGTAACAAAAAGCATTTTACTTGACTAGATAATAAATGAAAATTTTGTTACTCTTGTGACCACAAAAAAATGCAATTTTCAAAAATTGTGTTTGACGAAAAAATTCTGTGAATTATATGAGACTATCGAAATAAAATTTACAGAATGTTGCAGAGTAACTATATCTTTTTAAAAAGCATTAATCATCGAACTCATCTGATAACACATGAATTAACTACATTTGATTTTGCAAAATGCTAAGTGTTACTCTTGTGACATTTTGTCCATAATGTAATTTTAGCAAAAATTCAGTTTAAATACTAAACAAAATAATTAAAATAGGTTAAAAAAATTATTTTCCATACAGAACAACTTTTAATGATGGTTTAATTTTAAAATAACTTAAAAAAATGTAAAAAAAAATTCTAAAATTAACAAACACTATAACCACATAGCAACCTCTCAGTTTCTGCTACTTAACAGAATAAGTCATTGTCTTCATTATCAATAATATCATTTGTAACTTTTCCTGTATCATTATTTACTTAATGAAACACAAATTCCTTGTACGAATCCTGTTAGTGTAAGATTTGTTGTAGATAGTGTCATTTTTCATGGTTTTAACTAATTGTATTTGTTGAATGCCCTTCGCTGTTGGAATTTTCTCCCAAATTAATGAAACTTTATTGTTTTATTTCTTTTGAAAAAATAAGCAGTATATCTTAGAATTGCTTTTTTAGCACGCACTTCATTCCATATAATACATTATACAATACTCATTATACAGTCATTATACAACAACACAAAATAAATCTACAGCATCTATACCAGGAGTATTTGAAAAAAAAAATATGCCCAATTAAGTTAATCGACAAAGGACTCTGACTCATTGCAGGCATATTTGCGTAGTTATATATATATATATATTTAATTGGAAAGCACAACCATCACATAAAAAAGTAAAACAGGTACATTTTAGGAAAATACAAATTTCCTTAAAGATGCAATGTCACGAAAGCATTTACAAAAAAAAAATGATTATGAGTTACATTGTCTAAAATAATTGCATAGCACTTTACTTTATTGTGATCATACTAAATAAAAAGCTGAAAATACAGTCGGTTGTGGATTTGACCAGTAATGTAGTATTTCATACCAAAATTTCGTCTTGGCATGAAAATAAAACAGTTTCCAGAAAATCCACTGGCATAACTATTCTTTGAGAAATGGTTATTTTTTGGCATTACGAAAATAATCCCTTGTGCAAGTTTCAATGAATGTGTGCCACAGAAATGGATTTAGTTGCTTTCGAAAATTTTTAAACAATCAGAAATGGTTTCTTTAACTGTTACTTTTTCAAAATGTTTATCAACGTTTTGAAAAAGTAACAGTATTGAGAAGATGTTGATAAACGTTTTGTCAATAGCAAAACGTCTATCAACGTTTTGCTATTTACAATAATTTATAAGAACATCCATTATTACGGACATCCATTTCAAAAAATTCTTCGATGTTAGCTCCGCAAATTTGACATTCGGAATTCCTAAATCCTAATTATCATGTATCTCGGCAGACAAAGTAATTAAATCCATCACAGGAAGGTTTAATGCTGGAAATACATCAGTTACTACATTATTGAATGTTTTTGTGACAGCAACAAATGGAAATATTCTGATGAGTAATTTTCTATTGTTTTATGAAACTAGGCTTTAAAGCTGCAAAGGAATCTCAATTTTTCAATTTAGGAAAGCTTCTTTAAACAAGAAACGTATTCCCTTATTAAGTGTCCCCTAGAATTGATGAAATTATGTGACCTTTTTCACGCTTAACTACCGTATATTTAGCTGAAGAATGACCTCTCCTGAAATCTTCATCGACATAAAATTCTTCAAAGCTGTGGAGCTAGATTTTTTCCTTTACAGTACCTGAGTTAGCTGGTTCTCTACTTTTTCCTTTTCTTAATATTTTCATTTTCTTGCTGAAGTTTTTACTGGTTCTAAGACTTTTCTTTACCTTATCGTAATACATTTTGTTTTGTTTCATTCTCACAACAACATATTCAATTTCATTCTTATTTTTTTCTCTACAAATTTTGGCGCTTAGCAGACTTTTTCCTGCTCTTTAAAATAATGTCGTGTATAAGAAGCGTGTATTAAAATCTTGCCTTTAAAATATACTATCAGAATCATTTCCATAAGAGTTACTATAAGAACCTCTGTAGGTTATACAGCAGTATATAGTAAACGAAGCTTTACAAAGCCTATAAAATATCTAATAAAAGACCATGTGCATCAAACCAAAAGAAAGCACACAAAAATTACTAGAGTTGATTTGTTTTATTATATCTTTAATTACTTGTCATGATTATTTTATAATCATAAGTAATACCAAAAATGAATAAAAATAAATCCACCCATTAAAAAACACTAATAAAGATAATTAAAATAATAAAACTTTGTAAAAAATCACCATAAAATTAAAACAAAACACAGGACGCGTTTCGAGCTAAAAACATAACAGCTCGTCATCAGCTAAGCATACACGTGTCCGAAAACGAACAAGTTCAAATTGAACTTGTTCGTTTTCGGACACGTGTATGCTTAGCTGATGACGAGCTGTTATGTTTTTAGCTCGAAACGCGTCCTGTGTTTTGTTTTAATTTTATGGTGATTTTTTACAAAGTTTTATTATTTTAATTGCTTCATATCGCCAGTTTTCGGTACTGTTTCACTAATAAAGATAACTTATATTCCTTAAAATTTACAAAATAACCTTAGTTATAGATAAAACTATTTCAAGGACTGCTCTAATAACAGAGAAAAAACAACAAAACTTTAAGCATTCTGTTTGTTTCGGTTGTAACGCAGTTTTATATCAAACTATCGACAAAGGTATTATGTATTACTCTTGTGAAACAGACGCTTGTTACTCTTGTGACATCTCCCCAGAGCCTATTCCATGCATAGTATAAAAAATATATTTAATGTAAAATATGTCATATAACTCGAAATCAGAGAATTAGAAGTTTTGGGTAAACAATTTATGTAGTTTTTTATTTATTAAAACTTTTGCATGTTTTCCGTTACTCTTGTGACATTTAAGTATTAACGTTTAAACACAGCCAAAAATTCATTAAAGACATTATCTAAAAGGTTTTATTTATGTAGATCTTAAAAATATGACAATAGTTTGTTGATTTGAATGCATAGTGATTTTATTGAATTCAAAAAGTAACAAAATCATACATTTCTATAAGTTGTATTTTAAGCTCAAATGTAAATGCAGTTTTATACTGTTAGTATCCAGCTCATTATCAGTAAATATTTGTTGCTCTTATGAAAATAAAACTTACAAAGTCATATACCTCAACTCTTTAGCTTTAAATTGATGTATCACACTTATATTTCCGTTAAAAAAAAAATTTTCAGCAAAATTTTTTTCTGCCGTGGACGTTCCCTTATAGCATCTGTTCTGAAACCTGGCTGAGCTCAACAGAATAAATCTCAGGTAATGGAACTCCAGAAATCGCTGGATACGTAATTACGCTAGATTCATTTTAACACAATTAATCTAATTGGTAAATAAATCATATTAGATGTAAATTTCCAACTGGGCGAAAAATGTCCGGACCAGGATTCAAACCAGGGATCTCCTGGCTGAAGCCACCAGTGTTCTACCATCTGAGTTATACCGGGCGAATCTGGTAGAACTTTTTCAACCAGCTGACCTTAATGATTACAGCATCTGGTCTGAAACCTAGTTTAGCTCAACAGAATAAATCTTAAGTAATGGAACTCCGAAAATAGCTGGGTACGTAATTACGCTAGATTAATTTTAACACAAGTATTCTAATTGGTAAATAAATCATATTAGATGTAAATTTCCAACTGGGCGAAAGATTCCCGGACCAGGATTCGAACCAGGGATCTTCTGGCTGAAGCCGCCAGCGCTCTGCCATCTGAGCTATCACGGGCGAATCTGGTGGAACTTTTTCAACCAGCTAACCTTAATGATTATAGCATCTGGTCTGGAACCTATGGTAGAGCACAGGCGGCTTTAGCCAGGAGATCTCTGGTTCGAATCCTGGTCCGGTAATTTTTCGCCCAGTTGGAAATTTACATCTAATATGATTTATTCACCAATTAGAATAATTGTGTTAGAATTAATCTAGTGTAATTATGTATCCAGCGATTTCAGGAGTTCCATTACCTGAGATTTACTCTGTTGAGCTGAACCAGGTTTCAGACCAGATTCTATAATCATTAATGTTAGCTGGTGAAAAAGTTCCACCAGATTCGTTCGCGATAGCTCTGATGGTAGAGCACTGGCGGCTTCAGTCAGGAGATCCCTGGTTCAAATCCTGGTCCGGACATTTTTCGCCCAGTTGGAAATTTACATCTAATATGATATTTATTTACCAAGCTATCCCGGACGATTCTGGTCGAATTTTTTTTCATCCAGCTAACCTTGATGATTACAGCATCTGGTCTGAAACCTGGTTCAGCTCAACAGTATATATCTCAGGTAATGGAGCTCCAGAAATCGCTGGATCCGAAATTACACTTGATTAATTTTAACACAATTATTCTAATTGGTAAACAAATCATATTAGATGTAAATTTCCAACTGGGCGAAAAATCCAACTGAGCAGAGCACTGGCGGCTTCAGCCAGGAGGTCCGGGTTCGAATCCTGGTCCGGAGATTTATCGCCCAGTTGGAAATTTACATCTAATATGATTTGTTTACAATTAGAATAATTGTGTTAAAATTAATCTAGTGTAATTTCGTATCCAGCGATTTCTGGAGTTCCATTACCTGAGATTTATTCTGTTGAGCTGAACCAGGTTTCAGACCAGATGCTGTAATCATCAAGGATAGCTGGGTGAAAAAAGTTCGACCAGAATCGTCCGGGATAGCTCAGATGGCACAGCACTGGCGGCTTCAGCCAGGAGGTCCCGGATTCGAATCCTGGTCCGGAGATTTTCCGCCCAGTTGGAAATTTACATCTAATATGATTTGTTTACCAATTAGAATAATTGTGTTAAAATTAATCTAGTGTAATTTCGTATCCAGCGATTTCTGGAGTTCCATTACCTGAGATTTATTCTGTTGATCTGAACCAGGTTTCAGACCAGATGCTGTAATTATCAAGGTTAGCTGGGTGAAAAAAGTTCGACCAGAATCGTCCGGGATAGCTCAGATGGCAGAGCACTGGCGGTTTCAGCCAGGAGGTACCGGGTTCGAATCCTGGTCCGGAGATTTTTCGCCCAGTTGGAAATTTACATCTAATAGAATAATTGTGTTAAAATTAATCTAGTGTAATTTCGTATCCAGCGATTTCTGGAGTTCTATTACCTGAGATTTATTCTCTTGAGCTGAACCAGGTTTCAGACCAGATTCTATAATCATTAAGGTTAGCTTGGTGAAAAAATTCCACCAGATTCGTCCGGGATAGCTCAGATGGCAGAGCTCTTGCGGCTTCAATCAGGTGAATCCTGGTTCGGACATTTCTCGCCCAGTTGGAAATTTACAACTAATATGATTTATTTACCAATTAGAATAATTGTGTTAAAATTAATGTTGTGTAATTTCGTATTCAGCGATTTCTGGAGTTCTATTACCTGAGATTTATTCTGTTGAGCTGAACCAGGTTTCAGACCAGATGCTATAATCATTAAGGTTAGCTTGGTTAAAAAGTTCCATCATATTCGTCCGGGATAGCTCAGATGGCAGAGAACTGGCGGTTTCAGCCAGGAGATCCCTGGTTCGAATCCTGGTTCGGACGTTTTTCGGCCAGTTGGAAATTTACATCTAATATTACATTAGGTATTCGTGCCATCTGGCGGCGTCTATAGTCTTTAACGATTTTGAAACTAAGGGATATTGTGAAGGCCGTATAAGGGAGGCGATCGAGTTTGGCCGTGGTTAAGCAATAGACGCACAGGTTTCATTATAATGATTTTCGTTTTAACAACTAGGTGTTGAGGTTTTGATTAGTGGGCTCCGATTTAGAAGCCTTAATACTGGAAGTGTTGCCAAATTATAGTGTTTCCCGCTTTAACATGTATGCAGAAGTGTCTCGAAGACTATGGACAACAATATTCATGCTTCGCGTAAATAATGTCAACTGGCACTGTTGAAAATTCATTTTAGTAGAGAAAAAAATATTTTATGCTGTTATTATACTGATTGTCGTTTTAATAATTACTCTGTGGGGCGTCCATTGCTGAAGATACAAAATCACGGCCTTCAAACAATGTGGGCCCCGAAAAATTCATTTAGTTTTGTTAAATAAAACTTTTGTACACGGTTATAATGTTTTTCATTTTAACATTTAGGCTGTGTAACATCCCAACAATGAGGAGTCAGTCAGTACCGGCCCATATGAGTATAATCAACTGATACTACTGAAAACTTTTATTTGGTTTAAAAAAATAAATAAAAAATATGACCATTTATAATTATTTTACTTTCAAAAAATTTTCAGCTAGGTCTCAACTATTAGAGCGTCCCAACAGTAAAAGCCCTGTGTTATTAGTGTCTACTGGTAATGTCGGAAATTTAATTTAAATGGGAAAAATACAGGGTGATACATAATGAATGGGCCAAAACGGATAGCGCAGTGTCACCGCCGTAATGGATTTATTCAGCCGAAACAAATTTATTCTGCAACTACAATTATACAAGTTTTATTTGGCAGCAGGGAAAAATCATCGAAGGACGAACTCGCTGTTAAAGGCGCTTTTAAACAAAATGTCGTCCATGCAGGAGAAAGCGTATTGCGTTTTCGAATATTCCAAAACCTCCTCGGTAACTGTTGTGCAAAGTCATTTTCGCACGAAATTTCGTAAACAACCACCGCATCGGCATAACATAAGCAGGTGTGTGAAGCAGTTCCAGGATAACGGCTGTTTATGCAAGAACAAAAGCCCATGACGAAAATAAACAAAACTCGAAGTGGTGGAAAGTTCTGTGATTTTTTTTCTCTGGTGTTTCGTTAAAGACAAGGTGTTTGTGCCCCCACTTCCTCCGGACTTAGAGAAACTGAAGCAGCGGATAACTGCAGTGTTGAACTCCATCACAGGGGATATGCTATCACGAGTGTGGCAGGAGCTTGATTACCGTGTAGACATTTGTCGTGTCACCGGAGGGGCACATATTGAACACCTGTAGAAACTTGAATAAATGTAGTTTTGAGGTAAATTTGAATTTTCTAAATATATTAATTACAACGTTCACAATCATGTTTTCTTTTTGTCCCATTCATTATAATTCACCCTGTATTTTACGATCCCATTACAGTTATTGTTATTTAAACTATTAGACAGTGAAGTCTACATTACTAGAAGTTTAAAAAAAAATTAAGGGAACTTACAAAATTAGGGATTCGAAATATTGTTTTAGGTTTGAAAAATGTTTTAGCGATACATTAACCCTTTAAGCTCTTACCCGTATAATTGTGCGGGTGATCCTAAGTTAAAGAGAATGACTATGTCCTGTTTTTGTGAGATTTAAAACCAAATCTGCACATTTATACAAGTTAATTGGCTTCAGATGTTTTGATAAGACACAACTCGGGGGCACCAACTACAATACAGGGTTAGATTTTCTGATTTTAAAAAGACTATAACATCTGACAGCAATAGGCAAAAAGTATGCACTATCGTAATTTCTTTTAAATATGACTTTTAGTGTAGGCTTAGATTTAATTTTTCTTTTCATATACTTTATTCATAATTTTAATTGATTTTGTCTTTGATAAATTTTATTAGGCTTTACAAATGTTGAAAAACAAATGTCCCGCACAATTGTGCCGGTCCGGCATTTACCACTTCCGAAATGGGTATAATTTCTAATGTATAAAATTTTTATTTTTAGGTGATTTTTTTTAAACTTATGCTTTTAGCAATTTATTTTTTATTAATTACATTTTTAAAGCGCATTAATTTTAAATTTATAGGTTTGTACTATGAAATATTTCTATTTAAAATTGATAGTATTAGATATATAATATGCACATGTAACGAACTGTATGTTGCTACTCTGAGTTATAGGTGTCATATATGATTTATAAGTTTTATATGAGTTAGATGCATATCACGAGATAGATTTTCAAGTTTGATAAATTCATTCCATCTTGTCGACACTGCAAGTAAACCACCAGGAATAAATAATAAATTATGGAAAGTTCAGCAAATGCTCGACAGATTCTGTGATGTCTACTTGAATTTACCAGGAAATCAGGAAAAATTTTCCATAGATAAGCAGAAGATTCCTTTTTTTAGAACGTGCTTCAGTAAAGCAGTATATAAAAAACAAACTACACTCTGTTGTAACAGTATTACCTGGGATAGTTTTAAATTTTGTAGTGTACCAGTGATAAAGTACAGACCTGGTCCACAAGGATCTGGGCTTAGGACCTGCTGTAATCCTTATTTAGGTTCAAAGCTAGTTTTATGTACTTCGATCGGTATTTCAACAAAATACCGTTGCTGGAAAAACTAAAAAAAAAAAAAAAGAAATTTTAAGGATCAGGCACAATCCAAAAGGAGTGAAGGGCATACCAATTGTCAACGGCTCTTAAGAGGGGTATGAGCATTGAGCATGAGCACGTCTCAGAAAATGAAATTGTAGTGGTCTGTCCAAAAACAAAATTGTTTCAAACATTTTCATTGTGGCTGATGAAAATTATCTCAATAAACAACAACTTTTTTGCTTGAACTTTTATCTTTAGATATTTGCACACATAATCCCAAAATACACAATTGTGTAGATTTAGCCCCAAAACGGCTGCATTAGGAACGAACCGGTACTCCCTTGGCATAACCTGACATCGAGTATTTATTTATTTATTTATTTATTTTTTTTCAATGAAATACGGTCCGATGAGGGGAAACCACCCAAACTTTCAATTTCTGCCAAAAAAAAAAAAAAAAACCTCCCTGTCTTAAAGGGTTAAAGGAACTATCGCTTTAATGATTAAGCATTGCTACCATCAACAATATGGGGGGAGGGGGGGATATATATTTCTTTATAAGGCTGAAAAATGAAAGTTATTCACTTTTTTCTATGGTTTCACTTTTCTCTTGCGACTTTTTATTACAATGACTAATTTAAGAGAGAACCTCCTGTTATAGTGATTGTCGATTTGAACTATTTATTGAGCACAAATAGCACAAAGTTGCTGTATATTTAAAGCAAAATATGATAATTGTTTATTTTTTCTGAGAGATCAACGGGAATTTCACGCACAAGGCCTTGCGGTTTTTTTTTTTTTTTTTGTGTGTGTGTGTGTGAAATAAAAGCACATACAATTCCCTTTTGTTTTCTTCCAAAATTATCTAAACGAAGTTATAGACAGCGTTCGGATTTTTATTTTTATTTATTTACTTACTTCTTTGAATATTGCAAATGAATTGTGTAACAGTTCTCGTTAAATAGCATTACAAATACAGTTACATTTATTACACTTTTATTTTCATAAACAATTAAGATAAAATAATTTCATTTAATTCACAAAAATAACATTACATACAACATTTTTACATAATGTAGTTATTATAAAGTGTAATTTAATCGTAAATTCTGAAAATTATTCTCTGATGTTTATTTTTAATTGTTCAGTTAAGAATTTAAGAATTCATATTCATAAAAGGGAAAGCAAATGCAATGCGTTAAAAGCGACATCCATTCATTAACCTGTAACCGGTCGCATTAAAATACGGTTTAAAAATTCAAATAGTGTATTGGCACCACTTTGTTTGAATATGATGGGAGCGAGAATTAAGGGTTTAAAGCAAAAAATTTATATTTATTCTTATTTTGCAATATCACTTGATGATCTTTATAAATAAGAATTTGCCGTAATTACTTTCAAGTCATCCACTTAAAGGCAAATGCTGCCTCGATAAAATATTCATTTTTAAATATTCTGTTGACTGTAATATCATAATGGTCAGAAATTGTTTCAGTTGAAACAGTGACAAAAATGGGGATGTTTTAGTTCTTTACACAATAACTCTTTGGTTCCTGTCACGTCACGGCAGCACAGTTTGCCACGGTGATCAATTTATTGGTCAATTGCAACGGATGGGAAAAAAAAGTCAAGCATACAGACGACGTGGATATGACTTATTTTCCAGATTACGTGGCGGTAATTCTTGCAATAAGAGTTCATTTTGGTCATGGTGTAATAACATTTTGGTCACAATAGCGTCATGATGCTGTTAGACTGTTGAATATTAAATTTTGAATAATATGCACAAAGTATTCTGCATGTATAGAGGTATACGTTCTGATGATGAATTTTAAAATGCTAAAAACATTTCAGAGTCAAATAAATGGACACATTTTCATTAAAAACTGATTTCATACCATTACAAAAAATTATGTGCAAAACTTTGCAGCTTTTGAGCATTTGATTGGAACAACATTGTGGTAGACACATTCGTACATTAACGAGTAAAGTCTTACCTGATTTATTATGATTATATGACACATATTTTCTTTGTATACGTTACACAAATAAAATTTTATTTATAAAAATAGTTAGCAATTTTCTAAACATTTCATGTGTTCGTGATCGATAAAATTTGTATCTTATAATCATGTTTAACGTATATAATAAGCATTTTTAAGATTAACTTAGAACAATATTTTGTCTAATAAAAACGTATCTTTTTCTATTCTTTTATTATTTCCATTATCTTTTCAAGTATTATTATTTCTAAAAATAAAATCACATATATTACATTTCAAAATAAGACCTATATGTTTCCTTTCTTTTTATTGCTGATAAATTCTAAGTATTAACGTAATGATAAATATATGATAATATTTGTTAATAACCACTTAATGCTCACAAAAACATATAATGTTTGAAAAATGTTTAAGATAATAAATGTACTCTTGTGTAAACAGCTGTGACAAAATACATATTGACGCATTACGTATACAGTTTTTTTTCTGTTTTACAACAAGAACCAAGTAATTTCGAAAAGTGCGAAACATTTTAGAAGAAAGAAAAAAGTATAATTTACATAACTTTTTAGCCAAATGGTTTTTCAATACATTTACACTGTAATGGGTAATGTAGGTTTCAAATTTCATTTTGAATATTTTCCCCAATTTGCCCTCTGTATTGATCAGAGAACCTTCATAAGTATATGCAAACGGTTTTTCGTTTCGGTAAATGGCTTCTTCTGAAAACCTGCAAATGATTTATGATATTAAAGTATTTAAGCTGCCAAAATTTGAAATTCCATTAGTTTAAAATTAAGAATTAATTCATTTGTTTTAATTAAAGATATTTTTTATCAACAACATATAATTAAATTTCCAATCAATATAATAATAATTTCAATAAATGTAATAAAGAATTTAACAAAATATAATAAAGAATTCTATGTGTGCGTATAAGTGATATACAAGGTAGAAAATTACTTAAAATTATAGAATTATAAAAAAAAAGTATTACGATAAATAATAATAAATTTAATATTAGCTAAAAGAGTTGAAAGTTCTTCAAATTTTAAAACTGAATTGCCAACGGTTCTTTTTAAATGAAATTTCATCGATTTATCACCAGCCTCCTAAAGTCCTCCAAAGTGAGGGTCAGTGGCTGAGAGGTTCAGCTCTCGAAGCTGGTAGACGGGAAGCGCTGGGTTCGAACACAATCGCGCTCGTCGGCCTAATCGTTCGGAGTTTTCGTGGTTTTCTTCGAGCCATGGATTTCCATGCGTAAATACGGATCAGGTTCCCTTAGAAAGACCGCCACGGAGGGCATCCCCCACCCCCTTCAGGGCCTATATCCCTTGTGTTGATAGTTGGCCGTCAAAAATCAACCCAACCCAAAGTGAGGGGATGAGGGTGGATTGAAATGCCAATTTATTTCTTCCGAACTTAAGTACCTTGCCAGTTCCTCATTATGTTGAGAAGAAGTTGTAAATTTATACAACTCTTTCAACTCCTTGCTCGCACCGACAAAATTTTTAGCACAATCACTTACAATTTCTTTTGATTTGCCTCGTCTGGATATAAATCGCTTGAGACAAGCTAGAAAGGCCTGAGTAGATAAATCAGTCACTAATTCAATGTGAATTGCATGGGTAGAAAACATATAAATAATGAAATATAACACCTAAAAGATTTTGTACCTCTACCTTTTCTAAATTTACATAATATAGGTCCTGCATAGTCAGTTCCTGTAACAAGGAACGGACGAGTAGGTTGCACTCTAGTAGAAGGTAAATCAGCCATGATATAACGGAGGTTCGTTAGCTGCGCCTACCACAAAATACGGTACGTGACTGGTATGAAGAGCTGCATTTTCCGACATGCATGCCGGATGTGGTTTCAACATGATGGGGCCCCTCCGCACAAATCATCAACCGTCCGTGTATTTGGACACACCGAATTCGGTCAACAGATCATTGGATATGGTATTCCAGTAGAGTTGGCCCCAAGTTCGCCTTACTTGACTCCCATGGACTTCTACCTCTGGGGTTACATCAAGGCACAGATTTGTGTGATTGAGCCTACTTTTCTAGTTGATCTGAAGCAGTGTATCATCCTTGCTTGTCGCACAGTTACACCTGCTATGCTCCAACATGTCTCAGTACTGACAGGCATTCAATTGTGCATTGCCAGCAATAGAGTAAACTTTGAGCAATATCTACAGTAGATTCCGTTTTTTTTCCTTCCCGTTGCCCTATCTTAAAAAGAAAACAGAGTAAAAATTATATATTTTAATAAATTCATTTTTTTGCTCTTTCTAAAAATCGTTAAAAAATGAATTTTTCATAATCGAGTTATATCGCAACGCTAAATTAGTTTATTGTAACTGAATCTTTTGGATAAAACATGAATTGCAGTAAAGAAATAAAGCGTGATTTTCCATATAAACTTTGAATGCATGTAAAATAGTGGTTTTTTTTTTTTTAAACTATGTTCGCTTTTATACTTATTTGTACCATACTATTCTTACTTTATTTTTATTTTATTTTCTACTTTTTAGCCCTTAAAATGTATTATTGTTGCAGTTTATGGCAGCCAGTTGGGATATTTTGGCGTGCATTTGCAGGCACATCATTAAATCCATTGCTGTTTCAACTCCCATACAATTGTAGGTGTAACAGAGAGTTTTGGCGATTTATCACTTCTGTCGGACTAATCGAAAATTGTCTAAAAAATAATGTATTAATATACAGTTAAGTTTTAAAAATAATAAAAAGTTGTATTGTCATCATAAACACACATGTGAACGTAATATTTAACACTGGATGCTTAAAAAAGAGGGTGTTTTAAAAAAAATTATTTTTACTTTTATACTTTTTTTTATTTCACCATTTTTAAAGGGGCTCAGGACTGTTAAAATTGAAAAAAAAATAAAAAATAAGACCATCTTCAACATTTAATATCTTAAAATGTATTTGATATTAAGGCACAATTTAAATTGAGATAAAAGATATAAGTATGGTCTTTCATTTCAAATATTTAAAAAATTGCAGATGTAGAATTAGCATTTACGGTGGGCTCCAAATTGTAAGACATTTGACAGAAAATCGGCATAACAGATTACGCACAGGATAAGAAAATAAATTTTGCAACTAGAATGAAAATTTGTATGCTTATTTATACTTCAGAGCACAATAATCACCTTGAACCTAAAGAAATTTGTATTTAAAGCATTTTAAATTTTTAATACACAGTGGTATTTACCTAATGCAAAATTTGGGAAATTTTAACAATATAATCATCTAAAAAATAATTCCTTTTAACAATAAAAAGGAAATTTTAGATTCAGTTTATACAGACTAATATGAAATATAAGTTTTGAAATTTTCATGAAAAAATAACGAGAAGTTTTCGAGATATCGTGCGCGTTATCTCAAAAACTTCATTTAGAGAAAAATATTTTCTAAGTTTTGAAACGCGGCTTCAGCTATTGTGCGGGTATAATTCTAAAAGCCATAACTTCTGTTCTAATGGAAATTTCAAAGAAGCAATTATATCAAAATGTTCAGAAAATTGGAGTTTAATATCTAAAAAAAAAAATTACATTTCAAATCTTTAAAAGTCCTAAGATCCTTTAAGCGAGAGATTGTTTTAAAAAGGTAATCATAATTCAAAATAGTTCTTTTAATGTGACATTTCTTAAATAAAAAGCAAGGATTTTTTATATTAAATACAGTACAACTTCGTAATAAGTATCTATTTTTTTATCCAACTGCTAACCCATGGATTTTCCCCTTTCGAGGAAATATCATTATAGTATCAATCTCAAGATATTATCGCCTCATTTACTCTGTAATTGATGATAGAAAAATACTTTTATACGGAAAAAAGCCACATGCTTTCTCCTTAAATGTTCAAAGATTAGACATTCTATCTGAAGATTATATGTTTCATGACTTTATCACAAGGCTGTAGTCAGTTGATTTCTTTCGGTTAATTTTTTCAACTTCTTTAAAAGAATACCGAAAAATCATGTGGCGAGCATAGATTATGAAACACTTTCCAACTGATTCAGGATATCGTAAAAAAAACTTCACAGTTTTTTTTTGTTTAAGTAAATATTATATCTAATTAAACAATTTAGAAAACGCATAACGTATTTGAAAACTCAATTTCTGCAATTCCAAACAATAATCGGGAAAATATCGGATATTTTTTTGTGCAGCACTATCTACAGATATATCTGTTCATATCTGTATACTACATAATATGCTCAAAGTTAGTTCAGTTAAACGCATAAAACAATTGAAAATTACATTAAAATATTTCCGTCATTATACAGAAATGTACTTGAGATCTTTCATTCACCACTGTTTATGATCTATAGAATTAATATACGTCAAGTAATGTGCAAAACAATAGTTAAATTTAAAAACGAGTACCACAACGGAAGACGCACTTCCAGCAATTTCTGTTCATAGTCAGTACTGTCGGCAATTTCTTTTGTGTGTCCTTGTGATAAAATATTTGCACGCTATCTCTATAATAATAGCCTATGTCATGTGACTGTCATCAACAATTCCGGGCTGACTGCTTCATTTTCACATGCCAAGAGACAATTTTTAATCAAAATTATTTTTTAGAATAAAACTGCATAAAAATTAAATAAAAAAAATGTTTGACAGATGAGTTACATTTAAATACTAGCAGACCCACCCAGCGTTGCCCGGGCCCATATTGAATGAACATCAAATTTGTATGATTTTTTACTTTTAATTCCTTTTGTCTGAATTTATATTTTTAAATATAAAAAAATAGCAAGAAAAATATTAAATTGAAGATACGTGCTATTTTGCGTAAGTTGATTTTTGGAGTCTATGCATACCGAAACCGAGAGGAACTACGACAATACACTCAAGTTTTTACTGATTTCGTGGACATTTTCAGACATTTTATTTTGTAAAAAATATTTCTACTCGTCCGAACGTTTTAAAATTTTTATAGGAGATGCAAATCTGATGTATTTAGATGCTTCGATAAACATTGTGTTAAAATAAGTACGTTGACTAAAATAAGAAATTAAGAAATTTGCTTAAATTACTATTCGAAAATGGTGGATAGTTCAACCTTCCACCGACAGAGAGCGCAATATGTTCTATACAAATATTACTCTACGTAACAGAGGTCAAAGTTCTGTTATAACTTACGTGAAAATTTCAAGTCAATTATTTAGTTCGTTTTCCAAATTTTAACAAATTCGCGTTCATTCTCTATTAAAAAAAGCGTATCTTTTACATTTTTTTCAATTTCGAACAAAAAGTTTTGAATCAATTTTTTTTTAATTTACATACTCTTAATTAGTGTACAAATATAGGCCGAGATGCTAAAGTTTAAAATCTGTAAATGCTGTAATTTAAAAGTTTGATTTAAATTTGAACTCCCATTAAATTTTTACCCTATGGTTTTTATCGACTCTCCAAAATGAAAGTAGGTGTTTTTCAAAGCAGACATAATGTCTGCAACTTTTAATAAGTAGCATATATCACACGACTCCCTCAAAAAACGGCATATAAAAAGTCAGAAACGCAATTTTTTAAAAAAGAAATCTAGAGCCCTACCCGGAATTTCACGCACCATTCTATTTTATACTTTATCTTTTGCGTTATAAAAGTTCTTAACGTTTCAAACAGATCGCCTTGTTAGATTTCCTAATTTTAACAAAATCGCTTTTAGTTAGTTCCACATTCCACCACGAGGGAGCGCACTCTATTCTTAATAAAAGCTCCTTTACACAACCTATCAGTAGATATGTTACTCGAGGAGGTGGCGGTCTTCAGCAAGATTTTAAGATATTTGTTGAAATTACTATTCGAAAAGAGTGTAACTTAACTTTTTTCACATTTATATGTACTAATTAGTATGTATCTGAGGACTCCGTCAAAAAACCGCAGCGATGACAGTGATGACCACCTCGGGAACTCAGCTTTCGCTTTAGAGTGTTAGTGCAATCCCGAGGGGTAGACCACATCCACTCCTCCCGACTCTCAATCAGAGTCTGAGAGGAAGCGTCGGATCCCTGATCAAGCTGCTGAGATCTATTTCGGTTACTGTGAGATTTACAATTACAATCACAATTGGTTACCCAATTTTTCTGGGCGAACCGAAGATTTCACATCGAGATATATGACTGTATGTAGTGATTACATGAGGATTATTTCAGCTAATGTGATTGCATAATTGTTTAACATTTTCTTGGATATATATACGTCACAGTACATTTAACACTCAATATTTAACATGACAATTAGAAACACATTACAACACAATATCAAACACCTACTATTTACATGACTGTATGTAGTGATTACATGAGGATCACTTTAATGTGATTGCATAATTATTTACATTTTTCATGGATTTATATACGTCACAGTACATTAAACACACAATATTGCAACCGCACCTTAAACAGTATGAAACGTAAAGGTAAAAAAAGAAATATTTCGCCCCTCACCCCCCCCCCCCCCTACATCTGCCCGAAATTTCACGCGCCATTTTTTATAAACTTTTTCTTATGTGTTATAAACTATATGAAAGTTTCAAACAGATTGTTTTGTCAGATTTCCTATTTTAAATGAAATCACGGTCTCTTAGTTCCACTTTCTACCGCCAGGTGGCGCACTGTATTTTTAATAAAACTGTATCTGAACGTAACTCCGTTAAACAACCTATCAGTAGATATGTTACTCAATGGGGTGGCGGTCTTAAGCAAGAAATTAAGATATTTTTTGAATTACTATTCGGAAATAGTGGTAACAAACTTTTGACATTTTCATATTTAATAAGACACATTTATCTCAGGACTCAGTCTAAAAACCGCACCGAAAACGGTAAGAAACGCAAAGGTTAAATTAAAATAGAAATCTATTGCCTCTCCCATCTCCTCACCTGCCCGAAATTGCACGCGCCATTCTTATATAAACTTTTTCTAATGTGTTATAAACTATCTTGAAGTTTCAAACAGATCGCCTGGTTAGATTCTCTACTTTAAATGAAATCGCGGTCTGTTAGTTCTATATTCCACCACCAGGGAGCACTCTCTATTCATAGCAAAAGCGTATATGAACGAAACCTCTTCACGCAACCTACCCGTAGATATATGGATGGGGGGGGGGGGGGGTGTCTTAACCAAGAATTTAAAATATTTGCTTTGCTTCACCGTTATAGCAGACGTTCTGTACATGCTTAGTAAAATATATTAATTCCACTTTCCGCCTCCAGGGGGCGCACTCTGTTCTTAACAAACCTACATCCGAACGAAACTCCGTTATTAAACCCATTTGTAGATATATTAGTCGAGAGAGCTAGGGGAATGATATAAAAATTTAAGAAAATTACTATTCGGAAATAACCACTACTCATAAATTAAGGGTGCAAAAAGTTCTGTACGAACATCCTACATGGGTTCCCAATGCCTGCGTCACTGTATAGCAGGCGGACGATGATTTCGGAACATTTTTCTGTATTTAAAACATAAAAAAGAGCAATTAAAAAATGCGTTTAAAAATGTCTTTAAAAAAACACTTCTGAAAAGAAATCATTATCAATATAAAAAAATGAGAATTTAAATTCTATTACAACTGTCGCTACTCACTACAGCAGCAGAAAGCATTAGAATGCAAGGACTTATTGTTGCCAATTTCTAATTTCTAGTGGTAAAAGAGCCAGTAAGGAGTATCCTAATCTATTATTTAACGTTTAAAAAACACATTTCTTGCTATCTAAATAGATGAGCATCAAACCATAGATTAACATCCAAGATAGGACATTCCCATAGAACGTAATGTTAATGCGATTGCGATCGTAGCGCCCTTATTGACAATGGGGAAGAAACTCCACATCCTTGTATTATGCTTATTATTGAATATCTACCTTACTGTGATCTTTCTTTTTTTAATGTTGCATGTTTACGTTTTCGATAGAATCTTAGACCGATACATGAACATAGAATAGACATTCTATTTTATATATCTAATATCTATTCTATGTTCATGCACGGATATACACTATGACGCAAAAGTTTAGACAATGAAGAAATTCTTACATACTTTGAAAAATATTTATTCAATTTTCAAATCACTGCTTGAAATTAATGTGCTGTACATATAAACAATATTTATAACAAAGAAAAGTGGAATTGTGCATATTGCAATAAATTAAATGGTAACAAAAATAAACTGCTGTCTCAAAAGTTTAGACACAAATTAAATAAAATCGAAATAAACAATTTTTAAAACCTGGTTGCGCATCCATGCTTATGTATTACGTCATATACACGAGATTGCATGGAAGAAACTAAATCTTGCATAGTTTGTGGATCGATATCGTACCATGCATTCTCAATAGATGTCTTAAGTTCCTTTTCAGAAGAGTATTGTCTAGCGTTGCTATAAACTTTGCGACACATGATGCTCCAAAGGTTTTCTATAGGGTTAAGATCTGGGCTACATGCTGGCCAGTCGAAAACTCTTATATTATGGGAATTAAACCAAGATTTTGAATGTTTTGCAGTGTGAATTGAAGCATTGTCTTGCTGAAATTCCCACTGAGGACCCCCTAGAAGCTCAGCAAATGGCAGTAGGTTTTCTTCTAATGTCTGTGTATAATGCTGTGAAGTTTGACGACCACTGGTGAAGGTCAGAGATACTTGTCCATTATAGCAAAAGGCTGCCCAAACCATCACCGAGCCCCCTCCTTGTCTGCGACTAAAAAAACGTCGAGGTTCCTTCCGCAAGTTATGCCAATACGATAAACAACCATCTGGACCATCCAGATTCCACTTTTTTTCATCGCTAAATATGACTGACTGCCATTTCTCTCCATATGACATATGCTTTCGAGCCCACATAAGTCTTTGTAACTTATGATGTGGTTTCAGAGCTGGTTTCTTCTGCATTTTGCTATAAACGATTGTTCCTTTTTCCAAAATTCGTCTACGAATCGTATCCTTTGATACAGAGAGTCCCGATGAGCTTTGAACTCCACGTACGCTCATTTGTTGAGTACTCGCTAGTCTTTGTATCAGGCGATCCTCTCGTACATTTGTCACACGTGGCCTCCCAGACCGACATTTTGCTTTATATTCGGAACCACTCGATAAAACTCGATAAATAGATTTTTTTGACCTATTAATAATAGCAGAAATTTCAGAAACGCTCTTCCCTTCACCTTTCAACTGCCAAATCCTTGAAACCTCATTCACTTGAATTTCTTTAGCTCTCGGCATGTCGACTATGAAGCGCAATCGTTTGCAGAACTTAAGTACTCCAAATTTGTGACATCATCGATTCTAAATTTGCATATGCCAGCGAATATTCAAAGAAATTTAGAATAGTGTCTAAACTTTTGCGACAAGCACATTTGGATTTTTATGAAAAAAATTAGTATTATAGCAAATAAAACGACTGTCTTTTGTACATAGCATTTTAAATCAGTTTTTGAATATATTTACAGGTTTTTGTAATTCTGACGTCATAATTCTACATTTTAAAGCTGAATGACGTCATTGTCTAAACTTTTGCGTCATAGTGTATGCTTTTTTTTTTTTTACATGATTAGTGAACAAGTCCCAGAAAATTTCATAATTATTCCACTTTGGTAGGAAAATTTTTATAGCCCGTGTTTTATTAATTTATGAAGTTTAACGCATTAAAAAATCGTTACAATAATCTTTCAAAATTTGCGCATTTTCACTTCCTTACAGATAAAATAAAAATATTGTTTTTAATGTAAATAACGTACAACCAATTCATTAATATTTATAATATTAACATATAAAAAATAATAATAATATTACCGATAGGGAAAAATTCCTTTCGACAAATTTTTAGAATTGTATAAATCTAAAAGTTAAAAATAAATAGAGGTACTGACATTACACAGAATAAAATTTTATTCGATATGAATAAATTGACACAATACATGAATTTGATTTTTTTACAATTTAATCTTATAAACTTACATGCTATTTGCATTTTTTAATTTTTTGCAAACTTATTATTTTAATTATTTGCAAACTTACATGCTATTTGCATTGTTTTCTTTTATATTATTAGTCTAATTATCATTTTGTAAGTAAAAAATGAACATACAAGTACGGTAAAAAAAGCAGCTAAATAAATAAAGCAAGCCTGAATAGAATATCGTCTGACACCTGCATCGTTTTAGGAACGAATAGATATTCAAAGCATAGAGGGTCAACATATTTCTTCAACATAGGTAAATTTCGGAGTTTGTTAGTTCTTCCCCCTTGACGATATTGACGCTAGTACTGTTGCCATTACAGATTTTGCCGTAAATGTCCCATCTTGGTCCTTAATCTATGCATCAAACAGGCACCTCCAATTTTCCGTAAACCAACCAAAATCACCGATTTTTTAGCAGATATTATTGCTCAACCAATCAAAGTAGAGAAAAAACAGAAAACATTGTGGCAAACAAAAAGCCTGCCAGATTGTCAAGATTGTTGCTAGACTGTGACGTCATTTGAAACTAATCCATTCTCTTAAAGTTCATTATTATTAAATATGTTTTCAAAGAACGTGTTTCACCTTCATGCTAAAATTTAATGTTTAGTTGAAAAAAGAGTCTTGAATCATTAAGAACTCAAATTGGTTTATTTAATTGACTTTATTCCAAATCTGGGTTCGAGGCTGAAAAAAGTCACGTGATACCGGTAATTTACCCAAAGAATTTCTAACTGATAAGGAAGGAGGCTACTGCCGCTTTCCGCATGAACTGTTTCACTGGCTGGCGAGGGTTTTTCATTCCGTCTACGGAGCCTTCACTGTAAACTGAAATGTCTGAAATTCAGACACTTAAGTGTCTGAAACGCAGTGTTCAATTTTCAGACGTTTTAAAATGTCTGAAAATTATCAGACACTTCTTGTGTCTGAATTTCAGACACTTAAGTGTCTGAAACAAGAGTGTTCGTTTTTCAGACATTTTAAAATGTCTGAAAATTTTTAGACACTTCTTGCATCTGAATTTCAGACATTTCAAAATTCTTAATTGCGGCCATCTTTGAGTCGGTCTTTTCCCCCCCACCAATACGAAGCCATCTTTGACCACTTTTCTTTCTAAGCCACATACGCAGCCATATTTGACCACATTGAAACATTTTTTTATAAATGGGAATAATTTGTTACCATAAAGCAGAGCTGATCGGAGCGCGGGAAAACTTTGAAGCATCTGCCCCCTGATTTTAGGGTATGAAATTTTCATAAAGCTGATATTTTAAATCACTTTTGAACTTATGACGATTGTAATCAGTTTTTTGTAGTTTTGGAACAGGATATTATATATATATATACAATCACCTAAAAATGTATTTATGTGATATCATATATGCGCGTATAAAAAACGTTTATTACTTTCAGTGAGAATTTTAAATTAATTCTAGTCCAAAGATCTAGTATTCATTCGCCTCCCCCCCCCCCCCGCCCTTCATATACTGTTACAAAAAAAATTAAGCCTATTCAATGCCATTAAATACAAATACATATTTGGATAAATATTTCTCTTTCTTAACCTAATCATTTTCTAAAAGTACAAAATATTTATTAAAATAAGTTTAAGATCAAAACAAATTTAAAATATCAGCTTTATAGAAATTTCATACCAAATGTAGGAGCACGTAAAGCTAAAGGCACAAAGAAACAGCCCAGTTTGTCCATGCTGCAATCAGCTCTGCTTTATGGTAACAAATTATTCCCATTTATAAAAAAAAAAAAAAAAAAAAAATTATTCACTCCTTCAGAAAGAATCTTATCCCTGCTTTGTTGTTCAATTTTTTTTCCATTTAAATTAGATATTCCCAGTGACATTTTTATTTGTGTGTTAAACCTAGATTATACAAAATTTTCAGTATATAAGATCCCAACATTAAAAAAAAAAAAAAAAAAAAAAAAAAAGAGTATGAAACTTTTATTTTTTTTGTTGTTGTTGTTATTGTTGTTATTATACTACTTATCATTAGTAAGAAATATTGAAACATTTGACAACAGCACATTAATCAGCATAATGTTGAAAGACATTCAAAATATCAGTTTTACAAAAATAGAATACCAAATTTGGGCCACCAAAATACAAAGGGAAGGGGGTACCGCCCAATTTGCTAATGCTTTAATAAAATCCTGCGTCTGCAAAAAATCCAACCCAACGTTATGGTTCGTTAAATAGAAGTGACCAGAATTCGGAACTCGGAAGTGTCCGCTAATGAACATTCCCGAATACCAGAAATCTCTGTGTAGCGAAAACCTTCTTAAATCATACTATATTACTCTAAACGTTCAAAATATTCATTATAATCAGCGTAATTTCGAAAGGTATTCAAAATTGCAGGTTTACGAAAATTGTATCAACCCCCCCGCCCCCCCAAATAAAAAACAAAAAGGAGCAGGTACCCTTAGCCCATGTTTTAAGCAGAAGCCCTATGATTCGCTAAACAGACGTATCCCCTATTCAGGAATGTCCGTTACGCAGGTTTTACTGTGTGTATTTTAAGTAAAACCTCCATAACGGACATTGCCGAATAGCGGACACCTCTTTTTTTTTTTTTTTTTTTTTTTTTTTTTTTTTTTTTTTATCCCCAACACCTTTAAATCTATACGTCTTTACCTCTTTAAAGTAGACACCACCAAATAGCGGACTAATTCCGTGCTCTCGAGGTGTCCGCTATTCAGAGGTTTTGCTGTATATTCATTTATATGCACATTCTAAAAGGTAAAACGTATTTATCTTTTTTGTGACAGTATAAGAAATATGTTCCAAATAAATTCTAGGTCCAGTTGTTGATACTATTCAATAATATTCTACAAACTAAATTTAAAAGATAACGTGCGTTGATATTAACGTTGTCATTAACGAACACAGGCACACACACACACCCCCCCAAAAAAAAGTCCTTCCGGCCAGTGCCGGGAGGAAGAGGTAGCTTTCATAATCCTTATTTAAAAAAAGCCAACTTATATCATGCAAACACACGAAGCTCAATTTAGTGGAAACCGAATATAGGAGATTCAATACTAATTTTCATCAATATAATGAATGAGAATTTCGCGAAATTAGTCAGCTTTATCCAAGCTGCTTTTCTTTAAAGTAACTTATATTTGGCTGCCAAATTCGGCAATTTCTTAAAGTGCCTGTCATTTTAAGACAACATGGTGAATGAGGCTAAGCAGTGAACTTGGTCGAGAACTTAGTAATTGCTGTGCACATGCTCACTCACATCGGAATCGGTTAATATATAGGAGTGCTGTCGCATGCAAAAAATCAGATTTTTCAAAATGTCACCCACAATAGAAATTGAAACTGCTATATCTGAGCCATTTTTTAAGGTAAAGACAAACAAAAAATGCTCCTGAATCCTTATATCAAGATCAAATACTTAAGAAAGAAACCTTTTTCAATTTCTAATTTTTTTTGCACCTCACTTTAAATATATATTTTTTTTAATTTAATGGCCGCCATTTTGAAACAAGATGGCTGATGAATCTGGCCAGCGAACTTGGTCGAGGTGTTGATGTATACTATCCACATGCCTTCTTACATCGAAATAGGCGAATACGTGTGTTATCGCGTGACAAATACAAGATCGTTTCCTAAATGTTAGCCATGCTAGAAATTCAAACTGCTGTAATTCAACCATTTTTTAAGATATAAACAAAAGAACAAATTTTCAGAAACAAAAACTGCTCCGGAATCTTTGTATCAAGGCCAAACACAAAAAAAATCTTTTTCATTTTCCAATTTTTTAATACCTCATTTTGAATTTTAAATTTAATTTTTTTTAAATGGCAACCCTTTTGAAACAAGATGGCGAATGAAGCTGGCCAACGAGCTCGGTCGAGACATTGGTATGTACTATGTACAGACCAAATTACATCCAAATAGGTTCATAAATATGCCTGTTATCGCGTGACAAAAATCAGGTCGTTTTAAAATGTCAGCCACAAGAGAAATTCAAAATGCTATTACTCAGCCATTTTTTTTAGATATAGACGAAAGAAAAACTGTTCCGGAATCTTTGCATTAAGGTCAAACACATACAAAAAAATTCTTTTTCATTTTCCAATTTTTTGGTATCTCATTTAAATTTTTTAATTTTTTAATTTTTTTAAATGGCCGCCATTTTGAAACAAGATGGCGGATGAAGCTGGCCAACGACCTCGGTCGAGATATTTGTATGTACTATGTACAAACCAAGGTACATCCAAGTCGGTTCATAAATACGCCTGTTATTACGTGAGAAAAATCAGGACGTTTCAAAATGTCAGCCACGCTAGAAATTCAAAATGCTATAACTCAGCCTTTTCTTAAGATATAGACGAAACAAAAACTGCTCCCGAATCTTTTTATCAAGGTCAAACACATAAGAAGAAAATATTTTTTCAATTTTCAATTTTTGGTACCACATTTCATATTTAAATTTTTCTTAAAAATTTAAATGGCCGCCATTTTTAAACAAGATGGCGGGTGAAGCTGGCCAACGAACCCGGTCGAGACATTGGTACGTACTATGTATAAACGAAGTTACATCCAAATCGGTTCATAAATACGCCTTTTATCGCGTGACAAAATTCAGGACGTTTCAAAATGTCAGCCACACTAGAAATTCAAAATGCTATAACTCAGCCATTTTTTAAGATATAGACGAAACAAAAACTGCTCCGAAATCTTTGTATAAAGGTCAAATACATAAGAAAAAAATATTTTTATATTTTCAATTTTTTGGTACCACATTTCAAATTAAAAATTTTTAAAAACATTTTAAATGGACGCCATTTTGAAACAAAATGGCGGATGAAGCTGGCCAACGAACTCGGTCGAGAGATTGGTATGTACTATGTACACACCAAATTACATCCAAATCGGTTCATAAATACGCCTTTTATCGCGTGACAAAATTCAGGACGTTTCAAAATGGCAGCCACGCTAGAAATTCAAAATGCTATAACTCAGCCATTTTTTAAGATATAGACGAAACGAAAACTGCTCCGGAATCTTTGTATAAAGGTCAAATACATAAGAGAAAAATATTTTTCCATTTTTAATTTTTTGGTACCACATTTCAAGTTTTAAATTTTTTTTTAAATTTTAAATGGCCGCCATTTTGAAACAAAACGGCGGATGAAGCTGGCCAACGAACTCGGTCGAGACATTGGTATTTACTATGTACACACCGAATTACATCGAAATCGGTTCATAATTACGGGAGTTACAGTGTGACATAGGTCAGATATATATATATATCAATTTTGAACGGAGGGTGGTTTCGGGGTCTGAGGGTCATGATCGATGAAACTATACCAAAATTTTTTGAAATCGCTTTCCTCCGAACGGCTGCAATAGGTAGCTTTTTCGTAAAGAAAGCTACCTAATAAATAAATAAAACTTAAAATCCTTTTTAATTTTTTTTTTTTTTTTTTTTTTTTTTTTTTTTTATGAGTTTCTGTTTTATTATTATTTTCATGAATTCTTTTTAGCACCCAGATATGCTTAAAAAAAATTCTTTGAGGGTTGAAAAACACTTCTAAAAACATTTTTCTTCCCATAAACATCACAATAAAAATAATTTGTATTAAAAAATGTTATAATAATATGAAAATATATACATACTCGGAGCAAAAGTAATTATAAGAATAATTAATCTTCAAACCATGTTACTTTTTCAAAATATATTAAATATCAGCATAGTTACACTTTACCAATCAGTCAGAATTATTGGCAATACTTGTTTGAAATCTTGCATTAGAAGTGCGTTTTCACAACATGTTTATTTAGGTCTTAAATTTTATTACAAAAATGAAAAATATCTCCTACTGTCATGGGCGAGAATTCTTATACCCATCTTTTTTTTTTCATACTATTGAAATATTTTGCATGATGTTATTTAAATTGATTTTTTTTAATATTTTCCGCACATATTTAATTAATTACGCCGATTTATAATTTGTTTATAATTACTTTCAAGATCGCTTCATGTTTTAAAATTTAAGTATGGTGTTGAGATGTAACACAGGAAATATATACTAGGTATATTCCATCTTGAAATAAATTTTCATAAGGATTATTATATATATATATATATAGTATCGGCGTGCAGTTGAATACAAGAGTGATTTATTTCCAATAAAAAAAACTGCAATTTTACAAATACTCCGAAATACACGATAACACAAACCCTTATACTTTCGAGATTTCTTTTCATACTCTATATCCACCATATAAAACAAAAATAGAATGTTCATGGTTTCTCAAAGATAAATTTAAATTTGTTAATATAAAAAAAAATCACTTCACTAATATACTCTGTAAGATAAATAAATGGCACTCTTGTCACTAAAAATGAAAATTTGTATGTAAAATTATATCACTAATATAAAATAAAGGAATTCGCAAGGAAAGAACTTACTTGTGCAAAGTTATATAAAAATTAGCTTTTTTTTAAAACTTATACGGAACATTTTTTTTAAAATGTTGCTCAGATGATACGAGCTATTTAACAATCATTAACAAAATTATAAATTTTCTTTTTTAATAGCATGCAGGAAACATTAATTCTATAATTTCAAAACTTCTTTACATCTTACCAAATCTAATTGAAACTGTTGTATTTTTCACGTTATTATTCAAACAAAAAATAGATTATTTACTACATGAAACTTTAATTTATAAAGTAAAGATCTAGATGAGAATTAAATATATTTATTAATACTGAAAATCATATGCACTCATTGAAAAGCATCAGAAATAAACAAACAAATCTTTTCACACAAAATATATTTATTTGATAAAAAAAGACAAAAATATTAAAAATGCAAATTAGTCTAATAAGAATAATTTAAATAATAAATAAATAATAATATATATGTAAGAACGTTCTGTGAATTATCATTCCAAACCTGTGGAATACCTTACCTTGGCGTAAATATCCAAAACTGTAACAGCTAATCCAGTTTGAAGGACATATTATTTTACGATATTGAACGCCATTTTAAAAATATATGCGTATTCATATTATTTTACCACTGTATTTTTATAAATATCATGCTATTCTTTTGAATATTTGGTGAGTCTTGAATAAAAATTATCGTAGAAATATTTTCCATGAAAAATATAATTCCCAATTGATTTTTTTTTCGATCTTCATTTACAAGCACGTACTGACAAACCATTCCAACAAAAAGAACATAAATTTTCGTCTAGAATCTATAAAATGAAGGCACAAAGATATAAAATACAGACATCGGATAACTATGCTACAAAAAAAATTTTCTCTAACGACTAACACACCAGCGGATGTAGATGTAAATGTGCATACAATTTCACAAAAGAAAGTAAATACTGCGTCACTACTTTCTCCTCATTAATGATGATACACTCACTTTCTGACTCATCTTCGATTTACAAGTAAGAGAATTCAAAGTTCAAATCTTCAATCAGTGTAATGTTTTGGAAATAAAGCAGAAACTTTAAATGTTTAGATTATAACGACGATTGACGATTCCATTTATTATGTGAATAACAAACGTCATTATAGAGATTTCGGACTGAAAAAAAATATATCGTCACACTTTCAAATAATTTATCAAATGTTGATAAATTTAAAAGCAATTTTAACACTTCAGACAAATTTACTGTACTGAGATACTTTAATTCAGTTTCGCCAATCCGTTGAATAAAAGCCGTTGCCCGCCAAAACACCAATAATCAAAACCGGTCGCGTTCTTCTCGCGCACCGTTCATGCTTGCAACAACAAACAAACCTACTCACTTCAGTTCATTTTACTTGGTGAGTGGTTCAAATGGCTGAATTTCTGAAATGTCTAAAATTGCAAGTGTCTGAAATTCAGACATATAATCATAATTCTAACATTTTTTTCAGTTCATTTATGCCATGATCATAATAAGACGTTTATGTGTCTTAAATTTAGACATCTATCACGTCTGAAATTTTATTTTCAGACGTTTAAGTGTCTTAATTGCTTTTTCAGTCACATATGTGTTTGAATTTAAGACGCCTCTATTTGCAGTGTTCCCTTCTTTATGTTAGAAGTTTTTATTTTGACCATGTGATCAAAACGTAGATGGAATATCCTCCATTGTATCCCAGTTTACTTAATTATTTCTGCGAAAGCTTTATACAATCAACCAACCGAAAGAAAGCGGAAAGAAAGAAACGTATTTTTGATGAGCGATGTTTTATGAACCAACCAACCGAAAGTAATCTGAGGGAAAAAAGGCATACTTTTGATGAGAATGATGTCCGAATATTAATTAATTACTCAGCTAATAATAAGAATATTAAAATTCTGCGTGCCAGGAGTGCGTTTCAGGAGTGACTTTGATCTATTCTCACAAAAATTTTGAACCTTTTATGTGCCGTAGATTTTGCTATCCATCGCACACAGACAGACAGACAGACACACAGAACGATTTGTTCTTTTATTAGTACGAGGTGGAAACAGTCGAATTTCGACGAAAGAAAATGTTTACACAGGAACTGTTGCATCAAATTTATAATACATCGACAATTAAATAATTAGAATAAAAAATCCATCTTACACTTGTTAATTTAACTCTCCAAAGACATATTTTAACCTAAGAGTAATAAAATACTTTTTTCATAAACTTCAACTATTAAAATTATTGAAAAATTAAACTTTATTCATACACGTAATAAGTAACATATAATCATGATAAGTAATTTTGATTAAGTTATCAATTATTGCTTGGTATTACGGAATGAAAAATCAGCGAAAATGATTTCACCTGGATATAATCATAGAATTTTTCTCCCTTTAAATCAAAACCGAATCAAGTCTTTTTTCACGTTTTACACTCATATTAACCATTTTAAAACATTTTAAAGCGGAATAGGTTATTAATAAATATATTTTCAAGCTTGAAACACGTTTGTCAAGTATTACAACTTTCCATGTGAAAATTCCCACTCATGATTTGAGGTCTTAGTATAATCTCTGTACCTGCGCGCAAAAAATCCAGAATTTTATAACTTTTAGACGTATTCAAGGGGAAATATCTCTTTTTATCAAATAAAATTATCGTTTTCTTTTAAATATGACGTCATTTTCAGTCGCTGAAACATTTTGCCTATTGTCTCAAACTCAATATCAGCGGAATGAAAAAAAATATTTTTAATTGTAATCAGAAAATGGCATCAGTAAGAATATAATGAATAAGGATAACTAAACCAATTTTAATAGAAATGAAGTACTTCAGTTGCCACGAACAGAAAATTGGTATTAAAAACTATAAAAAAATGAATATCTCAAAAATAAATTGAGATACAGCTTTCAAACAAATTGCATTTAAAAGTAAATTTTTTTCTTTATAAGACGGTGTAAAAATTTAAAATGCGTGATGTTTAGAAATTTAAAAATTTGCAGTAGCGAAAATTGCAAAATCTAAATTTCATTTCAGATTTCAAAGTGTTGCCATTCGCAGAATGACGTATGCGTTACGCACAGATATGTTTGTCTTTATAATATAGATAGATATATTCTGAGATAACACCGGTTTAAATTAGATTGACATCCCAATATATCTGTCCACCAAAATATACACAGAAGATTCATCTTTCAGTTACTTCTGACACTCTTCATGCACATATTGCAAATGTTAATTACACAATCAGGTGTCCATTACTTTGTATTTCGCGCATAAATGGCAAAACGAGCTTATGTTTTGCTGCGACCACTTGCGTTAGACATGGTAGTATAAGTTTGTTTTAAATTATTATCTTTCTAAATTTAAAGAGGTTTGACAAAGTCACATAAGAAGTTTCTTGAATTGTTCACAGTTAAAAATTTTGTGTGGGTAGAAAGCACATTTGGTGCTACAGTAGCTTCAAGCATACAAAAGTGAAATCGTGTTCCGAAATGTGGATCTGTGTTTCCACCGGGACTCAAATTATTTCAAAAGCTTAAGATTGCTTAATTGCAGCACCAAAAGTTGGTTCAACCTACAATACAATTTTTAACCGTGTAGCACCACGGAGTTAGGTGTACTGTACTAAGAAAATTTTATTGAAAGATGCTACTTTCTCCAATGATTTTCCCATCAAAGAATGGAATTTATTTTTTTCTGGATGACGCATGAAACATATCTGGATGCCAGTAATGTATAATATATAATACAAAATAATAACATACAACTAAAGCAATTAACTCATTAAATTATGTTCCTTCTATTAGTGCATATCAGATGAACAATATTACTTGACTTTGCCTTTTTTTTATCAACGATATTTTTTCGGATGCATTCAGACGAATAAATGTAAGGTAACGTCGATAATAAAGCTATTCTAATTTAAAATTAAATTCTAAAAGCGGTGCTTAGAAATAACTAACTAAATAAAAAACTAATTTTTTCAACTTTTGAAAATAATTTTATGTTTTATTGCGGATTTTCTCAAGAAATTTAACATTTTGCAAACGATCTATTTTTCATTTTGATGCTGTAAGCAATGTTAGGACAATCCCTTTCTTATTTTATCAATAAATACTCGTCTACAAAGTTATACATAAATTTTTGTTTTTCTTGTTGAATATATATATATATATATATATATATTTTTTTTTACTTTTTGAAATAATCGAATATAATTAAGAAAAAAAATCAAATTAAAAACATTCCAAAATGCTGACAAAAATTTAAACGTTCAAAGAGTTTTAAAACATTTGCTGAATTTCGAAACAGTGACAAAAATTGTGTACTACTTGATTATCCTGTTGACCAAAAAACTATCGCGAAACTATAAGACTAAATGCCAATAACGTATGATTGTAAATGTCACGTTCACTTTACATTAAACACGTTACACATGTTTGTTGCGTAATCAAATAATTTTTAATTGGACGTTATATTTGTATTTTTATTAATGTTTTACTAATTTATCTCTTCTTTCGTTATGTAATATATAAAAATAAAAATTTGTCCGTCTGTCTGTAATTTTATACAAATCCACAGTTTGGAAGACAGAATTGTGAAATGATATGTACAGTACATGTGTATAAAAACAAGCCCGAGGGAACAACAGTAATCCGGAATCGAAATAATTTATAGGTAATTTTTAATTAATAGAAAGCCAGCAATTTCCTATCAAATTTAAACATTTTTCGTTTTAGAAGTTGCAAACAATTAAAAATCTCCAATTAAATTCTTACCACAATAAAGCAAGACTTCCACGTGATAAATGAAAATGCAATAAACAGCTTGACGCATTTAAATAAAAGTGAATATTACGTCATATTGGTAATATTATGGACGTCAGCAGGTGAATGTAGAACGTCATATGAGTTTGAAAAAACGTATTGAAACAGAATAAAAACCCGATTATGGAATGATGGATCTAACATTTTGAGGTTATCTGAATTTATTTACGCCTTTTTTCAAAGCTATTCCATATACGTATATACATGTGTGTATGCTTGTAAATTAGAATTTTACTGCTTTTTTTATCATTTGTTTTATACTGTATGTTTTTTTAAAATGATTTTTCAAAACAAACATTCTTAAAATTCTGGAAAATGCCGGGTACTTTAGCTAGTTTAAAATAAAAATTATTTCAATTTGTGCAATTTGGCAATCTGTATACTTTGGCGAAATTTGACGACGGGATAATCAAAAATTACCAAAAATTGTAATGATTCTTCATAATATACTATAGCCCTTAAAAAAGGGATTTGTCTTTCGCCATTGATAATGGCCATTTAATCTGATGTTAGTGAATGTCTAACGATTCATGGACGAATCATAAAGGATTTGAAAAAAAAAAAAAAAAAACTATCATGCATCAGTGAAGAGCTAATACTAGGTTGAGCAAAAAGTTCTGGGAAATATGTGAAAGTTGCGTTATTATGCACAAATTAACAACAAACGCAACAAGGTCTGTTCTTCAAAGTAGAGAGAATCAAAGACCATAACTTTCTGGCATCGTTCTGCCAGAAACCGAATTTGCTGGAAGTACCATGGCGGTTCCTTGAAATCGAAAATCTCTTAATATGCTTCTTCAACTTCATTAAAGGATTCAAATCGACGGTTGCCCTTGAAAAAGATGTTCCATTGACTTATGGAGCCGCGTCTGGACTGTAGACGGGGCGACGCCGTCCAACTATGAAAACTCACCGATGGCTTTCAGAATCGTTAGACCTTTTCTCCAATAATGCCGGATCAGCACACGCAAATCATGCTGTTCAACAGGCATTTTGGAGTCGAAATTCCTGAACTCCTATAGATATACCACTAGTACTCCTATATGCTATACAAATTCTGGTAACAATTGAATTAAAAGTTTCTCAGAACTTTTTACTCAACCTAATATTTTAAGCGCTATCAACTTATCTTACGTTCATTTTGCATAAATGTATCAAGAATTGGGTTGTATTTAGGATAAACACATTATGAATAAATATTCACATGCGTTTTAAAATATTTTATTTGTAAACCTCTTTAGGTGTTTTGATTTCTTTACGGCAAGCTGTGTAATAAATATATCTACTGGGTAACCTTAAACAATAAACACCGAGTTTAAATGATTGTTTTTCCTTTTATTTTTGTACATTAAATGAGATTTTATTTAAAACGAGTAATATAAAAATTTTATTTTTAAAGTCAATTCCTACTCATCAAAGAAAAATTTTAATATAATCCCTTAAGCTAATATTAGTTTTTGTTGCATTAAAATATCTCAATTTGTTGATTTTCTATAAGCAAGTAGGTTTACAATGGAACTCTATGGGAATTTATCGAAATATTAGAGATATCACTAAGTTACAGTCATATTTGGCGACTCATTTTGGTCACCAAATTTGGCGATATATCGCCAAGTTGGCGACAGACTTGGCGGTGTTTGGCGGCAGAACAGGGTCCCCACTATGGTAACCCTCTTTATAGATACGAGGATGCATTAAATGCTGTTCAAGAACCAATGGCCGCCATTTTGTCTCCCATATAAAACTAAAATTAATTAATTAAAATTAAATTAAGAATTAATATTTGAAAAAACTATATTAACATCAATTGTCATCCAGTACAAGTTTTAAAAAATATATTTTAAATTGATAGGCCGTATTAGTATAAATAAAAGTATAAGTATGTATGTATGAGTATGTTGATGTACTAGTATTTTATTACCGATTGAAAATTTCAACAAGATATATATATATATATATATATATATATATAGGGAGAGTGTGAACTAACAGTAGGAATTGAAAAAAAAAAACTAATTAACTACGTAGTATGAACGATGAAATTATGCAGAAATAATTGCATTTAAATTTATCTAGATTTAAAGAGTACAATCATGAAATAAAATAACTAGTGTATTTTCTTAACACAAAATTTAGCATAATTGCGCACATTTTTGAATAAACGAGGCACAATGAATTATTCTGTTTCGTTGATTAAATAAACTTTAAAGCACTGTTAGTTTATTTTGAATTAAGATAGAAGTTATTTTGAATAGAATAAATTCTTAAGCCAATATTTATCAGAATTTCCCAAACACTACTGATATAGTTACACGTGACGCCTTTCTTCTACAAATAAATAAATTAAATAAATAGTAATAAAATAATTTATAAAAATATCTAGAATTTTTTTAATATTTTTTTTAAACATAAAAATATAAAACAATTCTTAATCTTCATTTATCGTAAATGAATGGAAACGCATCAAATATAAAAGCATGTTCATGCATTTCACAGAAGCTAATACATTTGAGAGCCACATAAATATTAGTTTATTAATGTGGTTCTCAAATTTCCTGCTCAACAATACAGAACTTTCTGGATTCTTTCCTCACTCTGGTAGCGGCTAACAACCGAATAGTGATCTCCATTATTACCCCACTGAAAAGAAGAGTTATGTGTTTCACGTGCATCTGGATATGTGGATTTCTTTATACCCTCGTCTCAATCGATTTCCCTTAACGGCCAGATGGTTATAGGCTAGGTTTTGTTTTTATAAATTCAAAAGGACGGCCGTAAAATACAAAATGGCGGTAGAGACGAAAAAAAAAATTTACCCACCCTATTGAGTGGCATATCATTGGAAAGTTCTTTCAAAATGAAGATGATGTTTCATTGACTATTTTACAGTCAGAAGCTCCGTTTAAATATTACACAATATGCAAGTTATGTAGGTAGGATCTCTGGCTTTACTGCAACTCTAACCTTCATAGGCATATTTATTATATAGGCTTCATCAAAACAGTGTTTATAGATAGTAACTAACAATTAAACACAACTTAAAAGTCATCAATATAAGTAAATAAAAAATAGGTAAGTAATATAAAAAAAAATGCTTTCACATTGATGAGAAATAATTAGTTAGTTCGCTTTTTACGCGGTCGGGTTTTTTGATTTTTTAAATTTAATTGTTATTTTAATAAACAAATTACTTCTTGAGTTATAAGCGATTATTTGGCTTAGATGCCGTATCTTCCCTCAGCCATTGTTGTTTTGAATTTTTTGGCGATTTTTTGTTGGCGTGTTGGCGGTGTTTACGGATATGACAAACTCTATATGTAAACCCCGTGTAACGTGTGTGTTGTGACGTGTCGTGTTCTGGCAACCCCTGAGAAGCTTAGAATTTTGTGGATGTATTTTGATATCGTGTTCTGTCGTTGTCTTTTTATTTTTATGTTAAATTTATTGGATGTATTTCATTGACTATAGTTTCTGTAGTCCGTTTAAACGCTCTTGCTGAAGTAATTAAGAAATATGAGGAAATTTTGACAAGAAAGAGAGATTTGTTTATAGCGTGTCAATGCGTATTAAGCCTATTTTGGAAAATGACGACGATGTAATGAGAGATATTTCGTGCTGGAGGTTTCAAGAAAGCAGATGTCTGTTAAGGTATGTTGATAATTTTATGTATATTTTGCTGCTTTAAGAGTTTTTTACATTTTGAGATTGCTACAAAACGAGAACTGCTGAATTTTGAGAATGCTATACCGCGAGAAATGCTGAATTCGGCGATGTTTGTTTTTGGTAAATCTGCGCGAAGCTCTCACACAACTATTGCTGATTGCCACTTTAAGGAGTTTCGTTTTTCATGTATATTTTGCTGCTTTAACAGTTTTTTACATTTTGAGATTCTACAAAACGAGAACTGCTGAATTTTGAGAATGCTATACCGCGAGAAATGCTGAATTCGGCGATGTTTTTTTTCGGTAAATGTGCGCGAAGCTCTCATGCAACGATTACTGATTGCCAGTTTAGAGAATTTTGTTTATTATTTACATTTTATTTTCGTTAAGCCAAACATGCGTATAATCCGGTGCTTGGCGACATTTACTACTTGGCGGAAAAGGGGTTTTCACGCCAAGAAGAATTCCAAGATGGCGGCTGTGGGAACTTATGACATCTCTTCCGATTATTTTTAAGTGATGATAATTTTTTTCGCCTTTCTCGCAGCTCCGGAATTAAGTTCGAAACATCTACTTTGACTATATTTTATGAAAGATATTTTACTCTTAATAAAAAATGGATAATGTCATTTGACTATATTGTTTCTGAATAAGAACACCTGATAATATCTTTGTTTCCATACAAAAGTGAGCCCCATCACTGGCCGAGAGGTTCTGCTGTCGAAGCTGGTAGACAGGAAGTGCTGGGTTCGAACCCAATTGCGCCCGTTGGCCTAATGATTTGGAGTTTTCGTGTATTATTTTTCGAACCTTGGATTTCCAAGCCTTAATACAGGTTAGATTCCCCTAGAAATACCCCCATGAAGGGCACTGCCCCCCCCCTTAGGTTCTATATCCCTTGTGTTGATAATTGATCGTCAGAAACACAACCAACCAAACAAATGTGAATTCAGAATTTTATCACAAAGTAGTAATGTTGCCTAAATTCGAAAGTTTTAATAGCTCGAGTTATTTAAATCTAAAGAATATTTCTTTTCCTTACCCCCATGTTTAAGTGGATACATTACGTATGCGTCAAAAGACATACAAGTTCTAACGCGAAGTAAAAATGAATAAGAAAGCAAGATCTTATTGCAAGCATAGATTATAAAACATCTCCCAGTTCTACCTGTATACTTTAACAAAACTTTGATATTTAGGTAAATAACGTTCATAAGATAAATAAGTAAACATTTTTATAAAATGCTCAACACATTTGAAAAGCAGAATTCAGCATTTAAGTTTCGTAGTAGGAAAAAAATATTCCAAATAATTTGTGCAACCCCTTTATTTAATTCACATATACATATGCTATAAAGTATGCTAAAATTTAGCTCAGTAAGAAATCATATAATAGGTTAAAAATTCACCTTCATCAATTTCTATCAATCGGTGGAAACATAGTTGAATTTTTATGTATACCCTTGTATATTACATACAGTTTTATAAACACGCTGCATATTAAAATAAAATTTAATTAAGATGAAAATAAAAAGCTTAAAACTACTGAAATCCCACTTCCAGTAATTAAGATTCATAGTAGTCCAAATATCTAGTTCTATACGTTGCCCTGTGTTTGATTTTTTTTTTTTCTTTTTTTTTTTTATTCCACAAGCATTCCTTAATAAACTAATTATAATCCTGCTAGAAAATGCATAGCTCAATAAAAAAAGAAACCTTTAAGTAATTCACTCTTGTATTAGTAATGCTTGCAATGCAAATTCTTTTGTAGTACGTTTTTTTTTTTTTTTTTTTTTTTTTTTTGTTTTTTTTAAGTGCTGGTAAAATAAGAATCACTTAAAGCAATTATTCTAAGACACAAACTTTGGATACAGTACTGTATCCGAAATCTTTTGTGTGTCTCTGTAAATGAAGGATAAATGTTATGTACGCCCATCTACAAGTAGGTTGTAGTATATTTCCATATTATGTATCAATTTCATTGCATTTTAAACAGTGTAACAAAATTCAAATCTCTTCAAACTGTTTTTCCCCGTAAAGCATTATACAACGAAAGTCTTTCCTGTGGCCCTATAAATAAATAATAAATCCTTTACACTCCACATTCTACAGAATGTATATTCCAGTGCACTTCATAAACCCTTATTAAATTCGTTATGTTTGAAATGGTGTAACATCAGTAAATACACTTGAAACGATTTTCCCCATTAACCGTAATGTTACGGAATGCTTTTGAATGTTCCTATAAACGAACTATATATGTTACATACTTCATATCAATCGCGATCGTGCTATAATGAATGACCATAAAATATAAAAACTACAGAGCAGTCCGAGTTTATTTAACAGATTTAGAGCACTGAAAGACTGACAGATATCTGTAGGCCAGACAACGCGAATTCATAAGTAATACTTTAAAAACATAAAATAGCTTTAGTTATGATAATTTTACTTTTTGTACTAATTTTAAGCAATACAATTAATGAGTATAGCCATGATCTAGACTCATGTATAATAAAATAGTTTATTCTTTAATGCCCAAACTAAACTAAGTAAATGTTATATTAAATCATGTGAAGCACCTTTCTAAAAGTATAGTCCTGCTAAAAAATAGTAAACACCCCCTGCTAACTCTGAAACTAATTATAATAGAAGAACGTTTGTGTTACCAATCGATTGTAAATAAAGTCTACTATTAAATGATATATATAAAATTTGCTTAGGGAGTCATCTACAAATCGAAATCAGAGCAAACTTTGTCCTTTATCATAGTAACACACAATTTTGACAATATATTTTTAACCTTCGGCTCAAACTAAGCCTAGAAACGAAATGTCTAGTCATTTGAATGATACGTTTTTGAATTATAAACATTCAAAATTTAGAACTTATATTAAATTACATTTTCATATTTTTATTAATATCGCCGTAAATTATAATTCTAATATAATAATTTTCTGTGTGTTTATAGTACTAAAAAACACAAAATTAAATACATTGAATTTGTAATTTTAAAAATTTTACAATATGAATTATGAAATTAATAATTGAAAAAAAAATATATGAATTGCAACATACAAATTTTTTTGATAGATTAATATTTATTATGTTTTGCTTTATCGAAGTCTCATTTTCAAATTTATCCTTCAAATAGTTTTCGAATTATCATTAAAAAATGCCAAAATGATTATTTAAGGGTCCATCTATGATGTGCAGAAAAAACATAATTTGAAAAAATATTCTTTATTGAAATATTTGGCCTGGCAATAGTAGAAACATGTTAAGGGTGTTCTCAAATCCAAAAACGCAACTTTCTGGCATAAGTTTTAATTTATTTTTGTTCGAAAATGCATGAAACTAGCTGGTGTTGTTGGTCAGAAACTATGTCATTGAGCTGTATTTTCCATTTTTTTTTTTTTTTTTTTTTTTTTTTTTTTTGCAAACGCAATAGATCTTTCAGAAAATGGTGTCAAAGTGGACGTTTTGAGTAGTTAGGGTAGGACGAGTAGAGTTGAGTTCCCCCATCCGCGCGAAAGTAGAAAAATCACTCAAGAGCGGGCGAAAAACTTGTTTGTCATCGAAATCGCTTATAACTCAATGGGTAATTGATCGATCAAAAAATGAAAAAAAAAAAAAAACAGTTCAATTTCAAATCGCTTCCATGGCCAATCTTTCCAATTTTATATCTTTCCGTTAAAAATGAATTTGCAAATGTGTCAAAACGTTTTGTGCTTGTTGAGCAGAGCAGTTAAAAACAGCCTTAAGGGAGTGAAGTGGTCATATTGGCAAGGTCATTAATAGAAGTGACATAGTCTTTCTGCAGTATTTGAACAATGGAGTACCGAACTTCATATGCATACAGTCCCTAAAATAGGCTCATTTTAAAATAATTAATTTCTCGTAAACTAATTGTACAAATTTCATGAATATTAGGATTTAGGCTAATTAAGGGGTGTGGAATTTATTTATGATGTCAAACTTGGTTATTTCTATTGAAAAAATTAAAGTTTGGGTTCATTTTTATCTGTAGATGGCAGCCTAAGAAAATTATACATACTTTATTCCCGTATAATCGTTTAGTACCTGTAATTTTGATCTACGATAATTTGTTGCACACATAGCAGGGGGCCTCTACTTTTTTCCCACGACTGTACGTTTAGACATTTTTAAGTGTAGAACTTTTTGAAAAGTTAAACTCTTAAGAAAATGAAATATATTTTGTGCACCCTATTTACACATATTTTTTTAATTTTAATTTAAATTTTTTTAAACATCTGATTATTGAATTAAAAACTATTTTCGAACTAGGTATTTGTATTGCCTATTTTACCTAAATTTCATATATTTGATTTTTCTTATAACATTTCACACATATCTTTTCATTCACATATTTAATTATTTATTTTACTTTAGCATTTGGTTATTTTAGTATAGTGTACGTTTTAAATTAAAAAGATTGTTTTGTGATATAGAAACTTACTTATATATCAGTAGCATGCATAAATTTAAAAATATTATCGATTATCTACAAATCTTTATCTTTAAATTCAGATTTTTAATTGAATTTCATCCTTTTTCTACATTTTCCTGTCACGTTTACTTTTTTCTTGTCGCATAAATTCTAATAAATATACGTCACGGAAATTGAGTTTTGAAAAACTATTTAAAATATTAGTACCTTAAGGATTTAAAATTATATAGATTTATTTTCAGTTATTGTTATACATTTGACTACAATAAATATATCTTTATACTACTTCGAACTATTTTTTGCACCACAGGGATACAACTTTTCTTTTTGTGCAGATGATACAAGAATGAATATTTGAATATTTAAAAGTGGTTTGACCAATATTTTAAAATATTATATTTTCATAGAGAAATAAATTTTCAAATACTTATAATATTAACTGTTCTGTTTGTAGGCTTCTGGTTAAAAAATGAAATCAGAATAAAATTAAAGAATGCTTTCTTTCGGAAAATAAAATAGGTTATACGATTGCATGCAAAATACAGTCGAACCCGGTTAAGACGCTCACGGTTAATACGCGATCCCGCTTAATACGCGGGTTTTTTTCCGATCCCTTTAATATCGCCCATAATGATAATGCAAAAATATCACGTTTAATACGCGAACGGTTATTACGCGATCCCGCTTAATACGCGATAAATTTTCGGTTCTCTGATGAAAAAAATCACGCTTAAGACGCGAATTCATTTATCAAGATTCGAATACCTTCTCTCTTCTTAAGTATTGCCTATGTTGTGGATTATTTTTATTCAGATAAAAAACACTGTTTTCGAATAGTATTATTTACTTTATTTAATTACAGATTAATTAATGCGAAAATTACCAATCGGAGATAGTGGTACATATTTGAATAAAACAAAACCCAGCTACATTAGTGAAACTGCAATTCTTCTTTGATCCTGCCTTCTAACATTCTTTGTCATATATGTTTTTACTGTAGTATGTTCAGGTTACTCAGATACGTCATAACAATGATTATTATTAAATTCTTTTATGTTTATTTTACTTTTTGTCATGCTAACAATATTATGTACATGAAAATTAATAAAAATGTTTTTTTCTTATATTAAAAAGAAGGGCACTCATTAACACAAGTACTAAATATGATTTTAAAAACTGGGTTGTGCTTTAAAGATTTAAAGATTTTTTCTTTCTGTTAAAAGAAAAAAAAATAGAACTTTTGGTGTTTTATTTTTGGTTGAAACGTACAAATCAACAATAAAATCATGTTGGAATCTACATTTTTTTTCCGTTTTTATTCCAATCGGTCCTATAAAAAAACCGAATGAGTTAAAGTGAAATACAATTAAATTTTAACCTAAATATATATAAAACACAAAATTTTCCACCGTAAGCATATAAATGAAAGCTTTAAAGTTCATTTAGACAATTAGATTTGTAAATAAGCCCAGTTCCCGCAACATTATACAAATCACGTTTAATACGCGATCCCGCTTAATACGCGACTTTTGTCCACTCCCTTGAAACGTCTTAACCGGGTTCCACTGTATGTGTTTTCTGAAATTAACATAAAAACTTTATTTTTTTAAGTTAACGGATGGTAATAGTACTGATCTACTTCAGAAATAATTTCGAAAATCTGAAAAACCACTTTAGTATGATGTTTGATTGATTTCTGAAGATACGAGAAATGATTATTCAATTGTGGGTAACTGAGAGGATAACCTGAATTTCATACATGTTTTTCTTACATCAAAATATACTTTTGAGAGTGTTTAACAGATATATGATATTTAACAGTTATCATGTATTTAACTGTTTATACTTTTTTAAGGGGACAAAGTACCTTAAAAACCTTAAAAATCATTTTTTTTAATTTTTTGTAAATTTCACTTTAAATATTATTCAAGGGTACATTATATGCATTATGGCATGCATTTATCAGAAAAAAAAAATCATCTTTGAGAAAAAAAATGGAATTTTACGCGTTGTCTTAGAAATCTTCGAAATGCCCCCTCCGCGTTCCATATCAATGAAAATCCCCAATATTTTTTATAAAAGTTTGGTTTATATATATAAATAAAACTGTGCATCGAATTTTATATATTTAAATATAAAGGTTAAAAAAAAAAAATCAAATCTTTTTAATTTTTTCAGAAAATTTTGAATTTTTTCATTTTTTTTCTCTTTTTTTTTTGTAAATTTTACTTTAAATATTACTCAGAGGTTCATTATATGCATTATGGCATGTATTTATCACAAAAAAAATTAAACAAATTATTTTTGAGAAAAAAATGGAATTTTACCATTAGAATGGTTTTGGAAATCTTCGAAATGCCCTGCGCGCTCCATATCAATGAAAATCCCAATATTTTTTTTATGAAAGTTTGGTTTATATATGTAATTAAAAATGTGCATTGAATTTTATATATTTGAATATAAAGGTAAAGAAAAAAATTGAAATTTTTTGAAATTTTTTCGAAAAATGTTCATTTTTTTTTTAAACCTTTATACTCAAATATATAAAATTCGATGCATAGTATTATTTATATATATAAATCAGACTTTTATAAAAAATATTGGGGATTTTCATTGACATGGAACGCGCAGGGGGCATTTCGAAGATTTCTAAGACGACGCGTAAAATTCCATTATTTCTCAAAAACAATTTTATTTATTTATTTTATTTTTTTTTTTTTGTGATAAAGACATGCCATAATACATATAATGTACCCTTGAATAATATTTAAAGTGAAATTTAGAAAAGTAAAATATTAATTTTTAAGATTTTTAAGGTCCCTCGTCCCCTTAAGTCGTATAAAAATCAACTCTTTACAATTATATTTCCATAATACAAAAGACACGACAACGAAAAGTTTATTTTGCAGCAGAATGAGTAGCACCTTGAATAAAAACGTGGCCTGTTTTAAACAACAAAATCAATTTCTACAGTGAAAATATACTGTGGATAAATTATTTTTAAAAATATACCATTTTCGTTAAGATTTATGCTTGATAAAAAATTTCTAAAGTTTATATATTGTGAAAAATCAGTTAAATAAATAATTTATGCAAAAGCGAAAAGGCTCTTGCTTAAAGATAAAAAACTTAAAATAAAATCTTTAATTTGTTTTGCTAATTTAATATGTTTCAGGGCTCGTTTCTTTTTATTTAAACATTTTTCATTTACTTTATGCATCCCGGTTAAATTTATTTCATAGTATTAAAGGTGAAAAAGCACTCTTTTTCAGTATTTTAAATCCTCCAAATTTATTTTTTAAACCAGTAAAGCAAACAAAAATGAACTCATTTAAGCCATAAAGAAAGAAAACAAAATAAGATATGAGACCTTTAGATAAGTGAAATTTCATAATTTGTTTTAGTTTTTAGCATTTCCTTTCTTCAATATATTAAAGAAAAGCAGTTTTAATAATACCGTAAAAATATTTAAATCTTTTAATATATTACAAATAATAAAATCAAGATGAAAATTAGATTCATAAACTCCTGTTATTTTATTACAATTTTCTTTGAAATTCTTTGAATTTATATTTTGAATTATCATTATAAAAGTAGTACTATAAATATGAATAAAGCCACGCGGTTTTCATTGTTGTCTTTTCGGTTTGCATTGATTACTTTTAATATAAAAGCAAAACAAATGGATTGGAAAAGTCATTAACGCATTTTTATATTATTAGGAAAGACACATTTTCTGAGAGTCATTTTGAAGGCTTCCATGCAAATTCTCGTTTGCTGTTATATTAAAACCATTGAAAATTATATGATTCTATGATATATAATGATTAGATATGATTAGCCATATCTTTTTGTAGGTGAACCTAACCTAAAGAACAGCAAAAATTATTTAAACTGTCTTTTTAGGATTTCTAAATTGGTTTCTTAAGGTAAAATAATTCTTTAATTATAGTGAAACAAATACTGTAGCAGTATTTGTTTAATTATTCCACGCTTTTTTATAGATACATACCATAATTAAACGACCCTACTTTAAAGTTGTCTACACACAAAACTATTGTTCATAAAGCTGTGAAATTTTATGAAAGACATAAGAAAGGGATGGGAATTTGTTTAAGATTAAAAAAAAATGCAAATAATAGTTGAATATTTCATCACCAGAAGGCGTTTTTTAATAAATTACACATTTAGCATTAGGATAGTTTAGAAATTTTATTTATTAACTTAAGGGGTCTCAGGACTCTTAAAGCTCTAAAATTTTCGAAATTTTAATTTTTTTAGATGTTAAAATACTATGTTTTCTGAACATTTTGATATAATTGTTATCTTGAGATTCCCATTAGAACAGAAGTTATGGCATTTAGAATTATACTCGCTCAATAGCTGAAGCGGTGTTTCCAAAACTTTGCAGTCATTTTTCTCCAAATGACGCTTTTGGGCATAACGCGCACGATATCTCAAAAACTTTTGAATATTTTTTCATGAAATTTTCAAAACATATGGTTCATGTTAATCTGTATAAACTGAACCTAAAATTTCCTTTTTATTGTAAAAAGAAGACATTTTTTAGGGGTTTATATTATTGAAATTTTCTAAATTTTGCATTAGCTAAATACAACTTTGTATTAAAAATATAAAAATGCTTTAAATACAAATTTATTTAGGTTCAAGGTAATTATTATAATCTGAGATATAAGTAGGCACCAAAATTTTCATTCTAGTTGCAAAATTTATTTTGTAATCGTGCGCATAAGCTGTTAGGCCGATTTTCTGCTCGTCAAATGTCTGACAGTTTAGAGCCCCCTGTAAATGCTAATTCTGCATAATGCAATTTTTCAAATATTTGAAACTAAAGAACATACTTATATATTTCATTCCCATTTAAAATAATTTCTTAATATGAAATACATTTTAAGATATTAAAAATTGAAAATAGTCCTTTTTTTTTCATTTTTTCCAATTTTAAGAGTCCTGAGACCCCTTAACCTTACTCTAAAGACAGCATTTCACGACATTTTCCTAGCTTTTCCCTGAACACACTGCGGCCAACTGTGGAACATGCTATCTTACGATTCCAGATGGTATCTGGAAATAATGAAAGTCATGCAGAACATGTTTGATTATAACAAAATTTGTTAAACTATCGTAAATGTATGCTAAATGTGTAATTCGTTAAAAAATGGCCTCCTATTTTTTTTTTTTTTTTTTTTTTTTTTTTTTTTTTCGCTAAAGCAGATTTCCAGACTTTCATTATGTCCTCCAGAAAATTTCACAACATTCTGAACAATAGTTTCGGATGTAGACAACTTTAAAATAGAGTCGATTCATTATGAACATACAGTAAATAAAATTTCTAAACTACCTTAATGCTAAATGTGTAATTTATTAAAAATCGCCCTCAGGTGGCGAAATGTTAAAATATTTTTATTTTTATTTTTTTTTTTTTTAGCTTAAACAAATTCCTATCCATTTACTATGCCTTTCCTAAAATTTCACAACTTTATGAACAATAGTTTTGCCTGTAGACAACTTTAAAGTAGGGTCGTTTAATTATGGACACCCTGTATATTTCATTTTCTATTTTTAGTGTTCAAACTTCTATAGTTGCAGTTTCAAAGCCATTTGGCCTATTTTGGTGAGCGTATTTTGGTGAATAATTAAATTCCATTTTTTGGTAATTCGTATCAATTGTAGCACTTAAGAATATTTGGCAATTTATCCCATGTGTTGGTTAAATAGTAAAAGGTCTTAAAATTAATCTATTAATTTATAAAATATGAAAATATTATCGCTCCCCCTCCCTCCCCCGCCCCCCCCCCCCTCCAAAAAAATATGATAAAACAACTTTATTTTGAGGGAAATCATTGCATCTTCCTTTCTGGTGCTAAAACGAAGTTCTTCCAAAATTTTAGTGAATAGCCATTAGTTGTTTCAAAAAAACTTTGTTTTTACCTGTGCTAAATGTTTGTCTGTAAAAGATGCTTGTTGAAATGAAAATATTTATTTGAGAATTGATAGCATCAGAAAATATCATATTCCGGTTACAGAAAATTGATTAATAGACTATAAAATCTACGCAGTTCTTGTATATTTTCGTTTGTGATTATATTATATTTTCCGAGATGAAGAATTGTAGCATGAAATTGGCGAAAAAATGTCAGATAAAGATACATTACCTGGCTAATGTCTAATGTAAGTAAATCGTATTACATACACTGATATAATAAGGATAATGTAGTGGTAAATACCATCCCCAACAAACACAGAGCTATCGGGAAGCAATCGGATGACTGCCGCTAGCCGATTCTGGCGGTAACGGCACGATATCAGGTTGCCGATATCGGTTCCAACACTTTTGTGTTCCCCCGGGCGATAGTCGGTCCGTTGGGCTGGCACTTGGTCGGACCGGTGCCGGCAAGATCGGCGAGACTGCCGGCAGGATACTATGCCGGCTGCAGCCCGACAGCAGCATAAATTGAAAAAAAAATCTTTTTTGATGGCGCCATCTATTAGCCATCTTGTCATTTGTCTTTGTCAATGTTTTAAGGGAGCGTATTTCGGCGTTGGTTTCGACCCGAGGACCCCAGGGACAGAAAGTAAATGCCTTAACCACCCAGCCACTGAGCCTTGCTGTGGGGAGGATTCTTATGGGGTAATAGGGGAAGACATCATTTCTTTAAGCGATAGCTTGTTGTTGTGGATATAGATCGTTGATGGGAAAATTGGAATTTTGAAGTGTTTTAAAGTTTTTTTTTTTTTTTTTTTTTTTTTTTTTTTTTTTTTTTTTTTTTTTTTTTTTTTTGTAATTGTCTTATCCGCATTTATTTAAAAGTTAATTTAGTATTTAAATGAATGAAATAAATATTTTAGCGAACTAGTTAAAGCAAACGAATTGTTTTTTTTTATAAATTTAAAAATTATTAAATATTTAAGGAAATTAATTATTTTTAGAGGTTTTGTTCAGTTAATAAAATTTTCTTATTAGTTATTATAATGTACTTACATGCGTTGCGTTAATTTATAAAACAAATTTTTACTTTCTTCTATCTTTACAAGAACAAAGTATTGGATTCATGAAAAATTTCGACTTCCGGTTTTCGACGGATTTACACGTTTTAGGGGCCAGTGATTCCAAAAAACAATATGGTTTTACAAAATGTCTGTCTGTGAATCTGTGAGTCTGTCTGTCTGTGACACAAATTTTGTGGGCGCTCTATCTCAAGAACTAATGCACGTAATTTAATAAAAATTTATATACCAGTAGTCCCTAATATAAATTGGTGTTCATTAGTTTTTGGTGTAAATTGCCCCACAGGTGGCGCTGCTATGCTGCATTTTTCGCGATTTCCGCAATAGCTCTATCCCAAGAACTAATCCACGTATTTTCATCAAACTTCAGATTCAGGTTTACCTTGATATGAATTAGTGCTGTTTATGTTTTGGTGCAAATCGCTCAGCAGGTAGCATTGCTATGCTAAATTTTTTCAGAATTTCCGCTATAGCTCTATTTCAAGAACTAATGCACGAATTTTCATCAAATTTGAAGTTCAGATATATTTTGATATGAATTGGTGCTAAATTGATGTAATTTCTTCTACTATTTAAATGATTTAATTGACGTGATTTATATAGAAGAAGGTTTTGTGATGGCCACAACATACTAGTTTTAATATGGAACAAAGTTGGAAACAAAGTTTAATCACTTTAATTAAAATTTTAATTAGAATAAGAATTAATTATCTGTCATTTGATGATTTAAAGTAGAATATATTTTTAATGACAATGTAGCAATATTTATTCTTTTACTTATGAGCATTTTTTAATCTTAAAATAAAATAGAAATATTATTATTATTTTTTTTTTTTTCGTTTAGTAAATAATTTTTTAGAAGGGAGAAATTTCGGAATCTTTTCTTTAAAATTGTAATGCTAAAAAGATGTGTAGATTTTTTAATATTTTCATAGCTTGTAAAATAATTTTAAAAGCTTTTTAATAATTTGATTTTTAAATAAAATAAGAAACTTAGCTATTATTTTTAAAATGAATATATAATTGGAAAATAATTTGAATTAACTTATGAAGCATTTTTCTTTTCTTTCTACGGTTATGTTTATAATGAATAATAATTTTAAGGAACGATTTTAAAAAATCTTTTGATGATTCAAAAAATTGTAAATCCTTTTAAAAATGAATTCAAAACATTTTTTTTTTAAATAAATAGATATAGGCTTTTTTTGACAATTTTTATGTTTATCACTATTAGAATTTTATGTGAAATATATAAATCTTATCAAAACTCAAACTGACACAAAATTAAGTAAAAGAAAAAATGTCGGCTAAGAGTAAAAATTCCGAATTCGGACCGATGTTGGTATTCATCTAATCGTACCACTATCAGATATCACATATCGGTCCTGCGTCACTTGCCGGTATAAGTTGCTTGCCGATATGTAACCATAAGGGGACCAATTACGGTAACCGGCAGTCGAAAAAGCAGATTCTTAAGTTTCAGTTGCCGATATGCTGCCGAAAATTCACCGAAACCACTGTGTCGATGCCGACACTTAACCGACACTGCCGGCTGCGGTTCGATCGTGTGCCGAAAGGTATGTGTTTGCTGGGTCGCTATCAAATATGGCATATAAATATGTATTTTTTTGATATTTTTCTCAACAACATGTCCAAAGTTTCAGAATTAATTAAAATACAAACTGATACATAGAAAGTGAGAGTTTTCATGCAATAGTGAAAGACATGCATAAGCGTATTGCCCTTTAAAATAAAAAGCAAACGTTTCTTGATCTAGGAAATTACAATATATTGTAAATGTAAACGAAGATATACAATAAGCTCTTCGGAGTTACCATCAGAATCCGTTTATCTTTCAAAACACGAGAAATAAATATATTTTTTATGTTCTAAGAAGAATTTGTAAATAAAGATTTTCTAATGGTTCTCACTCATTTTAGGAAACGTTTCCGAATATGTTTGGGATTCCGTATAGAAAAAGTTTACTTTACGGAACCATTATAAGATCACTCTTGTGCCTGTCTATCGCAGCCATTTTACTCGTAAATTATGGAACGTGAAAAGTTCAAATTGGGGTAAGTAATAAAGACTATTGACCCACATATTTACAGATTATTAAACATTCACAAATATATTTAGGAAAATCCCTGCCGGCTCGACCTACAAGCGCAGGTAGATTTCGAAGTTAAGTACTAATTTAACCAACAAAAACTGAATGAAGACTAGAGATAAACTCAGTTTAACAATTTTGTCTGGCCGCTTTTGATGAGATTTTAATTTCATTTTTCTGTAAAAGCTGTTTTTTTTTGTTGTTTTTGTTTTTTTTGCATTTAAATATCTCATTTTGTTGATTTTCTGTAAGCAAGTAAACCTTATTGGTTTACAATGGCAGTCTATGGGAATTTGATGAAATATTAAAGATATCGACAAGTTGGCAATAAACTTTGTGGCATTTACGAAAGAACAGAGTCCCCTCTACTTTAAACCCCCTTATATGTACGGAGATACGATAGCGTAATATATATATATATATAGATTTTTATTTTTCACGTAGAAATCTTGCAATAGAAAAGTAATTGTTGTGGTAAGCATTTTATTGTGGGTTTTTTAATTGTTGGCAACTGCTATAACGATTTTTTTTCCTGCTATTTTTCTGTAAGATCTGGTTTTATCAGAATCATATTAAGGCGGTATTCAAAATTTTTAACCCTCCCCATTTCTACTGCCTACGACCGATTTTTCTAATTTGCAATCCCAACCGAGATATTAGCCATCTCAATGTATTTGGTGAGTTTGAAGACGATCCGTGTATAATTGTGACTTTTATCATGCGGACAAAATTTAGTACATACATATATATGTATATATATATATGTCATATGGAAAAGTTATGAAGGAATTTTTCAAAAGTCGCACCATGGTAACGACTACAATAGGTAGTACATCTTACGAAATCTACCTAAAAATGTAGACGAGTAATTAAGTTACTTGAAAAAAAATATTTTGTTTGAATATCGTGTGGCGTATCGTGCGAAAGCTTTCGTGACGTTCAAATCTAAAATATAATTCTTTTAATTTTAGGTATTATATTTTCAGAGATAGCGTCGAAAATGTAGTGCAAAAATGCGTTCAACCTTTTTCCTATTCACAAAACTACTGAAACTAAAATTCTGAAAAAATAGAGATAGTAGACATTAATTTAAGCCTTTCAGGAAAACTATGGTGATCACCCTTGATCACACTGTTTTTGAAAAAAGCGCATTTTTCCGTTACACACAAATTTCTATTTTCAGGCATTTAGTAAAAGTGTTGGGGAGAGCTGGAGGTACCTATCTTAGCAGAAGTATAAAAGCATTGTTCATAAAGATTTTAGAAATAAATTGTCAGTAATTAGCCGAGATATTAACCTTTAAAGACCCGGGACGGTTTAGACATATAAAATGACAGGGGCAACGTACTTTATTTCGATCGGATTTAATCGAGATAACAACTTTTAATGATATATTTGTGTAATGCAATGCCCAGTAGCAGTGTAAAAGCAATAACGGAAAATTGTAAAAACAGACTAATTAATTAGAATTAATCACATAAATACTATGGGATTCGACTAATTTAGAAATGGGGTGACAAGTTTACATATGGATCTCTAAATGCGCCTTCCGTGTCTTTAAAAATTAATTAAAAACCTGTCTGTAAATACGCGGTACGGACCAAAGCGGCGTTGCAATTTTGCGACCTCCTTTCGAAGCGAGCTTATCACAATGCCAAGTTTAAACTTCAAACAATGGTTTTGTTTTAGTTACAGTGTAAAAGAAAAGAATAGTTTAGTGAATTTAGTTTTATGATATGCCAAATGAAGTTTAAATATGCACTACTTTTATTGTCAGTACCGATTTAAGTTCATCAAAAACAGATTGGGATAATATTAAAAAAAAAGATTTATACAGAACAGCAATACTTCATATTACTTAGTCTTCATATCTCTTTGAACTTTTATGGTATGTCCATTCATATTTTTCTAGCATATACGGCTATACCCAACCCTATATTGCATTTTTTTTTTTTTTACAAAGTTTTATTATTCTTTTGGCAACATTTTTTTTTTTTAATAATAGAGTTAATAATTCCTATATTTATTGTACGGAACCATCGGACGCTAGTAATACTCGCCCTTGACCGTTTATTTTAAATTGATTGGCAGTTTTCCAATGCTGCAATTCTGAAGTAAATATTTACATGTTAACCAAACATGTTTAGAGAGAAACCCGGTAAATTAACAGGACATGAAAATGAATATTATTTTTTTATATTGATTACTTATAAACTCAGTTACGCAGCTGTAAATATTTGATTGAGAACTGGAAGCATCTAAAAAACATATATTCAAGGCAGAGAAAACTGAGACGTTTTCTGTAAAAGATACTCAGAAACTTTCCGAAATTCAGTGGAATCAGAAAAAGTTATTGTATATTTTCATATATTATTGTATATTATGTTTCCACACAGTTAAACTAGTCGTTGGGGCCCACCATAATACTTACTCATCATGGATATGCGTAATATAAAATACGAAAATAAAACATGTGTGTAAACTATTTATAAAATGCATAGCAATTCCAAAATAAAATTTAAACATACATTTAAATATTTTTAACAAAACAGGACCGTGATTGTATTAGAATGGAAGTCTATGGGAATTCGGCTAAATAAGGAAGATAGCGCCAAGTTGGCGTCACTTTTGGCAATTTTTTTTCATAATTCTCCATATATCGCCAAGTTGGCGATAAACTTGGCGACATTTATAATTATACGATAATTTGGCGATAGTTTTTTGGTCGACGGGATAACCGAGTAGTACCGAATTGCGTAAAAGAAACATCCTTATAAAACCAAAAATGATAATTATATTAACTCACAGCTTACTGCGTCGGATTAAGCGTCTTATTTCGAATTAAAATACATCTTTGAATTGAAATTTGAATGAAATACGGGGTTATGAAAATTCGAAGAGTGTGAAAAATAGGATTGCAAATATCTCGGCAGCTAATTATCCGAGCGACTTCATGTTTTATGCAAAATTTGTCCCTTTTATTGTCCTTTACATTCACTCCTTAAAAAACACTTTCGAAAATTTTTATATACCTTTTATCAGAACAATTATTCTTGATTCCAAAAAAAAATAGTGCCGGATAATCAAGGTTACTGATATTCAATAGGCTTCTTTCCATTATTACATACTAAGTACACACCAAATTTATTTCAAGTCTCAATCTCAATTTGTTCGGGAGATGGAGCAGTCACACAGACACACACACAGAGACAGACGGACGCCTAATTTTTTTTTTTCTAAAAATATGTTTTTCGGAATCTCCAGTGTCTGAAACGTGTAAATCCGTCTTTATTTATTTATTTTTATTTTTATTTTTTTTTAACGATTACAAGACTTACCCTATATGGGTAAGTAAAGCATTTGATTTTTTTTTTTCAGTGTGGGATCAAACAGTTTTAAGAAGAAGCATTTTGAAATTGAGTTGTAATTTGCTTTCTTTTTTTAATATTTTATTTTCAAAAGTACTTTGAAAATTGTTACTAAATTTATAATTCCATTTTCATATAAGAGTATATTTTAATGATGCACAACGGAATGATTATCAATACAATTTCAAAATTTCCTTACAAAATAAACGAATTTAATTAAAATTTCAAAAACATCCTAAAAACAAAAAAATATATATATATATAAAAATAAAAGTGAAATATTTTTCATACATTTTCAAATTAACATGTATTATCAAGTATTTGAACTTTTTAACTCTTTGTTATAAATTTTAATAGCAAATTTGAAAAAAAAATATTGTTTTGATAATTAATTTTTATACAAATCTTTACTAAGTAAAAAATTTTAAAATAATATACTTGTTATATAGCTATAAAAGTTTATCAAACATTTCTTATTAATATACTTTCTATAATCCTATTTAAAAAATATAAGATTAAGAATTTTTACTTCGACACGAAAAAACTTTTCTTAAACTTATTCTGAAAGCCTTTAAAGAAATTGAATTAACATAAATTATTGATGTTTTATAAAGCTATTTTTTCCAGACTTTTACCAAATTTAGTCTAATTAATTTTAACTAAATTTATTTCTGTAATTCTGTAAATTAAATTTCTATAAAATTAATTTCGTTAGGTATATAAAAAAATTTACTTTAATAACGAAATATTTTATCCTCTAAAGAATTGCAATTTTTCGATGGTAAATCTATTTTAATTAGCAAATACTATTAGCAATATGTACTTCTTTTTAAACTTTTTTTTAATTTTTGGCAACTGACGAATTTTATCAATAAAATTTGAAATAGTCTAATGAAGCACTTTGATTTTTCAACGCTCTTTATTACTTTATAATTAATTTGGCTAGAATGTCTACGACACCAAAAATTTGCGTCACATAATTTCATTTTATATTTAATTAATTTCTTAAAAATATTTATTTGACTTTAAAATATTTGTCATAACAATTTTGAGAAAATAAAAAAACTGTATAAAAAGTAAGCTGGACTTTAAAAAATAAAATACAATGACTTTTTAAAAGATATATGCGGTGGTATCTTCTTAAGTTGGAAAATTTTTTGAAAGAGTTTATATTTTCTTGTTATATTTGTATTATTTGTTGTGTAAACTGACTTAATATGGGTTTTTATTAAGAAATCGAGGTTACAAAAAGAATGATTTATTTCCAGAATTTTGTAAGTCTGTGTTTTTATGTTTAAAAAAAAAATGAAAAAGGTAAATATACTTAAAAAGTATAAAATTTATGTCTATAACAGAAAAAATTACAATGTTATGTCAATTATACGCTAATGGTATTTATTATACACTAGCCGCCTTCGCCCGCTACGCTGGTCGGTTTTTCTAAAGAAATCTTGAATGAAACAAAATATGTCTGTGAATTTGATCATGCGTTTTAAAGCAATATGGACATTTACCTGGTGTATCCAACCGAATTGCTGAAAGCAATATGAAATGTCATTACGCTATTATATCTTTTATTGAGTCATACAAAATTTAGACTGTTAAGGACCAATTTCTTTAGTTGGTCTGTTAGTGTAGGATTCGGTAAAGAACAACAGAACAATATGTAATATACTAAAAGCGTTCATGAAAAATTTTCAATTCAAGTCTCTCCAGAATCTGTTAATTGGACTTATTGAAAAGGCTGATCGTTCATAATAATTGGGTTCGCCTGATTCTAGAACTTTCATCTATAATTCTACAATCAAGCAACCTAACAACCAAGCAACAGCAAATGATATGTGCTTTATACTAAAACATTCACTGAAAAATTAACTAACCGATCAAGTTGCATCGAAATCCACTTAGCAGAATCTTTTAAACTGGAAAATATACCGAAACCTTCCGTAAAAATGATCAAATTAACTGTTTAAATCCCATAAAAATTCATTCAGTGGAACCTTTAACAAAGGCAAATCTTTCAAAATTGGGTTCATCTCATATAGAACTTCCCCATAATTATTTAACTAAGCAACGTAGAACGGTATGTTTTATACTAACGCCTTTTCTGAAAAATTATCTAACTAACAATGTAAGTCCCGTTAAAATCTATTCAGCAGAACTCAAGATATAAGCGGCCGGAATGAAATTTCTCTTTGCATTATATATATATTGAGATAGTTAAATATGACTTTCATAATCGCCTTAACTTGATTATAGAACTCTCTGGGAGGTAGGGGTAGGTATATACTGCATCACTTCTGAATTTTTTAAGGAACTCAGCTCAACTTCTATAACTATAGCACATATACTCTGTAGTATACCCTATCTCTGTAGCGTATATCTTCCAATTTTCTTTACTGTACCACTGAGAACTTTTTCTGCATAGCTCCGTAACTAAACAACACAGAATGATATGATAAATAATGAATAAATCTTACTGTGCATTTAATTAGTTGACTTGAAATCTTTCATAGCCGAGTTCACCTAATTCTAGAACTCCCGTAGCAACTTAGAATGATGGTTTTTACATTAAACCATTTATAAACCAAATTTACTATTTAACAATTTAAGTTCTACAAAATTACGTTCAGTAGAATCTGAGTTATAGTCATATAATTTACAATATTTATTGCTCATTAAACCTTTTTTCTTTCCATTTGAAATAAAATCAGTAACTGTTTTGGTATTTCCCTGTTATGCCAACACCATTGTCACCAAGCGTAATAGTTGGCACAAAAATGAAATGACACATTTGAAAAAAATAATAATAATTTTGTTGATAAAAAACATGAGCATTTAAAAAATATAACTTTTGAAAATTATACAGACTTTGACCTACCATTTTTTTAAATCAATAAAAATAATGGTACTACTTGGTTATCCCGTCGACCAAAAATCTATTGCCAAACTATAAGATTAAATACCAATAATGGTTGATCGTAAATGTCACATTCACTTAACTGTAAGCAAGTTACACGTATTTACGTCATCAGGTGATTTTTATTTCGACGTTTTAAATGTATTTTTATTAATGTTATACTAATTTATTTGTTATTTCGTTATTTAAAATATAAATTATGTCAATTTGTATAATTTGGCGAGTGGTTTGGCGATTTATATAATTTGGCGAAATTGGTCGACGGGTACTAAAATAAATACTTAAAATATAAGAATAAATAAATATTTTGCAAGTAATAAAATATAGTCAATTTAAACTGCAGTCTTGAAATTGTAAATGTCTTTTACTACTGAAGCATGGCGTACGTAATACGTATGTCTCACATTGCAGTAAACATTTCATTCTTTGAATGAAGACATTCATGGTTTTTTGAACAAAACATTTTTATATGTATAATTCCTAACTTCTGAAATAATATTATTGTAGCTTCCTCTTTATCAGATAACTGCGAAATGGTAAAATCTATATCAGTATCAGTATAATAAATATTTTCTATTCAAAGATAACATATTAAAACGTTTTGCGAGATTATGATGGAATAAAATAAATTCCATCATTAAAAATTCCTGCATAAAAATATTCACGTTCAATAATTAGCAAATGTTAGTGTGTGGCACGGTTTGCAATAAAAATCGTTTGCACGATTAGAGTTGAAATAAATGGCGTGATACTAACTATACATTTTGGCGTGGTATCGCGACGAAAATTAGAACGAAAAAGTACCAGAGTTTCTTTTTTATTTAGTTTTAGTTTTTGAGGCGTTTGAATATTTTTTTTCTAATTGACAAAGTTGTTTTTATTTAACCAAAAGGATTGGTTAAAAAATTATTCAATTTGAATTTTTTCCCTTGCTATAGTAGCAGAATGAAAAGAATGAGTTTTTAGAAGTTATCACTTGAAAAATTCAGGTTTTGGCGCCAAAGGTAGTGCCAAATTAGAAAAATATGAAATATCTCTCGAACTATTGGGCTTAAAAGAATTTAGTTAGTACCATTCGATTCAGCATACAAAAATACACCAAAATATGTTATCAGTTGAAAAATAACTATAAAACCAGATTTTTAAGGAATTTTTTTAAAGTTCGTTCTCTTTTTTACCCCCCTTAGGGGTGGAATTTTGGAAAATCCTTTCTTAGCGGCACTCTATATCATAAGAAGTATTTTTACCCCGATTTTCAAGATTTTAGGTTCAGTAGTTTTGGCTGCGCGTTGATTAATACAAAATCCAGACTTTCTTTTATATATATAGATTAATTACAGCATATGGCTACAATGTAATTGTTATAGCCCTTAGCATAATCTGTTTGAGATTACATCCAATTTAGTACTCCAAATCTCACCTACTCAGTTTAATTGCAGTAAAACTATTTTAAGTTCCCAGTAATGATAAAAGTAATAAGCAACACGGGAAACGTAGGCACATGCTCTAAGTTGAGACAAAACATTACACTGGAGACGAGGATAGTAATGCAGTTTTTCAGTACCCACGTTACTTCTCGAAACATATCATTTTCTCTCCCTTCACAAAACTTACCGGGGCGGCAGTATACCCGATCACAGAAGATCCCACCAGAATATTTGAAAGAGAAATTCAATAAGACATCGGTAGGTCTGGACGTTTAATAAAATGAATGTTCGGGCGAATTCGAGATCACTATAGCTATCGGTAGGAGTAGGGGTGTGGATGGGCGTGGCCGACCGTCGCTACTTCGCGAAAAGAAAATTTCAACTCTTTACTGCAATATGATCATTTGAAGACAGAATAGATGACCATACACACTCAGAAATGAATACTCAGATTTCACGAAATTTTCTTTGTTTTTGACGAAACGGTTTCCTGGAATATGCTCTGAGCGAACATTTCGTCAAATTGATGAAATTACTTTCTTCACTTGTTTGACGATATAAATTTCCTCAAAAGTTTCGTCAAAAAAGAGCTGGTGGCGCCATCTATTGAACAGTTTGGAAGCTCCTCTACCAAGGGAAGAAAAAAATCACTTCTCGTTTTTCTCGGCGTGATTTGAACCCGCGGACTTTGGGGTGGGAGACACTTGCTCTACCGACCAGGCTATTGCGGACTTATATGAATGTGCTTTTAGACTGATCTAATGAAAGCTGCCGCGTGATTATATTTTTATAAGATAGATTGTAATTTTATCGGTGCTGGAAGTTTTAAGGAAGGCTAATTTATTATTATGTTTTTCTCATGGTCAATTAATAATTATAATATGGCTTGATTAAATCATTTATTAGTGAAATTTTCTTTGCTCAATGAATGGTTAGAATATGGTCTGGTTAATTTGTTGCACACAAATAACGAACTGTGAAGTGCATATTGCGTGAGATTTTATCACGTTGAATAGATGGATAAGATTTTAACACTTAGGGAGAGGGATCAATTATGTTTATTTTTAATCTGATTAAAAACAGAATATACTTCTTAAATAAATTTTAAAGAAAGATATCCCGGATCTTTGAAATTTTATTGATTAAATTTTCTTTTTGGATGTTTTTGAACACAGGAAATATATTCTTTTCGAATTAAAACATAACGAACAACAACATAAGTAATAATAATAATAATAATAATAAGCATTCCTAAAAATTTTATCAGCTAAAAAAATAACTTATGAAGAAACAATAACTACCTATATTTCAGTATTTTCTGAAAAGCACTAAAAAGTGCTGTTTTAAAAATAAATTATTACGGGACTAATACAGACAAGTAAATATCTGCTTGCTAAAATCGCAGGATTTGAGGAGGTACAGCAACGGTTTCCTTAAAATGCATTGAGTCTGACCGTGATTGAGGAAAAACTTTCGTCAAATATCTGAGAGTTTACCTTTCCTTAAAAGTCACGTGATGGTGATAGGAAATGATCGTCAAAAATGACGAAATACAGCTTGAGGATTGCTAAATCGTCAAAAGTGAGATTTCTATTTCTGAGAGTGTAGTAAATCGATACGTGACACCGTATGGACAGTCAACCTCATAGAACACTTTTAAGTGACGTTCCTAGCTTTTTCCGAGACGTGGTAGTTAGAAACAAGTATTGGAAGTGAAATCATCTATTATATATATATAATCCAAACGGAAATTTCGTTCCGAACGCCGAGATTTCGAGTTCTACCGCATGGATTTTTACGGAACTTATACCGTTAGATAGGTATCGTTCCAGGGAAGGTTTTAAGCTATAACACATCATTGTACCTAGATTAGTTATAGAATTATTACGGAAAATTCTATTATTTTGGTCTTTGTTACTTCATATTTCCTTAAATATCTGGGCTCCTATTGGTCGTAGAGCTTAGATCTCGCGCCAAAAGTAGCTCCGAAGCACCCAAGCAAACTTTTCCCCGCGATTATTTTGCCGTCTTCCGATTTTCTCTAACTCTATTAGGGGCCCGCGTAGAGCCGCTTTAAAATATTTTTCGTAGTAATTTCAGCAATTATCTTAAATTATTGGTTAATACCGCTACCCTCCCGATTCATGTATCTACGGAAAGGTTGCATGAAGGAGTTTCGTTCAGATACGCTTTCGTTAAGAATAGAGTGCGCTCCCTGGTGGTGGAATGTGGAACTAACATAACGCGATATTGTTAAAATTAGGAAATCTAACAATGCAATCTGTTTTAAACTTTGAGATAGTTCATAACACATAATCTGTTATCTATTCTATTATATATATATATATATAAAATCTATTATCTATTCTATTATCTATTATATATATATAAAATCCAAACGGAAATTTCGTTCCGAACGCCTAGATTTCGAGTTCTACTGCATGGATTTTTACGGAACCTATACCGTTAGATAGGTATTGTTTCAGGGAAGGTTTTAATCTATAACACATTATTCTACCTATATTAGTTTTAGAATTATGACGGAAAATTCTGTTATTTTGGGCGATAAGGTTACCATTTTATTTCTTGGCGAAATTCATCGTTGATAAAAAAAAATTGAAACGGCTATTAAACATCGAAAAATAAAAGAAAAACTGTTACTAATTTTATTTAAATGAAAAAAAAAGAAAAAAAGAAGAAGAAAATCCGTTTTAATGAGCCATAATATTAAAAAACGGAAACATTTAATCAAAACCTGAAAGAAATATTTGTAATGCTTAAAAATTAATTTAATAAGAAATATTACACTTGATACGCAATATTTGGTTCTTTATCGCTTGCGTTAGATATGGAAACGAATCTGAAAATTTGATTAGATGAAATTTTAACGACATTTTCTTTCTGTTCTGTTCTTTTCTTTTCTTTTTTTTTATATCTAATTGTCCCATCACGTGACTTATAGAAGAAACAAGCAGATGTAATTGTGAGTCACATGTGTAATTACTATTTGTTTCTTTACAATTTTTTATTTTTTTTTTTTTTGTCGCCAAACAATGTGATTTTAAGCCAAAAATGCATAAACGTGACATTAGCTTGAGGATGTTCTCACAAATGGTGTTTTTTTAGGTGAAAGAGATAATTTTTTGAGTACATTTTCATATTCAATTGTAACTTATATAGATATCAGTTAATATTTTAAAAATGGAATCGAATACTTAAATTTCAGTGTGAATTTCTGCCACACATACATATTGTAAAATAATTTCATACTTTTTAAAATGTTTTTCGCCGTAATTCCGAAAGCCTGTGATATTTATAAACTCGAACTCAGATCAACGAATATTACCCATTTTATTTAAGCAAATATTATCTATTTTCTCAAGTCATATCGCCAATTTCATTTATAGGAAAATTTACAGATTCGAAATCTAGGAAATAAAGATAATTTTTAAGGAAATTTATGTTTTAATACGTTATTACTATGGAAAAATTCAACATTTTGAAAAAAAAAAATTACAAGTCTTTTGTAATTCGTCATTTCTTCTTCGTCTTTCTTCGTACTTTCTCCTCTGTTATGTAATATTTCAAATGATATTGGACTAATTTTCGATCATCGATTCACCGCAAAATCGCATATCTAATATAGTATATAAATTAAAGTCTGGATTAGGGGACTAATTAACGCACAGCGCAAACTACTGAACCTAAAATCTTGAAAATCGTGGTAAAAATACTTCTTATGACATAAACTTCTGCTAAGAAAGGATTTTCTAAAGTGTCACCCCTAATGGTTTTTGCACGGGGAAGGGAAAAAAATCGAATATCAAAATTATGCGTCAAATGATAGCATATTTTAATGTAGTTTTGTATGCTGAATCGAATGCTACCAAATAAATTTTTATAAGTCCAGCAGTTTATACGTTAGACTTATAACAGTCATAAGTCCAACACATTTCATATTTTTCTAATTTGGCGGTGTCTTTGGCATCTAAACCTCAAAATATCTATCATTACATCCGTTACTCTAGCAACGGAAAAAATTCAAATCAACCCTTTTGGCTTAAAAGTAAAAACGGCTCTATGAGTTTGAAATAAAAATGCAAGCATCTTAATTTTTTTTTTAAATAGTGATTTTACGTAAAATAAAAGGGAAAAAATTACTGAGAATTTAGCGTTATAAAACAAAAATGGAAAAGGTACTACTTAGATATTCCGTCGACCAAAAATCTATCGTCAAACTATAAGATTAAATGCCAATAGTGGTTGATCGTAAATATCAAATTCACTTGAATTTAAACAAACTACGCGTGTTGACGTCATCAAGTGATTTTAATTTCGACGTTTTATTTGTATTTTTATTAATGTTATACTAATTTATTTGTTATTTCGTTATTTAAAATAAAGATTATGTCAATTTATATAATTTGGCGAATGGTTTGGCGATTTATATAATTTGGCGAAATTGGTTGACGGGATAACAAGTAGTAGCAATGAAAATATTTAAGTATGAAAGCAATGTTTGTAATGACTTAAAAATTATTTTCATATATATAAACTCGGTTTATGGCGTCAGATGCCGTCATCAGAAGAATTTACAAGAGTCTTTTTCCATTTTTTTTCCGGTCATAGGTTCCTAAATGAAAGAAATTGGAATTGGAATAATATTGTGGGATTTATAAATTGCTCCTCGATAAGAAGAAAAAATGCGTACATTTATAACAACCGTGCGCACATCTCGCTGATAGCATTTTTAAAATCCCCAGTAGCAGTAGTTACATTTTGCGTATGTAAATTAAAAATATTTTTTTGCTTTTAATTATGGCATTATTTCCTGTTATTGTTTATATTTTCAGTTTTTTAAATGAAATTAGTATAAGGCATGCATTTTAAATTAAATGAGTGAAAGGTTTGTGTTTTAAATGAAAATAATAAAATAAGAATATGCTATGAAAACAATCTTTATTGATTTATTACCTGCGCCCGGCTGACATAAATGTATCACAAAAGCCACATATTCACTTTTCTTTGAGTAGTTGCTCATGAGAATTCAAGTTAACCTTCCGTAATCGGATACTTCACATATTGCTGTATTAGCTTTAATGTTGAAAGCATCGTTTTGTTTGAAGCGAAAACTTTACTATGAATTCTATTACACAAAATCGCATCATCATCATCTACTATATATTTACAACGGAAATTTGTATTTCATTCCGATTGTTTATAATACTTTCGTAGGATATACCACAATTAGTTAGGTAATAATTTTGGAAAGGTTTTAGTGTATACATATTGATCAAGGGTACTTAGTTATAGAGCAACAGTAAAAGTTCAAAAATTAAGTGAACCTGATTATGAAAGTTTAGCCTTCTAAAAAAAATCTACAGAACATATTTTGTTACAAGTGGCCCTGTTGCATGACTTTTAGGAATGGTGTTAGTATATACAATTTCATTATATGTTGATTAGTTACAGAGGTATTAATTCCTGTTGTCATAACGGTCTCATTACCCGACCATAAGTGCACTGTTTATAATCAAATAAAACAATTACTTCTTAATTATTAAATTTTGTCCTTAATTGCTAAATTTTAAATAAAATAAATAAAAAAAGTTCTTAATTGCTAAATTTTAAGATAACATTATATCGCAATGGCGTTCGCATCGTTTTCAGTAATGTGCAAGGTCAAGCTGAAGATCCATATTGTTTAAAATACAAGTTCAAATTCACCATTTAGTTTAATCCAAGGTTCATTTGGAAATATTGACCAGCGCAGCGGGCACAGCCTGCTAGTCCAAATATAAAATGCTTGGTGCTCTATGTTTCAAAATGCAGATTCGTAAAAAGCAGCTTTCACCATGTGACATTGTCCTTCATTTCACGCAGGCCTGATACGTGACCAGATGGTCAGGTGGCGCTTTATAGTTCAAAATATTGTAATTTTTTTATTTCTTAAAATCAACTTTCTCCCGGTGGCAACGACTAAAAGATCAAACAAATCAACAAGGGTGAAGTAGGATTTTTCTATTATAAAATATGGTTTTTCGCTGGAGAAAAACGAATCTAAAAAATATTTTTTTGTTATCAGTCCCGCTAACTTACGTTGACCAAAAAATTTCGAAATTATTTAAACTTCAAACATGCCAAAACTTTTATAGCTTTTAAAGGTTTAGCTTGTTTTTTAAATTTAACTTTTATGAACTATTTCGAACTGAATACTATTTTTTTGTCAAAAAGCTGAGAGCAGAACTTTAAACATGAATTGCGTATCTGAAATATTTGCACAGATAAACAAAATGTACTATTTTATGATTGTTAAATATTATAAGAAATGTGCATGAAAAAAGCAAATTACAGACAAGATATTTCCAGTTATAAATTAATAGTGTTTTGCAGAATTTATTTTATTTTATAATATAATATTTTGTTATGAATATTACTTTTTTATTATAAGTATGCTATGTGATTAATTATATATTATTCGAATATTATTCGGAATAGTAAGAATCAGAACTCATACAATCCCATATTGTGTCTTTAAAAATATTTCGCATTAGTCACAAAAATTAAAAAAATTACACTATCTGAAAACATGGAAATTTTTTATAACAATTTTTTAATTTGTTGCATTTTACAAAAAGAGGTTATGTTTATTGTATGCTTTAAACTTAATCAACTTTCTGAAACAAGATTTTTAGTATTTCGCTGAGAGCTTTTGTGATATAATTAGCCACACTGAGAACATTAAGATTAACGAAGCGCAATTATAATCCGTTTTAGAGGCTTCTACTTGTCAACACTTACGCTAATTGTTTTCAAATACAGTATGTTATTTTTTAATATTCTGTTTTAAGGAATAAGTGATAAAAGTCGGAACGCATATTATGTAAGCACATGTTCTTTTTCACAATTTAGAAACATATCTAATTGTCATTTAGTAATGTTAATAAATTTTTCTAAGGCGGTTTTAATTAATGTTTTTGAAAGTTTAATTTTGTAGGTAACCATTGCTTGATTTACTAAAAATAGAATCCTAAATTAGAATCGTATAAATATTTTTTGTTTAAAAAATTGTACAACATTACAATTTAGTGGAGGGGTGTGAAAAAAAAAACATGTAGGGTCAGGTGGGTTAATTATGACCAGCTGGTAATTATGACCGCCGTCATATTGGAGAAAACTGTGATGGTAAAATTTTGTTTCAAGCTTAGATATTAACCTCATAATGTATATTTCATCTTAGGTATTCTTTATTACTAGTCTGAAGCCTTTTTGAGATCCAAATAGCAATTTGAAACTAAGCCTATAAAATTTTTGATAAACGGATTTGTTACTTTGGAGTTCAAAGTGAACATAATTACCCCAAACAAATGTGTATTGGCAAGTATAAAGAGAAGATATAGTGGTCATAATTTCCCCACTAGTGGTCTTAATTACCCCAAACTTATGTGATTGTGAGTTTTTCGTGGGGTAATTATAACCACCCTTTTAACTTTAAAAGAAAAACAGCTATGAGAGTTAAAAATTTTAAAATGTGTTCTTAAAGGATCAAAGTTACTTCCTATGTACTAAAAACAGCACTTTTCCAAATAAAAATAAGCAAAAAAAAAAAAAAATAGTTGAAAATGTAAAAAGTGGTCATAATTACCCCTCCTGACTGTAACATAAATGAAAAATTTTAGAAATTGACGGAAATCATCGCATCATTTACTAAAAATAGAATACTATTTAGAATCGTACAAATCTTTCTTGTTTAAGGGTTCTCAGGACACTTAATGCTTCAAAATGTTCGAAATTTTAATTTTTTTGTTTTAGATGTTAAGTTCCTATCTTTTCAGAACTTTTTTTTATAATTGTCTCATTGAAATTCCCATTAAAACAGAAGTTATGGCTTTTAGAATTATACCCGCGAAATAGCTGAAGCGGCGGCCGTTTCCGAAACTCTGAAGTAATTTTCCTCCAATTGACGCTTTTGCGTATAGCGCGCACGATATCTCAAAAACATCTCAATATTTTTTAATGACATTTTCAAAACATATGTTTCATACTAGTTTAAGAAATCTGAACCTAAAATTTTATTTTTATTGTTCAAAAAATATTATATTTAGGTGATTACACTGTTGAAATTTTCAAAATTTTCTATTAGCTAAACACAATTTTGTATTAAAAATATAAAAATGCTTCAAACACAAATGTATTAAGGTTTAGGGTATTTACTATAGTATAAAGTAGAATTAGGCAAGAAAAATTTTATTCTAGTAGAAAAATTTATTTCGTAATCCTGCGCGTAAGCTGTTAAACATATTTTCTGCTCGACAAATGTCTGACAGTTTGGAGCGCTATGTAAATACAAATTCTGCATCTTGCAATTTTTTAAATAAAAAAAAAATGAAAGAACATATTTATATCTTTCATTCCAATAACAATTTTAAAAATATATACGATTTTTAAATCATAAATATTTTAAGATATTAAATGTTGAAAATGGACTTTTTTTATGTTTTCCAATTTTAAGAGTCCTGAAACCCCTTAAATAAAAACATGTAACATAAAGGAAAAATTTTATAAATTGACACTCTCTTACAAGGCAACAAATGGTTAATACGGCCATAACAATAAAGAGAACAGCCATGAGCGCTTTAAATCCGTCAAAATGACAACCGCTATAACGGGCAATTGTGCACGTTGCTCCAGAAAAATTATTAAATTTCCAATCACTATAATAGTTCCCTTAGTTGACACAGTGATTATTGTTTAATCTTACCCATTAACTTGTCAGAACAAAGATCACTTTGAAGGGTACTCTACGTGGTTCGCCTGCTTCTAAAGAAAAAAAAAAGTTAGCGGGGCGAAGAAGAGAGATAATCTACAAACAGGCAGAATACCTTTTTTTCATTAATAGGGTTTCATTAATAAAATTAAAAGGCGTGAAATAAAGAAAAATATCCTGGAAAACTCAAAATTATCATATATTATTAAAAATATACAAAAATTAACATTAAAATAAACGCTATCGAAAAAGCGACGTAAACGTTTTGATGAAAAAGATATGAAATCGGGAGCATTTAATTAAAAAACAGAATTTTCACTTTTACTGAAATGGGTGACCTCGGTACTGAACTGACTGACCTTGGTACTGAACTCACTGACCTCGGTACTGAAAATGACGTTATAAATCGAAAAATAGTAGTTCCGACGATTTTCATGAAATAAGCAATTTTCAAATATAAGAAAACCAGTTAACCAGGACTCAGAAAAGCATGTTTGGATAGGTTATATATAATTTTTATAATTAATCTTTCGTAATCGGAGTTCTGACCGATTACGAAATACCATACGATCCGATACTTCGGTGTAATTACGTACCATTAAGTCTGGGTGCGGTTTATGGTCTTTTTTTACGATACGGACTTATACGTTTCTATCTATACTATTAATCATTCTCCGTCATCACGATTCCGGATGATCTCAAAGACGACCGTAATGATTTTCTAAAAATTGACGTTTATATTAAAACGAGAACGAGGAAGTAATCTGTCCAGTTCCGGAATTTGGTAAAATTCTTTTTAACAGGTTAGAAAATGCTCAGTATTGAAGTTACTGTTGTAATTCGAAAATTGTTTTCACAATTTTCACGGCGTAAATTAAAAATACTAGTAATTCGAATACTGGCAAAACATTTATAAGTCTCGGTCTCTAAAACTTTCACTTGTTCAGAAAATCATCGACCCGCTTAAATAATTAATAAGCAAATAACACCCTAGATAAATTTTAATATGTTAGTGGTCTTATATTACAGTTATGTGTGACATTAAGTTCATTTGGATTTAAAAGAGAATTATGTAATAGCGTCAAAGTAAAAATATTTTTCCAAATTTTCTGTCGTACCTATACATCACATTTGAGAATGTACAAAAATTACTCGTGAGAAAAACTGATATATTTTCACTTCCTTTACTTTTACTTTTTCATATTTGGAATTTCTTTTTAAAACTACGCGTTACCAGAATTCTATAAAGAAAAGAGAAATTCGCAGTCTATTATTTTACGATATAAAAAGAATTAATTCCATTTTAAGATTTCAATACATAGATCTCTATCAAAAAAGATAAACAATAGAAAGGTTTTATAACTACTTTTTGTTAAAGAAACTCTTTTCGGAAACTTACTTTTTTTTTTTTTTTTTTTTTTTAAGTTATTTTTCTGTAGAAATCTACTTAGGTAAAAAAAAAAGGGCAAAATAACCAAAATTGATATTTGCGGTGCCACAAGAGTAATTCCACAAAACGGATTATCTAAAAAGTCTATACTCATAATTTTTACAAAATGATTTATATAATTTTTAAAAAAGAAATAAAAGTAAATAAACATTTATTATTAAATAAACAACAATAGCTGTATTGCCATGTCAATCACAGTATACAATTTTGGCACCAATTAGGTACCCCGGTGTGTAGATAATATCTGTGCCCATTTTTTTTTTCTTTTCGTTTTGTTAAAAAAAAATAAAAGAAAGAAAGAAAGAAGTGAAAGTCATCAATTTTAAATGAAAGTTGTGTATTTTAAATAAAATGTACGAAAGGATTATATTTTAACTGAAATTAATGAAGTATAAAAAAAATGCGACGGGAAAAATGTTTGGCGAATTATCACCTGCGCCTCGCTAGCATTCAGAATTGATTTCTCTATCAGAATCTTTCGATTTGGCGATTGTTCAAGTAAATTGAATTATGAATAAAAGTAGCATGATACATTTCTTAGCATACATTTAAGGGAGGCCAAACTGGTCGCCAAATTAGTTTCAAATAATATCCTTTTCTGAAACAATAAAAAAAAAAATCTATTATGATTAAAATGTGAGTTGCCATCATTAGAAAAATGTATTTAAAATTACAAAAAAAAAAATAATAATAATAATAATATTTCGAAAACTAATTCGAATTTAAAAATTCTAATACCAGTTTTTAGATCTATGGATCAATACGGATTTTCGGTGTTAATTTCATGGCAAAGTATTCCATATTTTAGGAGAAATCGCCGTGAAACATAATCCGTTGTTTAATCAGTCGTTTCAAAGAATCGTTTCATAAATTCGTTACATTTCAGCCGTTTCATAAATTCGTTTCATTAGGATTTTATATATATAGGGTAGACATAGTTTATTATTTTGTACTTAAACACTAAAACTGAAAATTCATTCCTTTTTGCTAACAATATAGTTTTATTATTAATGCTCAAATTACACAAATATTATTTATTTGAATCTGATTTTTAAATATTTCAAAAAATTAGTTTGTAAAAACGGGATAGCTTTAATAATCCTCAATTAAAAAATACACTTTCATATTTTTAATTGAAATTCATACATTCACTATATACGTATACTTAAAAAAAAACATAGGTGACATAGCCAGACAAAAAAATCATTGGCGATATTTGATTTCACTTTTCTGTAACAAGATAATGTATTAAATTAATTTTCCTAACTTAAAAAAAAAAAAAAAAAAAAAAAAAAAAAAACAGATTGAAAGTTGTTACTAGAAATGCCTTATGGCGAATAATTAATTAGAAACATCTTTAAACATATTAATGACAGTGAAAAAAGTCTGTGCTTGAAGTTGAGAAAAGATCAAAGGGCAATGTTTCGCAGAACAGATAATTAGGCACTTGAAATTAAAGTTCTTGATTGCTTTAAATAAAAATGAAAATTTCAAGGAATGTTTGATTTCATTGTCATGGTGAGGTATATTTATAAAGTAAATCAATAAATTTGCTTTTGATGTAAGAGATGTTGTACTCAGTAAAAATGCAATACACATATATTTAAGTCTTTGAATGTTTCTTCCTTCAAAGAAGTAGATTAATTAAACTAATCATGGCAAATTTTCAGTTTCAGAAATTTCCAAATTACCACCAAAAATGGTTAGTGAGCAATCAATTGTTTTCTAAATTTGAGCGTTAATTTTTGGAAATAATTGATACAGAAATCTGAACAGAAATAGATGTGTAAAAAAAAGTGCGTTCATCATCATGAACAAAAGGTATTAAAACATAAATCACACGGGTTTAAATATATTTACCTCAATTTTACAAGCAGAATAAATAGGTAAATCTATAAAGCCACTTTCCTAAACTTAGTCCAATCATTTTTTTAATACTTCCTCGGTTTGTTTGTTTAAGATGTGACAACAGGAAAGATAATAATTCTAACTCGTAACTTATCATGTGATAATTTTAACTGGTGAAAAAAAAATGTGTTTTGGACGCATCTTATCTGTGTTTAGCACAAAACCTTAAATTTAAAAAAAATGGATTGTCGGAAATACTTTATAGAAGCTTAGACAAAGTTTTAAAACTAAATCGCTGTAATTGTTGAGCTTCAACCTTGACAGACATACAGTACATACATAGATAAACTTGATGACATTCAGTAGCATAGATAATTGTTGCATTCATATAATCAAATAATGTTATTAAACGCAGGTAAACATCAGGTATCTGATATTTTAAAAGATGTTAAAAAATAAATATGGGACATTTTAAAGCCCTTTTTTATTTGTACAGTTTAAACTAGTCGGATGTACCAATCCCAAAACTTTCTTCTATCTCATACATGTTAATACTTCAAAATCCGCTATCACACTGCCAAAATTAAATGGCAATCTATGCATCTCATGAGGATTCTAACGATATGAAATTCCGTGCGTTAGTTCTTGAGATATGACTATCGCTGAAATCGTCTAAATTCAGAAAAATGCTGCCTAGCAGCGCCACCTATTGGGTGATTTATACCAAATCCTAATCAGCAACAATTTATGTCAACGTCTGACTGAATCTGAAGTTTGGAGAAAATCCGTACATTAGTTTTTGAGATAGAGCAATAACGAAAATCGTGAAAATTCCTGCAGAGCAGCGCCACCTATTGGGTGATTAACACCAAAACCTAATTAACAACAACTTGTGTCAACATACAACTAAATCTGAAGTTAGATGAAAATTCGTCCATTAGTTCTATTGATAGAGCTATTGAGGCAATCGTGAAAAAGGCAGCAGAGAAGCACCACCTGTTGGGCGATTTACACCAACACATAATCAGTAGCAAGTCATATCAAGGACTAACTGAATCTGAAGTTTGATGAAAATCCGTGCGTTATTTCTTAATATAGAGCTATTGGGGAAATCGTGTAAATCCTGCAAAATTCATCATAACAGCGCCACCTGTTGGGCGATTTACACCAAAACGTAATCATCATCAATTCATATCAAGGACTAACTAAATCTGAAGTTTGATCGAAATCCGTGCATTAGTTCTTGAGATAGAGCTATTGCGAAAATCGTGAAAAATGCAGCATAGCAGCGTCACCTGTTGAGCGATTTACACCAAAAACTAATCAGCATCAATTTGTATTAGGGACTAACTGAATATCAATTTTTATTAAATTCCGTGCATTAGTTCTTGAGATAGAGCGCCCACAAAATTTGTGTCACATACACACAGACAGAGAGACAGACAGACTCACAGAGTCACAGACAGACATTTTGTAAAAACATGTTTTTTGGAATCTCTGACCCCTAAAACGTGTAAATCCGTCGAAAACCGGAATTCGAAAATTTTCATGAATCCAATACTTTCCTCTTGTAAAGATAGAAGAAAGTAAAAATCGAGATGTATTAAAAAGACTAATGATAATTAAATAATAATTGGTATTTTATCATCGGTTGGTATATGTTTTCGTTCACCCATATACGAGGAAATAGTTTGAGGTTTCTCTAAGTTCGCCAAGATTAGTTTCTTTATTTTATGTTCCTTAGTGTTCCCGTTTGAAGTCTTTAATGAAAGCTACACTCTGCCAAGTATACTGTTGCGCCCTGGCCTCTTTAAACGTATTGAATGCGACCCACTACATTCTAATTATTTTTCTTTCCGACACCGATTTTCTTTTCAAAATATTTTGCCTTTAATTTTTAATGCAAAAACACGCGATATTTATTTTAAGAGGCTACTTCACTGATGCGAAAGTACACGTTTGCTAATATTAATCCTACGGTATGATTATTTTATTTTGCAGTGAATAGCTGGGGACAATTTAGACATAGGCAGTATTTTTTTTTTTCGATTTTGTCTACAGCTTTATTTTATGAGGATAATTTCACTTTATGAACCATTTTCGAAAGTATCCTCATAATAATAATAATAATAATATAAAACTGCAAACAAAATCGAAAAGTAAAAAACAACCTTTATAGAGATCGACCCTCAGTTATCCAATGCTCAAAAAACAGCACAAAAATTATGGAAATACAAACTTAAAATCATAAAAAAAATTCTCTCATAGGATTAACATTAACGGATGGAGTTTTCCCATGAGTGAAGTAGCCCCTTTTAATGAAAAATGAAATCTATGCACAAATTCTGAAGAAAATTTCGTTTATAAGCACCCTCCCCACTTCTGCCAATATTTCATGTTGTGAAAGGGAGGGGTGCTTATTTACGGAATTTTATGATACAGTTGTAATTATTTACTGATATTCTTATATTTATATTTCTTCACATAATATTGTTTCATAATTACTGATTTTTGAAACAAAAAGTCGCTGCAATAATCAGAATTAAACTGAAAAATTTTTTCATTCTTCTGGATTACAGTACGCTTTTAACGCATCGCTTATTTACGGAATTTTACGGTACAGTTGTAATTATTTACTGATATCCTTATTTATATTTCTTCACATAATATTGTTTCATAATTACTGATTTTGGAACCAAAATTTGCTGCATTAATCAGATTTACACTGAAAACAAAATTCGTTCTTCTGGATTAAAGTACGCTTTTAACGATAATTTTTGTACTAACACATTTCTTTTAACACATCAACACCAATAGTAAAATCAATGAAAATAACTAATTATATTTTTTACTTTTTTCGAATGAGAAATTTCTTCTTTATAACTCATATTTCAATAAATTATCAATCTATTCTTTAGTTTTCTATGTGAAGTAATTATATTCTTCATTTTTTTCTAGAATTAATACGGTTTATGAATCAATATCGTTTTCAAAGATACCTGAGTTATGTGTCTGGATAATTTTCCTTTACAATGCCGTAAAAACAAAATAAATTGCTAAAGAATAAACAATTGTATAAAGAATAAACGTATAGATATAGATTTAATTATTTTTATATTTTGAATTTTGAGTATTTATACAAGAAATACAAAACACCGTACTAAAAAAAAAAAAAAAAAAAAAAAAACAAATATGTAAGTGAGAAATACTGAAAAGGCATATAATTACTACTGTTTACTATTATTGGATAACCATTATTCTAAATCACTTGAAAGCATTCTTATATTATTACTTTTTAGAAATTAAGATAATGGTTTTACTGAAAGTATTGCAATAAAAGAAAATAATCTGTATATTGGCAAATTCATAAAATTTAATATCCTGATCAATCTCGCAAATTAAGTAGAATATTTGTATTGCATTACGATAAACACATTCTCTCTTATGTATTTGTAGAAATCTGAAAACAATATATATATTGTTAACGTCTAAAAAACGAAGGATCTTAAAAATATACAGCTGAAAACATCGAAAATAATGAGGTTAAGTAAAACAAAAGTTTTTTTTTTTTTACAGGAAAGAAATTTTATACATAAATTAAAAAATATAAACATATGATTGTTAAACACGAAATATTTTTAGAAATTTGTGAGATGTTATATTCATAATAATAATAGCAATAATAATAATAGTAATAATTAAATGTAACACCAAAAAATATTTTAATCGAAAATTATTTATGTATTTTTCATGATTAGAGACTTTATGCACACATCAAAATTGAAGAATACAATAACACATAATATTTAAAGGATACGAGAAATCATGGAATTCAAACAGATTTTTTCCAGATGATCGAATATAAGAAGCTTAGACGGTAATTGCATATTCGCCTAATGAAAAAAGATCGCTTAATAAAGGTTATTAGAGACTTGGACATGGCAAGAAGAACTTAGCAGGGTCAGAGATTGGATGGCTTCGAAGACTATCGTCAAAGAGTTATTCAAATGTAGTTTTAGCGATGGTATTGTCCTGGACAGAAAGGATTGGAAAATAAACACCAACGGTATTTTTTATGGTTTTGGAAAACGACTCACATATTGGAAATGCCACAAGTTGATGACAGAATTTATCTTTTCTTTAGCATTTAATGTATTTTGACTGAGAAAATCCTTTTCATATTTCTTATGCGGTTGGCAAGACATTATTTAAACAAGATCCCAGATATTAAAAATGTGGCCGTGACTTCGTTTTGTTTGGTTATCGATCTGGCTACATTTTGGTCTTTCTGTATCTTCAAGTCACCACAATCAAGTTTATTAAAACTAAATTTAATAATTATAAAAGCAGAATACTTTTAGAAAGATTGTTCAAAGGTGTGAAAAGGTTTGATGTATTAGAGTCATTTGCACCTCAATCGAGTATGCAGTTATGCTCGGACATGCATTCCTAAATAACATATCTATGGTGTCGACCGACAGTTCCTCTAATTAGTGTTGAGGGGCATTCATACTAAAACATCTTGAAATGTTTAATCTGTGATTTAATTTGTTATTTATATGGGTATCTTAGTAAATATCCTATTTTGAAATGTCTTCAAAATTGTAAAAAAAATATTGCGTTTGCCAATTATATTTTAAGTTAAGACATTTAAGGGGACCTGAAAGGCTCCACTGCGAGTAACAACTGATATGGTATCAAGTTCATATAATTTTTTTAATACTTGTAGAACAAAAATATCTGTAATATATTAAAGCCATATTGCAGGGTCCATAAAACGTAAAAGTAAAACTTTTTTATTACCCGACTGCCAAGAAGGGTTATGTGTTTCACGCGTATCTGGATATGTGAATTTCTTTATATCCTCGAAACATCCCAGAGGCTGGATGGCTTTTAATGAATGAGGTCTCTATTGATTTAGCTTAGCCGTCCGATGGTTATAGGGTAGGTTTTTTTTATATAAATTCAAAATGGTGGCCGTAAAATACAAAATAGCGGTAGAGACGAAAAAAAAAAAATTACACGCCATATTGAGTGGCATATCATTGGATAGATCTTTCAAAATGAAGACGATGTTTCATTGGCTATTTTACAGTCAGAAGCTCCGTTTAAATTTTACACAACCTGGAAGTTGTGTAGGTAGAATCTCTAGTTTTAATGCAAATCTAATCTTCATAGACATCTATAGGCCTCATCAAAACAGTGTTTATAGATAAGCACTATCAATTAAATGCAACTTAAAAGTCATCAATACAAGTAAATAAAAAAAATGGGTAAGTAATGTAAAAAATTGTTTCACTATGATGAGAAATATTAATTATTTCGCTTTTTACGCAGTCGGGTTTTTTGATTTTTTAAATTTAATGAAAAAATATTTTCACATGGTTAGGTCACAATCTGTAAAATAATTTAACTTAGAATAGATATATTAATATGAAATTCATGTTAAAATGTCCTCCAAACAATATTTTATGGAATGAATTAACAAGGACTTCCTTCAGAGGGATAATAACTAAGCAATGTTACTGAGAACATAGATTTAATAACAACTTCTGACAAGTAACGAAAATTAGATGCTATCTTTAATTAATTATAAAATGGCACAAACACAAATGTTAAAAATAAGCAAACATAACAAAATACTATGTATAAATTCATATGCTATACATTCATATGTTCATATGCACACTATTAGGAAACTTAGGGAAGCAATTCGTGCGAGACAGACATGCATGAGTGTAAAATTGTAAGTATACAAACCCTAAACTATCGTATATCAGAAGTTTAAATGTTTGAAATGATGTGAAGAACATAATGAGCTAATTTTAAATGAGCCATATCAGAGCCAATTTGATTACCTGTAAATGATAAAAAATATGTTGCTAGAAGAGAATGGAGGATTTTTTTTATATGGTGTGTCATGCCCTCGTACAGTTAAGACTGTTAAACATCTGTTTTCCAACGATGCGATGAGATTGGCGATAAGAGTGTATAGAATTTTCTCTTCAAAAAGTGCTATATCAAAGTCCCGAACTGTCAACACAGGCATACAATGCGTTGCCCGATTGTGTACCAAACATGCTCGATTGGATTTAACTGTGGAAAGTATTATGATCATTACATACACTGTATTGTTTTCTTTGCAAAAATATTCTGCTCAAGCTGTATTACGCATCAACATGCATTAAAATATGGATCCAGCGTAAGGTAGACAAATATAAAGTTGCAAAAATATTATACTGTTAAAAACTTACACAATGATGCGCAACAGTGCATTTTCTTATTTTTATAAACGAATTTAAGTAAGAAATAATTCCTTATACTATCCATTGTATATGAAGAATTTTATTTTAAGCATAAGTAATTGCTATCAAATCCAGCACATACAATATATTTCAGTCTGAGACTTAATGAAGATAACTGAAAATACTTAAATCAGATTGCTCTTTATCTTTCAAAATAACAGGATAGTTACATAATTGTAATTGACTTCATTTTAACTTTTATAGCTCTGCGGTGAATCTTTTTATCAATGCGTATCCTAATTCAAAAGAAAGTACTCCTTTGAATATGAACGCAATAAAAAAAAACAGTTTAGTAACCATCATTATGATTTCTAAAAACTTTCCGTAATGCATTCACTGAAAACCGCTAATGTGTCACTTAAAAGCATAATGCGGTATATTTATTTTTATGTTTTCTCGTATTTTCTTTTATGAGAATATCCTTTTTTTTAAATTTTGTTAGCACAAAAGATCTTAAGATTCTGGAACGAAATGATTATTTAAACAAAGGTACTGTAATTCCACTGATCGTTTCTTTACGAGTGCAATGTACATACAAAAATAGTTTTGTATGTAAAATATAATAAATTTAATATTAAAGCACCTGCTTTAAAGACTATTTTCACAATTTTAAATATGTGATTTTTTTTTCAAAATTAATTTTCGTTTAATGCATTTATTTTTTGCTTATAAATGCCTTCATAGTACTTAGAAATTACTTTACTAATAACAGTACTTATATTTAGATACATCAAACATTTTATTTTATACGCAAAAATACGCTTACTAATTTATTAAATAAGGTAATATAGCAACACAGAAAACAGGCAATTGCTGAATTTCACATAACAATAGCTTTTAAATAGTATGAACTAATTCTGTATTTTATGTCAATATTTTTGTTTGGTGAAGAGAAATGTGAACATTTGAACATATGGATATAAACGATTACATTCAATATTTGAAACATGCGTTCTCGCAATGTTCTGTATTTAAAGATGTTCATGGACCCTATCTTCCATTCGATAATAATCCAACCAATAACGGAAAATTATTGAGTATGTGAAACTAATAAAGTAATCAGCTATAAGCTGTATGTTTTCGTAAAAATAGCATTTTTTTTTTTTTTTTTTTGTTTAACGGATAATATTGTATATATTGTATTTATTATTTGTGTTTTTCATGTATATATATATAGATAGATTGATATACGGAAATAGAAATAATAAATAAAATAAATATAAAATAGTAGTAAATATAAATGTAATCAATTTTGTAAAATAAGCTTGAATTATTTTCTTGTTAACGACTTAAATAGTTTCCATTTGCATTCAACTTATACAATGAATTCCGTATTACTATTTAAAAGTAAAAATTTCATAACTAAGGGAAACGAGCACATTATAGAATGCATTGGCTTTCAAAATCCATTTGAAGATAAATATAAATTTATGCGACAGTTTTATTAGGTTGATTAAAAAGTTCTGGGAAATTTTTAATCTAATAGTTACCAGAATTTGTATCATATATAGGAGTATTAGTGGTATATTTCTTGGTGTCCAGGAACTTTGGTTCCAAAATGCCTATTGAACAGTATGATTTGTGTGTGTTGACCCGACATTATTAGAGAAAAGGCTTAACGATTCTGAAAACCATCGATGAGATTAATGAGGAAGAAGGTGCTGGTAACGGCGACAAACTTAGCCAGCAAATCCGGAATCTGGCAGAACAGTAGCAGAAAGTCGTGGACTATGATAGTCTCTACTTTAAAGAATAGCTCTTGTTGCTTTTGTTGTTAATTTGCGCATAATAACGCAACTTTTACAAATTTCCCAGAACTTTTTGCTTAATCTAGTATTTACTGAAGTTTAAAAGCACTCAAGAGCTATTCAACATTGAACATTGTTTTACCCATTTTCTGGAGAATTATGGCGAAATATGATGGCATGCGTGAGGTAATTTTTCTATGTTTTAAACAAAAAGATGAAACTAGTCGTTATTCACAACTTATTTATGCGTGCAGTCCGAAAAATATGCGTATCTCAAGCGCTGTAGCAAGCATATGTGAAATTCTCATAACGATTTCGTCTGATTTTACATAGAATTATATACTCAAAATCTGAAATACTTTCATAAAAATATTAAAAAGAAAAATATACGAATACTTTAATTTACAAAACAAAATTTTTTTATAACCTATAACAGCAATTTCATACTACTTTTATATGCAATGTATTTACTTTCGTATGTGCATAAAAAATGTAAAAATGATGTATTGTTTTCACATACAGGGTGGTTCAGAACTATATGTTAAAAATGTAAAGGCAGGTAGAGGGGACCTAAATAAGCAGATTTCGTACAGGAATGTGCGAGCGGAAATGCAAAGTTAAGGCAGTGGAAGGCGTTGGTGAGTTAGGCTGATGAAAGGGCTTCGCTGATTTTAATCGCCATTCTCCGCTCGGATTTTCAGCAACATGCGTCCTGACACCAATGCGGAGCTTACTGAGTTGCATTTCATGTATAAGGCAGAACAAAGGAAATGGAGCGGTTACTAAAAGGATGTACAGTCGTGGAAAAAAAAAAGTAAACACCCCCTACTAACTCCTCAACAAATCATCGTTGAAGAAAGTGACTGGTACCGAACGATTGGAAATAAAGTCTACTTTTAAATGATGTATATAAAATTTTCTTAGGGGGTCATCTACATAATAAAACGAATCCAAACTTCATTTTTTTTCAATAGCAATACCCAATTTTAATGAGATATTTCAAATCTTCAGTTCAAACTATGCCTAGACACCAAATTTCAAGTCATTTGAATGATAAGTTTTTTAATTATAAACATTCAAAATTGAGTGCTTCTAATGTTAAATTATATTTTCATATTTTTATTTATATCTCCCAAAATTATGCTAATAATGTGCTATTTTTTTTTTTTTTTTTTGTGGTAATAATACTAATATACCCAAACATAAATAAGCTGAATTTGCAATTTTTATAATTTTATGATATAAATTATGAATTATGAAATTAATATTCAAAAAAATTATGAATTGCAACCTACAATGATGGATTTAGATTTATTAAGTCCTGCTTTATGGAAATTCAAAAATTTCACTTTTTTCTTCCAAGTAGTTTTCAAATTATGCTTAAAAAACGGCAAAATGATGGTTTAAGGGGCCGTCTATGATGGAAGTGAGTAGACATTTTGAAATTTATTCTGCCGTACTGTAATCTAACACACTTCATTGACTCCTTGAGTGGCGCTTAAGGTACCTTGATCAAGTAAGCGGCTCTTTCGGTTAACAATCCAGTACGGAACTTCAATTTGGATACAGCCCTTAAAATACGCTCGTTTTAAAATAATTAATTCCTCGAAAACTTATGGTACGAATTGCATAAAAATTCGTTTTTTGGCTAATTGAAGGGTGTAGAGTTCATTTATGCTGTCAGAATTGGGTACTGCTATTGGAAAAAACAAAGTTATGTTTCGTTTTAATATGTAGGTGGCCCCCTAAGCAAATTTTATATACATCACTTAAAAGTAGACTTTATTTCCAATCGTTCGGTACCAATAACTTTCTTCTACGATAATTTGTTGAGGAGTTAGTAGGGGGTGTTTACTTTTTTTTCCCACGACTGTACATGGAAAGATTCCAGGGTAGGAATCTGCTGGATCTCCAAACGTTTGAGCGTCTTCATCGGGAGTTGTGCGCGAGTGGATAATTTTTTGCTTCGAGGCGCGATACGGGCACTGAACAATGTCGCTGAATTCATGCATTGGAAGAAGCAGCATTACGCTCATTAGAGGATAGTCCTTCCACAAGCTCGAGAGCTGTTGGACGTGCATTGAGTGTGAGGCATTTATTTCCTTTCTCAGCTCCATACTCGTACATGAAATGTATGTCAGCATGTTCGGCGTTTGTGTAACAATGCATGTTGTTCGAAATCTGTGCGGCAAATGACGATTCAAGTCAGCCAAACGCTTTTATCTTCCTAACTCAACAGCGCCCTCTACTACCTTAACGCCGCATTCCCGCACGCACATTCCTATACGAAATCCGCTTCTTTAGGTACACTCTACCTGCCTAACCGACATGAGAAAAAAGAGGATAATCGCAGTTCGACGCGTATGTATTTCTTTTATGTATGTGCACCAAATACTCCGAAACTACGCTTCCGATTCATGTGATTATTATTATTTTTTTTTTTTTTACTTGAAAGCGGACACTCTCGAATTGGTCCCATTGATATTTCATCAAAATTGATTCTGTATTTTTTTTAGAAATTCGATACCCCCTATCACTCCCCCGAATAAATAAATAAATATTCAAATAAACATCTTTAAACTGTTTTCGAACTAAACGATTTTCATCAAATGACGTATCCCTATCTTGTTTGGCGAGAAAATAGCTAACTGGAAAATATATACGGAAAAAATTTACTTTTTAAATACAATTTGTTTGAAAACTATAACTCAATTTACTCATTTTTCATAGCTTTTAAAATAATGTTCAAGAATATTTTTTTCAAAATCTGCCTTTATCGCGTGCAGGTTCTATGAAGGAAGAATAAATCCGATTATCACTTAAAACAATATAAATAGTTTCAACAATATAAATGTCTCCGGCTAATGTTCCATGACGAAATAACTAACGGACCATTTAACTGTTTGCTATAGCTGCAGAATATGTTATCCTAAATAAAACATGTATTTTACATACACACATATATATATATATGTGTGTGTGTGCGTGTGTGTGTGCGTTGAACTCAAGTAATTTCTCCATGAAGCTTCTTTTTAATTATAAAAGAAAAAAAAACAGTAATTTCTTTTTTAATTGTGAGAATACGCCAGCGAGGAATTTATTTTATCTTTAATTGGAAGATTCAACTTTAAAAGATTTATTTCACAAACTCCTGTTAACTTATTGATTTTTGTAAATAATTTTAAATCAACAAATTGCTGTCATCGGTATAAATAATATGTTACTTACCTGAACATTCAAGCGATAACTGTTTATTGATTTAAAAAGAAAGAGAAATTTAACGCATTTAAACTGGCAATTTTTCATGTGAAGAATTTTGATTTAATTAAAAATACTGAATATATATAATAAAATAAATATGTTTTATTGACTTAAATCTGTCTTCTAAAGAAAACTAAGTATAAGAATAAAATTAAAGGAAATTCTATATCCAATTCAGAAAATAATATATATATATATATATTCATTAATACAGGAAATGTAAAGGGAAAAAAAACATTTGGAATCTTTTTTATCAATATTTTATTATTGTCAGATTAAAAATATCACAATGTCCAATTTTCTTGCATTAAACTTTAAGAAAACAAACAGCTTTAATAAAATGGGTAAATATTGAATTTGTGTCAATGCTTTATGCATACTACCTACTGACATAATGTATAAAAGGAATAAAATATAGTTAAAATAGAGATTGATATAAGAAACGAATTGTCTTTACCTCAAATTTACATTTAAAATATTTTATTGGAAAAATGTTTGTTAATTTTTACTATTAACTAGGGGATCACGGCTCTCGGCTTCTCGGGTTACAGAATATAGGTGAAAAACATTTTTTTAAATTGAAAACTAGTAATATTTGTACATGCAATATATATTTTATATTGCACACTGACAATAAAAAGGTATTTTTCATATGAAAAGTATGAATTATACAATCAAATCGAGTTTTGAAATTTATCAAAAGCGATATTTTCGTATTAAACGCATGCTAAATGTTATTAGGCCAAGACTTTGCTGCTTACGGCATCCTTTTATATTCTGATAATTTCAGAGCTTTAAGCATGTAGTTCAATTACATGTCTAATAAATTTGTGTTTTATTTATATTATTTTATTTATTTATTCATAGAGGAAGTTTTAATTTTATTTTTAAGCAATATTAGCCGTAAGAAAATGATGAACTCTTTATGTTATTTTAAGGGTAAACGGATTAATCTGTCTTAATCGAGTTCCACGCGATAGAGATAAATTATTTATTTCATTCAATAAAATATTTTACTCTTGAAAATTATTTTTTAAACGATAGACAATCAGTAAACTGAGATGCACTTTTCAACAAATTCTATTTGATTTTTTTTTTTTTTTTGGCCTGTTTGGCTGTCTAAAAATTTAAATTACTTAATTACAAATATGTTAAATTTGTTTTGTTTTTATATTATTCTTTTACTTATTTATAGAGAAAGTATTAATTTCGTTTTTGAAAATTAGTCAGAAATAAATACTGAACGGTTTTTGCTATTTTGCCGGCACGAATAGAAGCACGTGAGAAGATAAATTACAAAAAATCATGTTTGAAAATTATTTTTAAAAAGATAATAAATCAGTCAGTTAAGATACAGTTTTCAAGCAAATTGCGTTTGAAAGTATATTCTTTCCCTATACGACTATCTAAAAATTTAAAATGCACGATGATCCCGAAATTAAAAACCCGAAATAGAAAATTCCAAAACCGAAATTTGGTCGTGAAGTATTGTCATTCGTCAAATGGCGTCAGCGTTACACACAGATACGTTTGTCCTTTATAATATAGATACGTGATCAGTAAAATATAATATAGATAAGTTATTATGATAAAGTTATCAATTAAGGCCCTTATGTTTCGTATTCCGGATTGAAAAGAAGTAAATTTTATTCAACTTTGACACGATCGTAGAAATTTTTCCTATGAAATCTAAACCCGACATCATTTTCAGTATCTTAAAATTTACATACGCACCTCTCATATCTGTATTCACCATTTAAAAAAAAATTGTATTTTAATTTGATCATTTTAAAATCATTTTAACTCAAAACTTGAAGTCACGATTGTCAGAAACATATGAGCAGTATATGAACAGGCGCACTCTTAACTCGAGATACTAATCTCAGTACCGAATCGTAAAAATTGCCGTTATTTATGTTTTTTAGACGCATTTGTGCTAAAATGTTTAGTTTTATCTAAGAAAATGATCGATTTCTTTTAATTATGACGTCATTTTCACTTAATTAACCATTACGCCTAATGTCTGAGACTTAGTGTCAGTATACTTCCAGAAAGAAAAAAAAAATGCAATCTTTATGAGGAAAAATGCGTGTTTTCAAAGGCAGTGCGTAATTTTCCGTTCAAAATATTATGTCCCTAATGGAATTTTGCGCCACTAAACCCTATACCACAATGTTTATCAACAATTTTAAACTTTTATCAGAAAACAGCTCCTCACTATTTCTCTCTTCTCTGCAGTAACGAGAGTTATCTATTTACCACTATTTTGAAGAAATTTCATAAAATAATTTTAAAATTAAAATATAATAATGGGGATATTAAAAAACAACAGCTAGTGCAAGAACATCTACAAATCTACAAATGAACAGCTTTCAGTTAAAAATAGTTTTAGTAAAATTGGTTCAGCAGAAAGCACAGGGCAGATGACTAAAAAACAGTCTTGAGTTTTAAATATACAGATTATATAAAATCATGAAAATTTAAATTAAGCAAATTATGTTATTTTGATAAAATTATAGTAGAATATGTTAAAAAATAGCAATAAAATGTTATTAGTAGAGAAAATTTTCGACAGAACTTGGGGAACCTGATATTATTTTAAATATCAAATTATTGCCAAGATCTCCTTTGTTTGCTTTTCTGACTAGACGAAGCGAATTATGCGAGAATAATCAAGTTCTGTAGTATAAATCGGTATATATATATTTTTTTTACAAAGACTTCCGATCTGAGCATGCACATTCTATGTTACTGCTCTTCTGTAAAGGCATTCTAAATTTTTGTGAAACATTGGGTTTTATCAGTGTATGATTTCGATTACGTTATTTTCAAAAACTAAGCATTTTCATCTGTGAAGAATTTCAAAGCAGTTAGGGTGAAAATGGCACACTTCAACAAAACATATTTGAGTTTTAAGAATTAAAATAGACACTTTATTATAAATGACGTCTTTTGCATCCACTAAAGCATACAAGTTTTACGATTCAGTCTTAAACAACAGCTATAGAGAAGTATGCATATATGACTTTATTATGACAGAATAATATACAAACCCTCAAAAAGCAATATAGTCAAGAAGCTCGGCAAAACAAATCGCGTATCTAATGATTCATATGCCTTCATTTGTTTGTTTGTAACAGCTCCATCTTTTATCAGCAGTCATTCATTTATATTTTTTCAAAATTCGGAAAATGTTATTACACACGGATTAATAAAATTGCATTCTTTGAACTTTTTGATACAAATTATGTAAATGCGGCGAAAATAAATCACACAAATATTCTATAAGATACATTTTTTTTTTTTTTTCAGAGACAGTGTTGTATTGTTTGTAATGTAAGTTTGCAATAAACTAAAAATCATTTAATTGATAAATAAAAAAGAAATAAAACCAAAATTCACCGGGTTTTATAACATACGATATTCTTGACATAGCAAGTTTTAAGTTTTTCTGAGAAAATGGCAACAAGAGATACAGTAATCTATTATTTTCTACGTAGGAAAAAGATAGATGGAAATGTAGTATGCCGTAAAAACGGTTTGCAATATGAAGGCGGTTATCTCCCAAATTTAAATGCCCTCATTCGGCTTAGACGCATACAGGCTCTGTGGATCCCCAAGTATTGGGACTTAATTTTGACCGGTTGTAATCGGTTTTAGGGTTGCATTTTCGCCTTCACGGCCAGCATTATAGTTTATCTCCATCTATTGCCTCCGTGATTATTTTCCCTTTACTTTCAACAGAAGTAAAGTGCTTCAGTTGTCACGATTACAAAAAAGTTATTAAAAACTTTTAAAAAAATAATATTTAAAAATTAAATTGAGATACAGCTTTCAAACAAATTGCATTTAAAGGTACATACCTTCCCTCCACGACGATGTAAAAATTGTAAATGTGCGATATTTAGAAGTTAAAAAATTTGCAGTAGCGAAAATTGCAAAACCGAAATTTCATTTCAAATTTCAAATTGTTGCCATTCGCAAAATGTCGTCAGCGTTACGCACAGGCATGTTTGCCCTTTATAATACAGATATTAACATATATTTTCATTCGTAAAAGTAAATTTAATCAAAACTGATTACATGGATATTATGTCATTTTCTAGACGCTTTTAATTGCGACAATTTTTTAGAAAAAGAAAAAAAAAAGAGATAACTGAATCCGTATTTAAAATAAATCTTTGAAAGTGTTAATACCGCATCTAAAACATCAGAACAATTTGTCATAAGGTATAGCTGCAGTAAACAAACGAAATATGAAAAAAAAAAAAAAAAAAAACGTTACAACCATTTCTTTAGCGTCTGCTTGGCTTCAAACTTTAAACATTTCTTCGAAAATGACGTCACATTTAGAAAATTATTATTTTTATTATGCTTACCAGAGTATTTTTCTTAAAACTGAAATGATTGTAATTTATTAAATGCTTTAAACACATTTAAATGAAAAAATTTTAATTATATTTATGACAAATTTGCATTATCATCCCAGAATTACAACAATTTCGAATTTGAAAATACAGAGTGAATTTGAAGTTCTATTGTTTTATATAAATATTGTCTATGCGCAGTTTATTTTTCTGGTAAAAAGAAATAGACAGTTTCTTTAAAAAAAATAGATTTCTACATAATGATAAGTATGGGCAGGTGGTTGAAAAAGTGGTTGAACTGTGGTCTGTGAATTTTTTTTAAGTTCAAAGTAATTTATACCATGTTCTAAAACGTATTCATATCAAGTTTTGTGCAGATCGGTCAAAAAATGTAGATTTGTCTAAGGAACAAACACACAAACAGTGATTTAAATAGAGAAAAATTTCGCCAAAAAAGTATTATCAGACATGTTATATAACATTTATTTCAACCGTGTATATATAATGCAACACATACTCATATGTTTCTGTCAAAATACACAGTTTTATAGTTAAACAAATCAAAATACTTTACTTCACTACCTTTAAGAGAAAATGAATCTTTAACCCGCTTAATTCTCGCACCCGTGATATTCACGCGCTTTGTCTCTTATTCAGATTGTTTGATTCCCACCTGTTTTATAAAATAGTGTAATTTGGTTCATAAGGTATCATTTTACCTGTCATTAAATAAGTGAATATCTCTCTTTAAAAAAAGTGGTGCGAATAAGCAATTTGAATTTTTAAACCGTAATTTAATGCAACCGTTAATCGGTTAATGCATGTTAGTAAGTAAATATGCATATTAATGATGCCGTTTCATAAAACATAAAACAATAATAGGTTTCTTAACATAAAATAAGTAAATGTAAAAATAAGATGATTCTTTCTAAATTTCTGAAAATACAGAGAAACAACTTGTAAGGTATTCAATTATTCCTTTTTAAGCGTACCATTTAGACATATTTATTCAGTATAATGCTTTTCTCTTTTTTTTTGTCGAGTCTTAAAGAAGAATATAATTAGAATTGTCTACGCAAATAGTGTAAAATAATGGAAAGATTAGTTTTCTAACATATAAATTAATCTTTATTTTATCACAGAGAATGGAGATGATAATTTTGATATTGCAGAGTTGCCACAGGCAGCTATTTTTATTTTAGAGTCTACTCAAGCCATCACCAAAAAAAAAAAAATATATATATTCTGCTCGGGAAAAAACGAACGTGTCTTATAGTAAATTTTCTTCCAACAGATGCACTAACTATATTTTATATTATTCGTATATCCATTAAAAACATTCTATATTTGTTTGTGGATTTCGATTCGTAAAATTTATGTACGGTCAAGCGGTGCTACTTTGGTCCATCCCATAAAAAAGGGTTTTATTCTTTGTATTGAACAAACAATACTAGATAATTTGGAGTTTTTGCCCTTAAAAAATATTTTATACCATACTATAGGGTATTTGAATAGTTTGGGTGTAATTTAAGTTTTTTAGTGGCAACATTGGATGTATTTTAAACAGCTGTTTCCGTATGTAAATTTTAACTCTTCAAACTTTCTATATTGAAACAATCTGGATAAGAGCTACAAATAAGGTAAGTGTCAAAATATTACCTTTAGTATCCTGTAACTCATCTGTGATCATAGATTTTCCTTTGACAGGAAATGTTTACATTTTCATAAAGCTAACATGAAAACTAGTATTTCGGGGCTACTTTGTACCAGTCATTTTTTTGGTCCGCAAATAGCTCCAATTACTGAGAAATGCCTTTTATACAACCAAATCTCTCAAAACATGTTTTAAGTAACATTTTCTTTCAAATGTTACATTAATGATTTTTGTTCCAGTTGCTGAGGATAACATGACGAAAACTATTTCCCATTTCTTTAATATTAACAGTTGGTTTATTGTATTTATATGTTAAAAAAAAAAAAAAAAAAAAAAAAACTTGTTTATCGGGTTTGAAGAGTTAATTTATAAGCATATACAAATCCATTTTGACGTTGAAAGATCACATATAATACTTTTTAATAATGGAAATGTGAGTGGAACCAGGAAAAACTGGCCCAAAGTACGGTACTTCTTTTTCACAGAGTTTTATTCCGTCAGATCTAAAATTACTGACCAAAAAACATACTCACAAAATTAGCTAAGTAACTAGTTGGATGTTCCAATACTAAAACTTTCTTCTATCTCATATATTTTAGTATTTCAAAATGTTGTTACAGATGTCAATATTTCATTTTTATTAGTTCAATACTATATCAACTTCGAATGAAAATTACACAAAATTGCTACAATAGTGCCCCATTTTGCAGAATATTTCCAAATTCAGGGAGGACTTTCTTGCTATCGCCAAAAACATACGCAAAAACATTTGGTTCAATTGTATGCATAACTTCATACACTTTTAGATATTACAATATTCAAAATGCCACAAAAATCGCTATTACAGAGCTTACTACCGGCGGATTTTTTCCAAATTAATGGTGGGCCTGCTTGCTATAGCCACAAACTTAAACTAGTATGTTGTGGCCATCACAAAACTTTCTTCTATATAAATCACGTCAATTAAATCATAAATAGTACAAGAAATTACATCAATTTAGCACCAATTCATATCAAAGTGCATCTGAATTTGAAGTTTGGTAAAAATTCGTGCCTTAGTTCTTAAGATAGAGCTATAGCGGAAATTCTGAAAAATGTAGCATAGCAGCGCCACCTGTTGAGTGATTTACACCAATATATAAATAGCAATAATTGATATCCAGGTATACATGGATCTGAAGTTCGTTGAAAATCCAAGCATTAGTTCATGAGACAGACCTATTGCGGATATCACAAAAAAACAGCATAGCACCACCACCTATTGAGCGATTTACACAAAAATGTACAAAATGTCAATTCATGTCAAGAATTAACTGATTCTGAAGTTTGGTGAAAATTATTGCATTAGTTCTTGAGATACAGCTATAATAGAAATTCCGAAAAGTGCAGCATAGCAGCGCCACCTGTAGAGCGATTTGTACCAAAACACAAAAAACACTAATACATATCAAAGTATACTTGAATCTGAAGTTTGATGAAAATCCAAGCATTAGTTGTTGAGATAGAGCTGTTGCGGATATCGTAAAAAATGCCGTATAGCAGCGCCACCTGTTGAGCGATTTACACCAAAATAAACAAAACTTCAACTCATGTCAAGGACTAACTGAATCTGAAGTTTGAACAAAATCCGTGCATTCGTTCTTGAGATTTAGCTATTGCGGAAATCGTGAAAAAGGCTGCATAGCAGCACCACCTGTTGAGCGATTTGCACCAAAAACTAATCAGCACCAATTTATATCAGGAACTAACTGAATATAAATTTTTATTAAATTCCGTGTATTAGTTCTTGAGGTAGAGCGCCCACAAAATTTGTATCATATACAGACAGACAGACTCACAGATGCACAGATGCGCAGACTCACAGACAGACGTTTTGTAAAAACATGTTTTTCGGAATATCTGACCCCTAAAACGTGTAAATCCGTCGAAAACCGAAAGTCGAAAATTTTCACGAATCCAATACTTTCTTCTTGTAAAGATAGAAGAAAGTAAACAAAAATTTGGTTCAATTCTATGCATACTTCATACACTTTTCGCTGGTACAATGGAAACATACGGACACATGGACAGACAGGCATTTTCTATAAACATGTTTTTTGGGATCTCTGATCACTAAAATGTGTAAATCCGTCGAAAACCGGAAGTTGAAAAAATTTTCGAATTAAGTAATTTCTTCTATTTAAGATAGAAGAAAGTAATAAGTCAATGAAAAAACTTCCCGCAAATATAAACTATTTTTCAATGTTAGAATTAAATGCTGTTATGATAACGTGTTACGATGTTAATTTTTACTGAGAAAATATCCCGTCATTCTAAAATTATGATTTTTAAATGACATGATATTGTAAAATAATGTGAATATGATATTGTAAAATAATGTGACGGTTGAAGATTACACCCGGAAATTCTACAAAGCGTGTGCAATGGGCTTAGTGTTAACTCGTATTAATTTATATCAATAATATTGTGTTATTCATCTTCGTGCTGTCGAAGCTGGCAAAAAAAAGAAACTTTTGTCTGGTGGGTCCTGTTTTGAGGATGAAACATCTCATTCTTTAAATATGGCTAGTCGGATGTATTATGGGATTACCTTTTAAACTGATGAAAGTCTTTCTCCCTCACTGTGGTTGTGGTAGTTTTTAAAATTTCAGATCGAGGAATATTTCTTACCTCTTGCAAACAGCGATTGAAGTAAGTGTTATAATTTCTTTATAGTACTAAAATTAGTGTCTTTTATGATTTTATTTATTGTACTAAACAAAATCTTACATGAAATTTAATTAGTTTTGAATCTTTTTGCAAAAAAACACTAATTCTAGAAGTATATATTTTTAAATTTATGACGTTGTCTTTTATTACAAATTATGTATTATTTATTCTGATCTTTTTTCTCAAATTTAAAGTCATAACATCACTAAAAAACAGACATATTTAAAAGTTAAGTTCATTCTCTTGTTTTGTTTTGTTTTCAATATGGCAGTTCTTAGTTTCAATGGATCCGGATTGAGATCCCGGGATCCCGCTTTAATTTTAACCCCAAAAATCCCGGAATTTTTACTGGAAAATTCCGGGATTGCCTTTATTTTTCCATTGAACAATATTCAGCTGAAATTAAAAAATATATTTATAAACTTTCGCATTTGGAAAAGAAAATCAATTGATTTTCATGAAATTTATATATAATTGAAAATGAATGTTTATCTCAAGTATTTCTTAGATATATTTCTAAAGCTATTAAATCTTTTAATGTGTGAAAACTTTTGACTTGGAAACATAGAAGTAAGCCAGTCAGGAAAAAGGAAATCATTTGTTTATTTAGATTTCGCTGCATGTGTGGATTCGAAGGTCATTTTCCAATTAGACTTTACTGATAAGCATCGCAAGTTTGTATCATAGTGATATCATTTGCTAACTTTTTTTTTTTTTGGCTTTATTTTGCTTTAAAGATGTCTTGTTTAGTAGCTCATAGGAATGATAACAATAAGCCCATGTGGCAATATAAATTTTTTAAAAATCTAATTTTTAAATGATAAGGATTTTTATTTTTTTTCGGGGAGGGGGGGGGGGATTTTGTATGAAATTTTCGTAAAGTTGATACCTTAAATCTTGCACTGATTATAATGAAAGTTTTGAACTTTTAGAGTAGGACAGGATTAAAAAACACAAGATATAAATAAACAAAATACCGAAGTAATTTTTTCCCAATATTAACCCTTTGCACTCGAGGGCTCCGGAGCGGAGCCATTTAAAATTTGTCTTCAAACTCGAGGTCTCCGCTACGGAGACAATGCAAATAATTTTGTGATACCATGTAATCTTGGTTTTCTAGACAGGTATCACAAAATTATTTGCATTGTCTCCGTAGCGGAGCCCTCGAATTTGAAGACAAATTTTAAATGGCTCCGCTCCGGAGCCCTCGAGTGCAAAGGGTAAAGTAGAATATTTATTTATTTATTCATAGTTAAATAGCTGTTGTGATTATCATCTGATATATATGTAAAATTGCCTATGTGGCAATATAATTTTTTAAAAAATCTATTTTTAAATTATATGAAGTAGAGTAGGACAAGATTATAAGAAATATATTTATTTATCCATGTACTTTAAAAGCTCTCAATAGTAGGGTGGAGCGAAATTTTTTTTCTTCAAACCAAAATTGGCCGGGGTGGGAAAGTTGCTCTATCAGATCCTCATTCTGAATAAAAAATATTTTTGAAAAATATTAATATTAAATACTGCCCCAAGGTCATTGAATATTGAGAAAAAACGTAAAAGCACTGGCCTGTAGAAAAAAAAAATTCTTTTCCTAATCAAAATGGGGCGGCAAGGGAAAGTTGCTCTATCATATCCTCATTCTGAATAAAAAATATCTTTGAAAAATATTAATATTAAATACTGCCCGAAGGTCATTGAATATTGAGAAAAAACGTAAAAGTTGTGCATTTTCCCATTTTTCCCCTCAAATATACAAACTATTTTATTAATTTAGTTTAAAAGGATGATCATCGAATTATTATTATTATTATTATTATCTATTTATAGTAAAAATATGTAATATTTATATCAAATTTGCTTTTATTATGCTAACTCAACGACTATACTTTTTTTAAATATATGAAATTTGGGTAATTGTAATTGTTTTACATATTTTACTTAACCTGTGTAAGAAAATATAATTTGAAATTATCCTTAAAGAACTATAGTAATAAGGTGAAAATAATTTACTATTTAATTTACAAGCAGTGAAGTTACCATTTTATGGTAGTCCATACTGTTTTTTTGGTTTCAAAAACTGGCATTTTTTTCCGAGACTCTAGACTTTTTAATGTATCCATGGCGTCTCAAAGGACCACAAACAGCAAAAGAAGCCTCTGTAACAAGTCTCACACATCTTTCAGTGGCTTGATTGTGTCAAGAGAATAGCATAATCTTAGGTAAGATGTCTCCATCTATTGCCTTTGGATTTAGGATACACTTTGTATGAATGTTATGATCTAAGAACTTAGTTAATGGTGGTTCTGTCACGGTTACTTCAGCCTAATTTATGAAATTGATATAGTCTTTGGTCTCTCAGGTAACTTGATCGTTTATTTTCGTGAAACTTTCATTATTCTGCATAGTGCCAGCACTCATACATACTATATAAGAGTGGCATTGCGCAGAATAATAAAATCTCGAAAGTAAAAAAATCCTTTACGAACGTGATCTCAGGTAACTTGAAAGTACGTAAAGAATGTCTTCACTTTTAAGATTTTATTATTATGCTTAGTGCCAACACTCTTACATACTGTGTAAGAGCTTTGGCACTTCCAGAACAATAAAATCTCGAAAGTCAAGAAATTCTTTACATACGGATAAATTTTGAAGCCAAAGTCTATATAGATTCTATAAATTGGGCTGAAGTGACCGTGATACAACCACCATTAACTAAGTTCTTTGATCATAACATTCTTACAAAGTGTATCCTAAATCCAAAGGCAATAGATGAAGACATCTTACCTAAGATTAAACTATTCCCTTGTCACAATCAAGCCACTGAAAGATGTGTGAAACTTGTTACGGATGCTTCTTCTGCTGTTTGTGGTCCTTTGAGACGCACTGAGTTCATTAAAACTTGTCTGGAGTCTCGGAAAAAAAGGCAGTTTTTGAAACCAAAAAACAGTATGGACTACTATAAAATGGTAACTTCATTACTTGTAAATTGCAATAGTAAATTATTTTTATCTTATTACTATAGTTCTTTAAGAATAATTCCAAATTATATTTTTTTACACAGGTTAAGTAAAAAATATAAAACAATTACAATTACCCAAATTTCATATATTAAAAAAATATATAGTCGTTGAGTAAGCATAATAAAAGCGAATATGATATAAATATTACATAATTTTACTATAAATTTATAATAACAATAATAATAATTCGATGATCTCCTTTTAAATTAAATTAATAAAATAGTTTGTACATTTGAGGAAAAAAATGGGAAAATGCACAAATTTTTATGTTTTTTCTCAATATTCAATGACCTTGAGGCAGTATTTAATATTAATATTTTCCAAAGATATTTTTTATTCAGAATGAGGATCGGATAGAGCAACTTTTCCACCCCGGCCAATTTTGATTTGAAGAATTCTTTTTTCCCATAGGCGAGCGCTCCACCCTACTCAATAGCCCTTGCCGCTGAATTTGTCCGATAATCTGAGATGTCTGCTTTTGTGAGGTAAAAATATACAAATATGTATGCCATGCGGATTAAAAAAGTATTCGCTAAATAGATGTTTCAGAATAGCTATTCGGGAATGTCCATTAACCTCCACAACGGATACTCCCGAATACCGGACATCTCAATTGAGATAACAATAATGCAGGGCAAAAGAACTTCTTGATTAAAGAATGGGCATACTGGGCCGTGCCCCGCCCCCCCTAAGATTTTAGTGCCCACAAATTTGATGTGCAATATTTGTAAAGCTTATATTTTAAATCTGTTTCGAAATTGTATTGATTATAATCAATATTTTGAACTTTTAAAGTAAAATAAGATTAAAAATAAAACAAATTTTTAAAATCTAATATTTAGATAGATATTTTTTGTTTTAATCTTTTTCTACTCCTGAAGTTCAAAATATTGATTATAATCAGTAAAATGTCGTAAAAGATTTAAATTATCAGCTTAACAAAATTTGCGTACCAAAATTGGGAGCACCAAAACAATCAGGTTGTAGGGGGGGGGGGGGGCAGGTCCCCAGCCAAATATTTTTCCAGGATTCAACGTGGTCAAACATGGCTACGTATGATGCTTACAAAAAAAATGGATGCTATTAAGACGTTTGAAGTGTCTGAAAAAATTCAGACATTTTAATTTACAGTGTGCTCACAATCAATTAAAGTTATTAGGTAGCTTCCTTTACAAAAAGCTACCTATTGCAGCCGTTCGGAGGAAAGCGATTTCAAAAAATTTTGGTATATTTTCATCGATCATGACCCCCAGACCCCGAAACCAGCCTCCGTTCAAAATTGATATATATATATATATATATATATATATATATATATATGTATATATATATATATATATATATATACAGGGTGATTCATAAAAGATGGGCAGAACTTTAAGGGGTTATAGTACACTTAAAGACAAATAATATTAAATAGGAGACTAAGGGTCCCAGACGTATTCCCAAGGAGATAGGGAGCATTAAAGTTTAGGGTCCGAAATTTCAAATGATTATAAAACATGGAAAAATTGGTCGATTCGTTTGCGGTTTTTGCAAAAAATTTTCTTTATGCCAGTATTTTCTTGAAATAAAATTTTAAAGTTCAATTTCAAAAAATGCCGATAGGGGGCGCTTTAGACTTTGGAGTAACAAACAACTATTTTTTAACGTTATTTTTTGTATTTCTTTAAATGATTTCGAAAGCTTAGACTTAAACTTAAATTTTGATCTAAAAATCTGAGTCCTAACGAGTAGTTAAGTAGCATAAACTGAAATTTGAAATTTGAAACCCTTCTCCCCTCAGAACAAAAATCAGTTATTCCCGATCTTTGTGTCGTAGATTAGGCTCTAACTACTGCCGCGTTTTGCTAAAATTATTCTTTATGTCAGTATTTTCTTGAAAATAAATTTTAAAGAAAATTTTCAAAAAATTCCGATAGAGGGCGCTTTAGACTTTGGAGTAACGAACAACTATTTTATACCGTTATTTTTTGTGTCTCATTAAATGCTTTCTAAAGCTTAGACTTAAATTTTCAGCCCAAAATCTGAATCGTTAGACGTGGTTAAGTTTCTGGGGAGAGGGGTTTGAAATTTCTACTCCTGAGCACAGTTCAGTTTACCATGTCCACACATTGTGTGCTGTGATACGAGGTAAAAAGACACAAATTAGGATTATGTTACCAAAGCATATTTATTAACATGTAATTACAATAAATGTTCAAAATTGTGACCACCAGAGGTTATGCACGCAGAACAACGGCGAAGAATGGAACGGCAAACATTCGCGAAAACATCAGGCTTTTCGAGCACTTCCCCTACAGCGGCGGAAAGTCTGGCGACCAGTTCCTCGGGGGATTCAATGGGTGTCTCATACATAAGAGCCTTCAATCGTCCCCAAAAAAAGAAATCGAGGGGTGAAAGATCTGGCGAGCGAGCAGGCCAAGCAACAGGACCACCTCGACCAATCCATCTGTTCGGAAATGTGATGTCCAGATAGTTGCGGACGTCTCGTACGTAATGGGCTGGCGCTCCATCGTGCTGGAACCACATGACCCGCCGGATGCGTGGAGGAACAACGTTTAACAGGTCTGGCAGCACATGTTGCAGAAATGTGAGGTATGTTTTACCGTTGAGGCGTTCAGGAAGAAGGTACGGTCCGATTAGGTGGTCTCCGAGGATTCCTGCCCAAACATTGATGGAAAAGCGTCTCTGATGAGCATGTGGATACGTAGCATGTGGATTGACATCCGCCCATACATGTGCATTGTGTGTGTTAAATGTACCTTCACGTGTGAAGGTACATTCATCGGTGAAAAGCACAGTTCGTCCAAAATGTGGATTTAGCGCGTTCTGCTGCAGAAACCAGCGGGCGAATTCAATACGATTTGGATAATCCCCTGGAGACAGTTTCTGGACTCCTTGCACATGAAACGGGAGCAAATGTTCATCCTTCAGTACCCTCCAAGTCATGGACTGTGAGGTATCCACCTGCCTAGCCACTGTTCGTGTACTTGTACTTGGCTGCGCCGCTACTACATCCAGAATGGCTTCTGCAACAACTACTGATTCGTCCTTTTTTGCACGACCTGCATTCGACCGGGAAGCGAGAAATGATCCCGTCTCACACAACTGTCTGTGCAAGCGCTCGAAAGTTTTGCGGTTAGGCAACCGCCTGTTGGGAAATCGCTCTCCGTACATTCGTTGTGCCTCTGCACCATTTCCATCTGCCGCTCCGTAAATTAAATGCATCTCAGCCTTTTCCTTATTCGTGAAGGGCACCATCTTCCGATTCATTACTACAGCGACTTACACTTGACTCACCGTTCAGTGGTTTTTATGCCTGAATCGTGTCGAAATTTTGCATACGTGTTCTTCTTCCCCATTTGACATTTGCATACTTTCTGTTTCCTTCTTCACCCGGTGACTAGCGTCAGGAATGGAGCTTTAACGTTTGCATGAGCGACGTTTCCAACTGTGCCAGTGCCTTTATGAGTGAATTCCGACTATGCAGTTTTTGACGAAAGTTGTATTTTTGCCTCGTATCACAGCACAGAATCGTTGGGCATGGTTAAGTAGTGCAAACTGAACTATGTTCAGAAGTTGAAATTTGAACCCCCTCCCCTCGCTACTGAACCACGCTCAGCGATTCAGATTTTGAGCTGAAAATTTAAGTTTAAGTCTAAGCTTTAGAAAGCATTTAATGAGACACAAAAAATAACGGTATAAAATAGTTGTTCGTTACTCCAAAGTCTAAAGCGCCCTCTATCGGAATTTTTTGAAAATTTTCTTTAAAATTTATTTTCAAGAAAATACTGACATAAAGAATAATTTTAGCAAAACGCGGCAGTAGTTAGAGCCTAATCTACGACACAAAGATCGGGAATAACTGATTTTTGTTCTGGGGGGAGAAGGGTTTCAAATTTCAAATTTCAGTTTACGCTACTTAACTACTCGTTAGGACTCAGATTTTTAGATCAAAATTTAAGTTTAAGTCTAAGCTTTCGAAATCATTTAAAGAAATACAAAAAATAACGTTAAAAAATAGTTGTTTGTTACTCCAAAGTCTAAAGCGCCCCCTATCGGCATTTTTAAAATTGAACTTTAAAATTTTATTTCAAGAAAATACTGGCATAAAGAAAATTTTTTGCAAAAACCGCAAACGAATCGACCAATTTTTCCATGTTTTATAATCATTTGAAATTTCGGACCCTAAACTTTAATGCCCCCTATCTCCTTGGGAATACGTCTGGGACCCTTAGTCTCCTATTTAATATTATTTGTCTTTAAGTGTACTATAACCCCTTAAAGTTCTGCCCATCTTTTATGAATCACCCTGTATATATATATATATATATATATCTGACCTATGTCACACTGTAACTCTCGTATTTTTGAACCGATTTGGATGTAATTCGGTGTGTACATAGTACATACCAATGTCTCGACCGAGTTCGTTGGCCAGCTTCATCCGCCATTTTGTTTCAAAATGGCGGCCATTTAAAAATTTAAAAAAAAATTAAAATTTGAAATGTGGTACCAAAAAATTGAAAATGGAAAAATATTTTTTTCTTATGTATTTGACCTTTATACAAAGACTCCGTAGCAGTTTTTGTTTTGTCTGTATCTTAAAAAATGGCTGAGTTATAGCATTTTGAATTTCTAGCGAAGCTGACATTTTGAAACGTCCTGAATTTTGTCACGCGATAAAAAGCGTATTTATGAACCGATTTGGATGTAACTTCGTTTATACATAGTACAGACCAATGTCTCGACCGAGTTCGTTGGTCAGCTTCATCCGCCATTTTGTTTAAAAATGGCGGCCATTTAAAATTTTAAGAAAAATTTTAATTTGAAATGTGGTACCAAAAAATTGAAAATTGAAAAAATATTTTTTTCTTATGTATTTGACCTCGATAAAAAGATTCGGGGGCAGTTTTTGTTTCGTCTATATCTTAAAAAATGGCTGAGTTATAGCATTTTGAATTTCTAGAGTGGCTGACATTTTGAAACGCCCTGATTTTTGCCACGTGATAACAGACGTATTTATGAACCGATTTGGATGTACCTTGGTGTGTATATAGTACATACAAATAACTCAACCGAGTTCGTTGGCCAGCTTCATCCGCCATCTTGTTTCAAAATGGCGGCCATTTAAATGAAATTTTAAAAAAATTAAATTTAAAATGAGATACCAAAAAATTGGAAAATGAATAAGAGTTTTTTTGTATGTGTTTGCCCTTAATACAAAGATTCCGGAACAGGTTTTGTTTCGTCTATATCTAAAAAAATGGCTGAGTTATAACATTTTGAATTTCTATTGTGGCTGACATTTTAAAATGACCTGATTTTTGTCACGCGATAACAGGCGTATTTATGAACCGATTTGAATGTAACTTGGTCTGTACATAGTACATACCAATGCCTCGACCGAGTTCGTTGCCCAGCTTCATTCGCCATCTTGTTTCAAAAGGGTTGCCATTAAAAAAAAAGTAATTTAACATTTAAAATGAGGTATTAAAAAATTGGAAAATGAAAAAGATTTTTTTAATTGTTTGGCCTTGATACAAAGATTCTGGAGCAGTTTTTGTTTCTGAAAATTTGTTCTTTTGTTTATATCTTAAAAAGTGGTTGAATTATAGCACTTTGAATTTCTATCATGGCTAACACTTTGAAACGATCTTGTATTTGTCTCGCGATACCACACGTATTCGCCTATTTCGATGGAAGAAGGCATGTGGATAGTATACATCAATATCTCGTCCAAGTTCGCTGGCCAGCTTCATCAGCCATCTTGTTTCAAAATGGCGGCCATTAAATTAAAAAATATATATATTTAAAGTGAGGTGCAAAAAAATTAGAAATTGAAAAAGGTTTCTTTCTTAAGAATTTGAACTTGATATAAGGATTCAGGAGCATTTTTTGTTTGTCTTTATCTTAAAAAATGGCTCAGATATAGCAGTTTCAATTTCTAACGTTGGTGACATTTTGAAAAATCTGATTTTTTGCCTGCGACAGCACTCGTATATACCAACCGATTCCGATGTGAGTGAGCATGCGCACAGCAATTACTAAGCTCTCGACCAAGTTCACTGGTTAGCCTCATCCACCGTGTTGTCTTAAAATGGCAGGCACTTTAAGAAATCGCCGAATTTGGCAGCCAAATATAAGTTACTTTAAATAAAAGCAGCTTGGATAAAGCTGAATAATTTCGCGAAATTCTCATTCATAATAATTTAATATTGATAAAAATTAGTATTGAATCTCCTACATTCGGTTTCCACTTAATTGAGCTTCGTGTGTTTGAATAATATAAGTTGGCTTTTTTAAAATAAGGAATATGAAAGCTACCTCTTCCTCCCGGCACTGGCCGGAAGGACTTTTGGTATTTGGTTTAACCTGTCGATATAGTATTATGTATGTATCAAACAGTAACTAATTTTCCCTTTGTGTGTGGTGACCCATAAATAATACACTTACCTTTTCAGGGATCCGTACTTGAACAGTTAAAACTGAACCATAATAAGATCATTCCTGTCTCAACCTGTCTGTCACAACCATTTTTTCATAAACTATGGAACGTGGAAAGTTCAAATTGGGGGAAGTAATAAATACTATTGAACAACATATTTCCAGATTATTAAAAATTCACAAATATATTTAGGAAAAATGTAGAGGGGCTAATTAAGTTACTTGAAAAAAAAATCTTTGTGTATCGTGTGAAAGCTTTCATAACGTTGAACTTAAACATACATTTCTTTAATTTTTAGGTATCATATATTCAGCGATATCGTCGAATATTTAGTGTAACAATATTTAATCTCCACCCCCCCCCCCCTCTATTTCCGAATCTACGTAAACTAAAATTATGAAAAAAATAGAAGAAGTAGACGTTAATTTAAACCTTGCAGGAAAAAAAAAACTATGGCGATTACAGTAGGTCACATAGTTTTTTAGAAAAGCGCATTTTTCGGTTACACACATATTTCGGTTTGCTTGATTTCAGCAAAAGGGTTCAGGAGCGCAGAAGATGCGTATCGTAACAGAAGTATAAAAACATTGTTGATAATGATTTTCGAAAAAAAATCGACAGCAATTAGCCGAGATATTAGTGCTTAAAGACACGATTGGTTTGGACATACATTATGACAGGAGTGGCGTGCAATATATATCATCGGCTTTTACAGCCTAGATAAAAACTTTTAATGATATGTTTGTGTAATGTAATGCCCAGTAGCAGTATAAAATTTAATTGGAATTAATCACATAAATACTATGGTATTCGCGACAACTTTGCATTGAGTGGATCTAAATACGCCTCCCGTGTCTTTAAATTTAATTGAAAACCTATCAGAAAAAAAGCCACACGGAACGGCGGCATTCCAATTTTGCGACCTCCTATCGAAGCGCGCTTAGCACAATGCCAAGTTTAAACTTTGAACAAGAGTTTTGTTTTAGCTACACTGCAAAGTTAAAAGATTATTACTATGCTAAATCTGAGTTTATGAAATACTAAATGAAGTTTAAATGTGCACTATTTTTACTGTCAGCACCGCATTACGTTCGTTATAAACAGATTAGGATAAGATAAAAAAAAAAAAAGAGTTATACAGAATAGCAATATATGATACTATTTAGTCTTCAAAACTCTTTGAACTTTTATGGCATACCCATTCATACTTTTCTAGTATACACAGCTTCACCCAACACACGTTGTATATTTTGTTAACAATGTCCTATTATACTTTAAGAAATGTTTTTTTATTGCAGTTAATAATTCATATATTTATTGTACGGAATCCTCAGATCGCGAGAAATACTCGCATTTGACCGTTTTCTAATTTTCAAGTTCGAATTATTATTTTGTTAAACTATAAAAACATTTAAATAATAAAATTTATTTTCTGTAAGCTGGGTCCTTTGTAATTTATTCGATGCAAAGAAAATTTGTGTAGTTCATGTTTTCGTTAAAAGAAATTTTTAAAATATGATGGGGAAGTGAGAGAATCCTTTTTAAAACTCTTCGTGATATTGAAATTGGGGGTGAAAATAGATTACAGCCACCGTCTGTTTTATCCCTAAATTAGTATTATTATTGATGTATATTTAATGTTCACATCTGTTTTGAAAGCGATAACTTTTAAATCCGATTAAGAACTTCTATTTTAGGACATATTTGTATTTCAACATTCAGAAATCAAAATTAATGTAGAGGTATAGTTTATTAGATGCTTTCAAACGCTGAATAATCGGATGGTTGTTCGGAATTAAGATTAAATTTTAAATAGATTTACCGAATTCATGTATGCCTAACTATTCTGAAAATAATATATTTTTGATAAGAAATGCATATTTTCAAGGAACAATCAATAAAAATCCCTTTGATATTTTCTGAGTATATAAATATATTGTGTCTCACATTTTATAGTATAACAATGTGTTTTTAAACAAAAACATTCTCGTTTATGTAAATTGAACTTATTTAAATATTGCATAAAAATATATTTATTTATTTATTAGGAATCAATGATTATGTTTTAAAGTATTTTTACTTTTTTGTTCTTTATGAGAGTGTAATGGAATTGAAATTTTCGAAATATACACATTCTATGCTCAATGTAAAATACACAAATGTTTCTTATTCTAACAAATAATACTAATATAAACAAAAATGAAAGCAAATATTAAGCAGTTGTGAGTTACCTACGATTAATAAAAGCATTCTTTATTTATAGAAATGTCAAAAACCAATATATTTTCCATATTAAATGAAGCATTTATAAATGCAACGTTTATTTTGCTGCCACTGATTGTCGGAAACGTTTCCGAGTAGTTTGATTTGGTGTATTAATCAGTTTTCTTAAACTGGATTATCGGTTATTAGAATGCTATCCATTCCCACACATACATTTTCAGCTACGTATCTAAAATCATACACGCAAGAGTAAAAAAAATAATTTTAATATTAAATATTATTAATGCTGTAATTTATGGTGTTTGTCTATGAAACGTGTTTATTGAACATGAAATTAATTATTTGAGAATGAATAGCATAAAGAACCCCAATATTATGGGGTTTAGAAAACTGATTAATACCCTATTATAGCTAATCGTGAACGTTTTCGAAAATCAGTGCCAGTAAAAACCTTGATTTTATAAATGCTTCTTTAAGTTTCGAAATCATATTGGTTTCTAATATTTCTAAAGATAAAGAGGGCTTTTCGGAATCGTGGGTAACTGAAGAAGGGTTATTGTATATATTATTTCGCAATTATATTACATTTTCCTACATTAAGAAGCATTTATCTTAATTTACATACTTTAGAACATGCAATGTATAAAGTAGATGCAGTGAGTATAAACCCTTTCACATTAAGACGGGGTGAGCTGATAAGACACTTTCAAAAGGTTCCATATACGTAAACTAAATTGAAGTGAAACAAATTTTTATACTGCCAGAAAGAGAATCTATAACCTAATAATCTTAATTAGATTTAGTGGTCACGAATTATGTATAATATTAACAAATTAAAAACATGGCTGACTGATAATGACACATACAATGGTGTGATTATTGGTGAGCGGTGGAGTGATTAATGGTAGTTACTTTTGATCAAATACTAACATTTCAAACACTCAAATAACCAATAAATGAATGAATGAAACATCGTTTAAATAAATTTAGTATTTATATTGTTTGTAAATATAAAGAGAGTTTTTAAACAAATTACAAAAGTCTTTTTATTTAAGCATTTTTTTATTTAAGGCATGCAGCTTATATTTCATCTTTGTCGATCAAAAAGGTCCACTATCTAATGAAACACAAATGAGTTCTTCACTGAGACAAGATTCGATTCTTTGTCCAGCAATACTTTCCTACAGATATTTCTAAACAATTTGCAAGACAAAATATCATCCGCAATATTAATAACAAGCTCGATGTATGAAATACATTTCAAATTGACAGAATAGTATTTCTCTACGCGTATAGCTCTATGTATTTTGCTTTACTCAGAATCTTCTATTCACTTGCGGAATTTCTTCATCTTCACCGGCTTCCATCCCCATATCTATATCTGTGTCTTGTACGCATCCTCGTGTTTTTTACTTTATTCTATCTTTACAAGAAAAAAGTATTGGATTCATGAAAATTTTCGAATTCCGATGTCTGTGAGTCTGTCTGTCTGTGTTTGACACAAATTTGTTTGGCGCTCTATCTCAAGAACTAAGGCGAATTCGTTTTATTCGTTCATTTAAGGTGAATTCGTTTATTAAAAAACATTAAATTTCAAATAAAGTTAAAGAAAACTTTACATGCATCTAGACTATTATTCAGAGAATTAACAATTAGCATATAACTCTTTTAATATGTGTTTAAAATTTCATATCTAAAAGTTAATCAGATGCGGAGTTATAGCAATCTATATCAGTGTCTCATTTTCATGCATTTTCTCAGCTTCAAAGGAACCTGACCCCTTAATACTTATATGGATTGATACTGACTATGTTTTGGTGTAAATCTCCCAACAGGTGGCACAGCTATGCTACATTTTTTCTGATTCCCGAAATAGTTTTATCTCAAGAAGTAATGCGATCGAACTTCAGAAAAAATTTAATCGAACTTCAGATTCAGTTACCAAGTTGACTTAAGTTGTTGCTTATTAGGTTTTGATATATATTACCTAACAGATGGCACTGCTGTGCTACATTTTCCGTGATTCCAGAAACAGTTTTATCTCAAGAAGTAATGCACGGATTTTAATGAAATTTCAGATTCAGTTACCAAGTTTCTTAAGTTGTTGCTGTTGTGGTTACATACAACCACTGCCATATTTTTGTTTAATTGAATTTAAGAAATATTTTATTAATCTTTATTCATTTAATATTAAAATTCGCATTCTAAAATTATTTTATTTCCTTCCTTTTAAATTTTCCGCTGTAAGCTTTTCTTTCTTACGTAACATTTCGTTTCATTTTAAAATGATAAACATAGTTTTGAATTCTATACTTCTGGGAAAAGAATTATCTGGAACATTCTACAGGCTTCTAATCGTGAAGTCATTTCCTCTTGTAACTCCTCCCCTTAGCTAATCAAATTCAAATCATTTTAATACGTAATTTCAAAAATTGTAACATTTTGCTACTAACTGGCATCTTATCTTAAATAAATCTATAAATTTCCCCCTAAATAAGGTAGTTTTCATATTCTTTAACATTACAATTATGCCAACGAAAGGTTCTAGTATTTTTATCCCCGCCAATAGGCGATAGTTATTTATGGCACCCCTTTCCCCCTCTTCTACGCTGTTCGTGCATTTTCGCAGTCTGATTTTGGGCTTCAAGGCAGAATTGTTGCGGCCTTGCCATTCTGCGAAGATTCATATACGTGCAGCGAAAACAGTAAATGAAAGAGACTTTTTTTAATATTATGATGGCTTTGATGGAATGCATAATTTCTTCTGCTTGCGACAAGCATGGATAAATTTCCTCCAACGCCGATGCAATAACGAATCGTTTATAAAACTGCGTGGATCCTGCTGATTGCTATGTGGCAGTGGTTATTTATTTTAATTCTACTGGTGCTAACTTCCGTTTTTTTTTTTAATCGGTGCTACAATCAGATGATTGATACGCTTTTTTTAAAACAAGACCTCCCATATTCCCCGAGAGAATCATTTATTATATTTTCTCATATTGTGTGCTTATCGAAAAATTTCGATTGTTTACTGATTCATCCTAAAAAAATGGATCTATTAAAAGGAGATAGACTCTGTAGAATATTTTCTTCAAGAAGATGCATTTAAATAAAGATTTTTTTTCGAAGCTCATCTCTCAGTGCACTTCCTTATTTTGCATCTACCACCGTTTTGTTTTTTCACATCACTTCAGGTAATGTTTTTGTTTTTATTTTCCTTCTTCTTGTTTTTCAAAGTATATCTGAATATTTATTTAACGAAGCATTCTGATAATGGTTGTCAAGTCGGCGTCGTCTTTTGTGGCTACAACGCAGTGTACGCGTTGATCATAAGATAATTTTTTGGACTATTAATATTATTTCAGAGCTACAAAAAAAAAGAAGTCTGATAATATCCTTTCACATTTTATCATCCAACCATCACAGTTGCTCATTAGGTTTCAGTATATATTGTCCAACAGGTGGCGCTGCTATGCAAATTTTTTTACGATTTCCGCCATAGCTCTACTCAGAAACTAATGCCTAGATTTGCACAAAACTTCAGATTCAGTTAGAAGTTGAGATAAGTTGTTGCTGATTAGATTTTGGTATAAATCATCTAACCGGTGGCGCTGTTATACTGCATTTTTCAGGAAGTATTAACATGTATGAGACAGAAGAAAGTTATGGGATTGCCACATACGTCTAGTTTAAGTTGTCGTTATACGCAGTAGTATAAATAATCATTAACTTTGTAACAAATGAAACAGAAATCCTTAAGGTATACACGAGGAAATTTAAAAATGATTAATGTGTAATGAATTTTTAAAAGTCACTTATCTTTTATAAATTACCTGTAAATCGCATTTTATGATATTTTAGAGAAAAAATCCCATTATATTTCTATACAACCGAACCAAAATGACGGAAAAAAAGTATTTATTTTTCCTACGTTTTGGAAAAAAAAACGAGATTGCAAGTTCTTTAAGCAGATATATTTCATTAATATTCTTACAGATTTTCATTAATCAAGAGTAGAATACAAGTTTCTTAAAAAATGTTTCCAAGTCATCTGTTTCAAAGCATTCTCCGAAAAACTGACAAAGTAGCGATATATGAAGGTAATTTAATATTTCATATCAAAGAAAAGAATGTGTGGTAAGAACTTTATGCGTGAATAACATTAAAGATTATTAAAAATTATTGCGTAAATAAGTTTCGGGATTGCCACTTCTGACTAGTTTTTCCTAGTCCCATTCAATAATGCTACTGCACTTTCAGCTGTATTCCTGTTTAAAGTAGCCTTCCTGTTATTTTTTTAAATATTTTTCATATTTTTATCTTTCAACTTTTCCATGCAAATTAATTAAATCCCTATTGTTGACAGCTGCCACATTTGTTTCTAATTTTATCTTTGCTCTAGATTTACATGTGCTATTTGCCGTCATTACCTGAGAAAACAAGTTGGAAATAGCTCGTCAAACTTGGCAAATGGTGCGTTCGTACTACAACTAGTTTTATAAAAGTTTTTTGCACCGCATATTGTACTGAATGTATATAGTAGTGCATTTCATATGTGACTATCAATTTCATTCTGTTTGAAAGGCTGTAACATCATTAAAATGCACTTGAAATATTTTTTTCCCATCAGCCGTAATGTAACGTGAAACTTTTGACTCTCCCTGTAATTAAACTATAGATCCGATTATCATAAAATTTGGAATGACCCGACAAAATTTTTCAACAATTATATTTTTAAAATTTCGGACCATTCGGCTGGGTAGTTCATGCTCTGTTACATGCGGACAGACGGATAAACAGACGGACTGAACGACGATTGTAGGTACTACGTATTTATATAATTACGGACGCACCTAAAAATGAAATTGTATTTCAGATGATGGTGTGCTGTTGATATCAGAGGACGTAGACAGCGTTGACACTGCTGTTCACGTAGCCGCAGTTGATATTGCAGTTGTAGAAAACGGAGTTTAGATTACAGTTGAAGAGAACAGAGTTGATGTTACACTGTTAAAACACTATTCTTAAAAATAAGTAAATTGTACTAATTATTGAGCACTTCCTAATCTTAAAATAGCTCCGAGTACTTAACTCTTAAATTTGAAAGACGCATGTACACATTTTTTTGAGTACATTTGACTCGAAAATAAGTATGTATAGAAACACGCATGCACTATAAGGAAGAAAAAAGCGAAATTACAGAGAACCGACAAATCACCAGTTTTAAATTGCGAAGAACTACAATTTCTGGAGAACAGAACAACGAATTTACTATTTTAATTCTTGAAATTTTGTGTATGAGACGCCCCGTGATTTGAACCCGAGTCCTGTAAGTGGGAAATCAGTATTGTACTGACTGTGCTAGAAGAACAGTTACCAGCTACTTCCAAATGACACCTTTTATGAATCAGCGACGGAAGATCGCTAACAGCAGAGATTAATTTTCCCTTTCTTAAATATTCTAATTTCTAATAAAATAATTTATAAACTAAATTTTCTTCTTTAACATTTCTAATGAATTTGTAAATAAATTTGAAAAGTGTGAATTATAAATTAAAATTATAACAAAGATAGACATATCAAGAATAGAAAAAATAAGAAATGACAGAGTCAAGAAAATGATGAAAATAAAGGGAACTATATTAGATGATATCCAAAAAAAAAAGCAATTAATCTGGTACGGTCATGTCAAAAGAATGAATGAGGAAAGACTACCCAAAATAACATTCAGTTATGAAACAAATTAAAAAAGGAAACGGGGAAGACCACGAAAGAATTGGATGGATGATATTTCAAAGGCAATGAAGGATAGAGGTCTGGAAGAGGAATGGACTCTTGACCAGAAGAAATGAAAAAGGACTCGTGGATTCTTCAGATGGCGGCATCTGACGCCATAAACCGAGTTTATATATATAGACATATCTTTAAATAAAAGCTTGGAAATTCCTACTGTCAATTCGGTATAAGAAAAGGGTTTATCAGAAAACTCATATTTTTGAGCACAGAGGCTTTAAACATGAATATTAAGACTTTAAAATACAAAATATATGTATTCATTTCTGCATACATTTATAAATCAAGTATAAGTATACACAACTCCAAAATATCATGTAATCGTTTCTGAATTAATTGTACTTAAAAAAATCGAGTACAAAGAAATTTTCATTTTTAAGTAGATTAATGCTCCTTTTTGAAGCAATTGTACTTAAAAAATATGAGTACATAGAAATGCTCATTTTTAAGTAGATTATTTTAAACAATATACTTCTTTTTGAAACAATTGTACCTAAAAAAATACGAGTACATGGAAGTTCTCATTTTTAACTAAACTATATTTGACAGTGTACGGATAAAGAGATCACAGCAGTAAGTTGAGATGTTCTGATCGATGGGGCCCTTGATGATTTTTTCATAGATTCTGTATAAAAAAAATTCAAGGTGAGTACTTTACTTATATGCTGCGAGTTTCACAAACTTAAACAATTTGGATGTTTTTTTTTTCCCTATTCAATGGGTAAATTTCAATGTTGCTAAAACCACACTTTCTTTTATTGTTTGTAAGAGCATTCCTCCAAACTTGACAAACAAGTTCTGAGAAGGTTGACGTAATGTTGTATAAAGTATTCAAATGTATTTTCTTATGAACAAAAAGTTTGATCTATTGGATCTTAAATTATCTAAAACAACATTTGTCCAGTTGCTGAGGAGCATCACTAGTATGAGTTGGAAATTTTAATGTTGATATATTCTCAGCTCTAACACATTTAAATCTGATTTCTATGAACATCTCATGCTATAACGTAATGATAACGTATTGCTGAATTTATCAAACCATAAATCAAATATTACGGCTGCAATCCAACCTCTTTTCACTTACTGCATATGACGTTAAATGTATCAGATTGAAGCCTTTCCATGTTAATTGCAGATTACTTCAGAACACATTTCTAAATGGGTTTGAATTTCCATTTGCTGAGAAACAAGCCATAACGGTCATGCATTCTCTTCCACTGCCTTCTGTTGTTCTTAAGGCTTTTTCTCCATTTTCACCAAAAATATTTATTCTCGATCGTTCAGTAAGTAATGTACACTGACGAAATAAATATTCCAATAAAACATAAGCTAAATGTTTATTTGAACATGTGATTCTTTATTAGCCCTTTCGAGGGCGGTGTTCCTAAAAAAGGACACTTCATTTTAGTTCCAAAACTGACAAATGACACCAATAATATTTACTTAAAACTTTCCTTTTATAATGTACGTAAAAACAAGCAAGTTCATATTTAATAATAAATTATTTTATACATTCTGGTCTCAGTCCCTTATTTCACCAGTTTATAAACAGAATTATAGTTTATAAACAGATTTCCACATGCAAATAGAAATAAACTGTAACTAGAGTTCTCTATCTAAAATTATGGATTTAAATTTTCAAAAGCACAGTAATGCATTTTTAAGAAATGGATAAGCAAAGGATTAGTTATTTCAAATATATAAAATTTATGTTATGAATCGCTTTAAAAAAATCTAAACAATAAGTTATAATCTTAAAGTGTTAACATATAAATTTGAAGAACAGTTTGCGTGTAGTTGCTGTCCCCTAAAACTCACAAACGATAAACGTTTCTGCAACATTTATTAGTTTATAAGCCCAGTAGCAGCAACTGTCCAGCATGGCAGCGGGCGCTGCAGATTATTTTAAACCTTGCAGATTAATCCACTAGCTTAAAAAGAAAGGCTGGGCTTAGAAAAAAGCTGAAATTTACATTTAAGTCTCTAGATTTATGGTATTTGTTTCATAATTTCATTATATTTTCTTTATAAAGGCAAATTTTTCTTACTTTATGGGATATTGTTGTTTTCGTAGGCTTAGTCTATCACTATTGGGTCGCAGATAAATTTTAGTACGCTGCAGACAGACACAGAAAATTCTGCTTCTGGGTTTATAAGTAATTTTGAAGCTAAAATTACATGACCAGGAATCATTCCATGATGAGCATTATTTACTCCATGTATAAAGGGTCAGGTTTAGCCTTCTATTTCATTATCTACATACACATAGACTATTCTTATGCGTGCATACGTGGGTTATTGTCCCAAAAGGTATACAGCAGCAAAAAAAAAAATATATATATATATATTTTGTTAAAGTATCAAAAGATCTTTAATATTTTACACTTAAAAAATAACCTTATATTAGTGGTCAAGTTTTCTATTTTATCTCTCCCAATTTTTTTATTATTATTATTTTTTAATTATGACATGGCCATGAAGGCCATTGGAAGGCATATTTACATTTAAAAATCTTTAGTCCAGAAAGAATTGAGTAAATATTAAGAATCACAGTGGAGCTCAAGTTATATGTTTTGCTCGGGACCGGACAACAAAATGTAGAACTCAGTAAAACGTGCAACTCAACTAATGGTCCATCGGAAACGTTTTTAAAAATATATCATGACAATTTAACTTTTATATCGAAAACTGAAGTTTTGTATATATTACTGCACCCATGACATAAATTCGCGGAAATGTAACTGAGTATAAAACAAAGGTACATAAGGAACGTACGCATCAAGTTATTTTATCATGAAAGCTTTATTAAAAATTTTTTCATACATGTAGAGTACTCGAGAGAAATCACAGGAATCGCCTTGGCATGTAAATCATTTATAGAAAGAGATTTCAGCAGTTTCCTAAATTTTATTGTTTCTTTTCTCCAGAACTGACACTGAACTGTAAACTTTGCATTTCTGTTAATAATGCAGCCGCTATATAGTTATTACTTGTACTCCTGACGAACCGATTTACTATGTCATAAGATCTCAGAGCATTTCCGCATCGAATGATCGTTCTAAGTGGGATCATCACAATGAGACACGTCGTCAGTCGGTAAAGACGGAAGGCAAGGTATAGCAAAAATTCTGAAATTATTTTCAGCAAAACGTAAAAGTGGCACAAAATTTTATACGGAAATGCAAAAACCTAACGTATAACTTAAAAAAACAATTTACTCAAAAACGTATAACTTTGCTAATTTTTAATAGCAAACGACCGGGACCACTGAGTTGAAACACATAACTGAGGGAGACGTACAAGTCAGGTAACGTATAAGTGGAGTTACACTGCAGTTGGTCATATTTAATTAGTTTAATTCATCTGTACAGGGTCATCTTCACAGAAAAGACAAAATCGGCTAAAAAAGCCCATCTAAATGTTTAAATTTATAGAATCTAATTTTCTTTTAAAAACAAATTTATATGAGGAAAAGTATGAAAAACATTTCATCGAGAATTTCTTGAGATGTCTGAAAATTTAAAATTTCATCCTCCTTTTTAAATGTCCTACCGAGGTGGAACCCGCTGAATTTTGGCTAAATAAAATGTTTAAAAAGGAACTGTTACACTGAATTTATAATAGACCTACAAAAATAATTACAATGAAAAATCGATCTTGCATTGATTAGTCTAACATTTAAAATATTATTTTTTAACATAAAATTGGCAAAATATCATTTCCGTCACATTTTCCAAATTATTAAAGAATTAAACTGTATTAATTTATGTTATCAAGATAGGTAATTATGATGAAGTTATAAATTGAGACTCTTAATGCTTCGTATTACGGAGTAAAAAATCAATAAAAACAATTTCACTTTGTCACAATCATAGAATATTTTTAGACCCATAAAATCTGAATCTAACGTCATTTTCACCGTCTCAAAATTTACATGCACCTCTCATATTCATATTCACTAATTAAAAAGTATTTTAAAGCACAATAGGTTGTTAATAAATATATTTCCAAACTTGAAATCACGATTGTCAGCTATAACTTTGCATATGGACATCTGCATTCTTGACTTGACGTTCTAATCCCAGTACCAGAGAGTTATTATTCCAAAGAATATGTCATTTAGATGCATTCGTAATAAAATATTTAGTTTTATCAAAGTAAAAGATTGTTTTGCTTTAAATATGACGTCATTTTCAATCTATAATACCTTTATAAGGAAAAATTCAGGTTTTTTATCACACGCATTAAAAGCATGTTTTAAAGCGCGTTGTTATTTTATGTTCAAAATTTTTAAAGAAGATTTTTGAAAATGAGAAAATAGCATCAATAAAGATGTAATCAATAAAAACAAATAAACCCACAGTGAAATAAACCCCATTATATCTTTTTGCTATACAACAATCGAAGTAATAAGTCAACTTTTCAGAAATTACATAGAGAAACATTTACAATTAAAATTAAAATATAACAAGTTGGAAATTGCTCGTCAAACGTGGCAAATGAGATGCGTTCGTACTATAACTAGTTTTATAATTATTTTTTGCACCCCATATTGTACTGAAGGTATATTTTTTTGCACTTCATAAGTGCATAGTCTGTAACATCATTAAAATGCACTTGCAATAATTTTTTTCCCATTCCCCGTAATGTAACGCAAAACTTATGACTGTCTCTGTATTTAAACTATACACCGATTTTCATAAAATTTGAAATGGCTCGACAAAATTTTGCAACAATTATATATATAAAATTTCAGACAATTCGGAAGGCTGTAACATCATTAAAAAGCACTTGCAACATTTTTTCCCATTGGCCGTAAGGTAACTGAAAAATTTTGACTGTCCCTGTAATTAAACTATGCATACGATTTTCATAAAATTTGAAATGGTTCTACAAAATTTTGCAACAATTATATATTTAAAATTTCAGACCATTTGGAAGGCTGTAACATCATTAAAATGCACTAGCAATAATTTTTCCCATTGGCCGTAATGTAAAGGAAAACTTGTGACTGTCCCTGTAATTAAACTATACATCCGATTCTCATAAAATGTTAAATGGCTCGACAAAATTATGCAATAATCATATATTTACAATTTCAGACAATTCGGTTGGGTAGTTTCTGCTCTGTTATATGCGGACAGACAGACAGACGGACTGAACGACGACTATAGGTGCTATGTATTTATATAATTACGAACGCACCTACAAAAGGAAATAATTTAAAAAATAGCTTGCGCGGGCACATCTACAAACAAACAGTTTTCATAAAAAAATAAGGCCAGATAATTAAAAAAACAGCATGGGGTATTAAATATATAGATTATTTTCCATATTGTTGTATCTCAATCCTTTTTCATTTTTAAAATGTGACACATCTGCCTATTTGATTAAAATGATTATTTAATAATTTTAACGCGTATCAAATGGGTGTTAAACATGAAATCGAAAATTTTGTGCTTATTTCGAGAAAATTACATCATCTCTTGGTGAAACGGCGGATACAAATCATCCAAAATGAACCTTCAGATAAAAAATGACAGATGACGTAATGGAAATTTCCTCGCCTTCACTTCCCTAATTTTGAATAAAATTCAAGTAAAAATGAAATGCTGAAATTGAAAGAAACTGTCAATCATTCATGTCGTTCATGCCGGACAAGTAACAATTCTAAAAATAGAGGTACTGCTACGTGAGAACAGTTCTAAACGGACAAATCAGAAGATATTATTGTTTCACTTTAAAAGTTTTGCGGATTTTTTTCTTTATAAAAAAAAGAAATATGTAATGAATTAATGTAAATAATTATAAATTAGCCTTTTATTCATTCAAATTTGACACTTATAAGTCTTGCATTTTTCACAAAATATATTTTTTAAAAATTCCAATTATTAATAGAAATTTAAAAATAGTATTTTACTTTTTATTTTAAGAAAAAGTTTCAAGGTATTGTTTATTAGTTTAAGAAATATAAATATAATCTCATTATATAAGAGTAGAGCAAAAATAACTACAATGAAACTTCCCTTTATCGCAGTCTCTATTTAACGAAGTTTTCTACTTAAAGAAAATTTCTGCTGAACCTTGATTAAGAACACCGTTAACATGTAAATTAATCTCAATATTACGAAAAACTTATTCTGTGTAAAGAAGTTTATTCCACTTTAGATCATGCTCAAAATTCAGACGGAGAGGTTGCTGTTGCGATGGATGTATGAAATTATTTTAGCGGATTGTATGACAATAAAATTATTTATTTATTTAATCATTTCACTGTACAACTGTGGTTTTGTCCTACAACTAAAACTTAGTTGATTCTAGATCAGTTTTTGACGCTCATTCCAAGTATGCTTTCCGTTTATCTCTAAGTGGTCCAGGTTTTGAGAAATTCGCATATTTAAATTTAAGCAAATTTAAGCTTTTTTGTGCTATTTTATGGAAATTTTAGGTACAATATATGTCACATCTAATTACGTTTTCTAGATAATGACAACTTGACTATTTGCTACAGATAAATGTCACGATTTGCATATTCTTAACGTATTTATAAGTTATTAAGCCTAATTTTCATATTTTCCCATAGTGCAATGTTTACATCACTATCAATTTTAAAATAGTTGCCACAGAATTGACGTAACGTTTTTCTAGACTAAATTTTTATGCTGATTTCAAATCTGCAGTCTGTTTTCTTATATCATGTCTAGTTTTTCAGTAAGATGAATTTCTACTTTTGCACGGCATTAACACAGGTTTGATATAAGATGCTTTTTAGGGGGGTGTAATTCATTGACAAGATGGTGAACAGAGTCAGATTCATATCAGAGACATAAACAAAAATTTATATAATCGAAAAAAAAATAAGTAGTAGAATCTATCCTAACTAGTTGAAGTTTATCATACAAAGTATCATAAAAAACAATTTTTGGCTTTTTTGACCAAAAACTAAAATTTCACTTTTTCAAAAACTAGATAGAAGAAAACAGATACGAGATTTGAAATCAGTTCAAACAAAAACTGGTTTAGAAACATTTTAGCGTACTCGTGCGGCAGAAATATTTGAACGTCAAGAAACATTACTAAAAAAACATGAAAAATATGCAAATTAGGTACAATATTTCACAGTCACATAATCTCAGAAACAACCGTTTTTGTGAAGTCAATTAGGTAGTAATCATTAAAACCAAAAACCTTGTCTGATATTGCTTTATACCTTAAATTTGCAAATAATTGTATAAAATTTACTAAATTTGCATAAATTGAAAAATGCAATTATCTCTCAAACATGACGTGCTGGAGTAAATCTAAAACTAGATTCGGAATCAGCACATAAAATACAACTAATTTCTGTTTTAGGACAGAGCAAAAGTTCAAATTTGTTGACCAGTGATTTCATCATAAGAAGAAACGCTAAAACCTTTCTATACAATAAGAAGGGAATTTCAGTTTCACGAAAATGTTACAGGTGAATTGTTCGGATACTTACAAAAGTGGGAATTTTTTATAATCAGTGTATTTTTTATAGAAACCTGTACAAAGTAACATTACATTGTAAAATTAATGATTTCGAATACTAAAAAAAAAAAAAAAAAAAAAATAGAGAAAAGCTACGCTACGCTTCAGTTTTTGTATACCTCTCTTTATTATGTGTTTTGTTTTAGACATTATTCTAATTAAAATTTTCTCATACGTCTGCATTACATAAAAAAAGTTACAGCTCAAACTAAAATGCATTTTTCCAATATTTCCATTTTATGTGTATTTCTTATTTTATGTATGTGTATTTTAGTATACAAATTTCATGAATTTGAGTTCAAAGGATTTTCTTCATAACGAAATGTTTAAGTGCAACGATGCGACTTCGTTAAATGGAAGTTAAGCTGTATTTATTTTTTTAAATAAACTATTTGCATTGTTTCTAAAAAAACTGTTTCTATGTAAAATTTATATTAAAATTTTCAGTTAAAACCCGTTTTCAGTGTTGATGTATGTTCTGTGGCCATTGAAGAACCGGTTTTCTCCGACAAATGGCTGAATGAAGGAAAAAGAACGATGAATATATGATTGCTATGGATTGATTGATTGTTTGTTTGATTAAGTAACCTATAATTGCAGAAAGTGTGAGAAAGCAAAAATATTATATTTTCGGTCGTTGTCTGAGATACAGTTTAGTTAATTTATATATTCATTACTTTAGACGTTTTTCGTTGCATGCAATAATCTCAAAATAAAAAAAATTAACGTACGTAAAAAAAGAAAAAAAGTAAAAATATGAATGTTACATACCATAACATTCCTAGTTTTGATTAGAGTTGTTCATTTTTAGAATAAAACTAATGAAATATTGTTATACGAAAATGTGGTAAATGTTTGATTAGTTTAAATCTTTCATTTGCTAAATAAGCTGTGATGTTTATGTTATAATGGATGAAGATGGAATTCAGTAAGTTTAGACGCATTTTATTCTAACAAAAATTTGTTGTACGGTTTATTATTTATATAAATCTAGGAATTATATATAATAGTTTTTACACAATACTTAACATGAATTTTATGGAGGAAGTGCATAGCATTTACAGGGACACAGAAAAGATTTCGGATACTATACGAGGGTGGTTCAATAATTATTGTCCCTAGTGAATATAAAATATTTTTACTGCTATGGTTGTTATGGAATATTAAAGCCTAATGTGTTAGATGCACATATGCTCAATTTCAGTACCGTAGCTGGTATATTCACATAGATTTGGAGGGAGGAGAAAAAGGGGGTGGTGAAAGGCTGATTTTTAGCTTATGGGGCTAGATTTGTGGCAAAGGATGAGATGTAACTACTATCGTTTGGACTCGGGATCATAGTGATGTACCGCTTCTTATCCACCGTCACAAACGTAGACTCATAAGCTCCAAACCAGCATTTTACCCTCACGCCCCTCCTTAACACTCCCCCCAAAATAGGTCTTTAAAACTTAACTCCTCCTTCCAAAACTATGTTAATATAGCAGCTATGGTTCTGAAATTGAGCATATAGGCATTTAAGAGATTAGGCTTCGATATTCCACATCAACCATCGCAGTACAAATATTTTATATACATTAGGGACAATAATTAATGACCACCCAAGTACTGTATCAGAAGTAGTGTATTAGCGATGATTTCTGTAAATGTATTTTTAGTTATCATATGTGTTTTAAGTTTAACTACATTTTTCTATACTTTGCGTTGCATATAAATTCTATAGATCACATAAATGGCTACGCAAAAGAAATCGTAAGGGTTACTAAGTATGAGCGTAAATTTCTAAAAGGTGGTTTTTAAATGAGTTATGCATTTTTACGCTGAACTACATTTAGTATACTAAGGCATGTTTCTAGAATATAGATAAAATGATATACAGAGCCAAGCAAAGAATTGGATACATGGTACTCTAAATTTTCCCATACCATATAGTTTATATACCAACCTATAGGTCAAATGCAGAGCTGTAAAAAAGAAATGGAATACATATTGTACTATTGACAATAGTTACTGAAATTATTTTACAAATGTTTTATTCCTTTTCTAAAATGTTTCTTAGGTATCTTCTTTATCTGATTTCCCTAAATAAGGTAGTTTTGTTAAAGAAATCTGGAAGTGTTGAAATGTGTTGTCTAATCTATGATTAACTCATGATCTTTCTGTCTTCTTTAATTTATTATTGGCCACTTCATTGACCGCCTGATCCAAATTTTGATAAAAAAATGAGGTCAAACATTTTTTTATTATTCTGAAGTTACAGAAGAATTACTCTGTAAATTTCTCTTGGTATTCGACTAAACGTCTAAAATCGAAAGTGACCAGGAATTTTTGGCCGCATTCTGTATTTACTTTATTATTTCATAAATATTGAGTGATTTGAAAAACCACTATTTTATGTTAATTAATCAAATTATCACTGGAAATTTAAGAAATACCAATAATTACTGAAATAATAAGTTTTATATGAACTAACAATTTTAAATATCATTTTTATTAATTGTTCTTTTAATATATCATCATATAAAAATGGCGGATTTTTCTATTCGTGATTTTCAATAATTCGTAATTTAGAGAATAAACAGTTATCAGAGGCAGTTTTAAATTAATGATATATGGCAATTTTAAATTAATGATATATGGCAGTTTTAAATTAATGAAATATGAGATAGAACATTAAGAGGTATATAAATTAATTGTTATATATATATATTTTTTTATTTATGTCTGTCTTTGTTTTCATAATTATAATTCTTTAAACAAATTTAAAACTTACAACTAACTTCATATTAATATACACAAAGAACTTGAACATTTAAACCAAATTTATTGTGAGACTACCGTATACTAATTTCAATGGCAATTTCAGAAGGATGTAAATCTAAGTTTATAAATCTCCTACTTCATATAAAAGGTGAAATGTAGAATGATGTATAGACTTCAATGTTGTTTCGGATGGAACGAGCTGTTGAATTTCAAGAACACGAAAGTTTCGAGAATTGTAGTCGAAATCAGGTTGAAAGATTTTGGAATAAATTAAACGCGAAAAGTGTTCGAAATGTAGTGTAAGATGAAATATCGTCTATATCTGTAAAAAGACATCCGAATTTACGTAGCTGGTTATGATTATTTTCACGTGAACAGTGCTATTATAATATTTATGACATCTTTCATACGACTATTTTAGGGGTATAACCATTATAAAACAGATAGAATATGCAATTACGTATTAGTCGACTTCGCACATAAATCGATACTCCTACTTCCACTGGAAAAATAAGAAAAATATTAAAATCTCGCATATAAATGTATATCTCTACTTCAAAAAAAAAAAAAAAAAAACAAAAAAAAAACATCTGTGTATTTGTTTTCCTTTTCATAAATTCCGTCAAAAACTGAAAATGTATGGATTAGTATAAAGAATAATAATGATAGTCTTTTAAAAAACTTTTGGGTAAAATTAAATACATACCATAAGAAATGCAGTACTGTAAGAAATCTATACTATACTGTCATCTATGAGTACTGTATAAGAAATAAGGCTGTATAAGAAATAAGACTCTATAAGAAATACAGTACTGGAAAAAGTAATAAACTCATAAGAAATTCAGTGCAATAAAATGTGAGTGGAAACAATCATCTAAATATTTTTGCGTGTGTGAACACTAAAACATCATTGAAATATAGTTCTTTTTGCAACAAAGTTTCACCTAAAAATATTACCGAAGGCAAATATCAATTTTGGAAAAGGCGAAACATTAAACATTTAGATCACTACATTAAAAGGCAAACGATTATGTATTATGTCAGTATCTTGCTATATTGCACATACAGTGTTAATATTAGTATTTTTACTTTCTCTGTTTCTAGCTAACACATTTCATTTGGTACTATACATCTAACATGTATTAATATAAAATAATTAAAGACTTTACGTTTGAATCAAATTATTAAAATAGAGATTAAATAAGAGACATTTTTAATAGAAGTTAAAAAAACTAAAATAAAAAATAATGTCAGATAATAAATACAGTTAACTACACTTGTTAATATTTCAATAGATACAGACCACATCCCAGATTTTGAAAACACTAAAAATATCAAATCCAACTACAATAATTATTGAAGTTGAATTTTTCTTGAAAGTTTGTTTACAAGGTTACAGTCACTAAATTAAGATTGTACGATTCCGCTGGAATATTCTGTCCTAATGTTCTCTATAGCCCATGGTGTTGTCTTAATATTTTTAAACGAACATGAATATGTGTAAATATCAACTTTGATTCACGACTTATATTTGTACTGTGAATTTATACAAAGCTTGAAACCCCCAAATTATTTGTTTTTATTATGTGATACTATTTTTGTTTGATTTTAATTTTATTAAATGTCTGATTTTAAAATGTAATCCATCAATGTGTCTATTTATCGACCTTTCAATCAATCAATGTATTCCAATATACAAACAATATATACAAATATACATATACAGATTGATATCCATTACTGCAGAATTGATATTTATTTCTTTAAAAAAGGCATCTTCTGCGATTAAAGAAAATAATGTTATATTTGTTTGCTCTACAATAGTTTCATTATCGTTACAAAATGAAATTCTGGAAAAAAAAGGAAATATTTTTTTTAAACATTCCCTGCTCTGACAAAGAAAACAAATTGCTTACTTTTCCACATTTTTTCTGAAGAAAAACAAAATGATCTTAAATAAATAATAATAAAAAAAAAAAAACAGAAAAAAGTAATTTGGACAAAATTGTGATGAAAAGTATTTTTCTATGTATTTCTTTGAGAAACGATAAAATTTATAAAAGACAAGTTTAATACTTAAAAGTAAGATATAAACTTCTTAGAAAAGACAATCGAAAACTGAATGAAAAAATATCGAATAAAAGGCGGTGCATATATCTAAGACAGTGATAAATGTTCAGAACAAGTACTGGTGTTGATGCAAGGATAATGGGCTTTCCGAATGAGATATTTCACGTACGTTCAGCATGAAAAATAATGAAGACTTTATAGTAAAAAATGAAATAATTTATTTTTTGTGTAGAATAAGGCTACACATCTTTTTTGAAAAAGAGAAAATAGTCTTGTTTCCAAATGAACAAATTCTTCTTACGAACTTTATCCATTTTTATCCGCTCAGATATATGATATGTTCTTTAGTTGAGAGTTAGTAATGAGGGTATAATAATAAGGTATAATAAGGTATTATAGGGATACAGGTATAATAAGGTATTAGTAATGAGAGTTAGTAAATGAGGGTTAGTAATTTTATTTTCTTAGCACAATAATTATTTTGAATATATTTTTATTTATGATTCTCCATGTTTTCCATAAATGTATATTTCGCGACCTTTTACCTATGATATAATTGATTAAATTATGAATCACAGTTATTTATTATTTTTTATAAAACTGTTTTTATTTCCATTAAAATATATCTACTCTATTTATATAAAATCCTAATGGAACGAATTTTATGAACCGATTTTATGAAACGTCTGATTAAATGACTGAGTATGCTTTATAGCTATTTCTCCTAAAGCATGGAACATTTGGATGTGAAATTCACTCCGATAATCCGTATTGATCCACAGATTTCTTAAATTGTATTATAATTTTAAAACTAGAATTAGTTTTTGAGATATTATATTTTTTTTCTAATTTTAATAATATTTGTATAAAGATGGCAATTAGATTACTCCAATTTGTGGAATAAAGGGGAAAACACAACGATATTTAAATCTAATTTTCGTCATTTTCGAATTGAATTTGAAATTATCTTTTATTTCAATCGATAGTAAAGACAATATTGCGATTAAATTGTGTTTTTCGGGGAAAAAAATAAAAACATATTTTCACATTTCGATCGTCCAGAATCTGTTTATTTTAGAAACCAAATATTGTCTGTCATTTTCGAATTACACAGACGTAAAAAAAAAAAAAAAAAAAAAAAAAAAGGTTTTGTTTTCAATAAAAGGTTTTGTTTTCAATTTTAAAGGGAAAATGACATGAATAATCTTAAATACAGAAAGTAAATTTTAAAATATGAATTACATGATCATGTGTTACAAGCAGAAATAAAATTATCATCACTCTCGAAACGCATTTAAAGGTGATAATTATGTCATATGTAAAAAGGCATGAACTTTAAATATCTTAATATTTAAAGTGTCTAAAATAATTAAATTATTACACATGAAAAACTTTTAATGGTGAATATTGGTCAATATTTAAAAGGCTCAAATAATATTTCCAAATACTTTTACGCTAAATAATACATAAACCCGTGAATCTTAAAAGAGAAATTCTATTTAAATAAATAAATTATTACATGAGAAATGCATTTAATAGGGTAAATTACGTCATATATTAAAATAATACATTTAAAACGTTTTCCATTCCGGAGACTTAATATTACGTCACATGGTATAAAAGTAGTGCGGGAAGCAAATTTGTTTATATATTACATCCCTTGATGCAGCGTAAATTTATGCGTACAAAATATTTTTATTTTGTACGAAGTACTATTAAAAATATGCATATTAGAAAATTCGGATATAATTATTAATATAAACAATATGAATTGTAAAAATAAGCTGAAAATATCCATGATAGCATATTAAAATAGCAAAAGTATCCATGAATAAGCTGTACCTGCTCTTGAAACTCGACCTAAAACTCGATCAAGACATAAAATATATGCGTAAAATTTCAAAACGCAATGCTTTTCAATGCATGGATCTGAAAGCTATCCCAGTTTTTTAGCCTCAAAAAAGGAAGAATATTGTCCATAGCGTCGTTATAAAACTCAGGAAGTTACCGTCAATTTTAACCTAACCATTTTATACAAGCTCATTTTCAAATGTGTAATTGATCTTACATATCAATACCGAAAACTGATGCCATTTATTACGTCAACGATGGATGAGGCCGAGGTAACCGAGAAATGCCAATTCAAACTGTAAAGCATGGCAACCTGATTCCAGAAGATAGTTGCGCTGTTTTATTGTAATATTATTCAATCTTCAGTAACCTGGCAATATTTTTCAAACAGGCACATTGTATGTTTTCAGAGGCTGCGAAGCCTGAACAGGGTTTGGCGGACGAAACTCGATGGGAAGAGACCCCTAGTATATCATAAATTTATTTTATATTTATATTAATGTGCTATGTATAATTTGTTAGAAAGTTATACATTTATTTTTGTAAACTACAGGGTGGCTACTAAATACTGTTACAAATATTCAATCATTTTCTTTTACAAATGTAAAATATAAAATGATAAATACACTAATATGGTGAACATCAGAGATGAAAGTTTACCGGGAAATAATTTTACTCGAATCAACCGCCATCTTTATCGATTACACAGGATGATTGCTTATGCCATTGTCCGACAGCGGCACGAAATCTTCTAAGAGGTAATCGTTCTCATCCACGCAATATGGAAGCTTTGAAAAAGTTCAAACTTCTGTGTTGTTTGCTATTTACTTTAGCCTCTAAAATCCACCAGACGAAACAGTCTAAAGGATTCATATCCGGTGAAGAAGGTGGCCAACCTTCTTGCATGATAAAGTTCAGACAATTGACTTGGAGCAAAGCGTGTGTTCATTTAGCTTGTTGCGAAAGTGCAAAATCTTACTGAAATATCCAATTATTCTTTGGATACAGCCTACCAGCATTTGGCAATAAATATGTAGCCAATATGTCCTGTTTGTAATATTCCGCATTGATTTTTATCAGTTTATTGATAAACGTCAAAGGCAATTTTTCATTGTTTGACACTGCAGCCCAAACCATAACATAATTATTGCTTGGAATCCGGTTATCAGTTCGAAGGGTTTCAGTTATGTTCACAAAGGTTGCTGAAAATACTACATAATTTTTTTCATTATTATAACATTGTTCAGTAAAAAATAGCTTCTCATCAGGAAATATTATCTGTGAACACTTTTCCTTCCATGCCGCATCAGCAATTTCTTGCATCTTTGAAATCTTTTTATTCTTTTTGCATCAGTCAATCTTTGAACTTTTCTTTGCGATAAAGGCGAATACCAAGGTCTTCATTTATAATAACTTTCATAGTTCTACGACTCACGTTCTCTTCTGCAGCCATTTTATTTGCAGAACGTTGTAGATTTCATCGTATCATTTCACGAATTCTTTTGATGCGCTCTTTTTTGCGAACTGAGCATGGACGACCAGACCTAGGTCGATTTTTACAGCTATTAGTATCCAATAAACGATTTATATTTCTATATATAAATGTTCTATTAAAACGAATGCATTTTAATTGCTTAAAGATTTCACCTGCGGAAAATCCGCGATCAAAGAGCTGTTTAATCATCATTCTTTTGTATCCATCTTTAAAATAATTTTAAATATTTGCTTTATACAAAAATCGTTTGCACTAATAGAAAATTGCCAAATGCTGAAATAGAGAAATAAATTGTTTTACCAAACGATTTAAATTAATTCTTATTTTTACTTTCTTCTATCTTTACAAGAAGAAAGTATTGGATTCGAAAAATTTTCGACTTCCGGTTTTCGTGGGCGCTCTATCTCTAGAACTAATGCACGGAATTTAATAAAAATTTATATTCAAGTAGTACCTAATATACATTGGTGCTGATTAGTTTTTGGTGTAAATCGCACTGCAGGTAGCTCTGTTATGCTGCATTTTTCATGATTTCTACAGTAGCTCTATCTCAAGAACTAATGCACGGATATTTATCGAGCTTCAGATTCAGTTATTCCTTGATATGAGTTGGTGCTGGTAATGTTTTGGTGTAAATCACCCAAGAGATGGAGCTGCCATACTGCATTTTGCAGCATTTACACGATTTTTGTAATAGCTCTATCTCAAGAAATAATGCACGGATTTTCATCAAACTTCAGATTCAGTTAGTCCTTGACATGAATTCACGGTTTGTTCATTTTGGTGTAAATAGCTCAACAGGTGTCGCTGCTATGCTGTATTTTTTGCCATTTCCGCAATAGCTTTATCTCAAGAACTAATGCTTGGATTTTCAACAAACTTCAGATTCAGGTATACCTTGATATCATTTAGTGCTGTTTATTTTTGGTGTAAAGCGCTCAACAAGTGGCGCTGGTATGCTGCATTTTTGAGAATATCCCCTATAGCTCTATCTCAATAACTAATGCACGAATTTTTTATCAAACTTCAAATTCAGATATACTTTGATATCAATTGGTTCTAAATTGATGTAATTTCTTGTACTATTTAAATGATTTAATTGACGTGATTTATATCGAAGAAAGTTTTGTGACGGCTACAACATACTAGTTTGGAGAGTAATGGTATTTAGTAGCCACCCTGTAGAACTAAAATTCAAAGGGAAATATATTTAATCTAAGATATTTTGTTCACACGAAACACAATTAATCATATTAATCATAAAACTGTCAACATATTTTCAAACTTTTAAATTACAATCTTATTTAAGAATAATTTTATATCATTTACAAACTCAATTATAAAAGAATTATTTTCTGTACAATGTTAGTTGCACTTAATGTACCGTATGTTCTGGCGTTTCACACGCACCTACTGTTTGAGACTTTTTTTTTTTTTACTTTAACTAAGCAGTTTGCCGTATTTTTCCGTTTCCAAAAAATCCAATAGGATGAAGAGAAAAATATTTTAAACAGGATTATACTTTAAGACATGTGTCAAATAAAGGGGCATAACGTGTATTTTAGAAACAAACAGGGAAAGAAAATTTAAATTAACATTAGTTTTATAAGAAATTTTATGAAAATGCAGGAAAGCCCTCAGACACTCAGAGGGTTAAGTAGACTAAGGAATACAACCATACATCCCCTGTCTTCCGTGTTACAGTATATATGTGATACATTTTTTTTTATTGAAAATTCTGAAAGATATTTGCTTTATTATAGTGTTTTTTTCTAGATTTTCCACTAACAACACTTTTTATGTGATGCTTTTATGTGTATTTAAGCCTTTTTATGTGAAAAATATCCTTTAGTTAAGCAAATAAAGCTTTGAAATTTAATAAAAGCGATACTTTTTCATCAGCGCAATGCGACGAATTAACAGCCGATGAAATCGCTAAAGAAAGCGCTATTTTCTGCAGCCTTTTTGATTTTGATATTTTTATATGTTTAAGCACGAACTTCTATTTACATGTACGTTAAACTTGCGTTTTATATATAGTATTTTTTGTTATTATTTATTTATTGATGAAATTCTAAATTCGTTATCGAATATTTGCCAGAAACAAATGCTGAAGTATGTATATTGTTTTAGGAGAAACATAATATTTTCTTTTAATCTGGCAGCACGCGATAGAGATAGGTTTTTAAAGCACCCATGCTTAAAACTTATTTTAAATCCCATAAAATATATCAGTATATTGAGATATAGTTTTTGAACAAATTGCATTCTAAAGTATATACCCCTTCCCCTATTCGATGGTTTAAAAATTGAATTTTTACGATGCTTGGAAGTTAAAAGAAAAGCTGCAAAAGCAAAATTTATGGGTGAGATGCGTTGACATCGTCTATATGAAGCCAGCTTTACTTATGGATATGCTTTTGTTTCAGAAAATAAATTTTCCGTATTACGAGCATCCTTTTTTTTTTTTTTTTTTTTTTTTTTCCAAGGAAACCTTCATGAGAGATGTACTGTAGCATAAAAATTAAATAATGAACATTAAAAGTATAAAAAATAATACATTTTCTTTTCTGCTTTAATAAATGATAACGTTTTTCACTTTTAAAGATTTCCATGAATCAATCGAAACGTTCGCAGCCTATGTCAAACATCTGGAACAAGCTTTTATTTTGCATCGTGTTAAGAAAATTAAAAAAGTAGCTGATATTATTTCATGTATGGATCGAAGCTATATAATATGTAATTTGACTTGTCATTTCCGAAAGCTTCAAAATCCTTGAAATATACTGAATATGTTGATATTCTCTTTAAGCATTTAAGCTTTGCTCCAAACAAATTTTGCGAGGAGATAAAGAATGCGAGTTTAAGATTTCCCTGCTACACTGTAAAAAAATTCCGACCAGTTTTCCTGTAGGAATCGGGAAAATAGTTGCCCTTATCGTATCGGAAAATTTTCCGACCGAGTTCGGAATAAAATCCGTATAAAAAGGAAATAGTCAATAAAACCGTATTTTACGGATTTTATTCCGAGCTGGGTCGGAAATTTTTCCGGTACGATAAGGGCAACTATTTTTCCGATTCCTACAGGAAAACTGGTCGTATTTATTTTTTTTTTTTTTTTTTTTTTTTTTTTTTTTTTTTTTTTTACAGTGTAGATTAAAATAATGACTGCATTTTCTTTTCTTTTTCCGATCATACATTAAATAAAAATTTACTTCTTAAGTTTTTTCAAGGATTAAACAATGAAAGTATTCAAAACAAAGGAATCATTCAAGTAGATGCTTTAAGTTTTAAGAAATCTGTAGAAAAATCTGTTGCTTTGCATAATGCGGAAATTGAAATTTCAGAATTGCAACATAAAAATTTTAATTTTAATAAGATTGCATGTACAACCAAAGAAATTTCCAAGAAAGAAAACAAAAAGAAACAAAACAGTTTCCTTGAAAGAAACAAAAGAAAAGATATATAAGCAAAGAAATTTCAAAATTGTTCTCAAAAGCGGAATATCAACAATCATTCGAATCATGGACATTCTGAGGTAGATAAAGGTAAATTGAAATGTTATATATGTGAAAATACATCACATTTGGCTAATGTATGTAAATATATTAATACAGTTTGTAATGTATATAAGAAAAAAAAAGGCATTTAAGTAAAGTATGTAAAAGTAGAAATGATGCAAAACAAGTAAATGTATTAAATACAGCAGAAGTATTATCTGTAAATTATGATAAAAGTTCAACACCCATAACCCCCCATCGTCCTTTTTAATTGAAAACAACGCAGACCTGACGTGGAGTTTGATACTAGATCTTGAATTTCAGCAAAAGAACTTTAACCCTTTATGTCCCAAATTACGAATTCATGGGAATTTAATTTTCTAACGCATTTTTCGTGAATTTTTGAAAGTATATTAGAAGATTTAGACAGACATTTAATAAATTTTAGAAGGATTTTGCGATTTTCTCTCGAATCCTTTATTTAAAATATTTTTATTAGTATTTTGTAGAATTAGGTAATGTACAAGTATAATGTTTATACAATAGAAATATAGTAATATTTCCGAGCTGAAACTCCTCTCCCCCACCAATCTTTCAACGACAAGAAAGCTTAAGATGCAAAGGCAAAAAAATCATCCTTTAAAAAATACTTTTTTGTGCAACAATTAAAGTGTCGAATATTGCATGTTCCTAGTACAACTACAAAGAGAACAATGACATGCGTATGTTTAGTTCGGATAATGCTCCTCAATTTACATCTGCAGAATTTAAAAGAGTCTTGAATAATCATGGTGTGAAAAATATTATGAGTACTCCATACTATCTTGATACAGAGAGTCAGGCTGAGATATATGTGCAAATTTTCAAACAAAAATTAAAAGTCTGAGCTTCAAAATCTGGTACTTTGTAAAGGAATTTAAATAACTTCCTTTTGTAATCTGTAAAGATGCCTCATGTTACGACATGTGAGAGTCCTGCACCTTTCTTTCTATATCGTCATATAAGAACAAAAAATGATTTATTAGTTCCAAGCGTTACATTTTTTGTTTATGATAAACAAAGTGCATGCTAGAAATTCCAAGGTTAAAGTAAAATAATTTCAAAGACTAATTTAGGTTGTCATAATAATCATTGGAGTCAAAATTTATGGCAGGAACTAGAAAATTTCTGACGGATTTGCCCCTTGTGGGAGTGACTTTGGATTTCAGTACCTGCCGAAGTCCCAGCTCTCAAGCTTGCTGCCTATCATCCACTATCATTGAAAGGTGAAGGTTTTCTGGATAGGCAAAGAAAAAAAATTATTTGAATGACCTTCTTCACCATTTCTTGGACTTTTGCAAAGAGCTAGCTGGTTGCGAGTCTTTTCTTGTAGTTGCTTTTAAGAGAACTGAATGCCACATTCCACACATTCACCCATAACTCCTGAGTAAAGATGAGAGATACCTGCTCAACATTGCCGTGTGCTACTAGTTTTGTTCCTCAGGCCCAGTGAATCAGGTCCAGTACAAATATTGCACTATCGGGGGTTAATGAAAACATACATGTTACTTATACTGTATTGTATATTTTATTGAAAACCCCACGAGAAAATCTCATGAACATTGTCGCGTACATTATGCCAGTATACGTACCTCTGTGATTCGAAATTAAGACAGGATCTTTAATAGTTGAGGGACATAAACATATTATTGAAAGTGTCAAGAAATACAGAAGCTTCCTTTCAAAAGTCGAAGAAGTCGCGAAGCAGGTCTTCCAAACAAATGCATTCTTTGTCCATCCAGAAAACCTTCTCCTTTCTATGGTAGTGGATGATAGGCCGCACGTTCAAGAGCTGGGATTTCGGCGGGTACTGAAATCGAAAGACACTCCCACAAAGATCAAATCCGTTACAATTTTCTAGTTCCGGCCATAAATTTTGACGCCAATGATTATTATGACATCATAAATAGGTCTGAAACAAAGATTACCTCTCCCTTTTCAAACTCCTTTTCTCCCTTCACAAAGTCCACCTCTTTTGGTAAACATCTCTTCACCTGAAATTGCAGACTTGACTTCCAATTTTGGAAAGCGAACTCTTCCATTGAGTCTGGCACATACCATGTCATACGCTAGCCGTAGAGAGTGCAGTGTCAAGCTGGTACCACAGGCCTCCTCAAAATTAATGGGCATGAGCGACGTGATTGTCTCATAAGAGCCACCGTAGCTTCTCGTGATACCATGCTAAAATTTGACACTAAATCAGAATTCGCAGTACCTGAATCGGCATGTGCATCTGGATAATTCTCCACGCCCAAATTTTGGTTGGTTGGTTGGGTAGGGTGTCGGTGAGACTGGCGGTGCAGCCCCTTTCCTGTGGTGGGTCCTGAGTTGTTCTTAGAAGGACGAGCTGTACAATTTCGATCTCTCGTACCCTACCGGTGAAATGGACGGAGGGAGGAGGGGGGTATTGTTTTCGACTTTTAGCCTCAGGATTGCCTTATGTACAAAAAAATCAGGTCGATTGGTCAATATTTACAGTTACAATATTTACAGTAATTTGGGTTAATTCTACGAAAATTGGCCATTTTCACTCCCTTGAAGGGGTTAGAGGGCAGATAATCTTGGTTTAAGACCAATATATGATGTCATAATAATCATTGGCAAAGAAATGTATGGCCGGAACTAGAAAATTTCTGACGGATTTGCCCTTTGCGGGAGTGTCTTTGAATTTCAGTAAAGAACAAAATTTGTTTGAATGGCCTTCTTCACCACTTCTTGTACTTTTTCAAACAGTTGATTGGCTGCGAGTTTTTGCCTGTAGTTGTTTTTAAGAGAATTGAATGCCACATTCCACACACTAACCCATAATTCTTCAGTAAAGATCAGAAATACCTGCTCAACATTGCCCATTGCTGTTGGGGCTTGTTCTTCATACCTAGTGAATCAGATTCCGGGACAAATATCTCACTCTCGGTGGTTAATGATAGCAAACAGGTTTTTGCTGTCAAACTGTGCTTCATTGGAGACCACACAAGAAAATCTCATCAACATTGTCACGTTCATTAATCCAGTATACGTACTTCTGTGGTTCGAAATTTAGGCAAGATCTTCAATAGTTAAAGGACGTTACCTTATTTTTGAAAGCATCAAGAAATGTAGAAGCTTACCTGCAAAAGTCCAAGAAGTGGTGAAGCCGATCTTTCAAACAAATGCTTTATTTGTCCATCCAGAAAACATGCTTCTTTCAATGGTAGTGGAGGATAGGCAGCACGGTCGATAGCTGAGATTTCTGCAATTTCTGTAATTCAAAGATACTCCCACAATGAGCAAATCCGTCAGAAATTGCCTAGGTTCGGTCATACATTTTGACGCCAATGATTATTATGATATCATAAATCGGTCTGAAACCAAGATTACCTGCCCACCTCTTTTGGTAAACATTTCTTCAGCTGAAATTGCAGACTTTATTTCCAATTTTGATTGCGAACTCTTCCATTGAATCTGGCAGACATAACTAGTCATACGCGAGCCGTTTAGAGCACAGTGTCAAGCTGGTAACACAGGCCTCCATAAAAGTTTATGGGCATGAGCAACGTGATAGTTTTATAAGAGCCGCCCTCGCTTTTCGTGCTAACATACTAAAATTTGACACTAAATCGAATTCGCAGGAATGAATCTACATGTGGATCTGAATAATTCTCCCTGCCTACATATTGGTTGGTTGATTGGGTAGGGTGTGGTTGGGACTGGCGGTGCAGCCACCTACCCGTGATGAGTCCTGTGTCGTCCTTAGAAGGACGGGCCAAGAGCTGTACAATTTTGACCTCTCGTGCGCATCCTTTAAAAAGACAGAGTGGAGGGGAGTGTTTTTTCGACTTTTAGCCTCAAGGTTACCTTATGTAAAAAAAAAAAAATCAGGTCGATAGTCAATATTTATACCTTCTGTAACTTGGGTTAATTCTACGAACATTTTCCATTTTCACCCCCTTGAGGGGTTACAAGGGAATAGAGGAGGGATGTGTGGTATTTTGCCATCCATTATACACCTCAAGGACATGCTGTTTACAAAATTTCAGTTCGATAGGAAATATTTACACCTTTTGCGATTTTTCGTTTATCTGTTCAATTTGCGTTCAAATTCAATAATTTTGAAAGCGATGCGCGAACGGAAGATATTTTCCTATTTCAAAAATATTTTCCCTCTGTGTTTGTATTGAACAGTAGCAACTTTTCCGCACTATTACAATTCGATTCTCAAACTTTTTTTGTTTTTCGCTCCGGTCTAGTATATATGCCATTTCCGGTACGTAAAGAAAAAATCACAATGAGTGTTTGTAATTTAGCTTTATATTTCTGATAACTAAAAAAAAATGAGAATTTTTTTTTCTCTCAAAAAGACAGTAAATATATACGAATATGAACAGATATCTTCAGTTCCGAAGCTAAAATAATAATACAGATGCTTATTCATTGGTTTTTTTCCAAACGAAATGACATAAATGACAGAAAAAAATATCTTTTCTGAAATTAATTCTTTAGGCGCTTAGTAATTTAGTTTAAAAAATATGGATCTAAAACTACAAAACCCCTTAAAAACACCAATTTAATAACCATTAACCACTTCAACGTTTGCTCCGATATATGTCGGGGTTAAAAGCACTGTTTTCTTATATCTGCTGCCGGTGAAGTGGTTAAACTAAAATAACGTAATCTCAAATTTAAGAGCTTTTAACAAGTAAATAATCTACAAATCCTCAAAAATTTTTATTGAAAAAGATTTAAATTAAATACTTATGAAAATTTCTCACTTTCTAGGTCATACTGTCTTTCGGGCATTTTTAGGTATTTTTCAAACTAAGATGAAAAGAACATTTATTTTATAGGGGAATCAGCTGAGATGCTACAATTTATTTGTTTGCTTTGAACGCAAAAAACATTCGGTTATTAAGAAGTGATTTGAAAATATAAAAAAATCGGACATTTTAGTTTTTATAAGGAAAAGAACAAAGGTAACAAAAAGAACAAAGTAAAAATAATAAGAAACAAAACGTTGATCTCAGAAGATCCAATTTTATCTCCATGACAACGAACGATAAAAATATGAATCAGAATAAAGTCTGTATGCAAAGCATCGGACAAAATTCCAATTCTAACCAAGATTGCAGCCGATCTAGTGAGAGAAAAATAAAAAAAATAAAAACTCAGGATACAGCTCGCGATAAAAATCCATTAAATAAAAATAATCAAATAAATCGAGAAGCTAATTCTGTCTTCAATAATGAAAATAAAAATACTGAAGAATACACTTTAAAACTAAACTGTAATTTAACGCAATATTTTAAAGGAAATCTCTATATAGATAGCGGTGCAACACAACATTTAGCTAATGACATAAACCTGTTTACAGATTTTAATTCGAACGCGGAAAATGTGAAAATTATTATTGCAGATGGGAACCCATAGACCGAAGAGGTTAATGAGTATCAACATCACTGCTTCTACATATAAAACAGATAAAAATTACAATAGAGCATATTTTACAATACAGATATAGTCCTCATCCTCAAAAAATATAATTGTTGTCATGTAAGATTGTTTTATTTTTTAATTTATCGCCATCTACGTGAATTGAACAACAGGGACTGCATCCATAAATATATTTATACATTCTTGCAACCTGTATTAAAAATAATACTTGAGACTGATTTTAAACTTTATGACTTATGACATTACATAACAATTAAACAATTTTTTATTGTCGCAATGAAAATATTTACTGTTTTTTTGCTTATTCATTCTTTAAAATAAAGTCAAATTCCTTGTATGGGATATTCATTTGGGCAGCTATAAGAGAAACTATTTTTTTAAAAGTTATTAAATTTATAATAATTATATACTATTTAAAAACATCGTTGAATATCCATCTAAATTAATTAAAAAATATATATTTGAGATTTTATTTCATCAGTGCGAAAATCAAGTCTTTCTCTTCTAAATAATCAAATTTAATACTCAGAATAACTTCCTTTAATAAGAGAGTATTTCATATAAAGTGGATAGCTAAAATAGAATTTTCACAATTCATTAAAAACAATAGCTTACAATAACTAATAAGTAGAATATGTAAACATTATTAATTGGTCCTGGCTGAAAACATTATTGTCGATGTAGTAAAAATAATGTACGTCGAAATATATCAAATAATGAATAGTTTTGATTTATCTCACCTGAAATATATCTATTTCATTGTACAGACGATAATTTTCATGATGCTTTGTTAACAAATTATCAATATTAGCATGCATCTTACTGTTGCAGTTATTAATTAGCACAGACGGATAACATTAATATCAGCTACATTAATACAATACACTGAAAAAGATTTAAATAATTAATATTTTACATTCGTGTCCCTGATAGGCTTTTCATTGGTAGCCTCATAATTGTAATACATTATCAATATTAATTTCACTTAATTGTTCGACATCTTTTCTGATGAAAGCTCTACCCTTTTCAGAGATATTATATGAAGGTATTTAATAAAATCAATATCGTGATTTATTACTCATGCTTATTGTAATTGTAATTTAAATAACTATTAATTCCACTTCACATTTATCTTTTGATTTACACAAATCGATAGAAATAAAACTATCGAAAAATGATGCCATGTACAAACTAGTATGTTGTGGTCATCACAAAACTTTCTTCTATATAAATCACGTCAATTAAATCCTTTAAATAGTACAAGAAATAACAACGATTTAGCCCCAATTCATATCAAAGTATATCTGAATTTGAAGTTGGATGAAAATTCGTGCATTAGTTCTTGAGATAGAGCTATAGCGGAAATTCTGAAAAAAATGTAGCATAGCAGCGCCACCTGTTGAGCGATTTACACTAAAAGTAAACAGCACTAAACTATACTAAGGTATACCTGAATCTGAAGTTTGTTGAAAATCCAAGCATTAGTTCTTGAGAAAAAGCTATTGCGGAAATCGCAAAAAATACAGCATAGCAGCGCCACCTGTGGAGCGATTTACACCAAAAATTAAACAGCACTAATTTATACGTCAATACATGTCAAGGACAAACTAAATCTGAAGTTTGATAAAAATCCGTGCAATAGTTCTTGAGATACAGCTCTTGTGGAAATCGTGAATAATTCAGCACAGCAGCGCCACCTATTGGACGATTTACACCAAAAATTAAACAGCACTAATTTATATCAGGGAATAACTGAATCTGAAGTTTGATGAAAATTCGTGCATTTTGTCTTGAGTTAGAGCTATCGCGATAATCATGAACAATGCAGCATACCAGCGCCACCTGTTGGGCGATTTTCACAAAAAAGTAATCAGCTCCAAACTATATCTTGGACTAACTGAATCTGAAGTTTTATCACAATCCGTGCAGTAGTTCTTGAGATATAGCTATTGCAGAAATCGTGAAAAATGCCGCATAGCAGCGCCACCTGTTGGGCGATTTTCACCAAAAACTAATCAGGTCCAGTTTATATCAAGGTCTAACTAAATATGAAGTTTTGTGAAATTCCGTGCATTATTTCTTGAGATAGAGCGCCCACAAAATGTTTGTCACATACAGACTCACAGACAGAGTGACAGAGTGACGGAGTGACAGAGTGACACAGTGACAGAGTGACAGACAGACTCACAGACAGACATTTTCTAAAAACCATCAAATCGTGTTCTGGGCATTCTAAAACGTATAAATCCGTTGAAAACCCGAAGTCGAAATTTTTCACGAATCCAATACTTTCTTCTTGTAAAGATAGAAGACAGTAATAAACAAATGTTACTAGATATTATATATTTATGAGAAATTCAATGATATAAATATATATAAATATCCTCTAAAAACCCGAATATTCCAGTTTTAATTACATAGGAACCTCTTTTATCCGAAATTCTTTTAACCGAAATGCTTGGTTAACCGAAATCCATTTTTAAAGCTTTTTTTTTCTATCACATTCCTTTAGTGAAAATCCATGTTTAAAGCATTTCTTTTTTTAACTATCATATTCCTTGTGTGCAAGCGGTCTTTCCGAACTACGAGTACATATAAATATTTTCGATCCCCTTTCTTAGAGTTCCTTTGAATTTAACTGGAGCTCCTGTAAGCTGCGGAGTGGAACGAAGAAAACGAACAAATTAGCAATTCTGAACACTTTGAATGTTTTGTAAAAGGTTTTGGCACGTCTGGAACAGCAGAAAGTGTGTGATACTGGTGAACTAAAAATTTTTAAAAACTCCGTTATAGAGCTTCAAAGCAAGGGCATTCGAAACTGTGACAAACAAAACATTTTTTGAAACCCTTGTGATGTATGTAAAAGGTACTTAATTTCAAAATTAAAATTCAGGTAATTTATTTTTGTTTCAATTTTGTTATTGTTTTATTTTTATTAAACACCTGTTATCATAATAAGAAACATTGCATGTAGTTGACTTTAATCTTAAAATTGAAGTATTCTCATTTATCCGAAAGTTTTGATTTTCCGAAAGATGATCGCTTACAATTACTTCCGATAATCGAGGTTCTACTGTATTGGGCAATTCTTTGTCAGCTTGTTTTTAATGGTCAAAGGAATTTCTTTTCATTACTTTTGTTGTTTCTTCAGGTAAACTCATAGGCCAAAAGTAATCTGATTATAAGCAAATGGTATAACTTGAAATATTCACCAAATAAAAAGTTAAGAAAAATTGACCAAGAAAAATTTTCATTTCATATTTTACTATCTAAATGAATAAAAAAAATCTGCTACTCATTTATATTTCAAGAGATTTGTAAATACAAACTTGAACAAAATAATTTGTGGTTGTATCGGGGCTATATAATTAAAAGCCTTTCTTAATGAAAAAGGAATTTTGTTGCTGAAAAAATGAAGAGAATAAATGAAAAGAAAGAAATTCCTTTGTCTTATTTTTTTTTTTCATTTATTTGCAGAGAATATGTAACGTCGATGAAGAATTCACTGATGGGAAAGGAATATGAAATTCTATTTTAATAAGTGTGAAAAATCCATTTTGATCCATCCATGCAGTTCGTTTATTCCTCTTGCAATTTACGAGGTTTAGAATTCTGAAAAGAGTAATATTGTTTAAGAGTGTTACAGATTAGAAATGATTGTTTTGTTGATTATCTTTTTCTGAAATTTATGAGTATTTCCTTAAATTTATAAATTTGCCTTTGATTGTTATTATGAAAAGAATAAATCAGATCAGATATTTTGCATGCTATTGAATAAACCATTTGCTAAAGCTTACTTTAGATATATAAAGTGCGAAATTTACTTATTTATGTTTTTTATGAAGATAGTTAAAGACATACATCCACTGTTGTTTCATTTGAAAATTCAACTATATATTTCGTTGAAAACAAATCTTAGTATTAACGGTATCTATATTTTATTCTTGAAATTTATACGCTATAAGGCAAGAAAATGATAATACAAAATACAAGATGGCAAATAACATTTACATTTTAAATAAAAGGTGCTGAGGTGCACTTATTCCCTTTACTCTGCATTTAATGAATATTTTTCATCGGACATTCATTTAATTCTCCAAGTAAAAATTAAAAATATCAATTTTGCACATACATCAAATAGCCAATATCTATAAATATATTTATTTTAATCTCACAGAAGGCTATCCGTTTTAGTTCACGGGCTATCAAAGCCTGGGAGCTAATGTGCCCGCAGTTTCTGTATGTATGTATGTACGAATGTATGTAAGTAACGCGATAACTCTTGATAGAAATATCCGATTTGCTTCAAATATTTTTTCTTGGTTCATTCTAATAAAGCGCTTCTCTGATTAGTTTTGGGAATTTATTTGTTAAATATAAAAGGGGGGTAACGTCGGGGGGGTTATCCCCCTTAATTTAGATAAATGGGTTTTTCATGCAGAATTATCAGATTTGCTTCAAATTTCGTATACCGGTTTATTCCGACAAGGCGCTTCCTTGATTAGATTTGGAAATTCATTGATTATGTATAAAGGGGAGGGGATTATGACCCCATTAATTTAGATGAATGGATTTTTCATGCAGAATCATCATCTTTGCTTCAAATTTAGTATACCAGTTTATTCTGATAAGGAGCTTTCCTGATTAGATTTGGAGGTTTATTGTTTAAGTATAAAGGGTACGGGACAGGTGGAGCTAATCCGTTCCTTAATTTACTTTTCAAGAGCCATTATTCTTTGAAATAAGAATATAATATAAAATCAGTGTGAATAGTCTGTGGGCTCAATGTCATCAGTTTAACTGGGCACTTTACTTTTTTATTCTATTTTTTTTATAAGTTTTCAAGAAAATATATTAACAGAATATCGTTGAGCAAGAAATATGAAGTTGTATGATAAACCGTTTTCCTTGACAATCTTTACTTTTGGAAAATGAAATCATACATAATATAAATTCATCAATCTATATATAAATAACATAGGGCAGCTAATTTCTGTATTATATTTCTTAAAAATGTATAAGTTTTCCTATAGCGTAAAATATAACTCTGAACACTATCTGGACATTATGGAATTGAAGAGGAATTCACTGTGCGGCTCTAAGATACAAATGGATGTATCGATTGCTTATATAAAGCATGTTGTACAGCAAAACTTTTACTTAAATTAGATTGTACTTCAAGATAGTTTTGTTTCAGAAGAAATTCGATAAAAATCTATAAAACAAAAGAAAACATACTCCAGATCAATGGATTAGATTCCTTAATATTACCTTTTTTTCGTTCATAATCAGAAATCAAACAGAACAATAACAATAAAACTGTAACCAATCTAACTAAAATATTAATGTTTTAAATAACTCCATGTCTGACAGAGAATTTTTTTTTGAAGATTCATTGATATGTTTGAAAAATTATGGAATTGCATCTATATAAACGTAGTTTGATTCAATTTTGTTTCTATGTATACAAGTGGAATGCATGCATAATTCAATAATTCTAATAAAACATACTTTTCTGACACACAGTATCAAGCAGGTAGATTTCGAAGTTAAGTACTAATTTCACAAAGAATTTAACGAATTAAGCGAAATGTGATTTTTTTTCTTATACAGCCTCTCCCCTCTACACACACACACACACGGATATTTTTTTGTTTTTAATTTCTTTTTTTCTGTAAGAGTTGCTCTTGTCAAAAGCTTGTCAATACAAAAGTTGTAGGTAATATTAAGAGAATTAATGATAAATTTAAGTTAATTTGATATCTTGTGAATTGACAAAGTTATGATATTTTTCCCTTCTGAAAACCCTATTTTTTGCACTCCTTGAAGACATTTTTAATCATATCAATACCGAAACAATAGCTACGAACAATTATTTTTCTGAATTATTATATATCAAAATCTAAAATGTTATCTACAAACAAATAGAAAACGATTATTTATAAGACAGAAAATTTACTCACCTTTGCAAAATTTTGAAAATTCTCAAGAATTCTTTAACGGACGCTCCGCCTTCATGGCACTGATGTTGGAGGAGGTAGGCGAAGCAATGCATACTTGGCTGGACTGACAATGTCATGTAATGTAAAGTTTAAAAAATATCGCGACTGGGCCAACATACCCCTATGGCCAACTAGCCCCGGTCTACCCTATAGGAATTTTCTGATATGAATGAGAAATTTTGAAAAAAAAGGGCCACATTGGTCCGCTTGTGTTTGTACCTCAGCGTGGCACTTGCGCCCATACATTCCTATACAATAAATGATTATTAGAATGTCCTGTACCAACACGTAAAGTTAAACTAAACGTTAAAGTTTGTACCACCCCGTATATACTCACCCCGTAAGAATCACCTCGTATATATTCAGAATTCCAAAATAAAACCTCCAGTGTGATTCGAATGTAAAACAGCGCTTTAGAAACTATCCATTACAATCAGGGATGGCGAACCTATGGCAAGCGTGCCACTTTTGGCACGCGAAAGAATACTTTTGGCACGGCCTTGCTTGTGGCTCTAACTTAAAATAAAGTGAGATTACATAGCAAATCGCGACTAATCTTTTCTAAATTTGTGAAAATGGAAATAGAAAAAGATAATTGCAGCATGTTATGTTACAATCTAATTAATTATAGTCTCAAAATTTTTTCAAACAAAGACGATATTTGAAATCTATCGACAACAATTGGTTATTCTAAATTCCGATGGTAAAGTTATGGCAACTTAGGAATTTATTTCAGAGCTATTTAAAGAAACAGACGTTTGTCATTTTAGTAGTTTTTCTCCCTATCTGTGCTTTGGAATCACTGTTTTCACAAATGAATAATATCAAAACTCAAGCTGAAAGCACTTATCAGACAAATCCGTTTCAGTTTTCATTAAAATTAACTCGATATTAAGATGCAACAACAGAAATCAAATTACATTGCATCTTTTTTTTTTTTTTTTTTTTTTTTATAAATTTCTAAAATATATTTGTTTCTATAATTATTATAGGATATAATATCTACATGTATGTTCCCCAGATTTTTTAAATCCTAATAGAAAATTTTAAGTTATTTTAAGCCATTATTTACCCCCTACTAAATTTGTTTTTTAGTTGGCACGTCATGGTCACGTAAAATACTTTTTGATCAAACTTGACACGCGGTCACTAAAATGTTCGCGAACGTTTCAGTTACATAATACGTTAATGAGCAAAGCTCAAACAATTAAATTAAGAAACAAATTTCAAAAACAAGAAAAACACAACTTACAGTCTGTTTTTAAATTACATGATAATAAAATTCTGTTTAAACTTTCTATAGAACTCAATAATAGTACGTTTATTCTGCATCTAAGCATCATTAATTGGTATGGATAAACTTAAATCATATTTAAGTATTCTGCCTTTCTATCTTAATTAAACATATTTTTTATAACTTAATGAAAACATCTGTGGAGAAACAAATAATCATATTTAGACTGGAGATTTCTGAAGGAAGGAAAGATATTTGGACACATTCCAAAATTCTTGAAATGTGAATTGCGTGGTAATTTCTTGCTTTCTCTGCTGTTAAAAAAAATTATTCGTTCAGTGTTGATATTATGATAATTAAATTACTAAAAGTATAGTTAGCGTAGTTTAATGCGAAGTATCTCAAACAGGATTAACAATTTTTAACACTCAATTTTAACAATTTTTAACAACTCTAACATCCCAAATAAAAACTACTATGCAATATGAAAAATATCGTAGAAAGTAACCATTGAAAAATTAATTGTAACATTTCATATTGACGATGTGACAATATTGCATTGGTCTGATCTAATAAAAAAGTTACCTACATTTAAAAAAAAATCTGTTTTAATAATAATTACAATTTATGTATAAATATTTTGGTTAATCAAGTTTCAGAATTTATGCAAACATGTATTCTGACAAAATAATTAATACATAAATAAATGTCTCATGTAAACGTAATGTGTCAAATGTAAACCCAGAAATATGACTTAAAACATACACAATTAATTCTTTAAAAAATGTTTTCTTGTCGATTTTCTCTTCGCATATATATGGTTAATTACACAAGCTATTGACATATAAATATGCCCAAAACATCCAAATTAACATCCTACTGACTCTTCAGTAATTAGAGATTAAATTATGGCTTATTTTATGCAGTTAAAATTTTTATTGCAAAATAAAACCGATACCGCGCGTTTGTAAACAATTTAATGCAATAGTGTTTTCATTTTATACTTTCTAAATATAACCAAATACTTTATCTTATTTCTTTTATTTTACAATCATAAATAAATATTCCACAGAATTTTTTTTCTCTTATATCCCAGAAAAATCTCATTTCATCAAAATATATTATTAACAGCTTAAGATATTTTAAGTTGTAAAATCCTTTCTCGAAATGGCACACAATAAATGAAAATAAATAGGCCAGATTGAATTTTACAGAGACTTAACTGCTTGGAATCCAGAAGTTTAAACGAAATTACAGTAACACACTGTAAGATAAACAATGGAAATTGTATTAGAAACACTGCAAATGTTCAGAATGTTTTAGAGTAAATCAAGGCAAGTATTGTAAATATTTTTACTTATTATTTATTGTCTAAAACGATATAAAATTAATCAGAAATAGTTACTTACATTACTAAAAACAGCTTTGTAGCTAAAACGTTTTTTAAAAATTGAGTACATTTAATTTGGAATAAATAGGTTCATTGATTTTACACAAATACATTTACTTCGAATTCAGAAGTTCAAATGTAATTACAAGTGCAATCACATTAATAGTCCTTTACATTCACAAAGGGAATTGTATTACAGACTTTATTGATGTTCTGAAAGTTTTAGTATAAATATGTATCAGCAAAGTATTGTATATTTGTAATTATTATTTCTTTTAAAAATATAGAAAATAGATCAGAAAATATTTAATTACATCTCTTCAACAGCTTTGTAACTAAAAACACTCTTCGAAAGTGCTTATGATAAACTGATATAAGTATGCTACATTGCCGTTTATAGATATTCACTCACTTAGGATTCAGAAGTTCCAATGTAATTACGAAAGGAAATTACTGAAATTGCCCATTACATTCACGAAAGGAATTTTATTAGAAACTTTGTTAATGTTTGGAAAGTTGTAGAATAAATAAGTATAAAGACAGTACTACCGATTGGAGAAAATATTTCCATTAATAAAAGATGGAAAACTCGAGATTATTATTCTTTAACTATAAAAAAAACATTTACATTTACATTTTTAACTTATACAGTTGATTTGATAAATTAAACACTTTTTAAGACTAATCTATGCTAACACTATAAGAGGTAAAAATTGTTTATTGTAGGAGGTAGGCTCTGGAACTACCGAAAAGATTCCAAAAGTAATGGTATCAAAATGATGGTGTTAGTCCAACTTAGAACATAGGCTATATCTTATGTCCGTGCCACTGGCCAAAAGGGGTGCAGGAGCAAAAAACGTTCTAAAATTGCGATTTTCGTGTTACTGAAGGGCCTAGAAACAAGAAATTTGGAATTGTAGTTACTTATAAGATACTAATGATCTCTCAGGACATTTCTTAAATAAATCGAAATTAAAATGTGGTGAAAATGCACGAAAAGCGTTCAAAAAAAAAGTTCTAAATGGCAATTTTTGCGCAATTTCAAGAAATACCAACACGGTTTAAAAAATAATGGTGTCAAAATGATGGTGGCAACCCTTGCTACAACATAGGCTACATTTTATATCGGTGCCACTACGCTTAAAGGGGGTGCAGGAGCAAAAATAAGTTCGAAATTGTGATTTTTGTGTTACTGAAGGGCCCAGATACATGGAATTTGGCATGGTAGTTAATTATTAAATTTAAATGATCCTAAGAACATTTCTTAAAAAATTCGAAATTTAAAAGGGGTGAAAATGAGCGAAAAGCGTTCTAAAAAACTTTCTAAATTGCGATTTCTACGCAATCTCAGTAAGTACCGAAGCAATTTAAAAAATAATGGTGGGAAAACGATGGTGAGAGCCCTTGCTCCAACATAGGCTGTGTTTCATGTCGGTGCCACTACCCTAAGGGGGTGAAGGAGCAAAAAACGATCTAAATTGCGTTTTTCGTAATACTGCAGGTGCTAGCAACTTGGAACTAGGCATGTTAGTTACTTATAAGATACAAATGATCTGTAAGAACATTTCTTAAATAATTCGAAATTTAAAAGGGGTGAAAATGGATGAAAAACGTTCTAAATTGCGAGTTCCGAGCAATCTCAGAAAGCACCCAACCGATTTCAAAAATAATGGTTGGAAATTGATGATAATAAGCTTTGCTTCAATATAGAATCATATCATGTCGGCGTCACTACCAAATTGCTGTTGGATTTAAAAAAAACTTTCAAAATTGCAATTTTTGTGATACTGAAGGGTCTAGCAACTTGAAATTTGGTATGGCAAATACTTATGAGATGGAAATGCCCTCTGAGAAGAGTTCCTTAAAATTTGAAAGTTAAAAGGGTTGAAAATGAACGAAAAGCATTCTAAAAATGTTCTAAATAGCGATTTCTACGCAATCTCAGGAAATATAAACCGATTTCAGAAGTAAAGGTTTCAAATTGATGGTAACAGTCCCCGCTCCAACATAGCCTATATTTTACGTTGTTGTCGCTAACACCTATGGGTTACAGGAGCAAAAAAATGTTCTAAATTGCGTTTTTTGTGTTACTGAGGGGGTCTAACCTTTTAAATTTGGAATGACAATTTGAAAAGATGCAAATGCCTTCTAAGAATCGAAAACAAATTCGAAAGAAAATTCCAAATTTAAAAGATTTAAGTGAGCGAAAAGCCTTCTATAAGCGTACTAAATTACGATTTTTACCAATCGTATGAAATTCGAAACCGTTTTCAAGCATAATGGTTGCAAATTCATGGTGATAGAACCTACTCAAACATAAGCTATATTTTATGTCGGTGCCACAACCCCTAGAGGGTTGCAAGAGCAAAAAACTTTCTAAATTGAGATTTCTGCGGTACTGAAAAGGCTAGAAACTTTAAATATAGCGAAGTAGTTACTTAGAAAATATAAATATCCTCTAAGAACAGTCGAAAATAAATTAGAAATTAAAAAGGGTTGAAGCGAAGGGAAGGATCGAAAAGCGCATTAAAAGAGTCCTAAATTACTATTTCTATGGAATCTCAAGAAATAATAAACCGATTACAGACGTTATTGGTTGCAAATCAAGAGTGATAGTCCCTGATCCTATACGGGCTATATTTTATGCCGGTGTTAATACCACCTAGGTTGGCAAGAACAACAAGAAAGCCTTTAAAAAAATCTAAATTCCGTTTTCTATAGAATATTAGTAAATACCAACTGATTTCAAGGTTAATGTTGGCAAATTAATGGTGACAGTCTCTGTTTCATAAATTTTTGAGACATTCTATTTCAACTCTGTTTCGGCATTTTATATTGGTGCCACTAACACCAGAGAGGTGGTAGACTGTTTCACAAGAAGCTTGGAATTTGACATGATGCTTAATTTTAAGATGAAGTATTAAGATGGTTTCTAAAAAATTCAAAACTTCAAATGAATACTGAAATAAGCGTATGAAATGAGCATAGATGTCTCAAAATACTTTCTAAATTATCATTTATTTGGAATTAGTTTTAGTTCTTCTTATTAATTAAAATCTCATTTCCCTCTATTGCACTTTTATAATGAAGTGTACTCAAACTGTGACTTAATTTGTAATTTTTGAATTATTCCAAAAAGTGTTCTTCTAACAAAAAATAGTCATGCAAACATCACTTGGCATATTTCAACTATTACGCGAGCAAAGCTCCGGGGTTTGCTAGTATTTATATAAACAGAAGTAACAGCATTATGCAGAATAAACCGAAAAATGCAAGTTTTATTAGTATAAATAAAATATTATTTTATTTCAAAGCAGTTTTTGTATTACAAAATTGATTCTTTATGCTGTCCTTTAAGTCCATAATGCTCTTCATTTTTAGTTGATGAATGAGGTATTCCATGCTTTTTAAGATGAGATTACATTCTGGTGATGTACGTAGATTTTAAACAACACAAAACACAAAAAGAAATCTATCTAAAGAACTTATAAGTAGCTCAAAAAGTAGTAGCTTCCTAAGGGACTTTTAGTGCAGTGCAAGAAAACTAGGACTGATGGCAGGTAAATGGCAGGGCGTAAAATCACAGACTCTATTGACTAGTCGCGGAAGAAAAATGTTGGTGAAGCGGTCTTTCCGATAAGACAGCGAAACGGACTTTTCAATGTTGAAAAAAGAAGTAGCAAATTAAAATAATATTTGCAGAATAAACAACTTTAATAGAAATTTTATCGACATTTAAGATTAAAACAAACAAAAATATATTGAATCAAAACTATTAATACGTGAAGTGTTTTTAAAAAGAAGTTTGAAAACAGAAATAAAATATTATTGCACGCATTTAGATGGAAATGAAATGAAAATAAAATGAATGATTGGAATATTTTTTAGGCAGGAAGAAATTATGTAAAGTGATAAATTAAAAATTATGTTAGATGAGAAAAAATTACAAAATATTTTTAAGATAGAGCGGAATTTTAAATTTCGTAACATCTATTTATCTATCTATCTATCTATCTATCTTGTATATGTATATATATATGTGTGTGTGTGTGTGTGTGTGTGTGTGTGTGTATATTTGATAAATTCAAAATATCCAATGTTTTGCTGAAAATTTGGCAAGTACAATATAAGATTTTATGTATTTACTAGCAAAACCCGCGGTTTTGCTCGCATAATAGTTTAAATATGCCAAGTGATATTTGAATGTATAATTTTTATAAGAAGTTATACTTTTAGGAATAATTCAAAAATTACTAATTAAGCCACAATTTGACTAAACTATATTATTATACTACATTAGGCAGAAATGAGACGAAAATTAATAAAAAGAACTAAAACTAATTCTAAATAAAGGATAATTTTGAAAGCATATTGAAACTTTTATGCTCATTTCAGTATTCATTTGAAGTTTTGAATTTTTTAGAAATCGCTTTTAGTATGCATTTACATCTTACAATTAACCATCATGTGAAATTCCAAGCGTCTTGTCTAATGATCTGTCACCTCTATGGTGGTAGTGGCACAACATAAAATGCCTATGTTGAAACAGAGAGTGTCACCATTAATTTGTCAACATTAATTTTGAAATCGTGTTAGTATTTCCCAAAACTCCATAGAAAACGAAATTTAGAATGTTTTTAAAGGCTATTTTAGTATGTTTGTTGTTCTTGCCAACCCCATGTGGTAGTATCACCGGTTTAAAATATAGCCTGTGTGTGATCAGAGACTGTCACCCTTTATTCGCAACCATAAATTTTGTAATCGGTTTATTATCTCCCGGGATTTCATAGGAATCGTAATTTGGAAATTTTTTAGAATGCTTTTCGCTCTTTCCCTTCACGTCACTACTTTTAAATTTCAAATTTATTTTCGACAGTTCTTAGAACGCAATCATGTTTTATACGTAACTACCATGCCACATTTCAAGTTTCTAGCATCTTCAGTATCACAGAATCGCAATATAGAACTTTTTTTGCTCTTGCAATCCTCTGGTGGTAATGGCACCGACATAAACAATAGATTATGCTTGAGCAGGTTCTATCATCACAAATTTGGAACCATCATTTTTGAAATCAGTTTGGTGTTTCACATGATTGCATAAAAATCATAATTTAGAACATTTTAGAACGCTTCTTGCTCAATTCATCCTTTTATATTTGGGATTTTCTTTCGACGGTTCTTCGAAAGCATTTTCATCTTTTAACTAATTACCATGGCAAATTTCAAAATGTTAACCCCTCAGTATCACAAAAAGCCATTTAGATCTTTTTTGCTCATGCAATCCCCAGGTGGTAATAACCACAACATAAAATATAGTCTATATTGGAGCAGGGGCTGACACCATAAATTTGCAACCATTACTTTTGAAATAGATAATGATATTTCCTGGGATTGGGTAGAAATCGCAATTTAGAACGTTTATACAAAGCTTTTCATGCATTTTCACGAATTATAAAATTCGAATTTCTTAGAAACTGTTCTTAAAGAGCATTACATCTTATAAGTAATTACCATGCCAAAGTGCAAGTTGTTAGCCCCTGCAATATCACGAAAATCACATTTTAGAACGTTTTTCGCTCCTGCAACCCGCAGGTGGTAGTGACACCGACATGAAATAGAGCCTATGTTGGAGCAAAGTCTGTAACCCTCAATTTACAACCATTACTTTTGAAATTGGTTTAGTACTTTATGAGATTGCGTTGAAATCGCCAATTAGAAGGTTATTTAGAACGCTTTTCGCGCATTTTCACCCCTTTTAAATTTCGATTTTTTCAGAAATGTTATTAGAGATCATTTATATTTAATACGTAACTACCATGCCAAATTTCATGTATTTAGACCCTTCAGTAACAGAAAAATCGCATTTTTAGAACGTTTTTTGCTCCTGCACCCCATTTGGGGTAATGGCACCGACATAAAATATAGCCCATATTGGAGCAAGAGCTATCACCATCATTTTTTCACCCTTATTTCTGAAATCGGTCATACTTCCTGAGATTGAAAAGAAATCGCCATTTAGAACGTTTTTTAGAATGCTTTTCGCGTATTTTCAATTTTCAATTTCGATTTTTTCAGAAATGTTCTTAGAGACAATTTATGTCTCATAAGTAACGACAATTTCAAATTCCATGTATCTGGACGCTTCAGTAACAGAAAAATCGCAATTTCGAACTTTTTTTGCTCCTGCACCCTTTTAGTGGTAGTGGAACCGGCATAAAATGTCCTCAACCCTCTTTGGGTTAGCGGCATTGACATAAGATATAGCCTATATTCGAACAGGGACTGATACCGTCATTTTGATACCATTACTTTTGAAATTCGTTCGGTAGATAAAGAGATTACCTCCTACAAACCACAAATAGACAAACTTTACTTCATTTAATATTAGTATAGGTAAGCAGTTTTGAATTAAAAAACTAACATGCATAGTTAAAACCTGTCAAATGAAAATAAATGGAGGCTGATTTTTTAAAATGTTTTAAAGCTTAACGAAAATTAGAATAACATATTTAATAATTCCAATTATTATCTAGTTTCAATTGTAGTTTACTTTAGTCACCTAAAGGAATATATAAGAAGGAAGTTGTAAATAATTGTTAAACGTAAGTGAAAATATATAAGAACTTGAATTATTAAATAACATAAGATCTGAAAATTCTCCTTACTTTCTTTATGTAAAATCTCAGACATTTTCGTTTACAAAAAAATAAACAAGATTCGTATAAGCATTTAATTTATATGAAAGTGATGATTTGTCTTCTTTTTGTTAGTCTTTAAATGCTTAGAATATTTATTGCATATAACTTTTAAACGGCAGACATTTTTCATCTTTTAAGAAGAGAATGATGAATACTGTAAATTGTGTTTCATTAAAGCATATCCTAAGGGAAACAAGCGAGGTTGTTTTGCAATATTAAAATGAGTAAAAATATTTAAGCTTTTAATCACACTCACAAAAATGTAATAAAAGGTAATTAAATGACGATTAATGTGAAGAATTGCAGTTTTTTCAAACAACAGTAATTAGTGAAATAAATTGTGTAAAAATGCATGTATTTTTATATAAAACATTAATTATTAAAAACAGTGTATATGTTTATTGTTTATTTGCCTGAAAGCTAGTTTAGGACGATAAATATTTAATCATGTTAATGGTGAAGTACCGTTCACCAATGTTGACTTACCAATCTAAATAATGCAAATGAGAGGAAAAATTCGAAACTTCTACTTTAACAGTGGTTAGGCATTAAAGGGTCTTCGGAAAGAGGATAAATGTAGCGCAGATGTTAATCACGTAATTAGTTTAGAATTCACAAATGTATTTTTACTGAATGACCCACTCAGGACGCCACACAAGTGATTAATGATTAAATATGCGCATAAACAAAGAAAATGCGAATTTTATGATATTGGGGTAGACAGTAGCTTGCTGCCCCATTTTTTCTTCGATATATATATATATATATATTAGTTTTTCTTCAGTTTGTAGAATTAGAGCATTTTAAAGCTTAAATTGCCTATGAGAAAATTTAAGAAATATTAATTCATAGCTTCTATATGAAGCTCAAAAGGATAGCAATACAGTAAACCAACCGTTCCCATCCAAAAGGGGTAGGTTTGCCAACTAAATTGATTTTCGGAATATTAGCGGAAATCAAAAGAATCACATATATGTAAAAGTAATTTCAATTTGGTACAAAAAAAAAAATACAAAGAGTAAGAAAATATATTTTCTTCAGCTAAACTACTGCCTTCATCGAAATCTTTCTTATCTTGCTTCTGTCCGCAGTGATACGTGAAACGTGTGACCAACGTTTGCTCCTGGTACATTGAATGTTATCTTGCCTTAGTTGCCTTTTATTTAATGCCGCTCTTCCCTTAACACACATAAATCTGCAATTTTATTGCCTTTTATAGGCTTATGAACGTAGAAAACAAAACCTTGGACTTCGGGACAACATATCCTGAATACATTAAATGGGCCAAATTCTCCCATATTACCATTTTTACTTTCTTCTATCTTTACAAGAAAGTATTGGAATCATGAAAATTTTCGAATTCCGATTTTCGACGGATTTACACGTTTTAGGAGTCAGAGAACCCGAAAAACATGTTTTTTACAAAATGTCTGTCTGTGAGTCTGCCCGTCTGTCTGTCTGTATGTAAATTTTGTGGGCGCTCTATCTCATGAACTATTGAACGGAATCGAATAAAACTTTAGAATCAGTCAGTCTCTGATATAAATAGGTGCTGATTACTTTTTGGTGCGAATCTCCCAACAGGTGACGCTGCTATGCTGTATTTTTCACGATTTCCGAAATAGCTATATCTCAAGAACAAATGCAAGGAATTTAACAAAACTTTAGATTCAGTTAGTCCCTGATATAAACTGGAGCTGATTACTTTTTAGTGTAAATTGCCCCGCAGATAGCGCTGCTATGTTGCATTTTTCACGAGTTCCGAAATAGCTATATCTCAAAAACTATTGCACGGATTTCTACAAAACTTCAGATTTCGTTAGTATTTGATATAATTTGGTGCTGATTACTTTTTAGTGTAAATCGCCTCACAGGTGACGCTGCTATGTGGTATTATTCATGATTATCGCAATAGCTCTATCTCAAGAACTAATGAACGGAATATAACAAAATTTTAGATTCAGTTAGTCCCTGATATAAACTGGTGCTGCTTACTTTTTGGTGTAAATTGCCCCGCAGATGGCGCTGCTATGCTGCGTTTTTCACGATTTCGAAACATTTATATCGTAAGAACTAATGCATGGATTTTTATAAAACTTCAGATTCAGTTAGTAACAGATATAAATTAGTGCTGTTTAGTTTTTAGTGTAAATCGCCCAACAGGTGGCGTTTCTACGCTGCATTTTTAACGATTTCTGCAATAATTGTATCTCAAGGACTAACGCATGAATTTTCCTTAAACTTCAGATTCATTTAGTACCTGATATAAGTTAGTCCTGATTAGTTTTTGGAGTAAATCGAACTACAGGTGGCGCTGTTATGTAGATTCTTTTAAGATTTCCGCAATAGTTCTACCTCAAAAACTAATGCACAGATTTTCAACAATCTTCAGATTCAGCTGCAACTTGACATAAATTGTTGCTGATTAGATTTTGGTGTAAATCACCTTACCGGTGACACTGATGTGCCTTATTTTTCAGGAAATAATAACATGTATGAAATAGAAGAAGGTTCTGGGATTGCCACATCTGACTAGTTTAATCATCGTCTCAAAATATTCTGTTAATATTTTTTTAAAATCAGTAATAGGTAGAAAATAAGCCCAGAACTTTTAAAACGTTTAGGTCTTTTAGATGGCTATTCACCAAAGTGAAGGTTTAATTTAGAAACAAATCAAAGGCAGTTATTTATAAGTGTAATAAAAAAAAATTACCCGAGTGAAAATTTGAAAATTTTCAGTGGCTGTCGTTTGATTGCGTTTTCGCTACTGACGTTGTTATTGGTGAAAAAAAGACGTGATGAGACACACGTCATTCAGCAAATAACACCATCTACTGTATAGTTTAAAAAGTATCGTGGATAGGCCAACGTGTCAATATGGCCAATAAGCCTCTGTCAACCCTATATGTTTTATATAGTAAGATTACACACACGCACACACACACACAAATTCAATGGTGGCTTCGAGAACCCTGATCTGCAGATTTATTAATTATTATTTAGTAGAAATTTATTTATTATAAAAAATACTAAATACAAATACAAAAATACTAAATAAACTAATTTTGCAATTAGCTAAAAATCCTAATTTCTTTCCATATTGTATTTTCAAGTTTTAACGCTGTTTAAAATTGCATATTTTGTCTTTACTAATCAAATCATATGTTTTCAGAGTAAAGTCTATATTCTGCTATGATTAAAATTGAAAAAAATCGTAATTTCATCTTCATCAAAATATACTACGAATTATAATGTACTGTAGTATATTTTTCATTCTAAAGCCTATTGAAAACAGAAACAAAAAATTTTTAACTAAATAATCTTACAACTTAAAAACAATATTTTTTACACAAGTACTTTAACTACAGTAAGTGAAGCATAACGTAAAAACAACGGAAATAACTCACAAATTTTACTTTGCATTTGTACTTTTAATTAAATAAGATAACAAACCTTTTTAAGTAAATCGGAACTGAGACAAAAAAAAATGCAAGTTAGATAAATTTAATTTGTAAAATGTTCAATGTGTTTAAGAATTATCTAAAGGAATAAATATATTATGTTATACATATTAATGAAGTGTTGAATTTTAAAATTCTATGTAGAGAGCTATATAACAAGCTTGAAATATTTTTTTGGTTAGAAGCAGCTGCTTAATTTAAGAATTTTTAGAAATATTCATGTAAAGTTATTGTAAAAGAAAAAAAAGATGGTTAAAAATTTCTTAATTATTAATATTTAAAGTGATATTGCTTATGCTAAACAATTTCAGGGAATTGCGGTAATAAAAAATCGACAAAATATGTATGTAATTACATAACATTATAAAGTTGCTTTTTCTTTCAGTTTGAATGCATGAAAAACTTGAATAAAAACATTCTAACTATCTTATACATAAATTTCGTTAACTGATACGTTAAATTAGAAAAAAACTAGTCGGATATGCTAATCCCAACACTTTATTCTTTCTCATACATATTAATATTTCAGAATGTTGTTACACATGTTCATGCTTCAGAATAGTTTTACTTCAATAATACGCCGCCTTTGATTTTCATCTCAAGTTTCTACTTCATACTAATCTATAATGAGTAAATTCGGGGAAGTTGGATGCGAACAGCAAGTCGCAGAATGAGCAGTTGATGTATAACGTAACTACAAAAACAAAAAAAAAAAAAAAAAAAGCGAAAAAAATTATCCTTTTTTCGAGAAAATCCCCATCTTTAACTGTGACCTGTAATTCATGGTCAAAAACATATATATGAAGTGTGTTTAAATTCTATGCATAAATTCGTACACTTTCCAATGATGCAATAGTTCTGAAATTCATTTGGTCCTGCTGGCTATAGTTCAAAATATATGTATGAAATTTGGTTCAGTTCGACGCATAACCTCATACATTTTTAGATGATAAAAAGAGCACATACATACACACGAACACATGGACGGACAAGCGGAAATTTTGTATAAGCGCATGCTTCGGGATCTCTGACACCTAAAACGTGTAAATCCGTCGAAAAAAAATTCCATTACGTTTTTTTCTTCTTTACAAAGTTGAAAGTATAAATCAAGAGCTGAATACTTAACTCATCGAATGCGTTTAGTTACTATCGATATTTGTTTTGAAAGAGACTTAGGTTCGATTTACGACAAGTAAATTGTAATGAAGCCTATGGTACATGATCCGACTCCGCTGAAATTTTGGAAGAAGAAAGCACGAGCTCACATTTTAACGTATTTATTGGATGACAACACAAGACAGACTACAAAAAACATAGAACGAAAAAGTAAGTAAAAAAAAACATGCGTCTGGAAAACGCAGAATGGCGCCACCTCTCATTCAAACATACTGGGGCCCGATGGCTTTTAAGACATCAATTACATAATATCATTTTTTTTTCAGAATACAACAGAAGTTATTTATACAGAATATCACTTAAACAGAACGTAATACATACCTTACAGTTATATAGAAGTTATTAAACATAATACTTACACATAAAGGGAAAACTTGATTAACTTTAACCTTTATACAATAACAGATAATAATGGAATAAACAAATTACTCATTTAAATTTTCACTCATTAATAGCACCAATTTATGAATAGGTCTGGTTATTACACCATGAGCAGCTCTTAATTTTACAACACGAACTCTTTCACGACTGTCCTGGTAAACTTGCAAAACTCGACCCATTTTCCATTTTAATGGGGGTAAATTTTCCTCTTTTATAATAACCAGATCATTAATTTGCATATTTGGATAATTTTTTCTCCATTTGCTTCGTATTTGTAATTGAGTTAGATAGTCCTTTTGCCACCTTTTCCAAAAGTATTGTGATAATTGCGTAACCAGTTTGTAACGTTCTCTAAGGGTAATCCTTTCAGACCGTATGTCAGGCTCCGGTAATGCTTTTAGTTCAGTTCCTATTAGGAAATGTCCAGAGGTAAGGGCTGACAAATCCGTAGGATCGTCCGTGACTGGAATTAATGGACGAGAATTCATTACCGCCTCAATTTCCGTTAAATATGTATTGAATTCTTCATAACTCAGAATTTGCTGACCGATCACCCTTCTCATATGATATTTCATAGTTTTTACGGCGGTCTCCCAAAGTCCACCGAAATGAGGTGCGGAAGAAGCGTTTGTTCTCCACTGGATACCTTCATCAGCAAGATATTGTCCAACATTTTGAGATACCCATGCTTTCAATATGTGTCGCGCTCCAATATAGTTTTTTCCACAATCGCTGAATAACTCTTCGGGTCTTCCTCTGCGTGTAACAAATCTTTTTAACGTAGAAATAAAAGAGTTCGCAGTTAAATCATATGCGGATTCCAGGTGCACAGCTTTGGTGATAAAGCAAACAAAGACGCACACATATATTTTTGTAGGACGCATACCTCTGTCACGTCTAGCACTAACATGAAAAGGACCGGCATAGTCAGTTCCGGTTTTCGAAAACGGTTTGCCTGGATTCACTCTTGAATAAGGTAAATCTGCCATCATTTGCTTTGAAAGTCTGCGCGATGGCGTATGCAAATAACACAACTTCGGATTATTCGACGAATAGCGACACGGGCTCTAATAATCCAGTACTTTTGCCGCAAGAATGAATGGGTCAACTGCAGTCCACAATGTAGGTATTTCAAATGAAAGTAGGTGATTAAAAGCTTAGTAATAATGTGGTCTTTTGGTAGGAGAATCGGATGCTTCACAGTGTCGCTCAAATTAGAATGCTTTATTCGGCCACCTATTCTAATTAGTCCTTCACTGTCCAAAAATAAGCTCAACTGGCTTAACTTATTCGATGGTTGAAGACACTTCTGACTTTTTAACTGTTCTATCTCATTATAGAACTCGCTACTTTGAACTGATCGCATAATTGCGTTATGAGCTTTATTTAATTCTTTCACTTCCAGATATGGTGTCAAAACCTTTGATTTTCTACAGTTGCCAACAAACCTTAAACACCAAGCAACCACTCTGAGCAATTTATTCCAACTAGAAAATCTACTCCAAAGTTCCTCAACTATATTCGATTTGACAACCATACTTGTGACCAAAACCGCCTTCTCCTCATTTTCTATAGAATTCCTATCTACCTGTTTCACTTTTAATTGTTTAGGTCAATTTTCCTTACTTTCCCGTAACCAATGCGTTCCGTAAAACCACTTTTCGTTGCCAATTAAACTTACGACAGATATCCCTCTAGTTATTAAATCTGCTGGGTTATCCTCAGACCTGCAGTGAAACCAACATTTCGGATCCGTTTTCTCTTGTACTTCCATAACTCTATTGGATACAAACTGTTTCCAACGCTTCGCACATCCTTTGACCCAATACAAAGCTATCTCCGAATCTGTCCAATATACCGTTTTAGTTATGAGATCGTCAAAAATACTACAAATATATTTTCCAATTCGAGCACCAATCAATACCGCCATTAACTCCAATCGGGGCAACGTGAGTTTCTTTAGAGGAGCGACTCTATTTTTTGACATGACAAATGATACATTTACTCTACCAAATTCATCCCGATAACGAAAATAAGCAACAACTCCATATGCAATCGGCGAGGCATCACAAAAAACATGCAATTCAATACCCGTAACTTTATCATTAATATGTCCTAACAAACAATTCCTACCGATTTTTATTTCCTCTAGCCCCTCAATTTCTGAACACCACACTAACCACTTCTTCTTCAGATCATCAGGCAACTCTTGATCCCAATTAATATCTCTTTCCCAAATTTCTTGCAACAAGCGCTTTATTCTCACAATAAAGGGACCGGCAACACCAATTGGATCAAAAATCATTGCAGCCACTCTTAACACACCTCGTTTTGTATTTTTTATTGACCCCAAACTATCTGTCAACAATCTAACCTCTAACGATAAAACATCATCTTCAGGATTCCAGTTCAATCCTAATACCTTCAACTGACCCTTTTTACCAACGTTTAATCCATTTTTTTCCCATAATTTTTCCAAATCTGAAGAGTTTGACCTTAATTTTCGCAAGTTGAAACCACCTTCCCCCCAAAATTGAAACAGCATCATGAGATAAATTATATGCCTCATCTATACTTTTAGCACCGGAAAATAAATCGTCGACATATAATGATGTATTTAACATATGCACCGATCTTGGTTTATCCATTTCATACTTTCGAATGTGATTCTTAATAGTTCCACTCAGAATAAAAGATGAAATTTTACACTCAAATGGCAATCTATTCATATGCATAATTTTATAATCTGTTTCATTATTGTCAGAAACCCAAAGAAATATTAAGAATTTGCGATTTTCTTCCGCTATTTTTATCATTAAAAATGCCTTTTCAATATCACCATTAAATGCGATCTTAAATTTTCTAAAATTCAATATAATATCTAGTACATTTGGATTTAAATTCGGGCAAGTTTCCAAACAGTCATTTAATGACAGATTTTCTTTCGATTTAGAGCTACAGTTATACACAACGCGAACTTTAGAAGTCTCTTTATTTGTATTTACAATAGCTCGATGTGGCATAAAATACTCATTATCATCCCTGCCACATTCTTCAATTATTTCCTTACTCATCTGCTCATTTATTATTTGTTTATACTCATTCGCGATCCACTCACTCTTATCAAAACATTTCCTTAAATCATCAAATCTCTTTTTAGCTAACGTGAAATTACTCTGCAACGCAACGGGCGAGTCTTTCCATAATAATCGTGTCTCATAACGACCGTCATTAAACTTTAGATTATTTTCAAACTGTTCAATAAGACATTTCTCAGCAATAGGTAATTCATCCTTATCTCTTATACCCAAATTCTCTAAATCCCATAATATCTGAACATCTGTTCCCAAACTTAAATTAACAGATACTATATTTACACAACTAGATTTATTATCCGTCTGCTGACATCCTTGAAGAGTATATCCAAATATCGTCGGTACACAAGTAAGCGTTTTATTTACTTTCTGAAAGCCACAGTTCTTAATAATGTTCCAAAACATATCCCCTCCAATTAGAATGTTTATTGACTGATCAGAATTTTTACATTGATCAGCTAAAATTATCCCATTGCCTTTCAAAACATCCTGAATTTCTACATCTGGTACGCTGACTGGGGCCGCAGTTATTGTATCAGTAATTAATGTTTCTATCTCAATAAATTGCTGACTGTCAGTTCTGCTTGTTAATTTTAATTTAACAACGTCGTAAATTTTTTCTTTCGCTTTTTCAGAATCAAAGCAATAAACTGATAATCTTTCTTTTCGAATTGGTTTTAACTATAAAAAATTCGCTAGGGATCGCGTGCACCACGAGCGTTCCGAACCATTATCCATTAAAAGGCGGGCGATTTTAACATTTTCTGTTTCATTAATGGGACTAACAATCACTGAGCATGTTAATAACAAAATATTTGACTTTGAAACAGAAGAATTACATTGCATAGTAACAGAACTATCCGATTCAGTATTACTAGTATCTACATTCGGCGTTTCCTTTTGAACATTATTCTTACTACACAAAATATAATTATGAAATTTGCTTTTACAGTATTTGCATTCAAATTTTAATCTACACGAGCGGCTATAATGAGCTTTAGAAAAGAATTTGAAGCATCTATTTTCTGATCTTAATTTGTTTTTCCTATCTTCTACTGTTTTATACTCACAAAATTCATGCTCCGTACTGTCACAAAACACACAGCTCTTTTTTTACGTTGGACACGTAATTCCCGGTTGCGGTTGGTCGTATCTGATCGAATCTTCTATTATTAAACTTTCTAAAATTGCCTTTGTATTCATTATTACTACACTCATATTTTATCTTGAAAGGATCAGATTTTGATGGAACTAAATATGTTTTTTCTCTCGATTGAATTTCGTTTTCTAGATAAGCATGTATATCCTCAAATGTATAGTTAATCGGATATTTTCTATTAAACTCTAGAACGAGGTCTTTTGGAATCCTATCTAAAATTATGGGTGCTAACAAACTGCTAAATGTTTCCTTTCTAACGCCCAAGGCTTCTAAATTTCTAATTTGATTCTCAATTCTATCAAATAACTTTCTCAAACCAATCGTATCTTGCGAATTATGAACAGCAGGAATTCTCAATAAACCGTTCATGTGTGTTTGTATTAATGTATTTGTATTACCAAACCTATTCTTAAGAATGTTGAGTGCCGCGTCATAATTTTGTTCTGTAATTGCTAGTCCAGCAATCGAACTCGCAGCCTGACCATTTAAATAAGATTTTAGATAATTCAGTTTATCTATTTTCGTATGATTAGGATTTTTATCAATAGCCGATTCAAATTGACCATAAAATTCCAACCAATAAGCAGAATCACCATAAAATGGTTTAATATTTAATTTTGGCAATTTAACAGTTATTTCATTTATTGAGGGTTTCAGTTCAACTACTTCGGGACCTTTCAATTTTCCAATTTGAATTTTTATTCGCTGTTTCCATAAGCAAATATTCTCACAATACTCAATTGAGTTCGCTACCTCACTTTCGATATCTTTAACGGGAAGCAAAGCTTCAATTTCTTTATTTAATTCATTTAACGCATTTTCCTTATCTACAATTAACATTAATTTTTCATTTAAAATATCTACACTAACAGAATCTATTTCTTTAAGCAATTCTTCGATGCTGTTTAACAATTTTGTGGTCGCGGTTCTAACTGCTTTCCGTTTACTCTTACTTTTTTCTAGATCAGACATTTCGCTAAATTCAACAATACTACTTAAACAACAACAATTACACAATAAACAAATCTTCTTTCAACATACAACATAAAATACAATAAACAAAAAACAACAAAATAACAAATTCTCCTTCTCTACTACACAGCTTTCAAACGACAATACCATTTCTCAAACTTAAATTACCCCAAAACCTAAACATCTCTATACGAAGTCAAATAAAAACTTTATTCTCCTTACTTATTTCTCACAAACATTACTACAATACCAAAATCGAAACGAAACTAACACTCACCTCTGTTATCCACAAAATGTTCCGTGAAGTTACGTAATCCTAGCGCCGACTACATCTCTTTTTTTAAAAATCCCGAACACATTCTCTTTAAAATCACTATACTTTCAACTTCCTTTTAAATACAGCAGGAAACTAACAAACACAACATCACCCCAGTCCTGACACCATGATCCGACTCCGCTGAAATTTTGGAAGCAGAAAGCAAGAGCTCACATTTTAACGTATTTATTGGATGACAACACAAGACAGACTACAAAAAACATAGAACGAAAAAGTAAGTAAAAAAAAAAAAAACATGCGTCTGGAAAACGCAGAATGGCGCCACCTCAAATTCAAACAGTACATTTTATCAAAGTTTTAGCAATGAGCAATATTCATCATTTAAAGTTAGCGGAAAAAAGCACAGGAATATCCATTGCGCATTGTAATATATATATATATATATATATATATATATATATATTACCCTTTTTAACACTTTCTAGCAAAGTTGAAAAGTGCTTATTCATTCGGGTTGTCTATCCATCTTTACTCCCGTAAATATACTTAGATTTTCATGCAATTGATAAACCTTATTTAGGGTCATCTAGGAAGTTTGATATTGTATATGAACTATGTGGGATTATTAAATCATTTACATGGGCATCTAAAAGAATTCCCTTACATTAAGGCATATGGGCTATCGTTTTCAAAGTATTTTAATAACATTACGTTATTTCTGATGTATTGAAACTGATATAAATCACTAAATATCTCTACACGGTGATTACGATAGAATACCCTATTCTAGCATTTGAGTTCATTTGCAAGGACACACAAAATAAATCGGTTAGAGTGATAATAATAATAGTTTTCAGTAATAATTGCAGGGAAATATGTTTTCAATTTCGGCATGCGCTTTTAAATTTAACAGTTTTTTTTTCTTTTTACTCGTTGTATATAAGTTCTATACCTCATATACAGAGCTGCAAAAAAGATTTCACGTATCATTCTCCTTATTAGCAGAAATTGCTGATGGGAAATTTTCACTTAAAGTATATATGTATTTCTTAACTGAACTAAATTTTGGCATGCATGTAGTTAACAGACACCAATCTATGTATCATATACAAAGATGCTCAAAGAATTCGGATAATTTTCAGATTATAGATGGGAACAGCTGAAATTATGTTTTCAAATGTGTTATCCGTTTCCATATGGTTGATTTAATCATACTATTTTAACTTATTAAACGGTGCAGTTTTGTTAAATTATTCTGAATGTGTTAGAAAGTGTTTCCTAATGTATGCTTGACGCATGAACTTTTCATTCTTGTTTAGTCTTATATATTTTTTTAATAATCAAATAGTGATAGCATGAATCTAAAGCACTCGAAGTCACCATTGGCAGTGCAACGATAACTCTATAGGTACATTCTAATGAGATCTGACAGCATTTACGGTAGGAGCTAAATATTCGGCTGCTTTTCATCAAATTCGATCGTTCGACCAAACGCATATTTTCAAAAGAACCTAGCAGAAACCAAAAACGAAAGTAAAAATATTGTTTGCGCAAAAGAATCAATATTTAGTTCTACGAGAATGATTTGGTAAACAACCATTTTCTTAAAGAAATAAATTTTTATTTCTTAGTAGAGTTATTTTCAGAAATCATATGAAAATTTTATTGTAAAAGAACAAAATTGATTATACTAATTATTTAGTGACCTATATTTATTTTAATTTCTGATTTTTTTCTTTTTTTATCTCTTGTTTTGGAAATAGAATTGTTGTTTGAGAAATAGCTTTTAAAATCTATCGTTTTAATGAAGAATCTATTTTAAGATTTAATAATATACAAGGTCCATAATTAATCTGACAGTACTCAGAGTGTTCTGTAGCGCGATATGAATGGGAGAATGGCGCCATATTTTGAGGGAAGTTTAAGCAAGACAGGGGACGAAGGAATCTGCAAAAAAATAGTCCCAAAAGTCACCGCTTAAGGAATATGTGATGCTGTGCAACAGAAAAGAGAGTTTAAAAAAATTCAGAAGTAAAATACTGAAATAAAATTACATTTTATTTAGCACACTTAACGATTTAATTCAAGCACAATATGGCCACACTTTAAAAAAAGCTAAAACTATATATAAACACTGATAAAGGCTTTTTACCTGCAATTTAATTTACTGATTCCAAAAGAAAGCAGAAGCAGAAGGAGTTCTTTATTCAAATTTTACGTTATATCCTTTGGCACAGTGCCATTTTGCTGTGTTTTTAAAGGAAATATGTCACTTTTAGAAACCTTTTGAGTGAAAGTTATGTACAATAATGTCTCCTTCGTTAGTCCAGCTTGCGTTACTTGTCAAATTATTTTACCTTATCCAGTGCAATGCGTCAACCGTTCTTCGTGCCTTTAGAACGCACAAAAAATGTGTAAAGGTAACGGTACTTTGTCAGTTAATGGTTTAAAACAGAGTTGGAAAAATTTGTAATTCCAGTTATCTGCAATTTAATTACAATTTAATCGTATTTAATTAAGTACAGTTATAATCACATGCCATAAAAAATTCTTGCAGTACTGTAGACGGAACCACACTTCATTCCAATATTTCACAAAATGTCTGTGCTTGAATGTATATAACTATAATCGATTACATAAAATTAAATAATAATTATACTGCAGATAATTGCAATTACAAATTTGTCCAACTCTGGTATAAAAGCAATCGCGGCAAAGTTTGAAAAAACAGGTTCGCTGAAAGTTCAGTCAGGCAGAGGACGAAAAACCATACCACAGGATACAATCGAAGAAGTTGTAACGGCGATTATCGACACAGCAGAAGACAATATTGCTGCCATTTCCAGCCCTTGTTGGGTAGCTCGGAATCTGGATATGCCTTATCACAAGATCAGCCGTGTAAAAGTGTTATGTCACGCCGACCATGACAAACGATTCACTTTTGCTCTCACCGTTCTTGCCAGAATGGATGTGGGTGATGCTTGCCGTGGAAAATCTTATGGGGAGTAGAGGCCCAAATTTACCTGGATGGAACTGTAAATACCCAGAAGTTCCGAATTTGGGATAACAAATCAACAAATGTATTCAAAGACATTCCCGTATTGAACAAAGGTAACTTTGGTGTGCTTTCACATAGAAAACGATCATAGGTCCATTATTCTATGAAAACATTACGCAGAAAAAGACCGGTAAGCTGTTCTGTTACCAGAGAGAAATATTGCCAAATGGTTAACAACTTTGTCATTCTGGAACTTCAGCAAAGACGATGCCTGCATAAAATCATTTCCACGCAAGATGGAGCCACTTCACACATCTTAGTACTGTGAGGGTTAAGATACTTTTTTGGCGTTTCTCGTTAAGAAAATAGTATTCGCATTTTGTAAAGCATTAATTCTACAATCAAATCTTAATCTGCTTTTAGTATTTTTGTTTGTTTTCTGTCTTCGTAACTTCTGTTTTCATTAATTTGTGTTTTCTAACTAATATAAAAAGGTCTGAAATTTCTAACAAAATTAAAAAGATCTGAAATTATAAATGATTTTACTAATAATAAGCGTGACGCAGCAGCAGTCGTTCGTTAGCTACAGGAACCCTAGCCCTCCCTTCCCGCTTTTTGGTGTCTTTCATTTGTGTAATATTCCTTTTAAATTTGTCGGGTTTTAATTTTTTATTTTTTTTAACCTGGCTTTTGCTAGAGTCTCTTATACTCGGGACGTGGCTGGGGATCTATGAACCTGTCTTCCGCAAAGGAGTCTGAATAAGAGAAGTAAAGTTTAAAGGACTGCGGGCGGAAAGAGATCGCTCGCCGCGGCGCTTTGCGGGTACAGCAGCTGCTGCGACAGAAATTCAAAACAGAAAGAGTCATTAGCCGCTTTTTCCAACTGCAAAACCAGGCCTGTCCACTGATTTTACCCCATGCGACTTCTGGATATGGGATTACCTGAAAGACTATCACAGAGTTGTCCATAATCTGTCTATGGTGAAGTATAACATAGCACGGAATGTACGGAGATTCCTGCAGGCATCTTTCTTCTTGCTGTTAAGCATCCTGTGCACAGAATACAATATGTGGTTCACAAAAAGCGGCGGTCACATTGAACCTGATTTGAATATGCAAATGAAAGGTAATGTTATTCATGTTTACTTACTGCATTTTTTAAAACTCCCGTTTCTACTACATAGCGCCACATATTCCCTTAGCGGTGACTTTTGTAACAATTTTTCGTCGCAGATTTCTTCATCCCCCAACTTGTTTAATTTCTCCGCAAAATTTACGAGTATAAGGTATAAGTCATTATAGTATTAGTCCCGAGTATAAGTCATTCTCTCAATTAGATCGCTCTACAGAGCACTCTGGGTACTGAAAGTATTATTGCTACATTGAATATCATATATTATGATTTATGTAGTATATAAGTTAGGATACATAAGATTTATACATCGCATTAACATGGATTTTTTTGTACGTTATAAAGTATATTGACATAAAACAACATTAATTATAATTTACTTAAAAAAATATATTTGTTTCTAATCATAATATTTTACATTGCAAAGATTTAATAAAACTTAGTTCAGCAAAGTATTTTATCGCAATATTTTTAGTTATTTAAAGGTCACCTATTAATTCCTTGATTATTGCCAATTTCAAATATGGTATTCGTTTTAGACGATGAAATTTACGTTTTATTCAGATGATTTAATTTTTTTAATTTCCCTAAAATATGCACATTTTTTCTATCACAAACATTTCAAATATTTAAAATAAAACAATAGATAAAATTTATGTTGTGCGGATTCGAATTATTATAAAAATTATTATTATGCCGTTTATCGTACAAACTATATAAATCGACTCAAAAGAAAAAAAGAAAATACCGCATACATTTAAATCTCCAAATTGTCACAGTAAAAAGCAAGTTGGAAATTACTCGTCAAACAGGGCAAATGAGGTGCGTTCGTACTATGACTAGTTTTATAATACTTTTTTGCACCGCATATTGTACTGAATGTATATTTTAGTGCACTTCATAAGTGCATATAAATTTTATTCTGTTCGAAAGGCTGTAACACCATTAAAATGCACTTGAAATAATTATTTCCCATTGGCCATCATGTAACGGAAAACTTTTGACTGTCCCTTTAATTAAACTACACATCCGATTTGCATAAAGTTTGACTCGACAAAATTTTGCAAAAATTATACATTTAAAATTTCAGACCATTCGGAAGGATGTAACATCATTAAAATGCACTTGCAATATTTTTTTTTTCCTATTGGCCGTAATGTAAAGGAAAACTTTCTACTGTCCCTGTAATTAAACTATACATCTGATTTTCATAAAATTTGAAATGACTCGACAAATTTTGCAACAATTATATATTTAAAATTTCAGACCATTTGGAAGGCTGTAACATCATTAAAATGCACTTGCAATATTTTTTTCCTATTGGCCGTAACGTAAAGGAAAATTTTCGACTGTCCCTGTAATTAAACTATACATCCGATTTTCATAAAATCTGAAATGAGTCGACGAAATTTTGCAACAATAAATTTGAAATGACTCGACAAATTTTGCAACAATTATATATTTAAAACTTCAGACCATTCGGAAGGCTGTAACATCATTAAAATGCACTTCCAATATATTTTTCCTCTTGGCCGTAATGTAAAGGAAAACTTTTGACTGTCCCTGTAATTAAACTATACATCCGAATTTGATAAAATTTGAAATGGCTCGACAAAATCTTACAACAATTATATATTTAAAATTTCAGACCATTCGGTTGGGTAGTTTTTGCTCTGTTATATTCGGACGGACAGACGGCCAGACAGACAAACGGTCGGACTGAACGACGACTATAGGTGCGACGTATTTATATAATTACGAACGCACCTAAAAAGAGAATAGCCATAATAGAAAAAAATATGCCCTCTTTCCCTTTACATTTTCAATAAAATAACGAAAAAGAAACGTAGTTTAATTGATATTTTTATTGCTCTATTTCTAGTATTTTTTACTTTAGAATCAAATATTTTATATAACTGCAAAGTTTATAAAACGTATATATAACTGTAAAAAGTATATATAACTGCAAAGTATTAGAATTTTCAACATGTAATGATTTTGCTCGTAAATGTATTAAAATATAATAAAATAAAGCCTATCATAAACGCTTATAAATGTACGCTTTTCAGACTCTGACAATTTATACAATTGTTCTTAAATAAATATTTACAGATTTTTTAAACAGCTAAGAACTTAAATGTTTTCTTTTATAAGAGAATGTTAGATTCGAATAAGGTTATTCAGACAGCAATTTGTTGGTCTGTATCTTACACTTAAATTGATGGTTCCTTATGTGCGATAAAACTAAAATAATTTCTGTCACCGAAAAAGAGAAAATTGATAACATCCTTTAGACTTTATGAGGCAGATATAGATCTAAATGTGGTTATTTTGAAAGAAATTTATATACTGTCTTTTCATTTGTGTTCAATTTTGTCTACTTGGCTATATAACCTTTTGAGATGTGAAAATGAAAAAACGAAAAAAAAAAAGCTATTATGCCATTTATCATATTAACTAAAAATGGTAGAAACCTTTTTATTATGTGAGGGGAAATAATTTGCTTTTACTATTAAGTACACAAATCCAGACCACATTAATATATTTAACAGTATCAGACTTTATTATTATAACATTTTATTTATTTATTTATTTATTTTTTTTTTTTTGGAATAGTATCAATAGTATCATTAATTCATCGTCTATCCAGTAGTAAGTATAAAGGAACAGCGAAACGGACTTTTTTGAAAAACTAACATTTTTTTCTGTTTAAATGACTTTTCTTCGTTTTGAACATTTTGCTTCAGGTGTAAAATTACGTATTAACATATCTAAAATATGTATACATAAAATAACAAAAAAACAATAGTAAGTATCATTAAGTCAAAATTAGGGTGAGACTAAGACGGACTAGACTCCAAAAATTGCATTTATACATTTTTTTTTTTTTTTTTTAAATAATTTTTCATTGTGTTTTAAGTAAGATAATGTATATAGCATGATTCTTTATAAAAAATAAAATTTCGAACGAATATTTATAAGTTTAATAATTCTTTTTATTGTTATTGCTTAAAAAATTGTAATTAAATTTTCTTGTGTTAACACTTTATGCACTGAATTATGAATTCATGAAAATTTTATCTTCTAAAGCATTTTTCGTGAGTTTTTTCAAATACATTAGAAGATTTACATAATCATTTAATAAATTTTAAAATGATTTAGAAGGATTGAAGGATTTAGAATGATAAATTAAATTTGAATTTATAGGGATTTTGTGCAATATTTATAACCGCACTCAAATCTATTATTTTAAATATTTTTCTTAGTATTTTGTAGAATTAGAAAATGCACAAATATAATGTTCTTACAATCGAAATAATAGGAATATTTCCGAATTACCCCCCCCCCCCCAACGCCAAGATAGCTAAAAAGATGCATAAGCAAAAGAAATCATCCTCTTAAAAATATTTTTGTTTTGTGGAACCAATAATGCTTTTGGAACAAGATAAGCCATGCATCTATAACTCATTCTAAACTGTATTACTAGTAATCGATGTATTAAATGAATTTTATAACAAGTTATTTTAATGATACTAATAAGTACCGTCAGTAGATAAAGGGTTAATAAAGAATTTTCATCATTGCATCATTTTTGCATTTCGATCATTGAAAGCACTTTTTATATCCTAAAACATTATACGTCATTCATTTGAAGCATGTTAAATGTTATTTAATTATGGTTATATTAAATTGTGTTTGATATAAGTATGATACTTGATGAAGTTTATACTTTTTATCTTTTAAAATTTAGAGATATTATGAGGATTAAATGCAAATATCATTATAAATCCCAAAATAATTTTTCTATAAAACCTTTTATAAACCTACATTTTGAGAAGCAAGAGTTATTGCGTTTGTTAACGCAGTAAATTTTTAAATCTGCAATGTTGTAAAATATAAAATATAGAAATATAATGTAATTATAGAAAGGGATTTTTACCAGGGAAGGTTGTTTTTCGATAGATATAATTCTTATGCAGACACAATGAATTATTTTAGAGTACGGCGATGTAATTAAAAATTTAAAGTTTAGAAATAGACTCTTAACATGAATTTTCAATTCGTCATTTCATTCAGTACCTAAAGTAAGGATTAATTTTTATCAAATAAATAATGTCAAGAGATTTTTCATGAGAATGTCAAATTGAATATGTAAAAATTTAATATACAGGGCGGTCATAAAAAAAACTTTGCCGATATATCGACCTCTAGCGGCCGGACTGTTCAACAGATCGAGATGAGATTTCAGATATAGTTATTCACAGGTATGAGCTCGATATTCTGTGAGCGGAAACAAATTGGCGCTCACGGTTACGGTTACGGTTACAGCTACAGAAACTCGACATTTTTGAATCGCAACGCCCATTGTGTTTTCCATCGTAAAATGCTCAGCGCATGCGAAAACCCTGAAGAGCGTTGGAACAGTGCGTGTATCGCAATAAATGAAAGCGTTATGCACGCACAAAAACAGCTCTGCGAACGGCCAAAAAAACCACGATCAGGGCACACGAAGGAAATTTGGATAAGACAGAGTCAAAATACCAATCACAGAAGGCCGTTTGCCAGATAGCCAGCGTAGAAAACGGATAAAAAGCGGAGTGGGAATGTTAGTTCTTCAGTCGGGAGCTCGCACATGCCGACGAAATGACTCTGCCAGAGAAAGTTCGTGTTGAATTGGTAAAACTCTATTATCAAAATGGGATGAATGCTGCAGAAACCTTACGTGTTTATCGTCGAAACCATCGCCAAATACGTGACCCATGTAGCCCGCAACGCTTCGTGATTTAATAAAGAACTTCGAAGAAACTGGCTGTACCTGTGATAGACGGCGATCCGGACGACCAACTGGAAGTGCATCACATAGTGACTACAGGACACATGCAAACTGCAAGAGGTGCGGGTCGTGTATTAGATATAACGAAATCAACGGTCCTAAAGCTACTGCGCTCTGTAATCCGCATGTTTCCTTACCGGTACCAGAACGTCCAGATATTGGAAGTGGGGGACCATCAACGACGTATAGACTTTGCAAACGAATTTCTTATCCGATATGATGGCGATAACGACTGGACTCCGCATATTATGGACGGTCGAGGCACATTTTACCCTAACTGGCAACGTCAACACCAAAAATTGAGTTCACTGGGCAGACATGGATCCGCACGCTGTGGCACCAGTGCCTCTATACGACGTCAAAGTTACTATGTGGTGCGGCATTGCAGGCACAATTATTCTCGAGCCGTACTTCTTTGACGAAGCGACACCAAACACCAACGGGATTTGTAACTTGCTCTGTGACAAGTTCCCGCTGTACAGCAATGCTGCAAAATTACGTCATACCAGAATTGCTGCAACGAAATGCACTGAATTACATCGTTTGGATGCAAGATGGTGCGCCTCCACATATAGCGAAGTCTGTTCGCAGGGTCCTGGAACAGTATTTTGACGACCGTGCCATCTCACGCCATTTTCCATTTCCGTGGCCTCCGCGATCCCCCGACCTCACTCCTGTGGATTTCTGGTTCTGGGGATATCTCAAATCTAAAGTGTACATGTGCTATCCGCAAACTTTACCGGATTTGAAAGATTCTATCAAACGTGAAATTGCTAAAATCCCTCATGCGATGTTACGTTCGGCTGTATTGTCCACAGTCGCCCACATACAATGTGTAATTACCTGTGATGGCACCCATGTGAAAACTGTGTAATCCATGATGGCACCATGTGTAATCAAAATAAAAGTTTTCGTTTTTCCAATTTGTGTTGTAATCAGTGATAGGCGTGCTGACACTCTGTGATATGAAAATTTCCTCCGTGCGCCCCGATAGTGTTTTTTTTTTCTGTTCGCAGAGCTGTTTTTTGTGCGTGCATAACGCGTCCGTTTCTTGCGATACACGAAGGGTTCCAACGTTCTTTAGGGTTTTCGCATACGCTAAGCATTTTTCGATGAAAAAGAAAATTAGCGTTGCTATTGGAAAATTTTGAGTTTTTGTACTTATAACCGTAACCGTGAGCACCACTTCGTTGCCGTTCACAGAATCCCGAGCTGAATAACTATAACCTCTGAATAACTATATCTGAAATCTCACTTCGATCGGTTGAACGGACCGGCCGCTAGAACTCCATATATCGGGAAAGTTTTTTTTATGACCACCCTGTAAATTTAATAATAATACTTCTAATAATATGTTTAATATAAATTAAAATATGTAAATATTTAAATTCTGTAGAGTTCTATCTAAAAAAAAAATTGTGACCATAATATATAACAATCAGAAATAAATTTCTTAATTCTAAATATCAATATTTGACTGAATTTTTAAATTATACATTTTAAATCAATATGTTAATTATATATGTAACGCAGATAGGTAACAATCATATGCCATGTATGTGTTTACTACTGTAAAATACTATTTTAATGTCTAAAAGAGTCTAAACCTTATCTTTCTATCACATTTAAGAATACGCAATGAAAAGGGATATTTTACACCGTATGTTGTGCTACATATTTTTTTAGGAAAAATAAGTTTAAATTATAATTATGTATCAGGTTATAGAAGAACTAGAAACCATCATTGCGCCACGGTAAAATAATTCTCAATAAGATTGTTTTCTTTAAACATTTCGTTTTATTTATATACCTAAATTGGGCAAGTTCTAATTTCCCCTTCTGGATTCAAATTGTTAAATATAAAACGGAATACTGACGAAAATATAATTTGCAAAATTGTAAAATTATAATGAAATTTAACAGTAAAATGAAATATTTTTTATGAATAATAAAAATATTAATTTAGTTATGCTTCTAGATTAACTTACCAGACTTTCGTAAATTTTAATAGCTATTGCAACCACTACTATTTTTTTTTTATACTTACTAGCTGCAATACCAGGGGTTGCCTGGGAAAGACTATATAGCATGCTTAATGGCATGAGGACCAGTCTACCTTTGCGATGGGTTTCAGCAATTCGTCGCAGTCCATTGCTTCGGTGTTGAATAACGATATCATGGTGACTATATTCGTTATCGACAATTACTACTGCAACTGTACTTTTGATTACTTTAGATTATTCTGGAACATTTAAATTACTCTTGATTATTGTAGAGCGTTTTAGATTAGTCTGGAACATTATAGATCATTCAAGAACGTTTTAGAACATTTTAGATTGTTATCAAACTTCATAGAACTTTCTAGATTATTTTACATCACTTTAGATTATTCTGGAACATTTTAGATTACTCTTGATTATTTTAGAATGTTTTAGATTATTTTGGAACATTATAGATCATTCTAGATCGTTTTAGAAAATGTTAGATTATTATCGAACATCCTAAAACATTCTAGATTACTTTATAACTCTACTAGATTATTCTAGAACATTTTAGCTTAAAAGATTTTGAATTATTCTCGAGCATTCTAGAACATTTTGAAACTTTGTGAAAAATCTCAATCATTCTAGTAAATTCGAGAACATTTTGAATCTTTCTGGAAAAATCTGGATCATTCCATAAAATTTTGAAACTTTCTAGAAAATTCCGAATACATCTCTGTCCCTCTCTGACACATGAAGTGCCAATCAAAACATTTTATACTCTATTCATAAACACAATTTGTGAGAACATGAGAGATCTATCTCATTTCCCATTTTTGAAACCCACACCGCGACCAAACTCCCTTACTAATAGAAGGAGACAAAGAACTATCTACCGCTACAACCGCGAGTGAGTGGCGATGGGTTGTCATGGAGAAAGTGTGCTTTTACGTACACATACTTTCCTTTTATATATACAATATATATTGACGATAAGTACAGCTTCTTATTAATTAAATAAAAACTTTAAAATTGATAAGCAATGCATATTCTAATTACACTTTTCCCTTACAAAAGGACTATTTAATGCTACAGTATTACATTAATCAAATAAAAGAACTTCCAACAAACTATGTTTCCGTAATACTATCACGTTAACAACATCATGAAATATTTATCAAAGTCGCATTATCCATATTCATTATTAATATTGAGGAAACAATATTTTATGAATTCTTCCATGTTAACAATAATCATTAATGCATGAGGGTTCTTTGACAACATTTAAGTACTAGGGACTTTTCATGGGAAGCATTATTTATTCTAGGAAAACCATATTTTGTAAACACTTGATAACATTAGATCCCGCCAGAGTGAGTATTGAAAACTTACTGTGATAATGAGATATTTATATATTGTATATCATTGAATACATTCACGACGAGAAACGAGAATTCTCGTTTTCATTTAAAAAACGTCATTGACTTAAGGGCGTAGCTTAGACCTTATAGAAAATGCATTTATATGATGTTAGCACTATTTTTTACATTGTAAGACATTTTATAATAAATTCGTATATCGAAAGATATTTACCCACGCATAAACTTGAGAAACCTATCAAGAATACCAATTTACAAAAGAGTTTTAGAACAAGGGGGAGTGATTACTACAGAAGTAGAATAATTAACTGTTGTAAAATATGTTATGAATAATACGTTTTTATACATAGAATAATTAATTAAAATTTATAAGATAAAATCAACATATGTTATTGTATTCTTGATTAAAATTATTATGGTTTCAGATTAATACACTACAAATGATTTGAATAAGTCATGTAGTCCAAAATATTTAAAATGTGCAATTTTTCACAGAATTGGCAACTATAATTCGGTTATGATGTAAGCGTCCGGAAAACAAAAAGCAAAGTTTTAAAAATCGTAAAATTATGTGAAACGAAAAAATGCAGATTACATACTAAATAGGTTTTGTAAACACTATAGGACCAAATGTGACCGGTCACTTGCGATTTTAGATGTTTTGTTAAATATCTAGAAAAATTCATGAAGAATTAGCCTGAAACTACAGGTGTGTAAACAGTATAGTATAAATCATATACGCGAAGATTTTTTCCCGAATCCCCATATGGGACCGTCAACAAATTGAAAAAGAACAATTTCTTTTGGATAACCCTGTAAAAACTAATGTAGCAAAAGCCTTCAAACTTGAGATTATTAATAAGTGGCTAGATGTAATATTCTGTGTTCATTTTTATGAGGATAGCATGTATACCCGTAGATAAATTAAGATTTTCATAAAAACAGCCCCCAAATTTCGCCAAGTTATTTGCTTATAATTTGCAGAGTTCTTAATATAATAAAAAGTTCTTTTCAGAAAATAAGACAAACGACATTGTACACAATACTCTGCAATCAGAATTAAAAAATAATAAAAATTGGATGAAAAATGAGCATTATTATTAAAATTTTCACTGCGCATGCGCGAATGCAATAAAAAAATAATATACATAATGTATTAGCTAAGTGTATAGAGCAATTTTTATAAAAGTCTTAAAATCATAGCTTGAAAATTCTGAAAATTAACGTCGATAGTTTAAGCTTAAAATCCGTTGTTCCCAAAAAGAAGCAAAAAGATGAGGGGTTGTTTCAAGTATCTGTTTAGTCCAGGCAATAGAGAATTTTGCCTAGCAGTATTAATGGTAGTTCTGGAAATCGGCTTACTTTATGGTTTTTGGGTCGCTGAATCCGAATTTTTAACTTCCCACCAAAATTTCCCCCGGCAACTCCCCCAAATTTTGGTAAAATGCCCTCCAAAAAAGGTTTTTATTAAAAAAATCAATTTTTTTATTGTTTCAGGGGAAAAGTATCTAGAAATTCAGAAAGTAGACAAAATTTGCAACAAATTAGATATATCACATTATGACTTAGGATGAAGGGGAAGGGCGGATCTGCCTCGGAACGTGCGTGCGGTGCTGCGTGGACTAAGTTGCGCAATTCCAATTAACCACTCACACGTTTACATTCGCCCTCCCATCTCCCTTCCGAACTTTCCTTATAAGGTTTACTTTAAGTTTTTTGGGTCTCTGAATCCTAATTTTTAACTTACCCCCCAAATCCCCCCCCCCAAAAAAATAGGTGTTATTAACTTAAATTTCTTATTGTTTTAGGGGAAAAGCATTACGAAATTCAGAAACTAGACAAAATTTGCGAAAAAGAAGATACATGACATTATGACGTAGGATTTACGGGTAGAGAGGGGGCTGCCTCGGGACATTCCCCGCGCGCTTTTCTCAAAAACCAAATTTTTTCAAAAAATCAATTTTTTGGGTGTGTCGCCGGGTGAAATTTTGGTGGGGAGTTACAAATTCGGATTCAGCGACCGAAAAAATATATAGTAAGCGTTTTTCCAGAACTACCATGAATTTTGCTATGTAGAGCCCCTATACGGTCTCTATTGCCTGGACTAGTTGATTAGTGCCAAAATAGCGTACACATTGCACGTACTACTATATTTGGATACAACCCCTCATCTTTTTGCATCCTTTTGGGAACAACGGATTTCGAGCTTATTCTACCGACGATAATTTTCAGAAATTTCAAGCTATGATTTTGAGACTTTCACAAAAGTTGCTCTATATACTTATCTAATACATTATGCACATTATATTTTGATTGTATTCGCGCATGCGAAGTGATACATTTTTTAGTAAACCTGGTCCTTTTCATCCATTTTTATTATTTTTTTTAATTCTGATTGCAGAATGTTATGTACAATACTGATTCTCAAATTTTCTGAAAAGAACTTTTTTTTATATTAGGAACTCTGCAAATTATAAGCAAAAAACTTCGCAAAATTTGGGACTGTTTTCATAAAAACCTTAATTTCTGTACAGGTATACATGCTATCGTTATAAAAATGAACACAGTATATTACAATAAGCCTGTTAATCATGCTTTACAGTTTTAATGCTTTTGCTACATTGGTTTTTAGCTCACAGGCTATCAAAGCCTGAGTAACGTGAGATGACGTAAACGCGTAACTCTTGATAGAAACATCCGATTTGCTTCAAAATTTTTTCCTAGGTTCATTGTGATAAGGCGCTTCCCTGATTAGTTTTGGGAGTTCATTGGTTAAGGATAAAGGGGGAAAAACGGGGTTAGTCCATCCCCCCCCCCCTTAATTCAGAAAAATGGGTTTTTCATGCAAAATCATTCGATTTGCTCCGAATTAGGTATACCGGTTTATTATGCTAAGGAACATCCCTGATTAGTTTTGGGGGTTCATTGGTTAAGGATAAAGGGGGAAAACGGGGTTAGTCCACCCCCCCCCCCCCCTTAATTCAGAAAAATGGGTTTTTCATGCAGAATCATTCGATTTGCTCCGAATTTGGTATACCGGTTTATTATGTTAAGGAACATCCCTGATTAGTTTTGGGAGTTCATTGGTTAAGGATAAAGGGGGGAAAACGGGGTTAGTCCCCCCCCCTTAATTCAGAAAAATGGGTTTTTCATGCAGAATCATTCGATTTGCTCCGAATTTGGTATACCGGTTTATTATGTTAAGGAACATCCCTGATTAGTTTTGGAGGTTCATTAGTTAAGAATAAAGGGGGGAAAGGGGGCTAGTGTACCCCTTTTAATCCAGATAAATGGGTATTTCATGCAGAATGATTCGAATTGCTCCGAATTTGGTATACCGGTTTATTATGTTAAGGAACTTCCCTGATTAATTTTGGGGGTTCATTGGTTAAGAATAAAGGGGGAAAAGGGTGGCTAGCCCACCTCCTTAATTCAGATAATTGTGTTTTTCATGCAGAATGATTCGATTTGCTCCGAAGTTGGTATACCGGTTTATTATGTTAAGGAACTTCCTTGATTAGTTTTGGGGGTTTATTGTTTAAAGATAAAGGGCGAAGGGGGGCTAGGCCACCCCCCGTAATTTATATAAACGGGTTTTTCATGCAGAATTATTCGCTTTGCTCCAAATTTGGTATACCGGTTTATTATGTTAAGGAGCTTCCCTGATTCGTTTTGGCGATTCATTGGTTAAAGATAAAGGGGGGCTAGTCCACCCCCTTAATTTAGATAAATGTTCTTTTTGCAGGATTATTCGATTTGCTCCAAATTTGGTATACCGGTTTATTATGATAAGGGGCTTCCCTGATTAGATTTGGAGGTTCACTGGTTAAGTATAAAGGGGGAAACGGGGGCTAATTCCCCTTCACTTAGTTTTTTGAGGGGCATTATTCTTTAAAATAAGTGTATAATATACAATTAGTGTGAATAGCCTGTGAGCTCAATGCCATCAGTTTAGCTGGGCACTTTTCTTTTTTATTACAGGGTTATCCAAAAGGTATTCGTTCTTTTTTAATTTTTTTTACAGGTTTATCCAAAATGTATTCGTTCTTTTTCAATTTTTTGACGGTCCCATATGAGGTTCCGGGAAAAAATATCCGCGGAAATATATGACTTATACTATACTGTTTGCATACCTGCAATTTCAGGTTAATTCATCATGTATTTTCTAGATATTTAACAAAACGTCTAAAATCGCAATTGACCGGTCACCTTTGGCCATATAGTGTATTACTACAATGTGTTAAATGCTTAAACAAAAATCAATAGTTTGTTTTAACATGCCTGGAACATATTCTTTGATTAGTTTGTTCTTAAATTTAAAATAGTTGAACATTTTTATGCCTACCGAATTACGTCAGCGAATAAATGTATTTTGATACTCTATAAATCGCATGCATTTAAATTACAAATTATCTATACTTTGAGATTTTTATGCACTACTATTTGCTTAAACCGTTCTATGCACGGGGTGCATAAATTTAATTCTAAAACCAAAATTAAAAATAACTATTCGATTTAGTAAAGTATTTTTCTACTACTGCGCTTTTTTTTATGAAATTTAATTGAACAACTTACTATTACTATGGCAGCAGACGATAAAACGACATCTTTGGAATAACGGAATAAATAAAATAAAAAGTTTTGTTGATGTTTGTGATAAAATGTTTGCCTTTATTTTTTAAACAATTGTAATAATTAAGCGCAATTAAATTATATCTAAGTATTTGCATGTGAGGTAAAAGAATTTTCGTAATACCCGCTGGAGCTTTTTAGTATGCAGCGCGATGTGCATAATATGTATATCTCAAACTATTTGCTTGTGAGATAAAAGAGTTATCGTAATACCCGATACAGCTTTTTAGTATTGCAGCGTGGCGTACGTAACATATATATCTCCCATTGGTTAAAGAACTCGCGCGATTACGGGTTGAACATAAAAAAGGACTTTATTGTGAATTTTTAATTGTTGGCAGCTGCTATCGAAAATTGTTTAAATTTGATAGGAAATTGCTGTTAAATTGGTGGTTTTTTATTAATTAAAAGTTAACTATAAATTATTTCGATTCTGGATTGCTTTAGTTGCCTCGGCCGTGTTTTAATGTATATGTACATATCATTTCACAATTCTGGTTTCCAAACTGTGGATATGTATAGCATTACAGACAGACAGACAAATTTTCATTTTTATATATTAGATTGTGAAACAATTGAAAAGCGTATTTTAATTACCAAATTTACCGTTTGAAAAACACATTATTTTATTTGCAGATCAATAAATATATTACTATTACAGTAGAACCTCGATTATCAGAAGTAACTGTGACCGACCCTCTTTTGGAAAATCGAAATTTTCGGATATAATCGAGAATGCTTCCATTTTGAGATTAAGGGGAAACATATGCAGTATTTCTTATTATAGTAATAAGTGCTTAATAAAAATAAAACAATAGCAAAATACAAAAAAGAATAAATTACCTGAATTTTAATTTTGAAATTAAGTACTTTTTACATATATCACAAGGATTTGAAAAAATGTTTTGCTTGACACAGTTTTGATTGCTTTTGCTTTCAAGCTTAATCGCGGAGTTTTTTAATATTATTAGTTCACCAGTATCAGAGTCTTTCTGCTACTCCAGCAATGCCAAACCTTTTGCAAAACATTCAAAAGCTTTCAGAATTTCTAATTTGTTCTAATTTGTTGATGCTAATTTGTTGCTAATTTGTTGTAATTTCTTCGTTCCACTCCGCAGGTTACGAGAGCATAAGTTAAATCCAAAGGAACTCTAAGAAAGGGGATCGAAAATATTTATATGTACTTGTAGTTCGGAAAAGACCGCTTCTACACAAGGAATGTGATAGTTAAAAGGAAAAGCTTTCAAAATTGATTTTGCACACAAGGAATGTGATAGTAAAAAAAAAAAAAAAAAAAGCTTTAAAATTGGATTTCGGTTAACCGAGAGTTTCGGATAAAAGAGGTTAAACTGTATTTAGAGAGATTGTAATAAACTGCTGTAACATATCATAATATAGTGTCTATACGGATATATTCTCAAGAGTTAGGTTATATTAGTTTTTAACAGAATTATTCTAAAAGGTAAATGAATCATATAACATGTAAATTTCCAACTGGGCGAAAAATGTCGGTGTAATTACGTATTCAGTGTTTTCTGGAGTTACATCACCTGCCCTTTATCCTGTAAAGCTTATTCAGAAATCAGACCAGATTTTACAATCAATAAGGTTAATTGGGTGATTTGATCAACCAGATTCGTAGAACAGATCGTAGTACAGATCGCTCAGATCTTAGAACATTGGCGATTATATCGAAGAGATCCATGTTTCAAATCCTGGTCCGGACATTTTTCGCCCAGTTCAAAATTTACATATCAAGATTTAGGTTACTTATTATGTTTTGCAGTATAGTAATCATCGGAATTAAATTCTTTAAACTGATTTACATCAAAAACTAACTTTTTCTTTACATGAAACTTTTAAGGTTATGCACACAAGCATGCAAAACTCCTTTTTGGATAATCAAGAAGTTATAAAATGAATCTCATCTGTTAAAATTCATTTCTTCCGATTACTACATATATATATATATATATATTTATTTACTTAATAATTTAGCATGCCCCATTCCACTGAAACAAAAAAATTATTTATATGACAAATATACTATGGAGTAGTCAAAATTCCATTTTGTTCAGACCTCGGAATATGAAGCAGACATCATACTACTTAATCTTCAAGAATCGTTTAGCAGAAAATGGCGAAATTTATTTCTTCTTTGGTCCATTGAGTTCAATTTCTATTGTTTGACGAGAATCTGTCACGTTTCTATCATAATACATGATATGCAAATCATGCAAATATGCGTTGGATTTTGTCCCACTTTTATATTTTTGCCTCTTTTTTTAACTTCTAGCTAAAATATGGGTTTCATTTTTGTTGCGATCTTACATATCATATTGGTAATGTTATGTGAAATTAAATAATCTTAATCTATAATTAAAGTCTCGCAGTCTATCATATTACCCTTATGTTTTATAAAAGGTTTCGTCCACAAACATTTGAAATTGATTGTTTATGATTTTGTAACATATGTTTCGAATTAAAATTATCATTTATTGGTTATTTTTCAATAGTTTCTTCTATCTCAATTTTGAAAAAGAGAATGGGTGGCGATTTTTTCACATTATATAGAGCTATTGAAGAAACATCAGTCTTAATGACATGCAGAGTAATTACAGTTAACCTCATTCCTCTGTTAGTCTTAAAAAAGCAATAAATTACATCAGCAGTAAAAACATTTCTTTCATCAATTTTCAATATAATGATCTTTATTTTATATTCTGAGTGATTTGCAAGCTGCTTTGTTTATAAAATTATTTTTTAAATCTATATTTAAAAAGTTGGGACAATTATTCATAATTTGGTTCTGTTTTTTTTTAAATTTCTATTTTAATTTCTGCAGATATTGGGTGGGGAGAGGGTAGATCTCGAGAACACACCCACTACTTGTTAGCATAGTCGAATATTTTTTTATACATTTATAGCTTTGAAATTAATCCTTTTTAAGTTATTTAAAAGATAATTATTTACTTATCCCACCCCCCCCCCCCCCCCGAAGTTCTGAACCTTTCCTCTTAATATAATTGTATTGGCACCCATGACCATTTTAGCTCACAGGCTATCAAAGCCTGAGAGCTAATGTGCCCGCCGGTTCTGTATGTATTTATGTATGTATGTAGAAATTTAATGCACATTGAATTTGTCGAACAAATGTACTTCTACTGGATCGGTGTCTAGAAGGAATATCAGGCAGATTTTTAACTAAATCTTAAACTTTAATGTTCTTGAATATATGAATGAGGTATTTACATATGGGGTATTTACATTTGAATTTAACCATGATAAATATAACTTGCCGGCGACATTCTGCATTAAAACTGAGGTCCTCTGACCCGGTATTCGGTCGACACGACGTTTCACACGTCCGTTCTCGAGAGCAATCAACAGTCATCTCTCTTTCTCACAATAGTTTTTGTAAGTTCAGCAGTTTTTTCGTAGACTCAGAGGTTGGGGTGGATCGTCCAGAGCCTCATCTAAGAATGTGCTAGTCTTTGCAGTACAGAGTTCAAATTCTGTCACCACATGTATGTATGTATGTATGTATGTAACTCGATAACTCTTGATAGAAATATCCGATTTGCTTAATTTTTTTTTCTTCGTTCGTTCTGATAAAGTGTTTACCTGATTAGTTTTGGGGATTCATTGGTCAAATATAAAGGGGGGGACGGATGGTAATACCCTCTTAATCTAGATAAATGGGTTTTTCTATCCTATTTGCTTCAAATTTGGTATACCTGTTCACTCTGATAAGGCACTTCCCTGATCAGATTTGGAAGTTAATTGGTTAAGTATGAAGGGGGGGAAATGTTGGCTAATGTCCCCCTTAATTTAGATAAATGGGTTTTTCTTTCCGATTTGCTTCAAATTTAGTATATCCGTTTATTTCCTTAAGGCGCTTCCCTGAGGACATTTGGAGGCTTATTGGTTAAGTATAAAGAGGGAAAACGGGGAGGGGCTATCCACCTTAATTTACATTTCAAGGGGCATTATTCTTTGAAATAAGAGTATAATATACAATTCGTGTGAACAGCCTTTGAGCTTAATGCCATCAGTTTAACTAAGCACTTTTTATGTATTTATTATGTTTTAGCAGTTTATCAAACACAGACTAGGGGTATCACTATCTCATGTTAAAACAAATTGAAAATGAATTAAACTAAAAATAAAATAAATCCGAATATTTCGTATTATTTTAATTCATCAAAATTATTAAGCCAATATAAATTGTTAATAATTTTGCTCATAACTATGCTTCAAAGTGATAAAAAATACTTTTTTTTATCAAAATCTTTAATCTAAATGGTGCAGGTAGCATCTTTCTACCGATTCATTATTTGATGATACAAATCACTCTTCCAAGGAAACCTTTCACACTTAAATCAATGATAAATAATCGCGTTTATCTTTATTGCATAAGCTTTTGAAACCTTTAACTTTTAAAAGAGAATGGTAGATTAACAGAATAATCTTATGATACACTATGATATTAAACTGTTGCGTAAAATCAATTTTGTGCATAAGATAGGGTGCTATCTATAGCAGCTAAAGATTAATGTAATTCGATATCAAAATCAGGGTGCAATGTCTTTTTACGGCGAAACCACCTTTAGCCGGTACCGTCGGTACATTTGAATATTGTTCGGCCCATAAAAGCTAGCTCAAATATTTAGATGAAATGACCATATTTGGTGATTTCCCAGTTAGGCGATATCGGCTAAATGTGGTTTCGCCGTAAAAAGAACATTGCACCCTGATTATGATCTCGAATTACATTAATTCATCTTTTAACTGATCTCTCAATGAAAGACAAAATCATGTGGAAAAATCTCAAGCTTTGAAATTTAATGACTGTGCCAATTTTTGTTGTATAGATGTCAACCTTTTTGTGTTATATCTGTTATGATATGTGTAAACTTTTACTAAATATAACTATAGGGACTGGAGGACCGTATAAAAAGTTAATTTTCGTAATTTTTATGAAATTGATTTTTACCTTTAAATAATGTCACAACATGAATATTCACCTCATTTGAAACGGTTTTGTAAATGAAACTATATATCTACGACCAGCGGTTGAGAAATTAAAGGTCGGCGATAGATAACATATTGTCCCTGTATATATATAGGGTAATTAAAAGAATGTATCCTTCTAGTAAATATTGCTGAATTCTTAATGCACAGTAAAATCATCATTCAGATAATAAATATATGTTTAAGGAATTCCTATTAGAGGGAATATTGTATCTTTTCATCTTGAAACAAACAAATGTCACACGCATAAACTTTGTTCCTTTCCAGAATTTTCATTTTATGCAAGAATAATTGAATTAGCTTTGTTTTACTAACATCAACATTCCAACTATTCCCATTCCTGTTTATTGAATTTTAGGGAAATAAATACTAATAACATTGCTGATTGTTTCAATAAATATTGACTGTTAATGTAAATAAAAGAGAATTAAGTAAACAATTCGTAAACAAGAAAGTTTTTGAAAGGTGATCTCATTATACTACTGAAATGCGTTTTACTTAGGATTACAACTAAACTACTGTCTTTGTGAATCACAATTCTTCTTGAAATTAAATTCGCTGAATAAATACTTCTATAATGTCTTACTCAATACCACATATGTGAAATTTTATTCTTGAAATTGTAAATTTAGGTAAGCATCCACGATTTTGTTAATCCATTAATTAAACAAAAAATAGATTTTTATATTATTAACAATATCGTCTTGCGAAAAATTTGTTTTTATTCTACCAGAGATATAAATAATATTCTCACTTTATGGTGACAAAATATCGTATAAGAATTATTCATATTTGAACTTCATGAATATCATAAGTACCCAACTCTAGTAACTAAATAAATCAACCAATAAGTCAGTTTTTCTATCTTTCCACAATCTTTTTTGTTTATAGCGTTATTTACATAAAATGCTTTATTCTTCCGTAAAATACTGCATGATCTTTTCTAACCTTTGTTCTCCAAATATAGAAACTACATTAAATCTTGGAAATTTGGCCTTGCATACGATATTTCACATGAAAATCAAATTTCAAATTATTTTTGCTTAAAAGGCGCAAAGGCCAATCTAGTGAAAAAGATTCCATGCCGGGACCCGAACCCGGGCCATCAGTATAGCGCACTCACATTCTACCGACTAAACCACATGGAACGAAACCCAGCCTGAAAAGTTTCTCACTAATACATGTTTGCAAGGCTACAATAGCGAGAAATTTTCCAGTCTGGGTATCGTTCCATGTGGTTTAGTCGATAGAATGTCAGTGCGATATACTTAGGGCCTATATCCCTAGTGATGGTAATTGGCCGTCATAAACATAACAAACAAACCAACCAGTACGATGGCCTGGGTTCGAGTCCCGGTCTTATGTTGTCCTTTCCATTATGTTGGCCTTTGCACTTTTTTAGTTATTAATTTGAAATTTGATTTTCATGTGAAATATATAGGGGTCAATATCTGAAATTTGGACTATTTGCGTCCACTGTTAATAATATTCCATTAATTATACTAAAACCAAAAACTGAAAAATGTAATATATTGTAACACTTGTTATAACAATTACCAATGATAAATGGACTGGACATATGATGATGCATAAATAATTAATTTTAAGTTTTAAACAAACGAAAGAAAGCATTTTAGTCCTTGTCCCGAGGTACAAATATCCAATATTAAATTTATGCTGTAAAAACTTTTATAAATATTTTTAATTTTTGCTATTATATATTTATATATGTATATATATATATATATATATATATATAGTATGGGAAAATGTAATGCTCCTTTACTCGTATAGATTGTAAAATACTGTAGTAAATATATTTGTCCCTGAGGTTAACCATCATCTCATTCCCTCTAACCACACATTTAGGTTAACAGATACTAGGTGGCGCTGGCAGAATTATTTCCATTGGAACAGCAACTATAGTTCAACTATCCACCATGGATGAAGATAAGCTGTTCTTCTCATTGTTTCATTTTTAGAAATATTTAGTTTTTGTTCTGAAAACAGATGAGTATTTTTTTTATAGCATCATTCATGTCCCTATATTTAATTTTAATCTATAAAAAAAAGCTTATTGCAACTTTATTTATATAACATATAAATGTCACATGGGATATTTAATCATTTACATGTGCTCAAAATGATTCAATAAAATGGCTGTGCAGCTTTTAAAACAAAAACATCACCTCAGTCCCCACCATCTCAGTCCCAATTATTAGACACTGATCATCGTGTTAACAGACACTTTCTTACATAAAAGTTTATCCTACGCATAAAATATACATCCTTGATCTCAAAACGCTACAGTATTTAAATGACAAAACATGTATCGTAGTATATAATTCTATCTGGAAGTTGGTACATTATTTAAAAAATAAATAAAAATTCTGGAGTGAAATTGTCCAGTTTTCAGATATTGACCCAGAGAAACTAGTTACATCAACATACTTGCAACTAGGTTCAATGTCAAGATTAATCTCAAAATGTTTAATAAAATGTTTTTCGGTTTGTAAAATATCTAAATAAAATCGTTCTGGATTTAAATAACTTTTTAAATTGTCATTATACGCTGTAGTATAAATAATCATTATTATTCTACCAAATGAAAGAGAAATCCTTAAGGTTATACAAGAAGAAATTTAAAAATGATTAATGTGTAATGAATTTTCAAAAGTCACTTATCTTTGATAAATTACCTGTAAATCGCATTTTATGATATTTCATAGATAAAATCGCATTATATTTCTATACAACTGAACCAAAATGACGCAGAAAATGTATTTATTTTTTATACGTTTTGGAGAAAAACATGAATGCAAGTTATTTAAGGATGTATATTTCGTTAATATTCTTCGGGTTTTCATTAATCAAGAGTAGAATACAAGTTTCTTAAATGTGTTTCCAGGTCATCTGTTTTAAAGTATTCTTGGAAAACTGGCAAAGTAGCGATATATGAAGGTAACTTAAAATTTCATATCAAAGAAACGAATGTGTGGTAAGAGCTTTATGTGTAAATAACATTAATAAATTATTAAAAATATATAACAAACAATTAGTATTTTATGAAATATTAGTCATAAATGTGATATTATTTTAAAAGTTTGTTCATCAATTCAAATGAAAAATATTAAATAATGTTTTGAATTACTACATTTATGCTTCTTTTAAAGGCTTCTCATTGTTTTGAGGGTTTTTTTTTAATGTGAAGAGGATACCATGATATTAAACGAACTTTCGTTGGGCTCGGCTAAAAAAAGTTTCGTAGCCACTGGTATAGAATGTACGGACGATAAACCTTTCATTAAAATCTACAGGAAGACACGTATTTTTATATATTTTTTAACAAAAAACATTTTATTTAAAAAATAATATATTTGTCTTCAAAAAGTAATGTTTCAATTGTGTTAGAAGTATGTGAGGCTTTTTGAGCGAAAGTCATTTGATATTTCCCCTCACCTTGCCTTAACATGTCTGTCTTGTACTTATGTGAAACACGTAACGTTCTACTGCCTATGATTTTCAAATTATTAGACCCTTGGGATATATTTCTTTCTCCCACCTACTAATGTGTGGTCTCCAAAAAATAATGCCTCGAAGCTGGTAGACGGGAGGTGCTGGGTTCGAACCCAATCGCGCCCGTCGGCCTAATCGTTCGGAGTTTTCGTGGTTTTCTTCGAACCTTGGATTTCCAAGCGTTAATACGGGTTAGGTTCCCTTAGAAAGATCCCCACGAAGGACACTCCCCCCTGGGCCTATATCCCTCGTGCAGATAATTGGCCGTTATAAATACAACCAACCAACCAAAAAATAATGTTACGTTGTATAAGCCAGCCGTAAAACAAAGCAGATGTATGTACGGAATAATCTCTACTGCAAATGTTAAACTTTTAATTATCGCCTATTTCTTATTTTTATACCATCGTATTGGAAAAAAAGTACTTTTAAATGCAATTTATTTGAAAAATTAATCTATATTATTTTTTAAATATTAATTTGTTGTTTTTTGTGCCAATCGTTAAGTTTTGGCAGCTCAAGTACTCCATTTCTGTAGAAAGTAAAGGGAAAATTGTTGAAAAATTTAAATTATATTTTTTTGTTGCCATTTTCTCATAAAAATTGAAAAAAAAAATAAAAATACGTGCTATTGTGAGAAAAATATAAATGAATGATTTCTGATAAAACATGGAGCTATTATAAATTAAATTTATTTTTAAGTATCTGTATTAATATTACAAACACATGAAGGCATATGAATCATGAAAATGCCGATTTTCTTTTGTCCACTTTCTTGAATGACGAAATCTCTTTTTTTGGATTTGTGCATCATTCAGCGATAGACACGTCCTATACATATTTTAATGTACACTCATGTCCAAAATTAAGGTCACAAAGATAAAATCTGTGAAAACTGGTGAACTACTTAACGTGTTGTCGCGAAATTTGGAGCAGAGTTATATTACAATAGGAGAAAGAATACAGCAATATAACAATATGGAAAACATTTTAATTGTGAATTAATATACAGGGTATATCAAAAGTGTTAAATCATGAATCAGAGATAAAGCATTTATCTCGGAAAAAGCCTGTCTAATATGGAGTCTGACCACTGTGCACCGCTATACAAACCTCACAACGAGCTCTCATACTGTTTATGAGGGTTTCAATAAATGTTTGTGGAAACACAACCCATTCTTCCAAACGCGCGGCTTTTACTTCCTGGCGGGTCCTTTGAGGGCGGTTACGCAGTACAATGGCTCTTCCTAGATCATCCCAAACATGTTCAATAGGATTGAGGTCTGGAGACCTCCAGGGCCAATTCATAGGGCCAATATTCTCTTCTTCAAGAAAATCATCAAAAAAGTCAGCTCTGTGTGGCTTCGCATTATCGTCAATAAACATAAAGTCCGGACTCACAGCAACCCGGAACAACCTCATATAGGCTTCAAGGACCTCATCCCCATAGCGATGTGCGTTTACAGTTCCCGCATCGAAGACGTACAGTGTTGTACGACTGCTCAATATTATGCCTCCGCAGACAGGGATTCGTTTGCCACCAAATCTGTCAATTTCTTTTACGTAGGAGGGATGATAGCGAGCTCCACGTTCTCTCCAGATGAAGATTCGGCGAGAATCACTCTGCGTGGTAGATCTTGACTCATCACTGAAAAGAATACGCCTCATTCTTGTTGTGTCCAAGACTGATCGTTTCGGCTTCACAACAACCGGGCTTACCTGTCGGATGCAGTGAAAGGGACACACATGACTGGACGACAGGCTTTAGGAATGAGGTCGTTGAAGCCTATGTGAGGTTGTTTCGTTGTGTTGTTGGCCCGGACTTCATGTTTATGGACGATAATGTGAAGCCACACATTGTTGATGATTTTCTTGAAGAAAAGAATATTCTCTGTATGAATTGGCCCTCGAGGTCTCAGGACCTCGATCCTATCGAACATGTCTGGGATGGTCTAGGAAGAGCCATTTCACAGCGTAACACCCTCCCAGGACTCGAAAGGAGTTAAAAGCCGCGTTTTTGAAAGAATGGCCTTGGTTGCCACAAACATTTATTGAAACCCTCATTAACAGTATGAGAGCTCGTTGTGAGGCTTGTATAGCAGTGCACGGCGGTCACACTCCATATTAGACAGACTTTTCCCGAGATAAATGCTTTATCTCTGATTCATGATTTTTATTTACTCTGTATCTTAATTCAGAAATAAATTCTTTTCCATGTTGTTATGTTGCTTTATTCTTTCTCCCATTATAATATAAATCTGTGCCAAATTTCGTGGCAACACAGTGAATAGTTCATCAGTTTTCACAGGTTTTATAATTATGATCTTAATTTTGGACATGAGTGTAGATGTTGTTTAAGACTGAATCGTGAATGAGGAATTCTTTAGCTGATGCGGATGACGTCATTTTATACAAAATAAAAGCGTGCGTGTTTGGAGTTTTAAAACTGAACTATCTATATTTATACAGGGAACAATATGTTATCTATCGCCGACCTTTAATTTCTCAACTGTTGGTCGTAGACATATAGTTCCAATTACAAAACGTTTGAAATGAGGTAAATATTTATGTAGTAACATTATTTTAACTTAAAAATCAATTTTATAAAAATTACGAAAACTAACTTTTTATACTGTCCCCCAGTCCCTATAGTTATATTTAGTAAAAGTTTACACATATCATAACAGATATAACACAAAAAGTTTGACATCTGTACTACAAAAATTGACACAGTTATTAAATTTCAAAGTTTGAGATTTTTCTACATGATTTTGTTTTTCCTTGAGGGATCAGTTAAAAGATGAATTAATGTAATTCGAGATCAAAATCAGGGTGCAATGTCCTTTTTATGGCGAAACTACCTTTAGCCGGTACTGGCGGTACGTTGGAATATTGTTCGACCCATAAAACCTAGCTCAAATATTTTGATTAAATTACTCTATTTGTTGATTCTCAAGTTAGGCGATACCGGCTAAAGGTGGTTCCCCCGTAAAAAGGACATTGCATCTTGATTTTTATCTCGAATTACATTAATTCATTTTTTAACTGATCCCTCAATGGAAGACAAAATCATGTGGAAAAATCTCAAGGTTTGAAATTTAATAACTGTGTCAATTTTTGTAGTACAGATGTCAAACTTTTTGTGTTATATCTGTTATGATATGTGTAATATTTTACTAAATATAGCTATAGGGACTGGGGGCCGTATAAAAAGTAAGTTTTTGTAATTTTTATGAAATTGATTTTTTACTTTAAATAATGTCACAACATGAATATTTACCTCATTTGAAACGTTTTTGTAATTGGAACTATATGTCTGCAACCAACGGTTTATAAATTAAAGGTCGACGATAGAACATGGTGCACCCTGTATACATACATATTTTTTTTCATCGGGGGCGACACTAAATTCTGAAAAAGCAGACTTCCTGCTTTTTAGATAAATTAACATTGAGGAGAGACACTGGAAATAGGAAATTGTACACAGATTTCAAGGGATTGTATAAAGAAAATATGTATATTGTTTCAAAGAATATTTAATTGTGACAATAACGTAGTAAATGATATATATGGAACTCCATAATAAAATCATAAATAAGTAACAAGAAACTTATGAGTTATGAATGTAATCCTGATTTTTATTTATTTTAGTTTAGTTTTGTGTGACACTAGAACACCATAGAAACAAAACAAAAAAAAAAAACAAAAAACAAAAAACAAAAACAAAAAAAGAGAGAGAGATTCAATAATACAAGACTCCTACAAATAACTTAGATCACTGAGAGATCCGTAATCTCCAAAACATTCTTCAATGAACGATTAAAATAATATATTTTGTCTTACCACGACTACGGAATAGATGGAAGATGACTGAAACACAAAACACACATAAATTAATTGAATTTTCACATGACATTCATACTGGAAGTAAATTAGAAAACTCACCTAAACACTTTCCTAAATACAGGCATACAAAAATATATCTCGATGAGACATTCAAACTTGTAAAACTGAAAGTGTTTTGCGAAAAACTAACATTAACTGCAACATGTGTTTAAAATAAATTGAAATTCGAAATACACAAACACAGCATTTAAGGATTACAGTTGTCACTTACATCAACCACGCATATTCCTTAATGAAATTAGCATTAAAACAAATATCTCTTTTTTTGACATCATTAAATAACTCCATCATTGCCAGTGAATGATATCAAACCTCGCTGTCCATGAATCCATCGTCTCATCGAATACATAGCTCGCAAAATGTATCATGAAAAAAGAGTATTTTTCTTTCTTTAAGTGTAATGCTTTTTACTCTTAAAAGAGTTTTCTGTGAAAATATTTATTTTCCAATGCAACCGTGTTTCTAAATTAATTATTTCACAACAATCAAAAGTAATTATTTAAGTATAGTTTACGTATAATTTGAAGAAGTATGTAACTATTAATGAAAGTTAGCAACTTTCCATTATATGTACTTATATTAGGTATCTTACGGCAAACTGTTAATATATATAATTTTTTTTTCAGACCATACTTAATTAAATTCTTAAAGGGATATATCCGACATTCTCGCATTTAAAGCAATTTGGATTTTATCTTCGATAAATTATGCTATCGTATTCACTAAATATATTGTACTAGCAAACCCCACGGTTTTGCTCGCGTAATAGTTGAAATATGCCAAGTGATATTTGCGTGACTATTTTTTATTAGAAGTACACTTTTTGGAATAATTCAAAAATTACAAATTAAGCCGCAGTTTGACTAAAATTCATTGTAAAAGTGCAATAGACAGAAATGAGATTTTAATTAATAAGAAGAACTAAAAGTAATTCCAAATAAATGATAATTTAGAAAGTATTTTGAGATATTTATGCTCATTTCATACGCTCATTTCAGTATTCATTTGAAGCTTTGAATTTTTTAGAAACCATCTTAACACATTTACATCTTAAAATTAACCATCATGTCAAATTCCAAGCTTTTGTCTAACGGTGTACCACCTCTCTGGTGTTAGTGAAATAGAATGTCTCGAAAAATGTTCAAATAGAGACTGTCACCATTAATTTGCCAACATAAACCTTGAAATCGGTTGATATTTCCTGATATTCTATAGAAAACGGAATTTAGATGTTTTTAAAGGCTTTCTTGTTCCTGCCAACCAGGTGGTAGTGACACCACCATGAAATATAGCCCTTATAGGATCAGGGACTACCATTCTTGATTCGCAACCAATAACTTCTGTAATCGGTTTATTATTTCCTGAGATTCCATAGAAATCGTAATTTAGGACTCTTTTAGAATGTTTTTCGCTCCTTCCCTTCGTTTCACCCCTTTTTAATTTGAATTTATTTTCGACTGATCTTAGAGGACATTTATATTTTATAAGTAACTCCCGTGCTATATTTAAAGTTTCTAGCCTCTTCAGTACCGCAGATATCGCAATTTAGAAAGTTTTTTGCTCCTGCAACCATCTACGGGTTGTGGCACCGACATAAAATATAGCTTATGTTTGAGCAGGTTCTATCACCATCAATTTGCAACCATTATGTGTGAAATCTGTTTCGTATTTCACACGATTGTATAAAAATCGTAATTTAGAAGGCTTATAGAACGCTTTTCGCTCACTTCATCCTTTTAAAATTGGAATTTTCTTTCGACAATTCTTAGAAAGCATTTGCACCTTTTGAAGTAATTACCATCCAAAATTTAAAATGTTAGACCCCCCCTCAGTAACAACAACAAAAAAAAACGCAATTTAGAATTTTGTTTGCTCCTGTAACCCCCAGGTGGTAGTGACAACAACGTAAAATATAGGCTATGTTGGAGTGGGGACTATCGCCAACAATGTGAAAAAATTACTTCTGAAATCGGTTTATATTTCCTGAGATTGCGTAGAAATCGCTATTTAGAACATTTTTAGACATCTTTTCGTTCATTTCCCCCCTTTTAAATTTCAAATTTTTAAGGAACTCTTCTCAGAGAGCATTTACATCTCATAAGTAATTTCCATGCCAAGCTTCAAGTTGCTAGCACCTTCAGTATCCCAAAAATCACAATTATGAACATTTTCTAAAATGCCACGGCAAGGTGGTAGTGACGCCAACATGAAATTGATCCTATATTAGAGCAAGGGCTGTCATCATCAATTTTCAACCATTACTTTTGAAATCGGTTGGGTACTTTCTAAGATTGCATAGAAATCGCAATCCAGAACGATTTTTAGAACGTTTTTCGTCCATTCTCACTCCTTTTTAAATTTCGAGTTATTTAGGAAATGTTCTTAGAGATCATTTATATGTTATAAGTAACTACCATGCATAGTTTCAAGTTGCTAGCCCCTGCTGTATTACAAAAAACGCAATTTAGGTCGTTTTTTGCTCCTTCATCCCCTTTGGGGTATTAGCACCAACATGAAACACAACCTATGTTGAAGCGAGGGATGTGAAGATCGTTTTCACACCATTATTTTTGAAATCGGTTCGGAGCTTCCTGAGATTGTGTAGGAATCTCAATTTAGAAAAAAAAAATTTAAAGCTTTTCGCTCCTTTTCACCCCTTTTTAAGTTTCGATTTTTTAGAAAATGTTCATAGACATCATTTGTATCTTATAAGTAACTGCCCCGCCTAATTTCAGGATTTTGGGCCCTTCTGTAACACAAAAATTGCAATTTAGAACGTTTTTTGCTTCGGGAACCCCTGGGTGGTAGTGACACCGACATGAAATGGAGTCTATGTTGGAGCAAGGGCTATCATCATCAATTTCCAACCATTACTTTTAAAATAGGTTGCGTACCTTCTGAGATTGTATGGAAATCGCCATTTAGAACGTATTTTTAGAACTGTTTTCGCACATTTTCACCCCTTTTAAATTTCGAATTGTTTAAGAAATGTTCTTAGAGATCATTTATATCATATAAATAGATACCATTCCAAATTTCATGTTTCTAGGCTCTTCAGTAACACAAAAATCGCAATTTAGTACGTTTTTTGCTCTTGCTCCCCCTTTGTGGGGAATGGCACTGACATAAAATTTAGCCTATGTTGGAGCAAGGGTTTTCACCATCATTTTGACACCAGTGGCGTGGCGTCCGGTCATCGCTGGATGCGGCGATGACCAAGCAATATTTTAAAACTCTTAATAAGCTTTTAAAACTCTACGATCCAGTTTTAGCAGAACATTTGGAGTTCATGTATAAGTGAATGTAAGATTTAAAGTTTCTTTTTTGAACATTCAACCATTGAATTTTAGAGTTAATACTTTTTCACCACAAACTTAAATAATTGCGATGACCACTGAAAATTTTCACGCCACGCCACTGTTTGACACCATTATTTTTTAATTGGTTTGGTATTTCCCGAAATTTTGTAAAAATCGCCATTTAGAACTTTTTTTAGAACGCTTTTCGCGCATTTTCACACTTTTTTAAATTTTGATTTTTTTTTTAAATGTCATGTTTCTAGGCCCTTCAGTAACTCAAAAATCGCATTTTTCGAACGTTTTTTCTCCCGCCCTGCTTTTGGCCAGTGGCACGGATATAAGATATAGCCTATGTTCTAAGCTGGTCTAACACCATCATTTTGATAACATTATTTTTGGAATCGATTCGGTAGTTCCAGAGCTTACCTCTTACAAATAAACAATTTTTACCTCTTTATAATATTAGTATAGAGTATAGATTTGGTAAAGCAAATATCTTAGAGAAAGTGTCATGTGTTGTTTATTGTGTTTATCTGAAGCATCTAATTAAATAAAAGGAATGTTATTTAATTTCTGTTATCATGAAAGATTGATAAAAGGAAAATGTCTCATAGTAATCCTGTTAGATTTACAGTTATATGCAGGAAGTCCACTCTCAACTGTGCCCAATGGCTAATTCCTAAACTTTTAGTCATAGACATATAGTTACAATTACAAAAATGTTTTAAATGAGGTAAAGAAATATTTCAAAAGCGATATGGGTTAATAAAACATTTCTTTAGAAAGTAAGAAATTTAAATTTTTATACGGTTTCCCTCCCCCCCCCCGGTCCTATAAATTATAATTAGTAAAATTTTCCTACACTGACAAGTATGACAAAGAATGTTCCGTGTATATAACACTAAAATTGGCCGAGTTATGAAACTTTAAAAATACATGACTTATACCATTTTTCTACATCTGGACGAAAATCAGTTCGGCATCCTTTGAGTAGGGATATACCAAGTGCTTAAAGTATTCGAAGAAATTATTTCATGTGAATCTGCCCTTTGTAAAAAATAGTACACGTATTACGATCAAGTCAACTTTTATTAAGTTTCAGATTGGCTAAAATGATTGTATTTTAACATATGTTTTATTTTGTCAGGATTTGATATTGTTTCTTTTCATGTTTTCTTTTAACAAAAATTATGTTATTTCGATAAGTTTTTATTTTACTTCAATGATCGTATGTATGTTTTTCCAGTTCAAAATTTGTTCTCGAATTTTAACTCATTTTCAAATATTCGATCGAGGTTAAATTTTACATACTGATGTAAACCGACGACACTCTAATATTATTATGATTTTCGGTGGTTACCATTTATACTTATTTTACAGGATAACGCAAAAAATTTCGGATGGATTACCGCCAAGAAGTTTTTAAAAAAGCTTTACATTAGATAACACAAGACTACGATGGTTGAGTTTTTTAGCTTTTATATATTTTTTAGCACTGAATCCGAAAATTACCTTAATTTTTGATCATAAGTCAGGCTTTTTTGCAGATCATAAATTGTCAAAGTAAAAAAATAACAAAAATTGGATACTATGAATAAGAGGAGATGGATTTGTTTTTAAACTTTTGATAATTGATTTTTATGTACATTTTTGCACTAAATCTGAAAATGATCTTCATTTTTTTACAAATCGTGAATATCAAATTTAAAATATAGTGAAAATCTGTTACTATAAAACAGATCTAAAACTTTTTTTATTAATTTAATTTTATTTAATTCAATAACATATTCAGTTTCTTGGCTTATACTGGGATTCTTACAGCTAAACAGCTGAGAGCTCCGATGGGTTGGAGGAGGAGGTTCAATTTTAAATTTGAAGTTTTAAATCCTGACGTGATGGTTAAGAAGGTGGTCTTTTCGGTTAAAGCGATACAAAATACATAAAAATCCATAATCAAAAGTAAAAAACACAACAATCACTCTATATTAAAAAGCAGAAATAAAGCAGTTTGCTGCTTTTCATATATTATTTGTGCATTTTAAACGTTGGTTTTTCTGCTTTTTAATATTGTTGCACAAAGGCTTTATTTGCTATTTTTAGCTATTTTTATAATCACTCTATAGTCTAAAATTTTAGCTATTTTTTTCTTTTTTAACTTTACAAAAAATGTTTACGAGATGGTAAAAAATGAAGGTCACTTTCTGATTTAGCGTTACAGAATACATAATAATCAATTATCAAAAGCTAAAAAACATGACATATTAATTTAAAACATTTTAAAATATGTAGAATTTTGTAAAGAATTGAGGCTGTTAATGTTCAACCCTTTACTTTAAAAAAATTCTGTTTTTTTTTCTTATATTTTTACTACAAATTGTATATTTTTCATTAATATGTCAAAAGGATTAAAGATTTGAAATTTTTATTGCAATGTTAATTTTAATATATCTGAAATGTATATTCTACACACTGTGATGTTTTGCAACCATAAGAATTCGATTTTAACTGTTCCATTAATTAGGCGGGACTTTTGTGTGCTAATTTTGATACTAGTTCGAGTTGTTATAAGGTCATTGCAATTCTCTTGCTGGGTATGTCTTTAAATTTAAATATTTCTTTGTATTAATATTGTTCATTATTAAGGATCTTGTGTTGATTAATATATATATATATTTAATTCAATAAATCTATCATGCTAAATTTATGCTTTTTGGTGTGTGGTCGATTGGGTACACATGGAATCTAATTTTTAGCTTAATGCTGGATTCTATTTCAGAAGTCGACTATTATTTTGCTTATATTGGTATTTCATTTACCCCTGAAAAAGTGAAATGCTATATAAGCGTCCGGCTACATCCTTCCATTTGATCTAATATTTGTTTACAATATGTTTTTTAATGGTTCTACATTATTTTGCTGGTTTTCGATTCTTATTTCTTTAATAGATTATTTTTTCAAAATTTTGTGGTTTTTCATATGTTTATATGGATTAAACGTATGCAATGTGCTTGTCGATTAGTGGATTTTGCTTAATTTGTATTACTTGTATAGGGTTCCATCTGTATTTTGTATAATGTTACAATTATGATTAGATGCTAAATTTATTAATTTATTGATTTAATTATCGTAATTTGAATAGATAATGATTTGTAATTATATTATGGTTATATAAATAAATATATATATTGTATAAATATATTAATATTATATAATAAAATAACACACACACACACACACATATACATATATATTAATATTATATAATAGAATAACATATATATATATATATATATGTATATATATATTTGAATAATTTTAATATATCTTAGTGTTTAATATATCTGACGAAATTATATTTCTGCTAAATTTGCGAATGACCCCTAATTTGCAGCAAAAAAAATATGCTACAACTGTAAACCGGTGTTAGTAGTTCCATTTTAATCGTAAATAACGGGACTATTTTCGCCTTACTTGTCAGTGTAACAGGAAAATTTTACTAAATATAATTTATAGGACCGGGGGACCGTATAAAAATTTAAATTTCGTAGTTTTAAAAGAAATGTTTCTATTGACCCAAATCTCTTTTAGGATATTTCTTGAACTCATTTAAAACATTTTTGTAATTGGAACTATATGCCTATGACTAACGGTTTAGGAATTAGCCATTGGACACTGTTGAGAATGAACACCCTGTACATATGTGTTGTTGATGATGATACAGTAGTTAGACTGAAAAAAAAAAAAAACAGATATATTTCAATTTATCAAAGCTTTAGGAAATATTAAAATTTAAAAATAAAAATTTTAAATGCATTTAAAATAAAAACTGTTTTCTACTGAAAGTTAAATACTCTTCACTAAAAAGTTGAAATTATGTTTATTACAATCAATATATAAACATCAGATGCACGGGGTTAGATAAAAATTAAAATATGCCTGGCTATTCATATGACCACAAGTTTTTACATACATTTTTAAAATATTTTTTTCTTTCTGTAAATTATTTTATAATAATTTTTAACCGCTGTCATGGAAATGTTTTCTTCGTTCAATTAAGTGTGAGTCTCGGTTAACGAAATTTGTATTATTAAGAAATACTTCCTACAAACATTAAAAAATTACTAACATGAAAACAGAAAACAAATTAAAAAAATTCATGTTACAGGAATGTATGATGACAAACAGATAATTAGTATAGAAGCATGTGTATTAAAATACTTGATTTTATGTTTGATTTTATATCAAGCTTTTTGTTTTCATGTAGTATAATTAAGGCTTTTGCGTAGTACTCCTAAACCGCAGATGTTTCCCCGGTGGCGAATAGAAGTAAGACTTAAAAAATACTTTTGCAACACCATAACAGACCCACAGCGACTGAGAAGAGGTTGTATTTCTAATACAATTTTTATGTTTTACATGGAAGAATGAACAGATCTATGTTCTTTAATAATCGAATGTAGTAAAATCAGTGAATAGCGGGCATCTCGGCATCGTTCGATAGAGTCAACCATCTGATTGGTTTAATCTAATTTTCTTTCTGGAAGTAGGGTTCACACTCACTGAGTTCGATATATAACAGGAGATCTGCCTTCCTATTTCCCAACATGATGTCCAGCGGTCAGCGCGGAAGGATACAGTGACGATAATTTTAGTTCGCATTCAGAGCAAAAAAGGCTGTTTATCGCCTTCCGTTACATGATTAGTGAATCATTTATTAATTTGATTAGTATCACTTATTTAGGGAAGCATAAATTAGGATAATAGTTAATGAGATCACTAATATCTAACATTGATAACGCGTACTATTTTTTTTACCTTTGCCTTGCATCCTTCATTTGCCTTGCAAGCTTCTGACCGCCAACTAAGAACTCCTGTTATATATGGAGCTCAGTGTTCACACTAGAAGAATTCTAACGGGTCATAGTATATAGGTTTTTTGCCACTTTGACAGTTGGGATCTTCACAAAAAGTTTGAACAAAACTATGTTTCAGATAAAAATTAATTTGCGTTTGAATATGTATGAGTACGTATTCAATTTACAGCATGAGAAATGAAATGTATTTAAGAAATGCGAATATACGGTACTTTTTCTTTAGGAATAATTTTTTTTTCTTTCGAAATATGAAAAATGTTATGCACATTTAGTTTCTGATACACACGAAAAAACCCATGTTTCGTGTTTTTGATAGTTTATGTACGTATACACATGTTAAGTGTGTGGAGATGGAGAGGTTTGTGGTCTGAACAGATATAAATTTTATGAATTGAAAAAGGTGTTTGCTAACCAGGAGGTGTACGCCTTTCGGGAGAAAAGCCAATCAGGAGGTCTTATTGTTTATAGATTTTTAACGTGAAAAAATACTTTGGACATTCTTTTGAAATTCGGATCAACCAGAAAACATCCCGCTAGAGTCAATAAACCGAACCCGAAACAGACCTCAACCAGAAACAATGAAAGTCAACCCGAGCCGAAACAAAAATTCTAGCATCAACCCGACCAGGTAAAAGTCTTCGGGTAAAAGCGGGTAACCCGACCCGATGCATGACTCTAGTTAGGTAATCCAGGTGCTAAGCTTCGGGTCCCGGTTAAAGCTACCCTCGCTCCGTCTCGAAAAGAAGAAAGCTTGATTTATTGAATTTTTTTATTTTGACACAGATTAAATTCCATTTTCGAATAAAAAAATTAATAAAAAAAGCCTATCTAAAAATTTTAATTTGCTTCAAGCTGCATTACAGTTGACAATTACAGTACAGTAGACAAGTTGTTTTAGCTAAAAAAATCTAATTACTTTTTATATTAAATAAATATATACATTTTTTATATTGCCCACTAACAACACCAAAAAGCATTTATATATAAAAAATGTCAATGACGTTTTCCAATAAACATTTGAAATGTATAAAGGTCTTTCCTATTAGCTGCATGCCAGCCGTTGATAGGCATGTGGTTGAAGATAGAATGTGTTGATAGAATGTGGAAACATTTCAATATTTAAAGAAAACTTCTAAATTCTTAATATTTCAGTGTTTAAGTGCGTAGTTTCATAACAGGTCAGTTAAATTTCTGTTTGCATTTAAAAATTGATATTTATGCTTTAAAAAGCGCTGATATGTTGAGTACGCTGCTTTGTTTTTATATTATTACGAATCGCCCGCGTTATATTAATTGTAATTAAATTAGTATTTTTTGTCAGCCTGACATTTGTTACTTTGATATATATTGTAACATGGTCATGGTAACAACTACTAGCCATTACGTTATACGAAGATATTGTTAAAATTTATTACTTAGGCTTTAATGAATGCACTCATGTTCAAAGGGTTTTATTGACATTTTTCAATGTATTTTTTTAATCGACAAACGTGATGAATCTCCCTATTTATTTTTTTATTTAATAATTTATTATTATATATTTACACTCACAATTTTTGCTTTTGTTTACAAGATTTTACAAATTCAGTTAATACGATTGTAATTCTTATGAAATTCATCGTGTAATCCAATTACAAAAAACCGTGTAGAAGGATTTTTATGAGAAAATTGATTGAATTAATATGATTCTAATTCCTGCGACAAGAAATCGCAATTTCGATGAAAAAAAACTTATTGTGATAAGTTTTACCAAATACCGACTACTAACGTAAGTTAAAAAATTCTTAACGCATAACTTCGAAAATGGAAAAATATAAAACATAAGAGAATACATGCGGTTACTTATTTATATATTGAATTTTTCAGAAAATAATGTATTTTAAGGTAAAAGTAAAAAATATCCAGATAATAAATAGCATTTGAGCACTGAGCCATCGAAACCGGTATGCTTAAAATTAAAAAAAATTGGTGCTTTTAACGTTCTTATTTTTACATATCTATTATATTGCACCAAGCATCCATCTTGGTAATTATTTATTACCAGTATCATTCCTTTAAATAGTTAGTAGAAATTGAATATACACTTTAGTTTAAAAATGCATGTTTATACTCCCTCATAAATTCATTATGGCATTAAAGAAAACGTTGTTATTTTCTTAATAATTAAAAAGAAACAATTCATCCTGCAAAATTACCTACAAATATCACATGAAAATAAACTATATATTTCACAAAATGCAGTCTTTAAATTTTTAGGCTAAAAAAATCTTTAGGTGTAAGGCGATTTACATAGAGCAAGCATTTTGAATCCATGTTCTCATTTAATGCTCTTAATCTTGCTCTTATGTCCTAGAAAATGTAATGTACTTTTTATAGCTACAGAAATACTTTCAAAATGGAAGAAGCAACCATTTTAGCAAATGGAAATTTCAAAATTTAGTTTATAAGATCAAAAATAAGAGGCAAAAATATGAATATTATACTATAAGGAAATATAAATAATTTGTCGAAGTATTTTTAAAACAATAATTTAGGAATTAAAAGGAAGTGTGTTTATAAATATCCTTAACTGTACGTGGAATTTAATACAAAAAAATAAAAGTTAATTTCATTTGTAATCATTGAATAAAATTACAAATTTAAATTATACAGCAGAAACCTGTCAGTAAATTTAACGTCATACTGACGGTGGAAACACCCGATGAATAAATTTGGATTTTGCTGCGATTTTTGTAATTCTTGTAATTCCTAAAAAGTATAATTTTATTTCAGAAATATAACTCTATCGCATGAAGCCTGATTACGAAAGATTAACCCGTTTGCATTTACAACAGGATGTATACTTCAAATTTTGTTTCCAGCTGATATTCTATATCGAAATTAAAACTGAATTAATAAACAAATAAAATAATGTAAATGAAACAGACATTAACAAGAATGTTATTTAACTACAAGCTTAAACATCTAAAATTATCAGAATCAAAAAGGCTATTGTGTTAACTAAACCTCCAGCTGATAATTGCTAGTATGGACTGATACAAAAGTATCGCTCTTAATAAATTTCAAAATTTTATTTTAATGTATGATTGATATTTTTCCTAATAATCATTTTTAGGTGCGTTCGTAATTGTATACATACGTAGCACCTATAGTCGTCGTTCAGTCCATCTGTCCGTCCGCATATAACAGCGCAAAAACTAGACAACCAAATCGTTTGAAATTTAAAATACATAATTGTTGCAAAATTTTGTCGAGTCATTTAAAATTTTATGAAAATCGGATGTATAGTTTAATTACAGGGACAGTCAAAAGTTTTCCTTTACATTACGTCAATGGGAAAAAGTTATTTAAAGTGCATTTTAATTATGTTAATGCCTTTCGAACAGAATGAAATTACTTATGAAGCGCACTAAAATATGCATTCAGTACAATATGCAGTGCAAAAAATATTTATAAAACTAGTTATAGTACGAACGCACCTCATTTGCCTCGTTTGACGAGCAATTTCCAACTTGTTTACCTCGTAATTTAAGCAATCTAAAAATATACATATTAATTGCAAAATATCTATTAGAAATAAAATATACAATATGAACTTTAAAAAGTTTTCTGTTTTACTTAAAATGCGACTAAGATAATGAAATAGATGTTACAAGTTAAAAATATACATTTTATTTAAAACTTCTTAGTACTTTCAAGCATTTCAAGTTCATCATCAGACAATATTTTAATAACTAAGTGTTGTTTATATATACAAATACGTCACATTGTTTTGAAAATGAGCGACCAAATAAGTATCAGAGTTGAAAGTAGAAGTAGCAGTTTCTTGGACTAAATTTAATTTGAGAAAATATTCTACTTTGAACTCTAATAATTATTTGCTCTCTCATTTTCAAAACAATCTGATGTACAGTACAGCCCCGATTATCCGCGTGATTGGGTGGCAAGGGCACCGCGGATAACATAAATCGCGGATAACGATAAAAAGACTTTAAATGGAGTGCAAACACGAAAAAAAAAGAAAATTCAACATAAAACCCATGTTTTAGTGTACAAAAAACATAATAACACGTTTAAAATACATACATATGCACAATATGGCAGATAACTTTGCTTTACGTCTAAATCACTAAAATAAAGAACAGTAAACAAGAAACAATGCCGTACATACTGTACAAAAAGGGGTGAGTTACATCTTTTTTTTTTAAATCAGTCACTTGTTTTTTCTTCTAGTTTTAGTAACACATTTTCTTTATTCTAAATTGTAAACTATTATTTTTCTTTTAGTATGGAATAATTTTTATCTCAAAAGTGAAGTTATTCTTGATATGCTCTCCTGGAATTTATCATAATAGTGTTATTTAATTGTAATATATTTGCTGTGTTTACGTTTGGTAAATAAAATAAAGAAAGGACATCAAGACTTTATATCTGATATTTCAAACATGGCAACCGAATCTAGAAATATTCTTCTATGACTTTCGAATACAGTGATTTTTCTGTCTATATTTAATAGTAGGGCTTATTGTATTTTCCTTGCTTTTGACTTAAAAAAAAAAAAAAAAAAAAAAAAAAAAAAAAAAAAAAAAAAAAAAAATCGCTTCGCCGATAAACCGCAAGGCGGATATTCGGGGCTTTACTGTATCTGTATAAATAAACAACATTTAGTTATATTCTGATGTTCTTCTATCTCAAAATATTCTGTGATGATGAGCTTTGAAAGCTTGAAAGTACTAAGAAGTTTGATATAAGATCTATATATTTTTAACTTGTAACATCTTTTTCATTATTTTAGTCACCTTTTAAGTAAGACAGTGAAAATTTTAAAGTTCACATTCTAAATTTCATTTTGAATCAAGGTGAAAAACTGCGTTTCGTCTTATGCTTTTTCATCGATTACAATTTTAAATTAAAAAATATTTTCAACTATATTCCGTAAAAAAGAGGAGATCAGAAAAAATTTCGCTGTATTTGAAAATAGCTTTTTTCTTTTTCGTTTTTGTACTTTGCATAGAAGAAAAACTGTTGAAAATGACATGAAATTTTATAGAACACTTAATATACCTAATTTATTATTTCTAAAAGAAGAGTAGAACTTTGAAACATAGAAAATTATATATAACTTATAAAAAATGTTACTTATATATGTAGGTACACATTTTTTATATCGCCTAGCGTTAGAATTAATTTGAAATAATGCTGCAGTTAAACACCATATATAAAAAAAATTAAATTTCGTAAATACCATGAAATATAAATTGACAGCTCCATTTATAGAAGAAATATTTCATTTCTTTAACATAAAAGAATACGTTATTCAATTTTTATCTCAAAATATTTTATTCTAACTTTCATGTTAAAAAGTAACCAGAATAAAAAAAGTGTTTGTTAAACATTCTTTGGAATTTTAATATTTTATTTTGTTTAACTAAATTTTATTAATATATACACTTACTTTTCTCGTTTTCTGTCAAAACAGAAATATTTCTGAGAAAAGCAGGAAATAGTATTTAAGTGTGGTATCTGTTATAATAATTATACTTTCTAATATTTCTTAACATAAACTTTAATTACATAAATATGTTCAATACACTGTTTCAAAATCGAAGTGAAAATTGCTAAATTAGAACTGTTTATAAAGGAATTATTTGTTAAACGGAAAATGTGACGTTCCAAACATAATATATCTTCAGAAATATTATATAACTCCATTATTAAATCACATGCCTAGTTTGAACGAATTTTTCCCCAGATATGTGCGATTCCTTTACACAGGTTTTACTACAACATATTTCAGTTTAGTTAACGCCTATTAATAGGTGAATTGTTGTTGATATGTATATGGCCATTATTTTTTTTTTTTTTCAAAAACTCAAATTGTTTACATGTTTACTTCTCCTACTAAAAGTGGTATTTCGCGTTCAAATAGTGTAAAATTATCAAAAAATCGATACTATAAGCTGAAAAATAAGAATGGAAATGTAAACACAGAATCTTCAATTTTTTAAATTACAAGGTAGCAGTAATACCAAAATAAAATTGCAAAACGGATAGTCATATTGAAGTGCAGGATAAACATACATTACAAAATCCTGCAGGTCGCCCATCAATCTTCATATACTGTACCTCACTCCGAGTCCTTAGGAAACATTATGAGTAGTGATAGATTTTTACAGGGCAATCGGAGTATGCACATCTCTATCGCTTCTTTTTATGTGATATCACTTCTTTTTATGACTATCGTTTCCGATTTGTGGCTTGGCGGGATCATTTATAACGAGTTGTTTTTGATGAGATATTTTAATATATAGAGTTTTGCGTCGCAGATTTACAAAAAATAACAGTTAAGGAATACAAAAGACGCTTAATTCATATAAAAATTCTTACACTCGTGTTAGGAAAATTTTTGTTAGGCAGGCAACGTCGAAATCCCACAAAAAAATATAAATTGTGATATTTTTTAAAGGGTCTCAAGACTCTTAAAGCTTTAAAATTTTCTAACTTTTATTTTTTTTTAGATTTTAAACTCCTATCTTTCCTGAACATGTTGATATAACTGTTTCCTTGAAATTCCTATTAGAACATAAATTATGGCTTTTAGAATTATACCCGCCAATAGCTGAAGCGGCGTTTCCGAAATTTTAAAGTCATTTTTCTCCTAGTAACGTTTTTGCCATAACGCGCACAATATCTTAAAAACTTATGAGTATTTTTCATGAAATCTTCGAAACATACGTTTCATATTAGTCTGCATAAACTGAATCTTAAAGTTCCTTTTTATTGTTAAAAAAAAAATATTTCTTTAGGTGATTATACTGTTGAAATTTCCTAAAATTTGCAGTAGCTAAATACAACTTTGTATTAAAAATGTAAAAATGCTTTAAATTTAAATTTACTTAGGTTCAGGGTAATTATTACAAATTGAAGTATAAGTAGGCACCAAAATTTTCATTCTAATTGCAAAATTTATTTTTTAATCATGCACGAAATCTGTTATGCCAATTTTCTGCTCGATAAATCTCTGATATTTCGAAGTCCCCTGTAAATGTAATTCTGCATCTTGATATTTTTTTAAATACATGAAATGAAAGAACACACTTATATCTTCCAATTCAATAAAATATATTTATATAATGAAATTTAAAATCAAATACATATTAAATAATGAAAATGGTCTTTTCTTTTAATTCTAAGAGTCCTGAGACCCCTTAAATAATAAAAGATAGAATATGCAACACATACGGTTTTTTTTTTTTTAATTTCAGGGTAAAATACATGCTAATATATATTATAACAAAGTCACTCAAACTATTTATGAGATATTTTTTCTGAATATATTTCTAAAACAATTCTTCTCATTATTTCTAGAAATAAATTTTTCAGATAATATACATTATGTTTCTGTCCGAATGTTAATAGTGAAAATATCGTTAGTGCGACAGTGGTCCGGCCCTGTACCCTGAAACGTCAGGAAGCTGACTTGTCCGGAAAAATGCCACCAAAACAATTTCAAATGAGGAAATTAGTGCTATTTAAACATTCAACAATTAAATAGTAATATCGTGATTGCTGCTATCTTTCAACACTGCAGTTAATGTAAATTCTTCGAAGAATCCTCAACAGATTGCAATAGTAAGTTAATATCTTATAGTAATGATTAAATTATTAGGTAGATTTCGTATGAAATACTACCTATTGGGATCGTTCCTATGTTGGAATTTCTGAAAAATGTTTGCAGATCTACACCGATCATGACACCTAGAACCCAAAATCATCCTCAGTAAAAAACTTTATCTATCTATTTATCTATCTATCTATCTATGTATGTATCTATATCACTTTCTTCTGGACACGATAACTTTCGTAATTCTGCACCAATCTCTTCCAAACTCATACATAAAATCAATGGGCATAAAATCTCGGACAAGTTCGTTAATGGACAAAATCGGACCAAGGGGGTGGAAATAGGGAGGGGTTTTGTGAAAACAGAAAAAAACCCATAATTTCTTTATTTTTGTACATATCAAATCAGTTTAAAGTTTTTATTACTTCTAAAAATAGGGCCAAAAATTTATGTATCACAGATTTTTGATTAAGTTAAAAATGGGCTCAAGAGGCGCAAAAATGGGGTTTTTGGGAGAAAAAAATCATAACTTTGTCAATTCTCAAGATATCAAATCCAATTAATTTTATTATAAATCTCCTTAACATTATCTACAACTTCTATATTCACAAGCTTTTGATAGGACCAATTCGTACCGCAAAAAAAAAAAAAAAAAAAAAAAAAAAAAAAAATTAAAAACGAAAACAAAAAGGGGGTTTGAAGAAGAAAAAACCCCATAACTCCGTCAATTCAAAAGATATAAAATCCCCATGAATTTATCATATATCTTCTTAATATTATCTACAACATCTATATAGACAAGTTTTGGGTAGGACAATTCTTACAGCAAAAACAAATTAAAAATGCATAGCGGTTGAAAAAAAAAATCATCTTAGTAAGGGTGTATTCAAATCCAAACTGCTTATTTCCTGACTCATTTCACAATTTATTTTCGCTCTCAAAGGCTTCCAATTGGTACGTTTTTTTACTCAGAAACTTTATAATGTACCGTAATGGTCGATTTTTTGATAGAGGCAGAATATATTTTTAAAAATGCTGTTAAAAAGGGCATTTTGAACCGAATTTACCGAAGAGGATTGTGATGGAAAAATCATTGTATTAAGGATGCACTCAAATCAAAACTGCTTATTTTCTGACCCATTTTTAAATTCATTTTTGCTCTCAAACGCATTTAATTGGTAGATTCGCTTATTCAGAAACTATATAATATACCTTAATGAACGATTTTTTGATAGAGGCAGAATATATTGTAAAAAATAATGTCAAAGTGGGCATTTTGAACGGAATTTCCCGAAGCGATTGTGTTAGAAACGAAAAATATTGTCCTTCTGAGGAAATAATTGTTTATATATCAAGTTTTAATTAATTGAATAAAAAATAAAAACACAGGTCCCTTATAAATCTCTTCAAAAATCAAGTCAGCAAGTTTCATATTTTTTTAAAATTAAAACTGAATCTAGAATTATGCCAGAAAATTTCGAGTTGTTCAGCATGGAAAAGTATTTTTTTTTTTTTTTTAATACCGCCCGAACATGATTCTGATAAAACCAACTATTATATAAAAATAAAATAAAAACGCTTCAAAAGCGACCAGATAAAATTGTTAAAGTGGATTTATTTCTAATCATGATTTAATTTTTGTTTGTGAAATTAGTATACTTGACTTCGAAATCTACCTCTGCCTGTAGGCCGGGCCGGCAGGGATTTTTATTTGAACTGTTTCTTGCAGTTATTGCTGAATCAAGCATGCAGAATTTAGTGATAATAAAAATCTATAGATGGACGGAAATAGTTTTTTCCCAAATCTAAGATCACAACTTTACAATTATGTAAATAAAATTTTGCAATATTTAAAAAATGTAATTTTCTATTTGCTGCGTATATTAAACAAGCCCTTTTTTCAATATATATTTTTATAGTCTCATTTTTTTTTATCTCTTTTTTTAGCAAGTAAATGAAATAATTCAAATGGATTGCATGGCATCTCTACAACTCTCCTTTTAAATAAAATATTTTAGATGAAATAATTTTTAAAGTAAAGGTACAAATAAATTTGCTCAAAATTTTTCATGCGTATAATATTCACTTCAAAGCGACATTTTGGTTATAAACAAAATACTTTTATAACGAAAAAAAAAAATAAATAAAGATGTATTTTATGTGCATTTGAAATCCTACTATTCTTTACTTTAAAGTATGAAAAGGAGAACTTTGATTACCCATATACACTGCAATTTATTCCTGCATTACTGTTTTCACTTGGATTTAGAAAAGTTTTATTTTCAAAAGTTCAAACGTCTGGCAGTTACATAAATATATTCTTTTTAGACTCCTTGAATATGGTTCTAAAATACATCAGTTATTTCTCTTTTGAAGTTTTGTTTTCTTATTTCTTTAAAATAACATAATTCTGTAATATATATATATATATATATATATATATATATATATATATATATATATATATATATATATATATATAATAAAGATGAGATCACGAATATATTAACAAATTAGTAAAATTCTAAAGATGAACAAGATATGAACATAGGAAACCAGTATGTAGAATAAGAAACTATGAAAGCCCACTGAATCATCACAGGAGCTTGATGCTTAATTCATAGTAAAGATGCGGTATTTCATCCAATTTTGTCGGCATTAAACCAAAAATGACAGCTCATAATAGCGCATCATGAAACAAGAAAATGATAAAAATCCAAGCGATCTAAAGAAAGATACACCTCACAAAGGATCTTAAAAATTCTTAAATGATTAGAGCACAATACCTGAATTATAGACTAGAATGCAAAACGTCAGAAAATTGACTCAATATGTTATAACATGTGAGGATGCAATCTCATTTAAGACTATTAAAACAAGTTGCCAGCAGTCAGTCACTGAAAAACAAAACATTGCTGCCATCTGGTGTTAAAAGGGAAAACTATATTGTAACAATTTGTTTAACAAAAATGTTTTGTGCTGCCATCTGTACCCTAGAAAAGAATAAAATTAATTGAAGAAATCAAGAAATGACGTAAATTATCATTTACTTAAAGAAGAATGAAAAAATAGGAATAAATTTAATAAGTACTGCGTAAATATAAAATAAATATATAGAAATAAATAAAAGGACATTGATTATATTAACCATTTTAAAACAAATATTATAAAATAAAAATGAGTATATAAATAACATTTTATATATGTATATATATAAGGTGGGTGCTCTTGCTATGACCACCCGCTAACTTACCTTAACACCCCCTTAGCTCACCAAAAAATTCACTCGTTGACCTCAACATACAGTGAAGAGTCCCCCTTAGTGAATGATGCGATCATTTTTTTTCATCCATCCATGTTGTGCAGTTTGACGTCAGTTACCTGTTTCGTGCGACTTAATCTGGTACATCGCCCTTTCTCTATGCATCTTTAAAAAAAGAATTTACCATGAATACCTTCATACACTGTTCGGTTTTTAATGCTACTTTGTCGTGGTTGGCGTATAATTTACGACTTGTTCATATTAAAACGATTTTCATAACTGCTCACCTTTTCCTGTACGGCCACATCAGTCGCTACTGGTTAACTTCACTTTTATGTGCTCCTGACACGTACGATTCTCAAGCATGATTTCAGAATTTTGTTTGTATGTGTTTTTAAATCAATTAAAAACATATCTTAAAAACTTAAAACATTAAACATAATACATTAAAAACGTAATTTATAGCTTAAATTGTATTGTCAATTATCTTAACAATTTTTTTTCACTTTTATATATAATACAATAAACATGCACGCAGTATTTGAGGAAAATGGTTTCGACAGAAATTATTTAAAAATCTATATCAAGATTTGCTTCAGAAATTTAGACGACATGCTAAATTAAACAAAAGCTTTAACGAATGATCTCAGCAGTAATTTAAACTCACTGCAACCAAATAAAAAATTCACCTTTTTTTTTAAATACCATCGGTGCTAATAAAATTATCAATTGCATTTAAGTTCATTTTTGCGTTTACTCTCTGCCTTTGTATGTACAAGAAAACACCATCTAGTGTTTAATTTCGCATGCACCGCACCCTTGCAACAAATTCATCTTCGTGATTTATTTCAATTACTAGAACGTAGTTTGCATTGCTAAATAATTCCTAACTATTGCTATAATTAATATTTAAAACTAATTCTTTGTTTTATTTCATAAGTGAAGCATTCTATTTTCGTTAACGTAAAACTTTCTAAAATTTCTGTTTCGTTATACTGATACATACACGCCTCCTTCCATGATCGTTAGCATACTCATTCAATCTGATAAATCATTATTATTTGTAATAGATGTTTCTCATATCGATTTACTGCAGAATTCTTTTGTTGGGTTTTACAGGTACAGTACTGGAAAAAATAAATAATAAAATAAAATGCACAACCCTATTATATTTGCTCAAAACGATAACGCAATGCAATGCAATGCTATAAGTAATGTTCAGCTGAAAATAATGTCTGCTGTACAAATATGAATGCTATGCTTTAAATACTGGCCGTGTATACATTAAAAACGAACAGGCTTTTATTTTTTAAATGACTAAGCATGCTTTCGGCACTTTATTTGAGTATTTGAATCATCAAGCTTGAAAAACGTATATATTATATATTTTTTTCTTAATTTTTTTCTTTTGCGGATGCTTTAAAACAGAAGGCGATCTAATTAGACAAAAAGTAACTATGGGACAAAAACATATTTGGAATGATCTGTAAATTCAAACAAACACGTTTTTGGACGAGTTGGGCTTACTGTATACATAAAATAAGGTATGTCATAATGCATACTTTTTTTAGTAAGAATTTATTAGTAATTTGTATAAATAAAATATTTTTTTTTTTTACATAGAAAACAAAATACCTGAAATATATTTACGCTTATTTTTTGTATTTTATAAATTATTTAAACGGATTATTTTTGGACAAATCTAAATTAGAAGTTTTAATTTATTTAGAAATTATAAATAAGACAAATGTAAAAATTTGTTGGTGCTAATTTTATACACATGTGATAATGTATTTAACATTAGCATCCTAAATATTCAACTTCTGCTAACAGTAGCAAGGTTTAATTTTACACTACCCGCTGATACATATTTGAAGCAAAAGAATTCCCCTATTTATATACTTAAATTATCTTTTAATGTAGTTGGTTTAAAGCCTAAAATTTTACCTTAAATACATCTACCCTATATATATATATATATATATATATATATATATAATCATTAAATGAATTTATGAAACGACTGATAAAACGATACATTTAAATCTATTTTCATTCGGAATACTTAATCTGAAGAGGTAAATGTATGTGCAAAATGCATTCGGTTTATTTTGTACGAATTACTATTTAATAAATACATATTAGAAAATTCGGATATTCTTATTAATTAATACAAACAACATACATGGTAAACAAAACTTGAAAATAAGCATGTTGGCGTTTTAAAATAGAGAAAAAATAATGAATAAGCTATATCTGTTCCTGAAACACCTAAAATAAGACATAAAAGACATGAAAGATCAAGACATAAAATATAAGCGTAAACGTTCTTAACAAAGTGCTTTTCTATATGTGAATCTGAAAGCTATTCCCAAACAGACGGAGATTTTTAACTTCAAACCGGAACGAAGAATATTGTCTACAGCATCGTTATAAAACTCAGGAAGATAGCATCATTTTTAACCGAACCATTTTATACAAGCTGATTTCCAAATATATAATTTATCTTACTAAAAGTGCTACTACACGAGGCGCCAAAGTTGCCTCTAATTCCAGGCGTCTCAAGGTTAACCTATGGCTTCAAGAGAATCTCTCGGAAAGAAAGCAACTACTTTATATCGAAGCGATTTTGATGCTCAAAATGAAGCGAGTCGCCAGTAGCAGCCAATCAAATGCTTGGAAAAGTGACGATGGAAGAACCTTTTCCTGAACAGCCAATGAAATGCTTGAAAAACGAAAGAAGTGGTACATATAGAGAGGGAAAACTGACGAGTCACTGGAATTTTTTTTCGCCTGATATTTTTACGCGTAATATCACTTTTATCAAACCCGAAAACAGACGTCATTTATTAAGATAGCGATGGTAACCGAAAAATGCCCATTCAAACTTAAAAGCATGACAACGCGATTATAGAAGAGAGCCGCTGTTATACTGATAATATCATTCAATCTTCGGTAATCTGGTAGTATTTTTTAAACAGGCACAATGCTATGTTTGCAGAGACTGCAAATACTGAACGGGGGTTGGCGGGCGTAGCTCGCAGTGGGCGGACCCCCCTAATTTTTATATAATTATCTAAATATAGTGGCATAAATTAAAAAAAAAATCGTTATTTAATATTATAAAAATATTTTTATGAAGTCACACATAGTTGCAATAGAAAAGTTAGCGCAGTGTAAAGTTAAAATAAAATATACATTTTCCCGAGCTGTAAACGTCGAATGAAGTGTAATATATCATCAGTAGTGGATATTACAATTTGAAATGTTAATTTTAGTTCAATTTTTATTTCTCCTTTATCAAAAATTCATTTTCGAAAAATAGGCATATATCTAAATCAAATGGTAGATCTTACATCAGCCTGGGCAATTTTGTTAAAAAATTGTATAGAGTACTGTATTTAGTTTTCCCAAGACTTCACTTGAAGGTTTAAGATTTATTAATTCGCTTTCAAACTTTAAGAACACACCTAGATCTGTGGCTGGATTTCTCTCATATAACCTGAAGCTATGATGTCAAAGTTAATATACAACAAAAACTAAAATTACCGCGAGGTACAAATATATTTTCTGGATATTAACTCTTTTTTCTGCTGCTTGAAATTGAATTTCGAATAGGTTGAATAGCCTTTGGCGAATAACTTTTTATGTGGAACTCTCATACCTGGAAAACACTCGCAAATCATTTTTTTATACATTGTACTAAATGCACGAAGCGTCAAACATTTTTTATTTTATTTGCTAAATATGTAATCGTGATACAATTGACAATGCACTAATAACTCAAAGCAATCTTTTGCAATAAAATTTCACCTTAAGTATAAATGAGCATAACTTTTTTAGGTTAGAAACATTTAATTTGTAGGTATTCATAAATAATTAAAATGTTTTTCGCTTCTTTGCATGAAACTAAATTTTATTCAGATAACTCAAAACATGATTCCATTTAAGAAATATCTTAAAGAAGAGTTGTATATGAGAATATCCGAAAAAAAGCGCGATCTGCACTCCAAAGAATGTTACATATTTTTATAAAATAGAAATACTAAATTTAACGCTAGAATTACCGAGGCGTGTCATCTGTGACCCAAGACGTGATTTTTCGCTCGTAACTCTGTTGTTTTTAAAAATAAAACTTCGAAACTTTTTTTTTATTTTTCCTAAATAATAAAATGCCTGAACACGAATTCAGTTGTATTCTAAAGGAAACATTTTTATCTAAAGGTCTGTATACCTAGAATTACTGTGCTGGGTCACAGCTGACCAGAACAAAATAATGGCTTTTCTTTTACTTCTACGGAGCTTTCAACACTATTTAAAAAAAAAAAAAATAGCAGAATAGTGTAAGGAGATGTATCGCACTTGCTTTTTACAAAAGAGGTGAAGGGGTAGGGTTGGGGAGGAGGGGCGTGATCACACATCACTCATGCAACTGCAAGGCCAATGTGTGAGCTTTTATTTGATTTCAGGCTGTTGTTATGGCACGAGGCAAATAAATAGTCTGTTAGTGGTATCACAGTTTCCCACATTTATATTGATGCCGTCCCGACGGAAGTCTTTCGAATGAGGGAATTTCAGAATTGGGAAGAGAACGTTCAAAAAATGATTCTTGCGAATAAATTACATCTGATAATGATAAAACTTTTGAAATAAAAACAAAAAAGTTTTTTTGGAAATGTCTATAAAATCTCGTCGTCCGAATCTAGTTCAAATGGCAAGGAGCTGAATGAAAAAAGCCATGTAAATGACGTGGAGGAAGTCATTAAACACCAATGAATCGTAAGTGTTTTAAATAAAATACAAAAAAAGTAATAGAATAAAAAAAAGAGAGAACGATACAAAAAAATAACCTCTTCAAAGTGATTTAAAAGAAACGAAAGTCCTAACTATATGGAAGATCTGGTGCAGTACAGTTATTACCAACATGTACATTATTACCAGATACCATATGGAAGATATGGTTCAAGATCCAGCGGTGATCAATACTTTGGTAGTTTTTAAACATCCAAGAAGTTCTAACAGCAGAAGAGTCTACATTATAAAAATAGCAGAGGAGCTCAGGGAGAAATATATTGAAAAAGAAACTGAAGTTATCCGTTCACTGACCACCTAAGAAGATTCAAACAAATGAAAAAGGTGCCAGATAAAGCAATGTTAAGACAATAGATTTAGTAATGTGCGTGGAAACTATTTTTAATTTGTGTGTGGATTATGCATAGCAAAAAAGGTGAGAAAAAACAAACAAAGCCCATAGCAATTTATGTGCATTGATTATATGGAAAATTGTGCAATGCAGGTAAAAAAAAATCCCGAAGCTGTATATATCTATATTTACTATGTTTTAATATCTTATTCAGCTGTAGGAACATTACTTCAGAATTTAAATTGCTAATTAATATATATACATATATAAGCTCAAAAAGGTTAAAAGTAAAAATGAAAATAAAAAAATATAAAAAATAAATAATAATAATAATAAAATCCATGCGATAAGCGCTACAGCTGCATATAACCACACAGATTATATATAGCACATTATGTATTAAATGCATTTGTCAGACCCGGAATCCTGCACCATAAATAAACTAAGTATAACCATAAAACATCCAAGAAATTTAAACAGGTATAACCTGAACAAGAAAAAACAACAAAAGGCTGTGGCCTCTTCAGCGGTGGGCATTTTAAAAACCACATCAATGTTTCAGACTAATTACAATTTACAACAAACTATTATTCAGTAGTGGCAGTGGGTTTCGGCCAGAGTATCGCAAAGCATAAATCAAGTTGAAAGCATATCGCGAACACTCCCCCACCGGACCCGACCCCCCAATAAACAGTGCATCTCGAAGATACAACTGATTCAAAATGTATGTGTAATGTATACTGAAACAATAAAAATAATTTACCCAAATCCGAGCCACACAGCCACAAAAAACAATAACCAAATTCCAGTGATCCATGATCTGTCCATGCACGTTCCATGTCTGTTGACACACAATTGCAGACATCCTTGTCAAACCGTCCAAAAAAAAAAAAAAAAAAAAAAAAAGGCTTTAAGTTATACAAATCATTAACTGTCAATCGCATAGCAACTCCTCAAAAATGCCAGTCAAATTACAGACAGTCTTCATTTTTGAGGAGTTGCTATGCGATTGACAGTTAATGATTTGTATAACTTAAAGCCTTTTTTTTTAGACGGTTTGACAAGGATGTCTGCAATTATGTGTCAACAGACATGGAACGTGCATGGACAGATTATGGATCATTGGAATTTGGTTATTGTTTTTTGTGGCTGTGTAGCTCGGATTTGGGTAAAATAATTTTATTGTTTCAGTATACATTACACATACGTTCTGAATCAGTTGTATCTTCGAGATGCACTGTTTATTGTAGGGTCGGGTCCGGTGGGGAAGTGTTCGCGATATGCTTTCAATTTGATTTATGCTTTGCGACACTCTGGCCGAAACCCACTGCCACTACTGAATAATAGTTTGTTGTAAATTGTAATTAGTCTGAAACATTGATGTGCTTTTTAAAATGCCCACCGCTGAAGAGGCCACAGCCTTTTGTTGTTTTTTCTTGTTCAAGTTATATCTGTTTAAATTTCTTGGATGTTTTATGGTTATACTTAATTTATTTATGGTGCAGGATTCTAAGTCTGACAAATGCATTTAATACATAATGTGCTATATAGATATTATTTGAAACAGTATCAAAATCTCAAAGTATTTATTCTGAAATTAGAAATAAAAAATTTCTTAGGTTGTATCTATTCACCAAATTTCATATTATCTACCACTCTAGTAGCTAAATTGTATTAATCCTTAATTAAAATTCTTGGTATTAATAATCAAACCCTAATGCTTGTCTGTATTTCCCATACAAATGAAGAATAACATCACTGCTGGCCATGGGTCAGGTATCACCCACCTCGGTCGTTCTAGGTATACTAGAAACACGGCGATTCTAGTGTTAAATTATTGAATTATATTAATACTGTGGAGGGAAAACCAAGCTATCGCATACACAGTACGTTATATATCGATTACGCCATCAATTTTAAATCTTCTAAGTGTAACAGGACGAATACAAAAATGTTAATTTCTTTGTTGAAACTGAAACGGGAATTATTTCATGTAACAACATGGTAGATAAAAGAAGTGATAAAATTTGGGGTATAAAACCATTTTAAAGCATTATAATTTAATTTTAACATTTTATTACCTAATTGTTAATCTTCAATATCGAAAATGATATAAGAAAGTTTTTTTTTCAACTTATTGTTTCCGAAGAATTTAATTATTCATAATTTTAAGTTTTCGCAGTTTTAGTATTTTACAGTGATTTATTTATTTATTTTTTTTTTATTTTTTTATTTTTTTACTTAAATATATAATGTGATTCATTAAAAATTAGTAACAGAGGTTTTAATTTCTGTTTAGCTTAGAAATAATAATAAATAATCATTTCATGAAATAGCTATGTTAAATTTTTATATTAATTTAATAATGGCTTCTGGTTCATTTTTAACAATGTTCTACATTTAATCTTATAATTTAGGCAAAAGTTTAATCAGTTATTACATTTATTTCTTCAATATGATTTATCATTTATTTTCCAAACGTAAATAATAATAATAATAATAATAATAATAATAATAAATAAATAAATAAATAACATTTAAGCAATACTGAGTTGTCCGTTTTCTTGAAACTGATAACTAGATATTAAGAAAGATTACCTGTGAAGAATGGATTAAAGAACCAATTAAATATATCTAGTCAGATTATTATGGGGAAAAAAGAAGGAGCAAAATCGTGAAGTTTAAGCGATAAATATCACACGATGTGGTAACATTTTTTCGTTTTCTATTCATATCCTTTATCATTCATTGGAGTCCTACATTTTTTTTGTGTTTACTAAAATGTTTCTTTAAATTGTAATAGAAAATAAAAGTGCATTATTACGTTAAGTATTTATAGATTTAAAAAAAAAAAATGGATGTATGAAAATATTTTTAAAGGTGAGCACGCGAGGAGATTATGACAAATACAGGATGCACCTAACTCCTGTTTTCAAAAGAATAGATCCACATAATCCTTTTCGCTTTATTTTATCACAGGCAGTTGTTTCAAATTCTGTTGCAAAAAAATTTCGATAATATTTTTTGTAAAATAGTGGTAAAAAATGTTAAAATGTCACACTCTACGCGAGAGTGTGACATAGTGGCTACACGGTTAAAAAAAACTGATAAATCAAGTGACTTATTTAATACAAACCTTACTCGAAGATATTTTTTTTCTTTATTCGACGACATAACAATTAAAGTCACTTAATATTTAGAAGAAATATTTATTACATAAAAATTGGTAGCGTTGTGATCATAATTTAGAAATAATTCTGATATTTCTCTTGATTTGAGTGAATGCGAACTGGCATTTTCTTCTTATTACAGTAAAGAAAAAGAAAATAAATTTATTTGTGAGATTTTTGTGGAAAATATTTAATTTTCTAGATTAATAATAGTGTTTAAAAAAGAAACTTAATAAAGTTACAATGCAGCAATCTACTGCCTTTAATATCTGATCATCGCTCGCATTTTAAAACAAAAAATGTAAGGAATATATATTTTTTAATGCTAATTTATTTTCATTGCAGTAAACTATTCGTATTAAACTTTATTTTTTAAAATGTACTTAATATTTATACACTGTAAAAAAAAATCTGTAAAGTTACTAAAGTTTTTCTAGGAAACTTGGATTCCTAGAACTTTCTATGCAACGGCAACAAGAAATATTCCTGTAACAGACGTTGTTACAGGAATTTTTGTTGTTGCCATTAGATAAAAAGTTCTAGAAATCCCAGTTTCCTAGAAAAACTTTAGTAACGTTACAGAATTTTCTTTACAGTGTACAGCGTACATATTTTTATCGTGGATATATATCTAATTCATTTAACAGTTAATTTTAAAGAAACAGTTCGAATTCCAAAACAAATCACAAAAGTTGTTCTTCATCATACAGATATACGTCAAATTGGATACTTTTTAAAAAGTTATGAAAATAATATTTTTATACGATATACGTTCTATAGGTTTTAAAAAAACTTTTTCCATGTTCGAACAAGTGAAAAGAAAAAAATCTGCGTTTTTAATTACTAAACACCAAAAAATGTGCAGATTTCGTTATGGAATATAAATTAAAAGCAAATGCTGAGCTATTCATATCAATTTAAGTTAAAATGGAATTATCTTTCGTAATAGTTTGCGCGGGATTGAGACAGAATTTTAAACGGGTCTCAGGACTCTTAAAGCTTCAAAGTCAAATTTTTTAGATGTTAAACTCGCATATTTTCTGAACATTTTGATGTAATTTTATCCTTGAAATTCGCATTCGAACAGATGTTAAGGCTTTTAGAATTTTACCCGTTCAATTGCTGAAGCGGCGTTTCCGAAACGCTGAAGTCATTTTTCTCTAAATGACGTTTTTGGGTAAAGGTGCAGAATATCTCAAAAACGTCTGAATATTTTTTCGTGAAATTTTCAAAACATATGTTCCATGTTAGTCTAAATAAATTGAACCTAAAATGTTCTTTTTATTGTTCAAAAAATACAATTTTTAGTTGATTATATTGTTGAAAATTTCAGAATTTTATATTAGCTAAATAGAACTTTGTACACTGTAAGAAAAAATCTCTAGTTCTCCAGATGTAAAGTTACATGCTTACTAAACTTTCATCTCACTCTAAATTAAAATGTCTGAAATTCAGACACTTAAGTGTCTGAAATGGAGTGTTCAATTTTCAGACATTTTAAAATGTCTGAATTTTTTCAGACACTTTTTGCGTCTGAATTTCAGACACTTCAAACGTCTGAATCGCATCCATTTTTTGTAAGCATCATACGTAGCCATGTTTGACCACGTTGAATCCTGGAAAAATATTTGGCTGTGGTCCTGCCCCTCCCCCCCCCCTCCAATACAGCCTGATTTTTTTGGTGCTCTCAGTTTTGGTATACAATTTTCGTTACGTTGATAATTTAAATCTTTTACGACATTGTACTGATTATAATCAATATCTTGAACTTCAGGAGTAGAACAAGATTAAAAAACAAAAAATATTTATCTAAATATTAGATTTTTTTAAATTTATTTTGTTTTTAACCTTATTTTACTTTAAAAGTTCAAAATATTGATTATAATCAGTACAATTTCGAAACAGATTTAAAATATAAGCTTTACAAATATTGCACATCAAATTTGGGGGCACTACAGTCGTAGGGGGATGGGGCACTTCCCAGTTTGCCCTTCCTTTAATCAAGAAGTACTTTTGCAAAAAACGCAACCCTGCATTATAGTTGTCTAAATTGAGATGTCCGGTATTCGGGAGTATCCGTTGTGGAGGTTAATGGACATTCTCGAATAGCGAACACCTCTATTTAACGAATACTTTTTTAATCAGCAGACATACATATTTGTATATTTTTACCTAAAAAAAGTAGACATCTCCAATTATCGGACAAATTCCGCGGTCCCGAAGTGTTCGCTATTAAGGGCTTTTAAGGTACATAGATAAATATATATATATATTTTATAATCTTGTCCTACTCTAAAAGTTCAAAATATTTATTATACTCGGTTGAATGTGGAAAAAGATTTAAAATATCAGATGTACGAAAATTGCAAAAATCCCCCCCCCTCCCCCCCAAAAAATGAAAATATAAAAAAATATATTGCCACATAGGCAATTTTACATATACATCACTTGATAATCACAACAGCCATTTAACTATGAATAATGAAAATAAATAAATAAATATTCTACTTTAATAACATTGGGGAAAAATGACTTTGGTATTTTGTTAAATATATTTGCGTTTTTAAACTTGTCCTACTCTAAAAGTTCAAAACTTTCATTATAATCAGTGCAAGATTTAAGATATCAGCTTTACAAAAATTCATGCAAAATCCCCCCCCCCCCAAAAAAAAAAAAAAAAATGAAAATACTTATTTAAAAATTATGTTTTTAAAAAATTTATATTTCCACATGGGCAAGTTTTTATGTAGATCAGAGGGTACTCACAAAAGCTATTCAACTATCAATAAAAACAAATAAGTACATATTCTATATTAAAAACATGAGGAAAAAATAACTTATGATTTCCAAACTTCTTTCGTCTTAAATATATACAGTAACATCTGTCATTTTTGTATTTTTCGTATAAGTGCATATAAATAAAGTTACCACAATTTTAAATACGAAATCTAGTTAGAGGTTTTTACTTTTTCCCATTATAAATTTCAAATTACTTTTTTATTAAAAATAATAAAAAAATCAGTATTAGAGTTGATTGCAAATGAAATACATATGTATATTTTTACAGGCAGCTTCATATAATAGACCAGTCTCATTTACTTTATTTATCTTTTTTTAATCTGCGGTTTTATGCCAGGAAGTAAGAAAGCATTAGGTCACCTTTCAAAGTTTTTTTTTTTCTTTACTTCCTTGTGGCCGTCATTTACTGCGAGATAAAAATTATCCATTGAAACTAAGAACTGACATTGAATATATAATTCGTAATAAAAAAGAACGTCATAAGTTTAAAAATATATACTTCTAGAATTAGTGGGGTTTTTTGCGAACAGATTCAAAACTAATTAAATTTCATGCAGGATTTTGTTTAGTACAATAAATAAAATCATAAAATACACTAATTTTACTACTATAAAGAAACTTACTTGAGTTGCTGCAAGAGGTAAGAAATATTCCTCGATTTGAAATTTTAAAAACTACCACAACCACAGTGAGGGAGAAAGACTTTCATCAGTTTAAAAGATAATCCCATAATACATCCGACTAGCCATATTTAAAGAATGAGATGTTTCATCCTAAAAACAGGACCCGCCAGACAAAAGTTTCCTTTTTTTTTGCCAGCTTCGACAGGACGAAGATGAATAACACAATATTATTGATATAAATTGATACGAGTTAACACTAAGCCCATTGCACACGCTTTGTAGAATTTCCGGGTGTAATCTTCAACCGTCGTCTACTTCTGTTCTGTGTCTATCCCGCCCTTGTATCGACGACAGCTTCTGAGAGACATTTGATGTCGAGCACACACGTCAGATGTATGTATTCAATAAATAAATACTCCAAGTTAATACGAATTAAAATCACAGTACTTCACATTTCGCAAAAAACGAATTAAAATACACGCGTACATAAAAACAAACTTTGTTTGAATTACAACGTATACCACTTCGAACGAAGACATCTAAAACGCATGCGCAACTGGGAGTGCTAGTGCCCCCTGGTGGTTATTGCGTCGGAAGAATCAAAACGTCTTAAATTAAGACACGTTTAAAGCAATGAAGTGTCTTAAAATAAGACGTTTGCGGATATTTTAGACATTATTCTCAGTTCGTTTACACCATGGTCATAGTAAGACGCTTATGTATCTTAAATTAAGACATCTATAGTGTCTTAATTTTCAGATTAAGACACTTAAGTGTCTAAAATTCTTTTTCAGTCACATATGTGTCTAAATTTAAGACGCTTCTATTTGCAGTGCTGTAACTGTACAAAAAAAAAAGGCTGCAGATCTACAAAACTAGTTTTTGTAAAGCTACAGAAATCGGTAACTTTACAAATGAATCTGCTAAAATTACAGTAAACTTACTAAAAGTTTGTCTGTAACGCTGGTTGCAGTTACATGAAAAGTTCTTGGCATACCAGTTTCCAAAAAAATCTTAGAAACTTTACAGATTTTTTTATTTTCGGCGCAAAAGTCTGTCTGTTACATGAATTTTTGTTGTTGCCTTTACATAAAAAGTTCTAGGAATTCCACTTTCCTAGAAAAACTTTAGTAATTTTAAAGATTTTTTTTCTTTTCTTTTACAGTGTATTAAAAAATTTAAAATTCTTTAAATACAAATTTATTTACATCCAGGGTAACTATTATAATCTGGAGTATACGTAAGCAAAAGAATTTTCATTCTATTTGCAAAATGTATTTTGTAATCCTGCGTGTAAACTGTTATGAGGTAGTCCGACCAGTAACTGAACACTTAAGCAGATTTGAAAAGAAAATTATTCATTTATTTTAATAAACAGTACTTATCGGTATAATAAAACAGACATACTACAATATATATTAAAACACACATACACACATAAATAACGCCTGCATTCAACAGTTAAAGGTATATATAAATATTATACAGACATACATACAATAAATACAATAAACCCAATAAATTTCACTCCAGTTGGGTTTATTGTATTTATTTTATATGTGTCTGTATAATATTTATATATAACTTTAGTACTTATCGGTGTTTGACAGGGCAAATACATTTGTTGGTTTACAAATTATTAAAAATAACAAAGGAATTTTATATTTTACTTGCTTGGGGTGCTGAAGATGTATTAATAGAAATCAATTCAAACACCAAGTAAATGAACAGTTGTTACCAGTGAATGAACAGGCAGCAATTTAAAAATACTTAAATTTCATAGTTCTTTATATATTTTATAACTTGTACAAATAACTTATAACATGTTTTTACTGAAGTACGGTTTTTTTAATCCCGGAATGATAATTAATTAGCTTAAAAATTGTCACTTTTAAGTTTTTAAATTACAGATTTAAAAAAAAAAGAAAATTAATAATTATATTTCCTGAAATCATTGGCCCTGTAGTTCTCTATTTCTGTAATAATTCCAGATGAACGGCCTGGATATTGCAGAAATAAGTTCAGGTGTTTTTATTGTGCTTTTCATATTATCCTTAAAATACCCGACATTATACGTTACTGCAGGCCACTTCCAGATCCACCACATGTGGACCTGTGGTCCCCATATTGTCATGGTGCTTACTTCAAATTTCCAACTTTGGATGCTATTTTTTAAAAAAAGGGTCATCTATTTCTCCACCGGATGTTTGTTTATAAATGGATTTTTCCTTCCTGTTTATTGCATGACATTGTAAACATCACCTTTTACTGCATCCTTATGCATTGTAAATCCAATTTTTCATTTCCAACTATACAATGTTCAAGGAATTTTTTCTTCTTCAAAGAACAACACAGACATTGTCCCATACGCTTACTTTCAATTATGTTCCCTCGCAGTTTCATAGACAACGTTGTTTTTGTAATATTAAATTGAAGAGATGCCTTCTTCAAATTGAGCTGACCTGGCCTTCATAGCTTGTACAGCATTTTCAAGGTCCTCCGTAGAGCACTTGAAACTCCCACATTTCCTTTTGAGGAATCTTCTTGGTGATCAGTAAGAATATTTCTATCAATCAACAAAATTCATAGAAATAGAGAGATTTGAATATCATCAATAATTATCACCTTTAAAAATGTGTGTGTATATGTTTTTTTGTTACGTTTTTATATCTGTTAACTTTTCATTTGTTACCATTGTTGAAAAATCACTTAATTAAAACAATAGGTATAAAAGAAGCCACAAAAACATAAAGGCCAAAACTGTTCATTCACTAGGAAAAGTAGCCTAATGTATTCTTTCCAGTGAATGTACAGCTGTTCATTCATTGGATTTTTACCATTTGTCTAACAAGTTATTAAACATCCCTATTCTCAAATTGTACATATTCTACAATGTTTAAAACAATTAGAAATATGGCTGTAATATATGTATTTAATGTAGTACAATAAAGTTAGTCTATAATGCAAATAAAAACAGTAAATTCTTATCAAACATATGAAATGACATTGAACTTACCTTATTATTTCAGCTTAGAAACTATGTGTTTGTCAGACATGAGAAATACAACATGTTCTCTAAGTAAAGTAATGTGACTTCAGTAACCAAACAGGAATGCAATAGCTTCCTATTGAATAGAATTAAGGTAATGTTGTATCCCCATCCAGTGGGGATTTTTTCAAACCTTATTCTATTAAAATATATAAAAAATGTTCATTCACTAGGGGCTGTTCACTTACTGTTCGGACTAACCTACCAATATTCTGCTTGTTAAATATCTGACACTTTGGGGCCCCAAATAAATGCTCATTCGCCATGTTACTATTTTTAAATACATGAAATAAAAGAACATATCCATATCTTTCATTAGCAATAAAAATTGTGTTTTAAAATCATATGCATTTTAAGATATTAAAAGTTGAAAATTGTCTCTTTTTTTCTCTTTTTTTCACTTTTAAAACACCCAAAACCCCTTACACTATCATACTTTAACATTAATTAAAACCCCTGTAAAATCTATAAATTGAGATTCATTTTCTAAAAAAATTGTGATACATCTTTCCAAAAATTTGCATTTGATATTAAAGATAGTAAGTGCAAAACTTGTGTGGAAATATGAATTACTTAAAAACAACGTTTAAACACACAATAAAATACATAAGTTAATTTGAACAGACGTATACGTTTCGTGAGTTCCAGGACTCACGAAATACCTCAGTGTATAAAATCTATATAAACAATATCCCCCAACTACATGTATGGTGAAAACCCAAATGTCAAAATACAATACCAAAAGACCATCAAGTTCCAACAGCCAATGAAATTAAAGCGTAAGTGAAGTGCCGTGACACAACAAATCCAACTAGGAAGTTGAGATGTATGGTACACTAGACAAATCATTAACCAAGTAGTGTTTAAATCTATGGATATGAACAGCTTCAAAAAAGTCAAAATCCAGAGGAGTAATGCATTTCTTCATAATGGTAGCTGAATCAAAATTGAAATTATGTTCCCCTCCCAGCAATGGGAGGCGATAGAGGATTTCTGCAATTATTTTTTCTTTACATAGTTTATGTGTTCTTTGACTCTGTAACGGAGTTTTCGTTTAGTTTCTCCAATATAGGACAAACCACATTGGCATTGGATGTTGTAAACACCCCAATAATTTTGAGGAGGAGTTTGATCCTTAAATTGTGAAAATGTTAATTTATTAACTGGTTTAAAAACCACATTAAAATTCTAATGACTTAAGATATTAGCCATCTTAAAGCTAATACTATTATAAAATGGTAAAATGATAAGCTTAGAAATGGAACCGCAGTAACAGAAGAATCAAGATTACTAACACATTTATTAAGACTATCAGAAATTAAATTACTGATATAAGATAAAAACCAAAACCCCGATCGATAGCCACAGATCTAATGTAATTTAATTCTGTAACAAGTGAATTGTTATCTGAACAAATTAAGCGAGCTCTATTAATCAAATAAAGAAAAGGGAAGTTGATGGTCTTTTGGTATTGCGTTTTGACATTTGGTTTTTCACCGTACATGTAGTTGGGGGGGGGGATACTGTTTTTATAGATTTTATACGCTGAGGATGTGAGTCCTGGAACTCATGATACGTATACGTCTGTTCAAATTAACATGTGTATTTTATTGTGTATTTAAACGTTGTTTTCAAGTAATTAATTTGATATTAAATATTTATATAATAAATAAATATAATTTATATTTATATAATTCGGCGGCGTAAATATTGAAATGGTACTATGTTTAGAAGAATAAAAATATCAGGGATATGGATATAACTATGATATCTATAGAGTAAAGTGTGAGTAGCTATAGTCTCATTTCATATATATATGCCTATTCTATAGCAGGAACATATATATTTAACTGTGATATAATTAATACTAAGGCAAAATTCCTTTCACGCACAACAAGAACATCATGTTATTAGAAATATGAACTTAAATTATTTTTATGCGGTAATCATGCAATGATGTATCTAGCGTGTATATTTTATTAAGTATATACCGGGTGTCCTAAAAAGGACTGACTGATTTTAAAATTCAATAACGTGCAAACGGTGACAGATATTTTAAAAATTCTTGCAGGAGGGTTATGCATAAGGTCAAAAGTTTTTTCACAGTGATTTTCAATTTTAGTTCGAATTACAAACAATAGAGGGCGCTGTGAGCAATAGGCGCTAAATACAGGCTAGATTTTTTGGCATTTCTCTCCTTCCATGCGGAAAAAGTAGAGGACAATATATTGAATGGGTCCCGAAAAACCAAAAACGGAGCCTAAATTTAGCGTGTATTGATCACAGCGCCATCTATTGTTTGTAATTCGAACTAAAATCGAAAATCACCGTAAAAATATTTTTGACCTCATGTATAACCCTCCTGCAAGAATTTTTTAAATATCTGTCACCGTTTGCAAGTTATTGAATTTTAAAATCAGTCAGTCCTTTTTAGGACACCCGGTATATTTAACATTTTTTGAATTTTAAAATCAGTCAGTCCTTTTTAGGACACCCGGTATATTTAGCATTTTAAAAATTCTAGTTCGTTGGCATGTTATTTACTTATAAATTTGTTTAATGGCATGGAAACGTCACAGTGTGCATTTAACTGATTAAATTCAATTTTACACATAATATTTAATTTTCTATTGAGTATATCACGCACGAACGTTATCAGAAAGACAAGAATCTCTGTTGCTTTAGATTTATGCGAATTACCTGAATTAATCGTTCATACTAATTTGGTGTACTGAAATTCGTACAAGTAATGCCTCTAATGATTTTATTTTAAGAAACTAACACGAACATTGCATCTCAAATTGAAAAATAATTTAAACCTTCATCTACACTGTAAAAAGATATCTATCAAATTATAAAGAATTTTCTAGGAAACTGGGATGTCTAGAACATTTTATGTAATGGCAACAACAAAAATTCATGTAACAGATACACGTTTGCATTGTAAATCAGAAAATCTATAAGGTTACTAAGAATGTTTTAGGAAACTGGGATACCTAAAACTTTTTATGTAACTGCAAACCAGGTACAGATAAAATTTTATTAAGATTACTGTAATTTTAGTAGATTCTTTTGTAAAACTACAGGTTTCTGTAAGTTTACAAAAACTAGTTTTTTAGATTTACATCTTTTTTTTTTTTTTTTTTTTTTTTTTTTTTTGTACAGTGAACAGATAAAATTTTAGTAAGCCAGTGTATAAGTTTATTTTTACAATTTTTTATTCAATTCCTACTATTAGCTCACACTCTCCCTATATTTATTTATTTATTTATATATTTATCTTGTTCAAATTTTCAATCGTTAATAAAATACTCATTATTCATCCTATCAAGTTGAAATAATTTTTTTAAAACTTGTACTGGATGACAATTGATGTTAATACAGTTTTTTCAAATATTAATTAATTAATTAATTTTTAATCAATTAATTTTAATTTTGCATGGGAAACAAAATGGCGGCCATTGGTTGTTGAAGATCAATTAAAGTATTTTCAATAAGGGGTTACCATAGGGGGGACCCTGTTCTGTCGCCAAATACCGCCAAGTTTGTCGGCAACTTGGCGGCCAAAATGAGTCGCCAAAAGTGACGCCAACTTGGCGATATCCCTAATACTTCGCCAAATTCCCACAGAGTTCCATTGTAAACCTACTTGCTTATAGAAAATCAACAAATTGAGATATTTTAATGCAACAAAAACTAATATTAGCTTAAGGGATTATATTAAATTTTTCTTTGATGACCTAAGTAGGAATTGACTTCAAAAACAAAATTTTAATACTACTTGTTTTTACAATTATTATACAATTATTTATTTTTTAATTTGTACAGTGTATAAATTAACACGTGTATTTTTTCCTCTGTTTTATAAATTCGAATTTCAGCAAACTGTAGCAACAAATTTATGTATGTCTATTGCTGTGCTCATTTTATGAATTTATAAAAACTTAGATGAACGTCACTGTATCAAAATATCTTAAATGCGCATCTGGAAGTTTGCTCAGTCAAAATGCTAGATAGGGTGACTGCGCCAGTAGTTGATACCCCTCCAGTAGTTGATCAAATTTTAGAAATATTGCACCATTTCTGGCGAAAATGATTTTTACACCTGGCACTAGACATAACATTTTTGTTTGAATGTTGGAGCACCTGTTGTCACATTGTTGTCGATTGCCTGCTGTAAAAGAAGCCATTTTATGATTTTTTTAATTAAAAAAATGTAAAAATTTAGTTTTTTGATTAGTAGTAGACAATTACGCTAAGTTAAAATAATCCACTTCCATCTTGCTTATTTCAAATAATAGTTTTATATGAATTATTGTTAATCACAGCTTAAACATGATATTTTAAAGATTAATTTTTAAATTTTTCACTGATTTCTTCGATTGATCAACTCCTGGGTAAATGGCAATTAAAGAAACTACTTACTTATAATTTTGTTGCTATTTAATTTCGGCAAATTTAATTTTTGCCCATTATAGGGCATTCATTAAGGGTTGGGGCAATCATGTTAGTTTACTTCTAAAATTTAAAAGGAAGGAAATATTATAAAAATCCCGTAGCACCGACCTTATTTGATCAGCTACTGGTTCCGTCACCCTACTACATTTTTCATTACGAAACATGCTGCAGTAAACTTTACTAGATATCAAAATTATAGCACTTTACACAAGTTATGTTTACGGCAGTACATTTATGCGAGTTTGAGCTCGGAGAGAATGGCTGACTGTCATAAGCCGAATTCTTAAATTATTAGAAAATGCTAAAACAGACACCTTCTAAGAAACGTATTTTTTAATGCTTAAAACAAAGCTATTTTATCTGTTTTATATCACTAAGAAAACACTAATTTATAATACCTTTTATCGCTAAAATAGCCTAAATACCCATAATTAATGTAATATGTATATTAGATTATAAACAGTAGCAAAATGTTATTTTCATATGTAACCTGTTTATATAATGTATCATAAAAGACTTTAATTATTCAAAACAAGTTGGAAATTGTACGTCAAACGTAGAAAATGAGCTGCGTTCTTACGATAAATAATTTTATAAATATTCATACCTTGGTGCAATTCCTGTTGCACTCTTGTTAAAAACTGATTGAATAAAAAATTAGTACGATTCTATGTATTAAATTCAGTAATACGGAAACAGTATAATTCCATATTAGCACTTAATCACCTGGGCAACCTAGAACCATTACCTGTCATGGGATAGCAGTGAATAAATTATGATAGGATTTAATATAATAAAGAAAATAATTTTATTAATATCCTTTTAAGTTTTGATGCGATTTTCATACATTTTGAAATGACTCGACAAAATTTTGTAATGATTATATATATATTAAATTTCAAACCCTTTATTTCGGTAGTTATTGCGCTGTTATATGCGGACAGACTGACGGTCAGACCAGACGACGAATATAGGTGCTGCATATTTATATAATTATGAAAGCACCTAAAAAGCACTCTAAATTATTCACTGTAATATTAATTTTTAATTATTTAAAGCAGAGTAACAAATAAGTAACAAATTTTCCTGAAATATTAAAGAAATATTTTTTTCCTAATATATTATAACGATTTTAAAAAATATAATTCTGAAACTGTATCGAAGATAAAATAACATATTTATTTTCGTTATTCTTCGATAATTTCATAAAATGTTTATTCATTATTCATTATGATAAGCAACATATTTCTACAGAATTTTTAAGCATCGTTAAACAAAATAGAAACAAGGTTTCGTTTAGATCACTTTTTTTCTGTGTTCGGATGTACTTTAAGTTTTGTTATCTTAATTAATTAAAAGAAAAAGTGCAAATTAAAATTTGTAAAGTAATTTCCTGAATCTTTAATTTCCGTTTTGGTTACTTTAGTTAAGGTAGTTTAGTATTAAAAAAGAAAAAAAAAGTTAGGAAAATGCATCATTAATATATGTTAGAATATCGAAATACATTATATCAGCATTAGATTTAATGAATGGAATATTTCTAAATTTCATCAGAAATTAATAATTTGCCTCTTTCAGATTAGAGAAAAAATAATTGTGCACCGGAATATTTTATTCTAAAAGCAATAAATCAAGGTAATTTAAAGAGTTTAAAATAAAATTAGATATCAAGATAGAATATCAAGATAGTTTAAAATAATATTACTATTATTTACCGTTTATAGTAAGGAAAGAAAATATACAAGGTAGTCGAAATTAAAATTTCACATCTAAAAAGTAATGTAAACATTAAGTTAATGTATAAGTACAATACCTAATGAAATTCATTATTTACACAAAACGTCTCACTTATATAGTTTGTGGACATTTTTCTAACGGCATTTTAATGAAATTAGAGAAGACCTTTCTTTATATTCATTCAAAGCAAAATTATTTATTAAGGACATACTGTTTAAATGGCGGTATTATATATCAACGTACTGAAAACATCTGCTGTGCAGTGTTCGTTTTCCACTTTAATAGAATTTGCCATTCGTTTAGTTTCCTCAGCGCCAAAGTTTACGACAAGAAGACGGGTCGAATATATACGCAACATTGCATATATTTCGTGTATAACTTGAAACGTAATCTAAGACACCCCACTGTTTAAATTGAATTTAATTATGTTATTAATTATGTCATTATGTTATTAATTATATTATTGAATATACATATGTAGATCTCAACAGCACTCTGAGTTGGACAAGTTTAAGTGAAGAGACCCTGTATAATAGCATTATAATATACATTTTAATAAAGGATTGATCCTAATTACATAGAATCACATATTTACATTGAAAAAAAATCTGTAATTCTACAGATGTAAAGTTACAGAAATTTGTATGCTTACAAAAATTTCGTTTGTACACTGTACATAAAAAAGAGATGTAAATCTACAAAACTATTTTTGTAAAACTTCTGTATGCTACAATAATTTTATCGGTAACCCGGGATAATAACACGAATTTTTGTTGTTGCAGTTCCATAAAAAGTTCTAGGTATCCCAGTTCCCTAAAATTTTCTTAGTAACTTTACAGATTTTTTTTTACAGTGTACATATGTAATAAAGATGAAATCACAAATATATGAACAAATTGGTAAAATTCTAAAAATGAACAAGATATGAACGTTGGAAACCAGTATATAAAATAGGAAACTATAAATAACCCACATGTATATATATATATATATATATATATATATATATAATGTGTGTGTGTGTGTTTACAGATTGACCAAAAACATACACACTATACATTTTAATTACCAAATAATCGCAGAAACAAAAATTAACATTCGATTGGAAAATGCATCTTCTTTCAATTTATTCGGCGAAACAAAGGTTTAGAGATTGGTAATCACAGAGAAATTGTACTGAAAACTGATTGTTTTAATACAAATACCGAATCATTCATCCTATTTGGCATTTTCAGAATCTGTGATCCAAGGACCACGAAATGAGAAGTCATTCGGTGAAGAGTTTAGGAATTTTCTAACTTCTAATATTAGATTTACTTTTACTCGTTGTAAAAAACACTTCGTAAAAAGGAGAAACCCCTAGATCTCAAAACTAGAATCTTCCACAAACCATTCTATAAAAATGACTGAAATACTCCAGGACTTGGCTACACATTAAAATTGTATCAAAATTTAAAATTTCCAATATTAAAACTTAATTTTCACATCATGTATGTATTTTTTTTTAGTAACCATTCAATTCGGATATAAGATGATAAGACAATTGGTCAAATGGTTTAATATTTATGCACGTTATATATATATATATATATATGTATTTATATATAATTTAAAGTAAATACTGTTTATTTTGTCATAAGAGTTCATTTACATACGAAAGATGAACCAAACTGCCAAAAGCTTTGGCGATAACGCGAAATAATAATTTAAAAATGACTAGTTAGTGAGATTAAAATTATTGAAAAGAAACCAAACAATCTTTTGTTATTGTTCCAGTTAATTGAACGTAGCGTGAACAAAAATGTATGTAATCTGTTATTTTTTCGAACATTGTAAAAGAAAATCTGTAACACTGTAAAAAAGTTCTGTAAAATTACAAAAAGTTTTCTAGGAAACTGGGATTCCTAGAACTTCTTATGTAACGCAAAAACAAAAATTCATGTAACAGATGCACTTTTGTACCATAAACAAAAGAAATCTGTAAGGTTACTAAGAATTGTTTAGGAAACTGGCATACCAAGAACTGTTTATGTAACTGCAATTAAGGCTACAGATAAAGTTTTAGTAAGATTACTGTTGTTGGTTTTGCGTCACTTACACAATTGGTTCGTTCACATAAACACCAAAGTGGACTGTAAACACGAATTTATTTTAACACTAAATATATGCGAGCCAACAGACGGCTTACTACATTCCATCATTTTCAGATTCCACAACAACAAGAATCAAAACAGAATAAACACAGAGTGTTGCCACATGCGAAAAAAAGAACAAGAAACTTACATGGATTCGGAGCACACGAAACCAAGGAATATGCAGCAGACGATACTTACATAAACATTCTGGCCCCGTTGAAATCCTCTGAGATTTCAACAAGTAGTTAGCTGCTTACAATTTATAAATATAATGAAAGAACAATAAATAACACAAACAAATTAATACAAAAATAGAAAAATATTAGACAGTTCTGAGTTCACAGTTTTTAGTTTCTATAGGATTAAGACACAGTTTTACCATTGGACGATCGATGACACTACTACTAGTCTTATTCTTAACAACGCCGACCTTATTGTCTGAACCTGGATGAACAGTTATTATTCGTCCTAATTTCCATTTAAGTGGCGGAAGGTTGTCATCTTTGATGAGGACTAAGTCATTGACTTCTAAATAACGTTGATTTTTTTATCATTTATGTCTTTGCTGAAGTTGAGACAGGTATTCCCGGCTCCATCTTTTCCAAACTTGCTGAAGAATAAACTGTCTCACATGCAATCTATCAAGATAACTCAATGACAGTAACTTAGATCTTGTTCATGTATGGCAGTTAGAGATGTTCCAACTAGGAAGTGACCTGACGTTAGAGCAGTTAAGTCTGTTGGGTCAGATGATATGAGACACAGTGGTCTAGAGTTGAGACAAGCTTCAACTTGCGTAATCAAGGTTTGGAATTCAGGATAGGTTAAGACAGTGTCATGAACGGTTTTCTTCAGATGCGATTTCATTGATTTTACTGCAGATTCCCAAAGTCCATCGAAGTGTGCAGCAGAAGGCGGATTAAAAGTCCAGCGTATTTCCTCTGACGACAAAATTTGTTTATTTCTTCATTCTGCTTGCACTGCAAAAGATAATTGTTGATTTTATTTTTCTGCACATTTGAAGTTGGTTCCACAATCACTAAAAATCTCAAAAGGTTTCCCTTTTCTTCCGATAAATCGTTTTAAAGCACTTAAGAATGCCTTTGTTGAAAGATCTTCTACAACTTCAACATGGACTGCTTTGATGACGAAGCAGACAAATACACACACATATAATTTAAATGATTTTAGTCCGCGTCCTGCACGATATTTAATCATGAATGGTCTTGAAAAATCTGTTCCAAATCGATGAAATTGTCGTGAATGTGTTACTCTAGATGCTGGAAGATTAGCCATTATTTGTTTTGCAGTTTGAGCTCTATATCTGCAACATATATCACAAGTTCTTACTATTTTCCGAATAACAGAACTAGCAGTAATGATCCAAAATTTCTGTCTAATTCAAGAAAGAAGAAGCTCTGGAACTGCATGGAAATATTTTTCATGAAACTGTTTAATTATGAATCTTGGTCACATGGTGCTTTGATAGTAATAAGATTGGGTGCTTTTCATTCTCTGACAGCTGTGCGTTTTTCAATCTTCCTCCTACTCTTAATATTTTGTTATCATCTAAAATTGGACACAAACAAACGAGACTGCTATTTGTAGGTATCTCTTTTCCAGCTTCTAAACAATGAATTTCTTTTTTGAAGTTCACTTGTTGAACTATTCGAATAATGCAGCGTGTTGCGGCTAGAATTTCATTTCTTGATAAAAAGGATGTATTTCTTTCTACACGTGTTACTTTTAAATTGGAGATGAATCTTAATAGCCAAGCAAATATGTGTTGCAACTTGGAAAACGAAGATATTTTTGATATAATATCAAGTTCTTTACATTTTCAGAAGCTACAAATGATAATGTTTTACGTGCTTCTGGTAATTCTCCATTTATGTTAATAGGTTCATGCACGGGAACCTCATTGCTTCTTAACCACAGTGGGCCGTTCCACCACAAGTCATGAAACAGTAGTTCTGCAGGAAGTAACCCACGTGATGCACGATCAGCAGGATTTTCTTTTCCGTTCACATGGTTCCAATTCTCATCTGGTAAAATGTATTGGATTTCAGATACTCTGTTGTCTACAAAGAAGTCTTTTAGGATTTTATCTTAGCCATGACAATATAAGTTGTGAATCACTCCATGCGTGCACATAATCAGGTTTTATATGTAATGGATCTCTAACCGCCTGTATTAAGTATGCCAGCAATACTGCAGCACATAATTACAGTCTTGGAATCGTGACAGGTTTTAGTGGTGCTATGCGAGTTTTAGCTGTTAAAAGTTTCACATCAGTGTTAGAGTTATCACAAGTTTTAGCGTAAATAACTGCTGAATAACCCTTTTCTGAAGCATCACAAAATATGTGAAGTTCACATCGAGAATAATTTGGCAAGATGACTTTTCTAGGTATATATATAGAATTTAAGAGTTTGACTTCTTGGCACAAAATTTTCCACTTTTGATCAGTGTTTTTTGGTACTGGGTCATCCGATGATAATTGTAATTTCCACAGTTCTTGAAGGATCATTTTAGTTAGAATTACAAAAGGTGCAATCCATCCCAATGGATCAAAAAGCGTTGATACATATGACAGAATAATTCTTTTAGTAGGGACACTTTGATAATCTATATCACTGAAATTACATTTGAACATATCATTATCAGGATGCCATTCCACTCCTAGAACTTTTATGGCTTTTATGCCCACTACACTATGTATATTACCATTAATTGTGTTTGCAAACCCAGCATTTTGAAATAGTGATGGTTCATTTGTGGATCATTTATGTAACTCAAACCCACTTTTTTCAGCTTTTTCTGCAATTCATATATCAATTCAGTACCTTCCTGACTATTCGCAACACCAGTTAAAACATCATCAACATAAAAATCTCTTAAAACTATAGTCTTTGCTTTTGGGAAACTAAAACCCTCATAAATTGCTAACTGGCTCATAGCTGTAGTTGCAAGATATGCACTGTAAAAAAATACTGCCAGTTTTCCGGTAGGAATCGGAAAAATAGTTGCCCCTATCGTACCGGAATAATTTCCGTCCCAGCTCGGAATAAAATCCGTAAAAATAAGGAAATAGTCAGTAAAACGGTATTTTATGGATTTTATTAGGATTTTACGGATTTTATTCCAAGCTGGGTTGGAAATTTTTCCGGTACGATAAGGGCAACTATTTTTCCGATTCCTACCGGAAAACTGGCATTATATTTTTTTTACAGTGTGGAGCAGCAGCAGTTCCATACCTGACAGTGTTTAAGCGAAAAACTTGTATTTGTTTATCTTGACTATCTCTCCATAATATTCTCTGAAAATCCCTATCTTTGTCATGAATTTTTACCTGCCTATACATCATTCTTATATCAGCTGTGATTGCAATATTGTGAAATCTAAACCTTAATAAAATGCAAATTAAATCATCTTGTGTTTTGGGACCTACCATTAGAGTGTCGTTTAAATATACACCTGTTGTTGTTTTAGCACTCCCATCAAAAACTACTCTTAATTTGGTGGTTAAACTAGAACTGTTCAAGACGAAGTGATGTGGGATGTAATAATGTCTATTTTCTAATTCACGACCTGTATTTGAAACAAGGTCCATGTGGCCCAGAGATAAATATTCTTTCATAAATTGAACATATTGATTGTAAATTTCTCTCATGGAAATTAATCTTTTCTCAAGATAAAGAAATCTTCTGTGTGCCATTTGGCGAGAATCACCCAAATTATCTCGATCCTGTTTAAACGGTAATGTGACTGAGTATCGGCCTGTTTTTTCTCTGAAATGAGAACTCTTAAAATGCCTTTCACAAAGTTTTTCTTCAACTGTTAAAGTTTGCACATTTGTAATTTTTTCTAATTCTCAGAATGAATTTACCTACTCGTCAGTTTTTGTACTTAAATGATTTACACATACTGGATCAGTTGCCAGCGTTTCAAAATTTGTAGTACCCGAAATTATCCACCCAAGTCTAGAATTTAATGCAAATGGAAGGTTAGGTTCACGTTTGACAATTTCTCCAGTCATTAAATGCATAAATACATTTACACCAAATATAATCATTTTTTTGTGATTTGAAAAATACTGCATCAGCTAACATTAAATCATTGAAATTATTGCAAATGATTGAAGGCAAAGACACATAGGGAATATTATCTGTCACCTTATCCATCACGAATGCTGATGTTGATACTCTAAGATCACTTTTGAAGTGAGAAGTGAATAATAAATCAACTTCCCCATTACTCACAGTAGTAAATGTTCCCAAACATGATACAGAGATAGAACTATCTTTGATCTTTAATCCTAATTTATTTACACATTTTGTGAAATAAATGACCTCTGAGAGCCAGTATCACATAAACATCTGAATTTTACAAACTTTTGTTTAGAATTTTGAACTTTTACTAATGCGGTTCACAACAAAATCTGGCTCTTTTGATTACAATTTTCGTTTGACTCATAATAAGAGGCACAGACTGTAGAAGAAACATTTTCACTTGCTGACTCAACTTTTTTAGGGATAAATTATTGTGCGTGTGGAGACATACTGTTTGGTTGATTCTTATTCCTTGAATAATTTACCATGTGCAAAATACTATGATGTTTCTTAAAGCAATGATAGGACGTATTTAGACTCTTACGTTTATTGAGGAAATGCATATTAGATAAGGAATTGAAACAATAATGATTACTTTTTACGATATCTATTCGTGTTGAACAGGTAAATTAAGCAACTTTGAGCACTTAGCTAAACTATGGTCTTCCTTACAATAACCACAACCTAAAGTAGCTACAAAATCATTACTCTTATTCCGAACTACAAACTTAGGTACCTTATTTGCCACTAGCTTGCTATTTTGAAGAGTTCTTGCGTAATTCTTAAGAAATTCTATTAAATTTTTAAGTTTCAGAATTTCCCCGTTTTTAAGCTGACGTTCCCACCACAATTTTGTAGAAGGATCCAATTTTTGCAAAATTAAATAAGTCATTAATGTATCACCAAATTTGTCAATGATTTGGTTCAATACTTCTGATGAACAAATGACTTCATTAATGTTGTCAACTAGATTTAAAATAGCAATAGCTGATTCTGTTTGAATAGTAGGTAAACTTAAAAATCGTTTAATATATGCAAATATTTGTTCTCGCTTTTTTTAATATATTTCGTCTAGTAGATTCCACGCAATCTCAAAATTAGAATTCGAAATTTGAATAGACTGAATGACGCGATACGCTTCACTTTTCAACGAAGACTTCAAATACTGTAATTTTTTAGCATTAGATATACTTGTATTGCTGTTTACGCATGCATTAAAAAGATCCTTAAACGCTATCCATTCTGTTATATTACCTAAAAAGTAGGTAATGATAACCTAGGTAATTTAATATTCTCAAACACGTTTTCTGAAATTACGCTATAAGATTTAATTTCACTCTTATTTAACTCAGCATTTTGTATGTTCAACATTTTTTCAACCTTAAATTTCCACAAATCAATTTTATCTGAGATTTCCTGTGCGCTATCTATCTCACTTTATAATTGTTTAGGTTCTGTAATTAAAACTTCAATTTCCCTATCAAGTTTTTTTAGATCCGTTTCTTTCTGTTTTAACAATTGAATATTTTCTTCTAATTCTATTACATTAATGTCATCACTTGCGATTATACTTTCGATTTTCTTAATGTAATTTGTTACACTTCTCCGTAGAGCAGTTCTTTTTGTTTTTAAAGATACCAGTTCACTCATTTTTGCTTAAATCAAGCCAAAAACTAGGTCTAAAATATCTAAACTGTATACTTTCAAAATAATTCTACACTTTTAAACACAAATTCTTTTTAGACATGAAATAGAATGTTCAAATTTAACTTACCTCACAACCTGAGGTAAATTTTCATCACAGTCGATATCACTCAGCAGTTCATAAAATGTTCAATTGTACTCTTTTATTTTTCACTGCTCCGGCTCGACGGACCAACAATTCATTTTGCGTCTTTTACTAATCACTTACACAACTGGTTCGTTCACATAAACACCAAAGCGGACTATAGACACGAATTTATTTTAACACTAAATATATGCAAGCCAACAGACGGCTTATTACATTCCATCATTTTTCACATTCCACAACAACAAGAATGAAAACAGAATAAACACAGAAAGTTGCCACATGCGGAAAAAAAGAACAAGAAACTTACATGGATTCGGAGCCCACGAAACCAAGGAATATGCAGCAGACGATACTTACATAAACAGTTGTTATTATAGATTCTTTTGTATAGATATCTATAGCTAATTGTATAATATAGACTTTGTTTACTATTAGAATCTGTCCACTTTTCTTAGCCGGGAAGAACGATATGAGAGCACTCAACTTAAGGTTCGCATTTGGGAAACGTAACTTAAACTGCTCCCGTTTTACTAAATTTATAATTTGTATTCAAATCATTCAAATTTGTATTATGAATCACCAAGTATTTTCACTTACTGTTGGGAATTTGTTGTGAAGTTAAGAGCAAATATGAAGAAAATATCAACTTTCAGGTATTGTTCTTTAAGTTAAAACTGAAAAACTCTTTTTTTACTTAATGATATTCTGCAAACATCAAATTGTAAACTCCACTCAATATTTATGCACTTCCAAGCAATTGATACATTAATAAATCAGTTTTACAGCACTAAGGTGAAATAGTTGTTTCACTTCATAAGCAACAATACAGAAAAGACATTCTAGAATCCTCATTCCAATTTAATCATTTAAAAAAATAAATTGGATTAATTTATTACTGAATACCAAAATATATTAATCAATTTTAATCTGGAAATAAACAATAATATTTAATCATAGCATAAGGAAATTTCTAAGTCCCAGAAAAAAAATATCTCGTCGTTCCTTTGTATTTATATAAACGATATACACACTATAAAAATTACCTAATTTAAAAGTTAATTTACAAAAGAAAATATATTAAAGTAGTATTCAATTGAATAAAAATTTAGTATCTAAAGTTTTTCAAAAATTAACTTATTACCCTTCTCTCTCTCTCTCTCTCTCTCTCTCTATATATATATATATATATATATATATATATAGCGATTTGAAAACGAGCCAAAAAATTTCGAAATGGACCAAATGAAAATCTGCGTAGATACCTCGTAACACATCTGATAGGTCAGAGCTTTCTGAATGTTCTTAGCGGGAATTGTGCTTGACAAAAACCATGAAAGTGGAGAATTTAGATAGGATGGGCAGCGAAAGGGAAGAATCTTATAAATTACGATATACTTCTGTTTTTTTTTTTTTTTTTTTTTTTTTTTTTTTTTTTTTTTTTTTTTTTTTTTTTTTTTTTAGGTCGATGGCAAAAGTGATTTTCACACAAAGAAGATAATTTTCATTAACTAATGAGAAGGCGGGGGTCATCTGCGTTTGGAATCTAACAATTGAACGCATAGAAAGTAAAGGATCGCGAAGTGATCCAGAATGGAAACTCGAAAGAATTACGTTTGGGGTTGGCTAGAAAAAAGAGATTGCTTTGCGATACCGAACAGAATCACAAAGCGATTGTGCGGGAAGTTGGTGAATGTAGCGAGCAGGGGAAGAAGAGCCCCCCTAGTATTTTTAAAAGGAGCATTCTGCATTTTACACCAGTTTCTGAATTATCATTCAGTAACGCAATACAAAATGAAAGACTTAATTATTCTTAAATCTCCATCTTAAAACTGTCCAATTTCTAAACAACAGTATGTCTTCAAAATAATTTATCACACCATTGAGATAATTACTGATAAATAGCCATGATTATTATCTACAACATATTTAGTAAGCTGTGTAAAAGATAAGTGGTTTCAATTTAACCTAATCCGCAGTAAATAGCAGTATGTTCGCATATAGAATAGACTTAATTAATCTAGGGTTAGTTTAGACCTAGATTAATACAAAACTCATTTACAAAAATCGTAATATTTTAAAGAAATATGACACAATATATGTTTTACTAAACCTTATACAATATCAAAAATGATAGCATTAATTGTTTGAAACTTTGTTTTTCCGTGGAAAAATCATTCTGTATAAAGAATGTATTTATACTACACATTAAGAGCTCAAAAGAGAAAGGTGGCAATTGCCACAATCACCATTTTCAGAAAATGAGCTGCAAAATTCTAAATTTCTTTTTTCGATTATTGTCAAATGAATTCTATATGAATTTAAATCTCTGTAAGCATTGGGATTTTTTAAATAGTAATTTAACAGATGGAAGAGGATTCTTGATTATCTTCAATCCTATGACTAATTCGTTTTTTAAAAATTTTATTACATGCAACGTTTATCGTATCAGCTCTTATTATATTTACGTACAGAATGAATGTTATAGATATTAGTGCTATTGACATAGGTGTAAATACGTGTATGCATGTGTGGTGCATGTTCGAATACGTATAAATAAAATAGTATATCGAATCCCCATTCACACGTGTACAGACGTTTTTGCAAGTTCCCTTCTATGTGATTAGCTTTTTACTGTTCAATGAGATCTCAAAATACAAAATTAAGGTTTGCGTAAAGTGAATATGACAAAATTTCACAAGTAGTACTACTTCATTGAAATTTTATTTGGTTGTGCAGAATGATCAAAAGAAATCAAATTATGCTTATTTAGATGCATTGGTACATTATATTACAGTGACGAATTGCTTTAATAAATATTTTACTAATTATTAAAATTGAATCAAAATAAAAGAGAAATATTATTCACTAATAAAACTATTACTTTAAAGCGTATTGAATTTCCTCTGAATTTAACCAATTTAATAAATCAGTAATATGTTGATCAAATTCTAAAAATATTACTTGTTTGAGAAAATTGTTGAAAGTTTTCGATCATTCCAATTTCATTAAAAAAATATTTTTAAAATATCCATATTATTAAATCTCTAAAAATATACATATAGACCGGGTGCAAAATCATTCGAACAATCATGTAATTGAATAAATAATAAGTACAATCATGTTAATCTATATATAAGACAAATTGGTTTACGAAACTTAAATGAAACTATAATAAACGGTCAAGTGCGAGCATTACACGTGCACAGAGGGTTCCGTAGAATAAATATATGAATTTGTAATTGTATTATAAAAAAAAAAAGTTCTAAAAGAATACTAAGACTTTTTAAAAAACTATATAACATAGGGTTGGGTATAACTGCATATATTAGAAAAGTGTAATCGGGTATACCATGAAAGTTCAAAGAGATATATGGAACAATATCAAATATAGCTATTCGTATAACTCTTTTTTTTTTAATATTATCCTAATCTGTTTATGATGACCTTAATTCGGTACTGACAATAAAGGCAGTGCATAGTTAAACTTTATTTGGCATTTCATGAAACTAAATTCAGCATAGTAATAACCTTTATTTCTACAGTGTAGCTAAAACAAAACCTTTGTTCAAAGTTTAAATTTGGCCTTGTGCTAAGCGCGCTTCTAATTGAGGCCTCAGAGTTGCAACGCCGCCTTGGTCAGTGCCGCGTTTTGTCAGATGTTTAATTAACTTTTAAAGTCACTCGAGGCGTATTGAGAGATACAATCAATGCAAACTATCGCGAATCTCACATTATTTATGCGATTCATTCTAATTAAATATTTCGAGGGCGATACCCTTAAAAAACGGACACCTAATTTTAATTCCAAAACAGACAAATGGCACCAAGAATATTTAATTAAAATTTTCCTTTTATCATGTACGTGAAAATAAGCAAGTTCGCATTTTCTAATAAATTCGTTTATAAATTCTGTTGTCAATTCATTATTTCATAAGTTTATAAATAGAATTACTCCGTGCCGGAAAGGATTAAGTGGTCGCAGGACTCTTAAAGCTTCAAAATTTAAGAAATTTTAATTTTTTTAGATGTTAAACTCCTATCTTTTCTGAATATATTTATATAATTGTTTCCTTGAAAACCCCATTAGAACAGAAGTTCTGGCTTTTAGTATTATACCCGCTCAATAGCTGAAGCGGCATTTCCGAAACTTTAAAGTCATTATTTTCCAAATGGCGTCTTCCAAACGCCACGGACATATTTTTGCGCTACATTTTCAACAATATCTTTGAAAATATAATACCTAAAATTAAAAGGAATGTATTTTTGAGTTCAGCGTTACAAAAGCTTTTACAGGATACCCCACATGATATACAAAGAAAAGATTTTTTTTTTCAAGTAGCATAATTAGCCCCTCTACTTTTTTACTAAATATATTTATGAATGCTTATTAATCTGAAAATATGTGGGTCAATGGTCTTTATTACTTCCCCGAATTTGAACTTTCCACGTTCCATAGTTTACGATTAAAATGGCTGTGACAGACAGACGGACAGACACAGGAGTGATCTTATAATGGTTCCGTTTTTACTTTTTAAGTACGGAACCCTAAAAACAAATAAAACTTTGTAAGACAATTGTTATTAGTACAATATAATAAATTTCTGTTCATTAGATATGCAATAGAAGCTAAATAATTAGGGTGGAACTGATTGTTATATATTTTAGAAATAATACACATCAATTGAGTTTCTTTTAAATAGTTGAATGAAGCACTTTGGCAAAAACTTTACAAGACGATAAATGGCGTTCTTAAATGTCAATATAGGTATGTTTATTTTGTTGTCCTTCTGTACGAGCAATTTTATGTTTACCCTCTAAGGAAAAAGCAGTCGAAAACCATGAGAACTGCCACTTGGATTGGACAATATGTCCTTTTGTTAATCTGCGAACTAAAGGCGTGATTTTTTATGGCCTGATGTTAATTTCAGACTTCGAGGTGGTTTTACATATTTAGGGATTCCCGAGCTATTTTTTGTTCTTGTAGCCCATACTGATACTGAAGTCTTTATCTGATTTTCAATTTCAGTTGCTGTCATTACATTAAACCATCATGTGATCAATGAATCTTTCGGATTGTTTGGAAAAAATTCTTGACCTTCTTGGGGATTTTCCAGTACCATAAGTAAGAAATTAAAAATGTCATAGGATTCGGAGGGAAATTAAAAATGACAGCCTTTGAGCGTATAATTTTATCAGCAATTCTTTGAAGTGACATTCTGATATGGTTACATGACACAGTTTGACCTCTTTCGAAGTTAAAAAGAAATTTGTCTTGCCACATCGTCAAAAAGTTTTGTGAACCAAACGAATGCGCCCAAAATCTCTTTCGCATGATATGTGGAAATTTCCACCAATCACGAGTCAGTTTCGAAATTTTTACGGCTGTCTTAACACTGACCTACAGTGGAGCAATTTCGCAAAATATAAATTTTAAAATAGAATATTAAAAGTATATATCTTTTTTGTAAATGATTGTTTAAGGGTCCTGTCCCTGCCAGCGAAGACACCACGAGCTAATGCTAATCCTATGGGGAGGTATTTTTCTAATATCTCGCTTGCATTTCGACATTTTTAAATATTTTTTTTTTGCATTGGATAGCCGAGGTCCGTCTTTATAGCGCACCTTGGTTACTTTTTCGATTTTGGTCGCAGATATTTTTAATAAAGTTACTTTCATTTTCAAAACCGGTTCTGAAAATTTAAGTGTCATTCTAAAACATATATGCAACCAAAATCGAAAAAGTAACCAAGGTGCGCTGTAGAGACGGACCTCGGCTATCCAATGCAAAAAAAAAAAAAAAAAAAAAAAAAAAAAAAAAATAATTAAAAATGTCGAAATACAAACGAGATATTAGAAAAATCCCTCCCCATAGGATTACCATTAGCTCGTGAGTGTCTTCGCAGGGACAGGACCCTTAATATTAATTCTAATATCCAGAATTTCTATTATAACACAAATGTTTGCACATTTACTGTCGAAACGCGAAGAGATTCCTTGTTTTGTGTCATTCTTATCATTCTTCGCCCTGTTGTACACTGTAAAAAAAAATCTGTAAAGTTACTAAAGTTTTTCTAGGAAACTGGGATTCCAAGAACTTTTCATGTAACAGCAACAACAAAAATTCCTGTAACGGCGTCTGTTACAGGAATTTCTCTTGTTGCCGTTACATAAAAAGTTCTTGGAATCCTAGTTTCCTAGAAAAATTTTAGTAACTTCACAGATTTTTTTTTTACAGTGTAGATCATAAAAATTATTTAAATACAATACATATCAAATAATATTTATATTTTTTATATTTTATTATTGCTCTTTAAACAATTAGCACAAACTTTAATTGGTCTCAGGACTCCTAAAATTGGAAAAAAAAAAAAAAGCCTCTAAAAAAATTAAAATTTCCAAATTTTTGAAGCTTTAAGAGTCCTGAGACTCCTTAAATAAATAAAAACCACACTGTTAAATCTTGCAAGAAAACTCGTTCTATTATTTTTATAGGTAACAGTTGTTTGAAAATAAGTTGAAGCATTAGCATTGTTTCAAAAATATATATTCCAAAAACACACTCAAACTATATATTAAATTTTAAATTAATTTTAAATTTAAATAAATGGATTTTTAATGGACGTATAAGAGAACTTCTGCTTATAATTTAATAGCATTAGCATTGGTTTCAATAGATAAAAATTAGGGTAGATAATCATTTTCTAAATAAATGGCGGAATATCTGGGAAGTTTACTGTATATTTTTATGAATGAAAATTTTCCTATTCAGAGAAACGAAGTAAAGAAAAATAAAAGAGATTAGAATTTTCCTTCTACTGACATTCGTGTTAGTAACGTGGTCCGCCAAAAACGTATAATACAAGGAATAAGAGTAGAGTATCGAATCTCTCTATTAAAATAAATAAATAAATATCGCCGTAAATGAATCTATTGTAATCGGCGGTATTTCTCTGTTAACAGTTTGACAACTGTTACATAAAAAAAAAAAAAAAAAAAAAAAAAAAAAAAAAAAAAAATGAAAATTGGCAGTTTTACCGAGAAATGGTACACATAGATGCTGTAGCAGATAGATTTTATATAGAAGAATTTTTTAAAGAGTTTTTTAATGTTGACGTTTCTTAAAATAGTTATGTTCAAAAAGTTTTATAGGAACTATGCATAGCAATTTAAATATATTTTGCAGAGCCATATTTGACATGCTTGCGGTGTAGTGTACAGTTTTTTTTTTTTTTTTTTTTTTCAAAATTTCACGTTTTGAATAGAGATTTATTTCATACTTAGAAAAGTCTCTTTCTTTATACTGATGCCAAATTGTAAAACAACGCAAATAATATTACCTTTCAACGAGAAAATGTATTTAGACATGACTATTTAAATTATAAATAAAAAATTCAAAATAATAATTAAATGATCATGTGTTAAAAGTAGAAAATGTGGAAAATTACATCATAAAAAATGTATTTACATGTAAATTTATGTATGTATAATTGTTTAATTAATTAAAAATCGAAATAGTGTTTC